>CM056196.1:87041486-89441486 GCA_029692085.1 Gymnothorax javanicus
TGAGAGATCCCTCAGCAGGAACCTAACAAGCCCTGATTAAGCACCAATCACCATTCAACCCCATGCTTCAATGACCCTGATGAGACCAAAGTGAAATTAATATTTTAGAGCATCCAGACCAATCTTGCTTTCTCTCTCCCTCCTTGGCAACATGAAGAAAATGAACATAAAGAACACAATTTCAAATACCATTGTGATGTTATCAATCCTGGAGAGCGGCCCATCTTTCAACCACCACTGCCTCAATCAGCCTTTCTCCAGGCCCTCACAAATCATACGCAAGCCCTGCTGATGAAAATCCTTCAATCATTTTTTCGGAGGCCAGAAACTTAGTTTCTCCCTTTTGCTGGGAATGCAGATACCAGCCTATAAAGCTCAACTGAGCGGCTGGATACTGAGGGAAAGGCGGGAGAGAAAAAGTTGGGCACTGCAAAAGGCTGCGGGAATCCTTCCCTCATGCAGGCTGCTTTGAGGGCTGTCTGGAGCCCTGATCTCTGTAGTGAGGCCCTGAGCCGGCCTGCCTTTACATACAGTATTCTCCAGTCACTGAGTAATGGCAGCATGCACAAAAGCAGGGCGGGATTTGTGGAGAGCACAGGCCCTGTGCTGCACCTACAGGGTTTCTCATTGAAATGAAACGTGTTTTAGGTCCACCATTTAAAAATGAAGATAGCTGCAATTCAACTCATATTTCAATAAATTTTTTTAAAGGGGACGCAAGCATAAAAAAATATATGTGCCCAAGGCATCAATAATGTGGATTTCACAAGCACTATGTATTCATCAAAAGATCAAGAACATAAAAGTGATTAAAAAGAAACAATAACAACAGCAACAGCCATCTTCTGTCCATGGCTAAATCTTGCAGTGTGAGGGCCTGAATTTTCCTCACTAGAAAGCAATTTGGGGATTAATTAAAAAACAACCCCTGGTCAAACAGGACTCGTGGGAGAGTCCGATGGATATGAGATATCAGGAATGGATGCTTAAAAATCTTCCTTTTTCCTATTGCAACATCTCTGCAGTTAAGTCAGGGAGAGCATTCAAGACACATAAGGAAACTGAGTCTGGGAAAAAAATCAGAAAAATCTGTTTGTTTTTTTTTTTTGCTGAATAAAATTTACAATTTGAAAATTAAATTTTGACCATCATTATGAAATGTTCAAAAAAATTTATTGCCATCATTTGTATCTGTAAGCTAAATGCATGTCTTAAAAACTCAGCTGTCCCAGAGAAGCTCTAGTGAGAACATGTTGTCCTATGATAATTTCACAGTCTCCCCTGTATGATCACAAGGTACGCAACAAAGCCAGCAGCAGTGCCTGAAGGCCAAAGGGATGCTGGTACACACACGTACTTGTGTAAGCACGTGTGGGTGTGTGTGCTGCCACAGACATCATTAACTCAACATTGTGTAGCTGATCTCACCACAAAGTTAGGTACTAATATACATTATATACAATCCTTACTACCCCCCGCCAGCAACACACAAACACACAAGTTTTACTAATATTATTAGTATTTTCACATTCACCATCAAAAGCTGTCTTTTCCATAAGAATTTTGCAATACTGAGCAAATAAAATACTATACAAATTTGTCTGCAAAGCGCAATAAGTAGAGAATGGATGCAATCTGTCATCCCGAGTATGGTCCTACTTAAAACTAACTGCATGTCAATAAGAGGGAGGCTACTTTTTTAACACGTAAGATCCCCGTGTGCAGCCTTAGACATAAAAAAGACAGTTAAAATGAATAATGTATATCCTGACACTTGAAGTGCTAGGATGCCTCCATGGAATATGTCCGTCTCCCCGCTTTTCTGGCCAGGCATATGAATCATTGCACGTAGATGAATTAGAAAGTGTGGAACAAAGCACTAAATAGCTCAGAGCTATACTTGTTTTGATATGAGCTACAGTTCATCGACGGCAACGGCACCTCCAGCCTTCGTATTGATATTCCTCTTTTGTAGAACGATCACTCACAATCAGCTCCAAAGTTAGCAAGCGAAGTGTACCCATCTATTTTATCCAGATAAAAGCCCCAACATGTAGTGGTAAAGAAAATTCTGGCTTTCTGTGGTATCTAGATGAAGCCAACCTCTTGAAATATCAAAATGCCCCCCAACAATCACTGACAATCATCATAACACACTGGTGTACAGAATTACAGTCAAACATTCCCTCAAACTAGCTAGAATAGTAATAATACAAAAGTTTTGCAATATAATGTCCCAAATTTTCACTTCATTTCATGAACTGGAAGTTTAACACATCACATACCTTCCAGTTTCAAATACTCCATGTCATTTGCACCAGTTAGATAGCAAATGTACAGAAAAATCCAATAAAAGCAAGCGATGCCTAAGTGCATGAGGTGACTTATGCAACTGAAGCAACCAGCCACCCCCACCCCCACCCAAATAAAGCAGAAAGTTGCTACACCCTGCTAAACCTGGCGAAGTAACAATCTTCCCCTCACAAAGCTGTCTTAGTTAAAATAAAAAGGTCTTTTCTAAACAATGAGGACAGTTTTCAAGCAGTGAAACAGTTCCCTTTCCCATTAGAACAAAGAAATGGCAAATACTGCTTCTACCTCTTTTTTAATTAAGATTTCCCCAGCCCTCCTCTACGGTCCATGGAGAGACAGCCTGTGAAGTGATTAAAAAGAATGTGATCTGATCAAGAGAGGGGAATAATGGCCCTGGAATGCTAGGTTTGCCAGAGTGTTAAATTCTTGGGAAAGGAGGCTAAAAGACTCCTTCCTCTATTGTTTTTCTCACTCCCCCCCTCCCCACCATTCCATCTGCTTTTCAGAAGCTCACAGCGCAGGACAGCAGGCATTTAAAGCCAGGGATTTCTCCTTTTCAGTCTCTCCTTTGCTCCCTCCCCATCACACTATTTTTTTAAAGGAAAAACAGGTTGAAAGTTAGCACACTTGCTTCTCAAGTGAGGCAGCAACTTGTAAAAGCCAAATAAGAAAAATAAACAAAATATCCCTCTGCATCATATCAGGTTTCTGAAAGGTCATCACCACCTCTGCTGTGGCCTCTTCCCCACCGCAAAATCTTCCATCAAAATGCCATAGTGAGTTAGGCAAAGACAAAAGAGAGCCACTTTGTGAAAACTGCACATATATCTAATCCTGACAATGCAGTGAATAGGCCTTCACAAGTATAATTATACTAGTTTATCTGCTTCGATGTTGAGAGAACTGATGAAAAATCCATCAAAGTGGTATTATCGAGACATCGAGAGCTTTGTGGACCTTTAAAGTCATACCGAGGCTTAATTCTTTATTGTTAAGGTCCAAAAGAAAGGAGATTGGAGGAGAGAAAAAGACAGAAATAAAAAAAAAAGCTTTGCTGGACTTCATAGGGCTCTCGACAGTCTGCTTTTGAGCCCAGAGGTGTAATAGAAGATGCAGAAGATCTCCCCGGTGCCACAAACACATTTCAAGGCCGTTATTTCAAACAGATACCGTATCATTACAGGCAGGCGTGGTGACTCCAGTTCAAGAATCCTGTCTTACAAATTACTTCTCCACAGATGCCTTAAAGTACATAAAATGAAACAGCATCACCAAAAGTTGCTGTAACTGTCTTTCAAAGAAATAAATAAAATGGCATAGTGCTTGAATAGCAGTAACCACTTCTGCTGTAGGTACAAATCTACATCTGTACGCTAATAAACAATTCAGCTCAGAGTCCCGCAGAAGAGGCACACCTGTGAATAGCATGCTTAAAGCAAGAAAATGTAAACGATGAGTAAAATTCTTCAAAAGGCCGCAGTAACACTTCACTATATAAAAAGTTCAACCCTGACATTTGCAAATGCAGCTAATTTATAGCTGATTCCATAAGGAAAGCATTTTAGAGGCGAAAGCAAATCCTTGTAAGAAATCTATTAGGCATCAAAGACCTACAGATTAAAAATATAAAAAAATAAAAACTCGAGAACGTGACTCCAGCAGGCCCAATTACTTTCCTTTCACAAATAAACATAAACAGTAATGAAACTCTGGCCTTCAAAACATCATGTACTCTGTTAAAGAGATGAACGGAGACCATTATCAAAGCAAAAAATGCAATCTACATAGCTAATGTCTCTTTCAATTAAAAACAGAGAAGCTGTAATTTTTCTTCTCTGGCAATCTGGAAACACTCTGGAGTTAATTACAGCTGATTCAAAGTGAACCGCACAAACAAAGGGCAGTCTATGTCCAGACAATTATACTGCATTAACCAGCTTAAAGCTTCCTGCTGATGTCTCTCAGCTCTTCTGTTACACCCTTATACCTTTGCAGCACAAGGAAAATGCCTGAGCGAGAAGGATTAATGAAGAGCACTAAGAAAGAATGTGTGACGACCTCTCGTGACACGGTGAAAACTTTCGGCCCAAGTCACCACAAAGGGGAGGAGGTAATTAAATTTGAAAGAAAGCCCCAGCAACAAACAATGAACCTGTGTCCTTCAGGAGACATAGGGAAATTTGAAGGAGGGAAAAAAATCGTTAACATTTATAATGATAGACAGAAGGCAAAAGAGGGGTGTTTAATGCAAAAAAAAATGGAAAAGATGCCGTTCTGTTTGGCAGCGCTTTCATGCTTGCAGGCCTTTTTTCAGACTGCTCAATAAAGTTCAACAAGATATGGGAGCAGATGTTATTTTCTGGTTTCAGGGACAATATGACGGCCAGCGCCTTTATGCCTTTCCACCATACGGACAGCACACTCTGATCCTAATGGGGAACCTCTCAGATTAAAGTTGTGAGCTTTGCATATTTCTTTTTAATTACGCTTGGGGAGAGAGAGAAATGGAGAGAGAGACAGAGAGAGAGTGAGAGAGAAATAGAGAGAGCACAGAAGTTAATGAAACCCTTGCATCTGCCCTCTTCCCACCTGAGACAAATCAGCAGTCTTTGCAAAGCTAAGATTTATATATTTTGTCCAGATTCATCTCCCCAACGCAAATCAGTGCATTACTCTGCTTTTCAACGGTGCCCAACACCCCACTGAGTATTTAAGCCCAATTAGCAAAGCTGATTTGTTATATCCAAACTCAAAAATGAAATAACAAACCCACATACACATGCAAGAGCACTCAATTACACACTAGGGAACCCAAACAGACTCTCTCTCTCTCTCTCTTCACACACACACACACACACACACACACACAAGAGCACATTCTCGCAGACATTAACACAAACACACATGCACACACCCGCGTGTTCACGCACACACACACACACATACACACAAGCACACATTCTCAGACGCGCGCACACACACACACACACATACATGCACACACTAGAGTACAGAGAGAAGAAAAGATTCCATAGTTCAAATGGGAGTCACTGCAAATAATAACTGGTTACTCACTGATTCATTAAGATAAAACGTGTATGTCCTGTGATTATGACTGAGTCAAATGATATTTTAGCAGTGAGTAAGCCTTATTTGTACTGCTTTAAGAAGGAAATTCGGTCTAATGTTACCCAGTTCTATGTGATTTTTCCACAGAGTATGAGAAATAAGAGAATCTAGCTGTGGCTTTGTCAGGCCCATGTTCAGTAATCACCCTCTCTGTCTAGTACATGCAAAGCAGGATTAGGGTTAAAATGATGATGGCTTAATCCCTTTGATTTCCCTGTGCAAAATAAATATTAAGATATAGGACAATCATGCCCTTTTCAGTTAAAATGCATACAAATATGAAAGTGCTCACGAGTTACATAGAGCACTGTTTTAATTGCATGTGTTTGAAGGCAGCCAGCCCCACTTAAACTGCAAAGGAGCACAGGTATAAAAAGAAAAGAACAAAATAAAGTTTAAAATCCCACTGAACCTGAATGGTGTCATGTCTTTAGTGAGAAAAAGTCCAAAAGTAACTTATATTTGTTTGATGGATTTGGTTAAAGATCAAGCTAAGCCCTTTGTGGCTTGGAAGACGCTCCATCTCCTTTCACAACATTGGACATATCCAGTGTCTGTGCTCGCAAAAATGCAGAGGGACCTTCAACAGGCCAGAAAATTCAACTCCAGCGCCATAATGCGCCTCCCACACCACCTGTGTTTATGTAAAAGAAAGCCAGCATTGACTAGAAAAGGGAAAACATACAAATTAAGGTCAGCCACACAGTAGCCCACGCAGAAAGATAGCTAGGCCTACATCTGCAGGTACATCTGAGAGCTGGCAAGCACAGATGATAGTTGCTGCACACACTCGATACACCTGAAACGACTGGGTTTTGACAGCACCTTGTTGTCGGACATTGACATGTTGACAGAATTTCTCAACCCTAGATTTACAATCCCTGTGCAAACAGGATACATGTCAAAACCTGATCTATTCTGAGGCAGCAGATCCTGAATCCATTACAGTTTCTGCAGACACCTTCCAATGATACCAGATTAGGGTCCCATCTTTCTGGGGTCTTTCTTTTCTAATGGCTGGTAGCTATACTTTCAGGGGACGTATAGGATTCATTCAAATGCAAAGCATTCCTTTACAAATTAGAACAAAGTTACCACAAGTAGGACTTTTGAGGGTCCATTCCTGACCAGTGACAATGACCATTTCCACAGTTACCTACCAGGATTAACCCTTTCAGCGCCGTGGGCAACTATAGTTGCCCAATGATGTAAGATATCAAAGTCAGATGCTGTTGAAAACCTATCATGTGGCAACTTGTTTAAAAGAGCTCCCGTAGGGGAGCTCTTTTAAACAAGTTGCCACATGATAGGTTCTCAACAGCTCAGGATAACTACATTTTTAATTCCTTGAAAATCTATTCGGCGCTCAAAGGGTTAACAATAAGAGTCACATTCAAACCCTGATCTAAAACCTCAGCTGCAAGGTTGTGTGTCCAGTAATTATCTTTATGAACATAATCACAGGCTACGTATTGTAGAACACATTCCCAAGCAATTAGCAATGTGCAACACCAGGACTTATTGAGAATGTGTCAAAAATATTCACACTGACTTGGTGCTAGAAAGCTCTAACAAAATTTAACATATTTCTGCAAATATAGACAAGAAAGACAAATCCTGTTCTCCACTGCTGTTCTACACTAAGACCCAACATGCAATCACAAAAATTTGAACTTGCAAAATTACTAATTAACTTCTAGTTTGAGACTATATTTAATTACGGAGGTCTAAAATGAACTTTGGACCAAACGCAATTGCTTTTTAAACAAACCACATTTCTAACAGCTGTTCAGAGTTTAGACTACACTTTGACAAAAAATCAAAAAACCCCATTTGTTTTCCAAGCATCCATATAGCTCTAAACTTCTAGAAAACTGTTAGACCCTGAAAAGGTACCATGGCTTGGTTCTAGTAGGGACAACTGTATCTTCAGCGATTACATTAGCACCCAGCATGAAGAGTTGCCCTTCACAACTGCACATTTGTAAGTGAAGTGCAAAGCACTGAAGGCATCGGAGAGTGTTCTTGTAGAGTGAGGTTAGCGACAGCCCAGCACATTAAGTGAGCCCTGCATCAGCATAACACAGACTTAATTAAGCTTGCTTACAAACACCATAAAAGGAACGCATGCGGATTGCGCTTATGCGTTTACTGAAAACTCAAGGGAGAGATCAATTAGCCTAACGATCAAACACCACGTGTTCATACCCATGTGGCCAAAATATATTAAAAACAGGATAACACGTAGTACACAAATTAACACAAACACACATGGCAACAATTAAGAGATTATTTCAGCAAAACAGAGTCCCTGAATGTTCCTTATTGCATTAAAAGCAACTGTGGATGTGCCAAACAGCAGTGACATAAATTGGCACTAATGCAGGGAATACTTGAGCCACAGCATAACATCATTTATTCACAAAAAATCACAGCCCCAAACTTTCTAAAATCTTGAATCAACAAATTTATTGGTTTTAATTGATCCACATTGTCGGATATTTCAAAAAAATTCTCCAATTTGGATTTAAATGAAATAAAACCATTTCAATGAATTTAACTCAAAGTTCAGTGATTTATTTATTTATTTATTTGTTGTAATTATGCATTTTTTTGTATACTCTGTTTTACTGACTGTTATTCTCTTTAAACTCCTCAAATGTTCCTGCTATGCAAGTGCACATATTTGGATGCACTTCTGTGGTACTTTAACATTAGGGGGGTGGCTCACTGCCTGTAGGGAGACGAAAACCCAGCACCAGGATTTATCACTACAAGCCTAAACAGACATGTTGTGGAATGACACCTAGTTTCCATTTCTTTAAAGCGTGTTCTGCGAAGGCGGGGTTCTTAAAAATAAATAGTTTTTCTTCGCTTGGGTTTGTTTAAAAATGAGGCAACTAAATACTTCAGTCTATAGAATTCATTCTTTGTTCCCTTCACTGCTTAAAAAATTGACTAACATATAGCAGGAAGTATTCATGGTGCCCCGAACAATTGCTACAATTTATGTTAATTTTATTTTATTTTATGTTATTTTACAGCAGGGTCTATTCTAGAGCCATCTGCTTTTTTACAGCTGGATAGATGAAAATTTTCTAAAGCAAATAATTAGAGATTATTCCAGTCTTGATTCCAGACCCGTCTGGGACAGGATATGAGAAGGCTAGTATTAACTAAATACTTCTCTGGGGGATTTCTGTAGCTGCTCTCAACCTCTGGCCCAACATAAACACTGGGACAGCCGTGCGTCTGGAGAAGACTTCCCTCCCCACAGGTAGAATGGTCCTGCTAATCTCTCCATTTCATGATATGGAGAAATAAATGTGTCTCTTGCATATTCATGAGTCTGGGCCTAAATCATCTGTTTATTTAAGATACGGCAGTCATACATATTTAATTATCTTCTCTTCTCACTCATAATGGGCAATAATGTGGTTGTTATTCACACCCAGTTGGAGGGAAACGTATTCATCGCACATCAGTATATAAATGATGAAGTATGGGACCTTACATTTGCCTCCATGCAAAGACAAAAGTAAAAAAAAAAAAAAAATGACGACTAGCACAATTAACTTTTGCCACCAGTAATGGCAACCCTACCCTTTTGCATAAACCAAAGACAAAGGTCATAAATAAATCAGAGGAAAGCCAATGTAGTGCCCATCATTTGCTTTTGACAGCAGACACTTAAAGAGGGCTCCGGGACCAACAACACTCAGAACGTCATTACAACTCCCCCCTTTTGAACCCCCATCTCATTTTTGTGAAGGAACCCTCCACCATTCTTTCCCCTTTCAGAAGTAGAGTCCGCCCTTGCAGCTTTTCTGCCATGTCAAGTGTCTATTGGTGCTCCATTTGATGGCTGCTAGCAGACTGCCATGAGTGGCAGGGTCTCTCATTTCTGCTGCACTGTCTCATCTGACAGATTAGACTCTTCTTCCCAAAAGATAGATATGCTGCAGCTGAGATTAAACTGATGATTTCTTCCCCATTTTTTGTTAAGTCTACAAAATGGCACCCAAAATGTTCATCTTCCTTAAGTCAGTACACAAAGCTCTGAGAAAATGTTAATATAACTGCAAAATTTCTATAATTCTGGACTCAAAATAACCTAATCGAAAAAAAACCATGTTATATTAAATTTGTGGGTGCTCTAGGATAAGCAATACATAGGAAAATGGAATAAATATACATAACATGTACCCCTTTTACAAAATTAGCACAAAATGAGCACTTGGCAAAGTTCCTAAGTAGCCGTGTTGCTGTACAATGCTAGTGGACTTCAGAGCTGTAAAGACAAAAACCACAGACCGTTTCAACTTAACTCTAGCACCTCTCAACACACAATTTTCCAACGATATGTAGATACAGAATCCAAACTGAACAACAGAACTGTGGATGATGTCTAAGGACCTGCATACCTGGCAGCAAAACTTGATAGCCTTTAACTACAGACAGCATTCAAACAATATCCACCAGGGTGAACAAACAGGAAAACCAGACTGTCAACCTGGATTCATCAAAATCACCCTCTGCACTCTCTCAACATGGAGCACAGGCCAGGTACTACGGACGGATATGCATCCCACTGTGGTCTGCACAATTGATATATCTCACTTTATTCACAAAACAAATTAACTGTCGCAAAAAAAATGCCTCAAACCTAATCATTTGTACTAAAGCATAGCTAGTACCTCAAGACTAGAACCATATTCATCCTTGCTTACAAAATAATCAAAATTTTTTCCTTAAAACTAATAAGAATTTCAGATAATGTATTTTCTATGATGTTGATTGAAAATTATGTTTAGCCAGAAATATTATACCACACACAAAATACACCATCCAGTAATAAAAAAAGAAAGAAAAACATCCTGTGCTGATGATGAACAAGCTTAGAAAAAGCAACTTTGGTCTGGAGAAAATCAAAACTATCAATAATTGATTAATGACAACTGCATTCAGTTGTTTTTTTCCCATAAAATTATATTTCCCTCCGTTTCCCAGCCATGACAGCCTATAAATGTCTCAACTCATTTGATGCTCTCAGCTCCTCACTTCATGTAATTTGACATTAAAGCACAAACATAACCTTTACTTTCCTGTCACAAAGAGATAAACATATTTTACATCTGCTTAAACTGAGGGATACACGTCAAAAACGTTGGTGTGGATGACCGAACAAAGAGCAATAAATCCGGCAAAGCAGACACACATCAGCATTGAGTAAACTGCCTCAGACCCTCTTTGAATGAGGTCCAGCTTAACAATATCACTGACCCAGAGCACTGCAGAACCTTCTTCAAATGCAAAGACATAAATAATTACCCACAGTATACTCCATTCAGAGAGAGTAAGAAGAATGACGTCCTCACCTTTACAATCAGCTGAACACGTTAATAAGTAGTATGCTAAATTGGGCCTACATGTAGTATGGCTTTGTCTGAAGGGATCTATAAGAACTTAGCATCGACACACGTCCTTTTCTGTTACAACAAATGACCTAAATTAACATATGAAAAGGTTGTTATGGTGCATAAAATGGCAATAGCATAAGATTTCATCCAATAAAGGGAGGAGACATTCTCTGATGCAGACAATTTCTCCTGGAATGGTTTATCCTGAGAGATCCCTTCCACAACACACGAATTCCAGTGACACAGCACCATGACAAGTTTCCTGCTGTCCTACTCAGAACCAAAGTAAGCACAATACATTACTCAGCTTTCAAAGCAGGGTTTCAGGCAAGAAAACATTTCAAATGCACAATGAATAACTTCCTCTCACTTCTGAATCTAAGCCTCATTTTCACAGCCATTAAGTATTTTATAAAAAAGATAAACATAGTGGCAGCAATTCTTTCGTCATGAGACCACACAGCATATACAATTAACATGATTATTTAGTCAGATATACCACTAGTGTGTTTCTCCACTTAAGAGTACAGCATGCAGGCCTGAAAGCCTTTTTTTAAACCAGCCGAGAGCTGGGTCATTACCATACATATTACTTCACGTGACAAAATCGGTGGGCATCCTGGCAGGTTTTGGAAATATGAGCCTCTGCTTGTTGTCTCAAGTCCTCAACAAACACATCTTTAGGGTGAGCCAGGCTCAGGAATAAAGAAAGAATCACAAGCATTTTCATCGTCCTTTCATCTCAGTCATTCAGTCAACCATTGAATGCCCCATTCAAGCACTGCCTTTCATTATGCAAAAAAATGCTAATCCTTTTCCGATGCTTTCACACTTGTATAAACCCCCATTCCTTACACTGAAAAGCAATTATATCAGTTTACATTTCTGTCAAAAAACAGGATTAATGCAGGAACAGCAGCATACTCTTCAAGTTTCCCATCTTCATCTACAGGAAACCAGAGATTATTAGCAAAAGTGTCTTTTTGCAATGTTATAATGGATTTCGTTCAAAGATGAGATTTAATTACCCAAAGGGAGGGTGTGTGTGTGTGTGTGTGTGTGTGTGTGTGTGTGTGTGTGTGGGGGGGGGTTACAGATTTAGTTGCTGTGGAAACTCTTTTCAGTGACAAAGCTGACCTTCCCTTTGCTAACGCTTGAATAGAATGAGTCTCAGCCTGGTCTATTAATCAGAAACAAATTATGAAAGAATGTTGCTGGACTGAATGATACTGCCCTGTCTCAGTAGAGCCAGCATCAGGCAAGAAACATTGTCCTCTGCATGTATAATGTGCAGCCATGACAAATGAGACAGAAAGACAATGAATTTGCATATGCAAATTCCCACACAAGGGAAACGTGTACAAACAAGTGTCATTGTTAGGTGGATTAAGCAACCAAGGCTTTCTTTTTCGGGGGAAATACTACACCCAGGGACATTAGTCAGCACAATTAACCACATCTCCATGGGTACTAATGAAATTTTGCTAAGGTACCACTTAAATTAGATAGCTAGTTATGCGTTTCCCCAGACCAACTTGAAATCCCTGATTTCCCAGAGAACAATATGGCATTTGTACTCAGCTGATCTCTGCCACCTGAACAAGCCTCTAAGTTGACAATTTGCATATGCTGATATAATTAAGTACTAATTACATGACTTGCATGCGTATTTGCATGTGCTTTCCCAGAACGCTTTGGAGTTTGAGCCCCATCCAAGTCTTTAACCCTTTAGACAGGTTCCGAGCAGAAGGGGCTCCACGTGTTACAGTACAGCCTGAGGGCGGACATGAAAAGGCCCCCGCTTAATACATTAAGCCAGCTCCTGACTTCTCAGCTTTCCACCCACAGACACAGTCCTTGGGCCAGGGCATGTGCTGCAGCTCTGAGACCAGACTAAATTTGATTGGTCCATCTGCAAAAGCAATGTTGCTCTCCTATAATGAAGTTAGAATTTCTCAACGATCACAATAGTAATCCAAAAGAAGTGCAGAACACGCAGTAATGGACAACATGAATCTCAGCAGCAGCAACCCTCTACAAATGAGCCTCTAATTAATATATGCAAAAGACAATTAAGCAATGCTAATTACTATGACAAAGTTAATTAAATGTAATTACATATTTTTCCAGAAGCTGCACAGAGACCACTACAGAATTGATTCTAATGGGATTAAAATGAATCGTACCAAGGTTTGTATATCCTGCCAGGGGTATGAACAAATGCTTTCCAACACAGATGTGCAGTTACTCTGAAAAAATATGAAAATAAATCAATAATAATGATAGGGTCAAATCTTATAGACAAGAAACAATCACCTTCTGAAATCTAGGACATGCTGAACAAACAACCATGGTGATCCCTCTGTCCTTCACTATGGATGCTTCTATAGGAGGCCATATCAAATGAATATCATCAAAGCAGTCGAAAGAATATTTCACACAGAGCGGGAAAAAATGTTCCATCGCATGAAATTTGCACAGCCGCGTGGAGTTTAGTCCAGGTGGTACAAGGTGGATATAAAACAAACACATTTGGCCCATTTTTGCATAACAAGGCCGAAAACGCAGAAAACAAATAGGCTGGATGGAATTTTACAAATAGAGAAACCTTTCAACATTAAATATTCGAAGGAACCATTGTTTTCACGCCTTTAATGGTGTTTGCTTTAAGATGACTTTTGACGTAAAGGGCTGCAAGGCTCAAGAAGATATGAAATTAAAATAAATCATTACCTGTGCCTCAACAGTCAGATCAACATGAAGATTTTTCCAGCTTCATGTCATCTTCAAAATACAAAATAAATACATTGCCAGCAAACATATGCATACGTACATGAGTGAGGACACTGAGCAGATGCAAGATTACTTATGTAACTAAAATGCATATGAGGTGGACTTCTCTGTGCGTGTATGCGTGTGTGTTTGTGTGTGAGACAGCATGTGTGTTTGTGTGAGTGTGAGGGAGAGAGAGAGTGTGTTTGTGTTTGTGTGTGTGTAAGTGTGTGTGTGGGTGGTGGGAGGGTAGAGGGCTTAGGCTCCTAAAAAAAAAAAAAAAAAAAAAAAAAAAAACCTGTCAGTATTGTAACCACAATTTTTAAAGTATTTAACCAGTCATATATTTTTCACAACCTTTTACTCAAATTGGGTTTGGTAATGTCACACAGAGCCGACTGACATCTCTGCACCCTTGGATTTTCTGTGTAGAACATTATAATGCTGCAAAAGGCTTGTTGCAAGCCTTTCTCCAGTGAGGGATTTTAAATCATCTAGCCTCTTCTATTAGACTTGAGACTTATTGAGGTAGAAACCATAAAAAATGAAGAAGGGAAATTTAATCCCTGAAATATTGATTTGCACATTAATATCATATAGGCATAGGGCAATTTGGCTTCATGGAAATGACACATTGTCGACCCTTGGAGAAGCCTGAGCCAATCTAACTGCAGAACATGTCGGAATCTGAAGAGTTATTAAGGGCCTTCCTCCTCTACTTTATGAGATTTCTCACTGCCTACCATTCTAATTAGAAGTGTATCATCTTAAAAGATATACACAAGGACAGAAAAATAATACATTCGGTGCCTCGATGACTGTTTTAAATACTCAACACACAAGGCCAGGTTACAAGTGTGCATCGTTTAGAGCATAGGTAGGAATATAATTCAGCTGTCCACAATTGTTAGATACATCTCAGCGTAGAATTGCTAGATTCCCCAGCAGATTTGTAGGCTAAAATTAAATATTTTTGTACGAAAACGATTCTTTTTGATTTCCCGTGGCAAAAAAGAAAAACATCTTAAATATTGCAAATATACAATTCCAGTTAAGTACGACGGAAAGCCACCCCTCTGTTCCAACATTTAGAGATATTTACAGATAATGCCAAAAAATCTTGACAAAAAAAAAAAAAAAAAAAAAATCAAATAGGTATGAGGTTAACTTAATTAATCTAAATCGCAATTGCAAGAGTTCCATGAGCGTAAAAAGCAAGGTCAGTCTACAATGTCCTGAAATAAAATGACGTTTAAATTCACATAATAATAATAATAATAATAATAATGATGAAAACCACAAAAACATAATTTCAATCAAATAAGTAAACTACCCCCGAGAAAACAGTCGGTTACAGTCCGGCAAAGATCAAATCTGTCACGCGTTAATGACGAAAATAGCCTATTTAATTGCATTTGTTGGGGTTAGCCTATAATTTTTAAAAAATCAAGAGCCCCTCACAGAAGCCTTTAAAGCTGGCATGAAGAATCTCCCCCGAAATAATAACATTTTGTTAGAGTACCCTGCTAGCAACTGGGAATCGGAGAGCGCGGATACAGGCTGTTACATACCCAGGTTTACGCTGTGCTTGTCTATTGCCTTGTTTTTTCTTCGCTCTCATGCAAGCGATCGATGCCCCTGTCACTGTCGCGTCCCAATCGGAGCCAGTCTCTGCCTCAAACTAACCAAGTAGCTACCAAAAAGGCAGGACTCCCACTTCATCCTCTCAGTTTTTTTTTGGAAAGTGAGACAAAATAATAACACTTCGTACGATGGGAAGCCGGGATAACACAACGCTATTTTTTCTTTACAAGGACAAGTCGCGCTGGGGCAAAGATATGACCACGGATGGGAGTAAAAAGGAAAAAGTGAAGACTGCGCGAAGAAGACAGCTGTCAAAATCGGAATTTGGTATTGATGAAACTTTGTCCATTTCGGAGTCTTTTCAAAATGTCCATGCTCTTGCTTTCGACAAATATTCAGAATCTCCGGAATGTGGCTTGATTCTCTGTATCTACAGGACCCGCTTGGTGTTAGTTGTAGGCTATCCGACCAATCGGTCTTCGTTTTCGGCTACACGGTCATCAAAGCCGTCGTAAAAGGATACTCCTTTGCTCATCACAGGTAACAAATGCTCAAATACAATAAAAAGCTAAACAAACACATAAAATTTTGGTCACTGTCATGTTCAAAGCTATTCATTCCCCGAATCAACCAAAACAGACTCATGACCGGACTACAATGAATCTATCCCGTCGTATAGCTTCTAGGCTAATATAAGTGTCGACAGCTCAGTTAAACATTATACTGTAGCCTATAGTGAAGCTCTTAACAAGAACTACGGTACTGCCTGAAAAGCAAAATAGTTCGGCAACGTATGTACTTCGAACACCGCGAACTGATATCTCCTCCAATCTGTCGCTGATGGAGGATTCGCGGACTATAGCCTATGAAAATTTCAAAACCTTCATGAATGTGCAATCCATACCTATATTTGAGAAAAGTAGCCTAATATAAGTCAAAATCGGCCTTCCCCCCCCGCGAATCGCCAATTTTGTTACAATTAGAGTAAATTCTGTTAACTATGATAAAAAGAGTGGGTAGACGTAACCACTTAGCTAGTTGCTGAAAGGTTTTTTTTTTTTTTTTTTTGCGAGATTCTGTCACTCAGATCGTTCAAGCTACCGCTGGACAGTTAACAGCTCTTAAATGACACGAACGGGCTTGCATAAACAAACCAATGCACACTTTAAAATAGACTATTACCTAAAAAGACATAGCATCGAACAGCTGTTGTCTGGAGAGCGGAATATCAAAGATAGAGCTGGATCAGGCTGGAAAGATAATCAATACTCGACCTAAATTTAACACGAACTACTCAATAAAAGTTAAAGAAAAAACTTACTTTCTCCCCCCAAGAAGTCCTCTCCGCTTCTTCTCCAGCTATTTTTTAAATATCAAAACAGGTCACATCCAATGATCACGAAAGTTAACAACAAAAATAAGAAAAAATAATAATCCTTCAACTTTATAGGAAAAGAATAAAAAATAGGAATAGTAAGAAGATGAGCGTCCTTTGGGTCCGGCTGGTAAAGCATGTGTCGACCGCTGCCTTGCAGTTTAGGTTGTGGTGGGGTTGGGAAAAGGAGGAAAGGAAATGAAAATCCGATATGTCTTTATTCTGCTAATTATTATCGTTTTAGCCCTGTTTAAAAAAATGGCTGATTAAGTTGAGTGCGCATGTCTTTGTGTGTCTATTCCCGATATGCACTCTGGGAATGAGAGAGAGAAAGAGAGCGAGAGAGCGAGTGAGCAAGAGAGAGAGAGAGAGGTGTAATTAGTGAGGTGATCAACAGTCTCCACATTGCAAATGACGCCCTGTCTCAACTTAAGAGAGCAGAGGGTTATAAGGGCCAGGCGTACAATAATGATCTTTCAGAGGAAATGTTTTAGGTATACTGAATAGATTTATCTCATACTGATCGAGGTATTTATGAATGTTACAAAACTGCTTTTTACAAGAGGAAGAGACTTGTACATAGTCCGTATTGCATAAATAATACGAAGCCATTGGCTACCTCGTACGTTTTCAGAATGAACGAGATACTACAGGACTACGCAAATGGGCAAACGGTAGCCTGCTTTTAGAAAAGTATATCCAAACGATATTTATATAAAATTGGCCCATATAAGTTAACATGGGTCAAATTAAGGGTAGATCCTACTTACATGGAAACAGCAGCTGTTATCAGGCAATGATTAGACACAGCACTTGCGTTTCACACCATAGTTTCCACGAACAGATATCCTATTATTGCAATCATTAAATTTATTTGGTGGACAAAATCGCATCATTGATACATTGATTGCACTGAAAATAGTAAAGAATATGTTTTGCAGAGACGCGTCGTATTGCGGAGATACTATAAGGACTTAGGACTGTGGTGTGTGTGTGTGTGTGTGTGTGTGTGTGTGTGTGTGTGTGTATGTGTGTGTCTGCGTGTGTGAGACTTCCTGTTTTAGTCACGAAGAATAAGATTATCTATATAGTTCAATAGTATAGCCTTAATAGTGTGTCCGTGCGTGTGCGTGCGCGCGTGCGTGTGTGTATGTGTGTGTGTGTGCACGCGCGCGCGTGTGTGTGTGAGTGAGTAGTGACACAAACGAATTGTAATTTATAAAACCTAAACGCAGTCTTGGTGCATTTTTGTTCTTTGCCTGCAAACACATACCAATTAACAATCGCCAATACATTTGGTCGTTGGTATCTAAGACCTATCCGTAATCTTGAGCCAAAATCTCTGCGCATTCAAGGGCTAAACTGATAATGGGTCAAACTGCAGCAAAATAAGTGTACGATACTGGACAAAATAGAGTCGGACCAAGTTTTTTTTTTTTTTTTGCACGAATCGCCCAGGACAGAAATTTATGTTATTTTCTATATTAATTTTTTTTCTTCGAGAAAACTCAATGCCTTTTAATAGGCTACCATCTGCACAATTATGTACACATTATGGAAAGTTTTTTCCCCTCTTAACTTCTAGTGTCAGAGCATTCATTTCTTTTCATTCTCATCCTTTATTTCGCTCTTTGTCTCCTAATAGTCACTATCGAATAGAGACCCTACAAGATGTTAATCGTGGGTAAAATCAAGAGATCGCCTCTCCTCATGAAAAAAATCGAAGGAGGTGAATTGAGCGAACGGAGTTTCCGGATCTAATGATAAGGATACAGGCAAGACCGATACCGCAAGAACACTGGATCCCCCTTAGCCCGTCCTTGGATTGTTATGTTTAGATCTCATGCGGTCTTCAGCTCGGTGAAAGGTGGTCAACAGAAGCGATGTAGGCGATTTCCACCCAAATGTGTGGTTGCTAGCCCTCGGAGGAAACGAAACTACGAACACCAAGTGACCAAGCAGTTGGCTGGGAGTATGGATGCGAACGGTTGCCTGCGGTCAAGAGGGGACTTGAGGAAATAAACGGCAAATATTGTAGCCTACTTTACATACCCTGCTTCATAGAGGAAACCCTGAAGTTTCGGATGGTGTTCCATGCAAATGTTTTTTCGAGCAGCCAATATTTCATGTAGGAACCGCGAGGAGCACTGTATAACCATACGATTGATTAAACATCCCGTAATTTTCCCCGTGATATAAAAAAAAAATCTATGGCACCTGGCTATTCATGAACTGCAATTTTTTGGCTTTTCTTTATTGCTCACTTATTTCATTTGGTGTGTTCTTCTAAATTTGAAAACAAGACAGATTGATTTAATTGAACGATATCCTCATATATGAGCAATCGTCACTTCTGAATGCCCTGTCCCTCTGGTGTACTCTCCTCATTCTGACTCCCGTGTCCCCTCGACAATGACCGCGACAACTACAGTAGGCTATAGCATTTCTCTCCACGTTCCAAATTTCTGTATTTTAAATTAATACGGGGCTTAAATGTGTACGCTCATCCAAATTCTGAAAGGATTTGGTCTGAAATATAATACTTCATTAATAATATTTGTTTTTATTCTAGTATATGGGGCATTCAAGTAATAATGCAAACCAATGATACCCAATAGCCATAAAAAATGTAAATTTTTCTCCTCGGCACATTTTAGTGGTATTAACCCATGCATTTGTTTGGTGTTTTTATTTATTTATTTATTTATTTATTTTGGACAATTCCAAGTGCTTTTCTTTTTTTACAACAACGTAATGAAAAATCGATTGTATGCGACAAAATTATCAATCCTTATTTGTTTAGCTGCAAATGAAGACTACATTCGGCAAACGTTTTTTTTTTTTTTTTTGCGTATTTGAAAATTTGGAATGCGTTGTTTTCTTTGTATTGGATGGGTATTCGGTCATTTCAAGTTATGGTAGGCAACATGGCGAAAACGCTTGGCGCCCTCTGGGGTCTAAAAGGTCACAGTCCGATCCACCCCAGCTCTATAAATCGACCTCAAGTGTAAAGAGTAGGCTGACATACTGCAACCAATACCGGGATCAAGAAATAGGCCTCCTAAAGTTTTTAAAGAAGGAATGTAATATATGTCTGACCTTATATAAGTGCGGAGCATTACACAAACAGTTAGGAGCTGGAAATGTCAGTGTTGCCTACACAGTCACATACAGACACACACACACACACACACACACACACACACATATATATATATATATATATATATATATATATATATAGTCTATGTGTTGTGTGTGTTGTGTGTGTAATTCCATCTAAATGTATCGCTAACCTTGAATCATTAAAAAAATTCAAGGTTCGAATAATTAATTTGAATTGATTATAAAAAATAAACACGGACCGCGCATCCTGTTTCCAGTGGAAAGTTCTCGAAGTATAGATAAGTCAAAGGTTTATTTTATTTTATCGAAAAAATGAAGATAATAACCCTTGCAAAAAAAGAAAAAAAAATCACAAATTCAGCATTAAGCCATGTTCCTGAAATAACGCTAAAATCCAATCAAAATAAACCATAGCTTTTAGACGCGAAACTGGAAACCCCCCATTATCCCAGACGTGGCAAGAATGCACAAAAATCCATAAACGAGTAATCTATTTAAAATTTCATAATCTAGGCTTTCAAAGCAAAACATATCAGCAAAAGTGAAATAACAGGTATCTTACCTTTGGCATAAAAGAGCATCCAGTTTTCTTCGTTCTGTCTGAAGCTCCGCTTAAAGCATACGGAAAATGTTTTCAAAACGCCTTGATTTGGCACATTGTCATTGCAAAGAGAGGAGCGCAGTGATGCTGTTTCAGAAAAATGGGAAATAAGTTGGGGATTGGGTGCTGCCTGCCTCCCTCAATGCCGTCTTATCTAACTTAAATTTAATATTCCGCAATCACTCGGTGATCGCATATAATTCACGGAAATGCTTGGTATTTTTCCAACTGTGAGTGATCGCTAAAAGATAATGTATTTTTACGCATTTTTTTTCGCATTTTTACTGTTTCCCTACTTGTAATGGAAATAATAATTTTGAAAAATGCTCAATTTGCTTTAATTTTGATTTTTTTTTTAAATCAACATTACAGTGTGTAATGCATGCCCACCTTAAATCGAGATACAAATGCCTGTTTGTTAAACGCTAAACCTTAATCAATGTATTGGAAGATTCAAATCGATTACATAAACGGAAATCTATACACAACATGAAACCAGCATCAACTAAGCGTCCCTGTTTCTTAATAAAAACTCAAAAGAAAAAGCGTCCGTGGCTGGAAATATCGCATGCAATTTCAGTAAGCGATCAAGTTACAAATATGAAAAAGTATTTCCAGATGTAAGATGATAGTTTATTCTCCGATGACAACAATTATAAGAGCTCAATAAGACGTCAATGCTTACTTTAAGAAAATATAGAAGCATGCTTTGGTTTGTATTAATCTTCATATTAAACGCAATTATAGCCGACATCCTACGTTATACAATTGCATAATTGTGACCCTTCTTCCAGTGTGACAGACGATACTAAATAAACCCTTGATGGTCGGACGTAGTTGCCAAGTTGGAGACGAACATTTGCTGCTTATAGATTGGCTTTAATCTCTTATGTGATTTGCTATGGAGTGGGCTACTAAAATCGCCAAGTGACAGTCAAATAAATTTACATGAAACCACAGCTGCTGGCGTCGCGGGAGCACTGGTAAGGGGCGCGACATTGCTGGCGGTGGCGTTCTGTTTATTTGATAAAGAAAATCAATGAAAGTGACAATAAAGTATTTAGCGAGGCGTGTGTTTTTGGAAAGTGACTCCAGTTGGCTAGTCGATCACATCAGGAAATCCACACTAAACAGCGCACTCAGATATGCACTTGGTCACTACTCCTCCTTCTTTTCAAGCTTTTCATCCCCTCTGCCCCCTCCCACTTGGCCCGTGCTCTTTTGCCCCGTGGATCTTTTCATTGTTGATCCTATTTTAATAGACAAGCGCACGTTTTTCCCCCGCGTGTTTCTATGGCATGTTTTCCCGATATGACACGATACGTTACTGTTGTTTTCAGATATGAGGCTGAGCCATTCGCTATCGGTATTTTCCCTTATAAACTAATGCATGCAGATTTCACTGTTGATTATTTGCACCTGCACTCTTTGTTCCTCGGCTTTGACGTTTTCAAACAATCATCTCATTAAAGAATGAAATGCCAGTTGCTTTATTTTATTGTAAGTTTGCGTTTGTTCACTACTAACCAGATCACTAGCCAGATAACAACATTGGCTACTTTTCTGTAGTCTCTGATAATGGTGCAACGGAGATACTACCTCTGCTATATCACAACCACGAGCTACTGCTACCACCGCCACCGCCACCACTACTCCAACAACTACTACTACTACTACTACTACAACTACTACAATAATAATAATAATAATAATAATAATAATAATAAACGTCAAAGGAAGTTATTATTCTTCTTCTTCTTCTTCTTCTTCTTCTTCTTCTTATTATTATTATTATTAGTAGTAGTAGTAGTAGTAGAAGTAGTAGGCTAGTAGTAGTAGTGGTAGTAGTAGTAGCACTTGTAGCAGAAGTTGTAGTAGTTGTAGCATTGGCCTAGTAGTAGTAGCCAATTAGTTTTTAAACGGCGTCCCAGCAGAAATATTTTTTTCTAATTTGAGAAATCTGCCATATAGAACGTAGTGTTTAGAGGGATAATTCATTTACAAGTCCTCACCAACTCCAATAAGCTTTTTATGAAGGCCGCTCCCATTCTCTTGGGGTTACAAGTTATCCCTCCTCTAGTACTCAATGGTCCATTCCCGCTTGGTAAATAACCCTGTTACAACTGGGCTTCAGCGCAATGGGAGGAAGTCAATTCCATGGCAACCTGACAGATACATCAAATCAGTTGCTGCTCTGCGAAATGAAAGGCGACAAACTTCAAGCAATCATTGAGTTTACGCGTATTAATTAGAGAAGATATACCCTGAAGTTTATCGCCTATTTCTAGAGTAGCCTAACTCCCGCATCGCCCAGTAAAGCGGAATAAAATAGAATATTGAAACACCAGGTTCCAAAGTCAACAAAAATGTGCATTACTTTCAATACAAAATTATGGCAACACTCGATCTAATTGCATTTTAGACTCATTTCACTGATTTAAAATACAGCAGGTGTGCCTATATTAAATAGGCATAAACAATTTCCTTCTGATTGTTCAATAAAATCAGAAGCGTATACATCACTCAATTTGTTAACTAATGTTATAATGGTTTTGTAATAGCGTGAAGCAATCGTCCGCGTGTAGCCTAAGCGTTGATGTCACTGATGTCACCAAATAAATGTTCTGGCGATGTTTGTTCACGTGAAGACTTGCAAGTGAAATGCGAAAAAGTTCTTCTTAATCTGCGACAAAATATCATCAGAATCATATCACATTGGCCTACTTAAATGCAGATATTGTCACTTTCGTTGTGACTTTTAGGAGACAATCATTATGAGGCAGAGAGAGAGAGAGAGACCCAGGAGTATAGTAGGTTAAGTGGCATACTATGTTTGCGCATATTTTTGTTTATTCAACGTTCATACGATTATTCATGGTAGATGCAATGATCTAGGAAGCCAGGATTAAGACTTGAATCACACTGTCTTTTTTTAAATAAAGGGCAAATAGCTTGGATATATACTTTGGCAAAGAAATAGGAGTGGTCGTCTCTAGTGCTCCAGTGCAACATGGATGTTCCTCCTCCGCATCTGTCACTAGCACTTAATTGCTAACAAGAAGTAATATAAAAACCGTGGATATATTTATTAATTAAATGTATTTATTTATTAATTGTGGGTGCATTTCAGTAAAATAAATGATTAAATAAACATCATAGGTAATCCATAAACAAGCTATGAATTTACTCAATAAAATTAAATATCTTAGAAACCACAAACAAGGAAATATTCCACTGATGTTTCGTGCTGAAACAGAAAGATGCTCTGTGGATGAGAACCCAACGATATTTGATTATCTGAGCCATATGATGGCACCCTGTTTAGTCCTAGGATTTGAGCATACTGGATGTTACTTACTGAGTTCCTGTATGCGACATACACACCATTATTCATTATAAACGTGTATCTTTCAGACGTTATGTGTCTACGAATGAAATATTTTTATTTAAGAAAAGCATGATCCAGATTTACATTTCAATCAACTGTTATACCAGTACATGCAGTTGTTCCAAAACAAAATGCACGACCCGGATCCCAAAAAATGATCATGTGTGAATCCAAATGAGTTGAAATGTACACTTAACTTATGTATGGACTAAACTGAGTGAGCCGTGTAAATGTGTAGCTATGATTGTAGCAGAACTGTCAGACTTTCAGTTATGAGCCAAACACAAGGGCAGCTGTGGCTGTCGACAGAGCTGGTAACACTGATGTTATTGTGGGGTAGAAAATCTCCAGCTTCCCTCACTTTCTCATATTGGAAATGCACCCAAGGGCCAAATAGCTGAGAACACCCCCTCAGAGCCTTCCTTTAAAGCTGGAATCTGTTTGCGCAGATATTTCACCAGTGCTACCAAAAAAAGGACTCTTGGAAAAACAACATAATAAAATTGTGGACTAGAAAAGCAGCATGGGTGTAATGTATAAAGAGGACTGCTCTGGTTAAATGGAAGATAATTCTCACGTGAAAGGTAAGACTGAGCCCATTCATTGGCTTTGTTGTGGCAGGGCTATGCTAAAGTGGTGCTGACAGCCTGTGCTGTGTGTTTCTCCTTTTCACCCCAGGCATTCAGTTGGTCTGATTTACATCCATGCATGTTTTATGTATCATCTTAATAAATTTATTACTATCTTAAATATTCCTGTTTAATACATTCAATATGTTTACATGTTTAGCATAAATAGTGCGCACAGATCATATTTAAGCTGTTTATGCAGTAAATGCAGCCTTATGACAGGGATTTATTTGAGCAGGAACCTTTTTGGCCATTTCCAATGATATAAAGGGTTTCCATACATACTGTGGTTATAGTGAGTATTACGTGCATGGGGGTGAATCCTGAAACTAGACTCCAGAAATTCAGTTAGCAAACCAAAAGGATCACTTATATTTGCTTTGAACTTGCTGGGTACTTTAGAATTTGCAAAAAAAAAAAAAAAAAAAAAAGAGAGAGAGTGAGAGAAAGATTATCTCACTGTTGCACTTTTAATTCCTTCTGAAGCCATTTGATTTTGCCTTAAAGCACGTTTCATAACACTGACACATGTGAATGCACATAGTCCTTCCCAGATTGGCTTTGAAATGATGCAAATGCAGTGGGCTGTGATAATAGGTGTATTGTGCAACAAACAGCAAACAAAATGACAGGAGTCGTGGTTCTTGCAGCCACCTCACCTGGAAGGGCTTCTAACTTAAATCACACAGGAGGTATACCAAGAGATGGCCATTTCACCAAGTTTAATAGGAAGACAGTTAATAACCCTTTTTTATCCTCATGCACTATCAATCACAGCTGTCACCGCTCTGCTGAATTACAGCAAAAGTGTTCTTCACAGATGACTGATTAGAAAGGCAAAATCACGAGATCCATCTTCATGGTCACTTTTATTATAGTCATTTTTAAACTGACAGCAAGCTGCTCGGTTTCAGCAGGTTGGGCATCACATATATCGCCTCTCACCGCGGCGAAACCCGGGGAGATGCATCAGGGTGCAGTGGAAAATAAATAAGTCTCTCGTACAGCAGCAGTCTCCTGCATCCCATTAACTTCCCCTAAAAATGCACTCCATTCCTCAGCACAAGTAAAACACATCTCATGTGTTTGTCCAAATATTCATCATCAAAATGTAATGCAGTGATTATTTGCTCATGCAAGTACAGAATAGGCATAATTGCTCAGTGTTGTTAAAAAAAAAAAAAAAAAAATTTTAAAACATGTGTGATGTGCAGCATGCAGGTTTTAAGTGGGTATAAAAATACAGAGTTTGTAATAATAAGTCTACAATCGTGACTGGGCTTGGGGCAGACCCTCTAATGCATGTCCATTGCATTTAGCATCAATTCATTCCTGATTTGGTTTACAACTAAAGAGGAACCTTTGGATGAATCCCTGAATCAAGTAATCATCATGTAATCATCTCGGGTTGCGTAGAAAATGGTCAGCTTTTACAATAGTTTTCCCGTCTCTCAGGGAATGTTGATATGCTAATTGAAACAGTTATCAGACCAAAATCAGTAGAGCTTTCACTTACCTAGATTGTATTTGTGTGTATCAAACAAAAAATTGGTTCAAGTGATGCAAGAAAACATTGCATTTCAGAGACTCACAGTGAGCAATCTGTCATTTCGAATTAAATTTAAAATGAGTTTTGACAAATGGCTTGAGAAAACATTAATGCTCAGCATATAAAGCTTCAAATTCATCATTGGAACAATAATTTTCCTAATCGTGACTTTTTTCGAACCATAGTCTTTCTTTTATAAGGATGCATAATGTTAATTCAAGCTAAAATAATCAGCATGTGATTACACAATGTAGGGATAGGCAGATGAACAAAGTAAGTATGTAGATCACTTACAAATGCAATCCCCATGAAACACTAAGTCACAAACTGGTCACTATGTTAAACATATTTCAGGACAAATACCCCAAGCATCGCGATGCATGAAACACTTTTGTAAAATAAATATGAAAAAAATGCATTTAGGCCAAGTTTTAGACATGTTGAACATAAAGTTCCTTTTTTTGGCTTGTGTGTGAGGTTAGCACATGAAGCAGCTGTATTCTCTCTAAATGAATACACATGACTGTCTGTCAGATTACTGGGACCTGCCTGACCTGATGGTTTTGATTAGTTCCTTGACATTAAAAGCTCTCAGACGTGGGGGAAGTCACTATAGAAGTTCACATTCTTCAGTGGTTTTCCATAGACATACACACACACACACACACACACACTCACACGCAGACACGCATAAAATATGAGCGCACACACACACACACACACATGCAAACATACAAATACAATACAAGCGTAAGGGCGTGTGCGTATACACGTCCACGTGTGAACATAGTTTTACAGTATATGAACACGTTTTCTTGCTAAATACTCAAATCATTTTTTTATTTTTACATTGTTTTTGTTTCCATGAAATGAGAAAAATCCAGATGAGGCAGTGGAACATTATAATAAGGACAGAGGAAAAAAACCACGTAATATCTTCATATATTTTGCAAAATGTTAGTCAAAATACGTCCCAGTTACCATTAAAAAATAGCCGCTGTGTTTTGCATTTAACAGTACACTGCTGACAACCACTAACTACCGTGAAATTCCCCAAAGATTAAATGTCCTGGGATCAGTATTCTGTATCCTCTCCCCCTAATACAGAGTCTGAGAGCAGAGGAAACACAGATAAATCCAAAAGAAGCACCCCACAACACTCGCTGAGAGGCAAACCAAGACAAACAGCACATCAAACCTCCGCCTGCAAAGCTCTCTCTTTATCCCGCTGGCATTAAACCCCAGATGCACACGCACCAATAAAAGAGAAGAAGAAGCAGACATATAGAAAATGGCCTCAGTATCTATGCGTGGCTGGTAAAGTGCAGCAGTGGATTTAGAGAACAAAACAGAGGTAGTTCCCCTACCACACCTGCCTTTGTGCAGTCGGACCACATCGCTATTCCTGTCCCTCTTCCTCTTCTTCAGTTACGGACCTTTCCTGAAGTCTCCATGGATTCTTTTTTCTACAAATCACTGTCTAAAGTATTTGGAGGGGCTCGGGGTTGGCAGCGAGCTGGGGGATGAGTGAGCAGGCCAGACCGGTCCACTTTCAGCAAGTCCACGATTCCTGGGGTTCATATCCACGGCTCCCCCTCAGCGCTCTTTAAAAAGAAAAAAGAGGGGATAGGAAGCACAGGTCATGTAAAATGCATAAGCTGTATTTAAAAATAATTTCATTCTTCAACCAAGCAGCTCATCTCTTGCCATAAAAGAACCCAGTGCAGTTTGCGCCTTTTGTGACAGCCCTCATATCAGTTCTGAAGGGACAAAGCGGTCAGCCATAATTGGAATTAGTAAAGACGGACACACTATTCTGCATACTTGGGTCCAGGTGGCTAACATGAACTTCCTGACTTGTATTCATTTCCATTTGTTTTTTGTCATTTTGAAACAGACAAAAATTACCCATGCATTTAAGATGCGACCAGAAGGATGATCATTTCCACATTCCAGAAGTTCATGTTCCAAAGGTTGTCTAAATGAAAGGTCATTTTTCAATGAAGGACCCAGAATGATGGGTACTGGCACTGTAACTGATGTACATAGCACATGTGCTGCATCTGATTCCAATCAAGTACAGAGTGAAATGCAATCCATCCATACTAAATATTCAACAAAATAGTATTTTTCAGAAATTGATAATTAACTAAAAACATTCTGTCGTTTAAAAAAGGCTTCCACCGCCGTTGCTGTTTGTAGCTCGTATTTTTATAGAATTCCAAAGCATGTTTTACATGCCTCTCTGATGTGTAGAATAATTATCTTAGACTTTTGACCTTTTCGAGAAAATGAAAACAGTTGTGGGAACATCTTAATGCAATCCCTTTTAAACAAGGAAAAAAGAAATAGAATCTGAGAAGCTACATTCAGCATGTTACAACATACGGTAGACCTTTGCCAAGTGAAAGCCCTTATGTCTTTTTTTATTTTAACGTTATATATTTAAGTAAAGGACCTTTGTTGTCTACTCACTGATTGGTCTCAATTGAAAACACTCTATTGAATAAAACATTATTTCTGCAAAAGGAAAAAATAAAACTTTCCAACTTCCTTTCCAATAAAATACACAGCTACATCACGTTTGTGCATTTTGATACACACACCTACACGTACACATATGTATGCACAAACACAGTCACACGCATATTCCAATTTCGAGTAACATGGTGCAATAGCTTATTTAACCAGACAAAAATGCATTGTGCAGATGTAGGAAGGGCGAAAAAAACAAAAAACATTATTCCAGTGAAAACACCAAGCCTTTTGCTTTTCTATGAGAAATATGACTACTGATTTTAACAACCAGCAATGTGCAAACCCCAACATTGTCCCATATTGACTAAATGAGGTTCAGTGATTTGTATTGAGGGTAATATTCTCTTTAAGCCATTCCGTGTAAATTGTGCGTATAAAGTCACTGGAAGCTTTTCCTCAGGACAGCCTATGTAGATGGCTACCTGCTGGCGTGAGGGAGGCAATCAATAGGAGGAAATGGAGCCGAGCTTGCGACTAGGAGGTTTCAGAGCAGTTAGCAGTGATAAAAGCAGACCATGTCAATATTTGGGAATAACACAAGAGTGGGATAATAGACAAGAGAAGAGTGCATATGCTGCTGTGTGTTCAAACAGGGCTAGAATTAATGCACAAGCACCAGCTGTTCCCGAAGGCTACGAAAGACATTATTTACTGCAGGTAATATCAAACTACAGTAAAATCAATGTAGCAGGCTCTCTGAAATAGTGACAGCTTTTCAGATTCAAAATTGTCAGTTCTGTACAGTTTTTTTATTTTCTCTTATACGTGATAGGGTTTTAAAGGCATGTTCACAGCGCAGTGTTTGGTACAGAGAGTGTCGTAAGTTAAGACCTGGCCGTATGTGCATTGGAATGCTATTTGTATTTTTTGCATTTTTAATATAATTTTTAACATAACATAACTGCTGGCTAACATTGAATAGAGCGCTGCATAACTGCACAAAACAAAGAGTAGATTGGATGTATACTGCAGGATGAATAAGACAGTATACACATTAACCTTTCCAAACTAAATATATGGCTCTCATTACAAATATGGTTTCATAATTACACGCTTGACTTAATTTCCGTCTTTCAGTGTCCATGCATCCTCGAATTTCTGTTTTTTGGGAGGGTGTGTAATGGAAAATATCAACAAAAGAGCCAGAATGTAACAAACAATAAAGCTTATTGCTCAGATGCAATTATCAGACATTACATTTGAGAGGATATGCCATATTTTACACAACAGGGTGCATGTCATGAAAATAAATGAATCATATCAGAAAATATAATTTGCTCTGAAGTTTGGCTCTGTCCATAATAAAAATAATAATTTTAAAAAACAAGATGACTAGCTGTACTTAAAACTTTTAATACAACGTATTCAATACATCTTCAAGTACACTTTATCATGGCATTTTGCCCTGTGAGCAAATGCAACTTCTTTAGTAACCTCTGATGACCATTCCCTCACAAGATATAAACTATGGGCTAAAATAACCAGAGTGGGTAATATACCATTTAAGTCTTGATCAAAAGTTAATGTCATGTAAGCATTAAACAACAACATGCCGATCATTATACAAAAATAATTGTGCATCTAAGTAGCATAACAAGGTCTGGTGAGAAGCGGAGGACTGTTAATCACTTAGGTGCACAATTATTTTTGTTTGTATCACTTATTCCACGGTTACCACATATATGTGTTCAGCTAAAGACTTAGTTTTGGTGTTTCTGTCCAAAAATTGTGTTTATATGCAAATTATTTGCTTCCACTATTAATTTATGTTGCTTTAAAATAGCTGAAATGTCCTTCACTATGCGCAAATGTGTGGCTATTCGTTCTATTTCATTTCATAGCTATAAAAGAATTGTGGTTACCACTTCCCTAGTGCCCAAGCTAAACTTGGACATTCATTGTCACATTGTGCTTTTTCCTATTTGTCATGATCTCTATACTCGCCAAAGGTTTTAATACAGTGGTTACATCAGAAAACTCAGAAGTGTGTTGTGTCTATTTCAGCCTTCACTTACAATGTTTATGACTTTGTGTCTCAAAATGTCAGTTAAATTTAGCCCAGAATTCAAATGTAGCAAATTCATGCAGTGTCAAAAGGCTAACATGTTTTGAACTGTTTCATAGGTGTGCAGGTATTGGAAAATAATGCACACCCTTAGAACGTCCTTAAAAAAAAAATCACATTTGACTTTTCAAAAGACCTGTGGTGTAAGAATGGCTATAATATATGTGATTTTGATCGCAAAGTATTTATGAATTTCAAAACTAAACATGGACTCAATACATATTTTATATCAGTCATTTACTTTTTGTTTAAAGATGAGATTCTATTGTGATGGCATGATTTGCATTTATTCCACTGTTTAATTATTAGCTCCAGTCATTTCTATCTTTGCTTAAACACAATGGCACCATGAATAATTCTTACCGTACATTAATGACAAATCATTCTGATTAAAAAAAAATGCATTTTCTATCAAGTGAAATCCTCATATCTTCGTGTCATTCACTGATAAAACAGAGGGATTATAGAGGCATTCATGAGAATGCATGCATGCATCCTGATATTTGGTGGGGTTTTCCTGCTAATTCCATTGAATTAGCCACTTTGCCCAAGCCGGTAAAAATAAGATACACACTGGCATTTAAAACTCATTTTTGTTCTGCCTGTATCATATTTAAGTCTCCATGTTTGAGTTAAATAACAAAAATCGGCCACAAAATGCAGCCAGCTAAATTCACAATCTCAGGGCCATGCCAGAATTTCTTGGTTGCCTTCAACTGACAAAGTTGCCTTCTGAGATGGAAGAATATATTTATGCAATTTATTGGGAGACACTGAATTGCAAACAGTTTGAGATTTTAAATCGAAACACAGATAAAAAATAAGACATATGACGCTGTGTGGAGGTTTACAGATACATGGGCCATAATGAGGTGTTCATAATCAGTGGCAGGGCCATGCTCTGTACGGGCTGCCATGAGAATTGGCACCATCTCAAACTCTTCCCATGGAGGGGATGGAGGAAATGCTTTGTAGAAAAAAAATGAAATCGGGAAGTAGACCACAGAGGCTCATTGTCCTTTATAGGCCTTACAGGGAGAACCAATAAGATTGATTGGCACAAGGTATCCTAATTGATTCCATCCATCAGGAAGGTCAAGGGTTTCATGAAGGGGATGTACTCCTGAGAAAAGTGAAAGAAATTTCCTCTTGTTTTGTAACACTAAGCCAGAAAATAAAAGCCTGAACCAGGAGTGAGCAACTCTGACCCCGGAGAGCTACAGCATGCAGGTTTACAGGCATTTATGTCCACAATATTTGCACTACATGGAGGAGAGCTTTTGTCCAATCATAAAGATCACAAAAACCATTAAATTGATTGGCAAATAAAGAGCTCAGGTGTCACAGAAACACAGACCACTTGGCCCTCCAGGACAAGCAATGTGCATCTGTAACCTGGTTGATGCTGAGCTCAGCACTCCAGTACTATCAGTAACAGAGGCACAATAAACCAACCTCCAAACAGCAGCAGGACCTTACTGTTGTCCATGTGCTTGTTTGTGCACTCCTCAAAAGTGCTCGTGAGACAGAGCACTGAACATAGCCTCGGCATCATCATTGTTATATAATACACAGTGTTTAGAGCACTGCTTCCATCAGCTGGTTTAGGTTCCAGTATTTACTGAACAGCACGCATATGGACTTCCTAATGATCTCTACCAATTCTACATAAACTCATAAAATTACACTTTCACTCTGCAGCTAACTACAAGCCCATTGTCATGCTGTCCATCAGTGAGGCAAAGCTTATCTGCGTGGCTTGGGAGCAGCATATAGTGGGACCAAAAGCTCAGTCTAAGTTGTAGCTTTTGAAGGTGGACCCAGAAAGAAAGGGGCACCTCAGCCATAAATTGTAAATCCAAAAATATATTGTGTACATACGCATATGCTTACTATTATTATTATTTTTTTTATTATTATTATTATTATTATTATTAGTAGTAGTAGTAGCAGTAGTAATAGTAGCAGTAATGTGGTTGTGAATGAATACACATAAGTCATGGAGCTGTATGCTTGATTTCAAAATTCAGATACTGTAACGTGGAGGCTATGTTTTTAAACCCCTTAAAAAGGGTTGTCTTTGTATTTTTGACTGAACTCAACCCAGAATGAACCCCAACCCAGTTTTTTGTTACATAACTCAAAATTTAAGCATTCGTATGCTTAAAAATATTTAATTAAGTCTTACTGCACTTGCCTTCTGGATGCAATTAAACGCATCTTTCCAATCAAAGGCAACATTCAATTTGTCACACTGTTAGATACCCCTCAGACTTTATAGTCACAGTCAAGAGAAAATTACGGGCTGCATTGTGAAATAGCTGTACATGTTAAAAATACTTTTGACATCATTTATAAAGTAAATCACATTCAAATGTCAACAATGCAGCAAATTAGACAGTATCAAAAAGATACAGCTTCATGCAATGCAGTAAGGTTGACTGTGGGTCAAAATAAGTTACTTGCATTGCATGCCTAACAGCTTGAGATTGGAAGTGGATGGAATTTGTCAAATGAATTTCCATTCCTTTATTCAAAACAGTTATCTGAATGCATTCTAACGGCTGTCTCTTTTTTTCACATCCTGAACTTTAGATCCACAAAGAACATTTCAATTGGATTACTATGGCCACTAGGACCCTTTGATCCTCTCCTACATTAGAAATTTTTTGTGTTGACAATTACCCACACTGCTGAAAGAGAGACACTCCACTGTGATTATTTGAATGATTCATACGATTTGTCCGATCCCAGGGCTCAGTGTGTATTTCTTAAAATTTCTAATGCATGATGTAAAACGGTAAGTCAATTGTTTCTTTTAGCTCTTGTTCAGTTCTATATTGGAGTGGATTAAGCTTACCTATGCAAAGGATTGAGCACAATGGACCAGAACTCTGCAGCTGGTCAAGTCAGGAGTCATGTTGGAAATTAGGAATTTAGGAAGCAGTCACACCTTGCCGAATAGCATAATGGAGGACCCACTGATAGAAACTTTACGAAAGAAATTATCCGGTGATGAAAGTCGTATCCGTTGCTGCTTGAAGCTCTCATGAATGTAGCATGGAGTGGATAAAATGCACAATGACCGCACAGTTACTGAACAAGTACAGGACAATTACTGGCCAATGTAACGCACACCATCGTATGAGTAATGGACAAGAATCGGGCAAAACGAAAGCAGAACGAATGAGAAACTGACAACATGTTCTTTGAACGTATTTGTACAGGTCATGTGACTGACAAAACGAATAATGAGGGAGTGAGACAGGGAAGCCACGTTTATATACCCTAAAGGATGTATGTCGCTGTCCATTTCGGACCTGGTGAAGACCCATTACATGTACGGTAGTTATACTCTACTTGTCCTGAGGTCGTCAGTTTTGTCCTGTGGACCCCTGGTACACATCCGTTATTCATCAGTTCCCATGCATTCCTTCTCAGTAATTGTCCGTTGAACATGTGGTCTATGTCCGGCACACCTCCAGTTCACCCGTTGCATGTCAGGTAGTAGTACGGCCGCGAGTCAGGTCCACCTGACATCAACTGATGCGAACTGACAAGCGCAGGACAAGGAACCCAAGAGTTCCGAACAAAACGCAAGCGCACAACATAAACCAGTGGACACCTTTTCCCGGTGGAGTCCGTTCCAAGTTTTTTGCATACACAAAACTTGCCGCCGAACTGAACGGACCTCGCCTGACAAGGAATGCATTCGCCAAACGAGAAACGGACAAGAAACACATGCGAACGGAGAAGAACTGATTGAAAATTTTGCTATCCATCAGACATCCGTTAACGCTATCCAGCAAGGTGTGACTGCTCCCTTAAATGCTCACCTGGTGATTTTTACTGATGACTCAGGGCACTAGGGGCCACTGGATAGCAAGGATTCTCTGGTGATTATACTGCCAAAGTTCTTTAGTACTTAACTGGTGTCATCGGCTGGCTAGGAATCTTCTGTTGTTCTTGATATAAGCCTTTGTCATAGGTCACCTATTGAAGAAAGGCAAATTGAAGCAAAAGTTACCGAGGGTGCTTAATTAAAATATTTTTTCTTGAGTAATTTCATGTGTATTCTTGAATTAGCATGGTTTTTAAGCTCAAAATCCCTGAATAGTTGAAAATGAAAAAAAAAAAAAATCTCACAAATGGTAAAAAATATTAAGTCGTGTGAATTGCCAATCTAAAATGAACTCTGCTATCAAGCATTCAAAGCATTTGAAACAGGGCTGCACACAGTCCCACCTCTGGGTACGAATACTACACAGGCGAAGCGTAAGATTTTCAGCCTTTCAACCATAATGCAACAGATTTTACTGTTTGTCCATGCAAAGTGCATAGGTCCTGTGCATATAGAATGGGTGAGCAGTGCCCACTGAGCAGGAGCACATGAGCTGAACAGAGTTCAACCCAGCCAACGTCTCCACAGTTAATTGGATCCTATAGCTAAGCTGATTTGGCGACTTCTTTTAAATTTTCAATAACAAAACTGTTGTACAGTTTTCATAAACAAAACTTCCCATTTGAGAGAGACAGTTTTGGCAAATGAATCAAGCAGGGTTTCGCTGCTTGATTGAAGAGTTTGTGACCACAACTGAATCATGAATTCATGAATGAGCTAATGTCATGAATGTGCATGGTTATCCATCATTTGGTAAGTTAATTCTTTATTTAAAAAAACAACTTAAATTCATGAGAAATGAACGGCAACATCATGTGTATATTAGGCCTAATTTTATGTTGTTTGAGGGAGGATCTGAGCACAAAAACTGTGGCAGCAAGTAGCCAATAACTCACTTATGGCTAAAAGCTTAGACAATTTTTTTTTCCTCCAAGTTAGCATTGAGGTGTAGCATAATATGATAATACCTAATACTATTGTTGAAAAATAAATGTAGCTTACTCTTGCAAGGGAAAGTATCTGTCAGTATTTGAGTCAACATTGCAATAGGCCTCACCTGACTTTTTTAAATACAACGTTGTATACATCTATCTATCTATCTATCTATTTATTTATTTATTGCTGTAAAGATTATTATCATATCTGTTCACTCTATGTTTAGCTTATGTAGTGTACTTTGAGTTTTAAACACATACTACATCAGCACACTTACAGAGACTTATGGCTCAGTCCCACTGGGGATTTAGCATTTTGCGATGGTCGCCGATGGGGAAATTTGGAAAAGTTTGGCGATGCCTTGCGATTGTGCGTGACAAAATGGTCAAAAAAGTGGAGCAGTCCCATTATAATTTGCTTTTGGGATTGTTCGCCGAAGGAAGGGATGACAGTCATTGTGCGATAAATTGGCGACAGTCACCGATGATCGGCGTTGCTTTGGGGGACCATCACCAAGAATGTTCGCCGACTGTTGGCGACATATCGGCAAATGTTCTGCGATGTTTGCCGAAGGTTCGCCGAATATTCGGCAATAGTTCGGCGAGGGTCGCCGACACTTTTTCAGTTTTGAAAGTGTGGCGGATGGTTCACCGATGCGGCGCATCCATTCGCCGACCGTCGGCAAACATTCGGCGAACATTCTGCGACAACTTTTGAGACGAAAACGTCGCGAATGGTTCGCAACAAAATTCAAAGCAGGCTTTGAAAATTTTCGGGCTTTTGCGATCCACTCGTGATCCATTGCGATGGCTAGAATTTGCCTGTGACACTCGGCGAACGTCGCCGCACATTCTGCAAATGTTCGGCAAATGTGTTTGCGATGCATTGCGATTCTCACTTTTTCCATCAGGAATGCCTCGCCAACCATCGCAATCCCCAGTGGGACCTAGGCATTAGTGGACGTTGCCATCCAAATGAGGCCTTGTTCATGCATTTTCGCCATTCACTTCATCTGTTATAAGCTTTTCGTTTGGGAACGTCAATGGACAAAACTTTGTGCTTTTAGTCAAGAAATGATAAAATGATTAAATGATAACAGTACATGTATCATGCAGCCAATTACTATGTCAAAGAAATGTATCTGAGTAAATCAGAACAATGATTAGTGCCATGTCAGAACTAATCCATTTATGAACCAATTCAACAAACTTTAACAAGGTCTTATGTGCAATTATTTATGACACTCATGTCTTCTTTGAAATAACGGGCAAAGTTGAAATAGGTTTGTATGTGAGGAGGCCACGTTTTGTATAAAGATATCAGGTGCATTATCAGGGAATCGAGTTCTTCAAATCAGCAAGAATGATCACATGCAACACATTTTATGACAGCCACTCTGTAGAAATACTAAAACTGCAATGCAAAAAAAAAAAAAAAAAATTTAGGGACCCCTGATGAAGCTGACTTGGTGCCTACACTAGTTGAGTTTCCATCTCACTATGATGCACATTTTGAAAATTCGCATTGGAAAAAGCAGACAGAAACAGCAATATGCGAATAAACCTCCTCTAAGTTGCATTGAAGTTTATACGATCGCTTGAGGTGGTTTTTGCCTTATGCAGTGGCGGCGCCAGAGATTTTTTCTTGCTGGTGCTACGTATAGTGATGCTGAATCATTCAGTGATCGGGCTGATGAATGTATCGTATGGTAGCCTTTATTTGCGCTAAAGCCAGACGCATGGCATTCAAAATTCAGTTTCAGATATGTTTTTACCAATGCCTCTATTGATTCACAAAACAACAATGATTTTTGTTTGTATTTAATATACAAGTGAACTGTGTCAGCAACATGGGAGACAACCCGGGCTACAAAAGAGGATAACCAATAAACTAACAAGAGCTTCCGAGCCAGAGTGCACATCATCAGTCACACACCAATCGAGCTATCAGCATTAAATACGTGCTTTTTGAAAGAAAAACAATGTCTACCACTATTCATATTACATTGACAAACAACACCAAAAGATAGCCTACATTAAAGGCAAATAAGGATAACAGTAGATGCGAGGCTTTGTAGGAGTAGTAGGTATAAATATACACATTTAGAACACTAGATTGCTGATGATTACATATTTACATTACCTAAAGTGAAGCACCAGGCATCCATATTGATACACCCAACTTTTTCATTAAAATGAATGGTTTTCTATGAGGCCAATTTCAAATAATTTAATACAATCGTTGAAATGCCAAGATGTGCGGCTTTGTTTTTCAGCAATATTCATTCCGAGGGCTAATGAAAAGTTTCATGTGTAAGTTATCGTAGAAATACAAATTTATTAATTTAATGGAGAAAATCCAGTTTGCGTGCTAGCTAGCTAATTAGCCATCCCATTGACGTGAATAGACCACTGACTGAAAGCAAATACTAGCGATTGTTAACCGTTACCAGATAGCTCCCTTGGTAACCGTTGCGGAGACTACATTGACCTGGCAGTTAATAAAATTAACAAGGTGGCTAACAAGCAAGCTACTTGTAATTGACATTCTACTGCAATACTTCTTTCCTGCAAAATATTTAAAACAGTGTATAAGTTGCTTTGTCTGTTTTTATTGATTTCCAAAAGACAAAGAGGAGAGAAAGGCATGGTTGTCAAAAGTCAGGATAAAAAACCTTTTGCCATCCTTTTGATTAGTGAGCTGAAACTTGTTAGCGGAATAGCTAGAGTTGACTAGCTCGTGCTTCCATTTAAAAACGTTGGCATTAACTATATGATTCAATATAAACAATTAGGTTGACGGTAAATATGCTCAACCAGGGTACAGTGAAGTGAAGAAACAATAAACTAATTTGATAACATATACAAATATTGATCAATGTTTCTTAAAACAATAAAAATCTCCAAGCAATTATCTTACTACAGGGTCATTGAAAGTCTCGGTCATGTTAACTTTTCTGGTCACACGTTATTGCCACGTCACTGCCACGTCTTCCAGTACTCTTTAAATTCTATAATCTTGTAAATATCATAATCTTTTATCTTCATCTGCTTGTGGCCAATTGTTTTGGTGCCCCTCATTGCGTAGCAACCCTATGCACTGCATAGATTGCATACCCACTTTTTGCACCACTGTGGTGGTGCTATTGTAAGCACCACCCCAGCACTGCCCATGGCCTTACGCGATTAAGAGTTAATGCGCAAGATGTGGGAGGGGAACACCCTAGCGGCCTTAGCTGACTAAGTTCTGATGTAGCTGCCTTGCTCCCGCCGCATGTATGAGCATTCGACAACATCTTTGTCTCCAGAGAGCGTTAAACATTGCAATCAATAACTGAAAGAAAAGCTTCATGACGACTTGCTGAGTTGCATGCAACTCCAGTGGACCTCTCTCCATTATTACAGCATCTCGTTTCTCCTCCGATTGTTTTTTTTCTGGTTGTTTCGCTTCAGTTTGTTTCTTTTCCATTTTGCAACCTCTTCTTCTTCTTCTTCTGCTATTCTATAAATGTTCCGAATGTCTTCTACCACCATCTTGTGGCAAAATTGGCCTTAATTATTGGAGTTTATTCAGTCCAAGGTATTGGAAATGCAGGTAATTTGAATTTTGTTTTAAGCGAATTTTCTGAAGTTTGCTTAAAATTCACTTGACATGAGATGGAAACTCGACTGCTGCCACAAATGTCACTGTACATCACTGAAGCATTGCCACCATGAATGAAAAGCACACAGAATTCCCATATGTTTTGTAGGACAGCACGGACTGAACGTGATGAGTTTTACACCCTTATTTTCAAAAGTACAACAACTGCACATAAAACTATCATCAATAAGTGTGGATGGTGTATTAGTTTGTATCAGCAGTACATAATCTATAACAAAGTCAAAAAACAAAGCAGATATTACCAGAGTGTTGTTTTTCATAAAATTTTATGATTTCCAGGGGCATTAGCATCATTGTTTTGATTGGTTTTTACACAATGTTAGCAGTAATAACAAAAATGATCATAACTTAAATGCAAAGACGATTGCTTCAAAAACACAACAGAATACTATTGTCTCAACCTCAGATTTCATCGGACTATATATTTCAGTGCAGGCAAGCTGTGTTTTCCATGTTGTATCATGGTGAAGGCACTAGATAAATAGTCCTTGAGGTAATAAATCATAAACATTGATTTGTCTCACATTGATTTGCACATTTTGTATTCTTAATAAAAGATTAAAAGGCAGATGAGGGTGTTTGCCTCTTGCATTCTCTCAGAATGATTTTTTTTTTTCAGAACAAAGAACTTTCTGGAGTGTTGCTTCTCTTCCCAGATATAAATGAACAATTAGGTTTTTGTTTCTATCTAAGATTCTATCGGCACATAATAAATGATTTCGAGTTCTTATTTTACGTATTTATTTCTTCTTTTTTTTTGGGTGAGGGAGGCTGTGCGTGCTCACAGCCATAGATTGTTGCACAATTCAAAGAGTTTTTATGAGACTTTGTAAATTTGGAACAAAACATAATACCCTTAAGGCTGAAATAATAAATCTGAAGCCCAAATCTATGTATCAGGGCAACAGCAAGTGACAGCTGTGAGGGACCTGTGTGAAACACATGCTGGATCAGTGTCTGCAGTGTTTTAGCTAATCTGCTTCAATGTTAAACTCACTTCTTAATATGATGGACTAATACAGAAGGGCAGTTTATGCCAACAGTTATGATTAAATAAAGTTCACGTCATTATGTGAAGAAGCGAATGCCAGTGATTTTGTTTAAACACCTAACAGTAGGAAGTGCAGGTGACATCCTAGCTGTTTGAGAATAATTTCCCTTTTCCGTACAATGCCAGTGGAGGTATGTTGAACTGTGTATCTACTGTGAGCTATTTATTACTCTCTAATGTTACCTATTGCAAAAGTTGAAGCAAAAAATTTCACAATCTCATATTGCAGTCTTAAAGACAGTGGAGGGTGTGAAAAAGACACCTCCAGCCCAGTAATCCTGCCCCTCTTACTGTGTTTGTTCAGGGTAAAACTTTCCATGAACACTCAGAAAATACAAACAAAAAACTGAAAAATAAAAAAAACATCACTTGGCTATCCTGAGCATGATATCCTTTGTAGCATCCCTGTCATCCCTCATATAGCAGAATGGACAGAAGAATTGTTGGCATGACTGGTTTTCTGACATCCCAGGGGACACCTTCCTGTTCGGCATCTTCAAAGAACAGCCTCTATGCTATGAATTAGTTAGTACCTTTATCCTTTCTTAGTACCACATGGACAAAACCAAAACTTGCTGAGATTCTGGAATAGGCACAAATGGCATTAAAACGTGACCAAACTAGCTCCAAAGGAAAACATGCAATAAAAAATGTTTACTCTGGCTTGCATATGAAATGTAGCAACAATATGTTTCAGCTTATCCTTCTTCCCATTTGGATTTTGGGCAGACCGAAAGTTGTCTCCTTTGTGAGTATTAGTTTAAACCTAAAAAAAAAAACACTGAGGGAAACAGCAGTTTTACTGTGTACGGGTGAATGTTAAACTTATATTTAATGTATGACATTTCTCACAAATCATCCAGCCAAAGACAAGACCCAGGGGTATTTTGCAGATTGCTTTTTCAGTACCTCAGCAACTGTGGAATTATTCTTCCTGAAGAAACCCTTTGAGTTTGGTGAGGTGATCACCTCAGACTGCTATGGCCATCCCAGTCTGGAACAGCTCAGAGAAAGTGATATCATGATCGCATGGCCATGCTAAATTGAAAACATCTTGGCGGCTGGAGGCTGAATAAAATAACCATATATTATATCTTGTATAACACCCGATTGGTTTGGAATACAATTATACTGTTGTGCTATTCTCAAGAAAGGCCTGTGAGTTCAATTTTTTTTTAGATTTCCATTTTTCATTCCAAAGACATAGTTCGATTTCTAAAAGTGTTTTGGGTGCACAGAATTTCTCCAATGCAAATGAATGAAACAGAATCTACAATAAGTTACAAATGACTATCCTGTTTTATACAGTTCCAAAGCAAATGCTAGCCAGATACAATATGATGTTTACCGTACAATGTAACCACTCTGGAAGGGCCGCTGTACATTGTCAGCAGAGATCTATTTATTATTTATAATTTAGGAAAGGTTTTGTTTTTCTGTGAAAGAGAGTAAACGGTTTCTGCAGTTTCACTGAAATTAACAAAGCTAAAATACATGCAGATGTTTGATTCAAATACTCAGGAATAGTAAAATCTGTTCTTGTGAGCTCTTATGAAGAAATACACATTGAATCTTTTTCCTGTTGATGCAATATTATTTTGTCTCAAAACAATACACTTGTCTTGAAAAATCTCTGTATCAAGTACGACAACCATAATATTTTCTTGAGATTTCCAAGCCATTTGTTTGCAAATTTTTAAATGTGTAATGACTCTAGTTTGCATTCTATTCCTTTTTCCGTTGTATCTCTTATACCAGGGGTTCCCAAACTCAGTCCTGGGGACCCACTGTGTATGCTGGTTTTCATTCTAACCTCACTTACAATCCCAGTATTAACAAGGTGTTGATTTTTTAAATTAATTGCTTTTCAGGCCAGAGAGACGTTTCACTCGCAAAACCACTTTGACAAATATGGCTATGCGTTCCATGATGTTTAAAAGCCAAATGTTTATATTGTGCTTATTTTGTGACATTCCTGGTAAAGAAGTCAAGCCAAGGTGGCAATAAGTTTTAAATGCTCAAAATCAAGACTATGGTGAATCAATAAACTGCTTATTAAGCTTCTGAGCAGAGGTGTTCAAGTTCTTTACAAATGGTTTTCCTAAAACCAATCACAAAAATAACACAAAACAGGTCTGACTCATAATTTGCTTTGTCTTTGAAATCTTAATTACCAAGTAAATGGTTAATTTTAGCAACCACATGACCACAGTTACAATTAAAAGTCAATTAATTTTACTTTTTCGAAGGTCACAATTTTACTCTTTTTATTATTCAATAAAGTAACTTGTAATATAGCACAATTTTAATATGCAGCTCTTCAGGAAAAGCCTGAATAGCTAATTCTGACATAATGTGGCTTAAAAGCATAAATAGTCCATATGAGTAGAGGTAACGCCATTAAGAAAAATTAGCAGCTCAGTAAAATTATGGGATTGCAATCAGGGCTGTAACAAAAACTAGCAGACACAGTGGGTCCCCAGGACCGAGTTTGGGAACCCCTGTCTTATACTACTGCGAGCACGGAATGACATGACAGTCCCCATGGCAGATTCCGTCAGCATGAAACAATTTTGAATATGTACCCTTTTCACTTGGAAAATGTTTAAGAGAGGAAAATCACCCCAAATTATCAATAATTTCTGAGATATCATGTTCTTTCAATGCTACCAGAATGTATGCAAAGCCCTTCAGATAAAATGTTGGCGACATCAAAGTTACATTGTCAGTACCAATTCCTGTTCATAGTGGAGCAACTTTCTCTTCACTCAGTTGAAAAATTATGGCAAGGAGAAATTCATGTTTGAGTACCAGTAACGCTAAGATTTAAAAAAGAAAAAATCAATTATTGAACAAGGAGAAAATGCATACTGTCAGATTCATAAATATTTGGACATTGACAAAGTTCTTGTTATTTTAGCTTTCAATCTCATTTAACTGAAGATTACTGTCAAAACTAAAGATGTTCAACTTCACTGAGCGTATTATATCAAAATTGGGTGAAAGGTGTAGGAACGAGAACACACTATAGATGGGGTCCCCACTTCTATCAAGTAGAAAAGTAAGTGGACGATTTAGCTGTTCCATGGCCAGATGTGTGTTATCCACTCATTATTTAATATAAAAGTAAGTAATTTCCAACAGTGTAAATGGCACCCCAAAATAAGAATGCAGAGGATGTTACAGATGGGGACACATTTTGCAGAAAGCTAGCAAGATAATACTTGACCAATATCATTACCTTTCGATCAGCTACCATGGTTTTTGTTAGTTTGTAGTTGTAGCCGTCTGGAAAAAGCTAACATGCATCATCTCAGTCAAGCAATGTTAACCTTAGCTTGTGGTTGTAACTTGAGGTGGCTGAAGCAAAAGCCCCTGTCTCACTTATTCAAAATCAGCAGGAATCAAGCAGAACCAGCCGGAATGAAGAATTCGCGCAACGTTCCAGTGGGAATTTCAAATTGACCAAAATTCTTACAGCTTTGAAAGAATTCCGTTTGAATACTTAGAATGCACTTTGAACCCGCCTCAAATGATTCTTGCACATTCTGGGTGTTTTAGCTCTCGAATGCAGCTTGAATGTAGTTGGAACACAGTAGGAATATTTAGAATGCTGTCAGAATGCAGTCAGAATATTTAGAATGCACTTAGAATGCTGTACGAGTGCGGTTCAATTGCTGCCTGAACTCCACCCGAAGTCTGGTTGGAAGGTGCTTCGAATGCTGTACGAATTCATCTCGAATGCAGTCAGAACGCTCCCGGAATGGCCGCTGAATATGGTTGGAACGTCCAAGAATTCAAACAGAATGCAGCTCGAATACTCAGAATGTACTTAGAATGTAACACGAGTGTCCCATATGCGTTGATTGAGTAATTGCTGACTACTGCAGGGGAACGTAAATATGCCACTAAAACTGACGCCGAATACGTGAGAGTTAACAGGTATGTGTTATGAATGAAAATTGGCCACACCTGATAATGTTGAGAGTTTTCGGAGTTTCTGTAATGGTAATTTAAATGAATGATTGAAAACAGGTCATAACCAATCATTATTTTTAAGCCAGTTCACCAGCCGCTACTGATTCCAGCGGCAATCGAAAGATTCCAACGGCATTTGAAGCACATTCCAGCTGAATTGTTTTAATATCGAAATAGATTCCTGCAGCAATCGAAATGCATTCTGGCTCATTAGAGGCGCATTCTGGCAGGATTTGACGTGGCTTGCCGTCCGTCGAATGCAATCAGAATGTTTTGAATGCTGTTGGAATGCCGTAAGAATATTTATAATGCAGTCACAGCACAGTTAGAATACACTTCGAATGCCGTTCGATATTTCTCCACTTCGAATGCACCTGGAAAGTTTTGAGCACGAGCAAAACATTCGGGCCGGCCACAAGAACGGGCCCGAATATTTGGAATGCACTCAAAATGCAGTCAGAATTTTTAGAACGCACTTCGAATATCCAGGAATATACAAAGAATTTTCATTCTGACGGCATTCCGGCTCATTCCGCCTCTAGCGCAACTAGGATTTTAGTCACGATTGGAAAATTTTGATGGCACTCTGTTTTGTGATCATTGCATTGACATGGAAGAAATCAACTACTGAGCTACTCTCCCGCGACTATGTCAGGCGTCCTCTCTTCTCCAAAGGGGCTTTTGAGGTCGAAAGTGAGTCTTGATAATGGTTACTTGCTGAGGTAAAGCGACAGGAAAATGGGGGATATGGCCATGCCGTTCATTTGGAAGGACAAAACATTAACTCCAGTTGGAGATCTTTCTCGTCATCCTCAAGACAAAAATGCTCTCTGCAGACCCTTACACGAGTATACATATTAACTAGCATGTCTATATGTCTCATTTGCAATGGCCCATTTTAGTGCACTGTATTTGCAAGTAGAGAGTGAAAAATTATGCCTCTCGCTTTGGCCTTCTTCTAGCCCATGCACCTGTGCACAGAACTGTCAGCATTATTATCATGACTAGTCTTCTTCACAGCAATATGAATGATTCTCCATGCAATGCTATGACAGCTGGACGTCACAGATCCACATGGGGTTGAGGGCATGTTTGTAGTAGTAAGGTATTGCAATGCATCGTGGTAGTTGTTGTCTTTACATCACATGCACAGGAAAGTTATGCGGGTCATAAATATGCAAATATCTTGAGCTGCTGCGAGAAAATGTGCATGCTTTGTGTCCGACAAACAGAGCCAACACTTTTAAACTATGTATGGTTTCATTGTTCGACATATTGTCATTTGATTCTCAACACAAAGTTAAAAGGGTTGTCATTGCTTGTGAAGCAAGCCATCTTTAAGCTGAATCAGACAAAACCATTCGGAAAAATAGCAAAAATATTAGGTGCCACCAAATCAACTTTTTGGCTTATTTTTAAAAAATAAGTGATGCCTTGGTGAGCTCAGGAACACCAGAAGGCCTGGAAAACCATAGAAACAACAGAGGCAGGTGACAAGATTTTTCCGCCGAGGCAAAGCAAACCCCTTTTCCACAACTGGCCTGGAATGGTTTCCCGATAACGTTGGCTCTCAGGATTAACAAGTGTTTTTAAGATATTCTTAAGCAACGGACGTTCTCTCGTTACGTGGGTTAGTTTAGAGCGAACTAAAGAGACGCTTTAGTTACGAACGTGTTTGGGAAACCCACGTTACTTTAAGAACGATCGTAAGAGTCATTTAAAGAGGTTCTCTGCATTAAGAGGCTATTGAGAAACCCACCGCTGATCAAGAACACTTTCCAGGACATTGGTGTATGTTTGTCACCGAGAACAATCAAAAGAAAACTTTACAAGCATAAATACAGGTTTACCATGCAATGTAATCCATTGGTAAGCCTCAAAATTTGGATGCTTGAAAAGACATAATATACAAATACCTGCAATGTTCTGGAATAACATTCTTTGGCCCGATGACACAAAGATAAATGTGTGTCAGAGTGTTTGGAAGAGAAGAGTATTGAGATGGGAAGGAACTGCTCCCGATCTTAAGCTCTGAGCCAATTCGCTTGTCTGAGAAGTGTGCCATGTATGGCAGCTAATGTGAATCTGACTCCCTTGCATTTGACGATATGACTGCTGGCCAAAGCAGCAGAGTGAATTCTGATTTGTATCGGGCAATATAGTCTGCTCAGATTCAACCAAATGCTTCGAAACTCATTGGACAGATGGGTTACAATCACAGGAGCTGAATCCAGTAGAGTAAACATTTCACTTGCTGAAGGCAAAACTGGAGACAGTCCACCCCTAGAACAAGCTGGAACTGAAGACAGCTGCACCAAAGGCCTGGCAGAGCAGCACCAGGGAAAAAACAGATTCTGGTGAAGTGCATGAGCTCCATATTTCATGCAGCCATTGAGTGCAAACAATTTGTGGTGACAATTTAATTGGTGGTAATGTTATTTTGTCGAGTTAGTTCAAGCTGTAAAATTGGGGGTGCTATGAATAAAAATGGTTGATTCGTGCCCCGTGAATCAAATAGTTTTGGTAAAATCCTTAAATTAAAGCTAAAATTCAACTCTTCAAGAATTTCTTGATTGATCAATATTGAATCTGTTGTGGTGGTGTAAAGAGCTAAAACTGTGAAAATTGTGGCATTATTCAGATATTTATGTACCTGACTGAATATGAATGTATTATGCTTATGAGCGAACCATTTCCCTCCTTGGGTAGAGACATTCATGTTTATAAATGAAATTAATATGCTACATTATTCTAACTGACAATACAAATAATAAACATGGGGAGATTGGCCATCATTAATTGATTAATTAATAATTAGTTCATTCATGCATTCAGATGTTGTTTAATGAATGCAAGTGTGACAAAAGAATCATGCCAAACTGAAAGAGGATGCCCTTTTGTTGATTGGTAAGGTAGACCTTTGGGGTTTTAAGATGGCCAATTAGCCTCCATTCTGACAGTGGTATTTTTTTCTGTGGCCATTAAAAGTAGAATCTCCAATCTGCTGGGCGGCCCCATAGCCAGCCCTCTCCTGCATCTCAAGCTGCTTTTGGATTCAGATGCACTCGCTCTCCAGCCTCAGCCAATCTGTTTTAACCTCCCAGCTTCTCTGGCCAGGAGGCTCCCAAGGGAGCTCTGCTCCACCCTGGTGAGAGTCTGATGCTCCCGCTCTGACTGCTACCACTAGCTTTTGTTTCCTCATTGTGGAGTCGTTTTGTCTCCACTTAATACTGCAGTCAATTCCAAGGAAGTCCTCAAGTAACTGACTTTAGAGTGTTCCCTTGGTCCTTTAACGCCCACAACCAAGCACGTTAAAATTTCTTTTACTGTTTTGCTGCCATATGCAAGGAGATTAAGGTACATATTTCCTAAAATACCTAAACATGAATTGTGTTACCCAGCCCAGGATGAATTTTACGGTGAATTAGCTTTTTTTTTTCCAGTGAAAATGAATTTCAACTGGTTCCTTTGCCCTTGATACAAATATATTTCGTGATGGAGATGGAACAAAATCCTTTGCCTCTCCGCTGCTCTTTCTGTTGCAGTATTATGACATCATCGGTAAACATGAGCCAATATCTAGAAAAGAGTTTGGATCCTCTTTTCACGCAATCATAATATGTCACCCCATCAATTTTCAGGGCATATATTTGGAAAGGGACATAATGTTTTGCTATTTTGGCTGCAGCGGATTTATAAAAAAGGTTATGGAAGGTTAAAAATAGAAAATGGAAGGTTAAAGTCAATTATCAGCTTAAATTAAATGGTTTTTAGATCCATATTGAATGGTCTGTTTGTGACTAACACCCCGTTAATACATAATCTGTTGAAAAATCAGAAGAAATTGATCAGAGATCAAGTCAAAAGTGTTGGCTGCATGGTTAGGAATCATGTAGTAATGCGCAGGTGACCTCAGCAGTAGCAGTAATGCGCAGGTGACCTCAGCAGTAACAGACCGCATGATGACTTTGGGAAAGCACTATCAAGGAAACCAAAGGCATATTTTAATCTCTGAAAGACAAAAATGTTTTCAACTGGCAAAGGGCTCAAGAACTATCTTCAGAAAATAAACATAAATGCAACAAAGACTGAAAAAAAGGCGTATGAAACCTGAATAAGCTCAGACGGCTCACCGCAAATATGCAAACTACAACCCCAATTCCAAAATAGTTGGGACGAAGTGAAAATTGTGAATAAAATCAAAACGCAATGACTTTCAGATCACATGAGCCAATATGTTATTTACAATAGAACACAGACAACATTTCATATGTTGAAACTGAGACATTTTACATTTTAATCCACAAAATGAGCTTATTTCAAATTTTCTGGCTGCAACAAGTCTCAAAAAAGTTGGGACACAGGCAAAAAAGGGCTGAAAAGCAATTAATATATAAGAGAATCAGCTGAAAGAACATTAAGCAAGTAATTAAGTTAACTGGCATCAGGTGTGTAATATGATTGGCTATAAAAGGGATGTCTTAGAGAGGCTGAGTCTCTCAGAAGTAAAGATGGCCAGAGGCTCTCCAACCTGTGAAGGCTTGTGTAAAAAAATTGTGGAATACTGTAAAAACAATGTTCCTCAACGTCAAATTGCAAAGGCTTTGAAGGTCTCATCATCGACAGTGCATAACATCATCAAAAAATTCAGAGAAATTGGAAAAATCTCTCTGCATAAGGGACAAGGCCGAAGACCTTTACTGGATGCCCCTGATCTTCAGGCCCTCAGACGCCACTGCATCACTCGCCGGCATGATTCTGTCATTGACATTACTAAATGGGCCCAGGAATACTTCAAGAAACCACTGTCTATAAACACAGTCCGCCGTACCATCCACAGATGCCACCTAAAACTCTATCATGCAAAAAGGAAGCCATTGTTGAGCATGATCCAGAAGCGCCGCCGTGTTCTGAGGGCCATGGCTCACTTAAAATGGACTGTAGCAAAGTGGCAAAGTGTCCTGTGGTCAGACGAGTCCAAATTTGAAAATTGGAAATCATGGGCGTCGTGGCCTCTGGGCTAAAGAGGAGAAAGACCACCCCTCCTGTTATCAGCGTTCAATTCAAAAGCCAGCATCTCTGATGGTATGGGGATGCATTAGTGCATATGGTGTGGGACACTTGCATGTTTTAAAAAGCACCATGAATGCTGAAAGGTATATAAAGGTTTTAGAGCAACATATGCTCCCCTCCAGACGACATCTATTCCAGGGAAGGCCTTGTGTATTTCAGCAGGACAATGCAAAACCACATACTGCAGCTATTACAACAGTATGGGTTCGTAGTAGAAGAGTTCGTGTGCTGAACTGGCCTGCGTGCAGTCCTGATCTTTCACCGATTGAGAACATTTGGCGCATAATTAAATGAATAGTCCGTCAAAGGAGACCCAAAACTCTCCAGCAGCTGGAAGCCTGTATTGAACAAGAGTGGGATCAAATTCCAATGGCTAAACTCGAGAGACATGTCTCCTCAATGCCCAGACGCCTCCACTCTGTGTTAAAAAGAAGAGGGGATGCTACACCATGGTAAACAGCCCCTGTCCCAACTTTTTTGAGACCTGTAGAAGCCATCAAATTTGAAATGAGCTCATTTTGTGGATAAAATTGTAAAATTTTTCAGTTTCAACATTTGCTATGTTATCTCTGTTCTATTGTGAATAAAATACTGGCTGGTGTGATTTGAAAGTCATTGCGTTGTGATTTTATTCACAATTTACACTTTGTCCCAACTATATCGGAATTGGGGTTGTACAAACAAACTTCAAAAGGTGCAATAAAAATGCATTTTGTTCGGGAACAAAATCCTTTACGCTGATGATTTAAGTATTAACCCATACAGATGTGCAGGAAAGAAGAAATGGTGCATGGAAGGGGAACGTTCCCATCCCAGAGCACAACCCCACCTGAGCACCCCCCCCATCACCCCTTTTGTGAAAAATTGTGGGTCAGGTTAGGACTGGAACATGCATGAATGTCACTGGAACTAGCTCCATGTCACCAACAATAATTTGACTGCTGTCGCTAGCAGCTGGATGTATAAAGTCCAAAGTATGAAGAAATATCCCGGATCTAAACAAATGCCTTTAGACTGACTGTAGTTTTGCACTTTATGCACGGCATAGACGTAACCCTTAAATTACAGCCGACAGACAGCGCCTTAACCTGATATTCATCGTTTGATTTCATATCCATTGTGCCGGAGACAAAAATGTGTCACCGTCTCAAATACTTAAGCACTGCATTGCATATACAAGATCAAGAGCAAGTCAATTTCATTTGCGTGCATTTTCTTTCTTTTCAAATTTTTTTTGTTCTTATGTAGCTTGTGACATACATTGAATAAACAACCACTTTTCTTCCGCAGAAAATACAAGATCGCTCTACAAAGCCTTTTGAGTAGCATTCCTTATATTTGTAGTGCAGAAGGTATATGTGGTCAGTATTGCTGTCTTATCAGCAAGTCATGTGAACATCTTTAATGAGAAATTGGAAATTTATTTTACGGCAAAAACTGAGAAAAAAGCTTCTCTGTGCAAAGCAGATGAATATGAACTTTCCTGTGTTTGCTCATTTAAAGCAATTCCAGCATAAAATCAAATATTCTTATTTGCTTGAGAATTTCCCAGATGCTTATTATAGACATTTTAATTGCCTAGCACATATTAATGTCTCCAAGATAATGAACAATCAGTTACATTTTCTATTAATGTTTATTATAATCTCTCTCTGTTATTCCCTGCCAATGTGGAAAGAACACTAACTCATATCAGCAGTAGTAAGACTGGATCCCGTTGATCTGAACTCTCTGTCCACACACTGTTGTTATATCCTTTTGTCAAAGAGTAGATTATGTGCAGACACTGCATGTACTAATTCTGGATTTACGTTCATTACAGGGTATTATTTCCAGAATATTCTATTCTGTCACATCATAAAGGAACTAAATTGGACAGTGGCATTGTAACTCAATGCAAAAGACCATTAATTACTCAAGGATACGTAATTGCCCGCTTGCTTGTCTGTCTGTCCAACTATCTTTTGTTTCTAAGTCCATCAGCTGAAAGGCTGAGGCCTGTATTGGGTAAAATAGATTTAGCCACACTGGAAAAATGCACATACATTTCCATACATTCCAGTCCCTTAAAGAACTCTAAATTCAGTTTCCCCCACTGCAAGCACCAAACACCAGCAGATGGAAGATAAATGCATCTGTCCCATTCTTCTGCTGCCAGTGAGAATCTCTGAATCTGTATATTTATCTTAATAAGAATGGTATGGTGACAGTCACCCTTACCACAAGGAGTCTCACCTGCACAATTTTAATGCTGTTTTACATTACCATAAACCATAGCCGGACCCAAATGAACGACATTGCCGGGCTGAAACTGTGCCTCTTAATCTTGCAGAATACAATTACACCTGTGCACACACACACACAGTATCTCAGTGACGCAAGTATCATAGCTGAGCAGACACATATAGAAGACATGCTTGAGGCAACATTTTACTCCCCAAGAAAAAAAAATCCCCCAAAAATGATCAAGAATCTTAACCAGAGAAAGCACAAAAAGCTAATAATAGACATAATAAAGTTAAACTTACCAAAGTGTTTGACTGTAAAAAGTTCCATTTTGTTCTCCCCAGGCACCACATTTGGCACCCAGGGGAAGTGTATTTTTTAGTTGAAATATTCTGGCTAAGCTCTGTACCAGCAGGAAAAGAGAGCGTGCAGCTCTTTTGCATTAGGATTTCAGGGGAGGGCCTGAAAGCTGATGCATGTACACAAAAGGGCTTCTATCATTCATCGCCATCTCTTCAAAAAATCGAGACAGGAGAGAGGTGGATATGGAACGAGCGACACGGAGCCACCGCACATCACATGGTAGAAGTCTGATGGTGTGGGTTGAAAAATATGCGGCCTTCCATCTTTTACATTTTATTCAGACACTGGGCCAGGAATATCAACACCTTCACTTCATGCCTCCCTGCACAAACATGCAAAGGTTCCCCTGTTCATCTTCATTATGCTGTTCTGAGTTTCCTTTGCTTGCTTGACTATCATAGTGCCAGAACTGAGGCTTTTATATATTCGATTGATGCGGCGATAATCTCAATTTTTTTTAAAATAATTTTTTGACAGAAATCAACCCATGAGAGCAACAAAAGTTAAGAAAGAGCCGGCTGACTTCATTAACAAAATTATTTGACAGATTTATTCAGTCAATTTAAGACAAATCTCACTTTGCGCAGTGTTAGCTTTATTTTGTATTTTATTTTGTATATTATATTCCATGGAATACAATTATATTTGAATACATTGAGGTGGATTTAAACATGCGCATTAAAGATAAATATGTGGGGTAGATTCAAAATTAATGTACAGTATACATGCACTTTTTTAACTTTCACACCACAAACCACAACAGAAACAATTTAACCACGTCATAGCAAACATCACAAAATAGTTATTCTGCAAAACCTACAATATAACAGACAACATAAAGGGTAGGAATTCAGAATTCAGTAGAGTATTCATTCATAGCTGTTATGAGCATTCAAATGAAAGGGTGACATTTGACATTTATAATACAGAGGTCTACAATAATACAAGATTTTCCAGGCTAAAGTTTTGAATAATGTATTGTATATTCTCACATAAGGGTGATCTCCTGTATTATCTCTTTGTCTCATGCCTATCTTTTTCATTGTATTTAAATTGGATGATGATTAATTATTCTGGCAAACAGAAAATTAGTTTGAATCACTAAATCGCTTGTGGTCAGGTTGTGGATGACTAACTGAAAATTTCACATCAATTCTTAACAGAAAATTGCTTGGACTGTCGTAATAAGGGGATAAAATCACCACATAAATAAACAAGGGCTATGCAATGCAGAAACATTAAAGATAACTGCAATCAACCAAAGTTACTTTGAGAAAACTCTGACATAAGGGACAATTTTATACATGTACTTCTTGAATTGATTTTTTGAACATTGTTTTGTAATCACATTCACTGTTTTTGCATCAAATAATGCATTATATGTATCTGTCACTAGATTTAATCTTTCTCAATTCAAAATAAATTGGAAAAATAATATTTAGTATTGAAGTATTCACAGCATGTTTTTCTTCACCCGGCTGCTGACCAAAAGTGAGAATTTTGTTCAGAGGGGCTGTGCTCCATAAATAAATTTGATCGATGGAGGCTTCGTATAATGAGCCCATCCACTTAGGAATGTGGAGAGCTGTAGACGTTATATAACTGAGGTTTTCTATGATACACAGAGACGAAGGGAGAATTTTGACTGTTCTTTTTTATTCTTCTTCTTCTGCCTGAGTGATTTTTGCGGTACTGTCAGTGGATGGTACAGTACCCTTTCATTAGACGAGGAGTGAGATCTTATTACCTGGAGCTGTGTACGGACATGTGTTTCTAATAAAGGCCTGTATAGAGCCAAATTAATTCTCAGATGTATACAGGGGCTAGGGCAACCCTTCTCTTTGAAATTGGGCATACTGCATTCTGTAATCAATGAGTCCAACTATCACAAGCACATGTTTCACACCCTGTGGCATTTCAGATGAAACGCATCAATTTACTCATAATAAATTCTGATATACAAAGTGCACAGAATATATTTTGAATTAGTATTTTTATTTTTTGTTTTTTATATATTTTGAAAGCTTGTCCATCTACTCGACTGAGAAAAGTACTTGGATTTTTATGCATCACTGAGCCAAGTTTGGCTCATGTAGAATCTTGTTTTACTCAATTGCATATTTCTGCTCTCAGACCAAAGGCTAACAATCACTTTACTGTTTTAAAATCATAGTCAAAAATCTTTAAACAAAACATAAATGAACTATTCTTTTATGCTGCATATTAAGTGGGAAATATAAAGTTCCTATTAATTTGGTGCGTCATGGAGCTGGCGCTGCTACAATTAAAAATTGCTGCAACTGTGCAGCAACTAACTAACAACTGTGCCCGTCTTTGAAATTAATGCATTGAAAGCTTGACCATTACACAGAGTTAGTTTTTAGATGTTAGATTTTCTCTTTGTTCGACATGCAGCATAATATTCATAGGATGAACAGACTTCTCAGGACACAGAATTTGCCCTTTGCAATGTTCTGAACAGAATCAAAATGGGCCTCCATTCAAACACAAAAATCTATTGATCCCAAGGTCATTCATGTATATACTTTTATTGCTATTGCATACTCTCCAATAAATAAAAAAAACCCTGAATACACACTCAAGCAGGAGTATACCTACACCCCCCTCTCTTTCTCTCTCTCTCTCTCACACACAAACACACACACGCAGACAGACACACACACACACATACATGCACACATAGAAGGCTGTCCTTTAAATTCTAGATCATTCCTGACAATAGCACACACATCAAACTCCACATACCTTTGCACACTGTGTAAATGTATGGAACATAACTGACTGTGGAGAGACATGCTGTATTAGCTCTTACAACCCCAATTCCGAAATAGTTGAGACGAAGTGTAAATTGTGAATAAAATTAAAATGCAATGACTTTCAGATCACATGAACCAATATGTTATTTACAATAGAACATAGATAACATTTCAAATGTTGAAACTGAGACATTTTACATTTTTATCCACAAAATGAGCTTATTTAAAATTTTCTGGCTGCAACAAATCTCAAAAAAGTTGGGACACAGGCAAAAAAGGGCTGAAAAAGCTATTAATATATAAGAGAATCAGCTGAAAGAACATTTAGCAAGTAATTAAGTTAACTGGCATCAGGTGTGTAACATGATTGGCTATAAAGGGATGTCTTAGAGAGGCTGAGTCTCTCAGAAGTAAAGATGGCCAGAGGCTCTCCAACCTGTGAAGGCTTGCGAAAAAAATTGTGGGATACTTTAAAAACAATGTTCCTCAACGCCAAATTGCAAAGGCTTTGAAGGTCTCATCATCGACAGTGCATAACATCATCAAAAGATTCAGAGAAACTGGAAAATCTCTCTGTGCGTGAGGGACAAGGTCAAGACCTTTACTGGATGCCCGTGATCTTCGGCCCTCAGACGCCACTGCATCACTCACCGGCATGATTCTGTCATTGACATTACTAAATGGGCCCAGGAATACTTCAAGAAACCGCTGTCTGTAAATGCAGTCCGCCGTGCCATCCACAGATGCCACCTAAAACTCTGTCGTGCAAAAAGGAAGCCATTGTTGAGCATGATCCAGAAGCGCCACCGTGTTCAGTGGGCCAAGGCTCATTTAAAATGGACTGTAGCAAAGTGGTAAAGTGTCCTGTGATCAGACGAGTCCAAATATGACATTCTTGTTGGAAATCATGGGCATCGTGTCCTCCGGGCAGAAGAGGAGAAAGACCACCCCTCCTGTTATCAGCATTCAGTTCTAAAGCCAGCATCTCTGATCGTATGGGGATGCATTAGTGCATATGGTGTGGGACACTTGCATGTTTTAAAAAGCACCATGAATGCTGAAAGGTATATAAAGGTTTTTGAGCAACATATCCAGATGACATCAATTCCAGGGAAGGCCTTGAGTATTTCAGCAGGACAATGCAAAACCACATACTGCAGCTATTACAACAGCATGGCTTTGTAGCAGAAGAGTCCGGGTGCTGAACTGGCCTGCCTGCAGTCCTGATCTTTCACCGACTGAGAACATTTGGTGCATAATTAAAGGAAAAGTCCGTCAAAGGAGATCCAAAACTCTCCAACAGCTGGAAGTCTGTATTAAACAAGAGTGGGATCAAATTCCAATGGCTTAACTCAAGAAACTTGTCTCCTCAATGCCCAGACACCTCCACTCTGTATTAAAAAGAAGAGGGTATGCTACACCATGGTAAACAGGCCCCTGCCCCAACTTTTTTGAGACCTATAGCAGCTATCAAATTTGAAATGAGCACATTTTGTGGATAAAATTGTAAAATTTCTCAGTTTCAACATTTGCTATGTTATCTCTGTTCTATTGTGAATAAAATACTGGCTGGTGTGATTTGAAAGTCTTTGCATTTTGATTTTAATCACAATTTACACTTTGTCCCAACTATTTCGGAATTGGGGTTGTACTTCTTCTGCCTTCAATTAGCTGTCAAACAAAAGGAAATGAGGTAGGGATGTGGTGCAAACTTTCCATGCATTCTCAGCTAAATTGCAAGATTGAGACTTACCAAGTTAATTTAGTTTTGATGTCGGACATTCACACTAACAGTGTGAGACAAAATACCAAGCAATAACATAAAGCAAGTGTCTGCGCAAATTTAATTACCTTACGATACCCACGCACATGCATTTAACATATTATGAGTCGCTAATTACACAAAGGAGCCAGAAATGTTGAGTCACTTGAATATTTCACTTTAAAGGAGACACAGTATGAAAAACTCACCTTTTCAGTGTTTGTGCACATATATTTTGGTGTCAGGAGTGCTTACCTACCGGCTAACTGTGAAATAAAACAATGCAGTCAGTTTTTTTGTGAGCTGCCTTTTTCATATGACATGCGGCATGCTGTTCAGATTCGGCTCCCATCCCTACGTGATATGCAGGCTCATAAGAATTTTTAGAACAACATCCCAGCATCAATTGAGATAAAACCAATACATGTGTACTATCCACTTTTTGTCTGACTGCTTCACACAAGCTACTAACCTGGGTCAGTACAACTCTGGACCGGCAACAAAATTTATATTAAAGGGGACATATTATGCTTTTTGGAAGATACAAAGAAGTGGTCGCCACAATTTATTTTCAAGGGGAATCTAGCTAGGTAAGTATTTCCAATTTCTGTTGATATTCAAACTGAATTCCAAATGTTACTCACTAGCTTGCTATTTAATTAACTGTGACTTTAGATGCCGTCGCCAAAGGCGATGTAGGAAACACGTTGATAGAAGCAGATAGAATGGGTTAATGTTTTCATGAAATTCAGCCTGTTTTTAATGGAGTCGCACTGCCCTTCAAAATAAATGGAATGCTGGCTAATAGTTACTGCTATACAGATGATAACTGCAGTTCATTCTTAACAGACTGAATTACAAGTTTAGTTCAACTATTATGGTGACTGCATATCACATTTCTTTATGAATGGAACGACCATACTTGCATAGCCTGCAGACGCTACCTTTCCATACTCATGGCATAGCTAGTTTAATAGCTAGATTGGTAGCTAGCTACTCATTCTGTTTCTGTTTTTAAAGACTTGCCAGTAGCCAGGGATTTTGACATCGTCACCCTCTGTTGACACGGTCCTCTGTTCACTGGCCAATCAAAACAGAGCTCATTTCACAGAGGGGACGCCCACTCAGAACAGCCTGTTTTTCAAAGGGTTAGGAATGGCAGGCAGCAAATGGCCTAGAAATCATGGAATTCTATGGTTTTACTTTGCTAAAAAGTTTACATTCCTCCCTTTTGGACATCTAAGAATATTATATCTTAAAAAAATATGCATAATAGGTCCCCTTTAAAGACCCCAAGAAAGAAAATGTTCAGAAAAATGTCAAAAATATTTTAGTTGATATTTTATCAATTATCATGAAGGCAAATTGTGGGAAACCAAAGTTCAAAGAAGTTAGTTTTCATGCTACAAAATGACTATATGCATGTCCTTATGCTAAATGCAATCAATCTTGATAAACATGCAATTTCCTTATAAACAAATTAAGCACACTTTGCAGAAAATAAAGGACGCAGTCATCTGATCACTGACCAAAATAGATTAATGGGTCTTTCATGACATTGTATGACAGTGACTTACTTCGGTGACATAGCGAAGTGAGTTTGAAACACCCACATTTTGGGCAAATGTATTGGTACCCTAAAGGGGGAAAAAATTAATTAATTAATTAATGGCTGACTTAACAATTGGGGAATTTCATTCTCAGTTTTTACTTTTATGACACTTTTTAAATTCCTTCATCCAGATTTGAAGAAAAGATGAATAGATAAGTGAAAAATGAGACAGACCTAATTTAAAATGAAAAATAAGTCTACACTTGATAGCACATTTTTGTTTCAAAGCACAGTGATGAATGGTTGCGTATTAATGCAGATAAAGCTGTTGTACTGCACAAATAAAAATATAAATTTGTGATGCTTGTACACCAGTGAGCACTGTTACATTTAGCTTCCTATAATTATGCAGCCTTTACAGATTCCTAACAAATCAAAAATGAGCCTGAGTGTAAAATTTGTGGCGGTGCTGTTGAAGTCTATGAAGGACTAACAAGCCTCAAAAAGAGCCTTATTGCCTAACAACAATCTAAATTTCAAACTAGGCAATATAGTCTCATCCCTACCTGACCAAATGTTGATGTGGGACAAAAAAGGAGACTTTTAGCGTCCTAATTCGACGTTTAGGCTTGGGGTTGGGGTTAACATTAGGGGTTAGGGGGTAGGGTTCATTTTATATGGTGTTGTATAAGGACGCCACATGCCTCCTTTTTCCAGTCTCAACTAGGACCGTTGCATGATACTAAGCAGGTCACGGTCATGACTGGCGCTACATCATGTCAAAACCAAAAGTTATGGCATGGAAATTCTTTGCGCAAATCCAAACTTGACATGTTCAGCATTGTAGGTAATGACAGTGTCATAATCAGGGATCCATAAACATGGATACACATTAGTTGATACTGTGCTGTGGATTCTGTCCTATGTTTGTGATCAAGATGCTTTGATCACTGGAAATTTCTCCAATAAATTACATGAAGCAAATTTATGTATCCCAAAATCCCAAAATACTTCGTACCTGCCCTTAAGAGAAATTTCTAATCACAGGGGACATTTCAGGCACCTTTTGGCTACAGTGCAGAATACCAAAGAAAAAGTATGGTGGCATTCAGCTGACCTTGATAACGCCATAGCCGTTTCTGCTCATCTGGCCTTTTATGTGACTTAAGCAAGAGTGGCATTGCATCTATAACGTAATTTAATGAACACTGAGAGGGAATAATGCCAGTTATTGCCAATATTTGATCCAGATATTTCTCAGCAGTCAATTTCTGTTAGTGTTTTTATCTGGTTCCCATGAGTAAATCTACTTGGATCAGTACCAAGCCAGTGGCTGACATTTTACAAATGAGACTGTGAGTGCAGTAATCTATTGGCTTAAACTAAATGGTGCATCTACAATGTAACACGAGCATAAAGACCGAATTGCTGCAATTAAGATGTCAGAATAGTAGTCTAATTGTGTTCAGACTCATTAGCAGCTCTCAGGGAGCTTACAAGATGTTATCAAGAAAAATGTACAGTGACAGAAAATATCTTTCTCAGGTGTGGTCAAGCAGGTATTTCTGCAAACACACACTGAAAAAAAAATGAGACTTTAGATCAAAGTGAAAATATTGCGTCAGTTTGTTACATCTAATTGTTTTGTTTTTCCAGCTGAATTTCTTGCTTTGAATAAATCAGCTTTTTTTTTTTAGAAAGCACAGAAGCCTAATTTTATTCAGATAAAATTCTTTCTTCACATAAATAGCAACCCATGACCACTTTTTTCAGTGTATTTTAAGTACAACTTTCAGCAGTAATTTGTTTAGCCTTGCATAAACATAAATAAAACATGGATGCATAGACAAATGAATTACTGTTCATAATCAGTTTACAGTTGGTTTGATAAGCTCAAAAATTGTCCCAGGGAATATTATATTATAATCCGGGAATATTAAAGTTTCTTGTTGGATACCAATAACTTTTATTCTGGAATGTTATAATTTGCCATAATTTTACAGTACATTACAGGAGCAGATTCACAGTAAATGCAACGTTCCGCACACCCTCATGCATTTCACTGAAATTAAAAGTTAATTCACCTGTACAAGCATTTTTGCACCCAGCATGCACTGGAAGTAAGGACCACAGGCTAAATATCCCAGCCACAACCTGCCTAGAACCTGCCTGCAAATTTTTTTTCCCCAGATAAGAAAGCAATGGGACAAGTTTAATTTAGGTTAAATCTAGGTTTCGGTGACCCATAATTTTGCAGTTAAGATTTAATTTACAGTCTCCCGTTATTCCACTGCAAAACATACTGGCATCGCTGCTGCCAGTTAAACTAACTGTAATTGTGTGGTCAATTGTATGCTCCTCCTGAATCGCTACCTTATCGTGGTGGAGGAGTTTGCGTGCCCCTAGGATCTTGGGAGCTGTGTTGTATGGAGCTTAGCTCCTGGTAGGGTCTCTCATGGCAAATTAGTCCCCGGTGAGGGGTCAGATGAAAAACGATTCACTAGAAAGTTCCCCTTTGGAAATAAGAACTTGTTCGGATTTGGGACACCGGGGCCCCCTCCTGGAGCTAGGCCTGGGAGGAGAGCTCGCAGGCGAGCGCCTGGTGGCCGGGTTTTTCCCAGAACCTGGCTGGGCTCCAGAGCACCCTTGGCCGAAGGGTGGATGATCGATTTTGTAATCGTGTCATCAGATCTGCGGCTATATGTCTTGGACACTCGGGTGAAGAGAGGGGCTGAGCTGTCAACTGATCACCACCTGGCGGTGAGTTGGATCAGATGGTGGGGAAGACTGCCAGACAGACCTGGGAAGCCTAAACGTGTTGTGAGGGTAGACTGGGAACGTTTGGTAGCGGACCCTGTCCGGACGATTTTCAACTCACACCTCCAGAGGAGTTTTTCCCATATCTCGAGGGAACCTGGGGACATGGAGTCCGAGTGGACCCTGATCAAAGTCTCTATTGTGGAGGCAGCTGCCGCGAGCTGTGGCCTGAAGGTTGTCGGTGCCAGTCGTGGTGGCAACCCAAGAACCCGTTGGTGGACCCCAGCAGTGAGGGAAGCCGTTGAGCTGAAGAAGGTGGCCTTTCGGGCTTGGCTGGCCCAGAGGACCCCCGACTCAGCAGACCGGTACCAGCAGGCTAGAAGGACTGCAGCCGCAGTAGTTGCTGAAGCAAAAACTCGGGTTTGGGAGGAGTTCGAGGAGGCTATGGAGAAGGACTTTCGGGTGGCCTCAAAGAGGTTCTGGAAAACCGTCAGACGACTCAGGAAGGGGAGGTAGGGCTTCGACTAAGATGTTTTCAGCAGGGGTGGTGAACTTCTGACCTCGACTGAGGATATCGTCTGGTGGTGGAAGGAGCACTTTGAGGGATTCCTGAATCCGGCAGACATGCCCTCCATTGTGGAGGCAGGGACGGAGGACTTGGACGAGTCGTTGCCCATTTCCCTGGTGGAAGTCACTGAGGTGGGTGAAAAGCTCCACATTGGCAAGTTACCAGGGATGGACGAGATTTACCATGAGATGCTGAAGGCCCTGGATGTTGGTGGGCTGTCATGGTTGACAGACCTGTTCAGCATCACATGGATGTCGGGTAAAGGGGGACCGGAGGGTGTGCTCCAACTATAGTGGATCACACTGCTCAGCCTCCCGGGAAGTGTCTATGCCAGGGTGCTGGAAAGGAGGCTCCACCTGATTGTCGAAACTCGGATTCAGGAGAAGCAATGCTGGTTCCGTTCCGGCCGTGGAACAGTGGACCAACTTTTTACCCTCGCACGGATACCGGAGGGGTCATGGGAGTTTACCCATCCAGTCTACATGGCTTATGACTGTGTCCCACAAGGTATCCTGTGGGGGGTGCCGCGGGAGTATGGGGCTCCAGGGACGTTAATTCGAGCCATTCGATCCCTGTACAACCAAAGCCGGAGTTGTGTCCGCATTCTTGGCATTAAGTCGGACTCGTTTCCAGTTGGTGTTGGACTCCGCCAAGGGTGTGCCTTGTCACCTATTCTGCTCATGATTTTCATCGACAGGATATCAAGGCACAGCTGAGGTTTGGAGGGTGTTGAGTTTGGTGGCCTCAGGATTTCTCTGCTGTTTGCAGATGATCCTGTTCCTGTTGGCTTCATCACGCTGTGACCTCCAACGCACACTGGAGCGGTTCGCAGCTGAGTGTGAAGCGGTCGGAATGAGGATCAGCACCTCCAAATCTGAAGCCATGGTTCTCTCCCGGAAAAAGGTGGATTGTCCCCTTCAAGTGGGGGGTCAGCTATTGCCCCAAGTGGAGGAGTTCAAATATCTCGAGGTCTTGTTCACGAATGAGGGTAAGATGGAGCGTGAGATTGACAGACGGATCGCTGCAGTGTCTGCAATGAAGCGGGCGTTGTACCGGTCCATTGTGGTAAAGAAGGAGCTGAGCATAAAAGCAAAGCTCTCGATTTAATAGTCAATCTACGGTCCAACCCTCACCTATGGTGACGAGCTTTGGGTAGTGACCGAAAGAATAAGATCGCGAATACAAGCGGCCGAAATGAGCTTTCTCCGCAAGGTGGCTGGGCTGACCCTTAGAGATAGGGTGAGGAGCTCGAACATCTGGGAGCGGCTAAGAGTAGAACCGCTGCTCCTCCACGTCGAGAGGAGTCAGTTGAGGTGGTTTGGGCATCTAGTCCAGATGCCTCCTGGACGCCTCCCTTTAGAGGTTTTCCAGGCATGTCCAACTGGGAGGAGGCCCCGAGGCAGACCCAGGACACGCTGGAGGGATTATATCTCCCGGCTGGCCTGGGAAAGGCTGGGGTTCCCTCAGGTAGAGTTGGAGGAAGTGGCTGGGGAGGGGGGCGCCTGGGCTTCTCTACTCAGTCTGTTACCCCCGCGACCCGGCCCCGGATAAGCGGAAGAAAATGGATGGATGGATGGATGTATGGTCAATTGATAACAATGTGCATTCACACTAATAAAGATGATGGTACTGTTAATTACAAGAATTATTATTATTATTATTATTATTATTATTGAACAAAACCTGCAACAGTGGCAGAAATATTTATCTTTCCCAGGTGTGGTCAAGTGGGTACTGGGGCAAACATACAGTACACTCTCAGTAAAACTTTCAGCCATAATATGTTAAGCAATACATAAACATAAGGACAACATGCATGCATGTCAGCTATTTCAATATGTGTTTATCCAGTACAGAGGTTTATACCAAAACAATGAAACATCCACAAGCCCCAGTCTCCTGATTTATCTGAAACAGGCAAACAGGACTATTGCTAAGATGTGTCAAAATGCAAAATGCAACCATATGCATTTTGCCCCAACAGCTCTGATTGTAAGTTAAAAGCAGACCAAGTTATCTTTTAAAGTTAAATATATCATTGGAATGAAGATAGAACATTTTTGAAAGACAAAATAACCTCTTAAAGTTAGCATTTATTCTTTAAAGGGGTTGCCATGTATCAAATAACAGAAAAGTGATATTTTACAACATCAATCCTGTACTTCAGAAAGCAGAAACACTTGATCTAAAGAAAATATAGTCCTGAAGATGATATCTGCCATTATAATCTGGTCATTTTTTTTCTTAATATCTTTTGGCTGAAGAGTAATTGTACGAGTCACTTTAGATACTGTTAAAATCTTATTCAAAAACTAGCAGCAATGTCAACAACTTTCAGTGATCAAGAGGTACATGCTATGAGCTGTTTCATGGGTTCAGTCAACATTCAATAGTCATTGGAACCACTGAAAATGTATAGATCATGATATACTTTTCCTCTGTTCATAAGACAACCGATATAGCATTTTTTTGCAGTCCAAAACCTGACGCTACCCTCATGACAGCATGTCTAGGACCTATGGCCTTAAGTGACACATCCATTTTAATCATTTAAGGCATTGGGTTCATGTGAAAAAGGCAAATTACATTTGAAGGTACCACCTGATATCTATGATGTTACCTTGTATCAACTGAAATGGCTTACCTTGACCGATAGAGCGTTAGAAAAAAGTAAACTCAACTTATTTGAAGCTATTATGCTTTCAGATTGTGAGACCTACAGCACGCTGTTTCATATCAGTCACTGCCGAGTACTTCCAGGAATTGCATATTCTGTGTGCTTTATCAATATCATTTTGGTTGTTTATTATTTTTTTTCTAATAAAAAGATTCAGTAGTTCATTTGCATGAATTCAATGTCACAGCAGGACACCGTTAATAAGGGATGATCACGAATGCTCAAAAATGTGAAGGTCTAACTGCGGACCAAAAAAGCATTGACAATAAGCATATCAAGGTTAGTTCCTCATTCCTGTAATCAGAGGGAGACAAAATATCTAAAAACTGTTTTTAGTCATTCATCTCAGGTTCATGCAGTCAGTAGAAAAGGCTTCAGCTACAAGAAATTAAATTAACATTTAAGAGAAAATAATGTATACCCACAAACAGGAGTCTGGCTGAAGTGTGGGAGATGGGGTAGCATATATTGATATTTAAACCGATATGCCTCCATGATTTCAAGATATACATCTTCTTCCAATGTCTTAAGGAGATGCATTTAGACAACTGTAAAAGGCATGGCATTGTCAACATCTATAGTATTTACAGTAGATTACAAGCAAGGAATAATGCTCAATGAGGTGCCTATCAGAAAACCATAGATGACGTTGAGGCCAGAGAACTGGTTGCCTCTGTGAAGTTCATTAGTTTCTGATAATGGACGCCTCAAAGGGCATTATCCTGCTGACACCATGGTCACTTGCTAAAGAAAAAAATTAGAACATTAATTCACATTTTCATGTATTTTGCAACCAATATCTGAAGTTATTTCTGAAGCTATAACTCAGTTTTTCAAGAGAGAAACTAGTCCGCTCAGCTCATTGAAACCTTTGGCTCAGCCATGAGAGAGCAAACGTTATCTAGCGAGATTAAAAGTCAATAACATTGTGTATGGTTTAAAAAGAGTAAATACAATTTTCACAAACAAGCAAATACAAATAAAACTGATTTAACGTTTTTTTTTTTTTTTTTTTTTTGCATCAGACAGGACAGCTTGGCTTGTTATCTTGTCGCAATAAAATTATAAATGGTTTTGACTGCATCCCAGTTGCTGTAGTTACTTGGACCCAGCTGTAGCCAGTGCATTAATTTTGGTGAACAGACGGTGAACAGACATTTTCACCGGAATGTGAAAACATAAATACCTAAACAAAAAAATAAACATAAGTTAAAAATCCTATCAGATATTAGCCGTCTAAATTAAGAAAAGAAACTAAATGAGGGAATTTTGATGAAACAAACTATGTAAAAGAAGGCCTTGGTCTCTGCTTCAAACTCCCCTCTCTCTCTCTCTCTCTTTCTTTCTTTTCTCTCTCTCTCACACTCTCTCATTGCCTCACACCACAAACCACAGGCTGTTCAAGACAGCTTAGAAATCTCTTACATCTGGAAGAGCAATAATTCATGGGATTTCATTTGACAGCCATGACAGGCAGCAGGGCAGCCAGAAACAACTGTCTCCTATGTTGTGCTATTTGCAAAAAGTCAGGAGAGGAGGAGCAGGCATAGGACCACATCCTTCTCAAGCAGATGCAAGCCGAGGAAGCCCTTTTATTTCCTGCCAATTGCTCCATGAATGGGCCTTAAATATAATATAGACAGTAGCTATCACTTCCAAACAGAATTCCTTGCCGTCTGCTAAGCTGCAAAGCACATGAAGGCCCATTGTTCTGGCAAAGGGTCACGGTGCTCCTTGCCCAGATATTCATGCGAGGATTTTTCACATGTTAGATTTAGATTTATGGGCATGGCTGCACCCCGCAGTGCATGAATATGATACCATCTTCTGAGAGGGATTGTTTTTTGTGAAATTTATACAGGGATCAGCCGATGTGACTTTTACTGGGCGGCCCGGAATGGCCAGCAAAGTGCTGGAATTTACTGCGGCACAGCTTGTGCTGTCAGCCTCATGGCTGGCGTTTATGATTTTCAGAAATAAACAACTCGCACCTTAATGGCTCTATTCTTTATGCGGCAGCGGCGGGTCCCTCATCGCTCGCGGGATAGGTAGCCGGCGTGAAGATGGCCCCAGCTCACTCCGAGTGGAACCGATGACCCATAGATTTGCATGTTTTGTGTCCCTGCCTGGCGGTCTGCAGCAGTGGCTCACTGATAAATGATCTCAGGGAGTTCACTGGGGTAGTGTTTCCCCTGGCTTCCTCCTTCACAGATAGAAGCCAGTCTCTGACCTGAGGGCAATGGGGTTTAAAGAGGAATCAGGTTCCTCTTCACAAGAGACTTTATCAGCTCCACAAATTCACAGGCACTGCCAACTGAGAAAGAGTGGGAGAGAGAGGGAGAGAGAGAGGGAGAAAGAAAGGAGGAGAGACTAAGCTGTTGTGAAACATATTGATTCTACTACAGAAACAAAATGAGCAAGTGTAGCAGCTGGTTTCCTCAACTTCAGGTTCAGAAAAATGAAATATTGAGTTTGTTACCAGTACCACAGTTTGGGAATGTTTCTGAAAATGCCAGTAGCTCTGTTTACTCAAGTATTGCTTTTACATTTCTGTCTATTATCTAATTTCATTGGATACCAAAACTATGCTTTGTTGTTGTTGGGCTGTGGAATTGTCAGAGTGCAATGGTTTTGCACACACAATCTGTAGTTAGGCCCATGTAGACACGCATTTGCTTGACACAAGCTTTTCAGGAATAGGTTGTTATCAGCACACTAAAACATCAGCTTCCCAGCTCATTCCAAAATGGCTCACAGCAGCCTCCAGATTTCTGGCGCACAGTCACACAAAAGGCAAGAAGCAGATGCATGAAGTGCTACTTGAATGAAAACACGCTACTAATCTGTACAGCAGGTTACACTTGAACCTTTATTTTCAATGCACTCCATGCAGTGAGCATTTTTCTCATTCGACAAGTTAAAAATGCATATATTATTGATTCTCCACAGCCATTTTATTTTAGGCCACTTTTAGCCAAGAGTATGTCTTAGAGGCTCTCTTCAAAAAATGTTAGCAACCTAGCAACTACAGATGATCCTTTTAGATAAGGACCTTGGACGACAGCCTCATTGAATGGGAATCACAGTGCCCTCCACTAATATTGGCATCCTTGGATGGAAAATATGAATAAAAATGGCTAGGAATTAATGCCTTTATTTTTAATCCAATTGAAATTTTATTTGAAATATTAAGAGCCATATTCTGAGAGAATGGCACTTTTGAGACACTTAGTGGAGTTGACATCTCAGAATTACATGGAATTTCGCAGAATGGTGCCCATATACATGTAACAGAAAATCCCGGAGTTTGAGCTCACAATTTTTATCGATATGGCTACAGCGCCACCTACAAGTGGACAAATCAGGTACCAAATTAAGCATTTTTGAGGAAAAATACCCATTTTTGAGGGAATATTGTGGGTAACTGCTTCAACGTGCCAAAGAGGTTATGACTGTATTTGATACTGGGATACCCAAATTTTTCAAATGTGAAAGTGCCACCTGGTGATCATGTTGGTTATGCGTGCAATGACAAGAGATCTGTGTACACCGGGAAAAAATACTTTGACAAATTCAGGCTTATTTTAGTTTTTAAACCAGACCAGAGCCAAATTCATCTTCCCTGCTTCCTTTTCAGACATTAAAGGTGAGAAAATTTTTGAGGTATTTAGTCTGGTACTTTTTTGGTTTTTCGAGATTTTTGTTGGGTGCAGGCTAATTTTTCCTGTTTGTACAGTGGATTAGCATTAACAACCAGACACCAGTCGGGATGGGTAGACCATTAATTTGAACCTTCCTTTGGGCTAAAAAAAGGACACCAGAAACATCAGACATTTTGACAAAATTTCCAATTTGCCTATTTGCAGTGATGTTTAGGGGCCCATAAAAATGTTAACCAAGAAGATAGAGCCTTGAAATTAGCTTAATTTCCAGCCCTGTCAGGACATTTTAACATGCCAAAGGAAGTTTTATGGCACTCTTTGCCAATGTCTGGATATAAGGGGACGAATGTTCAAAAATATATCCGTATAGGGGGCACTGTTACCAATATGTCAGATCTGACAAAACAAGACATGTGCCATGGAGAAGTTTCTGGGAATGTGTCTTATGTACATTGTGAAAACACTGATTTTGTTTTGCCACTATGTCGGTTTAACTAGTAATGCCAATAGGTGGTGCCCCACCATACGACCTTATTCAGATCTCGCAAAACCTGACAAAAAACCAGACAATCTCTTGAAATGAAATATGTGCAATGTATACATAGCGAAAACACTGATTTTGCTTAGGCAGTTGGCTGGTTTAAGTAGTTACAGAGACAGGTGGTGCCCATAGACGTACTGGTGCAAGATAAATTTTAAGGATTCAAACAGAGGTAAGCAACATTTTATTTTGGAACATTTGGATAGTATATTGGAACAATAACTACAACAGAGAAATTCATGAGAGTTGATTTTGTTGGTTTTGGTATATGTAAAAAATCAGTCAATTCTAGACACCAGTAGGGGTAACAATTAACATTGTGCAGTCACTTAATACTTCTGAATACAAGCCTTTTCCCTGCTATCCCTTGAGGTTTCAACTTTTTACTTTTAATCAGAAGTATTAAATGAATATACCTAAATAATATGTTGATACGAACATGTCCTCTTCCACTTTTTAACATGTCATATGCTTTAAACTTCTTAATTATTGCCCTGACTGGCTAAATGGGTATTTTCAACTTTTAAGCTATTGTCTTGCAGCCATTTAAACCTTTGTGAAGCTCAACAACTTCCTCTCAAACATAATTGCTTTATTCTTTTGTCCTACCCCGATAAAAAAAAAAAAAAAAAAAAGTTGCACACCATAATATTTTGTTTGGCCACTTGTAGCTTTGATCAAGGGACACAGTCGTTGTTTTGACAATGCAGCGTAACAACAATTATTTCTGACCAGATTTGCATTCATTTTTAGCCAAGATATTGTATTGACAATGGGTGAGTCAAACCACTCTGTTAAGCCTTCTCAAGCACATCCCAAAGACTCTCAGTTGGTTAAGGTCCTGACTCTGAGGTGACTAATTCATGTGTGAAAATGATTCCTCATGCTCGACTCTTTCACAATTTGAGCCAGATGAAACTTGGCATGTCATTCTGGAATATGCCTGTGCCATCAAGGATCAAAAAGTCCATTGATGGGTTACTGATCAGCCAGTTTATTCAGGTAGTCTGCTGAATTCACTTTATTGTAGCAGAACAGTGCTGAGTCTAGACCTGACCTATTGAAGAAACCCCAGATTATAACACTGCCTCCAGAGGCTTGTTCAATGGGCACTATGCATGACGAGTGCATTGCTTCATGGGCTTCCATTCTTACCGTGACGTGCCAATCACTCAGTTATAGGGTAAATCTGAACTCATTAGACCACATGACCTTTTTACATTGCTCTTCAGTCCTATCTTTCTGCTCCCTTGCAAATGGAAGTCATTTTTTCCCCATTAAGCATCACGATCAAGTGGCTTTCTTGTGGCGATGCAGTTATTTAGCCCCAATCCACTAAGTTCTTGTTGCATTGTGCATGTCGAAATGCTCTTACCTTCATAATTATACATAGCCATGAGTTCTAATGCTAATTTTTTTAAAGATGAGACTTCACAGACTTAGTTATCTCCAATCAGGATCAGTCATTATTTTTCTCCAACCCATTCTTTCTGCGAAGTTGACAGTGCATCACTGTTCCAAGTTCTAATAAATTGTTGGACAGTTCCTGACCCAATTCCAGTGATTTCAGCAATATCCTTAGCTTTTTTTTCTTGACTTGATGCTGGCCAATAATTTGCCCCTCTTGAGACACAGAAACATCTTTTCAACGACCATGAGATACATCAACTGAAACTAAGCCCCTGTTAAAAGAGGCTTATTATCCATTTCCATAGTTTCCCCACGGTTTCTGTTGTGACTGCTGCTTAGGGCTTCTCAGGTTAATAAATTGTGGTTCCTGAGCTTCTGTCTCGACATGAGTATTTTTCTTTTATCTAGGGTGAGCGGGGTCATTAGGTAGGGGTTCAAAATGTGGCCAAAACTATGTGACGGTTGCAGGATGATTGCACTTTTGGAAAGAGATTTCCAGGGTGGGTTTGTCTGCCACCAGTGCCAGCTAATTGAGCATCTGGTGATCTTCAGGGCCAGTTGGCGGTGCGACATATTTCGCAATTAGTAGAGTTCCTAGAGGAACTAAGTAGTATGTCGTTTACAGAAATGGTGTGTACGCCAAAGCAGGGTGGTGCGGGGACCCCAGAGCAGGCAGGGGAGAAAGTTGGGTGTGGTAGGACGTCAGCGCAGGGAAAGGCGTGCACACCGTACAGCGACAGCTCCTCTAGTGGTTGAGGTGTCCAACCGATTCCGGCCCTTGCAGGAACTCGAATTGGCCCCTGACCCTGAGAGTGAGGGGACTGATGAGCAGCAGGGCACCCTGTTGGCCTCTACCCCTCAGAAAAGAGAGTTAGTGATAGTGGGGGACTCAATACTTAGAGGAATAGACAGTTTAGTCTGTTCGCGCGACAAGGAGTCTTGTACGGTGTGTTGCCTGCCTGGTGCCCAGGTAGGAGACCTCCTGGAGCGTGCGGACAAGCTCCTGGCCAGAGCGGGGAGGGATCCAGTTGTCATGGTCCACGTTGGGACAAATGACATAGGTAAGGGTAGGTTTGAGGTTCTGCAAGGCAAATTTGTGGAATTAGCTGAAAAGCTTAGGAGCAGATCCTCCCACGGTAGTGTTCTCCGGGATTGTACCGGTACCACGTACAAGCAGAGGGAAGCAGAATTTTATCTGGAGGTTTAACACGTGGCTACGTACCTGGTGTAGGAAAGAGGGATATAGGTTTATGGGGCACTGGAACTACTTCTGGGACAGGGGTGACCTGTTCAAGCCGGATGGGCTACACCTGAACCGGAGGGGTACCTTTGCACTGGGTCAGCGTATGTTGAGGGTAGCACTGATGCGAGATCAGTGAGACACCAGATGCGAGATGCAGGGGAACAGGAAGTTTATTTAAACAAAAGAAATTAGGCGCAAGGGCCAACAGAAAACTTGGCCCAAAGGGTTGCAAAATCCAACTAAGGTAAGCTTCACAGAGCTGACAACTAAAAAGGTCCAAACGACAAAAAACAAAAACCACTGGAACCTCCAGGGAAAAAACCACAAACAGAAAAGAATAATCAGGCTATAATACAAACAAGACTTTGACTTGGCTAAAAGAAGCCGTAACACTGCACTGATACACTAAACACAAGGGCATGAAACTCAGTGAGAGACTCTGTCTGCCAGCCAACTTCCACCGACTCCAGATAAAGGGAGGAAAATCAGCACACATGAGGTGCAACACCTGGAGAAGAAACAAGGGGCAAGGCAAGATCGTGAGACAAGGACAATGATAGGTTGACATGACTTGCTCATTAAGAAAATGAGCGTGCTCAGCTTAAGTACCAATGAAGCATGCAGATTGGAAGGAAGCATGAATGTTAAAACAGAAAAGCACAGCAAGATCTTGAAATAGCAAAGCAGGAATCATGACAATAAACTCCCCATCTAAATTAGTAGTATTAGTAATGTGTCTGTCTAAGAATTACACCTCCCGTGACTGTTAGTAAATGTTAGTAACTTAAAAACAGTTAATTGCCAATTAAGCTTAGGCAGCCCTGAATCCAGCACAGCACAGAAGGAAGGGGGAAATACCAAAAGCCAACCAGAGCTCAGAAGTGTGCGAAAATGAAGACATGGGGCGGAACGCAGACAAGCGGTGGAGTGGCTGGGCAGACCTGGCAAAAAACACAATATGGAAAAGTAAAAACATGAATAAACATGAACTATGAAATGTGAAATCCTGAGACAAGAAACTGTTAAAACCCAAAAACTGTCCTGGCCAAAGGCCCAGGACCCTGGAACACAACAAGCACAGAGTTATTTAAACTAGGGACTTGGGGGGCAGGGAGGTTAGAGAGTGTTACACAGAGGGAAATGCAGACTGCCCTGATGGAAGCTGACAGCGTTACATGCACTATTGATGATATATTTTTAAAGCAACAAAGCGTAGTTAGGGGCTTGGAGCAGCGGGCACATGGGAAATCGAAGGGGAAGAGCGTTCGTGATAACCTGAAATGTTTTTATCTAAATGTAAGAAGCATTAAAAATAAATTTCCAGAACTTGAGGCCTTTATGATTAGTGAAGGCTATGACATAGTTGGGATTACAGAGACATGGCTTAGTGAAGAGGATGGAGATGAATATAATGTAGAAGGTTATCAGCTCTTTAGGAAGGATAGATGCAATAGGCGAGGAGGGGGTGTAGCACTCTATGTGAACGAAAACATAAATGTGCAGGAAATTCCTGAAATTGAACATTCCTTGCCCTGCAAAGATATCTGGGTCAGGCTCATTGGCAAACACGAGACAGGTTTAAACATAGGTGTATGCTATCGACCACCAGCTTTGGACAGTGCAGTCAATGAAATGCTCTTTAAGAGGATTACGCAAGCTTGTAGAGGAGGAGGGACTATTATTATGGGAGACTTAAATTATCCTGGTATCGATTGGGAAATGGTGAAAGGACAGGGTAGGGGGGAGGAAGAATTTCTAGATGTAATAAATGATAATTTTTTGGTGCAGTATGTTAATAAACCTATAAGAGAGAAGGCAATTTTAGACTTAGTGCTCTGTAATGACCCAGATAGAATTAGCAATGTTGAGGTACTGGAGCCACTTGGGACAAGTGATCACTCTACTGTTAATTTTGAGGTTTCATGGGAAGTTAAAAAGGTGTCTTCAAAAACAAAAATTTTCAATTTTAGGCGAGCAAACTTTGACAGGATGCGCTCATATCTAAGTGAAATAAAATGGGAGACACTCCTGGACTGTGAGTCTGTAAATGAGATGTGGGAAAGATTTAAGGGGTATTAATTGATTCACAATGCAAATTCATTCCAAAGGTGTCCAAAAGTAAGCTGAAAAAGCAGAATCCTCAGTGGATGACCACAGCTATTCGTAGGAGTTTGAGGGAAAAGAGGAATCTATAAGATGCTCATAAAGGATAACAATGAGATTACTAAGGCTGAATACTGTAAAATGCGGGCTGTGGTCAAAAAAGAGCTGAGGAATGCTAGAAGACTGTATGAAAGACAAATTGCAGAGGGGGCAAAAAGTAACCCTAAGCGCTTCTTTCAGTACTGTAGCAGAAAAAGGAAAGTCAAAGAGCAGGTTAAGTGCATAAAGAATAAAAATGGATCGCTGCTATATGATAACAAGGATATTGCGGATACCTTAAACAGTTACTTTGTTGAGAATTTTACCTAAGAGCGGGTCTTTATTCGGCCAGAGGGCATGTCCAATGCTCAAGATTATTTAGCGGAAATTGAGGTTAGGGATAACGAAATAATTAGACAAGTTGCATAAACTAAAGGCAGATAAGGCGGCGGGTCCTGATGGCTTATATCCTAGAGTGCTCAGGGAAGTTAGTGAGATCATCTTTAAGCCGCTATCCGCCATCTTTAGATGGTCTTTAGAAACTGGAGAAATACCAAATGATTGGAAACAGGGCAATATAATACCTATATATAAGAAAGGGAACTGTATTGAGCCAGGAAACTACAGGCCAGTCAGTTTCACTTGCATTGCGTGCAAAATATTGGAATCTATCATAAAAGATGAGCTGGACTTTTTTCTTGAACGTAACAATATCTTGAGGGATAGCCAACATGGTTTCCGTAAGGGAAGGTCATGCCTGACAAACCTTCTGGAATTTTTTGAAGAGGCCACCAAGACTTATGACCAGAGCAGGGCTTATGACATCATATATTTGCATTTTCAGAAAGCATTTGACAAAGTACCGCATAAGAGACTAATTTTTAAAATGAGCTCCATTGGAGTTACAGGAGGTATTCTGAAGTGGATTCAAAACTGGTTGCAGGACAGAACACAAAGAGTGGTGGTCAGTGGTATCTCATCTGAGCTAGGTATGGTGGGGAGTGGCATCCCCCAGGGATCGGTGTTGGGACCACTGCTGTTTCTCATCTACATTAATGACCTTGATAGGAATATTGAGAGCAGATTAGTTAAATTTGCCGAATATACTAAATTGGGAGGTTTGGCAAATAGTTTAGAGTCCACTAAAGTGATTCAGGATGATTTGGATAGAATCCAGAATTGGGCAGAAATGTGGCAAATGAAATTTAATGTAGCGAAATGTAAAGTTGTACATGTAGGTAATAAAAACATTAGACGGGGTTACTTCATGGGAGGTTTTAAACTGGAATGTGCTCCACACAAAAAAGATCTGGGAGTGATTGTTGACCAAACCCTCGCAGGCTCTAGCCATTGTGCTGTAGCAGTTAAAAAAGTCAATCGGATGCTGGGATACATTGCCAAAAGTATTGAGTTCAAATCCAAGGAGGCGATGCTTCTTTTGTACAACACATTCGTCAGACCACATCTAGAGTATTGTGTACAGTTCTGGGGACCATACTTTAAGAAAGACATAGAGGCTCTAGAGAAAGTTCAGAGAAGAGCCACTAAGCTAATTCCGGGTTCAAAAGATGAAAGCAATGAGAAAAGGCTGAAGATCCTTAATCTCTTTAGTCTTAGGAAAAGGAGACTAAGGGGTGATCTGATTGAGGTCTTTAAATATGTTAAAGGGATTAACAAAGTGAATTATGTAGGATTCCTTCAACCAAGTGTTGTTAGTAGAACTCGGGGTCACAAATGGAAGCTGACCAAAGGTAAATTTAGCACTGATATTCAGAAATATTTCTTCACCCAAAGAGTAATATTGATGTTGAACAGCTTGCCTGACCATATTGTTGAGGCAGAGACCTTGGGAGTTTTCAAGAGCAGGCTTGACTTAAAGCTAGATACCATTGAGTCATTGAGTATCTGAAGTGATATACTCACAATAGTATAAAGAAACTGGCGAGCCTAGTTGGGCTGAACGGCCTGTTCTCGCCATTCATGTTATGTTATGTTATCTTCCGACACGGTTTTTAAGAAATGAAAAGTTTGACGCTGAATCAGTCAGGATTAAAAAAATGATTGCCAGTTGAAGCATATTCTTCACCGGAATAGTGATTCAATCATAGGCTCTCGAGTATTTGCTTATTTAAATCCAAATGGCGACTTTTTTTTTTTTTTTTGGACGGGCAGTGTTTATGAGGGTTTGTTTGGTTTTGGACAATTTTCATGAACATGATAGCATTGCAAGCTCTTAAGATGCAGTCACAAAATATAACAGGTGAGTAGATGGGATAAAATGGAAGGCTGACTTCAAAGATGGGTGAGGTCTGAGTACACACTCACTGAATGCATTATAATGAGAACTGCAATACTGAAAACAATACCAGCATCGCGGTTGTGGCTGGTGCAATCCCAGGTCTCTAGTTGTTAATATTTTGAATGAAAGATTGGGAGGATTAACAGTGACTGCATTGTTTTCATTCATAGCCTGTTTAGCTAATATTTGCCAAGGGTGCCAGCATTAGGAGAGGGCGTTGTATTTATTAAATTTTCTGACATGATTATTTTTTTCATGTGACAGAATTAAATAGTATGGTACTTGCAAAATGCTTTCAACGAAGGCTCATTTATTTGCTTGTACTGAAATATTTATAAGCTATAATTTACGTTCCTATATTTTCAGTCATACACAGAACAGCTATGCATACATCCCATCTCGTGACATTGTGTGTGTGTGTGTGTGTGTGTGCGTGTGTGTGAGCGTGTGTGAACAAGTGTGTGGTAGGTGGGTGGATGTTTGGATTTATGGATATGTGCCTCTGTTTGTACTTTTATGTGCCTTTGTTCTGTTTCAACCTCTGTCAGGGTACCAGCATTTTGTTTTGTTAGACAAATACAACACTATCTGGGAAACGTGTAGTGATGCCTACTGCCCGCTCTTCTTGTTTGATGTTGAACTACATTAAAAGATTTCCTTGAATGTGAAGAATGTAACTTCTCTGACAACAATGTGTGGACTTGAAAGACCTCAGGAAACACATCATATGCAAGATCAAATGTGAAATGAAATAATGAGAATGACAAGTAAGAGCACACATCTCTTCTGGTACCTATTGACTTTTCCCTCAAAAAATAAGGGAAATAGAAGAAAGAAGTAAAATCACATTTATGAGATAAAACAAAACTAAACATAGATACATCAAATGCTATTTTACTGAAGCCTGAAACAAATGTAACAGAATAATTTATTGTTGCACATTTCTATGTAATACCTTTGAAAAAAAATTGTAAGAAAAATCAACTTCTGAATCACAAGTGCAAGACTTTCATGGAATGAACAAATAAAATAGTAAAAATACATTTGAAAATGTTCTCTACTGAGTAGAGCACTAATAATTAATTCATGTATTATGGTAAGTCTTCTATATTGAAGTTGAGGATGTTTTTCTGTAATGTAGAACATTACTGGGTGACTTCTCATGGTGACGCCATTCGCATTAATTGAGTGAAAGCACTTTACCTAGTGTGGCAGTCAAGTCATATCAAAACAATTCCAGCTATAAATCTAGAGTTTCAGTCATCAACATTGTTCATTTGGGAGAAGCTTCATTCGCACTTTGATTTCTGACCAAAAATGAAAGTACACTGACCCCTCGATGGACTTCCACACTCTTATACACTGGCACCTTTTTTTTTCCAGTTATTTTAACTGTAATTTTACAATCAGTTTATAATAGAGGTTCTGTGTATGTTAACTGTAAACCACAATTAAATGCGCTCAGGATTCTACTTACAGTTAAAAAAAAACAAGGAGACAATGCATTAATTTAACTGTTAAATTCAGTCAATTTATAACAGTGCAGAGTCTCACCATGACTCTTTGATTTATGAGTTAGAGACTAAGTAGTCTCCTTTTTGAGACACACTTTCTGTGTCTCATGTTCAAAACAGCTGCTGTCTAGTAAGGCAAATGAGTAAAAAAGGTATTTCCGCAGTCCTGACATATGCCACTGCAGTCACACTTTCTCCCCCTCTCCCTGCCAAGCCAGATCCATACCCAACCCCCATCAATTTTTATACATTGGCTCACATCACAAAAATGTGCTGCAATGTGCTGCTTGTGTCATAACTCTACTCTGGTCTCTCTATCTCCTGCTCCACATGAGGAAATGAGATGTGGCTTCTCCAAGGAAGAATCTATCTAATAAAATGACTTGGGTAAATAAATAAACAAATGACTGAAATATTCATGGAGTGAGTTCATTAGAAAACCATGTGAGAGAGCCATATTGATCCACGGGGAATTTCGCTCATCGCAATACAGAGCTTTATCCGAAGTAAGAACAGTGCCTGAAATGGGCAGGTACTCATTGGCAGTGAGTACCGACGATACTGATTTTTGTCCCCATGAGTACCCTTACTTCTTATTGCATACCGCCACCTCCTAGTGAGTCAATTACCACATAGCAATACCCTGTGATCTCTCATATGCATTTCACACTACTTTGTTTGCATTTCAACGACGCTAAAAATTTTACCACAATGACACAGCTTGCTTTCCATGAAGATTGTATTAAATTGCAGACAGTTTGATTATTTATTGGGTTCCAGTTTTTACCTCTCTTCTACATATTATACGTTTCATTAAGTAGGTAGTTCGTGGCATTAGCCTTTTTATGTAATGCTGTATGAATACGATTTTATGCAACCCAGACACACTTTTGTGTAATATGGCAATGACATGATAAAGGTTTTTACAGTGTAATATGGCAGATCTCAATTTCAATGTGATCACAAAATCATCCTTTATTGACATTGTGGGACTTTGCATTTAAAAAGTTTAATAGAAAAAAAAGCACCAGTTTTACTTATGAGTTCCAAGTAGAATCTAATTTCACCTATTTTTCCATGTTTATCTGTGATTTTTGCCTTGTCCTCCCCAAATTTTTGGAGTCTCAGGTGATTTCTGGTCTGAAGGAGAAGTGATGCTAATGCAAGCAACTGCTTGATTTGCATACTGGCACCTTTTTGGGTCCAATTCATACACTGAGCAAGAGAAAGAACCCTATTCACATATATAGGACATTTTAAACCTTATTATTCAACATTAAGCATTCTATTCAATATAGGGGAGAATCAAGTTTAAAGTGACACTGGTCAAAAGTAATACATTCTGTATCTTAGAGCTAAAAAATGATACGTGTAACTCAGTGATCACATACAGCATGCAAATGCTGCTCTCTCAGCCATCAATCTTACTGCAACGTTAAACGTTCTTGAACGCTTTTGCACAGATATAGATGCCAGCGTCCGTAAATTCCGATATTTAATTCCTAAATAATTCTGTAATTGAATTTCCAAATGTCTTGCTTCTCTGGAATTATTTTCCACAGTCTCTGTGACACAAATACTGGGTTATAAAGCCTAAATAGGCTCATGCATAACAGGAAAAATTGGCATAATCTGTATTCTGCGCAAAGGGGTTAACTTAGAGCCAAAAATTTGTTTTTGACCCTGGTAAGTAAAAAAAAAAAGTAAGCAGTTGTATTTTTAACCCTTGTGTTAGGTTCAGTTTTATGAACTTCACGTACTGTTCAGGTCAATCTGACCCGGGACATTTTTTGGGATTTTAAAAGCAATACAGAAATAAAAATATTTATAAAAATACTTAACATGTACTGTCTTATCTTAATTCCAAAACGTATAGATAACATTATATAATGAATATTTGCTATTAATCTCTGATTTATCACATTTAACAATGGACGTATCAGGCGTTTTTTTGATAGTGAATTTATTTTTTATCTAAAAAATCCACTATGATAAAGACTGGCGTAACTGAAGGTGGCATAAATAATGCTTATCTATGAAAAAATGAAATGAAACATTTTTTCAATTAATTACTATTATTTTTTTATTTGAACTGATATTGTCTTCTCTGTATGTGCAGTGTCACCAGTGCCTTGCCGAGCTCCTCTAGAAAAAGCCGTCTTCTGTGGAGCTTCCTTTGGTTCCAGTCTGGGTTGATTGCCATCCAGATTACAAACGCATTATAGGCTGACACGTCCAGAATATTGTTAAAGATCACGAGTGGCCACCGTAAAGTTCTTCTTTGACAGCTGTACCAGGCCAACAGTTGTCTACCCCTCCTTTTGTGGCCTTATAATCAAGTATGACCTCTGGCTTACGGTCCTCCCGGTCACTGATCCTTCCATCCCTATGTTGAGTGCTCATGAGCACCACATTTTTGCCCTTTTTGGGTATGTAGGATGCCAGGGCAGTGTTGGCCATAAACAGAAAGTTGGAGGAATGGACTGGCCTGTTCTTTACTGTTAGAAGCTGAGGTGGGAGCCCTGTCGTTTTTTCGAATTGTTCTAATCATTGTCAGCATTCCTTTGAAGAGTTCCCGTCCCAGGTAGTAGGAGGTAAAGAAATTATCAAAGGTGATGTGGTGGCCACTGAGGCCCTGCGTCACATCCAGCACCACCCGTGTCCCCTGGTTTTTTTCAGGGGCTTCTCCCTCTTAGCCTGACTCTGACAGCCTTCGTACTTCCGCTTAATTTCATTTCGCTTCATTACTCAGTCTGGTCACTCGGAGCTCTGCCTCGTTTACCTTGGCAGAAAATATGCCAGACCAACCAATGAACAGAAGGCGTGGCCGAGAGCCATGATGTAGCAGCTGCGCCGAGTTTGAAATTGTAGCCTCCAAAATCAACAATGGCCACGGAAATAGATGCATGGGAGGACATAGATTCGCTCTGTCGTGGAGAAAATCCCCGGTATCAGCGACTTAAATCCACAACAAGAGGAGTGTTTGGTTAGTTTTTTGAATGGAAATGATGTTGTAGCGCTACTCCCTACAGGTTTCAAGAAAGGTTGTCATATCTACTTAATATCCATCATGAAACATGAAATAGGCACCCTGTTCATCTCTGTGAGAGACTGCCGAACCACCTCAGCCAGCTTGTAGCTTCTAGTGTTACATTGCCTGCGAATTTCACACTATTTAAGTTAGCAGCGAACTTTTTAAAAGCCGTGTTTTTGTTCGTGTCACAAGACCTATTCGCTGTCTCAGTGTTATGTTGTCATTATCCATGAATGAAATGGCCGTCTGAGACAGCCAAACGCTTAGAGCTGAACTATGTCACTATAAAGTTAGATAGCGAGCTGGGCATGATGTTAGCGCAAGTATGGTTAACTGTTCAGTTTTCGTGTCAACGCAGATTTTGTCCTGATGTAAATAATGCGATATTCTCGCCGATTCTGCCGTTGGTTTCGGGTCTCTTACATTTTTTTAATAGCAGCAGTATCGGCAGGAGAAACGATAGCTCAACAGTTTGTTTCTTGGAAGGAGAACAGAAAGAGCACCTTTGGTTCTTTTAAGTGAATGAGTGAAGGCTAAACTGAGGTAGATGGGCATATGTATGAGTACAGTATTAACTTTAATGTACTGATCAATTTGTTTTCGCTGCATTCCTCGTATGAAGGACTGTATTTACAGCGGAAGTACTAGGCAGCTGAGCCAGCGCATAACATATGTCATCGCCAAACGTTAGTGATTAGTTTACGGGTACACCAATGATTTTAAACTTCAGACAAACGCCCACCCACCAGGAAGTAAACACTTGTCAATCACGACTGACCAGACTCTGTGTACGAAGCAAAGCGAAGTAGCAGAGTCTGGTTTTACCAGGCTACCTCCCTCTGGCTTCCCTGTATAAATTATTATGCATTATTTATCTGTTTTACCTCCCCCAATGTGCAGGCATGAGGGTTACAGTGTGAGAAAATTTTTAAGGTTTTGTAACATTGTGTAGGTTCCCACAGTACAGAAGGTGAAGAATGTGGGAAAATAGGTGCAGACGGCCTTACGGTGTTGGGTTTGTCACAATTTGCAGGTGTATGAGTGTGTACGTTTCTCTCTCTACCGATGTGTACAAAAGGATGGAAGGATCAGTGGCTGGGAAGAGTGTAAGCCAGAGGTCATACTTGACTATCTCTCATCCCCAATGAGAGAGCCTCCCCGCTCAGCTGCTAACATAAGAAGAAGCTCTCACATATCGTTGATGGTCATCAGGTTTGATGACCGGGCATCAAGACCTGCTAGATTTTTGGAGCCCCTGTTTGTATATGTGTGTGTGTGTGTGTGTGTGTGTGAGTGTGAGAGAGAGAGAGAGACAGAGAGAGGGGGAGTGAGTCTGTGTGTGTATGTGTGTGTGTGCTCTCTCTCTGTGTCTGTGTCTCTGTGTGTATCTGGGTCAATCTGACCCGAACATTGTATGAAGGATATAAATGCGTGGGGGCATTGTAGCATATATACTCAATGAATTTTTTTTCTTTTATATGTTCTTCAAAGAAAATGAGCCAACGACAAAGAATTTCAGGTTAAAAAAATTTATCCATGTATCATTTTTCTTTTAGTAAAAACTAGAAACGGGTCAATTTGTTTCAAACAGAACACAAGGGTTAAATTATGATTTTGTGTTCATCATTTAATGTTTCAATTTATCCTCAATTCAGTTGTGGGTATAGTGCTTTTAATAAACCCCAGGTGAAATTTAGCATGTTTGCCTGATAGTCAGTGTCGGGATGAAAGTCACAATGTGTACTTTCGTCGCTCTGCCAGAGCAATTACGCTTAAGTTTCAATTGTGCTTACATATCATGTGTTAGTGTTGCGTTGCACTTGCCGATAACACCAAGAATCAGAGTGAGGGCAACGTAAGAAGAGCTTCCCAAGCCACAAATATGTGAACAGTGGCCAGTTAACCACATATCATAACACTATTGGTGCACAGTTACTATCTCTTGATTTTGACGTGGACTATTTTTATTTATTAAAGATTTATAAAAATTTGTCCACAAAACATAAATGCAAGGAAATGTACACAGCATGCAATAAAAATAAACAGCATTTGGTAATATACTGATAAATTCCTTGATATAACAAAGTTACAGTGTGTATGTCACGAAAATTTGTTTCTGCCCATTATGATTTGTTTGTAAACTATTTTAGAGCGAAAATTGTTATCACTGACTTGGCTTTCCCTTATACATGTCACAACCCTCCCTTGTGTGTCTCTTCACAATTCAGCAGCTTGTGTATCTATAAAGTGTATGTGTGCTGTGATTGGTTTACGTCCTGTGCGTAAACCAATCCTAGCATCTAAAGAACCTAATCGGGGTCCAGGATTGGAACTGAGTTCAAGTTACTCGATTCAAGTCTGTTCCTTTTCTTCTACTCAGTTATCAACAACAAGTTTCTAGTCTTAATCAGGGCCTATGACTGGAACTGTGGTCTTGCTAACCCATCCAGTTTGCTCTCCTTTTCCAGCTGGTGAGGAAGAAGCTTCCCATCTTGAACTGGAGCCAGGACTAGGACCATATTCCCCGCAAGCAACCTTTCCCTCCTCTGAAGCAGTTCAGTACTGGTGGAGCCTGTGCAACATCTGGTGGCATCCTGGAAGCTTAGCCGGTGATTGCAGCTCAAGCGTAGCCTATTTCCGCTGTGCTGTCCCCGTGATCCCACCTTGGGGTTCCGCCCCCAATCTCTACCATATTGCTGTCAATAAACTACCAGTTTGAGTGTACTTCCTACCCCATGCTTGATTCCTGGTCTACACCGTAACGGATCAGTCCAGCCACAGAAGGACTGAACTGCCTGTTTAAGGTCATGTCTTAGCATCTCAATCGAATTCAAGCCAGAACTTTGACAAGACGACTCCGAAACCTCATTTTGTTTCCTTTGAACGAGTCAGAGATGGACTTGCTTGTGTGCTTTGGATTATTGTCCAGCTGCAACTGTGCAAGGTCATGAACTGATGGATGGACAGTCTCCTTCAGGATTTTCTGGTTAAGAGCAGAATTCATGGTTCCATCAATTATGGCAAGTCACTCAGGTCCTGAAGCAGCAAAGCAGCCTCAGACCATCACACTACCATCACTGCGTTTGACTGTTGGTATGATGTTTTTATTATGGAATGTTGTGTTAACTATACACCAGATGTAACGGGACCATGTCTTCAAAAAAGTTCAACTTTTGACTCATCAATTCACATAATATTATATAACACCAAATTGTTTTGTTTTTTTTTGCAAATGTGAGACAAGCCTTGGCATTCTTTTTGGTCAGCAATGGTTCTCGCCTTTTAGCTCTCCCATGGACGCATTTTTTTCTGAGTCTCTCCTTCATTTTGGAATTGTGAACGCTGACCTTAACTGAGGCCAGTCAGGCCTTCTTTTCTTTAGATGCTAGTCTGGGTTCTTTTGTGACCTCCTGGATGAGTCCTTGACGCACTCTTGGAGGAACTTTGGTTAGGCAGTCACTCCAAGGAAGATGCACTACTGTTTAAGGTTTCCTTCATTAATAAGCAAGACAACAGCGTCATCACTATCCCCTGCCACGATCAAGGGCCATAACTCCGTAAAAAAAAAAAAAAAAAAATGCTTCGACATCCATTTTCAAACTCAACATGGATCATGACTAGCTTATTAAGCATGCAAAATTTCATGCATCTAAGTATAGTACTTTCATTATCAGTTTAAAGACATGTTTTTCGCCCTCCCTGCTTTCTGTCCATCGGCTGTCACTGCTGCCTACCTCACATTGCCTGACAGGTTCTACTTAAGTGATGTTCAGATTCAACAGGACTGTCAGTGATCATGCCTGGGTGTGTCCAGAGAAATTGACCCAATTAACTTTATTTAAATGGTTGATTTAATGACTAAGGGGGCAATTACTTTTGCATAGGACCACAGGACGAGGTAGGGTTAGGTAACTATTCTCCTTCAAATTATTATTTAAAAACTGCATGTTGTGCTCACTTGGGTTATCTTTGTCTGATATAAAAACTAGCTTAATGACCTGAAACATACAAGAGTGACAAATACGCAAAAAACCAATAAATCTGGAAAGGAGCTTTTCACAGCACTGTATGATTGTAACTGGCAACATAAAAGACCTATAATTTAAATGGGACCAAATTTGGATCAATTAATGACAGTGTAGTACACATCTGTTGTCAGAATAATATCTTCGATATGGTTCATTCCGGAATCACAAGGGTGATTGCAGAAATGTTTTTATGCTAAAAGGCATACTGAGTAGGATCTTCCTTCAAAACAATGGGTAGACTCACACAAAAATAGTCTTTCTCAATCATCACATATGACTTATTAGAGGTGCGGTGGTGTCTGTATCTATAAAGACCCTGCCATCTGCCTGTATTTTTCTTTGTAAGGGACGTTTCTGGGCGTCAGCCTTTAGGTAGTGGGTGTATAGCCACCAGCCAATTACAGTGTGCATAGTGTGAGGGCAATACACAGCACTGAACTGTAGCGTAGCCCTTCTGTCATTGAGCCGGGAAGGAGGGACTAACTTTGAATGTGTTTATGTACCCCACCCCAAAAATAATACTTGCTAAGCCTTTAAAGAAATCTGGTTTCTATTTTGAACGAAAATAATTTAGATATTTCAAAGATATTTTTTTTCCTCAAAGCATGGAAAATATGAAAAATACACTTGGCAAAAAAGTGTGCTGTACCTGAGTCCACATGGTGTGATGTATATATTTCTGAATGCTGCTCCTGGAAAACTGTTGTTCCAGATATCAGACATGATAGAACTCTATTTAGGGCTTTGCATGCACCAAGTTCCACTGCAGCGAGCAATTGGGTCGGACCGCCATAGAGAGTCCACCACAGGCACAGTCATGGAAAAACAATTACACCTGAAATGGCCAATTCCTCCCAAGTTCCATAAGAGTCGCCATGAGCAGCATACATACAAAGCTGTCAAAACAGTCTTTTTTCATATTTGGTCTGAGTTTAATTGCCATTTTTACTATCTGAATCATGAAGACTGCAACAGAGGGGCAGCACAAAGTGATGCAACAAAGAGAAGAAAGTTCCTGTAGTGATGTAAAGGCAATAGTGTGACCAGAGCAGCTATCGTGTCTTTAGCTTTATAAACTTACACCGTGAATCAGCTTCAGAAAAGAATGTTTATCGACAATGGTCAAACATTAGGCTTTTTAAACAATTTAAGACAATTATCTGGCGTCGGTAAAACATAGTTTTGAAACGCACAGAAAAAAAAACTGGCTGCAAATGTAAATTCATCTTTTACGTCCAGTGTCCAGTTTTATGTGGTATCCCCACAATAACTACGCAAGGGGCAGTAAGTCAGGGGAAATGAGGCTCCACTCTGATTAGCTGCGTTATTTTGGCATGAAATGAACAATGGCTGGTGGAACCGAATCATGACAATACTGGGCAGTGCTATGCAAATGACTCCTCTGACATCAAAAAGGGCACAAAATAAAATCATTCAAGAACATGAATTCTTCAGAGATCTGCACCAGACACAATGCTGAGATGGTCTGGTTTCAATGTTTAGACAGATGTTAGGTAGATAGAGGATCAAATTAAACGCCTAAGAGCAAATAAAAAACTTGATTTTCATTATTGGGGACCTTAAAACTATTCAAAATTTCAATACAACAAATAGTGACTGAACTATGTGAAGCAGTATTACTACGTCAGTGTATCACTATTTAAAAAAAACACTGATGGGTGAAGCTGAATTGGCTAAAGAGTGGATATATTTTTGTTGAATGAAGCCTGAAAACTGTCCAGTTTGTCATGGAAGCCACCGCATGGAATGTGCTTACATTACTGCATGCATTACAGCAACATGTGTTGCGGACAATTATTTTCCTCAGCAAACCATTGTAATGAAGTCATGTAAATGAACAATAGATGTGAATTTGTTGCAACAGAGAGATGGGAACAAAATGAGGACAAAACTGATGAGGACAAACTATGCACACATGCACACACACACACAAGCGTGCGCGCACGCAAACACACACACACGTGCGTGAATACTGAAACACCATGTTGTGTCATACCACAACAAGATGGATGTTTCCATCTATGTCACTGTGTGTGATACAGTCGGGGTGATGCTGCGCAGTGGTGCATTTCCACTGGATCCCATGGTGCCTGGAGAGCAATAAGGGGCAGCAGGAATGGAGCGGATTAAGATTTCCTCAGAACGGTCCTCTGTCCTCCCACTCCTCACCGTCGCTCTTGGACTAACAGTAATGGATGGATCTCTCGATTTTATTTCAGAAATAATTGTTGGAGGGCTCTGGAAGATCACAGAGGTGCTGGAAAGAGGAGAGCGTCACTGGTCCTCAAAGAAGCTAATGAAGGGCAAGTTCACAGCACAGGCACCTTAAAGGCCAGACTCTCAGCAGGAGCTACTGAGTGAAGGACTGAATGGCAACTGACTGCCCTGCTCACTATTGTATTTGTACAGTTCTTTCCCAGTATCACACCTGCAGTATATCCCAGCCTCCATTATCTTCACAATTCCCATAAAACCATTGGAGCCAAATAGAGAGGATTCATGTCTAGAATGTTAAATACAAGGAAATGTGGAATGTGAACATTGGAAAGAGTGAAAGTCCCTTGTCCAGCAAATTTCCTGTTTTCATTTTTATTATGATTATTGCAAATAGGACAACCTGATATTGCATTGTGAGTGTTGCTCCAGGATGTGTTACTTTTTTCCATGAGTCATACTTCTCATTAACTATGCCAAGATTAGACTCTGTTCTGACTGAAGTTGAGATGTGCCACAGCAAATGAATGCCTCAGAATCCTCTCCAGTTTGCTTGCAACAACTTCAGTTATTTTTCAGATGCTTGGACATAGTTTTATATGAATTACAAGCTCTCTAGCAAATGGTAAAGGCAGTAATGATACATATGATGCAAACAAATAATCAAAATCAATTGGCAGTGTTAAATGAACAATTTAACGAAGCTTTATCCATTACTATCCATAAAAATGTAACCATTTGTATTGTCTCTTAACTTGCAAAACATGAGAGTTGAAAAATATTGGAAGTGCCCATGAAAATTGGCTTTAACTTTAAAGTGCTCATTCATTTATTCACCTCTCTCAGCCACAATTACAAAAGCATCCACACAGGCTACTCCTGTTTATTGGAATGTTAATTATCACCATGCATCTGCTTTTAAAAGGTCTAGTCCGCAACACTCTGGCGGATAACTCTTCAAAGCAAGAAGTAGACACTAACAGAGTTCCAAAGGGGTCACATGGTACAGAAATTGGGGTGTGACAGTCAAAAAAAAATTTAAAAACTGCTAAATTATTTAAGCTTACAAGGGGAACAGTAACAAAAATTATGACAAGATATTCCAAAATCAAAAACAGCAACAGCAGAAAAAGAAAGAAAGAAAGAAAAGAATTACAGCTGCAAATCAAAGGGATAGACGGCAATTAGAAGGGTATATGCCAATAAGAATACTGAACTATAGTTTTAAAAATCAATCTATAACTGAACCAGTCTGAGAAAAGAACAGCATTCCATTTGCTTCACAAAGCAGGTATTTTTGACAGCATCACTTCACTATATTAAAGGTCCCCTATTATGTCACCAAGTGCACAGCCAATTAGTTATCACAAGTCATTTCAAAATCTTTCCCCTCTTGACATCACATGGGGAAGTAACCAACCAGAGGCAAGAAGAAGTAATCAACTTCAGCCAAGCAGTCAATCATATTTTATTATTTTGGGTGGTCACTCCCCCTTGTGATGTCAGGAAGGGGAGATTTTGAACTGGCTCATAATGGCTAATTAGCTGTGCACCTGATGGCATAATAGGGGACCTCTAATGTACGTAAAACCGATGTTAAGTAAGTAAACTAAATAAAACCCATTTTATCATTCAAAAAAAAAAATTGGACATGCAAAAAGGTCAAAATTGTCATAGCCCCCATGTCTTCTTAATTGGTTCCTGCCCTGTTCCAGCGGTATTTGTGAGTTTTACGGTCTGTCTTCCCTAATTGATTTATGGTCTTGTTCTATTCCCCAGCTCTTTACATGCTTTGCTGTTCACCTCGCCCCTTATGCCTAATTTTCTTATGTATATACCTTGCTTGTGCAGTCTCAGTCTTCGCTGGATTGTTCTGCCTGTATGATTCCTTCATTTCATCATAATTGAGCTCATGCTCTTCTTCCGTCTTTGGTGAAAATTATTGAGAAAACCTTACAATCTTTATTGAGTGCTTCATTAGGAATAATACATTCCTGTTCACCTGAAGTCTCCAGAACAGGGACTGAGTTCTTGAGGCTTGATTTATGTGTGTGAGCAGTCAGATTGCAGCAGTATTCGGATTGCCAATCTGGCTTCCAACCCCTGAACAGTTCCTGACCAAAGCTTGTAAAGCTTGTTCCACACTAAATGCCAATCTCCTAGCTCGGGCTGCCCCACATTATAATTTGTCAAAATGCTCTCATCAGTTCTCTTTGCCTGAGCAATGTACAAAAAAAAAAAAAATCTCCCTCCTGGCATCTTCATCGTTCTGCATGTGGTTCCTCCAGTGCAATCCGTAACACAAATGCAATGCAATGCATAAGACAAGACGTTAAAAATATCATGATATGAATTTCATTGACAATATATTTTAGTAATAGAATTTATTACACATAGATCAACTTTAAACTGTTTAAACAATTGTCTAAGAAGCTTGGGATAGATTTTAGGTAAGACATTAAGATTCAAATGCTACCATGACACACTTGGGACAGAATACATTTTTACATATTAAAAAAATCATGGAGTAAACTTATCATTTAATATAAATAAGAGATTTTCCAGCATTGAAAAATGAACTTCTGAAAAATGAACTTGACTAAAAGGAAAATACAAATGCTACTCTCGTGTGGATTTATATCTTTGTGGAAAATGCAAGTGTGCCCTTGGGCATTTCTGTGTGTATGTGCATGTGTACTCATTCAAAGTAATTAAAAATTAAAGAACACTCTTTGTAATATAAAGTGTGATCCACCATTGTGCATGGTGTAAAGCATAAATTGCGAACCATATGGCCCCAAATGAATTCCAGTAATCTTTGTAAAACAATAATACATTAAATAGTTCAGAGAGCAGAATATGGCAGCAAAGATCCATAATAAAATTCATCCCAGCAGCCAGGCACAGAATTAAGCAACAGTTCACTGAAGAGAGGTACGGTACTGCAGATCTATTTTACATCATAGCTTATGAAAAGCAAAAAAAAAAAAGAAAAAATAAACTTTTTTTAACATAAAATTTTTTTTTAAAAGAACTATCCTGCATATCAGTTTAGCTTCAGCATCACTGTGAAAACTTCTCACAACAAAATAAATATTTCTTACAAATGCAGTTGGTCTTCACTGTAATTAACTTTCATTTCAATTAAAATGCAGTTGTCAGACGTTGAATTTGGCTCATAATAGCAAATCCTCAAAAATAAATTTGCGGTTGAATGCTGTATGCAAAACTAGAAAATGAATTTCAGCCACACACTGTTTGCCCAAAATAGGTTTCTTCATTTAACTGTAAAATCACATTTAGCAATCTTAAGAATTTTCCTCTCCCCATATCAAAAATTCAATTTCGCTTTTTCTTTCATTTTTGCAATTTCAATAGGAACTGTTAGCCCTCATTTTCTGTTCATATAAATCCTACGCACCCCACCCCCCAACCCAAACTCAATAGTTCTTCATCCACAGACTGCAACAATTATCTGATTCACTGCCTCCATTAATGCTCCCTGTTTGATGCTTTGCTCTTCAAGGTATTCAAGCTTCCACAATTTCATTGCTTCCCAAACATTTTAGATGTCAGAGAATTTGAATCTCCTAATTAATCAAAAATATGTCCCCACAGATAAGCATGTGGTCTCCAAAGCTATTTCTGTATTTTCAGCGCATATTTAAGAGACAAAGGGAGTCAGGACTTTATTAGTGCGGATCACGTGCTCCACTGACAGTCTTGTTTTATAATTTACTCTTAATTACGTGCCCATGTCCCCAGATGAGCATGATTTCTTTGAAATACAAACAAAGTGATTGCATGTTTGCATTGGGCTATGCATTATAATGAAGACATGGCTGCACTCATGCCTTCAAAATCATCGTATTGATGAGCAACCACTGTGAGTCTGTGAGTTCTATTTGCTGACAACAGGCACTATTTGGATGTTGCCATTCCAATCACCTCACAAAGCACAGACCCAGCGCGTGCAGCGCCAGTGACTGTGTGCTGCTCCTACCCCAAGGTCAAGGCAGCATTGTAGACAGTGGAATGAATAAACATCTTCCTTAGAGCTGGAGAAACAGCTACCCCCTCTATGTACTCCAATGTGCCGCGGCATCCGCTGTAATTTAAGATTCCAGATACTGTTTAATTCCATTTGTGCATGGCAGACCATTCTAGCTCCACTTAGCATGATGTATCCAATAACTATGTCTGCTGTCTTAATTACGGCATAAGGATGTGTTCCACTGGCATTTGACCCACTGCTGGATGCCAGAGCAACTGCAAGACCAAGATAATTACCAACTGTTGGAGTGAAAATGAAACTTAAAGGCCCAGTTCTTCGAACCACTACTTTAAACAACCTATTACAACTCAGGAATGAATCACTAATGACACACCTTGCTTGGCAGGAATATAACATTTCTTTGGTGACAAACTTCCATGAATGCCATCATATAAACAGTATATCCAATGAGCCTCAGTTCAGAAGCCTTATCCCTCAAGCACAGTTAACCTAGACTTAAATACTTCTCAGTGTTATAATTTACCCTGTCTGCAAGGGGAGGTTTTTTTTAAGTATCATGAATACAGTTCAGGCAAAATTTTAATACAAAAGACACACAACTTCAAAACTAAATTCAAAAGAACAAAATGATCAATTGGAGTGGGAATTTTATACTACAGGAATTAACAAAAATCACACTGGAAGGCAGGGGAAGGTCTCCCAGAATCAAAAATAGCATTTTCTCCCCACATAAACCCGGTAGGTGACTGATGAGTTTTGCTTTTAGCTTTGTGACTTTTTGGGAATATAGAATACGTTTCTTTCTTTTTTTTTCAATTCTGCCCACTGTTCTTGACACTCATTCACCTTCCAGATGTCATAACATAACTGGGAGTGGCAAGAACAGGCCATTCAGCCCAACAAGGCTCCAGGACTATATCAAGCCTGTTCTTGAAAACTCTCAGAGTTTTTACCTCTACCGTGTGACTTGGCAAGCTATTCCACATGGTGACCACTCTCTGGGCCCTAATTTGATGACCTAAAGGCAGTCAACAAATGCAAATGCTAACGGTATCACAGATCTAAACTGGGTGTTAGGGCCACCCTGCAGCCCCCACAATGAGTATCCCCACACCACATTGCCTGCTCTCTGCAACTTTTGACCCGTTTAGTTTCTATTTGGTTTATGCACTTTTTATAGTCATCATGCACATATCAGTTGACAGAAATTACATGACACATAGTATTGATTTTATATACCATACTTACAGCTTTATTTATACAGTACACTGCATTGTTTCTAGTTTGTTAGCGCGCACATTCTAGTTACTTTGTCAGTGTTTGTTCTGTTCTGCCTATTAACTTTTCTTTGTATTACCTTTTAGTTCATGGTGAGGCCCAGGCAATGAGGAGCTAGTGTGCCCTGCTGTCCCAAATCATGGGAATGAGTAATTGGAATGGACCAACTTTGGCTGCTCCCTAGGAGGAGGGAGAGATTTCCTTATTATTTGATTTATATTTACTGTTAAAAGCATTTCTTCATTAAGTTTGTATATTAGTATTATGTAGAATATATTATTTTCCTTAAATCTAGCCTTATGTCTTATGTGCTTGGTCTAGTGTTTGTTTCTGTCTATCCCCCTGTGTTTCAATGGTCTGATCAGCCAGTGTAAAAGCCCCAGTGTGCATATTGTAGGGAGGTCAGTTTATGTTCTGTTTTGTTTGGGTTAGGTTGTGAGTTGCCTCAGTTCAGTTGATCTCTTTTATGGGCACAATAGTTTTTTGGAATAATGTTTGCTTTTCATTATGTATTTTTTGTATTTTTTTGCGTGAATAAATACCTTATTTTTCAAATCAAAACCAGCGTTTTCTTGTGCCTGCCTGCTTGGTCCCTCACTCTGGGCATGTCTAACTTCATTCGGGTCATTTCATGACCGGAGGAATAGTGCAACTATGATGCTGACGAAATGGTTGGTCTGAGACAAATTAATTACCAGTGGGTGTGGCAGGGGTTTGATTCCATTTAGGCCAATCAGATCATTCCTCCCGTCATTCCTTGTATAACTAAGTGCATAGCGAAATAGCGTCATAGCGAACTGGCAATTTTGTCTGGTGAATAACAGGCATCTAGCTTGCATTACAGCCACCTTCTTTGGTCCTATGGTAATCATGCCTCCTTCCCATTTGGCCCCACCGCTACTTTAAAAGCACTGCTTACAGAATTCATAATGGAAGTAAAAATTAAAATGGAAGGAAAACGATATGAACAATATGCATTTATTTGTGAACAGCTCTACTGGCTTGGATTTAGTCCAATGAAACTACCACAGAGCCCCTGAGTTTGGGTTAAAGGGTGTTCTAGGTGGGTCAAGATAGTCATGAGGTCTATGATACAAAACTTATATAGTACCAAAATGCATTGACACACCTTCTAATTCACCATTTAACCCACTGTGAAGCAAACAGATTTTAAAGCAGGAAACTAATTTATCATGAAAGCAATAAATATCCAGTTTGCGATGGACAAAATTGTGCACAACATTACTATCACGTGTTTCTGTTCGCGAAAACACAGGTAAATCACTCTGTGAAAAAAACAAAACCACTTCTTAATATCTGTGCTAAATGTACCCTTGGCTGGCTCTCATATACAACCCCTAGTTGTGCAAACAAAAACGAACTTAAAAAATCCCGTGAAGTTGTTTTGATGATCTATTTTACGTATTTAAAGGATAAAAGCCATGGTGAATATGCATCAACAAATTAAGTACATAATCTCTGCTTTCTAAAATGATGTGCAATTATTTATTTATTTATTTATCACACCGCGTAATCTGCATGTAAATGTCGGGTATAAAACCACTCAAGCAAGCCGCCATGTTTGTTCGGATAGAAGAAGATAGATGATAGATAGCTCCTTTGCATTAAAGGTAAAATAGTGACAGGTTGCATCAGTCAGGTTCAGAGACGTGTGGTCAGGGGATGCAGTGACTTCACCTTTTTACTGTCAACCTGATTCCACGTACTGTGCCTGATTGACAATCAATTAATTGTTACTTTTCTACCAAACAATCAAGACCTAGCCTGTATGTAGCCAGTAATCATTAAGAGGTGATAATGACAAAAAGATTCATTTACGTTTACCCTTTGATTCAAGACTGCAACGATGAAATTAGAAAAAATCTCAATTCTCTTGGTAATTCTGTATATCGTTTTGACCTTTCATTTATCAAATTATGAGAGAAGACTGAAAACAGCATTACATAGCACTTGAGGGGGGAAAGATTATCGTAAACATATTGACCAAGCATTGAACGCGGCATAAGAAAGGTTTTAATATTTGTCAATGGCATTGTGTTAGCTTCCTGTAAGCAAATATGTACACATTTCAGGCGCGGATCCAGGAATTGCTGAAAGGGGGGGGTGCAGCCCGGCATAGGCGCCAAAGGCGTGTGCAAGGAGGGGGGGCCTGGGGAAGTCCCTAAACCAGGTTTAGTAAAAGATACCACCCTCAACAGCTTGTAAAAAGTTATTACAATGCTGAGATTGCCTTTTTTCGAAATGGTTATAAAAGACGAGGCTTTAATGCTTCCAATACACTCCCAAGTGTTGTGCGTAGGAAGTATTGTCATACACATAATCCGAGTCCCCATTAAGTTGAATTTCTGCACATTTGAGTGAATTTACTAATCTGGAGGCAGTGGTTGGGTGGGTAATGTCCAAAAACAAACTTAACAAATCTTATTTATATTAAAGATCCTATATATCCTAAAGATGTTCTGAAATAAATTTAATACAATGATGCTGTCCTATATTAAAACATAATATTGTCAACATATAAACTATTTTTTTATGGAAATATTATTATTAGTATATTTACATGAATGAATGTGCAAAAGAAATGTGACTTTAGGGCCATTTAGAATTTTTCAATAAGACCATTGGACTAATTAGATTGACTCATACATAACCATTTTAAAATAATGTTACATATCTTACTTACAGACTCTAAAGGGCATAAAATAGCTCACTAGCTTCAGAACTGTAGTACTCGCTGGTTACAAGTTTAATGACGGGTGATTCTGAACGTCAAGACGGGGTTTTGGAATGGAAAATTTGGAAAGTCTTCCGGTATTTCAGGACAAATTTTATTTGGCACCGTAAAACAACAAATCAATATACATCAAATAGTAGGCTATGAACAACTGGTCCATCAGTGGGGTCCTTTTGTAAGCTCAAGCAAATTTTAACTGAACGCATACTTGCGATAGCCTATTAATTTAACGTCAGTCTTACCGCTTCCATGTCCCCCTGCAAATGAAAAATACTTGCTACGAGGATCATCATAGCCAAACAGCTGGTCATTTTTTTTTTTTTGCATTTGAAAGGCTGAGCCTCAAATGTCTGTTTACTTCATTCTCCAAGCTTTTCTGCCTCTCCACTGCTTTCTGACATTTTCGTCTGAAGTCACAGTCGTTGAAACCGCAACAGGGGACAAGCAAGGCCATTGGTCGAACAACTTTCCCAGCAAGCCTGCCTTCTTAAACTTTAGGACGAAAACAATAAAATTAAATAAATTGTACATAGCTTAAGTCCATGTATTGTTTTTTATTTGCAAGAAAAGAGTTTCTCGGTCATTCTTATCGCATAAAGCAAATATATACAATTGGATCCAAATAAATTGGCCATGATGCTAGACAACCAGAATAGTGAAGTTTAACCATTAAAAGTGGTATATAAACCGTGAGCCCAGAAGATTTTCAAGTAATAGGTCATAACTACGAAGTAAAATGTAGGTGTTACGAATAGCTATTGCAATTAATTATTCGTTAGGCAAGGAATCTAATTAAATAAATGTTTTAACTTCTCGGCAAAAAAAAGGGGCGGGGGGGGGGCGCCCCTGTGCACCCCTCCTTGGATCCGCCACTGCATTTGCTGTCTCGTGAGCATTTTAAGTTTGATATACTGAGCAATAATGTCGTGGGAACTGAAATTGGATCGTCATTCTGCCGTTTAGTCTGAGTAAATTAGTTAATCAATCCTCTGATTCCTAATCAAACAAAGTAATAGGGAGTTATCATTTGTTTAACGGTGAGGATTCTGCCTCACCTAATTTACGTCCTTCGGCACATCACTGGTCAGGTTTGGATAGCCTGTTTCGTTAGAATACCCAACAACCATGCACTGCGGCATTGTTGAGGATTAAATATAGATTTCCAGCAAACGACTGTTATTCAAACGGCTGATATCTCTCAAAACACTCTTGATCATCAACGCAACTTTCAATACTTATACTGTGACTCCGCACACTCAAAAGACACGTCCATCCCTCATGATGTCATGCAGCGGTTTGGGCAGAATATTTCCCATTCTTTGATTGGTCGATTATTTTTTATGGCGGCAATGGCAGATTCTGAAGTTTTTAGGATTCTTCAATGTTTGAACGCGGACAACTCGGTGTAAAAATTCTCAATAAAATAATGGCTTATCATCTTGAACAGTAGACATTATCTACTTATTTGACAATGCAAGTTCACCATAGGTTTTCTTATCCTTTAAAGGCCTCAATCTGATCATTCCAAAGTCTAATTTATTCAAGGCTGAAATGATTAAGGGCCCCATTTTAACGATCTAAGCCCACAGTCTGAAGCACGTGGCACAAGTGCATTTAGGGCGTGTCCAAATCCATGTTTGCTAGTTTAACAGCGGGTTATCGGGGCACAGTGCAAGGCGCAAGGTTCAAAGGGGTTGTACTTAATCTCTTAATTAATCATAGGCGTGTTTTGGGCGTAACAAGAAATAAGCCAATCAGAGTGTCATCCCCCATGTCCTTTAAAACCCAAATGCCCTTGCACATTAACAAAGCGCTATTATAAAGGTGTACTTGCCTAGTAGCTGGGAGAAAAAAAGAGTGTTCATTGTAGATGAAAGGGTCTGCGAAGCGGATTTGTAAACCATGACTTAAAGTATGGAAACCGGAACAAAGTAATCTCCAAAAATGTAATAAAAACATTTTTTAAATATTGTTCAAAATGGTTTTATTCCTATCCTTATGTTAAAATTCATCATAGTGAATTACTGGGGCAGTGTTTGAACTAAAAATTACATTACAACTTGTGGATAAAACAAGCAAACAACAAAAAAAAAAAGATATTAATTCAGGGTCGCGGTTAAAAAAATATTACGTGCTAGTGGGGAATGACCGACAGAAATTAAAACGAGTGAGAAAAACAGCCAGCGTAAAAGAGATGAAAATAATATTATTTTGATTATGCCACTATAACCCCTTGAATAAAATCCAACAGGAGTGAAAAGAACTTGCTTCCAATTGGCTGATCATTGAAGGTCAAGTCAGATACTTGTAAGAAATTCAGATTAATTATAGACGGTGACAATGTTTCCGTTGCTTTTGCTGCTACTGAAAGGGTCATTTTTGTGGCCATTTCATTTTTCAGCCAAACTATAAACAATAATGGAGACATTTCAAATGAAATGCGGGGTTTTGTATTTGAAAATAGACACGGGACACTGTATTAATGAATCAGGTCGGATTCAAAATTGATTTTTCAGATAACTGAGGATAATGGGTCGTCCCATACACGACTTATCCAGCGCATTTTCAGTCCTTAAAACATTCGTTCTGTTATAGTTTGTGTTTTGTGTGATGGAGGGAAAGTCCATGCACTGTTTTAGACGATGTGTCATGTAATAAATATATAGGCTAACCATTGTCTCCGAACTGCCACCCCCAGGGATCTTCCGGAGAATAGCAGGAATGACAGAGCTCGCCAATATCTAGAAGTCCTGGCTTTATCCAGAAGAATTTGGAAACACCGACATGCGTAACCTCACATGATGAATCGCAAAATACTTGATTGAACAGGTTCACTTAAAAATTAAATAGCCTGCATCACAGCATGCCCTGATGTGCAGACGTCGGTCGCACTAACCATTCTGACACGCATTTTTTAAAATATCTTGACAAAGTCTTTCACTTCGCAGTCGGCAATTTTTAATTGGTTGCATGAGTGGGCGCTGCTGCTCATCCCTGCTTGGGTAGTATGGAACAAACAGAGTGTACGTACGTCGTACACTCGCCTACAAAGACGCTTCATGTTGTCTGACTATCTGTCCTCATATGAGCACTCAAAAACTGACCATTGACTTTTGACCAGGTTTTTGTTGGTCGATAGCGCAATCGCTTTTCATGGTCTCAAGATGGCAATGCGCTTGACCACACCTCATTTTAAGACCAACATGTCCATGGGCGCTCAATTTGGCGCAAATACATTCCCTACTTAGGTAGACTGTACGCTGGTCGGGTTAATGGTATTTGCGTCGGTCAGAAAGTTGCAAAAATACGCGCCTTATGCTTTGTGTTGGGTATAAGATAGGGGCCTAAAATTCTTTAATCTTTCCTCATCACTTTTGTCTATTACGCTAGGAAGTAACTTTGTGACACGTTGCTGAAACTTTTTCTATAGCCTTTCTATCTTTGTTTTTTTATGGTCTCCCAGAACTCCACGCAGTATTCTAAGTGTGGAGTGGAAAAGTTCTAGAACATGAGCCGCATCTTTTAATTCCCTATTTTACTGCAACAGCACAGTGGCGAGAATCTAAAAGGCTTCAGTCAACAATGACTTTAAGGTCTTTTTTAAATAGATCCCTTTCCAATTTTGAACCTGTATCCACCCATTATCTAATCTATTTCTTTCTCTAAACAGCCATTTAGCCGATTGCCATGAATCATTTTATAATTGACTAAAAACATCCTACTACAGCTAATTATAACGATTCAATTGGACTTTTTACTCATTGTTGCTGGCATTTTGAATTTTATCAAAAAAAAATTTGTATTTCCTACATTTTTTTGCTTATACTCCACCAAACATGACGGAAATCATGTTCAGCCTTTGTTGATATTAGCTATTACTTTTCTTGTGGATATATGTCAAACCTTATGCATATGACTGCATGATGAGCAGAAGCTCGGAAAAGTGGTGCTTTGGAAGCAATGGAATTGGATAAAGACGTTTCAAATGCTCTTATTTCATTCATTCTGCTTCCAACCCTGAGTAAAGAAAAGCGCGAGAAGTCGAGAGTCATAATCGGTTTCCATATTACTAGTGTTGAAATTCACTGAAACGTACGTGAAACTGATAAACCTCCATGCACAAAGACTTCAATTCCGCATGAGAATCTTTTACATATGTGTTGATTGAATAATTGCTGACTGCAGCAGGGGAACGTGAATATGCAAAAAAAAAAAAAATTCACACCGAATTTGTGAGAGTTCACAGGTATGCGTTATTAATGAAAACTGGCCACACCTGATAATGTTGAGACTTTTTGGAGTTTCTGTAACGGTAATTTAAATTAGTGATTGAAAACAGGTCAAGAATTAAGCTATTCGTGCTCATTTTAACGTAACAAGGCGAACCGGTGACACCTGATGGTCCTTAGGATTTTTGGAGTCAAGTAAGGTCAATTTCATTAAGATCGAATACAGGTCATGACCAATCATTATTTCTAAGGGATGGTTTGTGCTTCTCCTATTGGCAGTTCACCAGCCACCACTGCCTACAACTTAGTGATCTTATGAGCTAATTAGAGACGGGCCAAACTACTCAGTTTACGACACTGTGAGTTATGTTGTGATGCACCAAAATAAAAATTGCTCTGGACATGGACGCATTTAAGAGAAATCACAGGTTTCCATTCACTACAAGGGCAGGCTCTCCAACCAGTCACGTAACAGACATAGACTTCTGCCCGTGGAAGCCAATGGCGGATCAAAGCTTGCAGTGGCGGGTATTTTGAAAAGCTCATTCTTCTTTTACCTATCAAGAAGGATGATAGGAACACCAAAACTTAATTGTTTTACTGCGTAATTATCGCTGCAGGCATAAATCTCAAAATGTTTCCATTCCTCTGTAAATATCCTCACAAGTAATTAGATGATCAATTTCTGGGATTTTGTTTATTTTACATAGTGAGTTATGCTCCTATTTCTCTGTCTGGATTCATCACTCCTTATAAGATAGTAACCTTTTGTACTATATTCATCCCTATCCTCTTCCCCAAGCTAGATCTCTATAATCCCATCCATGGCATAACCGCCAGTATTCATAACAGCCAAGAATGCATTACAGCCATTTATTTCTACACTTTTAACATTTAAACAATGACATTTCAGACAGTTAGTTCTATACAATAACATATGTTCCCCACTGCTTGCTGCTCCATGTCAGTCTTACAGCATCATCACTTCTAAATGGTGTCTTCAATGTTCTCACAAGTGCTTGCAGCCTGACCAGCTTCCATCTGGGCATCCTGCAGCCCACTATTCTTTTCACTCTGACTTCCCTGCCCACCAAGTCCCTGCTTTAAATAAGCCGGTGCAAACCTTAGCATACACTGAGATATTGCAAAGGTACCCTGTCAGTACAGATGGACGGGTACCTTTGCATTAGGTTAGCATCTGCAAAGGGTAAATCAGGCTAATTTAAACAAGGGACCTGGGGGGCAGGGAGGTCAGAGAGTTAAAAGGGATGTGCAGGCTGCTCAGATGGAAGCAGATCAGGCTGCTTACACTTGTCCCCATATTGTATGTTCGACTCATTTTGGAACATAAAGAACTCACGTAGTTCATTGCTTATAGGTTGGGGCACCAAATAATTGTTACCCAAAATATAACCACATGTGGAATAGTTCAAAATGAATGTTTCACACTGCCATTTTGATATTACTGTTTTGTTTTGGCTATATGGTGGAGAAGAATTTATTTCAGGCTCTGATTTGGTCTGTCTGTTACAAGTAGCAGGACGCAACTACCTCAGAACACTTGGAATGAATCTATATGCTATAAAGATGTAGTATTGTATATGACAATGTACCACACCAGCTTCCAGCAGACATGTAAACGTACTTCGAAAAAACTCCAATATTCCAAGTATCACTGAAATTGAAATAGAAATTAATGGAACATTTGCATGTGCAAAGATGGTTGGCTACTTGGCTTGATTTTGATATTTATGGTCCAATTCATATTTTGTACAGATGAGACATTTCAGAAAACATATAAGCATTATAGCCTAAACAAAATCAATAGACCTTATACAGGAAAATATTAGACCCATCAGATATTTTAACATAGTCCTTTGAAGGGAGGAAAGAAATTATTATAGAGATGGAGGAGATGTGGCTGCATGTCAGAGTGCAGTTATTACTAAGGCAGAGAGCAATGGGCTACAAGACCAAAGATGCCTCCAAGTCTCTGTCTCATTCTTGACGGCCCCTAAAATGTCTTAATTTCCTCCAGATTCCAAATTGACCCATGTATGAGGGAAGAGCTGGGAAGCAGGATGTTTATGTAGAATTTTTTTCTCCTGCTTCCCTGTAATTTCCCTGGGATATCAAACAGGGCGCATCCTCTCAGCTGCACCATGCCCAAATCCAACAAGACAGATGCAGCTTTGCTGGTGGCTTTCCCGTCATCCGCTGCTTTTGTCAGCCAGCTCTCCGATGAAGCATCTCCATCCTGCCCCTATCCACAGATTCCTTATTTTAATTCTCTGACCCCTGTCACTTCATCCAGCTTCATGTACTTCATAGGCCTCAGCGTTTCTTGGGCCTTTTATCTCAGCAGGGGCCTTATCATATTTTCCATCAGAGACAGCAGGAGATGTCAAGAATTGGAAATGCTTTGGAGGCTGGTATCACTTGCCCTTCGACCCCTCCCCCCCACTAAACTCCCCTATATTCATCCCCTACTCTCAAGAAAACTCTCCAAACGTTTGGATCGTCCCGGCCCTCCTGCTAAAAACCTCTCAAATCCCTTTAAATCATGCACCATGCCTTGCCATCTGCACCACAAAGGCTCCAACATGATTAGGTTGTCAGAGTTTATTAAGTTAAAAAGTATCAAAGTTTGTCTGAGTGACCCTTGACCCCTTAAGAGCCTACCTCCAGTCTCGATGCGGTCGTCCCTCCTTGAGTAGCTCCAGCCCCCATGTGCTTGCCTTGACCTTGACCAGGGTGTGCACCCACTGAATGCTAATTAATGCAGCCCAATTCATCATGCCGCTCCAAATTTAATCAAGCTGACATGCTAGGCAAGGAAGGCTGTGATTGCGTCTCAAACTTTGTATAATCTGGCAATTTGTGTAAACTCCTAATCTTGCGGGTGTTCAGAAGCACTGATTAAAACAGAAAACAGTGAATGAAAATGCATCAAGTAATCAGAGCTGCAAATATATTGTGTTCACACATCAGGATGATAACAGTATATACATGTCGAAAAAGCTGACCGGATTTACCTGTTCAGTTTTGTTGCCGTTCCTTGTGAAAATATTATGGTACATAGCTGTAGCTAATGCCGATCTTCCGACATCATCATTTTTGGTGCATGCATTCCCTATTTAGAATTTTTGGAGGCAGTTTATGGAGTAAATTTTAATGTTTACCTTCCAACAAATCACAAATAAAAAAATAATAAAAACTAAGGAACATATACTTTTTTTCTCTGTAAAGTGCTATAAACTCTGGACATTGTTTTCCTGCGTAATATATTATGTGTTAAATTAATTTAATTATAGCCTTAAAGTACATAATTAACATGCATTAGACTTTCTATGCGGCATTACATGTGTTTCATACAAACTTATAAAATTATTTGAAAAACTGAAGATGCTTAACATAGTGAACGCAAACTTCAAAAGACTGGCTAATAATATACACTTGCTTGCAATCCCAATACTTTATAGTTTATGTTGTACGTAACATAAAAGTTAATCAGTACCACATTGCGTGTAAATTATAATGTGAAAACACTGGTACTAAAGATTTGCAGAGCCACACAAAGTGCACACTCCAGTGTATTTAGTTTTAAAGGATATAATCATGCACAAATTTTTGCACTAGAGAACCTTGCGAAGGAAGCTGCTGTTTGCTACCAGAGATGTTAAAGTCTTAAGTCTCTAACAGCACAATGTAGACTTGATGATGATACGGTTCTAAATTTACGCCTCTTAAATTAGACGCCAACTACAGATGGATATCTGAATGCTAATGACAAGATGTGTTTTTTTCCTCTCAAAAATGCTACAACTAGCCCTATTATGTCCAGTGAGAAGAGTCAAATTGATAAAGACTGGCCACTGGCTCTTAAGCTGTTATCTGAGAACACAAACAGCCATAGTGTGAGCACAGTAACATGCAGCTATAGCCTAAGCCCTGGCACACCGAGGATTGGCTGAGAACAGGCTGACACTATGGTAGCATTACCACAGGCTAACACAACCATAGCTTGAGAGAGGGCTGAAACTCACAGTATTTCATTGTTCTGTTGTTTTATGTAATTGTATTTGTTTGCTTTTCTTCTCCGTGCGTGGCGCCTGTGTGTTCAAGTTAATCAGTTAATTGACTATATGCTTGTGTTTTCATTTCTTTGTGTTGCCTCGTCTTCATCCTCATCATCCTCTCTCTGCTTTTTAGTTTCATTGCCTGTTCTTTTCTGTTGCATTTCACAATGTTTTCATTTCCTTTATGGTCATTCCCTACTGCCATGTGCTTCTGTTTACTTTTTTGCTTCCACGCACTGTCTTGTTTCGTGTTTATTGTATTCTTGAATGTCTCGTTTACCAGCTCGCCTCTTTATGCATTCGTTATTTTTAACTCAGCTGTGACTTGTTTGCTTGTTTTTCTGTGTCTATTTAGTGTCCCGTCTGTCTTTCAGTGCCAGTTACTCAGTTTCTCTCTTTCTGCATCGTGCCAGCCTTGTTTCTTTCTGCTGTTTCCAGTGCACCGACCCTGGTTTTTTTTTTTGGTTTTCCATTTTTGGATTAACCTGTCTGCACCACATTCTGCCCATTTGGATTTTGGAACTCAGCCTGTTTATTCATGGGGCACTTGCCCCGAGATTCTGTATTCCATCCTGCCTCCTGGTGTTTTCACCCTGCCTGTTTCACCCTGTTTTGCCAATAAATTTTGATTTATTTTTCGCTTTGTGTCTGTGTTTGGGTCCGTACACCATTCTCCCAGACAAAAACAGCCATAGCGTGCGGAAAGGCTAACTCGGATATAGTCTGAGCACAGGCTAGCAGAGCTATAGCTCGACCAGGGGCTGACATATCCATACCCCAAGTATGGAAATTCTGCTTGCTTGAGCAGTCCCAGCTCTCATCAAAGCCCACCTCAGAAAATGAGTTCGCCATCCCGTCACTGCAATAAATGCCTCATTCTCCAATCTATTGTCTCTGCCCTTCCAGCATGACTCTCCGCGCATTGGGAAGAAGCTCATGAATAAGGAAAGGAGTCGGAGCAGACCTGCAGCAGTGGGGGAGGGTGGAGGACACTGTGAGTGGATTCATACAAAATTGCCTATAAGACTGTTCTCCTATCATTAATGTAATTTACATTTAAATAACACATAGGAGCAAAACCAGGCTCTCTCCAATACAACACCATGACGACAGTGACACCCACTGCAGAGGAGAATACCAGAACTGCCAAAACGTGGACATTTCATATATAGACTGCTCCATATTAAAATGTCTATCGTATCAAAGAATGTTTATATTTTGGAATTACACGTATTTAAATAGAAGTATAGAATTAATGTGTGTGAGTGTGTGTGTCTGTGTGTGTGAAAGAGTTGTGATTTATATTTTATTACAAATAGGATGAGGCAAGAGTTCTCAGCCCTGGGAGGGTGACAGCTCACTGACTGATATTCCTATTACAGTAGGATGGTTATGAAAGAAAGACAAATGTACTTTTGCCAGCTAGAGCCTTAGCAAATATGGCTGCATTCCATTTTATTCCCATTTCTTGCTGGCTAGACGTTAGCTCTGCCTTGTGTCTACCGCGCTTATTTCTATGCGATTCCGTGCTTATTTGAGGCAGAGGAATGTAAATAAAATTAGTATGCATAAATTGTTTTGTCTTTCCTATGATCCCGCAATGTCATATGTCAGGGTAAACTCCAGAGCTATTCAGAAGAGTTTGAGAGAGAAGAAAAATATGCCATGACTGGAGAGTGAGATGCATACATTTCCCATAATCCTGCTCTTGCGAGTCACATTATCCTGCACTAGTACAATTCTATTCCCCCCCCATCCCCAATTAGGCATGTGAAGGGCAAGAAGAAAACAATCCATGACACTTCGGACTTGAATTCGCCCTGGCGAGTCCACGGTGAAATGTAAAACCACGACTTCTAGTTAACAATCTCGGTGTTTGTAGCTGGATGGGCGCTGGAGGGAGATTGATGATCTCGATCGTGAGATTTATCCTGCAATGTTTACAATAAGATTCCAGTGCTGAGGCCTGGACTGGCTGCATCATGCTGCCCAGAGGAAAGGGGGGAAAAAGGCTGCCTGGCTTGCCTGGGTAATTTGTTCTGATGCAGTAAATAACTAGGCATAATGAAAACACCCCCTGATGCATTCAAAGGCCTGATTGATGCTATGTGAGAAACGGCCGTAGCAGGGCACTCGCTATCCCCTATTTACATACACAAACCAGCGCAGGCGGTATTAGAATGCCGGCAGCTGCTGGGGGTCCACACAATTTTAAAGCAGTTATGAATTACTGTTGACCTCCTTGGCCCCACGTGGCAGAATGCTAGACTGAGGCATATTGAAAGTCATCAGTCTGGAGCAGTCATTCTTTTTAGTATGATGTGCTAGAGAAGGGGGAGGGGGAAGGGTTTCAATCACTGGCAAAAAAAAAAAAAAAAATACAAGAGCAGACACATTAGTGCACTGCTATGATATTCATGTCATGCGTTGAAGCAATGAAATATAAGGCAATCGGTATTATACAGTAACACATCACAGACAATGCATTGTTTACGTAGCTGTGCATATTCTATGAACTTGCTTTGCAGAAGGACATGGACACTTTTCCTCCAACTAGAACTCACTTGTCTCTTGATAATTTCAGCACAACTCCCCTGATACTACTTAACAGAGAAACATAGTAGGATGGTTTTGTGCTGCAGGGAAATAAAGCTGAAACACTAATTGAAATTGCTGAGTGCTTTACCCAAAGAAATTAGATTTTTGGTGATATTGCAATGTCATGTATCTGTGATACAGCAAAAAAAAAAAAAAAAAAAATGCCAGAAAGGCATTGTTGTAATGATTTTTCAATCAAGAGCACAGCCTGACACCATATAAAAATTTATTCAAAGTTCAGGCCCCTCTAAGCCTTTAATCACGACTATTCATTAGACCCCTGCTTCCAGTGACGTTAGCCACTGCCTTTATTACCAGCACTGACTTGGCCATGCAGAAGAAAAAAGGACAATGAAAGGTTACTCAGGATGAAAGCTTGAATGCTACTCACTCATGTTTGCTTTAGACATCTCTTCAATAATTGACCAAGGGCCTTCTTTGGCCTTTTAGACCTTTGAAGTGCATATCAAACATATCTCAGTTCATATTTTACCAACATTATTTCATTACTCTTCTTATGAATGCTCTTTGACAATACTAAAGGCTCAGCCTTCATAAAATGGAGAAACAAACAGGAAAATCTGGCCCAATAATAAGACAGAGGCATCAATTATGTTCGATATCCACTCAGATATGTGAAGGGACCAAGTTCTCATAAATGGTGATGCTGAAAAGAATTGTTGGGACGGGGCCAGAGCAGAGGCATGGTCAGATGGAGCATTGATTAACAGAAAGAGAAAGCATGGAGAAAGATCCATTTCACCTTTGTACGAATCATGCTTACGGTATGTTCTCAATATTTATTCACAATGAGCCCTCTGCCAATTAACCAATTTAGACAAAGGATCAAGAAAAGCAAAAATGCATGAAAGGAAATTTCATATGATAAATTATATAAGGATCTGTCATAAAAACAGTGTCATTCAAGCATATCATTCTTTGCTGGAGTGGTAAAACACAATGTGGATTTCACCTGTATTGTGCATTTCACCCAGGCATAGACCTTAACAGAAAGATAAACAAAGTGGCTTTTTCATGAACTGCTGTGCCTACTAGGTTACCCACCATATTTACATAAGCGAACACGCTGGTATATGCATCTAATAAGTTTGACTGTAACCTGAGAATTATACTGTGTATCGAGAATTTTCGCTCAAGCAATTAAAATAACTGTCACATATCCAAGAACAGAGCTAAATGCAGGATCACTGAAAGCGCTGAAGTTGGCCTTGATAAGCAAAACTGAAGAATGTGAAAGTGCTTTCAGAGCTGGAGTGTTTTCTTCAGTATGGTCCGTGGTTAGGCAGGAACAATCATGTTCTCGATTAGGCAAAGCCATGTGGAAAAGACTGATCCTAGGTCAGTTACTGTGATGGCAGGCCAAATTAACCAGCACACACTGGGCAGGTGCCCCCTTCCAACAGGGGCAAAGAAGGTGCTTAGAATAAGCCACTCGCCAGGATCGAAGACTTGAGAAGGAACTGTCCCAATAAATAGATTCTATACTTTTAGTGAGATACGATGATGACGGAAGACTCAATACACAAAATAACAACCCAGTAAAGGGAAGACGGAGACCAGAAACTTAAATACAGAAGACGACAGTCATCGAGATGGACAAATGCCTGTTAAGGCATGGGGAGTGAAACAAGGGGGGAAGGGGATGAAATGAGTGGAATGAAATCTTGGAATGGACCTTGCCGACCTGTCAATCAAGTGTAGAAAATCAACCAAACAGGTTGCCTTATCTTACTAAGGCCCTGCCTGCCCTGATTGTCCCACAAACAATGCAATTATTAGCTGTGTGTAATAGGCGAGGTTGCTGACTTTTTCGAAAATGGTTCTTACAGTAAATGCACTTGGGGAATGTGCAATTCTGACTCAAGATCCCATCCCTGGACACAGGGAGCTCACTTACTTTTCCAAAGCCTTTGCAGTTGGCAAAGTGTTTGCGATGGATCATTTGGTGCAAAATTAAGCACCAGCACGAGTGATAATCAGGGCTAATTTGTATATACTTAATATAGATCAGCTGATTTCCTGGTGTCCAACCGCGTCATAACATCTGGGACATTTCAACAGGAAATGTTTTTGATTGGCTAAAATATATAGAATGGCGGCATTCATGAATTTGTACTAATTAGTTAGTTGTATCTCTGAGGTTTGAGATTTGATTACTTGGTACATAAAAATCGCAAAAATTCACAAAAAATATTTATGGAACGAGAAGAACATGTACTTTGTTAGGTAAGAGCTGAAAAAAAGTGTTTTCTTTGCCTTTAAAAAGTCCATTGATGGGTTACTGGTCATTCAGTATATTCAGGTAGTCTACTGAATTAATTTTATTGCTGCAGAACAGTGCTGAGCCTAGACCTGACCAGCTGAAGCAATCCCAGATCATAACACTGCCGCCAAAGGCTTGTACAGTGGGCACTATGCATGACGGGTGAATCGCTTCATGGGCTTCCTTTCTTACCCTGATGTGCCCATCACTCTGGAATAGGATATATCTGGATTCATAAGACCTCATGACTTTTTTAAAGTGTTCCTCTGTCCAATCTTTGTGCTCACTTGCAAATTGAGGTTGTTTTTTTCCCAATAATTCTCACTAACAAAGTGGCTTTTTTTGTGGCCACGTAGCTGTTTTGTCGCAGTCCTCCAAGTTTATGTTGCATTATGCGTGTGGAATTGCTATTACCATCATAAATAAACATAGTCATGATTTCTACTGTTGATTTTTTTAAAGATGAGACTTCATCGAGCAGTTTAGCGATCTCCAGTCAGGATCAGTCATAACTTTTCTCCAATCCATTTCTTCCATGAAGTTGACAACTCACCACTATGCTTCCAGATTTTAATACATTGTTGGGCAGTTCCTAAGCCAATTCCATTGATTTCGGCAATCATGTCAGCTGTTTTTTTTTTTTTTTTTGCTTGATGCTGATGAATAATTTGCTCCTCTTGAAACACAGTAATATCTTTTCAACGACCATGAGATATGTTTTCCGACATAGTTGTTTAAGTAATGAAAAGTTACATTGAAGGTCATGCCTCAGCCTCTCAGTTGGATTCAAATAGCCACACCAAAGCCTACATTTTGTTTCTTTCCAGCCATTCAGCAGTGGACTTGCATGTATGCTTTGGAGAACTGTTCGACAGCATTTTCCTGCATTATACCACATTAAAAATGGCATTTTGTGATTACTCAAGTTTTCTGTGTCTAATATTAAAATTAGTTTGATTATCATTTACATTTAAGTGCAACAAATAGGCAGAATTAGAAGAAATCCAGAAGCGGGTTTTTCACGGCACAGTATGTACTTAAAGAGTGTAAGAATGTGTTCATGCTAAGAAAAAGATAATGGGTTACCCAGGTGAATCATCCAGCCCATCTAGGCTTGTGTAATATTTGATCTGCAAGATTAATGTATTTACATATGTCGCATATTCATTTCACATCGTGACCTCATAAATAATTTATTGATCCAAATGCTTCACAACCACCTATCTTCAATTCAACATCAACACACAGGAGAGCAGTGTGCAATGTGCTGTTAGTATAAAAAGTGATACTAGTGGGGGCACCCACATTTATATCTCAGTGCTTTTTGGGACTTTTGAAGCATTAGAAATGGAAACGTCTGTGAAACTTGAGTGAGAAAACATTCTGATAAATAAAAAAAAGCAAATTTACCTGTTTGCTACAGACTAATGAGGGATGTTTGACCATGAATATTACTCTTGTTGATATATTGTTAATTTTTTTTTTGAAAAGGTGTAAAAGATTGGGTCAGGCCATCAAAGCCATCCAAAGGACGATCAAATGTATGTTTTGTGATTGAGATAATCCGTAACAAAAATTCATAGTCTATGCTCATCAGCAAGTTGAGACCTATTCCAAGAAAGTAAACTTTAATATTAACTAAGGGGATTTGGATAGCCCTGTATTCATTGTATATTCCTGAGCACTTGATTTATACTGAATATTCAAAAAAAAAAAAAAAAAATTGTGGGAAGACAAGGGGTTTCTTATTTAAATTGAGCAATGTTGGTTTTTTAAGGAGACCAAAACCCACAACCCAAGAATATTTGGAAACATTTCTTCATTATTGCTATAAATCACAGTCTTTCTTGTCAATAACTGGAAGTAGGGCAGTGTGATTAAAATGTGGTTGCTTTGTCACCCAAAATTGTGGTTTTCAGGCCATATTGTAAAGACGACAAACATTCCCAAATCCATTCTTGAACATTTTTTGCATTTTAATTCAACAACATTTGGTGGGGCTGCAGACATTATTTATTTACATAAGACTGTGTTTGTATACACCCATTCACAAAGTCAAGAATCAGTGATAGCTGGGGGAAATTTTCTATGTGCTGCATATATTGAAACAGTTTACACTGCATACAGATACTTACAAAATGAGGACTCTGAAATGGAGAATGACAATGCTGGTGAATTCAGAATCTGCAGTCGGCACAAATCCCAGGATCCCATCCAAGACAATCATTTAATGTATCATTCATAATGCTAGACTGCTACTGTCCTACCCTTCATTTTCTCCAGTTTCACCGTTCCGTGAATGAGAAACTAGGAAATACTCCCAGTTGCCACATTTTGTGCTCATCACTCAGCTTGCACTGTTCTTCTCCAATTTGTCAGAAAATAAAAATGGGTATCTGTGTGCCTGCGTGCACCTGCAAAAACACACACACACACACACACACACACACACGCACAAATGCACGCACACACACACAGACATGCAGAAACACAAGCATGTAATCATATACTCGCACAGAACTGCGCAAATGAAAGCAAATTTACACCCAGACCTGCAGAAAATAAACTGAGAATGTCCTTACAAACAAACACATTTGAGTGCATACGCACACACTACCGTGTTCATAAAAATCCATGTAAACACTCCAATCATGAGAACATTCACACATAAACACAATCATCTTCACACGTGTTTACAAACAGAGATTGATATACAAGCAATCAAGTGCATGCTTCTGTATATACGCATAATTAACAGACACACACACATGCATGCTTACACTGAGGATTGAATCTGCTGTGGCATGGAAGCATGATTCTAATACGGACACAGAAAATTTCATGTCTCTGTTGCTTGCCTTTGCAGGAACCGTTTAAAAATGAGAAGCAATACCAGTGTTGGCCTTTTGTTACCTGTATCAATGTTACTCATGTAACTATTTTGTGTGAATTACAATGTTGTAACCTTTTATACCACAGATCTATTCATAGAACTTCACCATTATTTTTACACTCTTTCAGGTCCTGAATGCATTTCTGCATTCAAATTTAATATTACCACGATGGTCCAACCCAGAGTAAAGAAATTCTACATTAGCTGACCTGCATATAAGGAGCAGAGATTTTTTTTCCCCTGAAATGGACAAAAATTATAATTCGGCTTTAGATCTGATCACCTGCCATTAAATTTTGGAGACAAATATTGCTTAGGATAGAACTTACTATCTTGTTGAATGAATTACTTGTTTGGCTCTTTCCCATGGGGCAGTGATTCATTTTTCAAGGTGACGTATTTCAGCTGAGGAACACAGTTACGATTGAGAGGAGTTAAGTATGCTGGCAAATCTTTTGACAGGCAAAACCAGGAGGGCCAATTTTTGTTCATAATAATTTGCTCATACATCTTACACTCTTTTTATCAGTAGAAAGTACACATTGACATGGTTGGGTGGATTCTGCCATACCTGACCTTCCTTGAACATCAACAACACAAATATGACAGGATTATCAAGGATGGTTGAATTCAGTGAAGAATTCAAAGGAACGAATAAACTAAAAATCCGATAATATTTGGCTGGCTTCATGAGAAAGAAACATGAATAACAGTTCAGCATTTCTGAATTAAAAGCCAGCCGTATGGTTGAAATGAGCAAGTCATTTCCTTTCTAATTTTCCAAGGAAGGACTAATCAGATGAGTATGAGAAACCTTACTCTTTGAAAGGCATAGGAGACAACTTCAGACATTAAGTCCTTTTTTTCTGATTTTTTCCCTTCCTTGAATTATGCAGGGAACATAGGCAATTGGTAAAATGATCACCTTACCAGGAAATCCACTCGGAATGTGGGGGTGAAATAAAAAAATCAATCTTTTCACCCTATAATAACAAGAAGTCATGTTTTATGTAGATCTCTGTATCCAGCCAAAAAGAAGCAGGAGGTCAGTAGATGCTTGGCCTTTCTGTAAGTTTATGATTTTTTGATGCCATTACAGCAAGCAATTATACATAAACAAATATGCGCAGTATTTGACTTGCCAAACAAACAGATGGTAGTAAAATAGCAGAGATACAGTTATGACTGCATTAAAAGGCTAAACTAAAAAAATAAAAAAATAAATAAATGTACTAAAGTACATTTTCTTGCATATTCACTCTTAAATAGTATTAAATGCTGAAGGATGAGCGCATTTTTCTAAAAATTTGTAAGATATGCTGGGGCAGGTTTGGAAAAGGATGGTATTATGCATGAGGCGAGTTTTATTGGACACATAAATGAGGCAGCACCATAATACTGAGGGGTGGAGTATACTTTCAACAAGATTTATAATTCAGCATGAAGAATCATTTGAATTAATCTCGCTATATAAAACTCAACCTTTAACCTACTCTGTCTTTGGCCTCACCTGCCTCTGCTCATCCAGTTCTTGAGGTCACTGAATATTTATGAGAAAGAGAACAGCAAATTGTTGCAGATGAGTGCATATCTTTCCCAGGATTCTCAGAAACTTAAAGTAAATAACATTTTTCCAGCTAATACAATAGTCATTTCCGATATGTATAATTTTGGAAGCATCAATCCAACAATGCCTCATAGGCAAAATTGACAAGCCATGCTATTCAAAAGATATTTGCCACTGGTCTGCCTTTGTGTATTGACATGCTTCCCCCACACTCTTTAAGGACTATCACCTTGTTTTACTTTAAGAATGGCGATGACAGGATATAAAAACATCAGCATGTTTTAATATTTACAATACGGAGCACTTTCTCAGCTTGGATGGCTTTACACTTTCCACACACTTTAGTACACAGTGCAGGTGCTTTCTTCTGCCAGGGCTTTGATTGCAAAACTGCAGTGACATAAAGTGTTAAGTTACACAAACCTGAAAGCTGGCTCAAGAGAAAGCTCTGAAGCTGACAGAGATGGAAACGCTGCTCGAAATTCTGAAAATTTACAGAAAGCACCCAGCTTTCAATAATTCAGATTCACTCTGAAAAACAGAAAAAGAAAGAATATTCTGCATCTGTTCTTATATTCTTTATATTTGCTGTGGTGAGTATGGGCAGTCATATGCAAACAGATCATTATTTTTTTATTGTGCTTCAATCTTAATATATCTTTATAGGCACTGAAGTAAAAACAAGCTTAACAAAGCTTATCAGAGGTTCCAGTCTTCATGCAGTAGCACTGCACGCTCATAATTAAAATTCAGTAGTTTTTTTCTTGACTGTTGGCCACATACAAACTGATTTAAAGACCAGCGATCAGAGACATGAACACTAGACATGCACAACAATACAAAAATTGATATTTCTGCATAGTAATGTGCTATTAAAAAAGGTTCTGGATTTTCCCAGAACATTTTCATCAGAGGTTCATGTTTTGAACAGCTCATAGCAGGATGTGATATTTCTAAATTAGATTTTTTTTTAATATATAATCTATAAGCTAATTAAATTATTACCACATTTGCAATATTGTATTACCTGAGAGGTGCTCAACAAGATTGATTTCTGCTGGCCTGGAAAAGGAGCCTCGGCTGTCCATTTGACAGTTTCTGTTTACTTCAGATGCTCAAACCACAGGCTGTGTGGCTGGCTTTGCAGTGCTGTCCTCGGAAGGGCATGGACTGCACTTTGAAATGTTACAAAATATTGATGACAGGCCCACATTCAATAACTAGGCATAGAGAGGCACTTTCTCCTGTAGATCTTTTGAAGTAGCTATTAGTGGAAATCAAAGCTTTGTTGTGTGGTCTTACCTTATTCATCTGCCCTTCTAGAATATTCATAAATGGTGCTTGCCCTCTGTTAAAAAAATAAAAGAATAAACAAGGCCTTTGTCGGTTATAATTTCACACAATGAATGTCATGTGTAATTAATAGGCTCTCAGATTGTTCCAGGACACATTAAGTGACATTCCATGCTGTTTGTCAATATTCCTGACCAGGTAGGTTTGTATTATTGATGGCATCTGCCCACACATTCTTCCAAAATTAAGTTATTCTTCAAACTTCAGACTATTTTTTCCCCCTCATTCCGGAAGTGTTTGAAATGACCGCTTGGTGCTCTTAATTTCGTCTGCTGTTTCATCTCTCTCTCCAGGTGTCTATTTTATTGTTAAAGGTCACCCTCATTTGTCTGCCACAACAAAGGCAGCCCTTAAAGTTGCCGGTGGTTTTGACAGACAGTGGTCTCCTATAAGTGATGGCCTTAAGGACAGAGCTGGCACTGAGAGACAGTCACCACAGCAAGGGAAATAACAGATAACAACTCATGCCACTATTTTTCCTCCTGGCATGATTGACGACTACACAGCGGGTGCAACTTTTCAATGTCTTCAGATTAAAAACCCCTCAAACAAATGAGATCTAAAAATACTATCCTGAGGCACCAAGGAAGTGCATACTGTCTTCAAGGTACACAAGTGAGAAAAAGAAAAGGAATGAGAGGGAAAAGAGAATGTGAATGAAAAAGAATTAAAGAGATTTTTCCAATATAGGCAAAAGAATAACCATCTCCTTTTAAGTTTTAAGCTGTGCGATAACAGAAAGCATGTAACTGAATGCAAATGTCAACTATTGCTGTCAGAGCCGTGTTCCATCCTACATTGTATTATTTCTTCCAATATGACTTCTCTTTCTTTAAAACCTTTTGTTAACACCTATTCAGTATGTGGCTGATTTCTAAACTGACCCGGGTGTTTCAGCAACATGATACACTGAAGGTGATGATATACAGCACATCATTAAAAAAGAAAAAGTTTATTTTATTGGTGTCACATGACCTGAGCATAGATGACCTCTATTTTCACAAATGGCACAGGTCTCTCTTTTAATAGAGTCATAGCGAGCAATATATCAGCCAGTCGCCCTCATAAAGTATTGGAGGCTGAGAGAGAAGCACACAAAGAAATCACGTTTTTCAAGATATTCTGGACATTTCACTCATGTTAGAGGGAAAAAGTGGAGAAAGGAGAGAGTGACAATGACTGAGAGACAGATTCAGTGTGTGCAGAAAACTGCATGTAATGCATTTAATACTCGTCAAATTACAGCATATGCTGCTAAACTGAACATGAAGCACTGGGACATAATGAGAAAATGTTTTATACATAATTATTACTGTTTCCTGTTTTTATTTTTCTTGCAGTTTTACATGGAATAATTTAGCCAGAATATGTTGTTACAAGTCAATTTTTAAATACATATATTTACATTTCTTGTGAAATAGAAAGTTCAGGGACAGGGTCACCCAATTAATCCGCCTTTTTCTTTTTATTAGATTTTGGAATACTGGCGAGATGTTTTTCACTATGCCGAGCATAGAAAGACAAAAAATAATTTTATTGTTTTTTTATTATGAAATGTATTAATCAAGTTATGATAATTTAATTCAGAAAAAAATGGTATCATGCACTCACAATGTCTTACGTGCAATGCAATTTACATGTTGGGTTTTTAATTTATGTAGGTCTTGTGACTCTTTTGGTCAGCCAAGTACCTCTCTTGTTTGCCGTTGAATCATAATGTCAGGAAAGTAATGTGTGACGCACTGCTACTGCAGCTGTAGCGCTGGCAATTAAATACATAATGTCCTGAAAATGCTGGTTTGCTAAATACGTGCACCTACACCTATATGACAATTTTTTCTCTTTCATGGGCACCCACATTATTAAACTTATTAGTTCGGCTTTGATTAAATCCCTAGGCTGAATTATCCGGCTCCTTAACAGGCGAAGCATCTGGAGTTGTGTTTAATTTCATGATAAAATTAGACAGGAAGCACCTGCCTAGATGAAACCACTTAAAAACACACAAATCCATATGGTTTGGGAATGTATGTCACAGTTGTCACGTTAAAAGCTATGTCAACAAGCAGTAAAAAAACAAAATTGCTTTGGAAATGCTGTCTTTTATAATTAAGACAAATCTTATCCCTCTAAATATTTAGTACCTGCCTACTTTTTGTACTGAATGAAATCTATTCTTCTGTTTACCAGGGGACCCACAGTGGTTCCTCAATTACTACACGGTAAAACTTCCAGATGTTGAATTATTCCTCCTCCCATTACCAGATTAAAAGATCCATTTCTACCCCTCACTAAGCACCTGTTGCACAATTTCAATGACTCCCTCATTTTAAATGAGTAATCACAGCTGGGCCCATTTAAAATCTGGAAAAAAATACCTAGATAATATTCAGATCTGCGCAGGGGTTGTGATCATTCAGTAATTTCATCATACACTTGAGTACCACTGACTGAAGCTCATTTGAGTTATTTTTTCCATCTTTGAGGACTTATATTTTTGAAGATTTATCGACTGAATTTGCATTTGTACATAACAGTTGAGTCTTTAGTATTTTTCTCGTAAAAATACTAGATTTGATAACATCAACAGGTAAAATGTAAAAATCTAAGCACAAGTGACATAAACACAGGTGAACTCATAAACTCCCTGATCACACGCCTACACTCACTCACACATATGGATAACTCACACACATGAATTGTACATAAACATGCATCCAAACACACATACACAGATACACACACACACGCACACAGACACACACACACAGATGCACACATACGCATAACCCACACACATACATTATACATAAACAAGAATGGACATAGACACACACAGACGTGCTTGCGCGCACATACACACGCACACACGCATGCATACACACACACACACACACACACACATTATACATAAACAAGAATGGACATAGACACACACAGACGTGCTTGCGCGCACATACACAGGCACACACGCATGCATACACACACACACATGCACACGCACGCATGTATACACACACACACACACACACACACACACACACTCACCCACTCACCCTCACAATGCGTGGAATGAAACCATATCTCCAATGCATACCAGCCTGGCCATCATTAACGATGGTAAGCACAGAGCATATCATAATATCAGAGCTAGATCACAACATTCCACAGAAACACCTGCATGGGGCCTATTCATGGAGCCAAGCTTGTGTTACAATTGCACAGATAAGAACCTTTTGGGTAAAACAATGCTCTTTTCTTTTGGTTTTCAAAAAAAAAAAAAAAGCCCATCCTCTTTGCCCATCCCAAATGAACAGCCAATACCCATTAGACCATTTGTAGTTTTGTAAATCACCGATAGCTTTAGAGCAGCATGGATAAAGTCCTGTGAATGACACACTTGCTTTTAAGAGTAGGTGTGATGGTATGGTGACTATATTAGCAATCATTTGTCACCAAATCATGCTTGAAAATAAATAATAGACCAGTGCTTTGTCATAAATGTTTTTCTTGGGACAAGAACATCACTTCTTTGATTTGTAGGGACGCAGCAGTGTTGGCTGAAATGGTATTTATATGGTGATAGCGGGTTTCTGTGAAATCTCAACGCTTATACTGCACTACAAACACTTACTCTCCTCACAGATGCATTTGAGTGATTGTTGTCTATAACTTTCTTGGAGCGGAACATTTGCGTGAGACAAAAAATAACCATCTTGTCCTCCCAATATGAATACAGTAAGGATGTATAGGTACATATGACCAAATATCCTGAAAGCAAAATTACCATATAGGTCAAATCTTCCTTACCAGCTGATACAACTCATACTAACATTTCTGATACCACAGTTCCAAGGGTGTTGGATTGTACATGGAAGGTTGGGACATGTCCCTACCAATGTTTTGGGAAGCCAGATTGTCCCTACCAATATTTCAGGGAACTTGTTCTTATCATCTTTCCAGACAAGCCATATAAGACCCAATTGGGGAGGCTACGTCTCCAAGACAACCTATTTATGCATTCTAGCATTTGATTGGTTGAAAGGGCGGGGCTGTCTGTAGGCTAAAAGTCAAGACTAAACTGACTATGCTATTCAGGTCATGAATATTCATTTTTGTCCAAAGCGGCGCTTGAGGCGTGCAACTGGGTCGCCAGCTTTGATTACATGTATTTGCAATGGCTTACCCGTAGAAGAGAACCGTAATTTGCATTTGTTCCAGATTTTTCTTCATTGTGTAACTATAGCATTTTTCCCATAGCCCAACTCATGACATACATTGATATCACCTTAGGTACGTATCACTTTTGTGGAAATTTCATTGTCTCAGAGCGTGAGGGAAAAAAAGTCGCTCCATGTCATGCTGCTAATATTTCGCCAAACTGCATGCCAAGTGTAATGTTGGTTGAATAAGTGATCTAACTAGTCAGAAACAGATAGTTACTTAAAGTGAAAACTTGCTAGCTACCTAAAGTTAGTTTTTACTGGAAAATAATGTCAACAAATGTTAATTAAACATGTTCGCTAGTTTCAACTAGCGAACTAAGCCTGGTTTCTGTCACATGTTGGTTAGAAATCGGGTTGCTAGCAGTAGTAAATATAAGCCAGTTGAATATGTCAAATTATGAGGTGAATTTCAGTGGAGAAATCCCGCAAAGGTGCCATTATTAATTAATTATTTTATATGCAGGAACCACAGCAGCAAGCTAGAGAAACAGAGCAAGCTGTTGGGGATACAGGTGTATCAGGGCTTCAGGTGAGGTCATAATTCTGACTTGTTCTGTGGAATTATAGGGGAAGCATTAAAGTTAGTCTCATGATGTTCAGCAAATATAACCTTTGAAAGTCAAAATGTCCGAACCAACTTTGGCTCAGTGAAGGAAATGAAAGAAACACGTAATCGTAAATCTAACACGATCCAGTCCGATTAACGCTCGGTTTGTGGCTCGTTCAGTTCATAATCGGTGGTCCATTTTGAGGTGTTTATGGTGGCTGCAATTGTATTACCGCATATTAAGATGCTTAATAGAGAGAATTGTGAGCTGGCTTGCTAACATAGTTATATATCCACACACTTGGTATCAATGTCCAGGTTATTAGATCTGAGCGGGTTTCATGAGTGCGCTGAGATGGTTTGCAGCTGTCAGTTAAGGTTGTGGCAAGTTTATATATGTGACAATTTTGTATGAAAATTTTTTTGGCACCTTGCGCGCATGATTAAAAAAAGAAATGGAGAAACACTCATTCGGATAGTCTCTGTATACAGTAAAGGCAGTATCTGCACTCAGATTTACAAAAATTTTCCAGCTCGTGCACATAGCGCCCTCGCATCACATACGTGTCCCTACCAATTCTCACATTAAACCTATGCCCTTGCACAGTTCCCATACTAACATTTCTGATACCACAGTTCCCATACTAACATTTCTGATACCTCAGTTTCTGCATTTCCCAGTTACTTTAAGAGACAGCAGCACTGTACTTTACCATAAGCAACAGCAGCACTGTGGCTTCATAAACAAATGGGCAGGAAAAAACTGTGCCTTTAGTTGAAGTTATGACTTCCTAAAGGTTAAGGTTAGGGTTCAATCTTAGGGAAGAAGACTGCGGTTTTTACAAGACAGTGGTGGCTTTCAAAAAACAGTCATGGCTTGCAGCTCCAAATACTGAACCAGTGGAAGTGAGAATTGAGCCCTGGTCTCCCATAATTTTATATGCCCGGCCATCCTCCCTGACCATTAACCCCGCAAACTTTACAGTTATTTTAAGACCTGAGGTTATCTTAAATGTTCATGTAAATAGTTTTAGGCCACTTGCATTTGGGATCTATCCGGCCAGTTTTCTTGTGGGGACCAGCTCTACAAAGCAGCACATTTTTGCAAAACAGAACAGCTATGCAGAGAAACTATAGGAGTACAGGAAAAACATGGCACATTTGTGAGCTGATATACTATATTGGTTCCATTGGCTTATAGTTGAAACAGTCCCTGAGTGGGAGCAAGGAGCAGAGACTCAAGGCGCTTCAGTACACGGGTACATAGTCTTGTTTCCCTTTTCTAAATTCATGCTAGAGCTGATGATATTTGCGAATACATCAAGTAAAAATTGATATTTCATGACACTTAGACAGTTGGACAGTTTTTTAAACTTTTTGCTATAGTTTGTTGTATGTACCTAAGAAGTATTTGATGTAAAAATAAAAAAATTAGAGTGATTCACCTATTAGTTCCAATGGAATCATGTAAGAAGTAAACCACTATTGCAGATCAAGTAAAAAGGGACCAACTTTAACAGCCTTTATCTCAAAATCACAAAGTGTCATGAAATGTCTATTTTATCATTCAGAAATATGAATGATATAAGTCACAACTGCATAGGTACACACAACATAGTGCCTGTGCTCTGTATTATGGTCAAATGCAAATAAATAATGCAGGAACAAACACTTTGTAGGCATTCATAGCTGTTATGATAAAATAATGATACATTTTTTACATCTCCCACAAACCGAGTTTTCATAGAATGCACACTATAAATATTAAAGAGAACTGAAAAGTAGCTATGAAATATGAAAATATAGTGAAAAAATTTCCAAAAAATTGGTCTCCTACACAAACAGTGCATGAGCAGTACTCAGTGAAAGGTTTAGTGTTAAATGAATTCAACAGAGAGCAGATGATTCCTATTCCTAACTCGTGTTTTCTTTGGAAGAGGACAACTTTATGCATTTTACTTTGATAGTTTACCTGATCTCCTTTTCTCTTTTTCTTGTTTATTGTCAAATTTGAATTTATACCAAGAATACAGGCATCTTGTTCAAAATGCAGCTGAACATAATTTTACTTAATTTGTCACTCCAAGCATTCATTGTTCTCTAAAACTGTTTTATGATTAGGCACAAGAATATAGTTATAATTTCAATAATAGCTACCCTACTGGGCCCATTACAATCTCATAATTTCCTTTCTTCAATAAAATATGTATTATGAAATCATATCAAATTACATGAATCACAATGTATTCAATTATTCAGGTTATTTATATTGTAACAACTGAGACTCCCGCTATTCCACCTGTCTTAAAATATAATCAAGAATGAATTCCATTCGCCTGAGGATTCATTAGCATTGGGCTAGGTTGATGCATGCAGCATCATTGTGAAGTCCGCAGACTAAGGGTTTATTTTGGTTTGATTTTAATTTTTAGGGGCAACACGTGAACTTTGGATTCATTTTGGCCAGCAACCATTTCCTGTCATACCATAGTCCTGCAAATCCAGAAGGAAATTAAAATGTGCAATGGCGAAATTAATTAATCACTTAATGATAAATATAGCACTGAAATGCTGCCTCTCACATGAAACATACATTGGGGAAGTTAGAATAATGAAAGTATTAAGCCTATGTTTACCTCCTTACACAAACGCTAAAGTGAAACCTGTGAGTTCACAAAAGGCAATGCCTGATGACCTGCCAATTTATGGTGCTTAATCATTTATTCAGTAAACATTCATAAAAGTGACTGTCACACCAAAAGTTTGCATTAGAAAATGTTAAGTGGCCCATCTCACCCTTCCTAACCGAAGCAGTGTCTGTTGCTGGTTTCTGTTGAATATTCAATATCTGTTCCACAACCACGAAAATCTTTGAGTTTATTTCATGAAGTTTTCTCACTCGCTGTAGTGATTATTTGTCTGAAGGACGATGCATTATAATTCTATTGTGGTTTTGATAGTATTCCTAATAAAGCTCTAGGATTTCAAATGCATTAAACAGTTCTGAAACCTAAATTTTAACTGACAATTCAAATGTAAAATGGATTCCCAGGAAAATTTATCCCCAATAAAAAAATAGAAATATCCACCATGGAATTGTGCTGTGTCCTGAATAGAAGAAATTAGTTCTGTTATAACTTGAAATGCAGAGGCATTTAATTTTGCTGAAAAAAATACAAAGAACTCAATAAAGCTAAATGAGAAAAGACATATACACACACACATTGTATATATATATATATTAATTAATTGGTTAAGTATGTTATTGCCCGCATACAGTCAAAATGGCCTGCCAATATATCTTTTTTTGGCCGACCTGTATTGGCCGAGTTCAGCATGTGCACAAGTAACCATTGGCAACTGTGGCATTCGCTCTCTTCTGAGAAGCTGATGACAGTCGCGGACTTAGCATTTAGCTTTTTAATGAGTCTTGAAGTCGTGTACTTCAGAAGTCATAGTCATAATATTGTCATGATAACACAACATACTTAACTAATTAATAAAAATATTATAAATTGCTTATTTTCGCATTGCCTTGGTATTAGCCTTTGGGTCGCGGTAACTGTGGCATTCGCTCTCTTCAAAGAAGCAGACGACAGTCGCGGAACTAGCATTTAGCTTTTTAATGAGTCTTGAAGTCACGTATTTCAGAAGTCATAGTCATAATATTGTCATGATGGCACAACATACTTAACCAATTAATAAAAATATTATAAATTGCTTATTTTCGCATTGCCTTGGTATTGGCCTTTGGGTCGCGGTATTAGCCCTCGGCCAATACGGCGACCCTCAGGCCAATAACAAGGCAATACGGAAATAAGCAATTAATAAATATAATATTTACTTTATATACAGTATATGCTGTTGTAAACAGGCTGGACTCAGTTCCACCCCATGCAAGGAATGATACCAGCAGATGTTCAAGTCATTAAGGGAACTACTGCAGAAAGAAGGTTCAGCAGCCATATTCAGAGTTATACTCATTGAGAACTGTAAACGGAGTAGAGGACTTTCTTTGTTTCCCTCATAGAGCTGAATCATACTGAGAGAATGAAAACACATAGAAAACCAAATACAGCCAAGAAAAGAAAACACTGGGTCTATTAGACTATTTAATTTGACACCTGGCAAGTATGGAAGAAATAGGACCACACCTTGGCTCATTGTAGACTAGGGAGCCTGGTTCTCACTGAGACCATATAATTTAAATCTGGCTTTTTGTTGTTGAGGAGGATTATTCTGACGATAGGCATGCAAGGCTGTACCTGGAAGGAAATATTCCTCCACAATAACTGGAACACAAATTATTTCACAACTGAAAATGTGCATTTCTTCATGCAAAGATGAGCAAACATTCAGTGGACATGGACCAACTTCTTGAGGATACAGTGATATAAATACTTATGCTGTGATTGGTATTTGCTCGGTGCGTGGCTCTGTCACTGAAGTTGAACAACCAGGAAAGGACTTCACACGAAGAAATCGCGCAGATGTCTGAGAGAGTGTGGCTCTGCCTACTTTCCATAGCTGGAGACATGAATCAAACCACAATGTGATTAATAACTCAATAGTGAGGATAAATAAACCAAAATGAGGCCTCCTCTTTGTTTCTTCAATCGACACCCCACACTCACAGTTGCTGATCAATAAATTAAATGCTCAATTTTTAATAGAGCAGTTCTCTGAATTTCATTTTTCAGAAACTGCACTTCCTGAATTTGGAAATGAAAGGGTTTGCCACAAGGGTATACCAGGCAGGGGCAGAAGGAATGATGAAAAATTTTGTTCTGATTGGACAGTGCACACCCTCCGCCCTGCATATCACGTTATGATTAATGTTTTCTGCGTGGTTCTCATTACACTGAGATCCTATCTAGCGTGAGCAGGCTATGCAGAAATTTAATTTCACTGAATACACAGTGGTATGGAAAGGTCATTGATGCTTGTTGGTCACACCTCACACAAGAAAACCTCACACATGAACACGTCACATGCTGGGCAGAGCAGAAAGCCATCATCATGACTGTGAAAGCTTAGGAAAGAAGCCCCGTGCCAGTTGATAATATTTCTGAATGTGTGCGCAAAAGAAATAACCTCCAAACAAAGCACATTCGTCCAGCATCATTTCATACAAAGAGCCATGTGCGAATTGGTACTGCAGAACACATTTGGATAAGTCATAAACAATCCATTTATAAAGCTGGTACAGATGCCAGCACTTTACCTTAACCATCAGTTCTGCTGATTTTTGTGATTAAATATGACAAAATCATCTGCTGTCGATTTCTGATGACTAAAATTCACCTGAAAAGAAATGGCTTGAGCCCCGAGAGCCATATTCTGTCATCACTCAGATAACTCCAAAATAAAGTAGTGTGACATCAGTCTTCAGCTCGCAGCTTATCATTTTGAGCGCAGGCAGCATGTCAACATTGCTCTAAACTAAGCTTTGTTTGGCCCAAAATAAACACCTCGATATGAACAAGTCTGTTTTTTGTCTTTGCTAGTCTTTACCTTCCCTTTATTCTGATGTACGTGCATATGTGCCCCTCTAGGATAATTTCAAGTTGCTTGTGTTTACTATTGTACACTTTTGTTGTTGTTTTCTGGCGAATATAATAAAGTGTCACGATAGCAACTTAAAGGAAGTCACTGAGGTCATCATTGCTGTACTGTCTCTTCACCACAACTGCATCTATTCTAGTGCTATGCCTTGTGCATCATGGCGTTTCAAATACAATGTCACATTAGTCTTGAGTATAATTTCAAACCAATACAACAGGGACTGAAAACATCAGAATGAATCATTTATTTTAGAGTGGAGCAGTAGTAAGAATTACATGAAAGTGTTTTTCATGTTGTACAAGAAGTGCGTTCCCATGTCAATGTTATTGGTGAATAAGTTAGTGATGTCACCACATTTCTAGCCATGTGCGGGTAAAAACTGCTTTGTCTCTTGATCAGCTACTTTTGCAGGAGAAGGAGCCTCTAAACCTATTTCCTTCAAGGTCAGACTCCCAATGTAGGTAGATGTCACTGCTTTGTCATAAAAATATGAAAAATCAATTAAAATGAAAAAAGAAATAAAACTAATGCCTATCCTGATCACACTCATTATGAGAAATCCTTGTCCCCACTCTACACTTATTTTCCCCTCTCATCTTATTGTCTGTCCCTTGGAATAATGTTACAAAGCAATAATGATTACATGCTCAGCCTGACAACTTGACTTTTTTGCATATTCACAAATGAAAATAAGCAATATAAACACGCATTTCTGGCCCAGAGCATCATTTAAACACATACACACGCTCTCTCTCTCTCTCTCACATACACACGCACACTTATATGTTTGAATGTCCTGTGCATGTGCTGATGTGCAAAACTCCTGTGTTTTTTGCAGACTGCTGTTGTGTGACTGTAATGTAATGCCTCTGAGCTCCCTCTTCACAGACTGAAGCAGGTCCCATGACAATTACACCACTGTGCTATTTTGTACATGTAAATAAGCATGCTTATTGTTCTTTGTTATACATTTTGACTGTAAAATCTCTATTTGAGAAACAAGATCTTAAAGCAATTTTAATTTATTTCAGAAATTGCTAAGCCCCATCCCTTAAAAAAAGTTCCCTTTCCATGACTGCGAGTCATGTGATCGTATATGTTATCTCAAGAAGGCATGTTTGTCGGGGCGAAGTCAGTGCGTCAAAAAAGTGTCTCTAGATCTAGATTTCTTTCTTTTTTGTAGAATATAAAAGGTAGCTTTTTCATACTTGCTTGTTGCATAGATTATGACCTGAAAGTACCCACTCATTACTGTACTTACATGCTGTACTTAGGGGAGACTGGGGTCCGATCAGCCATGGGGACCAATGAGCCATATCACTATTTTGCGATCAATCGATGACAGATCTGCTTAAAATAGGCAAAATATTTGACCATTGACTGATGAGTCATGGGGATAAATGAGCCATATCACTATTTTCCCTATTTTTATTTTTTTTTTTCAAAAATAATTTGGCATCTCCAATCCCACCCGAATCTGGAATGCCCAGTTGGTGAACTATGTACAAGGCTTGCTCGTATGCGACCCCTTGCTGCCAATTCAGGAGAGTGTAGACAGTTCGCAGCTCTCCTCCGAAGCACGCGCCTGTCAGCCTGCTGCTTCTTATACACTCTTTGGTTGAATCTTCGCAAGTTCAGAACGAGGGCGGAGGATACCTGGACATGAACAGGCTTAGAATCTTCCTCACAAGCGCCCGTCTGGCAAACAGGAGGCGCTTGAGCAATGAACAAGGCAACTATTACTTTCCCTTCCTGGCAGTCCCTTCCCAATTTGCAACCCTGTAGCGCAATAGCCAATTGTGCGCTACTCTGAAAAAGCTGCCGACCACTGCTGGCTGGTACGAGGCGGGGATCGAGCCCGCGACGTGATAGTCACTTTTGCTTCGCAACGCGATGCTTTACCAAGTGAGCTATCCGGCTGCCCCTTATTTTGCCTATTTTAAACACCTTTGGCATCACTTGATGGCAAAATAGTGATATGGCTCATTGGTCCCCATGGCTCATCGGACTCCAGTCTCCCCTACATATTTGTTTTACATGAAAGTGAAGTCAGTCTGCTTAATTTGATAATTAAATAGATAATTTAGATAATTAAATTTCTATGCAGTGAAGAGCAGCTGGCATACATAGCTGCATGGATGTAATACCTATATTTGATGAAACTGCAAGTCAAAATATGTTCTATTGCATGTCAATCAGCAAGAATAAACAATGTCGTATGTCAATAATATACCCTCATAAATCTAAACAAACTACAGCTAGCTATGCCACAGACATGGCCGTGGTCATACAAGTAGGCGTACTGAACACTAGTGACGGATTGTGAAAAGAGAATTGGTGAAGCGCAGACCATCCCTTGAAAATAATGACTGGTCTTCAAGTGTTTCCAATTATTAATCTGAATTAACATTACATACTATCCAGAAACACTGAATATTGTCAGCTGTGGCCAGTTTTCTTCAAGGAAGTAACAAAAGAAAGAAAATGCGCAATTTCGACAAAAATTTCATTTTAATCAACATTATTCTTTTGCAGATATTTGTTGCTAGTTTTCACTTTCTTCATTATAATTAAGCAATCATGAAGCTAAGTCTGATCGAGCAGGACGTGCTTACAGCAAACAAAAAAAGACCATCGTAGTTATGGTTTTTGTCAAGTTATTAGCCGAAAATATTTTCTCTTCTATTGCTGCAACATTGCGTTTGGAAGGAAGCTGCATGTTTAACTGCTGGTGGCTGATTCTTATCAAACTTGTTAGCTTGTTTAAAATGTCTGAAAAAGTTGTTGAAAATGTCTGCAAACAAATCAAGGCATATTAGTGCTCGTTTTACCTTCAGAATTGGCTACACCGGATGGTCCTGACTGTTTTTGGAGTTCACGTAAGTTCATCGTAATTAAACAATTCAAGACTGGTCAAAACCATGTCAAGGAACGGTCTGTGCTTCACCAATTCTCAGTTCCTCAGGTGCTGTATTTGATCCCACTTTTGCCAACTAGATTTCACCAAAAATGACTTTATACATATTAATTTTGCATCATATCAGCACCATATTGACCTTCTATGACCTGCATCCACCTCAGGCTCATAATGGTTTGGCCGAACTATTCCAGCAATCTCAGCTTGAATTTCACCATCTTCTGACAAATCCGATGTTCTTGCATTAGAGTAAGAAAAAAAAGATTTTCTCTCCTATCCTCAGTACCTCCGCTGGAAGAGTCTTTCTCAATTTGTTTCGAATTTGGGAGTGAAAATACAAACGTTCGGTTGTAGGTCAAAATGAGTGTATGGGGCACTGCAAACAAAACCCACTTCCCCCAGCTCTGCTCATAATATTGTCCTTCTGGAGATGACATCACATGGTTTATGTAATTGCACACAGCGTTTTAGCAATTTTCAAGGGGCGTTCTCAAGCCTGCTTTTTGTTCGCATTTTACTCATCTCATGAACAGAAATATGAATAACCAGTGTCATATTCAAATTCATGTGGTGAAAGTACTGCAGGAGAGTTTAAAAGCTTTTTTTTTTTTTTTTTTTTTTTGGAATTTTGGTTGTCAATGGACCTTTAAAAAGGTGTCATGGAATACTGAATTGTATCAAACTTGCCAAAGAACAATTCATATATTTAAAAAAATATATAAATATAAATACACTTCTGAATTATCGTCATTCGTAAATTACATGCACTAGTCATTGGTGTCACTGATGTCATTATCTTATGATTCTCACACAACTCTATTTTACACAACATAGTAATCCATATGTACAGCTAGTATAGAAGGCATAAATACCCAGCAGTCAAAGACACATTACCTTTTTTCTTGGCTTTTCATCCCCATAGAAAAAAAGAAGGATGATGAATGTTTTTGAGACTGTGAGTCTGTTTATGTTTGCTTGGGAAAGTTTTAAATTAATAGTCTATCCCAAACAAATGCCCACCAGATAATTCCATGACCACACCCTATTCATTAATACAGCTGCCAGAGCTTAGTGTATGTGGCTTCAAAAAATTTTGGGCCATTGCTGCATTTCTGATGACAGGTAGGGTAACCCCATGTTCATGGCAGTTCTTGACACACGTATATGATGCCCAGAATTTCGAGCACATTGTACGCCTAATAGCCTTTGCAAATGTATTTTTAGTTTTTTAAAGGAGTTGCCAGCGGCGGCATTAGACCTGGGCTAATATCCCTCCCTTTATTAACAATTAGTCCTGGCTAATTCTAGATGGTTTTCCTTTATTAACACGTTTTCCATTTCAAGAATAATCAAATGGCAACTGAAGACACGGCTTCTCTCCCCCATGCGATCTAAAAGCGACAAAATAATGGTCTGCATTCAGTACAGAAAAATAATTAAATTGTAATTAGGTCTTTGCACCGGCACTCGGCGACGGCATTTCAGAACTCTTCAGCGAATGAAGGTAATTTTGGTGACTAGTACGTGGTTTCGTCCGTTTACATTTTCCAATCAGACAGCTGTCTATTTTTTACAGTGAGTTGCGTGACCGTGCTGCAAAAACAGGTGTACGTACTTGTAGCTCACATTAAATGTACTTAAGTACCAAAAGCATCTTATGAAAAAGTATACTTAAGTATCAAAAGTGCAAGTACAAGTACAAAGTATTTTTCATAGTATGCATAAAAAGAAGCAAAACAACCACACATTGTCCTCTCCTTGTTCTCTTTAATCAACTTTCAGGTGAATGAAAGTATTCAAAAAACAAACAGGCAGTCTCTGCGTTATATACTTCTTCTTCCTCCTCTTTGAGTTTACTGGTTTAAAAAAACCACTATAATTGACTGTGATTAATAGTAGAATAACATAGGATCAATACCATGTTGAATTTTTGCTTCAGAAAACTGACTTTTCTTTATTATTAATTCGGATACTATTGACTCACTGTAGCTGAAATGGTTGCTACAGAGGACAACGATTGTTTCTCCAGCAAGAGATAATTTATTTTTAAACTGCTAGATGGATAATATGGGCAAGTATATTGAGCAGTTTGCACATCAGGCTTGGCTGAGGAGTTAAATTCAGGCAATTCCTGAAGTACAGGGATTGGAGTGAACTCGTCCATATTCTAAACCGCGTTCAATAACTGATTCGGGTGTGCCATCTAGTGCAAGAATATTGTAACTGCGTGCATAAATTTGCAGCTCCATGTCCGCTGGCGGACACATCTGCACAAAGATACCCTGCCGAGCACCGTTGTTCTTCTCGAACACGCCAAATCCAGATAATTCTCATGTTTTAATTTGTAACGAAGCGGCCAGTGTCAAAGTAACAAAGTATATTTTTTATGTTTTAAACGTAGTAGAGTAAAAGTAAAAGTCCTTGTTAAAAAATCTCAAGTAAAGTACAAATCTTAAAAATAACGAAACCCTTTCAATACATCATAATGTTGCTTTTTTCCGTGCTGACGTCTTTTCTCGGCGGTGATGGCTGAGGTGAAGGCCCCGCTGTAGGGCTCATGGTTCGCCACTGATGTACATGTATGTATCGGCATCAGTGGCAATTGAATTGGCAATAGGGGAAGCTCAAACAATCCCTTAAAATTAATGATTGGTCATGGCCTGTTTTCAATCATTCATTTAAATGACAATTACAGAAACTCCAAAAACTCTCAACATTGTCAGATGTGGCCAGTTTTCATTTACAAGGCATACCAATTACGACTTCGGATTTCTCACGCTTTTCTTTACTCAGGGGTTCCCTGCTGAAAAATCCAGTAAAATACCATTAGAAAAAAACATTACGAACCATTAGGTTTCTAATGGGAATTGGAACCCCATTAGGAACCATCAGAAGAAACCATTAGGAACCTACTGGTCCCGTTAGGATGTAAAGCCATTAGGAACCTACTGGTCCCATTAGGATGTAAAACCATTAGGAACCTACTGGTCACATTCGGATATAAAACCATTAGAGACCTACTGGTCCCATTAGAATGTAATACCATTAGAGACCTACTGGTCCCATTAGAATGTAATACCATCAGAAAGCTACTGGTTCCATTAGAATGTAACACCATTAGAAAGCTACTGGTTCCATTAGGAGCTAAAACCATTAGAAAACTGGTCCCATTAGGATCTAAAACTATTAGAAAAACATACTGAGAAACCTATTGCTGCAACAGAAATTATAGCAGAGTCCTAACACTGGGCACCAGAGACATGTCTATACGTGTAATTGTGTATGTACTCGGATATTTTCCCCTCCAAATTTGGAACAGGACATATGGGGCGTGACAACTCATTGCAGTTTGTGATTTTAATTAAATTTTTTCAGAACATGAACCATCAAACCATCTGGTTGTGTTCTTTTCCGTCCTCTTGGATTGATGAGTCATGAACAATGATTTAATCACAAAAGGCCAAATATGATTTAATCAAAAATTTAATCACAAAAGGCCAAAGGTAAGCTTGGAATGTATTAAATGAAATCACTGAACACTGCAATGTACAAGCATACTGAATAGCCTACTCAAGGACCCACTAGAAATCACACAGATGTGATCACCAAAGAAGGCTATAACATCTGTGTTCCTCCATCACATTCGCCCTCATTTATCAAATTTGCGTAGGATCTGGTGTAGATTCTGGTGTAAATATCAGCGTTCTCCAGGTATCACGTCTGATTTATTAAAAGTGTGTACGTCGCTGATTTTGGTGTAGAACTGGCGTGGCGTTGATAAATTTGGCGGCTGAAACCATCGTAATTTACATGACACGCCCCTATAAATTCAAGCTCCGGGAGGCATAGTCCGGCCCACTTTACGACATGGACTCTCGAAAGACAGCAAAGAAGAAAGAACTTTACTGAGGAGGAAATATCGTCGGCCTGCTGATAAAACCTTGTATCTGTCATGGCTCTGGATGTTTGTGTGTGTGTTTTGGACTTTTCTTTGTGGCTCTCGAATTCCTGTTCAATCGGATTCTTTACCCAGCTGGCTGATTGAACTGGGGCGGCGCTTTCCCGGACTCAATATAAGCCGGATGTTCGCCACGCCTCTTTACTAGAGTGTCTGTTCGTAGCTACGCACTCTAGCCGAAGATATCTGTAGTCAGGATTTGTTTGACTTTCTATCTTCTCGTTATTTTTGGAGTTTCTTCTTCCCTTTTCCTATCTCGCTTTGCTTCCGTTTTTCAGACTATTATACGTCCTTTTGAAGCGCAAGCACCAAGATGCACATTTCTCCATTGCCCACACTTATTTTAAGTGTGTCCAAAGTTAAAAAAATTTTCTTGGCCAAACTTATTTTAAGCGGTACTTTCTAAGCAGCGCTGGAATGGTCATCAACTGGCGCACTTATGTGTGGCCAAGAAAAAAATTCAGCATTGGCCACACGTATAAGTGCGAATAACATCGGCCTTAATAAATTCAATTTATAGATACATGATATTTCACGTTATATAGCCTACATAATTGACAATCCAAATGCTTTACATGTAGGCTAAAAAAAGTGGTCAGGTTTAAAGATCGCCACCAAAAAACGGGTTGCTGCGCTCAAGCGCAGCAACGCACGGACCGGTGGAGGCCAACCAGACTCGAACCTTCAGCTGTCTCCATTCAAGAAGTGCGTGGCAGCAGGGCTCCCCCTCCATTGTGGGAATACGAGGTGGTGCGGACACGGATGAGTCCCCACCGCTTCGATCGGAGCTACATGAGGGTAATTGTTAAAATAGAGTCTGCAGAGAACACTCTTCATTGTACTTTTATTAGTATTACTCCATGACATTTTATTGGGTGCCACACAAAACGAGCAGTCACTCGTCACTTTCCCCAAAGAGATCTACTCTGCGCTGAAAGTTCCTCTCACTTCGGACAGAAGCCTATTCCTCTAACAATTGAAGATCTGCCACTGTAAAAATGTGATCACGGTCAAAGTGTCCGTAGGCATATATATATATACTGAGCAACAAAAGAAACGCAAGTTAGATAGTTAATGTAGTCTTATGGTTACTCAAGAAAAGTTTGATGAAACGAGTGTAAATGTGCATGCGCTCGTAATAAATTTGATTTTCTAAAATAATTATGCGCAAACATATTTTCCAGTCTGCCTTTAATTCGGCTAACTTGCTTTTCTTTTGTTGGTCAGTTTATATCTGACTGGATGAGCATCTGACATACCACACTGCATATCTGCCAAGCCACGCATTGCGCTTAATCAAATTGATTGTAATTGACAGCCGTCTGGCCAAACAAGCAGGTTGTCTCAAAATATAAGTTTAATTCATTTCTCAACACAGGTGTCTTATTTATTTATTTATTTATTCATTCATTCATTCATTTAGCCTATTTATTCATTTTACTAATAAGAGCAACAACAGCATGACGTCCGCATCGCTGCGCGTGGTTTATTACTCATTTTGACAGCTGCACTTGTTCCTGCATGTTGTTCGCTGGTTTCAAATCTGGGTACACCTGGTCAGACCTGGGGTGAGATTTTTGTGGACCGTTTGCTCACGTTCAGATTGATAAATGCCGACCCTTGCGGGAGTTTTGGCGTACACCCATTTTTTTGGTGTACGCATGTTTGAATAATGAGGGCCATTAGGAACCATTAGAGACCAATACACCCTGTAGTGATCACTAGACCACTGCATAGTGACCATTAGACTGGTATAGAAACGCCTGTAGGAACCATTAAGACTTCTGTAGGAACCATTAGACTCCTGTGGGAACCATTAAGACTCCTGTAGGAACCATTAGTAGGGACCAGTTAAAGTCCTGTAGATTTGCGTAGGAGATAATAGAATCCCATTAGGAAAACAAACCGAACCATTAGGAAAACATGAGTAGCCATTAGAAACCATTAGAAACCATTACAAAACCACCAGGAACCATTAGAAACCAATAGTATATGCCTAATGGTTGCCTAATGGTTTCTCTGACTTTTTTCAGCAGGGTTGGAAGGAATGCATGTGTTTCATGATTGTTTTAATGAAATAATATCATTTAAAACGTCTTTATACAATTCCATTGCTTCTAACCCCTCCGTGCACAAGGACTTCAGCGCAAGAATCTCTTACATATGCGTTGATTGAATAATTGCTGACTACATCAGAGGAGCGTAAATATGCCACTTATATATACATAAATATGCCACGTAAATATCTGACTCTATTGACCCGTTTCACTCGCGCTGCTCACTTCCTCGCGCCGCACACTATATTTTTTTTCGCAGGAGAGTGAAACGGGTCAATGGAGTCAAATTCAGAGGCACCGGTAAGTGAAAACTAACCAACAGTAATTACATAATATTCAACTCTATATGTGGTATAAAATAAAATGCCCTCGTCACGTTTAGTTACCTTTGTAGTCTGACTAACTACCATTAACGATATTATCGTAATTATAGCATTTCAGCACATTTGTTTATAGTCAAATGCTTCGTTTTTTTTTTCTGCCAGAGAGGTACGCGACTCGCAAGCAGTGACAGTGGTAGGCAACTGGAAGGGGCGGGGCGACGGATGACAGACCGGAAGCTCGGCAAATCATTTTATTATATTTTATTTATTAAGTCAGACTTTTATCAAAAATATATGAGAATTGAATATTGAAGAGTTTCAACACCTGGTGGATTTCTTTTACATTTCAGTGTGCCATATGCTTATTAGGTGCATTTTAAGATTACAAAAGAAAAGTGTAAAAATGCCAGAAAGGTAAGAATTGCTTTAAGTGTTGGTGATTGAGTCAGGTCCAACTTTTGATGTCAGGCCATGCCTCCAGCCATCCATCTCACTGGTCTACTAAGGCCTCGTCCACATGGAGACGGAGATTTTAGAAAACTGTCTTTTTTTGCTGTTTCTAAAAAATCTCCTGTCCACATGGCATCTTTTCTAAAAATATCTGCGTCCACACAGTGACATCTAAAACTGCCCAAAAAAAAATGTAGTAAATATTCCAGGCCTGTGTGTGGTGCTGTATGGCGCTGTAGCGTTTCTACGGAAATAGACCAGAAACGGAGAAGAAGGCGCATGCTCGCTGACTTCTTCTCCGTTTTTGGTCTATTTGGACAGCCATTTTCATTTGAATTTTTGCATTTTAAACCAAACTCCTCCTAGGGATTTTGCCAGATCGACTTCAAATTTGGTAGAGATCATCAAGAGACCAAGCTCATCGAAAGTTGTGCTCTGCATGTCTGTAGGTCAAAGGGCGTGGCTGCTAGGGCTTGACACAGTGTGGCGACTCGCCAAAAAAATTTCAAAATGCTCTCACGCCCACATACTTAATCATAGCAGCTTCAAACTTGCTGGGCATGATGATGGCTCCGCCCTGAACGTCTGAATTTATTCACTTCCCACTTTACTCATAGCGCCCCCCTGTGGTAACAGGAAGTGCCCAGTTTTTACTTTCACTTTTACGTATGACACATAGTTGAACCCATCAACTTCATTCCACTTCTAAAACATGCAAAACAAGTTGGTGAAGCTACATTATGAATGCTGTGAAGCTACGAGTAATGGCGACCGTATGGTGGCGCGGCGACTATGGATCCCTCGCCATGAAAATACGTTTGGGTTTTGGATGTCTTTAATGAACTCATATAATCATGAAAATTAATACACAGGTCAAGGGTGGCGAGTTCTTACATCTGATAGGGGCAGCGCCCATGGGGGGAGCAAAATGCCTCTGTAGCGCCCCCTTGAAATGTTAAAAAACCCCTCCCCATAGGGGTTTTTTGGAATAGGAAGATGAAAATTGTTGCACATGTGTATCTTGCCAAGACACACAAAAAAGTCTCTGGCACCATTGGTCTACTCCAAACCGGAAGTCGGCCATTTTGATTTAACGTGTCATCTTCGCATGATTTCCACATGATGTATTTTAACGAACTCCTCCTAGAAATTTCGTCCAATCAACCTCAGATTTATTACAGATCATCAAGAGACCATGCTGATCAAAAGTTGTGCTCTGCATGTCTGTAGGTAAATGGGCGTGGCCGCTATGGAGTCCCCATTTCTGATGCCTCGCCAAGCATATTCGAGCAGCTGTCTCTCCCTCATACTTCATCCAAAAGGTTTCAAAATTCCTGTACATGATAAGAGCCCCGCCCTAACTGCCTCTATATGCTCGTAGGCAATCTCGCTCATGGCGCCCTCTTGTGGAAACATGAAATGCCATATTTTACATTGACATTGGCCGATTTGCTCGAAACTTGACATTTGTGCTGAGGGTCTGCCCCTGAATGCACCTGCCCACATTTGGTTACGCTCCAAGCGCCCCCTGCTGGATGAACTATCAACTTGTCATAACTCCTTCGTGCTTCGTCCGATTCGCTCGCAACTTTATCACAAGTTGGTGCCTGTACTTGACCTGTCCAATGGTCATGAGTGCACACCTGCACCCTTCAGGATCTCACCACTACCCCCAACGTGCACAAGGGTGCGAGGGCCCGTTCAACGCTGCTTGCAGCTTTAATTATATTTATAATTTGGAAGGTATTTTGGGGTGAACTGTCCCTTTGTACAATTGCAAATATGTAAATGGTGATTTCCTTCATCACAGAGAAACAAAATGGGCAGCATCCCAGAAACGTGTCCCTCTTTTTAGTCTATTTCTTTCAGTTGTTAAAACAAAAAGAAAATAATATCAACTTAAAGCTGCCCAAATTAAGATCCCCTCACAAATGTATGTCACATGTCAGTTACCAAGCAATGTGACATAGCAACCTGACAGACCTTGGTTTAATTTCTGGGACTGCTTACAGCTTATCAAGTTGAAGGATGACAACAGTGGGAGGCTTGCTCAGTAGATTTACTTGAACAATAAGCAGCATGCCTCTGACATCTTCGACTGAGGGAGGGGGTATAAACCTCCTGCATTTATTTTCAGTATAAATTCATAAGGTCGTCAGTTTGTCTTACTTCATTACATTTTGTGGTCATTGTAGTTCTGCAATAAAGAAAAAGAAAAAAATTACTAGCCCTAATGGCTTTACATGTTAGCATCTGGTTGATAAACTGGTGTTTCATAAAATGGTGAATTCAGTGAATTCTGGTACTAATGGTTTCAGAATCTTTTTGCTTGGCTCTGTTTTTAAATATAAAGACAAAGTTAATGTCCCTGTGGTGACTTTTTTGTGTTTTCGTGTTCATAATTTTCATGTCAGTTTGACTGGCTGTAAAATGCTTCAAAGCACTATGAACATTCCTCCAGGTTGGTGACCAGAACAAAGGAGGGGAAAGCCACCTTCTAAGTATCTCGCACTTTGTTCGAGTAAAGCTTGGGTTTTTTAAGAAGAGAGTGAATATAATGTTTCATACACCTTTCATAATCTTGCTGAAGAATGAAATCCATTCCCTTTCTGTGACATCATAGACATCAGAAATGTTTAAATGTTTTGTTTTTTTTTTAAAATAGTGTCTTTAAAGGCTCTGAACATCCCACAACTATTTCAATCCTGAACATAGAAAATTCCTGTACCTTTTAACTATTTTCTGTGTCTGGGGAGTTCAATCTACATGCAAGGTTTATTATTAGCTACTCATCATAGAACTTGCACATTAACTATTTTGATCATTGATGGCATGTAAGGTGGATCATTCCATTCTTGGAATCCATTTAAAATCATCAAAATTGAAACGTAAGTTTAACTACGCCAAAAGATAAAGGCTCCAGATGCTAAGTTGTGTTTTGTGAAGCTATGCATTGGCTGCATCAAGAAAAACTTCTGACTTGAAAAATACCAAGCTGCTTCTTGCTTACATACCATGCTTAATTTTTATGTATTCTCTCGAGAGAATTTTTATGTATTTTTATGCATTCACCGAACACTTGCAAAAATGCTTAGGAAACAGCCATCATATGTGACATCGACACAATATTAGGCCAGTAAAACTGCTCAAAAAGCATACATACATCATATACATACATATAGGATGCTTTAAGTCAAAAACAAAACAAGAACTAAGACGGAAAGAAAAGCCTTCTCTCTGCATGTTCTGATGTTTTCTTGTCAAGCTTATCAGGGAACAGGATTAATTTGATAGGGACTGCTGCGCGGAGTGTCCTGAGAAGCATGTTGTTATCATGCAGAGCCATCCTTTCTCACTGCTGATGTCACTCTGTCTCCGAGGAGCATCTATTCAGCCAGCCTCTCCGCCACAACTGAGCCCCGCAGCCTCATCGCTGGCCCTTCCTTAATAAACACAAAATCATCTCACCACTCAATTTCCCCCACTTACTCTTTCTGCTAATCTCTGACTAAAATAGGTCAGCACCGTGCAATTAAATCTTCATTTCTGAAGCAAAACTCACCTCAGACACGCAAATGACATTTATTTCTAAAAATGTGATACATCATTGTGCATGCTAGCGAGAAGCCCGGGGAAGGCAGAACAGCATGTTAGATGAACCACTTCAATTTTCCATCAATCAAATTACAGTTTATTGTTCAGCTGAGCAACCCCAGGCAACACAAACCTAGAAACTGTCAGTTATGAAACATTATATTTCTCCTGTCATATTGTACCCTAGATAGAGCCATAAAAAAAGAATGTCACATCACTGACTACTTTCATATTCCTTAATTTAGCAAGAGCGTATATGTCTACGGTGAGTTCTATTCTAGGTTTATAACAGTATTAGGTTACACAAATTATATTATACCACAATAAGTTAATTTATTATTTCCAACGTAATGATTTCGTAAAATGTAATTTGTTACAGGAAATTGCATATAATAGTATTTTAATGAGTCTGTCAGAAATGAGCTTTGCATTAGTATATCTTATTTATCATGTTTAAAATCATTTTACTGGTGGAACAATGGATTTAAGATAATTGAATTACATCTATCAGCCAGAATTCAGAAAGCCAGTAACACCTTTGCACAGATTGCAATTAATGTGGAGATTGTGAATTCATTTAATGTCTTTTGTTTGGAAGTGGGCGCAGCACTATGAAACTATTGAAACCCATTATTCAAACGTGGCAGCTGGAACCCAGTTTCATATGGTCACCATGGCAGACCATGGTCATATCAGACCTAAATGTAAAATATACAAAGAGCACTGCTAAATTACACTGTATGCCATCTAAAAATAACACCGTAATGTTGCACTAAATACTGTGCAAAGAATGAAGAACTGTGCCAAGCTGCAGTACATTCAATGCCATAAACTGTAGTTGTATTTTCTCTGCATGAAGAACAGTGTCATTTAGTATTACATGCTGAATCAATGAACACATTTGTACTGCATATGCTAAGTATAAAAACAGTGTCTTACACTGTTGTCCTATATTGTCAATGAATAGTACAGCCTTATAGCCGAAGATACAGCATGCATGAAGAAGAGTGCTAAAAAGCACTACTACATTTAGAACCTTGCCATGAAATACTACCCCTAGTACTGTATCAGAATCGCTGCATACAGCACAAAATACCACCATATGCACGATTCAATAGCGGTGGCATTCTATGTCGGTATTGTTCTATATGCAATACACCTTAATGTGACACTGTATTTAGTATGTTGTTCAGAATACTGCCTTGAAACACTTTGTAGGATGTTAAAACAGAATCCAAAGCAAAACCTGCAATATTCTGTGCTTGGGCAAAGTTGCCGTGTACAATGAGCACCTTTTTGGACAGTGATACAATTGAAGACCCCAGTGCTAAAAGTACTTAATTCACAAAATTTCCATTTCCACTTAGAGTTTCAAAGGATATAATAACCATGAGATTGAAGTGCAGACTGTCAGCTTTAACTTGATGGTGTTTTCATCCTTATCATATGAACTGTTTAGTTCTTATCGGAGTACTTATCGGAATTTGATCACCCCCCGCCCCCCCTTGATGAAGCTTCATCAAACTTATATTAAGAGAAATATTCAAACCCTGGAAGAAATGTTTTTATGACAGCAGCATTACATCAAAAAAAAAAACCAACAACAATAAAAAAACCCAAATATTTTGGTCTCATTCCCTTGTAATTCAGTCAGAAATATTTTGGTATCGTTGAAAACTGACAGAATTTAAAATACTGTTAAATTTCCAGATGTTTTTACAAAGCAGCTGCTCTTGACAAGCTCACATATAGGATCGCAGGGTAGAAGAGTTTAACATAATGTAGACTAAAGTTATCAATTTTATCCCACCGACATAAAGGGAGGGGTATAGTCCTCATTTTCTCTGCCCATCCATCCGGCTGCCTGTCTGCCCGTCCATATGTATGTTTGTCTGTAATCATTTTGTTTCCAGAGCAGAAATTAAATACAGTTCAAAATTTTTTAACTAAACTTGCTGTGCATATTAATCAGGTCCTAGACTGGTGCCTTTTGATATTTTGGGGAGCCCAGGGGCTATGTCATCTTCTGATGATTCTTGTTAACAATTGTTTGCATTTTCTTTGCATGTAACGACTGCTTGAAGTCAGTGACACATAGACATCACAAGACTTTGGGTACCACCCAAGATCATGCTTTACGAGGCAATTTACAGTTCTTGCTTGTTCTGGGGACTTTTCTTTCCTTTAATCTCCTTTTCAGTGCGTAAATTATATGTTTAATTGGATTCGGAGCCGTTGATTGACTTGGCCAACACAGCCAAAAAAAAAAAAAAAAAAAGAAAGAAAATGTCACTGTTTAATGACTTACGGTGCTGACTTTAGCTCTGATAGTGAATTCATGGTAATTTCATGTAGCACAGGATAAAACAATGCTTTTCTAAATAATTCTGTATGCTGTCAATACAGTGGAGGAGAATGTTTCAGAGGTTGTTTGCAGATGATGTCACATTGCAGCAGGAACTGCAGATGGGGGGCAGGAAGTGATTTCTCCATAGAAAAGCACTATCAAAATGCCAAAGTTTTATGCTGTTTATGGCTGTGCCAACCGATCAAATTGAGATCAAAACAAGAGCTACTTTCGAGTCCCAAAAGTAGTGACACATTAAGGTGAGAACTTTAAAAAGCTCACGAAAGAAAGGCAGCAGACATTAATTAAAAACCTCTGTTTAAAGCCTGGAAGACCAGAGTCAGACAGAGCTTGCGTATGCACTGACCACTTCACAAAAGGTCAGGCTACAATCATTTAGCTACTTAACTTTACATATCTGGCTAAAATCTATAGAAATACACACCAACAATTCCCAACTGTAATTCTTCACTTCCTGCCCCCCATCTGGCTTTTGCACATCATCGGAATCATGTGATTGCAAACAAGCTGTGTGAACTTTGGTATGTAGAGAGCTACTCATTACCAAGTAGACGCAATTCTGTTTAACTGGGTTTAGCACCAAAAATTTCGCAGTAAGAGAAATGAACACTAAAAACTAATGAATAAGAGTGCAACATAATAAGAATAAGACAAAACATTGTAATATAGCAATTACTGCCAAATACTCTTATATGGTATTTTCTGTATACAGAGGATGGCTAGAAGCATGGCATGCCATTTACTGAATGGGTCTGCTAATGGAAATAAGTAACTATCCGCACAGACATATTTGCAAAGGATCCCCCTCGAAATCGAGGTGATCCACCTCAAGGGGCTTTTCCTTCAATAAATGGCTTCTGTACAGTCATATACTGCAGTAGAAAAGGCCCTTACAAATACTGATTCTTCATGTCTTCTCAACACTAACACAGGAATACAAAATGCCACCCAAAATCGGATTTTTTATTTATTTATTTTTTTTTATATAGCTAATGAGGTAATTCAAGACATGTGAACAGCCAAAATGCAAGGGTGGGCATGATTCTTGCTAATCCAATATCAAAGATTCTAAATTGCAAACAATGTGAGCAAGAAAACTATACAGACACTTTATGAATACCCATTGTCATGACAGGGGACTGTTTGCCATTCTAATGGTCAAAGATGTATCCTCCACTGGATTTGCTTAGATCTGTTTAGTCATGTTTAATATTTAATGGATTTCAACAACAGAAAGTACAGCAGCAAGTTTTCCCCAACCTTCACAATCACTTCAAAATGCTCATTTACCTATCTATAATTTAAGTGCCAACTTCCGGCTTTAAAAGAAGAGATCGATTTCGAGGCATAATGTGCCAGCTGCCAGACAAAAAAAAAAAAGAATATAGTTCTGTTTTAAATCGTCAAGGGGAGGGGGAAAATCACAGAGGCGCCTCTGAAAAATGTATATGACTTCTCTCAACAATTAAAAAGTAGGCCATTCCAATTAATATGAATGCAAATTGGCAGCATATGTCTACTTTAGAGAGGTCTAACCATCTGCACTTTGCTTCCAAAAGTTTCCAAAGCTACCAAAGGGTCAGGTAGTTGGTACGAGAATTACAGATGCCAAACACGAAAAAACTGGATCAGAACTGTGCCCTCAAGTCAAAGTGCTCTAACTGGGATAGATGTACTCTTGACACTTGGTGCTTAAGTTACTAATAACCACAGAACTATAGCTCTAAAAATGACCACAGAATTCAATCAATCAATTGTACACTAAGTAGTCTCAACAGAAAAAATACGTTGTCAGGTTCACAAATCTGGTATTTGTTGTTGTGTTTAACACCCCCATATATAGAATGGTTGAGCAATCAGACAGAGCATAATAATCATTCAAAAATTAGCATTACTAAAATTGAATGGTACACTAGAGTAGCCTCACACAGAAAACAACATTTTCAGGATAAACAAATCATTAAATTATTAGAAATGAGCAGGCCATTCAACCATCTCACACTCTGTGATACTCAAAACAGTATACAATCATCCAATCAGGTGCCATCCATATATGTGTGCAGGACTAGGAAAAGGAGTCACTTGGGATTTTTTCCCATTCTGAGATTAACGGGGTGTCTCGGTCATATCCCAATGATACTTATTTCCCAGCACTACTGTACTGTCAATTTACAACGCTTTGCTGTGCACAAATTCACCCAATTTTTTTCTCAAAATGAAAAACCTGGATCACTCTTTTTTGTTGGAAAATCTCAATTTTCATAAAATGACCCAAGTGACCCCTTTTCCTAGTCCTGCACGCATATTATAATAAAATACATTACAAAATCATGAGATGACAACATGCATGATCTACAAATGTAATACAAGACAGGTATGTATTTAGAAGCATATAGTACAGTAAAGAAGCAATGACACCAAACAGCAGCAGTATCCATGCCCACAGGGTAGCACACATCCCGAGTGCACTCGAGTGGCTCCAGTGGTTCCAAAGAGGAAAGCAGTGTATTTCTGCCACATCAAGCTGCCAGCCTATGCACGTGTCCAAGAGTGGCGCTGCAGTATGTATTTGCCATCAGTCACATGATCAGCAGCCAACCCCCTGGCACGCTCCCCCCGGGCTGCGAATGAGCCATCCAACGTCACAAGGCTCAGCAGGATTCCACCAGGTCCCTCATGCTTTGACGTTTCCCACGTTCCCTCGCTTTCCATGTCCAACACCTGCCCCCCCACCGCCCTCAACCCGCCCATCAACCCCTCCTTCTGCCACCTACTCTGAGCCCCCCCACCCAGATTCAGCATAGCGTGGCACGGAAATCTCCTTGTTTCGCGCACCCCACGCGCCCCTGTTTGTTCCATTCCGCCAGCACGCCTCACAAAGTGCCATGCGAATATGCAAAACGCCCCACTTCTATTGTCTGGCTGTCTGGATATCCCCTCCACTATTTGGATTTTCCATTCAGGCTTCAACAGCAGATGATGAACTTCCTCCTAACCAGAAGCAAATGGAGCACTTCTTGTGCCAAGGATCCACAATACAAATCCGCGCCAACCAATGGATCACGGTTTTTTTCACCAATCGGAAATCTTTTCTTGGTCCTGGTTTTGCAGTGGATCAAAACGGAGAAGAAGGGGTTAATCTTCATGGCAGAACAAAGGCGAAACTTTCCTAATTTCCTCAGCATTTGCATCAAACCACTCCTGGCTATATAAAAAAAGAGGAATGCTTCATTATAATTACCCGTTGTCTCAATGTATATGACACGTGCTGTCGGCTGAATATCATTAACGCCATTTTTTCTTCTCTTGCTTTTTTCCATCCTCGCTCAACTACTTGGTATTCTAGCAATGATAATTATCATTCGCGGAGCGTTCCATCAATATGCATAGATAGCCATAATAGGTTCGGCGCCTTGCACTTGATTATTTTTTCCAGTTCAAACAGCAGAGGAATGTGCTGGATTTTCTCTACGTGGTTTTTGTTTTGAATTATGGAGTCACTCAATCGCCTCTCCTTTTGTAACATGGGCTGGTCTTTCCCTCCTTAAAAAATAAAGTGCTTCACGTGAAAGATAAGCATTAATTCCTCACTGCACGGCTTGCCTTCTCATCCATAAAATTCACAAAGCCCATCTGCATCCATACATTCAAATGAGCTCTATTGTACACGCCAGCCTAATTAGCACCGCTCCCCGCACCGGGGTTAAACTCTCGTTTGCCTGCCATCCTGATTTAAAGGCGCCATTGTCTTCCAGCAGCTAGCATTAATTCTTTCGGGAGAAAATGAGGAAAAAAATCACGAGGTGTTAGTTTATTCCGCATCGCTTTTTTGTTGGCTAATTTACGTGCGGTCTCTGTTGTTCTTCCCGTAAGCTATCCTCATTGTCTAAGTCTTTGAAATTGACAAAATCGTACAAGAAATCAATACTTAATTGATTGTTCACTCTTCAGCAGCTTCAAACAGTTCTTTCACATTAGATCCCTGTAATATTCCCCCTGATTCCGGAGCGGGAGGTTGAGTGGTGGCAGAGGCATCGGAGCATCCAGCAGCAGCAGGCATCCCCGCGAGCAGCAGTGTGGTGCGCGATGCCAGCATCCCGTCAGGAAAACCAAGGTGCTCTCAGCAGGCAGGAAAAGTTCCCACGTGCACCATGCATACAACTGCACAGGGGAGGTATGAAAAAAAAAAAAAAACGATGTCGACAACGGATGTCAACTGACATGGGGTGAATTGGGGGTAATCTACAACAACAAAGTGGGAGGGGGTGTAACAAATATATTCGGTTACGCCACTTCATCACCAAATTTCTACTGTTGGTGCCCAGCCCTCTTTGTTTATGGTGGTACTGAAGGGGGACGGGCGCAATGCCCGGGCCGTGTCAGAGAATCCTCCCATTGCAACTGAAAAAAAAATACCCTCGGCGCGTGCCTGCGACACGGAACTGGGAAAAGGAAGCATGCGATGTTTGGAAATGTGGGACAAATTCAGGCGAGCAAGCCAGAATGGGAGAGGGAGCGAGGGAGACAGATGGCAGGTCTGGCGTCATGCCAGAGCCAATGAAATGAATCATAGCACTGAATAACTGCACGCCATCCACTGCCACTTGTTGCCGCATGGCGAGGGGAAGGGGGCCCCCCCGCCGTTGGCAGGGAATCTCCTCACATGTCATCGGCGGCGGAGAGCACTTTTCGCCAGCGAGTTCCTGCACTTGCGTAATGCTGACAGGGCTCTCACTTCTACAGTGGAGGCTTTATGCTCGCCGGAAGAGGGGAAACAATGGGACCGGCCAGCCCTCTTTTACCCAATGATGAGGGGGAAGGCTGGCATTCCAGCCTGTAGTTATGTGCTGCATATTAATATATGCTGAGTAGACAGCCCCTCACTCCCAGCCCCCAACACACCCTGCTGTCTCCCAACCCCCCAAACCACCACCATCACCGCCCCTCTTCGGGCGCATGCCAGCGAAATGGAGTCTTCTGGGGAGCTGCCACACCAAGGGAAGGATTTCAGGAGGTAACACATCACCGCCGAAACTACAAACTGGGTGTAGGAAATTCCAAAGAGGAACGTTTGCTGTCTGACATGAAGAAGAGCAAGTCCCAGAGCAGCACTGTTTGGGTGTTTTCTTTTTTTTTTTTTAAAGGCAGCCCGAGTCACAGCAGATTGTTCAATAAACGCCTCGTACCCGGGATAAAGGGAGACATTATGGGATGCCCAGGGGGGCTTTGGAAATCAAATACAATGTTTGAAGTAGAACAATTTGAGGTACATTACAGAAAAGGCAATTTGAATTGCCAATGAGGCGATGCATATCTGCATGTTAATTAGAGCCATGCGGGCTCAGTCTACAGCCGGCTCTTGATGGGCAGGAATGCGCTCGTAGCACTGCTGGGAGACCGCTTTTCTCCGAATAAATTAACTAGCTTTGTTCTATTGCTTATTTTCCCAAAACAAACATGAAATATGCGATGAAAAGGTGCGTCCGAAATTAAAATTATTGATTGACATAATGGCCGTTTGAGAATCTAATTAAATAAGACATGGACAAAAGCTGATATAATAGATTGTCTCTGTGCTAGCAGTCAGATTACGCCAGGACTGCAATTTATCTTTCTTAATGCAACTTGGATATTAAAAATTGAAATTAGAGTGGTGAAATTACATGATCTGAACTAACCACCCCATGGAATCTAGTGTATTTTTTTCTTTAAAGGAAAATAAAAATGGATGCTACTCTGAGAAAGGTAGGTTTTTTTCATGTGGAATTGTGTTGTTGCATTGGAACTGCTGCTTGGAGCACTATTTGTTTAGAGACTTTTTTTTCCTTTTTAAAGCTCATTTTATTTATACACAATGCATACACAATAAAAAGTCATATAGTTTTTAACCTTGCCTGCACTGTCTACGTAATATTTTTTTCCACTATTTTATAAAACATTGCAACCTTCTTTAATCATTTTAGGCATGCTTATGCAATGTGAATTCATAATTATGAGATGAATGAATAAATTTATTATTGGAAAGTATTTATTGTGCAACAAATAAATGCCAGCTTCCAAGCAATCATCTTTCGAACTGCGTTTTCATATCAAGAGGTACGCCATACAAATTTGTTATTAATAGTGCACTTAATCATGAAAATTTGCTCAGCGGCTTTAACGTTTTGACCGATTCTTGTTATGTTTAGCTGGAAAGCCATAAAACCAACCATGTATTATGTCACAATCTTAAATCTTTCAGAAGAATTGTATGCGAAACCTTAATGCGTGTTCAATTCTGCATACAGCACATTTGCATATGGTTAAATTATATTGACTTTCAGCATTTTTGAGCAATTGCAATGTGGTACGCAATGCAGTATTCAAGTAATCACGACGGAAATCTTGTTTGAGTTAAGCCACCACCACATAACGACGCACCGACCTTTATGCAATTTAAACACACAAACAAAAACACTTTCAAGGCTTCAAGGCATGGAAACATTCCATGTAGAACTGTGCTACGATAAGCCATTCGACGATTGGCGCGAAATTCACTTTGTAGTCACATGAAGCCAATTATTTTGGCCTGATGTCCATACATGTATTCTCATTAGCCATTATACCATGGGTTCAGATGGAGCACAAGAAAACATCAAGGCTTGAGTATAAACATCATTACTATAATGGGCTTTCATTTTCCGAGGTTGTTAGGAGGGGCATTAATTTTGCCTCTGATTTTTATATGCACAGCGAAGCAGTACTTAGGTCACCAATGTTGTCCCCCCATCCCACAATGCACCACACCCTTCCCGCATAAGGCACATCCCCATACCTCTCTTAAGTGTCCTTTTATGCATATGCAGCCTCTCTACTGAGATTGCGCACAATATTTATGAGCTCCCTATGACGTGCATATTATTATTGTTATTATCTGTTCGGGGAAATAACATTTGCAAGCACCAGCAATCATTAAATTACCTGATTTATGTATCAATAATTTAAAAAATGCCCTTTAGGTAAAAGGTTGTAAAAATTTGTTTTAGCAGATTAATTAATCTGCCCAGCCAAGCCAAGTAATTTCCAGTTCACGCTAAAGGTTCTTTGTTTGACCGCCAAATGCAAACACTGACCTCAGATGACTGGACTGTTGACCTTGCAGCCAGCAGCAAGATATGATGATCCAATGCTCTGAGGCTGACCTTTGTTGGGAAGGAGTAGGGGGAGAAATCTCATCGTGACAAGGACATACAGCAGTACCCCTGATTTGATTGATAATCTGAGAAATGTACTCTATTGGATTGATTCTTTTGCCAGGAATTATAGAATATGCATAATGTGCCCAACTGCCTGAAGCACTGTTGAGGTTGTGTTAGAATTCAGTGCCAAAAAACACTGGCTGAATATGGTGTAATTTTCCAAGTCTCCTTTACAGATTAAATGCAAAGTAAAACATTAATTCCGTTTCATTTTAAGTGCTGCTTTTTTCCAACGTAAAGGAGTACAAAACCTGAAATACAATTTCAATGCCCATTTATGCTCTCCTTGTCTGTCTGTAAACCAGTTATTCTGCCCTGATACCCCAATTTCAGAATAAAACATTTTCAAAAAATGGGAAAGGACTTCACCTGTTTTCTGTGTATTAACATATGTCTGTGACAAAATAAAATTTAGAAATTGGGAAAATCTTTTAATTCAGATAGTATTTTTTTTAAATTTTATTTTTGAAACAGAACTATTTCTCAAGTAGGATTCTGTAAGACTCAGAGTGACAGCATAGTCCCCTGAAAATGACATCATCTCCATGCAGGTGCTGTGAGACCTAGTGAATAGTAGTGAGGACTGACATTTGACCAGAAGTCAAACTTTAAGTTCATAACCTCCTGCCAAGGCAAAGGAGCAACTTTCTTTAGCTAGTATTGAGCACCAATGACATGAAGCGCATCAAACTCTCATTACTGTTTCTGAGAGCATGATGGTCCAAATACTGTACAACCTTACCATATTCCTATTTAATAGTATTCTATTCCTTTTTATTCTATTCTATTCCCAGGATTCAAAAAGTAGTATAACGTGTTGGGTAACAAAGCCACATGATGCTAAGTTAGGTGAATCTGCTAAGCATCTGCCCTGTAAAGCTCAGTAAAAGCCAAATCAGGCTTACTGCATCCAAATATACTGAGTGAGGCCTGTCAATCTCAACTGCTTCTTCCTCACTAGGGTCACAGGTGAGCTGGAGCTCACCAAAGCATCGCAGGGCATTCACAACATTCATTCACACACACGGGCAAGTTGGAGTCTCTAATTAGCCTGAGATGTATGTCTTTGAGCTGTGGGAGGAAACCTGAGCATCTGAAGGAAACCAACGCGAACATGGGGAGAACATGCACACTCCGCACGAAAAGGCCCCTGGATTTGACTCACAACTTTCTTGCTGTGAGGCGATAGTGCTACCCACTGTGCCACCGTGAAAAAAACACATATACTTTATTCGTTTTAATAATTGAATTTCAAGTATTTAAAAGCACACATAAATGTTGCACAAACACAGACTTGGAAAAAAAAAATGTATTCTTCTCAAGACAATTACTTTCTTATTTTACCATATTCAGGCATAGCCCTTGTTGTAACTCTCCGAGCAAAGGGCCCTATGGAGTATGAATATGTCACCGTCCACTAGTGCTTGGCCTCTGAATGGCCCATGTGAAATTCATTGGGCCATGTGCAATGAAACTTCCTTCTTAATGAAGCCATCTTGGCCCACAGGAGATTCTCAGCCAAGCCTAACAGTGCTTCCAAACACAGAGCGCCCCCTCACTGTTCTGATCGCTTCATCAGCAATGCTGCCAGTGAATGATTCCCAGGCAGTACAGCTGCAGCCATAAAAACGAGTGAGGTAAGCATCATCCAACAGGCCAGGGCGTGCCTGGACAACACACAAGCCCTGCCCACCCAGTGTAGCTCCACCTCCACCACACAGTGCCACAGTGACAAACTGCCTGCTCCTAGACAAAGAGTGGGATACCCCTGCACACATTCTCTTACCCTTTCGCTCAGCCGGGGATTGTTATGCAAATCAGGAATGAGATGTGTTTCCATTTATTATTTTTATGGCGAAGTAGCCATCAGCCTTTAGCAATGATACAAAACAGAGTTAATTTAATCAAGGATTCAGATGACTGATGCTGCCGGCGTGATGCATTTTTGCATTGCAAATACGCACTTGGAATCTCTTGTAAATGGTTATTGTAAAAAACACTTCATGTTAAAGAGCAATTTCTTTCAGAAACACATGCACAAGGTCAAGTGTTGACAGATGTTTACTGTGCAACGGTTTCTTGAATGCTTGAGCTATTCCATTCCTGGAATTAAATAAACATTTTCTTAGCTCTTACTGAAGATTCTTTACAGTTTGTTAAAGAGTGCAAGACTCCAATTAAATTGAAAACAGGTCCAACTACACTCACAACTTAAGCAATATCAATAAATAAATAAATAAATATCTTCAGTAGTTCATATTGAATCTGGCCCCAATGGCTGTGCATCACCTTGACAAAGGGCCCATCACTGGATAGAAGCCCTCCCATTGCCTTATAATCCCTCGCCTTATAGAATGTAACCTAGCCTTAAGGCTGCATATGTGGTATATTTTAAGTATATTGTCAGTTAAACTGTACACAACGTATTGATTGAATAGGTTTGATTTTAAAAGTAATGATCACTTCCTTGGCAGCTTGATTAAACCCTATTGGTATTGATGGAAATGTTATAAGGAGTGTCAGACCACCACAGAATCACAATCAGCCTGATTGGAGAGGCTGTTTCTCCCTCTCACCGTTTTTGCCTACCTAAAGCCAAATTGCCCTCCCCTGCAATCAATGGGAAGGCATCCAGTATATTAGCCTGTCTGGCATTGGTATTACAAAAAACACACACACACACACACACACACACACACACACGTGCAAACACGCACGCAGAAACATACGCATGCGCGCGCACAGTGCATTTGAAAAAATCTGCTAACTTCAGGCACCACAGTCGGAATGAAACAGTAACTAGGATAAAGATTACCTGAAAGGTTCGTTAAGCTAATTAAAGAAGAGAGAGAGAGAGTAAGAAAGAGAGAGGGAGGAGAAAAAGAGGGTAGAGAGATTCTCATTCCGTGTTGAATAGCGTTAGTCTGTACTGAATGTTACCAACACTATTTTCCAAGTGCCGTACCTGATAACATGGCCAAGAGGTCCAAGATACAGGATAGTGCCTGTGGGGATAACAGTACTCAAAGGTAAAAGCTTGACATGCAGATTCAGGTATACATAAAAACTTTTTTTTAACATTAAAATATTGTTTAAAATCATTAGTACTGTGTTTCATCATGCTTGGAATATCCTCAAGTCCAATTTTCCCAGTAATAACTGGTTTTGAATCCATACATTCATACAATATTTGTTTAAAGACAGCGTTCAACAAACTAAGATGGTTTATCTAATAATTATTTGGCTACTGGCCAAGAATCAGACCTGCTGTGTCAAGATGGATATTTTTACTGCTTTCATCTTGATTTTGGTTAGCGCAATGCAGTTTCACAATCCAGGCAATCCAGTTGTTTATTGTTAAAGTTTCAAGGTAGCATAGGTGCCCTTTGCTTAGAGTATATACGAACACGTGGAATAAGTTTGGTTATGTTACGTAAACATTCCCAGTGCTTTTAATTTTAAGGAGTCCAGCACAAGAGCTTCAGTTACATGAGGTAAACAGAAAACAGGTCAGTGAAACACCAATACATGCAACCCCCGAAATGTCATGTGTCAGAGTGGTAGAAGAAAGAAACAGAAAATAAATCATATGGAATTGAATAATGTCAAGCAAAACAAATATAAATGAAAATATAACACACATTTGCGAGGAAAAACATAACTAATTTATATAATTAAATAAAACATATACACCCTCCCGCCCCGCACACACACACAGTCACACACGCAAACACACACATACACATATGCAGACACACACACACAGAAAGCATACTGAGAGAGGCAGTTAAAATGGAACCCCGAAGAGAGACGACATGGCATATCAATTTATTTGTTCATTAATTTATTGATGAAATATCCCATTTCAGGACAACTAGCATCAACTTGGCAATTGTACATGTTATCTGGCTGAGGTAGACTATAAAAGTACGGATATGAGTCTAGTTACAGCCAACATTATGCTCAATGGGGCAATACCAGCACAACACCTGGGATTAAAACCAGTAGATGGATGCTTGCGGCCGATAAATGAAATATTTATGAACTACGTAGTATATGAACTGAGCTATAAAAACAGCCCTTCAACATAGGAGCCATGAATAAAACAATTGCATTGTTGAGAGTGTTCATCCAAACTTTGCTCGCTCTACTTGATTAAAGATGACAATTTCTGCAGCTGGGTGTTGACAGATAAGGGTCATAGGCCCACGGCAAAGTATCAGGTAAACAGCAACTCCAATTAATGGAGCCTAGCCTGCTACTGGTCTAAAACTCATCTGTTTTTCTTAACAACTCTGTTTAGCAATTGTTTGTTAGTGTTGCTATGTAGCGGATATCGCATCTCAGGTAAAATATTCATGATCTGATTTTGTGTATTGGCATACGTAAATACATCAGATTTTCTTAAGTTAAGGTTAGAATATATGCTGTCGTCATATTTGTCCTCAGAAAGGAAAGGTGCAGTGATTGGTACATAAGAATTGCAACCACACTCGGATTGGCTGTTTTTCTGGTTGTTATACGTTAGGATTGACTGAACTGAGTAAATCATCATGTCAAGACACTCCCACTGTGACTTTGCATCAACCTTCACCTAGACTGGATGGGCAGAAATAAGCCACTCTCCAAAATTATGCATCATATTTCAGTCTGTCCTAAATAAAATAATTTTAATTGAACAGACATGATATTGATGAAAATATAACAGTGACTGTAAAAAATAAGATTCCCCTCAAATACTTGTTTCAATAAAACACCTCTAGGCCTTGAAGAGAAGAATCATCATAGCACACTTCTGCAGTTCATTGTAATAAAATTCCCCAGACCATAGACTTGAACGCCTCACCAAATAAAATGGGATTTGGGAGGAGGGGGTAGGGAGGGGATGATAGTAGCCTATATGAGCATATCCTATATGCAGTCAGCACTGATGAATGTGCTTTGGTGATCAGAATCCTCATTAAATAAAATGTAAATGAGGGGGGTGGTGAATAAAACCTTGCCTGTGCGGCGAGGATGTAATATAAAGCAATGGTCATAAAACAGCAGTGTGACACTGCTCCAGGGCATGTTCTCCAGCCTCAGGAAACATTCAAAATGAAGCATGGAAATTACACCCAGAGGAAGGGAGAAAATGGATGCCCAGAGTTGCAGGGAGTTCATGAGGGGGGAAAAAAAAAAATATATACAGTATGTGGAAGATGCTATGCTGCTTGAGAACAGCTTCCGGAGCAAACTAGGTCTACAGAAGATTATCTAAATCAAGAAAATTCTTGCTATTCAGCTGCCTTTATGAAATACGTAAAACACTGTTTTGAAGCCTGGCCATATGGATTATTTTAGCATGTGGGTATTTTACATTCAAAACCTGAAAAGTAAGATAAAGAGGAAAAGAGCTCAATTTCTTGTTATTTTCAGGGGATTGCAAGGGTGGCCATCAAATATAATTCATTACCACATACCCATAATTGCCCGTGCCTTATATGGTAACCCAATTACTTTTTTACATATACCTTCTTCTGCGGTTGTAATTTCATCAGCAGACAAAGACTACCCGAGGGTATCACTAGGAGGGGAGAGACATGCTCACCCTGCATAATGAGGGATCCAGAAAATTTTATTCCTTAGAGGCTGCTTTAGAATATACTCAGTTATTTCATTGCATTTATTCATATTTAAAATGTAGATTTTTTTATCAGTTTATTTGATGAATGAATTAATTATACATCAAATCAGTAATTATCTTCAATATTCTAAGGACCAATCAGCTAGCCAAGAATGGCCCAATAGACATCCAATGAGACCGCTTTGTATCCAATCCATACCATGTCAAGGGGGAAAGTCCCTCCTCCTCATAGAATGCATTTTCGTTTCAACATTGTTAGAAAAAGCACATAGTACCATGACATTGAAATTGCAATGGGAGACTGCATTATCATTTTAATTACAAGACACAAACGCGATTACTTCTTGAAAAAGAAGAAGTATTTCTGAGAATTTTCATCCTAAGTTTTGAGTTTTTGGTTGTTTTTTTTTTAGCGTAATGGCTAAGTACTTCTTGCAAATGAAGATGCAAATGGGGATTGTATTTAAATTTTCAATTTGTTATAAAAAAGTGCATACATGGACTTGACAATGAAAATGCAAAGTGGACGATTATGTTATCATTTTAACGATGATACTATGAGGCCACACCTCATGTCTATTAAGACCTAGACTGCATTCTTCTATCCCTCATCATTACCTGCAGCTGCTCCTCATTTCCACTGAGTGGTAGCCATGTGCTATTTAACACCAAGCCCCGCACCCATTCAGGGCAAAGTCTCTTAGAATGCGTAAGCCTTGTTTCCGTGTTATGTGTATTGTGTCTAAACTTATTCCCCACATATAGCGTGTAGTACTTCTTATCCCGGAGTTGCGTCTCTGTGTTGTGTATGTGTATTGCGGATTTTGTGAAGTCTCGTAACTATATATCTGAGTTGTATTCCTAGTCTTGTATAAGACGTATTCCCAAGGTTGCGCGTGTACTTCAACTCTAACTCCAACTTAGTGCTGTTCATTGTTTTATCCAGCACCTTATATTAAGGAACCTCAATTCCCGTTTGTTTTCTATTTGTAATACATTGTTACTGCAGCTAATTTTATTGGTAATATTATTGCCAATAGTGTTTATTAAGGAACCACGATTCCTATTTGCTTTGTATTGCTTCGTTGATGCTTTCTGCTGTGCAGTAGGCATAATAAATACTACTAAGTCCATCCCTGCACCTGAGTCCAGTCCTCAATTTCCTGTCCTTCATGCACGTGAGCTGTGGATGAAGCACAACCCTTACAGATATAAATAATGCGCTTGCCCATCAAAGAAGAAAAGGCATTTCTGAGAATGTACTTGCATTGTAAGATTTGCATTTTCATTTTATTTTTGTTAGTGATATGGTGGGGCACTTTTTTGAAAATTAAAACAAAAATGGGGAATGTATTTTAATTTTCGATTTGGAACAAAAATGCACACATGAAAATGAAAACACAAAGTGGAGAATAACATTTTCAATTTCATAATGATACAAATAATGCACTTGAAAACAAAAATGCATTTCTGAGTCTTTATTTTCATTTTAATATTGTAAGCTATGCCTCCATAGTTCATAACATAGCACAATCAACATTACTGTGGAATAGGATGATTTTCACAGCAACGCAATAGGAAGTGTAAACATTAAGATGAGACTCAAGTAAGTGAATACGTATTTAAACCAACACGCTAACTAGCTTTTTTATAAGCTAATTTAATACACGATAAACATTTTGGGGTAACATCACAAAATACCAACAACCAGGCAAGACGATTATGTTATCATAATCAGCGGGTAACGGGAGTAGCCGAATGCTTAGTTGTGGAACGCACCGCAACTCGCCAACAATTAGCAGGTACATGCAAGTACACTGGCCAGAAAGGCAGAATATGACTGCTTATGGCACTCAAACAATTAGGCCAAAACGAATAAGCAAAATAGTCACCTAAAGTCGTTACTGAGAATCGGGAACACCAGCCTTTTTTTTTTTTTTTTTTTGCGTGAGGTGATGATGTGTTAAGGCTCTTTCCATGGTTGATCCTGCCTACAGTTGAGCAAGTACAATGCTGTGTGGAAAAAAAGTATCTGGTTCCAAAACCGAATAGAGTTGAGTAGAGCCGGCACCATGTGGTGGAAAAGCACCATGATGTAGGCTAGCTGTCAATAGCTAACATTACTGTTGGCAGTTTATTTTTTATAACTTTGCAGAACTGGCTTGGAAACATTGATATATACAGCATTGGTCTAATACCACAATGCAGAGTAATTTTGAGGTTCCTAAAATTACATTTGCTCGAGCTACGATTTATACAGAAACATAGTGTACATCCAGCTGATGCGAGATCAGTGAGACACCAGATGCGAGATGCAGGGGAACAGGGAGTTTATTAAAACAAAAGAAAACAGGCACGAGGGCCAACAGAAAACTTGGCCCAAAGGGTTGCAAAAATCCAACTAAGGTAAGCTTCACAGAGCTGAAAACTAAAAAGTCCAAACGACAAAAAACAAAACCACTGGAACCTCCAGGGAGAAAACCATGAACAGAATAATCAGGCTAGAATACTAACTACAAGAACTTGACTAGGCTATGAAGAAGACGTAAATACTGTAGTGAAACACAAAACACGAGTGCATGAAAACACGGTGAAACTCGAGACTCTGTCTGCCAGCCAACTTCCACCGACTCCAGATAAAGGAAGGAAAATCAGCACACGAGGGGCAACACCTGGAGAAGAAACAAGGGGCAAGGCAAGATCATGAGACAAGGACAATGATAGGCTGACATGACTTGCTCATTAAGAAAATGAGCGTGCTCAGCTTAAGTACCAATGAAGCATGCAGATTGGAAGGAAGCATGAATGTTAAAACAGAAAACCACAGCAAGATCTTGAAATAGCAAAGCAGGAATCATGACAATAAACTCCCCATCTAAATTAGTAGTATTAGTAATGTGCCTGTCTAAGAATTACACCTCCCGTGACTGTTAGTAAATGTTAGTAACTTAAAAACAGTTAATTGTCAATTAAGTTTAGGCAGCCCTGAATCCAGCACAGCACAGAAGGAAGGGGGAAATACCAAAAGCCAGAGCTCTGAAGTGTGCGAAAACGAAGACATGGGGCGGAACGCAGACAAGCGGTGGAGTGGCTGCACAGACCTGGCAAAACACAACATGGAAAAGTAAAAACATGAATAAACATGAACTATGAAATGTGAAATCCTGAGACAAGAAACTGTTAAAACCCAAAAATACTGTCCTGGCCAAAGGCCCAGGACCCTGGAACACAACACCAGCTTGGGACACATGTGGGGGCGTGCACTTCTGGTGTGGTTGATCCACGGAGGAGGGGCCAACTTTGAGTTTTGCGTTTATAAACAGCAACAGACGTATCCTACTCAGTATATTGTACCTTTCATGCGTGCATTTCTCAAACAGTGATCTTTGGAGTTTCCTTTACCACTTGACCTATCCTTCTCACAGGCGCTCAAAATAGCCACACACACATTCTCTTCCGGGTGGACTTAAACTTGTAATATGCCTTAGACTCCATAGTTATTGTCATGATAGTTGAAATGGGAATTATCAGCTTTTTAGCAATTTTTTGGCCTTTTCCACATTTGTGAAGCTCAACAACTTTGATCCAATGGTTTTTGATTTTCATAACAGTATCTGAATGTTACATAAAAATGGAAAGAAAACAGAAAAAGAAGTTGTATAATACAAGGCAAATGTAAATGACAAAACTTCTTGAGATTTTGGAAACAACATAAAAAGATGTGCTTTTATTTTGGCCCATATTCAAAGACCTTAACAGGGACTCCTGAGAACTGGAGCTATAAGAAATAATAAGTAATTAAAATGAATAATGATGAATCACAATGAATATTATCTACATGTTCAGATGATGGGCTTACAAAATGGATATTCTGGTTTTCTGAACTCGTAGTACCCTTGTAACAGGAATGCTGGATTGTGTTCTTATTAGCATAAATTGTTTTTTTATCATTTAAAGGGACCAGAGGTAGTCATCAGCTTGTTGATTCAGACACATCCTGTTTAAATCTGCCCATATCTGTTATGGCCAGACACAGAGTAAAAATGTGTGCTGTGGTCTGATGAGTCAACCATTCAAATAGGTACAACCCCAAGTCTGATAATGTTGGCACATTATGGACAAATGCAAATAAAATCAAAAAGGAGTGATTTGCAAAGTCCACTCGGCCTCTACTATATTGAAAATGCGAAAAACCCCTGATTGTTTGTCAAAAATATATGCTGATTTAAAATCTTCTGACTGTAACTGACTCCAAAAATTTGGCGTAGGCAATTTAGGACTAGCAACGATGTGACACTTTGCAGTCATAAGGTGATGTAGAACAGGTTTTGTTAAACTCAAAGTCTACTTGTATTATAGAATAAGAGGCCTAGGCCCACAAGAGCCAAGATAGGTTGAGTCTCACTAATTTGCCGACAGATGCGATAAATTCATAACTTCCGGAAGAACATTCCCAAAGACAAATCAGTACAATTTAGGGCATTCCACCCTTTATTGTGCATAACATCATTTATAGATGGAAGGAATCTGGTTGAATCTTAGTGCATAAAGTACAAGAGCACAACCCATGGAATGCATATCATGTTGTATTTCGAAACAAGAAAAAAAATTGAAACTGAAAAAAGTTTTGAAAGGCTGAAACTCAGTGTAAGAATGCTTGAAATGTAATAAAATGGGTTTTGCAAGATTGAAACTAAGTTTTGGGAGCGTGTATGTTGTTTGATAGGTTGAAAAAAAATTTTGAGTCTCTGAAACATTAGTTTGTAATTGCGTTGTCTTTCCTTGGCCTGCAGAACTCTTTTCACAGTGTTTCTCCAACACATTTTCTGAGTTTCAAATTTGGCGCTGTTCTCCCAGCGCATTAAGTTTGTTTTACAGTTTTGAAACCTTGTAAATGATCAGAAAATTGGTGCACATATGTTGGTAAAAAAGTGTTGAAATGTTGAAACCTGAGTAACTAAAGGTCGAATATTTATTCAGGAACTTTAGCGGATGTGCACTTGCTGTTGCTTTGCAGACTGTTTTTTCAGCACCCTCTTTTCTGAGATTCATCCACACAGCTGCAAGCTGGGAATCACATGATTTTTGGCAGGGTTCTCTCACAGATCTGCCGCTCTTAAAAAAAAAAAGAGCTATTTTTGACTCCGAAACCAACGGCCTGAAAAAAAAGGGCCAGGCTTCTTCTTCTTCCTCAATCAAGTTTAATGTCAGTGACAACCTTAGGCCTATTACCACCACCTACTGAATTATTATTTAAAAATTATATACTGACATGGGTTTAATGACTATTGTGGGGGAAATGCATTGAAAGTTGATGACAACTCTTGGAAATGGATGAGAAAGAATGCTTTGTGTTAAATTTAGAATTTCATTAATGAAGAATTTGTATAACCTCTGGATGTTGTGTCGTATGCCCCAACAGACTGCATCTAGAAGACAGTACAACTAGTAAAAGGTCAAATGTACAGTTTTTAACCGCAATGAAATTTCAATGAAGGGTGGTGCAAACTGAACATTAAGCAAGAAATTTCACTCTAATATGTTCTGGTAAAGAAGTAATTTGGCATGTTTGGCGCATTTTTCACAGCTCCAAAAGTGCAACCTTTTTCCCAGACCCACTTGGGAACTATCGCTGCCTGACGTCACGCACGTCAAACTGTGACTTGATGACAACAGACTGAAGGCAGCTTCTTACTCTCAGTATTGTGTCAAACTTTGATAACACCAAAAAGCAATGGTTTTTATCCACATCAATCATTTAAAAAATCTTAATTTCTCTGAATTCCATTCCCCATATTTGCTTTTTTTTCTCTAACATTTCTTTTGAAGGCGACACAGGCTTGTAAACAAGCTTGTAAACACAAATCTGTGGTGTTTCATGAGAATTTCACAAAAGAAGTCATGCAGACTTAACATAAATTGTCCAGTCGTTTTTCAGATAACTCATTCGGTAAACTTTGAGCGCATAGACTTTCAGTGGCATAGCCAGAACTGAAAATTGGTAGTACCCAAAACATCCCTATACATCAATTAATAGTCCTGGCTTGTTCCCAATCGTTTTCCTTTATTTACACCTTTTCCAATTGTAATAATAATCCACTGACAATCAAAGTCACGGCTTCTCTCTCCATGCGATCTGTTGGCGACTAAATAATTGGGTAAATTCAGGACAGAAAAATTATTTACTCAAAAATAAGCCTATGTTTTATGAAAGACAAACTGCTCTGAAACTTCCATGCCACCTTTTCTGCACTGCACTTCATGATCGTTTAAATTGTTTAAACGAAATAAACTACCATTTGAAACGTCTTGATGCAATTTGATATTTTCCAACCCCTGAGAAAAGAGAAGCGTGAGAATTCTGAAGTCACTTTTCTTTTTAAGAGTAAGATTGCTAACTACGCCGTGAGAAAGTGATATGCCACTAAAAAGCGTGACTCATGCCATATACGTGAGAGTTGGCAAGTATGCAGTTTTGAATAATGTGGATTAAATGCACCAAATTTTGTGTCAAAATGAATGATTGTTGTCTTTCCTAAACGGGGAGAACTAGCAACACCTGATCATGTAGAGTGTTCTCAGAGTGATTCTATCGCTATTTATGAAAATGATTGCGAACAAGTCAGCACAAATATTGTTTTAAAGGGATGTTCTGTACCCCATCAAATTTTCAGATCTCGCTATGCCACTGGTTGGTTGCATGACCGGAGATTGAAAGTATTTACCTGAACTGAAATTAAATTAATCAGATAAGTAGGCGTTAGGTCATCCAAGGCTTTAAAAGTACACCGGCAAATCTTAAAATCTACGCAATATTGACAGGCAGCCAATGCAATAAAATAAGTTTGGGAGTAATATGAGTAATATGCCAGATGGATTTATGTATACATACATCCACCTCATGTAGATTTCTGTATACAACAGATCCACCCAACCGCGAGATAGAGATGACTGATGATTGCATTCTCATGGCATGAGGAAGATTTCTTTTTGGAGAAGCTGGCTTGGCAAACATTTGACACGAATGATGTCATAAGTGTTGCCACCTAGCAGTTGAATTCAGCAAAACCCAAAATCAGGCCAATTTTTGGAAAAGCATACAAACTGGTTTTTTTTTACTCATTTTCTTTGATCCAAATAACAGTCAGTGAAATAACTTTTTTGGCAGCTTAGAAGATGTGTATGCTTTGACCTGGAAGCATAATCTCGAAAAAGTCGGGAACCTGTTGTGGCAAACCGGGGTGTGGCCACGCCCCTCGACTACGTCAGCATGCCTGAAATGGCCGATTCTCCTCCCCCTCGCTACCGGTGCAGAGCGGAACCTCAGCACCCCGGACAGTGGCTGGAGAGACAAGGGGCTCTAAATTCGTAGACCAGGCGCAGGCGCGGCGAATGGGGGGTGTGCCGCGCCAACGGGGTGTGTCCAGGCGTATGTTGCAATTTCGTGCCCAGCGTAGCCTGGCGCAAGTACTCCTCTGTCCCGCCTCGGTCCCTCCTGCCAGCGCAAGTGGCAAAGAGGGAGGAGAGAAGGCGTGTTTGGGTATAAGATAGCTGAGTCAAATCTTCACCAATCAAATGAGCTTCTCTCCTCACCTTTAATGTGTTGGAATATAGAAGCCTCTGTCCTATATCTGCATGATGCGTTAATGTTGCATTTTACTTTGCTGCTTCAGGCATGTTTTCTGCACCGCTTACGTCTATATTAAGCATTACGAATATGAGTTAGCTGGCTAGCCAGGGCATTCGCGAATTATTACCATTAGCGAACTTGAATGGAATTTCTAAACGAAACGACGTCAGATCATTCAAACTCATGAAGTTGGAATGAAATACGACGGTTGCTCATTTATTTCTTCTGCCTGCATCATTGGGAAGAGAAACGATGGATAGCGTGTCCCTATTATTACAGCCTGTTGCTGCTTAAAATTTCGGGATTAACATGCATGGACAACAATGCAAGATACGTTACACATTTATTTTCCATATGTGATCTTAACTCAGTACGAGATCATAGCAATCAGGCTGTATTCCTTTCCCCCACTAAAAACGATAAAACCTTAGTGACAATAATAGTAGCCTAGTATTAAGCCGCTTGCACACTGGACGCGAAACGAATTTTTCGCACCACAGATTCACTGTAAAATGTAATAAGTTGACTTTACTTAGTCTTAAAATATAGACTTAAAATATGCAAACTCGTTGCCTTAACAAAAGTAATTTATGTTGACTTAGATTTACTTATCTTAAGATTAACTTAATTTATCTAAGTCAACATAAATTACTTTTTTTTTTAAGGCAACGAGTTTGCATATTTTTTTCAAGTAAATTCAACTTTTAAATTTTACAGTGTTGCGTTCAACGCAGTGTCTACGTGTCCGAAAGTCTGACAGGGTTTTAATATATCTCCGTGTCCGACAGTCGATTATTGTTGTTAATTTCTTCAAATCTACTGAATGTTTTAGATATTAAACGTGAATGTTTTGATAAGAGGGCTCAGTTCTTCAAGATGAGTACCGAGAATTTCAATCAATGTTTCTGTTTAAGCTCTGCTCAATAAAGTGAGTCGACATTGGCGCGGGACAATGTACAATGCCTGTCGGACATTAAATGCAAAATACTCCGTGTCTGACAGCCAAAAAATTAAAAAAAAGAGGACGATTAGAACAGATTGATAACGAAATAAAGAATAAAAAGAAACATTTTAACAACAAACAGAACATCCAATGAACACTGCGATTTATTTATTTGCGAGCCATCTTTTTTGCATGCTCTGTTTGTTGGTGATATATTTTTATTCTTTATTTCGTTATAAATCTGTTCTCATACCAATACTTTTTGCTGGCTGCCGGACATGAAGTATTTTGTATTTCGCCTCGGACAGTCTTGATCGTGCATGCGATAATTTATTCACACTGTCAATGGTCATGGAATTGATTTGCTCACTGACTACAAGCACTATTTTATCTCTGGTGTGGAAATAAAGCGTGAATCTGTTCGATCCATCTGACTAATTTTCAAAAGAGAGACCGAATAAAGACTGCTGTCTATCTTCAACGGAAGAAAAACACACGAATAAAAAAGACCAAGAAAAGTCGATAGCTATCAATTTGCATTTTGTGAAGGTCGAACACAAACATGGCCAAGTTTGCACGTCTAATAATTCCTGGAATACTCGAAAAATTAGAACTTTTATGACTTTCGGACACGGAGATATATTAAAACCCTGTCCGACTTTCGCGTCTTTGCATTGACTTTGACTGTAATCAGTCATGCGAAAAATTCGTTTTGCATCCAGTGTGCAAGCGGCTTTACTGAGCATAGAACGCAAGCATTAAATATATATATATATATATATATATATAGGCAGTTTGTGGTTGGCTGAGAAAGATGTGAAGTCGTTAGTTTGCATCACAGATTCAGCTGCGTTGATTAAGCCAGGTGGAGTTTCCATTACGCGTGCCAACCGCCTTTAATCTGACATCAGGACAATCGATATTGATACTATAATTTATGGCCTGATTCAGATAGTTACATTAAATAGTGGTTGCTGTAATTATTTATTGCATTGAAATGTGCCTGACATTCTGGAAACCTGCCTGTGAGGTTTCGGTGACGGTGTCGCACTGTGCGCCGGTCAGCCAAATTACCACTGCACAGAAAGTAAACCAGGTTGGAGCTGGCGAGCTTTCTGTGCAACTTCAGCGAAGATTTTTTCTACGAAATTGTCACTGCGTCTTGATGAATATGTGACACCTCCCCCTACTACGCCGCCACACCCATCTCGGCGCACGTCCGTCTACCAAATTGCCAAAGCGGCTGCGCACGGTGTTGCACCGCACGAAATTACCACTGCGCGGGCTGCACCGGACGAGATTACCACTGCGTGGGCTGCGCCGGACAAAATTACCACTGCGTGGGCTGCGCCGCGCTACGCCACGCTGCGCCACCCTGCGCTGCGCCAAGAAATTAGAGCCCAACGCCTGCACAGCACTCCCTAGACTCACAGGACGCTGGACAGTTCCCACCAGCTGCAAGTCATAAGACTAGCTGGGCCTGGGGAAGAGGCACACGAGGAGACGCAGCTGTGCCTCATACTAATCAGAGCCAACCTCAGCTTAAAAGAGGGAACCAGGCAGTTGTCAGGAGGCAGGTGAGCAGTGCAAACATAAAGCTTTAATCGAACCATGCCTATGTGTTTTTTCCCTTAAGATCCCGATGGTGGAGAGACCGGTGGTTTGTGCAAAGACCAACTGCACTGGATCAAGAAACGCAGCCCGCCTCCTGAACCAGAAAGCTAAACCCACAACACTCTCAACCATTCTATAATACATTTAACGTGCACGGTATTATTTGCGCCTTTTGTGCTTGCGCTAATAAAAATAAAATCACCGCCCCGTGGGCCCGTTTTGAACCATCCTCCCTTCTAGTCTGCACCTTGTTTTCTAGTATCTCACTACACTGTCAATTTGACCTTTAAGCGCAACTTTTTTCTGGGGATGATGATAGAAGTACCTAGCTTATAAAGTTCCTTTCATCCTTCAGAGTTGCACATACTGAAGAGACAGTGAGATCGCACTGACCAGGCAGGGTATAGAACTTTGTTGTTTTAAGACTGTGTGGCACACATTGGTTGTATTTGAAATTGCCCACTCATTCAACGTAGTGTTGGCCATATAGTAAACTATATAGGTAACAAACACAGAAAAAACAACAGAGGATTTGGTCACTTGCTCATTGTTTTATAGAGGAGTGCCAGATTTGGGTGACGTTCCCAGTTTCTGTCACACAAACAGCAGTAAATCAGGTATTATCCTTCCTACTAAGATGTCAACCAAATAAACTGTTCCAATTGTATTCACCTGTGTGTGTGATCTTGATAACAAAGGTGCTATCCCTCATATTTACCAAGCCATACGCACTCATGATATGTTTATTTTACAGGCCAGGGAACAAGAGGGTAGCGAGCACATCACCCAGTATGGCACAAGATCAGGGTCACAATTAAGACTAAAGAGTCAGAGAAGGCTATATCTTTACCGAAGCCAGCTTCTAATCTGGCCAATGTTAAGCCAGTGGTAGTAACTGAGAGGATGGCGGCGGGAAATGGGAAGCTGACTATTCATTCGATGAAGTTGGTAACTCAGGCATCTAACCAAGCAACCCATTAGATCAGCCAATGGCTTGGCTGGTAACTAGCACGCCGAGGTGAGTAACCCACAGGCTTGGCAGCTGGATTTGCTTCTGGTTTGGCTGGTTATTAGCACACCGAGGCTGGCAGCCCACTGACTCGGCAACTGGCTTGGCAGGTCGTTAGCTTCCTTAGCTCTAAAAATGTATCCAAAACGCTGTTAAAACAGAGCTGCAGTTGTGAGAAAAGAAAACTCAAATACAAACAATCAATTGTGCCGACTAAATTTTTTTTTTCTGCCAATCAAAACAATATCCAAACCTTCAAAACTTAGTTTTGAGCCATGTCATTTTAAGCCAACACCACACTCCAACAGGCATACACTTCACACTCTACAGAGATGAGTAACTATTTTTCTTACCTTTGATATTTTGTAATAAAAAACTGTACTCGAGGGTAAATCTGCGCTGGCAATTGTTAGCCCAATGTGTCCATGTGATATCAAAACTAGATCTTCCAGTCTCCGTTCATGTTTTTTTCCATGGCACTGCTTCAAAGGATGTCAGGTCCCGAGCATTCCACTTGCACTCAATGTATTTTCCTCTCTGTGATCGGCTTGTGATGCTGTCAGTAAGACTTTGTGGGTGGTCATTTGATTCTATGGGCTCTGATGTTTCCAAGGAGCCCTAAACCACCTTAATTGCACAAACCTAGCCTGAATAGAGCCTTGCATTCCCGGTGCTTTGAGCTGAGAGTCCATGCGCCATTGACATGTTGTGCAGCAATATCAACACTTAACTGGTTTGTGTGTAGTATTTTCAGAATAATTATCTGCTAAATATTCAAGTCGTTTTCAAAGTAGTCTTTCAAAAGAATCCATGCTGTTACACGCAAGTATACAAAAAAAAAAATAAAAGCACTACAAATGCGGAAGCTCTGCGTTTCGAATCCCCGCTGCGGTAAGCAGCAGGGTCATAGTTTGTGTATAAATAATTGTTACGGTGTCTGTTTTTACTTTGTACCATTTTTTACTTTCTTTGTATCAGTAATTTTGTTTATTTGCTTGTTTTATTGAAAATAAATCTGCTCCAGTGGAGTCAAACTTCATTTCCTTTGTAGGTCTTTTCTTTGAATAGGAAAATGCATACAGGACTGGCAGAAAAATAAATATAATTATCGTAATTAGATGGAATTAGATGCCTGTAGTGACATGTGAAATTAAATGAGTTTTACAGTTTGCTACCTGAGAAATCTGAAATGGCACACAATGTCAATTTGGAGAGGCCACCGAGACATTCCCAAAATAAAACCTCTAATTTACTTGATTAGAATAAACTTTGGCACAAATTGTGAAGGTGCATTCAGGAACCACACGCAAGAGGGAAATCGAAAAAACGTATGCCTTTAATGAGTTCCGGGTCAGTTCCAAAAAACACAAGAATTGCCAAGCCACAAAACGAAATCCAAAAACGGAGTCGACTAGACAGGCCGGGGTCAGAATCAGTAAAACAGATGAGCAAAGGTACATAGACGGTAGGCAAAAAGTCGTAGTCGATAAACAAGGCAGAGGGTCATACACACGGCATCCAAACACAGGAATCGTGGTCATGCAAAAATAGGTCAAAATCCAGAAAGACAAAACAATACAAAAAAGGGCAATGGCAAGAATCTTGGTCGGACAAAACAGTTGAAGGAAAACAATACTCAATAGCATACGAAAGGCTCTGCACAAAGAAATATTGATCAACGTCCTGACAAAGTCAGAACAGCAGTGAGGACTCTTAAATAGACGGGAGGGAAGTCACATGCTATGCAGGGAACAGGTGAGCTGGATCAGACTAATTACAAAGGGAGGAACACATGAGGGAAATCCTAACCATGAACATTGGCGAAAGCCAAGACACGGATGGGAATCACACACACAGCCTATGACATTTAAACAGCTCCGGTCAAGGAGTTCTAAGTGCACAGACAGAGTGCAGGAAAGCAATTAAGCACGTGCGAGAGATCTCACAGAAACGCAGAGGGAGATAGGTAAAGCTGAGCAAGAGGCAGAGACTAGAACAGGGCGATTGCTGAGAGGGAATTAGTACTAATTAGTAGCGGTGCAACTTCACAGATTTAACTAGAGTGCTCGTTAGTGAGTTAGTAATATATACATGGATTAGTTGGGTTAGTAGACTATGATACAAAATACAAATGTTAGTCTTGTTAGTAATCAGAACAGCAAGGCGAAGGAAGTAAACGAGAATTGAAGGAATAATATGAAACACCAGAAATCATTGAAATCACCTGAAGCATGTGAGCACACAGACCGGGGAGACGGACTGGACCAACTAAATTACAAGACAGGGGGTACAAGTGCAATGGAACTGAAAATGGACTGAAGTAAAACCTGAGAAATACAATAACAAAAAAGAATAAATAAAGACAAAATCATGAACATAGAACATGGACATAAACATGAATACAAAACCAAAACCATAACACAAATAATGGTGAGATTCTGTGCTGTAATTTTTAGAGGTTTCAAACCCGAATAAGTTTAAGAGAGATAAAAGTAAAATATCTCAAAAAGCAACACATCATGCTGCGATCTAAAGAAATTCAAGAATAGATGAGAAAAACAGTCATTGACATCTATCAGTCTATAAAGGGTTATAAAGCCATTTCTGAGGCTTTGGAACTCCAGCGAACCACGGTGAGAGCCATTATCCACAAATGGAGAAAACTTGGAACAGTGGTGAACCTTCCCAGGAGTCGCCGGCCTCCCAAAATAACTTCAAGGGAGCATTGACGACTCATTGCGGAGGTCACAAAAGAACCCAGAACAACATCTAAAGAACTGCAGGCCTCACTTGCCTCAGTTAAAGTCAGTGCTCATGATTCAACAATAAGAAAGAGGCAAAAATGGCATCCATGGGAGAATTCCAAGGCAAAAACCACTGCTGACCAAAAAGAACCCAAAGGCTAGTCTCACATTTGCCAAAAAACATCTTGATGATCCCCAAGACTTTTGGGAAAATATTCTCTGGACTGATGAGACAAAAGTTGAACTTTTTGGAGGGTGTGTGTCCCGTTACATCAGGCGTAAAACTAACACAGCATTTCATACAAAGAACATCATACCAACAGTCAAACGTGGTGGTAGTGTGATAGTCTGGGGCTGCTTTGCTGCTTCAGGACCTGGACGACTTGCCGTAATTGATGGAACCATGAATTCTGCTCTCTACCAGAAAATCCTGAAGGAGAATGTCCCACCATCAGTTTGTAACCTCAAGCTCAAGCGCACTTGAGTTATGCAGCAGGACAATGTTCCAAAACACACCAGCAAGTCCAACTCTGAATGACCTAAAATAAACAAAATTAAGGTTTTGGAGTGGCCAAAATCTCAGTCAAGTTGAGATGCTGTGTCCAACCTGAAACAGACCGCTCATGCTCAAAAACCCTCCAATGTGGCTGGCCAAAATTCCTCCTCAGCAATGTGAAATTGCCAGTTATCGCAAACACTTGATGTTGCAGATGTTGTTATTAGGTTTAGGGGGCAATTACTTTTTCACATGAGGCCAGGTAGGTTTGGATAGCTTTTTCCCTCAATAAATTAAATCATCATTTAAAAATTGCATTTTGTATTTACTCAGGTTATCTTTGTCTAATATTAAAATTTGTTTGATGATCTGAAACATTTAAGTGTGACAAATATGCAAAAAAAATATGAAATCTGGAGGAGGGCAAATACTTTTTCTAAGCACTGTATATCCCACATCATTGTGTGCCGGAGGGATGATAAAAATGGACAAAGCTCTAAATTTTATCATGGAGAAGACTACTCATTTAATATAAGGGATTTTCATGCCTCCTCTTGTGAATTTCTGTTGTCACTTAAATCCACAGTCATTCTGCAGTTATTGATATTTGAATACTGAGGTAGCTGACCATTAGAATGCTCTTTCTTCAAAAACCCAAACATATTCTTTTGTGCTTGCTGCCTAATTTAGCACAAGATTCTAGACTAACATTAGCAAGCTTGTGATAGCTGTCTAACGTAGTAGCAAAAAATGAAAATAAGCTCCTCACCACGGTTTTAAACGAGTAAAAAACTGAATTTTCAATTGCACTGCTGTTCATCATGAGAAGATCACTGAAATTAAGCACCTTGAGGTTTGTCATAAACCTTGTGTCGCGTGACATTTTCTCTACACTTAGTATTTTGACGTTTTTGTCCCTTTTCTTGCAGTTTATGAGGATCACAGCGACATGAGAAAGAAGCAGAGCCTGATTGGTTCTCTTGTGTGCATTCTAAGTGCTTACTGACTCACAAATAGAACCTTACAAAACCAAGTCCGAGTTTGACTTTCGAGACAGAACTTTATTGTTTTCAATGTTAAGACTCCAAAAATGCACATAAACTACAAAAAAAAAAAAACCTCATATAATGTTAATCATTTGTCACAGAATAAAAATATTGTTTGTGTGAATAATTCAACTTGACAAAAAAGTCCAATAGAGCCTTATTATTCCAAGGGGAAGTGCTGTTATGGAAACAGTGTGACAAGTTGCAGCTCATCACTTACAAACTACCTTTCGAATGACTAGAAAGGAGCTGCTATTGCAAATGGTTGCTGGACGGATCTTCCATGCAAACTGGCTTTTATTGTGACATCTCCCTCATAAAAGATCTGAAGTGGCACAAAACTACAAACTTTTCCACCTTTAACCCACAAGCCATTGTCTCCCCCACAGCATAACACTATAACAATAAACATTATGATAGAAGAGCAGATATACTGTATATGGCCTCAGCATTAGTAGAATGTACACCGACTACATTACAGTATGAAAAGGATCCAAGGCATTAAGCTGATGTTGGGAGAAATTTAAAGATGCTGAGCAAGATACATATAGTGGTGGTAGTCTTACAGAGAAGCAGAGGAATCGGAGCCTGCATTCTCAGCTGCAAACCTGGATATATAAAATCTGAACAAACAGCATAGTAATGGCGATATTAGTGTTATACAATTACAATGAACAAAAATATAAACGCCCCATGTCAAATATTGATGCCACATGGAGTTAACAACTCTAAGTGAGCATATGCTGACTTATACTTGTACAATAGGGATATTTCTCTTGATTTGTGTACCATTTTTTAATCCATCTCTCTGTCAGTGAGCATTTGCTAAGTGATGCAGTGATTTCACTCACTACTTGGGTGTGGCATTTCCAGACGGTGATCAGACAGAATGAGCAGTACCCAGACACCCCTTATACTGGGGACAATAAAAGGCCACCCCAAAATGTTAAATTTTGTCAAAAGTCATCATGCCTCAGATGTCTCAGGTCACGCGGGAACGTGCCATTGGCATGCTGGATGCAGGGATGTCCACCAGAGCGGTCACTGTGCAGCTGAATGTTAACTATCGGACGATAGGCCGTTTGAGAGTTTGTTTCCGACAGACGGGCAGTACTGCAAATCGACCTCATCCACGTTGGCCACGTGTGACCACACCAGCACAAGATCGCTACATCCGGCTCGTCCACCTGCGGGATCGGCTCAGATCAGCAACACGCACAGCGGATGAGACCGTTGGTCTGCACAACAGATGCATCACACCACAGACAGTCCGTAACCGCCTGCGAGAAGCCAACTTGCACGCTTGGCGTCCTTACCGTGGTCTGGATCTCACCACTGTCCGCCGTCGGAACCGACTCGCATGGGCAAACACACACGTTCGATGGCCCTTGGCACACTGGAGAAGAGTGCTATTCACAGACGAATCCCGGTTCCAGTTTTTTGTAAATAAAAACTTAAAAATTTGACATGGGCCGTTTATATTTTTGTTCAGTGTATTAACTGACTTTGGTGTTCTTACAACACAGGAGTTTTGTGACTTTTTCCCGATGCCACCTTCATTTGAGCCTGAGCCCCAGTCAGAAAAGAGTGGACATGCCACTGTCTGTCTGCGCTCAGGGCATGGATAACTTGCACATCTGTGTGGGTATCCATGAATTTTGAATGCTGATGGAGACTTTTTATTTTATTTTATTATATTTTATTTTTTAATTAGGGGAGACTGGGGTCCGATGAGCCATGGGGACCAATGAGCCATATCACTATTTTGCGATCAATCGATGACAGAGCTGCTTAAAATAGGCAAAATATTTGACCATTGACTGATGAGTCATGGGGATAAATGAGCCATATCACTATTTTGCCTATTTTAAACACCTTTGACATCGATTGATCGCAAAATAGTGATATGGCTCATCGGTCCCCAGTCTCCCCTACTGTTCAGTTTCATATGTGTAGGAATACCCAGTGATAGGCTTGTCTGTCCTCAAAGTTACTCTTAGCACACTATTTCTATCAAGCCTTTGCAACCTGACTACTCTGGATACGCAACAAAACTTCCATTGACTTGAATCTAGTGCCATGAGTGCACTGATAATCATTGGTTTCTGGCAGATTTCTCAAAGAGTAGAGAACTGCCCCCCAGATTAGAGTCCATGGCACTTCAGCTTATTAATACAGTTGCAAATTTAACTTCATTAAGTAACACCAAAAAACACTTTTGGTAGTTAAGCCATTCAATTTTCAAATGTAAAAAAAAAAAAAAAAAACCGCATGATTTTTATCTATACTTCAAGAGGAATTACTTTTGACAATCCTCATTCACAGAATATCATATTATGAATCCTGTATCTGGTCAATGTTGTCAATAAGTGCTATGCAATAATATATTATGCATTCGATTACTGCACATTACAAACAATATAAAAGGAATGTGCTGAGAACAGTATACCTGTTATGATCCTGCTCTGTCTGTCATGATTCTGCCATGTTTGTTATGATTCTGCCACTCCCTGTTATGTTTATGATTATGTCTGTTAGGTTTTGCCATGTTCTGTTTAGTTTTTGCATTTTGCCATGTTTTCGTTTTTGCCATTCCCAATCCACTATTCTGTTAGATTCCGGTCCATGTCTTTGTTCATGCCCTTCATTGCACTTTGTCTCCCCTATCTGGTCTTTTGTTAAGCTACAGCTTCTCCCCAGTCCTGCGTGTCACATGCTTAGGTGATTTCATGGTTTCTGGGTTTCAAACATTCCTTCCAATCTCGTTTGCTTCCTTCGCCTCTCTTTTCTGTTTTACTAACCAATACTAACAGTTTGTTATTTTTGTTAAAGTTACTAACCCAGACTAACATTGTATATAATACTAACTTACTAACGAGCACTAGGGATTGTATAGCTGCACTTACTAATTGATTAACAAGCTCTCAGCACTCGCCCTGTTCTAGTCTCCGCCTCTTGCCTTCACTTTGTCTCTCCTGCAATTCAGCGGATCCTCCGCACCTGCTCCACTCTGTCCTGCTTCTCATTATCTGTGCACATTAGAACTCCCTAACCGGAGCTGTATGTTTTGTCATAGGTTGTCTCGTGTTCCCTGTCCGCGTTTTGGCTTTTGCCAATTTCATGTGGTTAGGTTCTCCCTCATGTTCCCTCCTTTGTAATTAGTCTGATCCTCATCACCTGATCCTAATCATAGCATGTGACTTCCCTTGAGTGTATTTAAGCTGTCTTCTCACTGCAGTTCCCCGTCAGAACGTTTCCCTTGTTTACCTGTGCTGCTCTTGTTTCTCGCCTTGTACTCATAGTGTTTCTCTTCTGACTGGACCGTCCGACTTTCGATTTTTGGCTCTGCTTTTTGGTACTATTGTCTGTATCTGTTTACGAACCCTTTTTGCCCGACTACGAGTTTTGTTTGCTGCCCTGGTAACGGTTTGGATTACGCCCACTGGATTTTGGCTTTTGCTTCTGACATTCCTGTGTCTGTGTACCGAACCTGTTTTTGCCCGACCACGAGTACTGTTATTGCTGCCCTGGTTTTCGACTCTGATTCTGCCCTACTGGATTGTGATTTTGGATTGTGGACTCTGTACCGTTGCTTTTTGCCCTGTGGGGGTTCACCCCCCCCAACTACAATAAATCACTTTTTGCTGCTACTTCCTGGTCTCGCATTTGGTTCCAGAACGGTACCTCACAATACCACCATTATTTAATATAGTTACCAACAATCCGTTTGGACCTGTATTAACCTGTTGTTAGCAAGGGTTCCCATGACAACAAACAATGCTAAAATAATGTTTCACTAAGCTTTAAGGGCTTCTGCTTAATGTACCAAAGCACTTAGAAACACTTAGAAACATATACACAGTAGGGCGACTGCCAGTTGAGCGTTTCCTGTTGGAACATGTAGATAGACTTGTTTGCAAACGGTGAATTGAAAACAAATCAATAATCATTCTCATTACATTGGCAGGCAAAATCTGAGGACAATCTGATTCCGTTATATGCTTATCTTATATTAAAATATTTTTCAGGGCAGAGAGACTGGCCATTATGCAAGGTGGAATATGCATTTAATGCTTAAAATAAAAGTAGCCTTTTTTGCGCAGTGTGACTGTGTAAAATCACCACATTGCTTTGGTGATTCCCCTTTATGAATTAATAAAAACTATCTACCGCAAAACATTTGTCACAAACTGAGTCAGTTTAAAAGGAAACGGAAGTTTTAATGTAATGCCAGAAATATGGCAATCAATTGAGTCACATAACTCAGCCTCGTTGATGCCTGTGCTGGATCTTGCATGTAGCCAACAATCAGCACTGCCACACCAGCAACCTACATCTGACCCCGCCTTAGAGGTATGTAGCATCACACATCAGTGACTTTGCACCTAGACTGTGAACATAGGGCCCAATAACTCTAACTATTAACATAGTATAAGTTTTATTTCAATTTTACCATTTTTGAAATGTTTCTACTGTGTCTTACTAATGATGAAGACTAGCATTTGTGTTAACACATCTGGAGTAGGAAATAAAGCCAGCACCAGGGGCTCGTGTACTCGTGAGAGATTTTCGTTTGGCTTTGAAAAGAATCAAGGTTCAGTCTCATCTTCCTTGGCTGCCCAGGGCAAGGAATTCCTGAGGACAGGAGAGGGGGAACCAAACGAATATCAGTTGACATGGAACAGCAGCCCAGACGACACACAGAGGGGGGCCAGCAGGGAAGCTCAAAGCACACCCAGAGGTGTTCACTTTTAACACACCCCCATCCCACTTAGGGTTTGTGGGCTCAGAACAGGAAAAGTTGCAGGATCAGCGTAAATCCCCTCGATCTCGCTTCAACAGCATGTATTTATCATTATACTGTCATTTTTCATCACTTCTTTGACCTTAAGTGTTAAAAAGTCACGCTGAAGGGAAATATGTGTTTAGCATCTTTGCCTTTTTAGGCCTGACATGGCACTGGGCCACACTCTAAAGCTCTGGATATCCCCCCCCCCATCAACAAGATTGTGGGCGAGCAATAAGTTAGTACACTTATTTTCTTTCTACACTTCATTATTTATTTTTTTTATTTCCTTTGTTTTATTATTCTTTTTGGTGTGTAATAGTTTTGGTATACTCCCTCCTTGAAACTCAGATTTTTGAAATTAAAGGTGAAATGTTTCCCCAAAGCACAGATGCTAACTTACATACAAGTAGTTGGAACCACAAACTGTAAATGGACGAACTATGCAAGTTGCTGACTTAGTTAGCAACTGTGCTTTTGGGAAACGCACCCCCGATCTTTGGGTGGAATTCTTTTGTAAACTGCCAATAGTCTCAAATTGTTTACAGTACTAAAAAACATTTTTACGATAAAAAATGTTTTTACGATAAAAAACACGATACTAAGTGTTCTATGCTGTTCCAAGCGATATGGACATTTGTGGATACTTTTTAATTATGACTGTTTGTTTGAGACTAACCTGCCAACCCATTTTGATATGGAAATTTACTTTGTTGACTCATATGACTCAAAATGTCTCTGACCATTAGCAGCTGACTTCTTTCCCCTGCATAATAAATAAATGAAGTTCATATACAGTACTGCCTGTCCAAAAAAAAAAAAAAAAAAAAAGTTGCCGTCTGGATTTAAATCACCAAATACTATGACTGGATCATTATTGCAGCAATTAATGTGTTTCAGGTGGCAATAATTATATTTTAACTCTGACTGATGAAGCGCGTAGCTTTTCCTTTCCTGAAAAATTATGACGGAAGACGTATCCCTTCGTGGCGGAAAGGATGTTACAGTGTTTCAGAAGGGGCAAATTCAGTCAGGTAACTTACGTCAGATTGAACTATTTATTGCAGGATGACCTGCATTTGAGTTTGGTGGTGACTCTTCTCAAGTGATGCTCTGGAACAATCTGAGCCAGCATGGCACAGACAGTCCCTGAGATCATAACCCCCCCATGGTAGAGCCTGAGATCATTTTTAATCTCGTAAAAGTTTTTGTAATTGAACATGATATGAACAAGTGCTGCTTAACATGAACAATGAAGTTATAAAGGAGGAGGCTGGGGAGGTGGAGGGAGATTAGAAACATTTCTTAATTACTCAAGTATGAGCGGTGCAGAGGGCACGGCACCAGAGAAATGAAGGAACACTGCCTTGGTTATAAAAGTTCACCAATTGATGGGAGGAGCTAAAGTTAAGAATGATTGTACAACAACAGGCTTGTGACCAGTCTGACTACTGTGCCTGACTGAAATAACGCCTGCAGCTCCATTCATTGGCCTGCATCAAGCAAAGAAAACAAGGAATGAGAAAACAAGTATAAGGAATCATTTTCACACATGAATTTGGCACCGCAAAGTCCTGACCTGAACCGCATAGATGCGCTGCAGAAAACTACGGAGTGGTTCAATTATTCCATCATCAATACAAGATCTCAGCCAAAAATTAATGCAACTCTGATTGAAAATAGATGGTCTGACAGTTTTCAAAGCAATGACACAATGGAATTTCACTGTAATTAAAGCTACAGCGGTTCCAACAAAATATTTCAGAGTGCAACTTGGACAGGCAGCGTATTTGCTTGTTTGGTTTGCATACGTCTATTAAACTGACAGCAATGGAATAATGCAATATCAGATCTCACTTGTAACAAGTTATACCAGCGTAATTAATTTGTATCACATTAGCACCTGCCAACATTTTTAGCTTTCAGCAAGTCCAAACTGCTTCATCAGGAACTTAGGTTTTGTTTCGCCACAAAATTCCAAGAAATAATATCTCTTATTTTACAGATGGTCAGTTACCTCTCAATAATTAGGCTAGTATCATACCGCCATTAGGATGGATAGACCTTCAACACACCTTTTGTTACACATTTGTTACGGTTGTGCATTGTACACAGTTCAGATGCACTGAGGACAGGAAGTTGAGGACTGGACTCAGGTGCAAGGATGGACTTGGTTGAATTTATTACACCTACTGCACAACAGAAGGCACAAACCTTGCAATACAAAACAAAAAGGAAACGAGGTTCCTAAATAAACACTATTAGTAATATAGACTCTGGGCTTTAGCTGCAGTAACAATGTATTACAAATAGGAAAGCAAATGGAGACGAGGTTTCGTAAAATATAAAAAATTTGGTAAAAAGTTGATTAAACATAAAAAAAAAAGCTGGAATAAAGATTACCAGCATTAAGTATTAAGAGTTTTGAATGTAGATACACAAATTTGGAGAATACTTCTACGCAAGACTAGGAATGCCGGACACGCATGGATTACGAGACTTCACAATGACAAAGTGTGAGGCTCGGTCTTAAATACACACTGCTACCACCCAGTGGCAATTACACACAGCTGCAAATAATGATGTAGCGGTGTGAAGAATGCAGTCCGCGTCTGCAGACTGGTGAGCAGGACGGCCGGAGGCGCGGCCTGACAACATCAAAGGTATACGAAAGCCAGATGTATCCATACTGTATTTCAAAGATATTTGCTTTCTTTCTTTGAACCGAATTTAAAAATCTCATCGTGCTTCACACATATAGATCTGACTAACTCTTTAATAGTGACCTCTCAATGTGTTTGACATTGTTTTTACCTTCTACCATGACTATCAGTGTCAGTTTTAGAAGTGTTTTAACCAGGAGCACAAGTAATTCACTGCAGAATTAGATAACACAAACTGAATAATTTCAAAAGTTCCATGTCTTTCTCAAATAATCTCATTTTTTTATACTATGCCTTGAACAAAAGCACAACAGAAATTCTTTCTTTCATTACATTATATTTCTTTCTTTATATTAACAACATACAATTATCCATGCTATTTAGTATGGGGTACCCACAGTCTGAGATATTTTTTTCCCACTGGAAATGTCATTTATCAGCTACATAATTTAGCCAGTCAAACAAGCATCAAAATTGGATTATTGTCACCCACATACTCCTAGATCTACCTGCAGCGTTTGACCCACAATATTCATCTATCGAACTTCATGGCATCTAGCTGGAGGTCTCTCATCTATATCATCAGTCATTTGAACCAATTAATGATTTCTCAATATGAACTATAAGATCTCTTAGCAAGACTGAGAGGTGTAATTCACCAAGCCATTTTCTTTAAAATCCCATTACAAAGGAAAAAAAAAAACTTGATGTCATGAAACTGAAGGATATTGTTGAAGGACTAGTGGGTGTTACAGAGCAGATTACTGCTGGCTTTGTTTTCTTTCTTGGAAAATTACATTTTGGAGCACTGGCTGTGAGTTACAACACAATGAAATTGCCCACTCCAAGGTTGCAAACATCAAGCAGGCCTTTTATTGCACACAACTTGTAATGGTAGGTGGTAGAGTAAGGCTTTGTAAATTCTATAAATTGTTTAGGTATTCCTTATGTAAGTATGTGTAGTGTGCATCATAATTCAACGGATAGGGAAACAATTTTTTGTTGTTGATATTTTGGTATTGTTGGCCAAGTTGATCACTGGATCTGAATCCCATTGAACATCCATTTTACCAGCTGAAGCAGGAACTGAAGATTGCTGCAGTATACAGGATTGGCAGAGCATCACCAGGGAAAATACCCAGCATTTCTGTGTCACGGACTACAAGCAGAAACCACATCCAAAAGATGTGTGACCAAGTAATTTTTTGTGTATTTCTCTGTGCCCATGCAAATTCTGCACTAAACCTCATTGCCATCGTACCCTACCAAACAAAGTGCTTGAGCACAGAACCACCATAAAAATGTGTTACTGTCCAATAAATTATGGTGCTCACTGTATGAATGTGGTTGTATGTGGGTGTGTGCATGTGTTAGGTGCAAGTCCAGCAGTCCCACCTTAACCTGGCGTAAGGCCCAGGGGCCAAGAGGTTTTCTAGAGGTTTCGGAGCATGGATGGATATGAAGTTCCCTATGGAGAGTACAAAGGAAACCCGTGCTGGATCTAGATGAGCTAATCTGGGATTTTTTTCCGCTTCATGGCTATGGTGGGAATGCACCAGCTTAGAGTCATTCCATGTCAAATCAACCAAGAATTTTCCTTGACTCTCAGATTTTTTTCAAATTTGGGGAAACGATTGAGACCTATAAATAACAGTTGGAACTGGAAAAATTTTTGCTCTAAGCCTCTTAATTAGGGATATATGTGCTAACGAACTTTGAGCTAATCAGTGATACATCGCGATTTTATACACTCATATCTCCGAAAGTATAGCACCTAGAGAGCTGATTCTGGTGTCATTTTTAAGCTTTTTTCAAGCCCTATAAGTCTACTCTATAAGCTGTCTCTTGAGGCCTACTTAAAAAAAGTTATCACAAATTATAAAATTCAAAGATGCACCCGAAAGAATTATATCTTTCAATTTTCCTGTAATTCATGTCAGAGGTACCTTATGATGTAAAGAAGCTTTCCTGTAAATTTGGTGATGGGCAATCTAACAGTCACTGAGAAATGGGCAATTATATATGACATGTCCATTCGAAAATGCACTATTCATAAGGCAATACACACGTTACATTTTTTTTTTTTTTTACAATCAAACCAGACTACTTATTTTCAAGGGGAAGATGAGGAGGCCTCAGGGGAGGCCCATTTAATAAGGGGGGGGCGAGGAAGATTTTAAATATATTTCCCAGCTTCTGTTACTTTGAAAAAAAATAATACTCTGGCTCCAATTTACCACGGTTGGTCAGAGCAGCCATGGCACCCTGAAAAACAGCAAACACCAATAAATATTCCTGTTCTGTCTAAAAAAAAAAAAAAAATACAATGATACAACGTTTCTTACTCCGAAGTCTCTCTGAGAATTCCCATGGAAACTTGAGGTGCTGCCCTTACTTTCTCAGCAGAAAATTCCTGGTAGTGGTTGTCTTAGTTCTGTCAAAGTATTCTGCACAGTCACTTCTGAATTCACTTCAAGAAGATGTCGAAGTCTAAGTCACTCTTTCTCTTAAGGCAAACATCCTGCTGTGACCCCTTTGGGGTCCATGAAAAGAGAAAGACATCAGGTTTAAGGCTACGTTCACACTAGGTTCTGAATCCGCTCAGGGGCCCAGACCAAATTCAGGACAGATAACTGATCGGATGCGCTGTGTTCACACTATTGTTTTCCGTGACGGTATCTGGTATCTAGGTCAAGATGGATAACCAATCGGAACGTTCCGAAGACGTCGCGTGTCAGTAAGCTTGGATACCGACAACAACAACATGGCAGACGCAAGCAGTAGCGGGGAGGAACTGCTGCTTTTATGTATTGCGACACGAAATGTCAGAAAGAGAAGATGGCGACAGTGGGTAAATTTCATAAAGACACTGTTTTTTTACACAATGATAAGTTGTTTGACGCTTTCCGCCATGTTTGTTTGGGTTAGTATTTTGATCGACGCTGATTGGTAAAAGTAGAAATCCGTCCACGGATTTTCTCACCAGACCTGACAAAATAGTTCCGCGCCCTATCTGAACTGATTCGGTGTCCGGTACAGAATCCGTCCTGGTAAATGTGAACAGCTGTGCACTTTAACACTAGAGCCATTAGTTACGAATTTACTCCCAAATTCGGTCCGCGCCCCTTCAGGGCCTAGTGTGAATGAAGCTTAAGAGATGTAACTGAAAAGGCTATTGCAGATCACCCAAGTCTCAAACTAAAACGTTGGAAGAAGATTTGTAAACAATGTCAGAAGAAACTTGCAAAACAACCATCAGATTTGGAGGAGCCTGAAGTACTAGTACCTGTGGCTTTCTCTAATAGCAGTAGTGAAGACAATAGTGACTTTAAGCAACGTCGGATTTTGAGATGGCTACGGCACCCGGAAATACATCTGTGCTCCGCTGATCGAGACTTAAGCCGGTGTGCCGGCGTTGCCTTGCCGAAGCAGGCTGATCTACTACGGGGGAAGAGCCAATCTCACGTAGTCGCGACAACGCGCGGTTCAGGTGATTGCATAAAAGGTTTTCATTGGATTTCTGAGAGGAAATGTGTTCTACAATTGATAGTGACACATTATACATTACATGTTTCAGCGAACCATTCCTGAAAATTACCGTACTTCTATGAAGCCGATTGAGAAAATTCAAAGACGAGGCTAATGCGGGGAATGTGAACTATAACATCAGTATAAGTGCACAATTTCGACCGCGCATCCAGGACACCAAAACGCGCTGAAAAAGACTGTGATTTTCAGCGAGCACTGCACTGCAATCAACCCGGAATTTTAGGTTCCTGAAGTAAACAGACGGCCAGCCTGGCGCCTATTGTCACGTACCTATACTGTGTATATTTCACTGTATAAAACCATAGTGAACTATCTTCTGCTGTAGGCTATATTCTCCCCTCATCCTTGCATTGCATACGGTATACAATTTCTCTGTGTACCCTATATATATCTATATTTACTCCAATGTACATTAGTGTCTTTATACTCTCGTGCATATAGCACACATATGCTATATATATATATATGTGCACACGCCCATGCACTTTACCATTCCTTCACACCCTGATTAGATGTGTGCTTAAATCAGCTGACTGCAACTGATTTCCCACGCATCGATGTGCGTATACTAACGGAAAATCTAAAATGCCGCGGAAATGTCACTTTCATCTGACGACGTTTCATCAGACGACATTTTGAGCCATTGCTGTGCGCTGCTGTCCGTTAAAAAAATCTTGTACGTCATTCATCTCTCCAAAGGCGTTCTGGTCCACTGTAGGCAGTCAGCCACTCTGCTGTTCTTATACATAACCACAGCTGTCAGAAGGTTGTGACATCGCCTGTACCGTTGTGAAAAGTCAGCCGGTTGCTTAAGGTCCCTACTATGGCTTTGAGGCTACGGCACCAGCGTTAGAAGAGATTTATTTATGGGCGCTGTAGCCGTCGCAAAATCCGTCTTTGCTTAAAGTCCCTATTGATGCCAAAGATGATGCTCCCATCCCTGCCTGTTCCAGGGGTTTGGAATTTCATTCTCCTGAGAGTGACCTAAAGATACTGAATACATCTTTGGAACTGCTTGGAGAATCACCTACTCAGAAAAAACGACTAGATGCAGATAAATACATGAAATATAAGAGAAAAAAAATTGGTTAAACTGTCAGGAAAAAGTTGGAAAGTATGTAGAATGGAAAGGTCAGTGACAAAACTCCAGGATGCTGGAGAGGAGATGATTCAATGACTTAAAGAAAAATTTTGATCAACGTAGAAGAAAAGTGAAAAGGTACAGGTGCTGACTGTTCTCCCAAAAAGCTGGACAGTTCGTGAAGCCCAAGAGGAATTTGGTGCATCAAATTATATGGCAAGGAAAGCTAAGGCATCGGTCAAGGAACAGGGGATTCTAGCAATGCCCAATCCCAAGGGAGGTAAACCAGTTTCACTGGAAACTGAAGGAATTGTCAGGGATTTCTACTTGTCAGAGATTGTAAGCAGACAAATGCCAGGTATGAAAGACTACATTTCTGTTCTAGTGAATGGGGAAAAGCAACATGTTCAAAAACATTTGGTGCTGTGTAATCTGAAGGAAGCATATGAACTTTTCAAGGAAAATCATCCGGACACCAGGATTGGTTTTTCAAAATTTTCTGAGCTGCATCCAAGGCAGTGTGTACTGGCAGGGCCAAGTGGAACACACTCAGTCTGTGTTTGTACAACACCTCAAAATGTCAAACTCATGTTCACCGGAGTCAAATTAGACTCAGTCACTGATGGAGAATTCAAACATTATCGCCATTGTCTTGCAGTGATTCAATGCAATCCTCCTCACATTGACTGTTTCCTTGGCAGGTGTGCAGAGTGTCCTGGAACTGGTGGTCTTCGAGATAAGCTTGAAACATACATGCAAGACAATACGATTGATCAGATCCAGTATAAATAGTGGACTTCAACAGATCGTTCAAATCTTGAGACCAAAGTTCAGACAGTTGCAGAGTTTCTTGACTCACTCCTAAATGGTCTTCAGAAACTGTTGCCACATGATTTTATTGCCAAGCAGCAGGCAAGTTACCTTCAGGATCTGAGGAATACACTTGAGCCAGGAGTGGTCTTAGTTATTGCTGACTTTGCAGAGAACTACAGTTTTGTACTTCAGGATGCAGCTCAGTCCTTCCATTGGAACAATCTCCAGGCAACAATCCATCCCTTTATGTATCACTTTCGGTGTGACATGCAGGATGAAATCCCTGAACATACAAGTTTCGTAGTCCTATCAGAGAATGAACTTTAGGAACGTTTTAAAGGTAATCTGCTTGATATAATTATATACTCAGAGGCAATGAAAACGCAACACCAGTTTGGATTCAAATAATTTTGTGACTCAAATTTATTAAATTTATTAGACTTCTTATTTGAACAATTCAAATATGTTGGGTGGGTTGACTTTGATGAATTAAATGTGTTAATGGGCCGATTTGGACAATAATAGACAGATGCATTAAACATAACGAGCACAAGTTGAAAATGACTGAACGGAACACACATTTAAAAATGAACTCAAAATAACAGTCAGTGTCGGGTGTGACCCCCACGAACATCCACACAGGCAGTACAATGTCTCCTCATGGACCTGACTAAGCGTCTTAGGTTGTCTTGGGGAAGTTGTCGTCACTCTGCCTGTAGTGCATTCTGGAGTTGCTGCCTGGTTTGAGTTCTGGGTACTCTTGATGAAAGAGCTCGTCTCAATTGGACGTACTACACCCAAAACGTACTGATGCTGGACGTATTACATCCAAAACGGTGAGCCACTTGCCGGGCACTTACTCCCGCCTCTAGCATACCTAGGGCCCTGTTCCGTTCTTCAGTCGACAGACGTGGCATTATAACACTTAAAAATGCTTTTTGTGTGGCTTTTATCATGCCCTTATATAGGGAAGACAACCCCTCCTTCATTTCAACCACTGTACTTGCACAACTCCTAATCCCATATGTTGTACTCAATATGGACTGATGAGAGTCCAACTCACACTGTTGAGTTAACCCATTTAAACAGGGACAGCATGTGCGCATTTTAAGAACGTGTCGTTGCCGACACAGATATGCGCGTAATTTTGAAAGTACCGTAATTACTGTAAGTTTTGCGCAATAGAAAAAAATTCCAACTGTTCCTGAAAGCTGAGAAGCTGTGCTTCAGCCCAAATACAGGCTACTATGGTAAACATGGCAGCATGATTCTCTGCTGGGATTTTTGCATTAGGCCTTAAAGGGTTAAATGATGATCATTCATGTGTAACGAGGTACACATTGTGACCCCAATGGTTACTTAAGAACTTAAATTGGACTACTCAGGTCCTGAGCTAAAATAAACCAAAATTTAGAGTGTTGCGTTTTCATTGCCTTTGAGTATAGTACAGGGAGAAAGAAAAGCTACCAAAGAAATGCACATAATCTTCAAAAGATAGTGTTGCCACATTTCACTTATCCTCTGTTGGATGATAGTTTTAGGATAAGTCTTTTGAATATTTGGGAGATTGGCTCACAATTTTCGTCCTGGGTACAAGTGATTCCTTTTTATGGTATAATAATCATTGTACTCGACTCGTAAGGCTTGTGTTGAAATGATTTTTGTTGGAGCTTCAGCGAAAATCTCATGGTTGGAATTGTTTAACCATTCTTATTTCATGATTAATAGGAAGTCTTACACTCTTCCCAGAGATATGTCCATACTGGCAACATTAAACAATCGTGTTTCTTCCGTTGTACTAATAGCATATTATTCTCTTAGTCGGTTGAGAAATCGGTAGGCCCTCCTCTTGCTGGCACACTGGTATCTGATAGCAGGATTATTGTTACGTGGCCTTGAATAAACAGGGCATTGAGATGGACTCAAACAGTTTGGTATTTGTATGTATCTGAGCATGATAGAGGGTAGCACTGTCGCTGGATGCAATAATGAATTTCACACAGTGCAAATATAATTGCTCATTTCTCAGAAACAGTTAGAGTGCCCATCACCAAATTTACAGGAAAGCTTCTTTACATCATAAAGTACCTCTGACATCAATTACGGGAAAATTGAATGATATAATTTTTTGGGGTGCATCTTTGAATTTTATAATTTGTAATAACTTTTTTTTAGTAGGCTTCAAGAGACAACTTATAGAATGGGCTTACAGGGCTGCTTGAAAAAATCTTCAAAATGACACCAGAATCAGCTCTCTAGGTGCTATACTTTGGGAGATATGGGTGTATAAAGTCGCAAAGTATCACTAATTAGCTCAAAGTTCGTTAGCACTTATCTTCCTAATTAAGAGGCTTGCAGCAAACATTTTTCCAGTTCTGACCATTACTCCTGGGTCTCAATCATTCCGCCAAATTTGAAAAAAATCTGAGAGGTCAAGGGAAATTCTTAGTTGATTTGACATGGAATGACCCCTTAAGTCATTCCCTACGGCAAGCCGCTGCCAACGGCTCGACGAATTCTACCATTCCTTACGGTAAGCCGGTGCCAGCGGCGTGGATGACCATTCGCAGTCCGATGAAAACACGAAATCAGTTGACGATTGCGGTGATGGGCCACCTGTACTTCAATACTTTATATTGTGTAATTTTTGGGAAAAGTATTCCGTACAAACGCGACAATTTTATATAAAAGTATTGCGTAGGGAATGAGTTCATAATACGTGACTTTTACGAGGGATGTTTTTTCCATCAGCCCATGTTCCCAATTTGGGCATACACCATGTTTATCACCACAGTTATACAGTTAAAACACTCTTTCTTTATGAAACTGGACCCAGGACCTATGTACTGTGCGTCACAAAGCAGCATCAACACCTATCAGCCAGGTCATTATTGTCATTCTGACTAAAATATAAACTGTTACGTACACATTACTTTATTTATTTTATTGATCTATTGATGGCAGTATTGACTGAAGTTAGGACAGGTTTTATTATTTTTAGTTTTCCTCGTGTTGTTACAAAAAACATGCTCTTTTAATGACATTGAAGATTTTCTCTGCTTGCTGTTTGGAGAAACGTTTTTGCAAATTAGTGTCACACTCGTAAGTCATTATGTCGGGAATAAATCGAAACGATAGCCGCCGGAATATTCTGGAAAGTCGAACGGCTGGCATATTAGTTAAGTAATCTTAACCTTTAATTCAATTCAATTCAACTCATCTTTATTGCAGACTCTGGGTCCATAAATGACAAAGATCAGATGACATAGAAATTACACATAATGAAAAACGACAACAACAACAAAAACAACAACAATAATAATATGTTAAATAGCCCTTTTCAGATCTTACTGCACACTGCTCTATACAGCACTCTTGTGGTGCAGTTACAGCAAAGCAAAAATGAAAAAGCTTAATGTGACACATAATGAAGCTTTTAGAATCCTGCTTAAGCTTCCAATGTGTACAAGTGCAAGTCAGATGTTTGTGAGCAGTAATGTCCTCAGCTTTCATGTTGTGCTGAGGAATTTTATATTTAAATTTATATGTTGAATGTCTGACTCGAAGAACGAAGTTATTCAGGTCCTGGTTGAGCCTACAAGGAGTGACACTGGGTACTTTTCTCTCTTCTGGAGGCACTGGAGTGATTGTATGTGTTTTAGCTATTGTGGCATATGGACTTTTGTATTGTTTTAATCGTTGTGGTTGTTTGTTCTTTTATTTGTGTTTATATGGACCACACTGATCTGAAATAAAATAAACAGTAACAACGATGAATAAAATGTTAATTAACCTAAAAGCAGACATTTATACCAATGCGCCCACAGTTTCGACTGATATTTTACTGCACTGACTCCAGGATTGACTAAGGTCATAATTATCATAATGCTAGATTCATTAATCCGACATATAAATTTAAACGTGGAATTTCTTAAAACAACATTAAAATGTTGGCAATCCATTTGACACAAATAACTGACTTGCACAAGCCCATCTAGGCTCCTTCAAAAAAATTTGCTTGGCATCATTATAAGCAACTATGAGCTTTCTGATACTAGCTTTCTGATATTCGCGCCACAAATGGGCAGTGTATAAAGGTGTACAATACGACTTAAACAATGTAATTTTCACATCAGCAGTACACGTGAAACTTGCGTAACAGTCTATTTGCTTGAGCATACATTTTCTTTCCCTGTCCTGAAATGTCATCATCATCACGCAGATCCTCCGTTATCCAGTGCTTGAGGTATTTTACTTTACTACAGATATTAAGAGTATTATTTTCCAGGACAAAGGCTGGAAAAGATAGTTTCCTATCATTTCATGATCAAAATGAGATAACAATGCTTTTACATACATTATATTTTAAATCAAACTCTGCACCATACCCTGAACAAATTCAGAGTAATTGTTGAATTCCAGCACTACATCGGTGTAATACAACTATCTCGTCCGCATACATAAAATGGTTTACAAGTTTTCTGTCCAACAAAGAAAAAAAAAATTTAAATAAAATTTTTTAAGCATTCTGACAATTCTTCCATGTATAAATAAAATTAAAAAAAAAACAGGAGACAAACTACCTGTCATGGCTAGTGTCCCGCCAGATGCCTAAAACAATCCGGCGGGCACTAGGACCATGGGCCTAAATGAACAGAAGGCTCAAATGCCAGGCTGGTTAGAAAAACTGAAGGTTTAATTATTAAAACAATACAGAGCTAAAAAACACAGGAGCAGCACAGGTCGCAAAAGACAGAGTAAAAATCCAAATGCAGAGGCAATTAGGACTGGCAAATGCCAGCCCTTTATACTCTGCCCTCACCTCCACCTTAACGGGCTGCACCTGTTGCCGGTCAAGATGGAGGTGAAAGAATGCAACAGAGGAGGGGCTGTAAGGCCAAACCCTTACTCTACCACCCTGGCGCACTCCATTGGTCACTTTAAAGGGGGCTGATATATGAATATTTCCCCATCTGACTTGCATATTATGGCATGTGTACCAATATGCAAGGATTCTTACTAAATATCGTGGGAACCCTTCTGATTTTAACTTTGAAAATAATTTACCATGATTAACATGATCAAATGCCTTAGATGCATCAATAAAGCACATGACGACAGTAGAGTTAAGACTCCGATATTTGTTTACAATTTCTTTCAGGATAAAAATACACATATTAGTGCTATGTTTACTTTTAAAACCAAATTGATTGTCAGAGGAAACAATATACATTTGCAGTCCATCTAATGAGAGGCTCTCAAGAACTTTAGATAAAACACTGGCTAGAGCTAAGGGTCTATAATTGTCTGTACTACTTATTTTCCCTGCTTTATTCTTAATAACAACCACCAAGAGTGTTGGCAACAATGACTCTGGTAGGACGCTATGCATTAGGAAACAAGTAAAACAAAGTGCAAGCAAGGGAGCTAACCTACAATTTGGTATACTTCATATGTTCAGCTGTAAAGCGGTCCAAGCCACATGCCTTTTTTATCAGCCAACTTCATAATGGCTGGGCGAACCTTTTCAGACTGAATTACATTGGTCTTATCACCATCTTATCATCATTGTGCAAAATAGTTATTTTGCTCTGGTTTCCTATCATCAGTTGCCTGAACTTCTAGCTGAAAAGTCAATGAAAATATCTATAAAACTCAAACAGCTCTCTAATCCAGAAACTCTGCAAGAAAATGTGTGATCTTCTGGGGTCCCATTAAAGTTTTCTCGCATAGATGAACAAATTGCCCTTTATGACCCCACTGGAAATGCGAATATTTATTGAATTCTACCAATGATCCTCTTCATTGACCAGAGCATAAACAATATTTTTTTTTAATCAATATAAGCAATGACTTTTGCTGAAACATACATTTTATGATCTGCATCATTAACAGACAACTTGATAAGCTCTCAGGAGTTACGCAACCAGGGTAGCTGCAAAAAACCAGGCTGGATGCTATATTTGCAGTATCAACAATCAGCTGCGCTACCAGTTGATTTCAAATGTGAATAATGGTGGGTTAAACATCTTTGTCAATTTTTTGACAATGTTTTGCTTTTGACAACATACTTGAATATTATCTTCTGGAAATATGGCAGTATCTTTGGATTTATTTACTATATGTGTGAGTTGTTTTTAAAATGGTTTACAATGCATTATTATTGATATTATTATTAATTTTATTCATGTTATAAGATTATAATAACATATGAATGAATAACATCTAACTCTATTCTATTCTAAGCACATTAATTCACGTGCATTCAAATTTGCACACACACACACACATACACACACAATCATACACACAAACATACACACTGCATGTGCCTCAGTCATTTCAAATTAAAACAACAAAACAAGCAAAACATTAGATCACTCCTGATGTTTATTAAAGAATTAGCACAATTGCCATCATAAAAGTGGGTTTAAACACAGGCCTAAAAAATCTCGTAAGCAGATAAAATAAATAGAAAAAAAATGGTTGCTAAGCGACACATTCTGTCAAGGACACTCCAAAGTAGTTTCTTATTTTCTTATTATTTTTCCATTCTTTTTTCTTGGAAGATACATAAATCTATTTATGATATTAATTTAAGAGCACTGCAAACATTAATTACTTCAGGAAATAACCTAATTTATCTATACATTTATTGAGACTGTTCTCATTTATGATTTTTTTTTTTTTTTTTGATGTTGATAATTATTGTGATGAAAAAAAATTAATTGCTGCTAATTTACTGATTTCCTGCTAGTTTTATCCAGTCAGAAGAAAACGTGCAGGAAAATTTTTCCCTGAATAATACAAAGTCGGGATGCTATAATCCAAAAAGGTCTATTCTCACATTTTAAAAAAGAGGACAGCATAGTTTGAGTCCAGGCATCTGCAAAATATAGACAAACTAGTTTGGTTCAAATTAAAAGAAGTTCAACTGATGTATGTCAGTGAATAGTGATCCTCTGATACACACACACACACACACACACACACTCACACCTTACAGACACACTCACACAAATGGTGCATTGTCATCATCTTTAGATCTTTCAAACCAATGGAGCAAAATATTTTATATAGATTTACAAGATTTATGATAGATCACAATCCCAAAAAAGAGTTTTCATTCCAGCCAATCTTTCAAATTGTTCATGTTAATATAGGATAAAGCATTCTCCAAACCAAAAGAGAAAAGGACCATCCCAGCTGTTACCAATTAAGGTCGAAAAGTCAACATCTGTCATGGTATGGGGGAATGTGAATAGCCATGGCATGGATTACTCGAACATTAGTGAAGCATAGGCGGAGTTTAACATCCGTGTTTGGGTGGGGCACCGGATGGGCTGGGGGGCACCTGGAGTACCTCCCTTCATTTAAAGCAGGAGGTTTAAGGGACCTATCTTGAGAAAATTTTTGCATTATTTGACCAAAAACTATGCAATTCAGCAATATTTATATCATTTCTATTAGGTTGCTATGTTTATTACAGGCCTATTGTAAAACTTCAATTAATAGCCCGAGCTTTGATTCACTTCAATCTCTGAACTCAGCCAGCCTATTTTTGGGACAGGTGTCTATATGGGACAGGCCTTTAATTCCTTTTGCACAAAACTTGCTCAGCAAAGATGGGAAATACTATCCAATTGTTTTTTTGTTTTTTTTACCAGTAGGACTACTACCTGGGTTTGGGCTAATGGGCTATCTAATCATCTCATCGATAAAACGACTGACAGTCAGATGCAGAGTTCATCATTTGCAAGGAGGAGGACGAATGTGTGCCAGTCTTTCACGATTGGAAAAATCTTCATGATGAACCCAGTGATAAAAAACTGAGACCAGAATTAGAGACAGAAATAACAATGACATTTGGGCTGAGAATGAGATTTTTTAAAAGAATCTTTTTTTTCTCGGCATTTTACGTAGTTGTTTAAAGGTCCCATATTATGCTGTTTTTAGAAATTTAAAATATGTCCAATGGGTCTTTAAAATAATTTTAAGAATTCAGTTACAAAAAAAAAAAACTGCACACATCTAGGCCAAGCGTGTTATGGTTCTGCCTCATGTGTGTTGTCTTTGTTCTTATTTTTGCTCGTGCTTTACTCTCGCTTTATTTTTCAGCTTTCATTTCTCGCCGGCTGATGTTCGATGTTCTTTGCCCAAACTCCAGTGATGTCGTGTGACAGCCTTCAGCATGCCTGAGTCTCGTTGTCCAATCACGTTTCCTCATTCGGAATCGGCTGTGGTATTTCATTCATTACTTCCACCTGTGCTTGATTCTGGGTCTCGCTAAACTCTGAGTGAATGTGTTCTCTGATAGGTTAATTACTAACCCGTACTAACCAGCACTTATTTGAGGGTGATTGTAAATATTTCGTCGCGTAGTATTAACCTTTATTAACTCATTAGCGAGCGCGAGTGTTTCTAGCTTTTGTAAATTCCTTCCTAAGCTTTCCCTGATTAACTCCGTTTAAAGCTGTGCTTTCCTTTGCTTCTCTCGTGGTGCTTTTTACTTGTCATGTTCAGATTACCTCAGTCTAAACTGTCTAGCTTCATTGATTGTCTTAGCATCTTGTCTCGAGTCATTATTGTTGACCCGGTTCTCGTGTAATTGTTTTATTAATCCCATGTGTTTCTGTTCCATTCAAGATTGCATTCCGAGTCCCCGCCTCCTCCCGTGGCTATATCTGTGGCAAAGTGAGAAGCAACATCAGACGGAACTTTGTATTGGCTTTACTGTACACTGTGAAATCTCTGCTCCTGTGCCTTCCCGAGTATTTCCTTTGTATGATTCCTGAGCCTTTTGTTTTGCTGCGCCCACGTCTTGTCTGCCCTGTGTCTAAGTCTCCCAGTGTGTCCGTCAGTTTAGTTAGGTTCAGTTTTTGTTTTTCTAGATTATCCACTCTTGGAGTGTGTTTTCCTGTATCCCCCTGCCTTGGGCAGTGTACCTTAGTTTCTCCCATTTGTTCAGTGCTTGTGCACGGTGTTTTGTTTCTAGCCTGTGTGCCCATTTTCTCCTTAGTGTTTGGTGTTTCAATAAACACTTTGGATCCTGCACCTGGTGTCCCCCTGACCTTTTCTAACAAAGTGAGACCTCTTCTCTCGCTCAGTCTGTGCCGGCCTGAAACACAAGCTGTTTTGAGTGGGCAGGGAGGCTATGTTAATAAGGTGCTGCTCTGATTGGCTGCCTGGCCACTTCGATTCCGGGGGAGGGTGCAGACCCGAAAAACCAAGATGGCAGGTATTTCAGGACAGCTCTCAGCGGCATGTATTGCTGTAAGACCGTACTTGTTTGATCCCAAATCCGAACCTGAATGGGAGGAGGAAGCAATTGAAGTATTGCAGCAAAGTTTACAGCTGGATATCAATGAGTGGCAAGTTGAAATTTTAGTGTTTTGCTCGCACTGTCCCACCTTGCATGCATGTGATTGTAGCTGTACTGTTTTATAGTCATGTCATATACCCACTTACCTGTCCGGAGAAAACTTTGCTAAAAGCTCCTGTCAACCATTACTAACACAATTCCAACACCAAGCTACTAAATGTGTTAAGAACAGACGGAGACTCAAAATGCAGATCAAACTCAGCACGGCATTTATTAAACATAGGATTCGATCCCTTACTCATGGTCAGTTCAGAAATAAATCAAGCCAGCAAACAGGTACAGGGAAGCAGAATCATAATCAGTAATACAGACCAAAAATCGGGAAACCAGGAAATCAGTCCGCACAAAGACAATGTACAAAAAGGGGGAAATAAAATAAAGGGATGAAGGGAATGGGGGAAAAGGGTAAGGGGAAAAGTAGGGAAGGAGAGATGAGGGAAACTAACTAAACAATTGAGAACACAAGGGCAAAGGGAATACAAGGACCTCTCTATCACTCTGCAATCTCACTACAAACACAAGACTTAAATATACAGACTGATACAAACAGACAGATACTTTCAAAAGAGCAATCACAAACCAATAGCGCAGAGACGGACCAGCCAGACGGAGTCAAGGGAAGAACGAATCGACTTGGAACAAAGGGGGAATGGGATATTTAAGCACAAGCCAATTAACGTGATTGCCCGACTAGATAGGGAACAGCTGTGGCAGGAAGCCAGAGAGGGGCGGAGCCAGGAAGAGCAGGACAGGGGTAGGCGAGTAGAATGGAAAGGGCGTGGAAACCTATGCTAATCTGCTCTACACACCCAGGCCCTGATTCTGAACTACTCTCAGGTGCAGACAGGCAGCGAGAACAGAATGAAGGAAGTTAGAATCACCTCACCGAATTAACAGGGGAATTAGGGCATTAACAAAGACTGGCAGGAGGGAAGAACACGAGGATTTACACTGACAATGACAATCAATTAGAACAATACACAATCACTCAGGAAAATAACAAAAGGTACATAAATGAAAATAAATACTAACAATAATGAAAACTAAAAATAAAACAGACAAAATCCCACTTTCTAACAAAATGAGTTCGTAGCAAAAACACACAAACTGTGTAAGCGTTGCTTATGTGGAGCTAGTGAATCGATAACTTCTACCGGAAATCCGTATCTGACCTCCACTTCTTTTTTCGGCTTTTTATTAGCCGGAACAATTTTCAAAGTAGGACGAAATCGTTTGTTATACCAGACATGTTATAGTGCGTTTCGCGATTGCTTTCACCGCGGTAGGATCAGAGAGCTAGCCCACACCACGGCAAAGTACCTGGCTGACACTGGTCATGGATAAGTAAAACGATAGTTTCACAGCAGCAGTAAACAAACCCAAACACGTACCCTAAGCTCCGCAAAGCCTACGTCTGGTCTAACTGCAGCCTTATCAGCCCAACTTTGCAGACACGCACTACACATCTTCGGTTTAGCTTCAACTGTAGCGGCTATGGTCAGGTAACGTTATGATGAAACTACCACCTTGATGCTAACCAAAGTAACACAAGCATACCAATCTGAATTTCTGCATATAAATTAACCAGGAGCATTTTTTAAGTAACACGGAACACGAACTAACATATGGTAGTAACCGCACGGTCATCATAACGACAGTGACAAACGTTACCCTGCAATACAGGTTTTACAGACAGTAAGTTCTGTTACCATGAACAGTTGTACCAAGCATCCAAATTACAAGCAAGTATAAAAAGTTAGCTTCAAATGAGGTTTATGTTCACACATCTTTTGTTGAATGTCTCCTTGATATTATTTACTCTGGCATATTTAGGACATGAATATTAGCAACAGTAACTTAGCTACGTTAGCCGCAGTGCTACAGCCACATTCAACAGGTTATCATGTTAGGTAGGCTTATGCAGTAAAGCAACAAAAAAATGGTAAAACTTACTGCTTCTGTGTCTGAGTCACGGACAGTTGTTACCGATCCAGGCTTTATCTTCAGATATTTTACAAAGCCTGCATTTGAGGCCAGTTGTTAGTGCTAACTATCATTAACGGTCCTGCTTGCTACCCGTAACACGTTAGCTTCACTTACATGATTTGCTGTCATATCCTTACTTACAGCTTGTGGCTCCAAGCGCTTGATCGATGCAACTGCTCCAGGTTTGAGAAGCAGCTGAGTCTATAATCACTCAAAGCTAACTGAACATGTTATTAGTCGGATGACTGGGCAATTTATGCTTAGTTTGCTTTTCTGCATTTGTGAAATTCCCCTGAAACAACCCAGATTTGTGTTCACAAGGTTGACTGTTCTATAAGTGGTAGCCTGTAGCCTGTATTGTGTTCAACACAAATTCGAAAAAATGTAAATCTGGGGGATGGGATTCAGAGAAAATGAAATTTTTCAAATTAATGATTTGTATAATGGCCATCAATACTACCTCTTATTATAGCGCTGTTACTACTTTGCATTGGTATAGCCTAAATTAATTCTGCGATTCTTAATCGGAAGCAGGTTTAGAGTCATCCTGCATTAGTCACTGCAAATATGTTTCAATTCTAAGTGTTTAAAAAAAAATGTATTTCCTATTATTACAGTTCTCAGGTGGTGGTTTTGATGGGTTTTTCAAGGAATCTCATTTCCCGGGGTTAAATCCTTATTCAAATAGATGCAAAGAAGTTTTACTCTAGAGTTTTTGTTATGACTCATTTTAGCCACTGGGGGGGCCTTGCTCCCCTTGCTCCCAGCAAACTATGCCGATGCAGTGAAGGCACTACCAATGCTGAAGGACAGATATGCACTTTGGTGCAACATATGCTGTCTTCTAGACGGCACCTTTTCAGCAATGCCTCTGCTTATTTCAAGTAGACAGTGGCGAGTCGCATTGAGTGCATATTTCAACTTCTTATCAGGGAACCCAGCCCGGCAGCTAGTCTGGCCTACCTGTAGGCTTGATCTGTCTCCTGATGACAATGCATGTTGCTTTAAAGCCCCTGGAATCCCAAATCCACAATAGCCTTCCAATTATGTAATTTTGCGTTATTAATGTAATATAAGCACATTACAGTAAGCATCTAACAAATATTAGAAATTAGTTTCCATCAAAATTCAAAATATTCTGATTTAGGTTTTGTAAACTCTCATCATATTTCCCATAGATATCCACAAAAGGACAGGGAAGTGGAAGGATAATTTTCATTATAATAACTGAAAATATGCAGCCTGATTGTCAATTTCAATTAAAAAAATGTTATCAAGGTCTAACCGAGACCCTTTATGAGTATTAAATATAGACTGATAAAAACTTAATCATGTTAGCACCCATAACTGAGACTTATGTGGCTTTGAATCCATTTATATTGCCAATAAATATTAATTTCATAACAATTTGTGTATAACAGTATGATTTTTACCTTTTCTATAATGTGTCGGGAAAATCTGCTCTCTCTTCAGACCTCCACAGCCATGTGTTCACTTCCCAGTGGGTCTCATCACACTCGGGCTGCTGTCAAGCATTTCAATATCAACCAATGTTTGAACCTTCACTGACCACTGACAATCACCCCTGCACACTCCAGACACCCATTCAGTTCAAGTAGAGTGGACATTAACCCTTTGAGCGCTGAATAAGCGCTCCCTGCGAGAGCTCTTTTAAACAAGTTGCCAATATGCCATATGATAGGTTTTCAACAGCATCTGATCTTGATATCTTACGCCTATATAACGCCATTGTGCAACTATAGTTGCCTATGGCGCTCAAAGGGTTAAAACATAAAGAGGCCGCAATGTAGTGGAACTATAGGTTGCAATCCTCTCTATTAAGTATCTTTATGTGCAGTATTGTCTTCTTGATGCAACTTATTCAACTACTACTGCCGAGATAAACACTTCAGATTGGAAAAAGCCGCAAACCCTGGAGGTGCTAACATTACATTGGATTGGCGCATGGTATATGTACGATTCTTTGTTTTTCTTATCATTTTCCCCATTGATCCAAACTTGGTCAGGATGTTATTACCACGTCTGAAAGTTGCTTGGAACACATCCTGACTATCCTCTCCCAAGTCTACGCCTATGCACTCAATATTGGTATCTTAAATGAGCCCCTAAGAACCATACCGGGCCATCCCGCACTTTTGGCGAAATAGAGTTGAGGTAGTCAGCATGTGCAGAAAACTAAGATCTACATTTCCTAAATGAGCCAACCCAATCTACCCACATGGATTGTTCATACAAGCAAACGCCTCTCTGCCCCTGTACATATGCACTGCACTGCCTTATCCATAATAGGCCATCCCAGAACCTTCCCATAATTCATTGCAGACATGGCGGCTAGGTATCTCACTGATGAGGAACTGCTTGCTATGATTGATGATGATGGTGAAGTGTAAGATAATGGAGACCCAGAGTTTGTCCCAAATTAATCAGAAGATGATGATTCCGCTTCAGAAGGAGGTACCTTTCACTTTAAACGAAACAGAAGGGCATCCAAAACCTGCAAAAGAAGTGCATTACGTAATTGAACATATCATGAGTTTTTAACATAAGCAGTGTTTCTAGTTCCCAGTTACTCTAGGTGACACAGGAGGCTGGCAACTTTAAGTCCCATTTTCTCAAAAGTTCCCCAACATGGGTTGGCCCAGTATGGTTCTTAAGGGCTCAAATTATTTTTTACTATTTCAAGCCACATTTCCACAAAGTACGACACTGAAGACTCCAGACATCCGAGCAGCTGAAGATGCATATTAAAAGAGAATAGGGGAAAATCCTTCAAATTTGGAGCAATTTATGTCTTCAGTTCCCCAGCAGGTTCTTGGAGGGTTGTTAGAAGGAAAGGTGATATAACACAGTGATAAAGGTACACCTGTCCCAACTTTTCTGGACTGTGTTGCAGGCATAAATTTTATGATGTTTTTTATTTATCTCCAAAAAAGCAGAGAAGGAAAATCTTTGAAGCTCTTGTCTGCACAGTTTTCAGTTAAATACAGGTCAAGGGTGACATTAAAATCACAATTTTCCTTTTTTAATTAGAAATTTAGGTAATGCATCATTTTTTTCAGGTCCGAGAATTTCATGGTAAATAGGTGATAATTAGTGGAAATTTCCACCCAAATTACATCAAAGTTTCTTGTAAATTTCCCCAACATTATTTAATAATTTCATGGTATGATAGACGGTAAATGGGTGATAATTAGCGGAAATTTCCCTCCACATTACCGCAAAGTTTTTTTTTGAAAATTTCCCCCAATATTATAAAATAGTTTCATGGTAAGAAAGGACAGCAGCCACTAAATTGAAGTAAGTTGTTGCCACTTTAATTCCAAGTAGTTTTTACTAAATTTCTGCTGATCATGGCGGCTTCATGTCCAACTATTTTCTGTGTAACTTCCGCTGGACAGGCCACTAAATTGAAGTAAGTTGTTTCACTTTTATTTTCTTTTTAGTCTCTGCCAAACTTCTTTGGATCATACCAGCTTAACATCCAAGTACTTTATGTCAAAATTCTGCTGAGCGGGCCACTAAATTGAAGCGTGTCGTTGCAGCCTAATTTCAAACTAGTTTCTGCCCAAATTCTGCTCATCATGCCAGGTTAACTTTATACCAGATCACATCACCAGTTACAAGCTCATTATCAAGCCCAGCAAAGATTCTTACCAATTACCAGCTCCTCTTAATGAAACCAGCACCAGCTACTATTCAGGCTATAAACAATACTTTCTGGTTTAAAGCTGTTCAGAAAGGAAGTTCTAAGCTGAGCTTCTCAAATATCCTTGAATATGTACTTTAAAAAAAAACCTTCTCTAACAAGCCTACTTACAACAAGACTCATCTTCTGTCTAAAATACACCATGTAATGCTATTTAGAAAAAAAACACAAACTATTAAATTCTTTGAAAATCTTTATATTGTGTTTCAATTTATGCCATCAAATATCTGAAGTAAAACAAGCAAAATTAATATAAAGGTTGGGTTTTTGTTGATGTCCATAATTTTTCTGTAATGCATCTACAGGCTTTTGAGTCTTTTTAAAAATTTCTCCTCTGGCAAGTTGGTCTGTAGCCAGTCCTGAAAAGAGAAGGGAAGAAAGACAGAAAGAGGGAGAGAATAAATGGCCTGAGTCTCAGTGCTTGCTTCATTTACAAACAATATTTAAAGGTCATCTAACCCGGTATCTTATTTGTTTATATATCTAGTATACTCAGCAACAATTTGTAACCAATTGTAAAATTGTGAATAATACATAAAAAGGACATGTATATGATTTTCTTCAAGGCCGATCACCATTACATGAGAGTGAGCCCAGTTCATTAATTTACTTTTTAATCTAATACGGATTCTTGTCCATCTAGTGATTTTTGCTGCTGTATATACTTTACAAAATCGATCAATAATTTATAGTCACCATTGACAAAAGGCCTCCTTGTTAGACCTTATTACCTGAAGGACCACTCCACCACACAAATTATTACAGAATGATTGTAGCTAGCAATATTTTAAGATAGATTGTAACTATGGCACATGCCTCCTCAAAGTCCTTCCAGCGCACCAAAATGGAGCCCAGACAGCACAGCTATGTGGCCTCAACTTAGTTGTGATGGATGCAGCAATGCAGGCACAACATCATGCCTGTGTGGCCGACATTTCCCCGCTGTTTATACCAGTGATTCTCAAACTTGGTCCTGGCGCCCCACTGTGTACGCTGGTTTTTGTACCCACCACAATTGCAATCTTAGGATTTTAACAAGCTGTTGATTTGTCTTAACCCTTAATGTGAGTAATTTTTACTTGCCATATCCCTCCAAAAGATTATAATTCGTTATGTAGTTGACAAATGACCTTCAGAGGGACTCGCAGGTACCTGAGAACCCTTCTGAAGGTCATTGCCAACTGAAAATTGTCAAAATTGTTGACGTTTTTAAAAGCTGAAATCTGAAATTTTGCTTTGTATATTTTGTGCCTTGCATGACTATAGCAGTGATTAGCACTTTTAGGATTAATTAGGTGCATTTATGTTTAGAACAGTTATTTATCCTCTTAAGCCACATTAGAAAAATCTATACATGCCATGAAAAATAAAAAATGCATATCCACATTGAGATATATTAGAAATCGAGGATCTTACACGAGTGGGCATGTCATGTGAAAGTTATGAAATGAGTTGAGAAAATTTTGTGTTTTTTGTGAGGTTTAGCGAGCAACAAACACAAAATTGACAAAACTAGTTTATAACTCTCTAATGACATGAACAAGAGTATAAAATTCTGTTTATCACATAACTGAATTACGTATTTTAATAGAAAACAAATGTAATTTACGTTAGTGCCTATTTTTTGTTAGCCTTGAGCTAACGCCATCGCTCTGCTAACAAAGTCAGTCAGTCACAGACATTTGCAGTTGAACCAGCGACAGTTTGTAAATTCAGTAAACTGAGTAGCTAGCTATCGTCAGCTCACAAGCTAACAGACTAATGTTACATTATGGTTATGAAAACATAATGCATACATGCTAGCTAGCTAGCTAAGTAACGTGAGCTCAGTTATGTGAGTAGAACCTAGCGATCTTGCAACAGCCCTGAGTCATACCGGTTCAACCAACGTTACACTTGATGTTCAATTTGGCTAAATATTAACAGTGTGACATAATGCAGAGTGATTTTTTTCCCCCCACGCTCTCAACCAATGAAATTTTTAGCATAAGTGATATTACCCTTGGGCAGTGCTTCCCAAACCTCTCCTGGAGGCCCACCCGTCCCGCATGTTTTAGATCTCTCCCTGCTCCAGCACAGATGATTCAAATGATCAGGTTGTCATCAATCAGCTTTAGGGGGTGATTAACGAGCTAATCATTTGAATCACCTGTGTTGGAGCAGTGAGAAATCTAAAAAATGCAGGACAGGTGGGCCTCCAGGAGAGGTTTGAGAAGCACTGCCCAAGGGTAATAACAAAAATGTGTCATCAGCTGTGGAAAAAGTACTGCAGTTATGTGATAAACTTGTATAAACTGCAGAGGGAAAGATATTAATCAAACATTTAATCAACATAAACAATCAATAAGTTCCTCATTGGTTAAACTGTTGACACATGGTCACAAAAATTAACAATTTATGTGGCAAACAATTTAGTCACGCCTGTTTTGTTTTATGTTTATTTTATTTAGTTCAGGCAAATTAAAACAACTGTGTTCAGCAACCTAATTTGGAATTTACTGATTATCTTCGAGTGTAATTTGATCTGTTTAAAAATGTTTTTACCTGAAAATCCTCACAACATATAAAAATAAGCAAAATTCGTTCGAGGGTTTTTATTCTTCATTGCACAATCAATGGATATGTCCATCAAAATGTGGCAAAAGATGGTACATAACATGGAATGCAGCCAATTAAGACAAATTAACACCTTTTCAAAATTCTACAATTGCAATTGTGGTTGGAACTAAACCCAGCATAGTACACACAGTGGGGCCCTAGGACCGAGTTTGAGAACCACTGGTTTATGCGGTGTTGATCAGTGACCTCCCAGCGTTTATCCAGTTTATCAGCACAAAGCATCAAAGGTGGCACACACTGTACCTTTAACCTACGTTTTTAACGTGGCCTAATTAGTTGGTTACTGAAATAAGTGTTCTGTTGAACAGATGAGGCAAAGTGAATCAATAAACGCATGCAGGCCCATTCTTCGTGTGACAAGATTTGATATTTATTTGCCAATTTCCACCCAACGTTCCTCCTACTTTTGAAAGTGAAACGCGATCAAAAGGCCCATCTTCCTCCCTGATTTCGATGTTGCAGCGACTAGGGTGCAGTCTGAGGACCTTCACAATTGACCTACGGCTAAGCCCCGCCCTCAAATACAATGAGCCATTCACATTGCGTATTCTCTCCCCATATACTCGGACATTCTGAGCCTGAACTTCCATTGAAATGCATTATGGAAACTCCGAATCATTCGCTTTTATGGGGTTTTAAAATGTTTCTGAGTTTAAAAAAATGGTCAAACGCTGTGCTTGGGGTAAATGTAACTGCGACACAAGGTATCCCAAGAGGCTTGGCGATGGCATGTATTTTATACCCTTCCCAAAGCCACATCATAACCGAGAAAAGTGTCTCCTCTGGATAAAGCTTTGTGGAAGACCCCACTATCAGCATAACGTAGATAACAAAGGCCAACAAGGATGTCTACATTTGTTCCAAGCTAAGTCAACATCATGTTTAAGGCGACATTTGTCACTTCACTGGAGATGAATGTAAAGTTATCTTTTACATTGCTAAGTTAGCTAACGTTAGCTGAAGTTAGTAAACTCTATGGCTAACTTCAGTGCTGACGGACATTAGCTTAACGTGAGCTCCTGGCTGCTTTGTTCACCATGTCACCTTGTTTACTGAAAAGGAGTTCAGTCTTGTCAGATTAGATTTCTTAAATTTGGTAGCAATTATAATACGTAAATTAAATTTATTACCCCTCAGTGCACGAACAATGCTGATCCTCTACCTTGTTGTGTGAGAGGGTGACGGAAACGAGATGCGGTTGATCGCGTTTGCACTGAGACCTGAAAATTTTAGTTTCTAATTTAAACTTTTCGTTGACCTTCTCCACTCTAAATTCATTAATGTATCCCTCCAATGCATAGCGTAACGCTTTTTTTTTTTTTTTTTTTTTTTTATAAATTTGGCATCTCCAATCCCACCCGAATCTGGAATGCCCAACTGGTGAACTATGTACAAGGCTTGCTCGTATGCGACCCCTTGCTGCCAATTCAGGAGAGTGTAGACAGTTCGCGGCTGTCCTCCGAAGCACGCGTCTGTCAGCCACCGCTTCTTGTACACTCATTGGTTGAATCTTCGCAAGTTCAGAACAAGGGCGGAGGATAACTGGACATGAACAGACTTAGAATCTTCCTGATGAGCGCCCGTCTGGCCAACAGGAGGCGCTTGAGCAACGAACAAGGCAACTATTATTTTCCCTTCCCGGCAGTCCCTTCCCAATTTGCAACCCTGTAGCGCAATAGCCAGTTGTGCGCTACCCTGCAAAGGCTGCCGACCACTGCCGGTGGGTACGAAGCGGGGATCGAACTCGCGACGTGATAGTCACTTCTGCTTCGCAACACGATGCTTTACCGAGTGAGCTATCTGGCAACCCTAGTGTAACATTTTATATCTCCAACTGTGATACCAGCCATTAGCACCTATTCTAAAATGTTGATTGTTTGTCCGAGTCAGTGGAGGGGGCGGGGCTTAGCCATAGGTCAATTAAGTGGGATGGATCAAAGCGGAAACAAAATCTCCGTTGTATAACATTTTCAGTGACTAGTATAATGGAAAAGGATTTTAAAAGCCGAACATATCCCAGAGTGATTGCGTCCCAGTGTTAACAAGAATAGGCCATGTCAACATTACCAAGCTAGAGTTGGCAGGCTTACATGAAGTCCCACAATCAAAATAAACTCACCAAGATCTAAAACGGTTGAAAAGACTTAACTTCCCTGACAGTTGTACAGTTGTCCTGCACAAGACCATCAATAAAATACTTTACTTTTCGCAGGGTTTCTCAGAAGCCTCGCATTTCCCAGTCCCACCAATGTCTCTTCTGTCTTCTCTTCCCGCCGTCACTGATCAGTCACTATGGCTACATGATAGGCAGGCAGGGCGTGATCGCGTAATGTCACACTTTATATAGCCATCTAGCCAATGTTAACTAAGGAAAATATTTGTAAATAATTGTCATATTTCAGCGATATGATTTGGTTTTGCCCTAACTTTACCAACTTCGCTAGCTGCAATAGGCATGAACGTACCTGATATGTTTTGCGGCACTTTCGTGCGTCTGATCTATACTTTCAAATTCATGGGACGTTAGATAGCTTGCTAGCCAATTAGCACAAGAATAATCGCTGTTACACAAAGCTAACAGGTGAAGTTGGGCCAAAACCCAAATGACATCGCTTAAATATGACAACAATTTACAACGATTAACCTTAAATAGTGTTAGCTAGCTAGCAAGATGACTATATAGGCTGAAGAGAAATGTTATACACGATCGCATACTCTCATCTTGCCCTGCAGCTGACAGAGAGTCGCGTCATCTCCATTCACTTGGACCAGAGCAGAGCCATGTACTCGGAACATTTTTTTTATACAGCAATGGCTAGTCGTGGAGGCGCAAGTACCTGGAAGGCAGCGAAAAGGACTATTCGCGCAGCTGAGTCGAAGCGGAATAGACCATTCATGATGCACTTTCCAATGGTAAGACATTTAGAGAATTAGAGAGCTTGATTCAAATGTGCTGATAATATATAAACATGTGCAGGAAGGCATTTTTTCTGGATTATCCCCCACTAAATTTGACGATGTATTGAACCTTACGGGACAACAAATTTGGCTTGGACACAAGCTAGCTAGCTAGCTAGCAAGATAAAGTTAGCAACACATAGCTAACTCACGTTAGCCATGAACAGCGTATTGATCGCAAATTCAGCGCTCTTAGTGCCATTTCATCCAAAGTTGTGGAACTAGAGAAAAATGCTTCCAAATATTTTTTTTTTTTTTCTGCGGGGTGAGGGGTGTTTAATGTGACAAAATTAACGTAAATATAACATTGGGCTTGTCATTTTAGTGGTGGGTGGAGGTGGCCAAGTGAGGTTATCTTGGAGTACAAGCTAGCGTCAATGGAATAAAGTTAACTCAAGGTAGAGCGCTGTTTTTTGTCGTTACTTTTCGTTATTGATATTTAAATTTTAATATATATAATATATATGAGCCCTTAAGAACCATACTGGGCCAACCCATGTTGGGGAACTTTTGAGAAAATGGGACTTAAAGTTGCCAGCCTCCTGTGTCACCTAGAGTAACTGGGAACTAGAAACACTGCTTATGTTAAAAACTCATGATATGTTCAATTACGTAATGCACTTTTTTTTTGCAGGTTTTGGATGCCCTTCTGTTTCGTTTAAAGTGAAAGGTACCTCCTTCTGAAGCGGAATCATCATCTTCTGATTAATTTGGGACAAACTCTGGGTCTCCATTATCTTACACTTCACCATCATCATCAATCATAGCAAGCAGTTCCTCATCAGTGAGATACCTAGCCGCCATGTCTGCAATGAATTATGGGAAGGTTCTGGGATGGCCTATTATGGATAAGGCAGTGCAGTGCATATGTACAGGGGCAGAGAGGACGTTTGCTTGTATGAACAATCCATGTGGGTAGATTGGGTTGGCTCATTTAGGAAATGTAGATCTTAGTTTTCTGCACATGCTGACTACCTCAACTCTATTTCGCCAAAAGTGCGGGATGGCCCGGTATGGTTCTTAGGGGCTCATATATACACAGTACCAGTCAAAAGTTTGGATACACTTTGCTAATGTCACAGAGCTCTGTTTTTAGACAAATTTAAATGGCTTAACTTCTCTATATAATATCAAGTGGAATCTGGTAAGAGGTAAACAGTCAGAAGTTAAAAAAGAATAATTTACTTTTTAGAATAGAGTCTAAAATTTTTGAATTCTCAGAGAAGCCATATTTTGCAAAGGAAGCAGACAAATAAGCTCTTTCCATTTTCTGACAGCCAAATTAAAGACAAGCTGTTTTGGAACTAACCAAAACTTGTATTATCGACATATAGGAAGTCATATGACCTATATTTTGGCAATATTAAATTTGACCACAGGTGACTCTGAAAGGTCAAACTCGAAGTCAAGGAAAATATTAAAAATGTTAAAAGATACAATTTGAAATGTAAAAAAAAATATTTCTCAGAAACTGATAACTTTTTTCCTAAATCTGGCAATCAGCTCACCTTGATTCACTTTGAAGTGACAGTTGTGGGTCTAGTGGGGGCGCTGTACTTTAACGTTGGGTCTTACGAAAAATGGGCAAAATGGCCTGTGGAAGCTAAATGGTTGCTTATTGAGGTTAAATTTGTACTATTGACATATAGAAAATCATATATGATGTATATTTTGGCTATGTTAAAGTTGACCTCAGATGACCTTTGTAGGTGCAACAGCTTAAAAGGGCATTACAATGGCTATTAAATGTAATTAATAATAAATTAGTTAAATATTTATTAAGACTTTAATAATTAAAGTTCCTCGGGGCACCACCCTTCTAGTAAAGGGAAAATTAATAGCAATGGAATGACTAAGTTTCATTGATGTTTCACCATAAATGCCAAATTACTACATTTACAATTTGTTATAAATGATCAAAATATTCAACAAAAATGGGAAAACCAGGCTTAACTATCAATGCTAAAATTCAATAGTAATATAATTACCATTAACATCCAGCATCAACCTCACGCTGAAGGTAAGTGGAGCTCTTGACATAGCAGGGGTTAGATTCAAACCAATATTCAGGCAAAGACGACCAGAAGCACTTGTTGAAAATATGAAAATGTTTATGTCTCAGTAGCAATGAACATGCAATCAATACCTCTTGAATACAACAATAAACACACACGAAGGATTAAGTAGCGGTTATATCATGAAACAGCGTATACAAATAGACTAAAGGTAGGATGTGTGTGGGTGGGTGTATGCGTGCGTGTGATTAAGTCTGAGTGCCAAAGGGAGGGGTTAAGATAGCAGACTTGGACTCAGATCTAAAATGGCAGACTGATGATCTGGCTGTCTGAGAACCGTGTGAGAGGGAGAACAAAGAACTGGGTGGCACAGGAGGGAGTGTGAGGTATCTTTCTGGAACCAAATGCGAGACCAGGAAGTTTCAGCAAAAATTAGTTTCATTGCAGTTGGGGGGTTAACCCCCCACAAGGCAAAGGTACAGAGTCCAATCCAAAATCGGAATCCTGGGGACGTAATCCAAACTGTACACAGGGCAGCAAACAAAACTCAGTCGGGCAAAACAGGTTCGGTACACAGGCACGGGTATGTCAGAGAATCCAAAGCCAAAATCCAGTGGGCGTAATCCGAACCGTTAACAGGGCAACAAACACAAAACTCAGAGTCGGGCAAAACAGCTACGGTACACGGGCAGAGAAGTATCAAAGAAAAAGCCAAAATCAGAATCCGAGACATTCCAGTCAGAAGTATAACACTAAAAGTACAAGGCATCAACAATCGCAGCACAGGGAAAACGTTCTGACAAGGGCTATGAGTGAAATGACTGCTTAAATACACGTAGGGGAAGTCACATGCTATGATAGGGAACAGGTGAGTGGGATCAGACTAATTACAAAGGAATGAACATGAGGAAGTACCTGATTACAAGAAATTGGCAAAAGCCAAAACGCAGACAGGGATCACAGAGACAGCCTACTGACAAACATACGGCTCCGGTTAGGGAGTTCTACCGTGCACAGAGTGAGAGGCAGAACAGTGATTAGCCAGGTGCAGAGAATCTGCCGAAGCACAGCAAAGTAAATTGAGTAAAGGCAAGGGGCGGAGACTAGAGCAGAGCGAGTGCTGAGAGCTTGTTAGTCAATTAGTAATGTGCAGCTATAAAATCCCTAGTGCTTGTTAGTAAATTAGTACTATAAACAATGTTATTCTTGGTTAGTAAGTTTAACTAAAACAACAAACTGTTAGTATTGTTAGTAAAATAGAAAAGCAGGGTGAAGGAAGTAAACGAGATAGGAAGGAATAGTTGAAATCCCAGAAACCATGAAATCACCCGAAAGTGTGGCACACAATACTGGGGCAGTGAGCGATCACATGAAAAAAGACCAGACGGGGGAGACAAAGTGCAATGCATGGTATGACACAAAACATGGACCGGAATATAACTGCAATGGTGGAATATGGAAGACATACACAGACAAAACAAAAACAAAACATGGCAAAGCATCTAAATCACAATACAAAATACAAAGCATGGTCAGACAAAGCAGAATTCATAATCAAAACATGGTCAGGCAGGACAGGATCATAACAGGGAGAATTAGAAAAAGACTCCTGCACGAGGTAGGCCAGAGGCGGTGTTTCCCACTCAGTAAGCCAAGTGTAGTGTACAGAAACTAGCTGAAAAGAGAATGTGCGAATGGAGAGAGAGTGAGAAAGGATGAGAGAGAGAAAGGGAGCAGAAAAGAAGGCGCAGGCGAAGTCTGATAGGACAGAGTAGCTCGCTGCGGCGGGCTGAACAATCAGTCAGACAAGCCAAAACATCCCAATTCAATTCAAACGACATATACACTGATTTTTACACCGTTGCAGAAATCCCAAATGGTTTTACCTTTTTTATGATACCAAGATTATTCAAATGGATCAAATAGTTGCCGAGATATACTCATTTCATTTTGAGCTTGCCATTTTCGAAAAAGGACTCAGGGCTTAAGGGGTTAACTCTTCCGTGGCCAACTGGAGAGGTCCGAAAACTTTGTTCTTTGTTCTGTACCAAGGAAACTTTTCAGTCAGATGGATGCGCACCCTTGATCTCTATCAACTTCGCCGTGGCAAAGTCCAGAGAGAGCGAACAATGGGTCGCTTTAGGTCCTATAGGGGGTTCGACGTCATTAGGTTTTATTGCATTAGAGATAACGCTTTTGGAATTCTGGGAAATGTAGTTAAAATGGCTGTTCTTTGTGGTTTGCAGCCATTTTGGCAGGCTTTGGCCCTACACCTTGAAAGATCAAACCTGAGGTCAAGCAAACTTTTACCATTTTCAAAGGCTTCTAGGCTTTAAAATATTGAAGATTGGGAACATATGTGTGGCAAAGTGTCAACGATCTATCTGACATAAAAAGTTTCCTTTGTCGCTTCTTCGGTATCCCTAGTAATTGGCGAGTAATAGGGGTCCAAAAAGTGGAAAAAATCTAAAATTTGCCCAAATTCAAATACAGTTTCCATGGAAACAAGAACAGATACAACCATTGTAAATGATGGTGGTGCTAGAGGAAGTCTCATATCACAAATCCATCCAAACCCCAGACCTGTGTCAGTAATAGGGCCAGAGATATAAGGGTTTTTCTACAGTATGTTTTGAAAAGCACCCCCTACAGTCCATTTCTTCAGAGGTCCAAAAAACCAATACCAGAGGGCAGTTTGCGAAAAAATCCTAGAAATCCATTATTTGGGCCAAAATGAAAAATAGACAAAGTTAAAGTAAAATCAAAGACCATGATGGCCCAGGTGTGTTTCCACTTGGCATGGAATGACCCATGTATTGAACACTTACGGGAAGTCATATATGAACTTTCATTTGGTGGCCTTGAACTTGACCTTCGGTGACCTTTGAAGGTCAAACTTCACATGAAATTCTCATTGTATCATCACTATAAGATTGCTTGCCGGTAAGCTACAGGACCCTTGGTCCAATTTTTATGTATTGTCTACAATTTTATTAGTTTAAAATCGTTTTTGAGGATATTAAATATATAAACAAATTAAGAAGATGGTTTAGATGACCTTTAATTACTGTTTGTAAAGAAAGCAAGCACTGAGACTCATGCCATTTCTTCTCTCTATTTCTTCTCCCCTTTTCTTTTCAGGACAGGCTACAGACCAACCCGCCCGGAGGAGAAATTTTTAAAAAGACTCAAAAGCTTGTAGGTGCATTACAGAAAAATTATGGACATCAACCAAAAACCAACCTTTATATAAATTTTGCTTGCTTTACTTCAGATATTTGATGGCAAAATAAAACTCAAACACAAAATAATTTTATAAAAATTTTTTTATAAAATTTAATAAAAAAATTTTCAAAGAATTTATCCGTTTCTGTTTTTCTCAATAGCATTACATGGTGTATTGTAGACAGAAGATGAGTCTTGTTGTAATTAGGCTTGTTAGAAAATGTGTTTTTTTTTCAAAGTGCATATTCAAAGATATTTGAGAAGCTCAGCTTAGAACTTCCTTTCTGAACAGCTTTAAACCAGAAAGTATTGCTTATAGCCTGAATAGTAGCTGGTGCTGGTTTCATTAAGAGGAGCTGGTAATTGGTAAGAATCTTTGCTGGGCTTGATAATGAGCTTGTGACTGTGATGTGATCTGGTATAAAGTTAACCTGGCATGATGAGCAGAATTTGGGCAGAAACTAGTTTGAAATGAGGCAGCAATGACACACTTCAATTTAGTGGCCCGCTCAGCAGAATTTCAACATAAAGTACTTGGATGTTAAGCTGGCATGATCTGCAGAAGTTTGGCAGAAACTACTGGGAAATAAAGGGGCAACAACTCACTTCAATTTAGTGGCCTGCCCAACAGATGTTACGCAGAAAATAATTGGACATGAAGCTGGCATGATCAGCAGAAATTTGGTAGATACTACTTGGAAATAAAGAGGCAACAACTCACTTCAATTCAGTGGCCTGCACAGCAGAAGTTACACAGAAAATAGTTGGAGATGAAGCTGGGATGATCAGCAGAAATTTGGTAGAAACTACTTGGAAATAAAGCAGCAACAGCTCATTTCAATTTAGTGGCCTGCTCTCCTTTCTTACCATGAAATTATTAAACAATGTTAGGGAAATTTTCAAAAAAAAAATTTAAGGTAATTTTTTTTTTTTGGGGGGATTTCTGCTAATTATCACCTATTTACCATCTTTCTTACCATGAAATCATTTAATCATTTTGGGGAAATTTCCAAAAAACTTTTAGGTAATTTGGGGAGAAATTTCTGCTAATTATCACCTATTTACCTTGAAATTCCTGGACCTATAAAATGAAGTGTTACCAAAATTTACATATCATCCCAACTATTTTGAAAATGAGGATGTATTTCATATTAGAGAAACCATCAGTCAGGTACACATCACCATCGTATTATTTGTGTTTGTGATGAAGTCTTGCTCTTTGAGCCTTTCAATCATCATGTAGAGGCCACGCCTCTGAATGAGACAAGAATAATTCTCACTATCACCAATACAGAAAAAAATCCCAGATGTTGCAATCAAGCCCCAATTTCTGGTGCATTATGGGATAATTTGGTGGCCAAGTCGTCAAGTCAGTGAAAAAGCCACATCTGGGTATTTTTTTGTGTATTGGCAATAGTGAGAATTGAATGAGAACTTCAATGAAGGTTGAGAGACTGCAAATGAATGTCCAAAAGCTGTCATGCTTAAAGCCTATTGTCTAATAAGCGTTCATATTTGTTCTACACAGAGGGTATATGCAAATTTGCCTGCATCCCAGTGATGCTCATCATCACAGCTGTGCTTCAACGCGTTTTCTTGCTGCCCCATGAGGATGTGGTGCCCCAAGAAAAATGGCCAATTGCCCAATAGGTTAATCCAGCCTTGAGCAGTTGTTTCCAGGATTGCAGAAACTTCAAGAAGAGTAATGGCGTAATCCATTTTCCACAGTACCCATGTCAGGAGGCTCAGCACTACTGGCTCTGGTCCTACCAATGGCATGCTTTCATATGCTGAATACAACCAAATGATGGACTGAAAGAGCGAGAGGAGGAATTGGAAATTATTATTAAAAAATATTTAATTCTGGCAGTAATTAGAATTAGATTTCAAAGGGCACTGAGCTGGAATTGACAGATTCTGTGTCATCAGCTCATACACACCCATAATCTGAACACAATGTGGATACGATTGAGGTAATTAGTCTTCAGTAGGCTTGTGTGTTATTTAGAGGTCACGCAGTATTTACACAGTACAACACACATTAACTGCAAGAATAACAGACTCTAAATACAAGATCCTTACAGCCACATCCATAGAATTCAACATGATTGTGTTAAAGCTCTTCTCGGGAAAAGCAATGTTCATCCAGTGTCACTTATAATATGGAATAATATATGCTATTCTCATCCAGAGTTTGTTGCAATACGTAATACTGAATACAATATAAGCAACTAAATACAATGCTTCCTTTTAAAGACCTTCCTTTTCAGATAAGGCTGCTAGAAGTCTGCTGGTTTGTGTGCAGCCCAGTGTCTTTTATTTTGCATTTTCAAAATCAGTTTTCATCACGGTCAGGTTTGGATGTGTGCCTGTAGTCTGTTGCCCTATGCATACAATACAAAGTTACATTTTGGTTCCCATGTGGCATAATGCCCAGAATATGAATTCTGTTTTAACTTACTTAATTTTTGTTGTTTTTCAATATAAAGATAGGCTATTTAACAAGAACGTTATCGAACCTATTTTTGAGTGAATAGATCCTTCGTACTTGGGTGAAAAATTGCATCTCAACAAGAATGAATGATAATGAGAAGCTATGATTAAAAAATACCGAAGACAGATGTAGCTCAGCAAGGTATTGCACAGACATAGCCCAGCAAGGAATTGCATGTCCCTTATTCATATTTAAATGGTAGCCAATAAAAGTCATTAAGCCCTGAATACAGTACACTGGTTCTGATTGCAGAAAAACTTTTAAAGTAACCTCATATTTAAATAATTTTTACTTACAGTTCAAATGCAATATTGTCTGTTAACCAATCAGTGAATTACAAAATGATGTAAATGCAAGACAAACACCTCTGCACTAATTAAATTTTCATATTGTGTCTAATAACAGCCCACTAATCTAAGACGAAACTGTCTTTTTTGTATCAGGCGTAACTTGCATACAGTATGTTACAGTCAGATTGTGTAACCAGTCATTTCATGAAATGGCTAATGCTAAACTTCAGCCATTTCACAAAACGACAAAAAATTTTTTATCATGTCACGAAATGACTGGTTTCACTATCTGACAGTAACACATACACAATCACCGAAACAATGGAGTTGGAATATATCTGTAAAGTTAATTAATGCCCTGTTATTTCAATGATGTTAGCACTAGCACAACTGGTGACTTAACACTTCTGAAAAGAACAAAGTCTGAAATGTTACAGCCATAGTGTAAAAATACAGTGTTTGATGGCACATATACCACTCACTGTGTGATATGCAGTCTTTGATTCTGCAATTATTATTAGTCATGCAGAATGAAAATTGAGGAATGTTCATAATTCAGACTCAATCCATGTGATTCCTGGCTGCTAAATATACTGGGCGTGCAAGTTTACACCAAATTTATCTTGGAATTTTTTGTCATTTTTCTGATCAAATATCAGTTGCTGTGGTACTAAAATACAGTAGTTCATGACATGCAAGGTGAAAAACTGCATGTGATGTGATCTAATTGGAACAGAATGTGTAAAGTTTATGAGGTTAGTAACTGTAGAATTAAGACTTTAAACAGTATACAGTATAGGAAAACATAAATCAATGTTTTCAGAATTTTTATTTCTTTCCTTTTCCCCTTCTGTCCATATGAATTATAGAAAACATTTTGATATACACCATGGGCTTATGTTCTATTCACAAGAAATAGAAAAAAACTTGCATTCAATTACTTGTAATTGTCTGAATACTCTTTCCAGTTATTGTTCAAATTCAGAACCATTTCAAAAAATGTCGGTTTGGATCTGTGCCGAAAATACACACGCAACCACACGGGGGTCAGTAATGTTTTCAAGGGAATATCAACAGATATTTTCCATGAATTTCAATATACTCTTTCTAGTTTTTTTCTATGTTGCTTTTCCTCATTTGGATCAATATGGAATGACAACTCAACTTGACCATCTTCCTATTCTAAAAGGATTGTGTTTGACTGACTGCGGGATTTATGTTTCCTTTGTCCTTTGCTTTAAACCACTTCCCGTCATGACACAGGCATTTCACATTCCAGCAGTTTGCTCCTGAGGGCAGCAGTATGCAGCACCTTTGGCAGAGAAGCAAGAGATCACGCAAGTCCTCAGCTCCGCTATTGACCGATCTGGCACTGAGAGGCTACTCTGGGCATGGAGCCAATCAGTGCACAGGGAGCAAATCAGCCCTGCTATGTAATTCCCAGCATCAACTTCCCAGTTCAACATGATGACTGGGCTTCTCTGCAATAGCCTGCTGGAGCCAGCCTCTCTCTTATGCAATCTGCAAAATCAGAACAAAATGCTGCCATATATTCCTGTTGGGTTGGTAAACACCCATGTTAAATACTACATCTGCTCAATAAAATAGTTTTTTTTTTTTTTTTTTTTTGCTCTGAAAAAAGGTTACTGTTTACTTCAGTAAAACAAAATACTTGCAGGCATGTGAATAGAAAAAGCTTTATAAGGAAAATAAATGCATCTGCTTCTTGTTTTGCATATATAGTCCAATATACAAAAGCAGGAAATCATTTCTGAGTCACGGACAATGTAGATGAGTCTTGAAAGACTTCTTTCATAAAAAGCAATAATGCCCTGTAATTACAGAAATGCCAATATTAATTTATCTAAAAAATCTATAAAGCTATTACAGGCATAATTAAAAAAAATCAGTAACTTATTCTAAGAAAATTGCATTTTCTCGCACAAGTGACTGTGAAACTTTATTCATGTTTGTTCTGTGAATCCTTGAACAAAAACATTAACTTTGAAATATTAATTCAATTTGCTGTATTGATAAAAATTCAATCTCTCACCAGCAGGCCATGCCTCACACACTCACGCATCATTACACCCCTCTGCAATTATGTAATCTCATTTCACTCTTATGAGTTGGAAGAAAAAGTATAGGTATTCTAAACACAAAAAAGATTAAGTAATGAGGAACTAGCACACCACTGAGTTAAGAAGGGATAAATCTCACTGTAGCCCCCAGATAAGAATCAAACTGATTCATAAAGAAAGCCCCAGGGTTTTCAATAAAGTGTAAACCATTAACAACACAAATGTGCACTGCATGCAATTTCTTTAAATGGCATGCTCATTTTGGAATGAACTGTTGTACTGAAGCCTATGTGGAACCCACCGTGATCAGGACGACAGAAACAAGCCAGGAAGAGGGGCATAGACGGGCTGCTGGGGTCAGGTCACACTGCTAAACACAATGCTCTGTCTTACATCATCCATGCACCACTGACATATCACTGTGGGGGATTTGTTGCTGTTGTCCAATTAAGTAGTTCCTGAAATAATTCATCATTTCATATTTTTCTACGGCAAAAGATTGATGCCACAGGAAATGGAGACCCATATTTTAAACCATGCATGCGTCCGAATATAAAGGCATTAAAACAGTGCGCAGTACACCTCAGATCCATACGTTTGATTGACACCAGAATAAAACAAATGGGGTGGATGAAAGACTTAGTTGAAATCTGACCTGTGATCTAACGGCAATTTATGAGCTGAAGCCAACTTTTGTTTACAACAATAACATATTTCAAATTAAAAGCTTATAAAAGGACAGGGCACGGCATATGAATGCATTTTGGTGTCATAGAATGAACACTTACATCTCAAATACATTCCATGGAATGAGAAAATTGTTTGGTGCCATTTGGAGGATCAACAGGGCGATTTCTTTCCTTGCTGAAGACCTTGAGATTTGGGTTTCAGCGGAAAATGTAAAATAACTACTTTTTTTGTGGCTTCCATAATGTAGTTCAAACTATTTTCAGAACATCTCAAATACTCAGTTTCACAATATATTTCTAAATCTGCAAAGCATTTCATGAATATGACACAGAAGGGCATGAGGATACCTCTGACCTTGGACACCCACTAGTTACAGGCTTCTAGCCTTCAGACATCAGAGCACTCTGTATTTGTTTTTATTTTTGGGATATGAAAGGCCCATAGCCCACACACTAAAGACTCCAGCATGTAGTTTGAAATGCAGATCTTGAGAACTATTGGCTCTGAAGCCTGTGAAGCATTTTGAGAATTTCAGATGAAAACTGGCTGCATTCAATGAATGCATTTTCACTGAATTTCACTCAACAGCTATTCATTTTTTAGTAGTGCTGATCCATGGGTAAATAAAGTGTGCCTTGTCTAAAATTCACTGTAGAGCAGTCTGTAAAAATTTGGATTGCGACACATTTTTCGTTGTTTTGGCTCTGCACACCAGCACATTGAATAAGGACTTATTATAGTGTCATGTACAGCTAAAATTGCGAAGAATTTGGGGATTATATCATCAATGGTGCATAATTAAAGATTGTGAGAATCCAGGAAAATCTGTGTACCCTAGGGGCAAGGGTGAAACCTAATATTGAATATTCATGATTTCCAGGCCCTCAGGTGAACTGCATTAAGAACAGGCAAGATTTGGTAATGTAAATCACTGCATGGGCTCAAGAACACTCCTGAAAACCACAGTCAGTGAAGACAGTTTGTTGCTACATCCACATTTGCAAGTTAAAGCTCTACCATGTTAAGACAAAAACATATGTAAACAAGATCCAGAAACGCTGCCGCCTTCTCTGAGCCTGTACTCATTTAAGATTGACTGAGGTGCAGTGGAAAACTATCCTGCGGTCTGACTGATCAAAATGTGAAATTCTTTTTTTGAATTCAAGGACACTGCATCCTCTGGGCTAAAGGCAAGAGGGACCAGCCAGCTTGTTATCAGCATACAGTTCTAAAGCCAGTATCCATGATAGTATGGGGTGCATTAGTGCACATGGCATGGGTATTTATTTTAGTGCACATGACATGCACGTCTGTGATGTCACCATTAATGCAGAATGAAATATACTGGCTTTGGTGTAATTTTTCAGGGAAGGCCTTGCTTAGTTCAACAAGACCATACCAAACACTACATTCTGCACTTATTACAACAACATGACTCCATAGTAAAAGAGTCTTGGAGCTAATCTGGCCTGCCTGCAGTCCAGACCTATCACCCACTGAAAATATGTGGCGCATTATGAAATGAAAAATACAAAAGGAGACCGCAACGTGTTGATCAGGTGAAATCCAACATAATTCAAGAATGGAAGACATTTTGCTTTCAGAAGAACAGCAGTTGATCTCTTCAGGTCCCAAACACTTACAGATTGTTGATGAAAGAGGAGGTGATGCAACAAAGTGCTGCTGGCACCAAATTCAAAATGAGCATATATATTTTTTAAAAAACTATAAAAATAGTTTCAACATCTAATATATTGTTTTTGTATTGCAATCAATTAAATACTGAGTTTTGCACTCTGTTATTTACAGTTTACACTGTGTCCCAACCTTTTTGGAAATTGAGTTGTACGTCAAGTAAAAAAAGATTCAGTGACAAAAAAAGTATTTGCCCCTTCCTAATTTTTTTCTATTATTGCACATCTGTCACTTAAATATTTCAGGTCATCAAACTTTTAATATTGGACAAACATAACCCCCCCCCAAAAAAAAACCCTCAAAATGCAGTTTTTAAATGCTGATTTCATTAATTGAAGTAAAAAATCTATTCAACCCTACCTGACCCTATGTGAAAACCTAATTGCCCCCTTAGCTACTATATCAAGCAGTTGAATGATCCCTTTGATAATTGGATTCAGTTTCACTAGACACACCCAGGCAAGACTACTGCCTTGTTGTGTCTAAATATCACTTAAAGAGAACCTGTCTGGCAATGTAAATTAGGCAAAAAGCATCACATGATGCCGCAATCTAAAGAAATTCGAGTACAGCCAAGAAACTAAATTGTTGACATCTATCAATCTGTAAAGGGTTACAAAGCCATTTCTTAGGCTCTGTGACTCCAGCAAACCACATCGGAAGACATTATCTACAGATGGAAAAAACGTGGAATAGTGATGAACCTCCCCAAGAGTGGCCAAAATTCCTCCAAGAGCGAGTTGACGATTCATCTAGTCAGTCAGAAAAGAACCAAGACCAGCGTCTCAAGAAATGAAGGCCTCACTTGCCTCAGTTAAGGAAAGTGTATACAATTCCTCAATAAGAAAAACACAGGGCAAAAATGGCATCCATGGGAGAGCTATAAGGCAAAAACCACTGCTTACCAAAAAAAAAAAAAAATTGCAAAGGCTCGTCTTACTGAATAACAAATGAATGACCCTCAAGATTTTTAGAAGAATATTCTGTGGACTCATGAGTCAAAAGTGGAACTTTTCGGAAGACATGGATGCCATGACATCTGACAAATAGCTAACACAGCATTTGAAAATAAGGACATCATACTAACAGTCAGACATGGTGGTAGTACTGTGATGGTTTGGGGCAACTTGTCATAATTGATGGAACCATGAATTCTGCTCTCTACCAGCATATGCTGAAGGAGAATGTCTGACCATCAGTTTGTGACCTAATGCCTAGGTCCCACCGGGGAAAAATCATCGGCGATGAGGAAATAGACAAATTCTCTCCCGATGGCTCCCGATGGTCCCAATGTTTTTGCCAAAAAAACGGAGTAGTCCCATTAGAAATGGCACTTATTAGGCATCGGGGATGGTCCGGTGAACGTTCACTGATGCTTCGGCTATGGTCACAAAGCTTCTTGGAATGTCCCCCGAACAATGCCCGTAAAACATCGGGGATGTCTCCCGATGCTCGGGAAAGCTCCAGGGTACCTTCGCCGATAATCGGTGAAGGTGCCCCAGAGCTTCCCCGAGTTTGAAACATCATCGGGGGAATATCCCCGTAGATTAGGGGATGCATCGGTTAATACTTGTGAACCATCCCAGGTGCCTCGGGGAAGGGTTATTGGGGAGGTATATATTGTAGCGAGCTACAAGGTGCAACCAGCCTCTATAATTATCAAACAGTTTGGATGGGAATCCAGTGCGAGACGCCAAGCAGGGTTTGGGAAAGAACTTTTTTTTTTTTTACTGAAAAATCCTCTAACCTCCCTGTGCACTCCCTGTAACTCATCCAACCACAAAAACTGATATCGCCGAATGAAAACTTTCTTTTTTATACTCACTCGCATTCACTCCATTTACTCCTGCCCTGAGTTACTTTGAACATTATTTCCCCCTCTCATATTCCCCCTCTAGCCTTTATTTTTACGATTTTGTTTCCTTAATTTTCTCTCTTAATTTTGATATATAATTTAAGTTCGTTTAATGACGAGAAGACTGTCAGGCATTGCTTTATTTGGCTGACCGCGACTTGCGTCTGGCAAGCGCATCTGGCTGGTATAATCTGTACTGCTGCAGCGGCCCAATCTTTTCCTTTAGAAATTAATCAACTTTTTTTTTTTTTTTTTTAATTGAGTGGCTGGATATACATATTTAGTTTTCTTGCAGGTGTCTAGGCTGGGGCCTGCAATTTGGGTTATTCATTTTCCACAGATAAATGTGTTTTTTTCCCTTAAACTGTTCATTTTTTTCTTTTGATGTAAATAATGTTATGATTTGAGCAAACGGAAGTGCCTCTTTCTTTGTTGGCACAAGTTATTTACTTTCTCATGGTTTTGTTGACAAGTTTTTCCGTAAGATGCTGTAGTGGAGCTGAACACAAAGAATTTATTTTGGTCTAACAGACGACCTGGCGCCCGGACAAAACATTGATAAAATAACTGTGTTTGGCTACGCTATGATATATGCACATTTTGGGCTCAGCATCATTCTCTCTCTGGCATGTACTTATATGAAATGTAGCCTACTTATAGTGCGCGTGAATGCAAAATCCAGCCAATCAGCGCCATGGGAAGAATGCACTTTTCAACCGTCACCGAAATTTCGGTGAATATTCGGGGATACAACCCGGACATCGGGAACGTGTCACCGAAAGGTCGCCGAACTTTCGCCGAAGATTCAAATATCCCCGTAGGTCCCCTGATACTTTGGCGAGACATCACCGATGCTTCAGGGATGCCTCGCGGAAAACAATATTTTGCCGAAGCGCCGGGGAAGCATCCCCGGAGCTTCCCCATGGCTCTGGAAAGCTCCGGCGAGACTTCCCCAGCCTATTTTCCCGACAAAACGTCAGGAACACATCAGGAAAAATTTCAATGCAAGCATTGAAATTTTTCGCAGTTCTCCCGATGCCTCCCGGTGGTCCCAGATGGCTCGCGACGCTCCCGAAGCTTCCCCGGGACATCGGGGAACCTGCTCCCGACACCTCCCGAGGTGTATCAATTTCCATCGGGAGTACATTGCCGAGGCACAAAATGCCCAGTGGGACTGAGCGTTTAAGCTTAAGCGCAGCAGGACAGTGATCCAAAGCATGCAAGCAAGTCCACTTCTGACTGTCTCAAAGAAACAAAATTAAAGGATTTGACAAATAAAATGCAAATAAATGCTCTTGGTGCTTACTGAGCATCGCATATATAACACTGATAGCCTAAAAACAAAGTCTGCTCTTTAAATCTGCAAAAAAAAAAAAAAAATTTTTTAATGGGCATTTCAAATAAGCCGTGCAAAACACGCTGCACCAGTTTCGAAAGTTAATGAGCTATGTGATCATGTGACCGTGCATCATACCAGCGAAAACAAAGCGGGATATGCAACTGTTTCTATATGATCAACCATAGTTTTGAGAGCTATCGCCTGTCATCTTGTTTATCTCTGCATTATGGAAGAAGACCACCTATGAGCATTGAGGGAACTCATATCTGTCATCATCTATATGAAAAAAAAATTACAAATGATCGGCATTGGACATGCACACAGTAGCCATGTTTCCATCCACACGCTCTAATGCGAATTAAGTCATATCAAATTAAAAATGCCTTATGGAAACGGTGAAATTCGACTTGATTTCAAGAATATCTACACAAAGTTTATACGGTTGATCTGATCGGATTTTCTCTTGATCGGTAAAAGGCTTAGGCGATAAATGCTGATGGAAACGTTATTTGCCGAATAAATCTGCTACTGCATCGTGACGGTGTTTTGATGCCGTCGTTGCCTTGTGATAATGGTTTGCTATGTTGCTAATAGCTGGCACATAAGCACGTACAACTTGTGCAATTATCATCATTTGTTGGTAGACGTGATCCATTTCGGCTTACTCGCTAAATTAGTCGGCTAACACCCTACTTTTGCTCACTTGAAGGTTCTGCGATTCAGTGCGAAAATGAATGGAAACGGCTTAAAATGTCACAAATCCATTCGATACACCAATGTGATCGCATAACAGCATGTGACGTCATTACGCACAACTTTTTATTAGCTTTAATGCCGTTAGATGGAAACGTATTTTTACCTGCTATTTTTCGCATGAATATTTTTGGCGAACTTCAGATAGTTCGATTGACAAGTGGATGGAAACATAGCTATTGGCAGTGCCCAGAACTGGAAACTGGGGGGGAGGCACAGATACATCCCTTTATAACAGCAATTAATCCTGGCTAGTTCTCAATCATTTTCTTAATTAACAATTGATCCACTCCGAGAGCACTCCACAATGTCAGGAGCTGCTAATTCTCCCCCTTTAGGTGTGATGTCGACAATCGTTCGTTTGGATGCGTAAGTGGTGCATTTAAATCAGCGTTATTCAAAATTGCATACCTGTCAACTCTCACGAATATGGTGTGATTCTCATGCTTTTTGGTGGCACATCACATTCTCACACCTTCAAGTCTTCTCTCGCTTTTCTTTTCTCAGGAGTCGGAAGCTAAGAAATTGCATAAAGATGTTTCTAATGGTCTTTAATTTAAACAATTTAAACAATCATGAAGTGCAAGTTAAATCGCCTGATGTGCAGGAAAGGTAGCACGGAAGTTTCAGAGCAGTTTGCCTTTCGTAAAGCATAGGTCCATTTATAAGTAAATTTATTTTTTTCTGTTCTGAATTTAACCCATTATTTAATCACTGTTAAATCGCATGGGGAGAGATGCCATGTCTTCAATTGCCAATGGATTATTTCTACCATTAAACGCATCAATAAAGGAAAATGATTGAGAACTAGTCAGGACTAATTGTTGCTATAAAGGGATGTTCTGTAGCCCCCAGATTTCCAGTTCTGGCCCCGCCACTGTTTCTTCTCTCTTTTCCTGTTGGAAAATGAACAGCAACAGGTATCGCCATTTATAATTCTAAGTTCACTATTGTTCTGAAATATTTAAGCCAAAGGAGAGCAAAAAATGCAGTGGAATCTTAGAATTAAAGCATCTGAGTGCCCATCGCCAACAGCAGGTCCAGCAGTTTTGATCTCTGGCTTATTTTAGCACAGACATTAGGCAATTCCTCTGGCCTGTAATGGGATTTTATTCTCCTGGGGTTCGGCCTCAGAGCAATGGCCTCTTCTTAACATTATCCAGTCAGGTATGACGACACCTTTCCGTCCCAGCAGCCTGCCAAGGATAAATAATAAATGAAAGTGGTATTTGAGTCTTTGGATAATCCGTGAGGTCAAGATCCTCTTCCTTTGGTGAACTTTGCAAAATGCGTAAAGCATATCCAATGCTAAAGGTTAGGGTTTTTGGGCTGGCACCATAGCTTAGCTTGCAAGGGTTTATAGTTTATAAACATGGAACGACATGTCATTGTGGTGCTTTTCATGGTTTTAGCATACTGTCTCCCTCCTGGGGCAAGGCTATATGGAGATGCTGAAAACACAGAGAGGAAAAGTTAGCATTCTTTCTGGGCATAAATCTGCAGCTAAGCTGGTATTTTGTATTGATTTTTTCTGAAGCCTGTAATCTTGAAAGCTTGTAACAGAAGATGAGGTAAATATCATTTTATTTGCTCAAATAGGTTTAGATTGGATATAGAAGAAAAAAGTGGGGACAGGCAAATCTTGACCGAAAGCATCAATTTCAGATAATTGTTTTCAATCATAACTAGGATAGATTACGTTTCCTATGAAACTGTCTGACGCTAAGAGATAGCAGATTTACACCACTAATTAAGAATTGATGGATCCATTAACCTGGGATGCATTCTTACTCATATGAGTATCAATGTGTTCCTTATTTATACTACAACTTGTAGTTTAACTCACAACATGGCACTTAAGCATGGATGATGTTTTTTTTTTCCATAGTGTACGAAGGTGTTTGTATTGGCAGACTCAAAGGATGATGGCTTTTTAGATAGTGGTAAAGCAGGCTGCCATTTTATATCTCAAACAACTGAGTTGTTTCACCTGTGATATTGCCATGACTTGCGCAGCTCAATGTCTCCCCAATTTTTTGGTCTTTCTGTCCTTATTATCATAAAGCATTGTTTCCTTCTTCCATCTCTGGTGTATTAAATTAGAACAAGCAGAAAACCATAAAGAAAAAAGAAAACTCAATCCACATCAACATGACAAGCAGATGTTGTAGACATCACCAGGATGGGCTTATTACGTTCAATGGAAGTAATTCAGTCACAACCAGCATATAAATACTTGGATACTTTGCATTTAAATAATGAATTTAAAGACAAGCGAATGCTTTTTCAGCAGTGCAATTTATTTTAGTTCTTATGCTGCAAAATTCAGAATATACAGGTTTATGTTTTAGACTCTGAAATTAAAGATGGCGCAGTCTTATATTCTTCATTGGCGATTTGTGCAAATCTTGATCTTAGTTTTAAACTGCCAACATGTGAACACCACAATGAAAGATCAAGTATGGGAGAGTTTCCAAGTTTCTCATTCAACCATATTTGTACGAGAAATCTGAGTTTTTACAAGCAGTTGTAAATACGGAGGGGTAACCTTAAATATTAACACAATTGACCAATTCAAATGAAAAACATATAATGCAAATCAGTGGTTCTACGACAGATCACTCTTGGACACACGTGACATACTGCCTCAGTCCTTTTTTCATTACTGGACTCAGCGCCCGGTTATTTTTGGAAATGCTCATTAGGTAAGGTCAAGGAATTATTTGTACACTTAATTAAGGTCACAATTGTAATCACTTTTCCCATAGTGCTTTGGATGTGAATGAGCTAAGTACCCTTGTTCGACCCATCTCCCCATTTGTCTCCGAGATGTAATGAACAGACAAAATTAGGTTCTGTTTAAAAAGCTCCTCCCACTCTATAAAGTGTGTGGCATACACTTGCAATATTGAGGTGGAAGTTTTTCAGGAATACATTTTAAAGCTCAAGAAATAATTGTAATTATAAGCATATTATTATTTTATAATCCTAATAGAGATGGAATAATATGAAGAGTGGGCAAAACCTAATCAGGCAATCATATAATGGCTGCAAAATCATGTATCTGTTTGCCTGATATTGATGTGTATCATTATTATAATAATGACTCTGATTAGCAGTCTGAATGAAAGTAGTGAATTACTGAAAGTCTTTTTTCTTCCATTTAGCATTTGCGTCATTTGCACACAATCATCTACCGTACAGGTTCATCACAAAGCAACCTGATAAGAAAAGTGAAAGATTACTGCCAAGTTCACCATCTACAATTTACCACTACTGTACACTGTATGCCTGCACTATAAGAGTTTCACACTTATTCCAGATTTCTGAGCTCTAACATCAGTTATTTTCTCATGTAGCATCAGTTCTGGGAATATCTTTTGTTGTTCTCTTGAAGATTATGTACTTTTCAAAAGATTTTCTCCAACCTAGATTGTATTACTGTCAGTATCTCTCTAAGTTGCATTGAAAACCCAGTTTATATTCCCACAGATGTCTAACAAGCAGCGGATATGGTGCGGGATTATAGACAGGGGGAAATCAATACGCTGCTGTCTCAGAGGCATCGATATAGATTATGAATCACAGCTAGGAAGTAGTCCATGATCGCTATTGCCCATAGTGCTGAAGAATGGTGTGAGAGTGACTTAGCCTGCTTTAGGAAAACCCAACAGGTGGTGGTTCTTGTGCAGCAGAGTTTTAAATGGCCAAATGATTGAAATATCCGATGAATCTTATTTGAACAGGTTGCCACAGATCAACGTGCTTGTAAATACTAAATTATCTCTTTTCTTTTTTCCTTTTCCCTTGTTTACTGTGAGCATCATGAAATTGATGAGATACACTTTGAAATTTATGAGGAATTGGATGGTATTTAATGTGCACTGAACATGAAGATAAACGCTATGGAAATAAAACGCAATCCGAATCATCTTAAAACAATGTGACATTTAGACATTTTATGACTGACTTTTTACTTTCATGGAACAAACTTTGGCTTAATATATCCAGCACGCTAACATACCCTGATCAGGGGTCCATTATTATTGGCATATGTCTACATCCAAAACACCCATCTATCTTGACAAGAAAGCTCAGGGTCATTGAAACACAAACTAGACATGACATCTTCCTTCTACAGAGCACTACAACAGCCAACAGTGCAAGTGCCCCATGGCTCGTTATCTAAAAGATTGCAATTGAATACCTGTCAAAGGTTACATCGCCAGGGGTTGGCCTTTTGATCATGTAAGTAAAAAGGTGGGAATAAGGTCAAAGCTGCAACCACTGAAGAAAACATGCTGAGGAACAGAAAATGTGTGTTTACATCACTGAGAATTCATAGCCAGTCAAAAAAAGCACAAATAAATAAGCACATCAAGTTCCATGCATAGTAATACAGCAGTGTCAGGAAATTGTACACAAGGATTTTAGGGTTACTGCAGGCATGATGAAAAAAAATCCTTTTTTTAGTTGTCCTAATTAAACTAGGACACTAATATATGGCATGTTGCAAGTGAAATTAATTATTCTATGAAACAAAAATGAAAGTATTTGAACTAAAAAAGAAAAATAGCACTAAATTACGCTTCTCAGAAGAAATTAAAGTGTACAAGTCCAAAACATGTCGCATTAAAACAAATTATTTAGACGATACTCTGTGGTTATTTACTGATGATGCATCCACAATTTTGAGTCCCTATATTTATTTCAAGACATTACTGCACATCCAAGGTCAGCTGAAACACAAGGTTCTGGAGATGATTAACCTGTCAATCTACATCAAAGAATGTGGTGTGACATCCCCCGCTCCCCATACGCACAATTCTTTCTAGATGGAATATATGCTGTGCACTTTATTCTTGCGCTATCATGGCAATTGTGATTGTAGCTCGCATAGTAGTGTGATGACACATTCTGAGGCTAGTGACATTACTTGTTGGAGCCTATTTTACATCTCCATTGGGCTGCAATGATATCCGGGTGCATTTTCATGTCTGGCAATCTAGGCTGTTACAATGGTAGGGCCTTTTTTGTGTGCAGCGTGATTATTGCCATTTTGAAAGCTAATGTAAAAACCTATGGAATACAATTTTACCCATCATCACATCGGCCTCATGATAAAAATGTAAACCATGAAGGAGACACACACACACACAAACACGCGCATGCACGCCCGCACACACATAAGCAAACATTCATATAGAGCACACTTGCACACAAACATGAATGCAAACACAAGAATACACAATACATAATAGAGCTTCTTAAAAGTACAGACAAGCATGTCTATTACATGCCAAGGTCTATTTTAATGACAATACATTCAAACTGCTCTGCATTTCCTTGGTCGTGGACAAATTGTATATCGACGGCTGTCTATTTAGGGATACCAAAATCACACCCTGGCTTTATTAGAATTATATTCGGCTGGCATGAAGTTAATAATTAGCCTCCAGTAACAGCCCCAACTCGCTCCCTCAGTTAGTACTTTTTGCATCTCTCTCTCTCTCTCTCTTTCTTACATACTGTGTAGATATATATCTCTCTCTCGCATTCTCTGTGGTTATTTCTCTCTCTCTCTCACAGTCTGTGTAGATCTCTCTCTTTCTCTCTCCCCCATTCTGTGTGGACCTCTTTCTTATTCTGTGTGGATCTCTCTCAAAATGCATGTTTTGTCCGTGCTGTCCGATGTTATTTTTGTGTGTCTCAATGCTCATCCGCTTTTCGTGTAAATAAAAAAAACCCTGCTAAAACTTGGGGAATCTTAATTGATTCCTCATACAGTAAGATGCATTGTTGTACTGCTAAAACTATTATACTTAAGTCTATTTTTACTGTGTTAATTCTATCAATGTCATTCAATCTTTGTTTATTTTTATTTCTATTTTTTTGAAATGGTATGCAACTGAAATTTATCACCTAAAATATCCGAGGGATTAGTTCACAGGCAAAGAGAATAAAAATTTTAAATCATATCAGTAAATTACAGGCAGACATATGCTTGTTGCAAGAAACCCATCTAGATAGTCAGAAATTAATAAATCCACAATTTAGTCAAGTATTTTCATCAACTTTCAAATCAAACAAAAGAGGTGTATCAATTCTTATTAACCGGAAAATACCATTTATCCATAATAATACCATCATTGATCCTGAAGGGCGATATTTCATTATCAGTTAACTGCTTTAATATCACCATTGCAAGCGTCTATGGCCCCAATGCAGATGATCCTAATTTCTTCCACACTTTTTTCTCTTCACTAAATAACACCCCAAACTCAGCAATAATAATAGGAGGTGACTTTAACACTGTTATCAATCCCATCCTGGATAGGTCAAGAACTGCAACCAACTCTAGAAATTGGCACTCCGCCGAAACACTAAAGCAGGTCTTGGCGATAGTTGGCGATTAAAAAACCTATTAAACAGGGAATATACTTTTTTTTCTTCAGTAAATAAATCATTTTCTCGCATTGGCTTTTTTCTCATCAGTAACTCAATCATGTCCAACATTTCTGATTGCAAAATCCACCCCATCACAATTAGTGACCATGCACCTGTGTCCTTCTGTCTTAATAATATACTAATTAAACAACCCATGACAAGATGGCGATTCAATCTATCTCTGCTTAAAGATGCTGATTTCAACGCTTTCTTCACAAAAGAGTGGGTATCCTTCATGGAAATAAACGATTCCCCGGAGACCTCACCGTCACTACTTTGGGAAACTGCCAAGGCTGTACTTCGAGGGAAAATAATATCATATTCATCACATAAGAAGAAAAAAGAACTTGAATTAGAAAGGAATCTTGAACAAAAATTAAAAAACCTTAATGACAAGTATTCTAACACCCCCACAGAACAAATTCTAAATGAAATAGCAGCAATCAATTCTCAAGGACATCACAAAGAAAAAAACTCAGTTCCTCATTCATAGACTCCAACATGACAACTTCAAGCACAATAACAAATCTGGTAAATATCTGGCTAACCAACTCACACGAAACCAAGGCAAAGCAATTATTTCAGCCATTAAGAACTCAGCAGGGGAGACAATGCAGACGCCTAAAGAAATAAATGGCACATTCCAGGAATTTTACTCAAAACTATACACCTCAAACTGTGAACCACAGCAATCCCATATTCACTCTTTTCTTGACCGTATAGACAACCCTCAACTTAACCAAGAAGTCTCAAACAAACTAGATGCACCCGTAACACTGGGTGAACTCAATAACGCACTAGAGCTAATGCCAAATAATAAAGCTCCTGGACCTGATGGCTTCCCTGCTGAGTTCTATAAACACTTCTGGAATACAATCTCATCACTCTTTCTTAGATTGATAACAGACATCTAGCAAAATTCAAAAATCCCTCCACACATGAACACCGGTGTCCTATCAGTAACACTGAAGCCTGACAAAGATCCAGCACTATGCTCCAGCCACCGTCCAATATCACTAATTAACACAGATCTCAAAATTATCAGTAAAACACTTGCCATTCGAATTGAAAAAGTAACCCCATCCTTAATCCACACTGATCAAACTGGTTTCATTAAAGGAAGAGACTCATCCAGCAACATGGGCAGACTATTTAATTTAATTTCAATATCAGAACTAAACCAAACCCAATCAATAATCGCTTCATTAGATGCAGAGAAGGCTTTTGACAGGGTAGATTGGACATTCTTGATTGAAGTACTCCGCAGATTTGGCTTCGGGGAATCGTTTATTCACTGGATAAAAATATTATATAATTCACCAATGGCCACAGTCTTCACTAACGGACTAACGTCACAGAGTTTCACATTGCACAGAGGGACAAGGCAAGGATGCCCACTCTCACCGTCACTGTTTACCCTGTTTATCGAGCCCCTAGCTGCTGCAATACGTCAGAATAACAACATAACAGGAATTCAAACCCCCTCCATTCACCACAAAATCAGCCTTTATGCAGATGATATATTGCTTTATCTACAAAACCCATCAAAATCCCCCCCAGAGGCTATAAAGCTCATCAACTCATTTTCTGAAATATCTGAATATGCCATAAACTGGACAAAATCAAAAATCTTATTATTAAACGGGGATGACTGGGACTCTGCAGCTCATAATTCACCTCTCATCTCTACTGGCACCATTAGATATCTGGGTATAAATATCTCCACCAAGCTGTCAGAGTTGTTCCACCTGAACTTCACTCCCTAAACAAAAACAATCAAAGATGACTTAAACCACTGGACAAACTTACCACTTTCCCTAATTGGCAGAATTACAGTTAAAATGCCCATACTACCTAAAATCAATTACTTGTTCAAAATGATCCCAACATACCCTCCTTCTAAATGGTTTAACTCTCTAAATTTCATCATCAATAAATTTTACTGGAAAAACAAAACCCCACGGATTAAACTTTCAACATTACAGAAATGTAAAACTCAAGGTGGACTAGAAGCACCCAACTTTCATTATTATTATTTGGCTAACCAACTACAGTACATCACAAACTGGATTCACCCCAACCAATTAAACAACTCATGGATAGAAATAGAACAGTTAGTGTGCAAAGAAATTTCAATATCCGACCTACCATTTCTCTCAACCTCTATAAAATATCACAGCTGTTTTAAAAACAAAGTAATCTCTACAACCCTGACAGCTTGGTGGAAACTTAATAAAATCTTCAATTTCACTGTGACACCATGCAAATACACTCCAATATGGCACAACCCTGATTTCTGTCTCAACAAAACACCCCTCTCCTTTAGTCTCTGGAAAGAAAGTGGTATAACTCATCTGCAACACATCTTCCAAAGTGACTCATTCATTACATTTCAGGATCTGACCCAAAAGTATAACATCGGGAACAATCAGTATCTTCAATATCTCCAGTTACAATCTATCCTTAATTCAAAAATTAAACTGAAAGATAATCAATTACTACCTCCTCCAATAACAGAAGAAATTAAAAAAAATGACTGACCCCAAAAAAAGGCTATCTAAATTATACAAACTGATATTTAACTCAAATTCATCTATATCCCTTCCCATCCAAGCCTGGGAAAAAGACTTATCTCTCTCCCCAGACTTCTGGGCCCAGATATGTAAGAACACTTTCACAATGACCAAAAATACTAACTTACAATTAATACAGTATAAAGTAATTCACAGAACATACATCACTCAGCACAAGATGTTTAAAATGGGATTTGTAGAGTCAGACACATGCTCACAATGCACAATGAACACCCCAGATGATTATTTCCACTCCACTTGGCACTGCCCACTAACCTATAACTTCTGGAAGCAAGTCACTGACAGAATATCACTTATTATGGGCTGTAGTATCCCACTCTCCCCATCGGATGGTCTGCTCCGATACCTCTCAGAAATCAACCCACCAGTTCAAAACTACAAAACCTGTACTCATTGCTCTAGCTGTCGCCAAGAAGACTCTTCTTCGAAACTGGAAAACAAGGAAAAAAATAAACATAACACAATGGTTAAATCTTCTCAAAGAGCATATTTCCATGGAAATTACATCTCATGAGCAGCAATCTTCATCCCTTGAAAAAATGTGGGCACCTTTTATAAAATCTTTAAACCTGCCTGTGAACTAATCCCATTTCCTCATATTAATGTGCATATGCACCATCCCCTGAAACATTCAAATTCAGTTTTATCCTGTATAAATACCTGTACATTGTCATTCTTTGCTTTCTGTTATGTTTTCGAATTTTTTGTGTGGTACTGCACAGTATATTGTTACTATTATTATTATGATTGTTTTTACTGGCATCTTTCAGATCATGTTGCTTCCCATTTGATACCTGTCTCACTTCCATTGATTGGTTTTTTCTTTCTCTTTTCTGCTGTATTGTTCTCTTTTCCTCTTTCTCTCGTAGTACTTATACTTGCATGTCCCCCTGTCTGTCTGATAGTCTGTCCTCTGTTTATGCACGTGTTCATATTTTTTTTTTTCTGTTGTTGTTTGTTTTTGTTTGACCCCCCCATTGATTGGGTCAATCATTTTTTTTCTGTATAATAAATAAAACTGACCTCCCATGAGGTGGGGGGGAAGAAAAAAAAAAAAAACCAAACTGCTCCACAATGAATGTTCCATAAACAGTAGTCACCCATCACAAGATTGGACGCAATATGCTCTATTTCGGAAAAATTGAATTTGTTTAACTCTGTAAATAGGGTAAAAAGACACAGGGTAAGTGGTAAATATTCAGAGCTTAAAAAAGAACAATTCACATTTTTGAAATAAAAGGTTTAGTTATTTTTCAATGATTGATTGCATTGATTTTCAGAAAAAAATGTAGCTTCATCCAAACTCTTGACTGACACTTATGTCAAAAAAAACATTCACAAAACTGGAGTGACATTGTGAAATTATTGTTGGAAAAAATGTGGCTGGGTCCAAACTTTTGTATGGTACTGTTTATCCCAAGAACATTTACAAAACTGGAGGGAAACAGTAAAATTCTATCCTCAGCCAATCTTTTCATCATCCGCTAATTGCAGTATGGTCATTTTCTTCTCTTTACTACATTTAATGCCTTGAACATGCAGCCAGTACTCTGAAATGGCATCAAATAAACTGTCAAATAAATTCATTACTGTAATGATTCCGACAAGGAACCGGAGACAGAGTACAATCCAATATTAGGGTTTCTTGACAGTAGTATGGTAAAGACTGCACTGGATGGAGCCCAGAGTAGAATGGCTCGGTACAGTTCAGAAGTTCAGATGGTGGTGGGTTTGAGTGTAGGACATGTCAATGCCTGGCGAGTGGTGTCCCGTGGCAGTAGCCAGATGGAGATCACCCTTGCCAGAGCAGAACTGTCAGATGGTAGAACTGGAGATTTTAGTAGGTACACAGTCCCAATCTCAGTGACCACTGAAAGCTTAGGAGGTGTTCCTAATAAACTGGGCAGAGGAACATGCAGAAGATTGGTTAACAGGAATGTGGTCCAAATCTTGGAGGCCAAGAGAAAAGGCTTGGGAGCTTTTTACAATTATTAAGCCTCAGAAGAGTACTTCCAAGTATAACTATCATAGAAAGGTTACAATAATATCCAAAGATGATAAACTTTAAACTGGGAAGATACTGAGTACTTTTAGGGATTATAGCAAGTGACAATCCAGCAAGTTGGACACTCAAAGCAATAGATTATACAGTATATGCAACAGAAACATACGGGAGTAGGGAACACAAATGCATAACACCTGGTGGGGGAGACACACAAGACATTAAACCAATGAAAACAGACAATACACTCAAGACACACAAGTTGGGATGGGAGGAGGAACAATGGGAATTCACACGAGGGTTGTGACACATTACAAAGCCTCAGTGGTTCTCAAACTAATAAACAGTGAGACAAAAATGCAGTATAGTTGGCTACTTCACAACATCTAATGGTGATGAGGTATTTTCTGGGAGAACAAGAGAGGCCAACCATGGCTTAGCCAGATCCTAATTTGGCTATGGGGAGCAAACTATAGCTGCCAAGAATTACAAAACCCAATACTAGACTGAATTGTTTTTCACTTAAAACCTAATTAGCAAGCTGACTAGGTAATGTGGGCATCAGAAAAATTTCGACATTATTTGTTTATAGAGCAACAAATACGCTACATGAAAAGGTGCAAATATTGTACTTCCAGTGTTAAAATGAAAAGACCGCTTCTTCATTTTAATTAAGAAACTGATCATTTAACTGCGATTCCCATTTTTTACGAATTGCATTTTTTACAAGCTAACAGGCAAGTGACACAACCTCACATCTCTATTTTTTCTTTATGGCGTTTCCTCACTGTTCAGAACTTAATAAAAAATCTTATATTGCCTTCAAGCTAGCTTGGAGCCAACTTAACCCTTAAATGCCTAACTATAGTACGAAGTTGAAAGAAAAATCTATGTATTCTGTTAATATGTCCTGGGGAGGGGCTAATAACAACCCAATAGCCATTTTTAATTTTTGGTGACCTTTGACCTCATTTTAGTGTTGTGACATATATGTCACAATGGGCATTTCGGGGACCTTATTGCTAAAATTACTTGAATGATAAAACAGTTGACATATAGCTGAAGTATTAGGCATAGCTTATTTTTCATTAGCTTACCTGTTTGTCTACTTTATCCAGTGATGAATGGGTGCTGATCTATTGTGAGGATTCCACCATGGGGGTGGCCATATTGGAAAGGTTAGCTGGTGCAGCCAGTGTAGTGTCAGTTCTACTTTTATGCATCAGATGGCAGCACTGATGGTCTAAATATGTCACTATGGGCATTAGGTTGCAAAATTTATGTGGGGTCAGTGGTTTTGACAACCCCCAAAATCATGCGACAAATTTGTCACAGGGGGCATTTAAGGGTTAAGTAAGCGTCTACGTACCATGTCACATTGCACTAAAATTAATGGTTAAGCCACCAATTGCAATGTTAAACTGATGTCATCTGATAATAAACTTGATTAACAATGAGAGGGTACTTGACAGTCATTTCCAAGACTTTTATTTCACTATAAAAGAAATATACAGCTGTTCTACTTCATTGAAAGTAGTATGACACATAAACAAACTCAGCCCAAACATAGCTGGAAGGCAGACCTTGATAAGGTCTGGTCCTCAATGAAACCTATACAGCAGTTAACTAGCCAGTATGTAGCCACTCGGCTTGCATTTGGCTGTATAACATGAAAACTCACTGTGAAAATTTGCTCCCTGGAATTGTCAGGTGACTTTCAAGGAACTGCAGTTACATTCACATCTCTGGAGGAAATTTCATCACCCAGTCCAAGCTAGAAACAAAGTGTTTGATGGTCTTCAGGTGGTCGCAAGACCAGCCACAATCTACAACTGAGTATGATGATCGTTTCTAGATGGTAGCATTTCCAGTAACCATTTTCCACTGTGTTTGATCATGGTCCCTAGACGGTTGCTGGTCCAGCTAATTTAACATTATTTCACTAATTCATGTCATCTGCAAGCTGTTTCTCACTATTAAAGTACAGTTTCCTGGTTCTAGCAGAAAAAGAACTGTACCAACTTTCAATAACTTTTTGCATTATGATTTGCAAATGAAGCCTAAACAATATCATCAGGAAAACCTATTGAATTAAAAAAAAAAATTGTTTTCATGGCATTTATTATTATGCAAATAACCCTTTTCTTTTCTATACCCCAATGGGTGAAATTCTTCCAGTTTTCTTCCTGAACGCTTTGTATCTTGAGGACTATAAATGCCAAACACATGATTCAAAGCTTATCTAAAACAGGGGAACTGCACATTTATGACTAAACAGTCATAACAAGTTCCACCTAGATTCCACCAGTTCCTTTTTCATTTTCATTCATTTATGCAAACACTCATGAAGCTTACGAGTCTTATGCAAAGATTCATGAATGATTTTCAATTGGGAGTGAGTTCATCAATATATATGGGGATGCACATCAATACTCACCAAAAACCTCACCACACCCCCCCAAAAATGCTTTTTTCCATTATGAAGGATTGAAATTTGTCCATTTTTCATCAAAGCGCCGTCAGCAAACTAACATACCGGTACTCAATAAACAAGACTGCTCTGAGAGCACAACATCCCCCGCTGGAGTCGAGACTGCGATGTGTGTGTCATCAGTATATCTGCAGCATACTTGCGAAGTTTCAGGATGTTCTATGAAAACTGTGGGTGGAGTTGATTTCACCAGCCAAGAACCTTCCGATATGGACAGACAGACAAACGGACAACCAGACTGCGTCACGACATTGCCTCCCTTTCCATTAGCCTGGCAGGCAATTAAAACAGCTTATTGTACTATCAGAATGTTTTCCCTGGAAGGAAAAAGTGTGCTGTTACCAACTCCAAGCATACAAGCAAAAAGCAAACTTGCATAAGCACTTTCCACACCTCAATAGGAGCAAGCATCTCTCAATAATACAATAATATCTGGAATATAATTTATTTTTGCTATATATATACAGCGCCCTCCATAATTATTGGCACCCCTGGTTAAGATGTGTTCTTTAGCTTCTAATAAATTCAGTTTTTTTCTAAATAATATAGGACCACAATGAAAAAAAGAGGAAAATCCAACCTTTAATTCAAGTGCATTTATTCAGTGGGAAAAAAATCCCACATTAAGAAATAATTCTTTTACATCAAATCATGTGTGCCACAATTATTAGCACCCCTGATGTTAATACTTTGTACAACCCCCTTTTGCCAACAAAACAGCCCCTAATCTTCTCCTATAATGTTTCACAAGATGGGAGAATACAGAAAGAGGGATCTTCGATCATTCTTCTTTGCACAATCTCTCTAAATCATCCAGCGACCTGGGTCCTCTCCTCTGCACTCTCCTCTTCAGCTCACTCCACAGGTTTTCAATGGGGTTGAGGTCTGGGGACTGAGATGGCCATGGGAGGAGCTTGATTCTGTGTCTGGTGAACCATTTCTGTGTAGATTTGGCCACATGTTTAGGGTCATTATCTTGCTGAAAGACCCAGTGATGACCCATCTTCAGCTTTCGGGCAGAGGCCACCAGATTTTGATTTAAAATGTCCTGGTATTTCAAAGCGTTCATGATGCCATGCACCCTAACAAGGTTCCCAGGGCCTCTGGAAGAAAAACAGGCCCACAGCATCACCGATCCTCCCCCATACTTCACAGTGGGCATGAGGTGCTTTTCTGCATACTCATCTTTTGTGTTCCACCAGAACCACTTAGAGTGTTTGTGGCCAAAAAGCTCTATCTTGGTCTCATCTGACCAAAGCACACGGTCCCAGTTGAAGTCCCAGTACCGCTTAGCGAACTCCAGACGTTTGCGTTTATGATTGTGAGTGAGAAAAGGTTTTTTCCGTGCATGCCTCCCAAACAGCTTGTTGGCATGTAGATAGCGCCTGATGGTTGTTTTGGAGACTTTGTGACCCCAAGATGCTACCATTTGTTGCAATTCTTTAACAGTGAGCTTCGGAGAACTTTTTATTTCTCTTACCATCCTCCTCACTGTGCGTGGTGGCAAAATAACCTTGCGTCCTCGTCCAGGCTCGTTTACCACTGTTCCAGTTGTTTTAAACTTCTTAATGATTCCTCTGACAGTAGATATGGGCAGGTGCAGGCGAGTGGGTATTTTCTTGTAGCCATTGCCTGACTTGTGAAGGTCGACACACATCTGCCTTACTTGAATGGTGTGTTCCTTTGTCTTTCCCATGTTGAAGAGTGGATAAGAGAAATGGCCTCTGTGTCACGTCATATTTATACCCCAGGGAAACAGAAAGTGATGAATTACTAATTAAATGTTCCTAGATACTCTGATCAACTTTGTAAACTACTGTAGAAATTACAGAAATAATTCAATTACATTTATTTCCTAGGAATTGTTTGGGGTGCCAATAATTGTGGAACAGGTGATTTTATGAAAAATAATTATTTCTTAGTCAGGGATTTTTTTTTCCCTTAAAATTCACTTGAGTTGAAGGTTACATTTTTCTACTATTTTCAGTGTGAGAGTATGCTTCTGCAATAAAAGTTGAATTTATTTTTAGGCTTTTAACACATCTTAACCAGGGGTGCCAATAATTATGGAGGGCGCTGTATATATATATATATTCCACCATCAGGAAAAGGCAGGCAACGTGCTACCCTAGATTGAACAAAATTCAGTGGATCGAACGAAACAGCAGGTGTACTGAAGTCCTCGAGCTGTCCACATAATAAAATAGCGTAAAACTAAACATTCTATTTTGAATGTGGTATAAATACTAAATACCGAACCGCTTCAATAACCTTCCTGTTGACGACGACATTGACATCATCAACAAAAACATCATGCGGCTTTTACAAGAAACAACAAAAGACTGCAGTACCTAACTAAGAAAAAACCCACAAACTCCAACCAGAAATCTTATGAAAAAGCGCAGGGAGTACCGACTGTCAGGACAACCTAGAAAAAACATTGAATACATGAGCTGTGCAAAACCATCAAAAAGCAAACCAAACGAGGTGTAAAAGTAGAACCTCACCAAGATCTCAGAAGCGATTGAACACTTTAGAAGCATGAAGATAGCGAGAAGCAGCCTAGAAATCAGGAAAGAGAACGTCACCTCCCCTCTTAACAAAGTTGGAAGAGAACTAACCGACATTGAAGACATCACCCACAGAATAGAGGAGTTTTACAATGAGCTTTATGACTCTAAGGTCGACAAGGACACCCATGTCACCAGAAAGGAGAGTGAAGGTAAAATCCCACCTGTGACAGACTGGGAAGCAGAAGCAGTGGTTAAGTCAATGAAGAGCGGTAAAGCACCTGGACAAGACCAAATCACCGTGGAACAAATTACAGCCAGAGGCAACACAATCCACAAACAACTAGCTAACCTGCACACTAAGTGCCTCGAGCAACACAGAGTGCCTTTGTCTTGGAAGAGGGCAAAGATGATATTGCTTTATAAGAAAGACAACCTGAAGGACATTTAGAACTACTGTCCAATATGCCTTTTGTCTAGACTCTACAAAGCTTTTACTAAAATCCTATGACTACGCATGGAAAACATCCTTACAGAGAACCTAACAAGAGAACAAGCTGGTTTCCACCACTCCTTCTCCACCATTGATCACCTCCACGTTGTCAACCAGCTGAAAGAGAAAACACGAGGGTGCGACCTACCTCTCAACATTGCATTTGTCGACTGCGAAAAGGCATTTGACACCATCCAAACCGCTTCCATACTTAGCGCAAATAGGTTTACACTCAGCGAAAACTCAACAGTAGTCGTCGAAGAATACCTATCAAGCGAGGAGTTAGGCAAAGAGACACCATCTCTCCCAAACTGTTTACAGTTGTCCTTGAAACAGTGTTCCGGAACGTACTGGAAATCCATAGGTATCAGGATTAATGGTGAATAACTCAACTACTTGAAGTTCGCAGACGACATCTTCATCTGCGCCACATCTGCACAACAACTGCAGGATATGCAACAAGAACTCAGCAACTGCAGCAAAGACATTGGGCTCAGACTTAAGACAAAGAAGACCAAATCATAACAGAAGATCAAACACCTATTTACATCAACAACTAGCAAATAGGAGAAGTTGGTCACTACATCTACCTGGGGCGATACAGTCACATTGACAAGAACGGCACCAACGAAATACACAGATTTGTTGCAGCTGGCTGGCAGGCATACTCCAAACAAAAGGACATGTTCAAGAGCAAAATGCCTAAACACTTGAAGTGCAAGGTATGCAATCAATGTGTCATTCCATCTATGACAGTGAATCTCAAACCTCTCCTGGCGTACCCCTTGTCCTGCATGCTTTAGATCTCTTCCTGCTCTAGCACAGGTGATTCAAATGAACAGGTCATACATAATTAACCCCAGAAGCTGCTTGATAATAAGCAAATCATTTGAATCACCTGTGCTGGAGCAGGGAGAGATCTAAAGCATGCAGGACAAGGGGTACGCCAGGAGAGATTTGAGAAACACTGATCTATGACATATGGGGCGGAAACCTGGACATGCACTAATGAAATGAGAAACAAACTAGCCATGGCACAACAGAAGATGGAGCGAAACATGCTGAACATCACCTGGAAAGACAGAAAGACAAACAACTGGGTTAGGAAGCAAACAAGGGTGCATGACATAACAAGAGGTAGTACGACTAAGGAAGTTGAAATGGGCTGGGCACGTAGCTAGACTAAAAGACGACAGGGGGACTTCTAGAATCACAGTGTGGCGTTCTTATGAGAACATGAGGAAGACAGCCAAAGCGATGGACAGATGACTTACAGAAATATTTGGGGACGGAACCTTGGAGCAGATTGGCACAAAAAAGATTGAGATGGAGAGATCGTGCAGAGGCCTTCACCCAACAACGGGAAAGATTGGGCCGATCATCATCGTAGGTACCTAAAACAGACCTAGACATCGATCAAAACACCAATAATTTGCAAAGGTTAATGGTTAATGATCATAACCAATGTAACTAACTAGCTGCAACAGCTCGATGATCAAGGCTACGGTGGTGAATGGAAAAGCTAAATATAGCAAGCTTAGTATCTGAAATTTTTCACACAACAAAAGGCCTACTTACACATTGAGGAAAAAGATTTCCCACAATGGACTTCCTAATCCAGAGAACCAATGCAGTCAAGGTCTCGGAACCCTCCAGTCCTGTCCCCTATGGACTCACTCCCAATGTCCACATCCGTATTACTCTTCCATCTCGAAAAGTTATGTTACCACCCCTAGATTGCATATGGTAGCATTTTTTTCAATGCGCTTGCGTAACTCAAATGTGTGAAGTTGAGAGGATGTAACCTAACTTGCTGTTATGCAAGGCTTTATATATTTTTCTGCAGGCCCCATGAATTTATTTCAGTTACCATGAAACGTTAACACTTGTCAATCAACAGATAATTACTGAGAAAGTTTCATGTTGGGATGAACGATGGCGGTACTTTTCTCAGATAAAGCTCAGTAAGCACTAATATGACTGTATAATACAGGGTGAGATTGTTCGAGGCAATAACTTATCACTGAATCCTGCGAGGGACGTGTCTATCCGTAAATCAATGGTAGGGTATTTTATGTTTTGTATATCTGATGGCGATAATGGAGTCTAGAATGACATAGGATCAATACCATGCTGAATATTTGCTTCAGAAAGCTGATTTTTTTAGTGCAAAATGGGCTATTGTGGCTTTAGCTTGCTGCTATGACAGAAACCAAATTTTCTAGCAGTAATAGATTGATTTTATTGACTGCTGGATATATGCCACTGGCTAATGTGTTACGCTGTTTGCAGATCAAGCTTAGTTGAGGAGCTTGATTCATTCAATGCCTGCGCAACAGTGGAGAGATTTGAAATGCCCATTTTCTAAATAGTTTACAAGCATCACTTACTCATGAGTATTTGCATCTATTGATAGGATACTGCAACTGAACACATCAGTTGAATGGATCTGTAGATGCTAGTGTCTACGATTTGCTCCTCTGTGCAAACAGCTTAAATTTGGATTTCCACTGAACTAAGCAAGTCCACCGACTAACCATGGTCCAGCCATCTTTACCAAGCTGTTTATACAATTTAACAGAGCGGGTCAACCACCTACCCATGGTCCAGACAGCTTGATTAAATTGGGATTTCCATTTAACCAAACTAATCCACCTGCTAACCATGGTCCCACCATCTTTAAGTGTGTATCTCCCTAGGCTTGCACGGTTGGCAACTGTGGCGAATGGATATTCACCAATCAGTCTGCAAAAATTCTGCTAATAGTCTCCAAGTAGTCGCCATGTTTGCCAACAATTCGCCAATCTCGGTGTCATTCGCCAAGGAGTTTTGAACATGCTCAAAATTTAGAAGAATCTTTGGCGCACATGTCTTTTTGCAAAATGGTCTGCAAATATTCGCCACGGTCACCAGCTGTTCTCCAAACGGTCTGCAAATGTTCTTTGTGGTCCTAAACTATTCTTCAGTCGTTCGCCTCCCTAAAGAATGTGGACATTTGCTGAAGAATACTTGCAGAATAGTTGGTAAATAGATCGAATGATTGGAGACTAGTTGCAGAATAGCTTCAGAATGGTTGACAAATCTTGTACTCGCCATACATTAGGGCAGGACTCATAGGGCTCTATCTTTCACACTGCCTTACCCGTTGCCACTACCCGCTATCCGTGAATAACGCATTCAGCAGCTTCCACTATCCCTAAACGGTATCTTGCGGCCACATTACCCGCTATACATTATGCCGACTCCTTCATTTGCGCCTGGAGGTGTGCCCGTGGGCGTGTTTATGCGCTTTCCCTACAATTGCTATCTTGACCACACACGTTAGGGAAAGCGTATAGCGGGTCCTCAAACCACCCGCTACCCATTTGGGCTTTTACAAGAGCGCGCCCAGGCGGCTTCAGTGCGCATCCACTTGGACACATGTGGATGTGCACATGCGGCTCACCTCCCAAATTAACTCGCCTAAAAAAAAGCCACCTTGCTTTAGCCTCAGTTGAACCCCTGAGAAAATGGCAGAGATAGTAATAAATCGCCTTGATCGCCAGGTAAATAATAGGAGACGCCCAGAACGCATGTACCGCCAGCGCACCAGTTACCTGGGCCTTTAAGGTAAGTCTATATTGTTTGTATTTTGTATCAATCGTTTTTTCTGCATTTATAGTAATATATAATTATTATATATAATTTATATTAATGATATATATTATATATAATATTCTAAAATTATAATAATACAATAAAAGTATTATTTCCCACAGAACGAGAATGCGTGACAAAACTGCGCCTCTCCCGTCAGGCAGTGACGGAATTATGTTACCTGGTTGCAGATGATGTAGACACCGCTGCCAGCTGTCCGTATGCCTTGCCCGTTGCTGTTAGGGTTACTGTGGCACTATTTTTCTATGCTAGTGGGTCATTCCAACACCCACTCAGCTCAATTAGAGGCATGACCCAATCTGCCGTAAGCTCGGCTATAACTGCAGTCACTGCCAGCATAGTCCGACATGCCAGTAGGTACATCACTGGCATCCCTGTGACACCCAAGAGACAACGCAGGATAAAATGGGGTTTTTTGGCAAGATATGGGTTCCCTAGGGTTCTGGGTGCCGTCGACTGCACACAAGTTCTGATTCGCGCTCCGGCTCTGAACAGTGGCGCCTATGTGAATCGTAAGGGAACCCATTCCATCAACGTCCAGATGATTTGCGATGCATGGGGTTACATCTTGAATGTATATGCATATCATCCTGGAGGTAGCCACCATAGACTGTATAAAACATGGACGTAGCCTCCGTGACGTCACCCATAGGTTTCTGAATATCCATTTTGAAGCAAATTTGGTCGCCATTTTGGCACTTAATTGACTCCGCCTACCTCCCGGATAATCCAAAAATGGGCAAAAAGGCGGGCCGTTGCTGGAGCTGACGCAAGCCCAGTGGGCAGGCCGAATGGAGCTCGTTTGCTGAAACACGCCCTCTAAGCTCGCAGCTACCAAGCTAGCTTCAGCTTCCATATTCGACTAAAAACTCAATTCAGCTCGATGCTACTTGGTTCGCTAAGGCCGAGATGCAGGGTCATATCTGTCCTAGTAAAGCAATGGATCCTGCCTAGTAGCTTGCGGTGGCGGGTCGAACTCTGTTTATATTCGTGAAGCGGTTGCAGGACGAACATTGTTCGTATCCGTGAGGCAGTAGCGCGACGAACGCTATACACCGCTGGGAAGTCGCGGCAGTTGCCTCACTGAGTATCAGTATCCCCCAGAGTGCGTGCGGGTGCTCGTCTTAGCTCTTGTACGCACCTTAGCACTGTCCCATTAACGTTAGTACGGCCAGCCAAACGATTACATTGCATTACGTAACCTTAATGACAAACCTGACAGACCTTTATTTTCCTACCTCACACTCTCACACATTCTGATCACAAGTATTATCACCCTACATTTTGACTTCGGTGACTGCTGAATTAATTGGTTACTGTAGCCAGCATACGTCGGCTCATCAATACTAACACAGCTGGGCGTCTGGCTCCTAGGCTCCATGGTTACTTCATCAGCTGCCCAGCTTATCTCTGTCCTTTACATTAGCTAACGATACCACTGCGATGCGCAACTTTTTTTTATCGCATCGTAAAACTGATGTTGCTTTGGGGAAAAAGCCTTTACTCCAAGCGACAGCTAATATTGCCGAACGTGGCTGGGTAGTAGCACTTTTTCGTTGCCCCCTGGCTTGTTAGTTGCGTTAATGTGGTTAGCTAGTTTGTGGATGATGGACTTCATGTAGAAATACTTTTAGCGACAGCTAGCTAGCTTGCTAGGTAACGTGGGATATGCTAAATTAGCTATGTAGCTAGCTAGCTAGCCTTTCTATTTACAATGATACCGTTCAGTAATCGCACTGAAAATTGAAGGAATCCATTGGTGGCAAATGCAGTTCTATAAGATACTGCTGTGTGAATCCACTGAGTGTACAACCACGGCAATCTCCGGTCAAGCCTTCCAAATACTCTGGGGAATCAGCTAAGGAGCCCCGTCATTTGGAAGCGTGCTATGGTGGTTCTAATGTTGTAGCTGACCAGCCAGTTACGTTGGCAACCTGTTAGGGAAGCCGTGACGGTTTTTCAACCCCTGACTGTCAGCTTTTGTTCAAAAATATGTTAACCCTAAATTCAAACACTTTTCTGTTTCGCTATTACTTCGCTGCATGCCTGTGTAATGACTGTGGCAGGTGAACACTCCCGCTGGCACAGCTGAACATCTTGGGCAAAAACTAACCGGGGGGGGGGGGTTACTGTATTCATTCTCTGGCTAGTTGGCTAGAGAACGAACTAACGTTACTTCGTGTTGACATATAATTTTATATGAAATAATATTAGAATTTCATCATCTTAGAAAATAGACCGCAAACTCCTAACCACACAGCAAGACATTATCATCCTGATATTTCGATAAAAATCTCCAGTCAGAAACGCGGCCAATGGATCAAGTTCCGTGACTCGAGTGAGCCTAGGTAGGATAACGGCCCAGCGGCGACTGGAAAAGGCCAAGGATTAACGGCTAGGCTAGCTGAGCTGTAGTAACCCCCCTCCCTCAGACAGCCAGGCTGGGCCCAGGGTTAGCGGCAGGGCTTGGCGTTCCGACTCTAAAGCAAGGATGTTTTGTAGGCCTGTGCTCGTGCCTAGCCACGACATAACCGCAGCATGGCTCCTGCCCAGAGTCCGTGTAATTCAAGGTTCTGTCACTCAAAGTGGCCACGCCCTTAATTATGCAGAAATTTAAGCCTGTAAATAGTAGAGTTACAAAAAATTGCAAAAAAATTAACTCCCCCCACAGTTTTCACGGAGGGGAAAATTAGCCAAAGAGACCAAAACCGTAATTTGAACCAGGCTGTAAACATGTTTATTTTTGCTGTAAAATTGGGCTTTTTAACATGGGGGTCAATGGGGATTGACTCGTTTCTGCCATCAGCCTCAAGTGGCCATTCGAGGAACTGCAGCTTTTGGCACTTCCGTATTTGCTTCACTTTTCAGCCCTGCAGGTTGCCGCTTGGTAGCCACGATGCTTTTATAATGGAACAGTCGGTCATTCCTGCAGTCTTCCAGAGGGACCCCCCTCTGACTGGGTGGCTGTTGGGTGACAATGGCTATCCATTAAAGACATGGTGCATGGTGCCATACATTACGCCAACAAGTGTGTGTGAGTTCGCTTTCAATAGAAAACACTGACGCGCACGAGTTGTCATTGAGCGAACATTTGGCGTGCTCAAAATGCGGTTCCGCTGCTTGGACATATCAGGTGGGGTCTTACAGTATGGTCCTCAGAAAGTAGCATCTTTCTTTGTGGCATGTTGTGTGCTGCACAACATTGCCCTACGCCATGGAATGATGCTGGAGTTTGAGGATAGATTATTACCGGACTATAGAAGGCGGCAAGCTGAAGTGCTGATATAGTGCCAGCAGTAGCAGGGGCAATGAGAGACCAGCTGGCAGCGGAGCTGCGACACCGCTAGTCATGTCATCTGCAGCCTGCCTGGTAAGTAATTTATGCGATCAGTAGGCTACTAATAATGTAATAATACATGTAATTCATATAGCGTTTTATTAAAGTCAAGTCAAAGTCGCTTTTTCAAGAAAAAAGTGTAAATGGTTGCAGTCAATGTAGGCATTTATTTGGCTGTGGGTATTTTCTAAAATGGGATTTTCATCCTCCCCTGTCTGGATTTGACCTCATGCACGAGCAATTTAACTTCATCTTCGGAGAAACGTGCAACCTTCCTCTCTCCATCACGGGTTTCAATTTGAGGATTTGGGATAGCGCAGCCTGCTCTTAAAGGCAGTGGCACCTGGCACACTGATTGGTTTAACTGGCATAATGCCCAAACCACGCCTATACATAATATAACGGGTAGCGCAGGTGTTTTAGGGATATAGGCAGGAGTGCAAGATAGCAACTTTTGTGGGGGAACGCCTCTTACGCAATGCTAAATACCCAAATAATGGGTCTAGGGACTCTGGCGTAAGATAGGGCCCATAGTATTTTTCAGTTCAGTTTTTTGAAAATTCATTTTGCTTGCATGAACTTTTTTTGGTAGTGCGCAGCTGTCTGGTCATTGATTCTGGAAAGAAATGCAATGTTACCCTTGTGTAATCTCTACTTCAAGCCAAAACGTAAAAAAATCACGGGTAGTCTAAGGAATTACATCACCTATATTGCAAGAGATCAAACTCACTTACGAATACCGAGATCGTGCACAGCTTTAAAATATCTCATAACTCAACCACTACACATCCTTAGCCCCTGCATCAGTGCTCCTATAAAGCCCCGTGTCACTGTTGAGCAGTAGTAGTCTACTTGTCAGCTGCATTCAATCCGTTTAAGAGTTAATGAGTATATTCAGAATTTCATGTATTACTTATCAGCTTTGTCTCACTTTAAAGCACCAATGGAATATTGTGTTTCAATTGTGTTTGCTATGTACAAGTTCCAAAAGAAAATGTAATAAAAATAACTATATTTTTGCCACATTATGCCTAAGATCCAGACCAGTATTGAACTATCAGCTACTGAATAAGCGGACAATTTTAGAACACTGTCTCCGTGTGATAAAAATGCGGGACAGAGTCTCAATTTGTGCGGCGCAGGAAAAGAGATGAAAATGCTGTGTGGTACAAGTGGGACACCTGGTCACCTGTGCTGCCCTGGTGCCAAAAGGTGCTAAAAAGACACTAGGGGAGTGATGTCATAATAAAAGGACCCAAGTGCAGGAATGTAGATTTATTAAACAAATAAAGTGAATTAGCTACACAAACACAAAACTTAAAGGGGATAACAAAAAGGGAGTGCTCACAACTAAAAGGTGTCACAACCTAAGGCTACCTGCCAGTGAGGGGAAAAACTGAGGTTTGAATAGACAAAGAAATGAAACTCAACTGAGGAAAAAGAGGTGTGCTAATTAAGAGGGAGAACAGAGGTGATAATTGAATGAAGGCAGGTTGCCAAACGTCCGGAATGCCTAGGGGGAGGGGCATTACATCATCCTGCTCACAGACTGTTCTTCCATTGGTAAAACTGTTCTTCAAACAGTCATCAAACAGTTGCCACATTCGCCACATTCGTCAAAATTTCGCTGACTGTTCGCAGGGATTCGCCAACTGTTCATGAACTGTTCGTCGACTACACGCCAAAATATCACCCAAAAGTCGCGAGAAAGTTGTCAACAAATCACCAATAAGTATTTCACTGACTCGCGAATATTTGGTGAACAGTTCACAACTCTAGGATCCCCAAAAAGTCGTCAAAAAAGTGGCAAACCACCTCTAGCCACTTTCGCTAAACGTTCGTCGATCAGCGAGTTACTCACTTTACCAAGCTGTTCTTGCAATTTAACCAAGCTGGTCCACCAAATAGCTTTGTTCCTGACTGCTTGACCTTGCTGTTGATTCCATTTAACCAGCCTGGTCCACCAGCTGGCCATGATCCTGCCATTTTAACCGACTTGGAGTGTCCATGTAATTAACCTAGTGTACCAGCTTGTCATGGTCCTGGCAGCATGACTAAGCTGTTGTTTCCATTCAACCAAGTTTGTTTGCCATGCTAGCAACCAACTAGTTACAGGCTTGACCATCTCTAAACCAGCTTTTTACTGGGCTGGTCTGAAGATGGGAGTTCCTCCAGAGTTGCCAAACAAATCTCTTCAATATACAGTGGAAGTAAATCTTCGGAGGTGGGGGAATATTTCAAAGTAAAACGTAAGATTAATGAACAAATTTCGAGGGGCATTTTCTGATTTAACAACAATGGTAGGCCTTGTGCTCGAATTCGTCACTCACAACAGAGTGTAAGGAGTGCTATCAGCTGGGAAACATTACTCTGCAATGTTGGGTGCTCATCCCACCATTAAAATTTCAGTGGCTAATCTTATTGCAGGGCAAGCAATGCCACACTGGGAGCACCATGTTGTCCTAGGCAGACTCGCGTTTCACCTTTTCTAACCCCAACCAGGGGCCGGCTGATAGACTCTGTGAGAGGAAACTGAAGAGTTTGGTTGTTTCCAGCCTGACAGGCTGATATTTTCAGCTGACCTGTCTTTTGTTGGTATTACTTTCTCTCATAGGAAGGCCTGAGAGGAACACGGCCACTCAGTGGTACTCTTAAGATCATGTTTCCCAGGTAATCTTCTTGTCTGTCTTCTCCCATTCTGCTGGGCCGAGTCCAAAGCCGGCTGCACTGCTATGAATCAGTTTTTGTTGGAGCGCCTGTAATCTGACACAACCCTGCTTCATTATCTTCTAAATTCTTTTGGGCTAATTGTCAGGAAACCTTCATTTTTTTCCTTGAGATTTCCATGTGTATTGGAATAAACCTACTGTGCTGTAACCTTAAATACTCACTGCAGCAAGCAGACAAGCTTTCTGCTTTTTCAGGTGCCACCCTCTGCCTAATGAAACCTAATGAGACATATGACAGACTTGTTATGGCAAGGAAACAAAAAAAAAAAATCAAATCAAACAAATGAGGCTCTATTGCAATTTGTCTTCTATAACTACTATGATTATGACTAGTAGCAATGGTAGTTTTAATATTAATAATAATAGTAATAATAATAATAATAATACTGTTCTGTTCACTGCATTGTTTCCAACGCTGCACCATCTGAAGGATTGACGAGCCTCATACTTTTTGCGGACAAATTATTATGTTCAACCCTCATATCAATAGACCTGAAATACAGCCTGACACTATAAAGACCGTATTTTGCTCCTTATGAGTTTTCCTTCAATCTTTTTGGTATAAAGTTTGAAAAAAAGTGAGTCTTGCAAACATAAAATCCCATGAGTAATCAATAATTCAGTGACATTAATTCTCAGAGTGTTATCAAAACAGACAGGAATACTCTTGAACATGCAGTAATATGGCTGAGCATCATTGCTAGGTTTAATAACACATTACTGGGAGAGGATTAAAAGTAAAAGAAGAAAAAAAATGACTGAGGCTACAAATTCCTCACACTTGCACCACCCATCTGACTGTCAGCAGGAACAGCCCTCTCTGTCATGTAGTAAGGCTCTTTCTCCTCATTGTATCTCCCTTTAGCCTGGTTTTCAGGAACACACTGTTGCTGGCTCAATCATCAGGATGCTCTCGTCCTCCAGCAACATCCACTCTGCTTGAACCAATGCTAGGTGAGCCGACACTAATTGCAGATGACCAGTGCTGTTTAGGAGTGGAGGGAAGTTGAAATCTACTGAAAAGGGGACGAATCCATATGAATTTTATTAGGCCCTAAAAGAGTTATGAGATTCCCTAGGATCCAATCCGCGTCAATCAGGCATGGTAAATTGGATTCCTGAATAGGGTAATCCCTTGGGGAAGGTTGATGCTATCTGGATCAGATGCAGTGATTTTTTCCCTGTGCACTGTGCTTCCTGGGCTCTGTTCTCTCTTTAGTGAACCAATAAAACCATAATAAGTATTGATTAACCCATTACCGTGTATTATTCACTGTCTACAGCCTGGCCTGTATTTAAAGTCGGCATCTTAAGACTTGTCACTATGTGGTGACAGTGGACTTGCGACGATGGACTGTTGAATGCGGTGTTTGCACAGAGGGAAGGAGTGGGAGACTTCAGATCCCTTCATAGATGGCCCTACCAAAGTACCACTTATTCCTTCAATGTAAACCAAAAATTACAATGCGATGCCTTAATTCAACTTCCGATATGCAACTGGTCTACCAACATGGGAATCCATTTCCTTAAACCAAGCACCTTATTTCCAAAAGTTTAAGGACAATATGGCAAATGCATGGTAAAAAAAGAAATACAGTGAATAGTAAATCAACCTTGTCTTGTATTGAATTGAAATAAAAGCTAAGTGAAGATATTTAATGTTTTTCTTTCCTAAATTTGTATATAAATAAACATACATCTAAATTTAATGCTTCCAACCCATTCAAGAGAAGTTGGGATGTTTTTTTTTTTTTTTAAACCGCTGTGTTATTTCACCTGAATAAATGAGCAGGGGCGACCCTGCATATAACAATATTTTGTCTGATGCTACCTTCCCATTGGATTGGCATCCTAGTCTTTTGCTTTTGCCAAAATAGCATTTATTGCATCTTACAGTTTGCAGAGGAAGGTGAGAGAATAGTGCAAAGTATGGAAAATGGTGCTTCACAATATGTTATTTCATCCTGCCAAACACTGGAACCAATATTCAGTAGCATAATAAAACTATGCATAATAAATGTTTCAGACATCTTGTTTATCTTCAGCTCTGTGTTGCTTGCAGCTCAAGATATAATGAAACGACAAATGGATGTGAAGCTAGACCAAGCTACATTGGTGTCCTTGCAAGTGTTTGAACCCTTTTGGACTCACTATTGCTTATGGTTTCTCGGATGTGGATTGGTGAAATGGCATGCAACACCAGTCTCCTACTCCTTTCTCATCCTATGACAAGATCTTGGTTCTCTGCTAGGCAAAGAGAACTCCTCTTGAGCCAGTATCTATCTACAAACTTCCACACAGCTCAATCTGAATATTGTCACACGGATTGCAGCAACTCTAAATGTATTGATATCTACACTGAAATCAATGTACTGCTGGTTGTTCTTTGCCTATCAATGTTGTATTGGTTTAGCAAAAAACACATATTGTCTGCTCTGAAGCTCACCAGTTATTGTGTCAAATAAAGCTGCTGTATGGCAATAAATTCACACTAAGTGTAGGCTGTGGTCCGCTGCAGCACTCGATCTGAATTCCTGAGTTAATGAGGTGCCGCTGAAGATTATAGCGAGGTAGAAGAATCCTTGCAGGTTGGAGGTTCTTCCTGTTGGAGTTTACCACGCAGCAAGTGATCCCTTAGCCACACATTGATTGCCTCACTAGGTAGTATATTCCCACTCTGGAATGACCTCATAACAGCTGGTGCCTGGTCCATATATCAAGAACTTTACTTAGTAGTATTTTCCTGCATGGGAATAGTTTTACAGTGGCTGTTTTCTGGCCAACACATTTATAACTACACTGGTTTGTTTACAGTATTCCTGCGTAGGAATGGCCTCACACAGTGATAACTTAACCAGGTGGTGTAATTTACAGAATATGCAAGGTCCAGATGAAGTACTTTTCCTCTCTTTTCCCCCTTCTGACACACAGGTCCTGGTAAGAATTTCAGCATGCCTGGCAGACATCTTTACTTGGATGGCCAGACATCATCTGAAGTTCAACCCTGAGAGGACGGAGCTCCTCTTCATCCCGCACCGAACCTCCCCTCTACAACAGCTTGCCATCACTGTTGATGGCGCTGCATTAGCTGCTACCTGCTATGCGAAGAACCTGGGGGTTGTCCTAGGCAATGAACTGGACCAACCTGACCAGCTGTAACATGATCCTCAGCCTGTACAGCTCCTTATCCAAGCCACCGTGATCTCCCATCTAGACTAATGGAAAATCTTGCTGGCTGGGCTACCATTCAGTGCCCTCTGACCCCTGCAGCTCATCCAGAATGCAGCTGCTCATCTGGTCTTCAACCTCCCAAAGTTCTCCCATGTGTCTCCCCTGCTGAGATCCCTGCACTGGCTGCCAGTTGCAGCCAGAGTTCGATTCAAAGTCCTAACTCTGGCCTATGCTGCAGCAAACAAGACAGCCCCTTCCTATCTGCAAGAGATGATCATCCCGTACACACCAGCTCAGCCACTTCGTTCTGCAGCAGCAGGACGACTTCACCCCCCTACCCTTGGTCGGAAAGCTGGTCGTTCTACCAGATCACTCAGCTTCTCCCATCTTGCTCCCCAGTGGTGGAATGACCTTCCCACCTCCCTACGAACTGCTCCATCTCTGGCGCTCTTCCGCCGTAACCTTAAGACTCACTTTTTTAGACAGTTTCTGACCTAATCCCCCCCTCCCCTGCTTTATTAAAAAAAAACCTTCCACTAATGTTTGCCTCCATTTGCTTTGTTTCTTTTTCCTGTGTGCTACTGCCTTCAGTATAGTCTTTGCTCTACATGTTCATGACTTCAGCTGACTTATGCTTGATGCGAATTGTACCTTGTCCAGTCTGTTGGGCTACAGTGTCAGTGACCTTACTGTATGCACTTACTGTAAGTCGCTTTGGATAAAAGTGTCTGCTAAACAAATGTAATGTAATGTAATGTGAAGTATCACTCCCCGATTACCAACTTTAGAGCACACCTCTTTCCTGGCAAGGTAGTCACTCTAGAGTCCGAGGAACTGAAGCTAAAGCAGGCAACATTAACTTTTCAACTATTAAACATTTTTAATCTCAACATGGTCGTCTCCTCATTGTCCCCTCAACTATCAATGAATTTAGCAAAATCAAGGCATGCTCTGACTGCATTCTAATTGCGGAGCTATTTCACAGATGGCTTTTACTTGCGGCTAATTTCAATAGTGCGGTGACTATCCGAAACTTCCTTCTAGCGGACACAGTGTCAACATGAAATGTGGCATGCTGCAGTGAGCTAGCTCTGTAACTGCATGCTCAGGGCTGCTTTTGTGTGTTTTGCTACCTGGTGCATGGCCATGCTTGCTGCGCTTGCTCTTTGAAGCTCTGAATGTGATTGGGTGATGCTGAGTTGGTTTTGTGAATGAGGACCTGGAAAGAACATAACTACATCATACAAGAGTTTTTAGTTTTTGTGGCAATATTTTGGAAATTTGTCACACTTCTCATTGCATTTTCGGGGGATCTTTTCATCCATACAGGGCAAAGAGCACCCTTCAATATTCATTTTTTACCTAAAATTAACTATTACATAGCAAAAAAGCCATTGCCCCATGACCTGTTGGTAATTCCTAATGTTTATTTGTAATGTTGGAATACTATCCAGTGAACCGAAAGTAGAACAACCACATACTGATGGTGTTAGTGTTTCAGAAAGTTATCTGTTTTTTATTTATTTTTTTATTGCAATTTTCCCTTGTTTTGATTTGCCACATCTTTATTTTTGCTTTCTGCTTCCCACTCACCCTCTCCATCCTGTGCATTAACTGTGTCTCTATACCTTGTTTGTTTCCACACCCCTCTCTGCTCCCTGCTGCCTTTTTACTCACCCGGTACCTCCCTGATTACTTTCCCAGTGTTTTTATTTCTTAGTTTTGTGAAGCCCAGTGCAGGTCTCTCTCAGTTCTACCAGTTACAATTCTTTGTTTTCCTGAATATTAATTCCTAGGTCTGGCAGTGGCCTAAGTGAATCACAACGTAGTAAAATTAATGTGCAGTAAACGGCTTCTGTTATCATTGTATTCTATAGAATTAAAGTGATAATGCTCTGAAATGATGTGCTCCTGGATGCAAATTTTTTCATGAATAATTAGCCTAAACATACAACCTAATGTCAATAATGCTGCTTAGCAGCCGTCCGTCCATGTCCCAAAGAATCGCGCTGACATGGCACAAACACACTGACTTAATTCGCCTAAACTACAGTGTACTTTTAGGGCAAAAAATTATTCTTTTAATGTGATGGCATGGTTAAATTATATTTTCTAAAACCTTATAGTCATGTAGTCAAGGCAGTATTTTGGTATTTGAATTTTGCATCTTTCATGTTCCTCAATGCCACAGCGTTGAAATCCACACCGTGGTTTAGGAAAAAATCTGATTCCCATATTCCTATTCACTGCGCCCCCCCCCAAAAGTAGCTTTTTTCAGTTCACTGCTTCACGTAAGAGCTCACTCAGCGTGGTAAGCTAATGAGCGTTTATCTACTTAGCCGACACTGTCATGTTGTTGGCTGCCAATTATGGATACAACATTTATTGCACTTCCAAATTAAATGTTGGATTTAATAAAATGTAATGGGTTATGAAATGGTCATGCGCAACTGTGTTAAGTATCTTCTAAAATGAAGTAACTTAGGACTTAACACAGTTGCAGTAGTTAACATTATATTAAATAAAATATTTTATCTTGATGACTGCATTGCCTACACTGCAAAAGCGTCTTCTGTTTTAAAGTTTCTATGGGCCATCCATCAACTTGGATGTTCCATCGATTCACATGCTTCAAATAAAAGTAGGCCAGAGAATTAAAAAAATCTTCCCCCTCTCATTTTTTTTCTTATGTCTGGCCCTAATACTCTTCCATACAAAAGCCATGTCATGAAGATAGAAATTAAGGTGGTCCAAACTTCAAGCACACTGTAAACTTGAACTGTTGAATACAGTGGCGAACCGTGAGCGCGACAGCTGGGCCTTCACTTCAGCCGTCACCGCCGAGAAAAGACGTCATCGCGGAAAAAAGCAACATTATGATGAATTGAAAGGGTTTAGTATTTTGAGGATTTGTGCTTTACTGAGATTTTTTTTAACCAGGACTTTTACTTTTACTCTACTACAATTAAAACATAAAAAGTATACTTCGTTACTTTGACACAGGCCACTTCTTAGTTAAAAATTAAAATATGAATGCAATTCATCATTTAAGGATGATCTGGATTTGGCGTGTTCGAGAAGAACAAAGGAGTTCGGCAGGGTATCTTTCTGCAGATGTGTCTGCCAGCGGACATGGAGCTGAAAATTTATGCACGCAGTTACAATATTCTATCACTAGATGACACCTCCGGATCAGTTATTGCAGAGCCGTATATAGAGAGAGTCTGGCCAACTCGGGGTTCGAACGTTTGAGCTATCCCGCTATGCTGATTGGTTCTGAGCTGGTCACATGTTTTATGGATGCCATGTTTGCTACCATTAATCAATATTCATCCAGCGATCCCCATAACGAAGTGTCGAATATGAGGTAATTAAATTCAATAAGTTATTCAATTATACAATTATTTGTACATATATTTAATTATTTATTTATCCTGGTTTCTAAAATAAGGATATGATGTTTACATGCACAAACGCAAAAACGGGATTCTCCAAAAACCCGATCATACCCGAGATACTGAAGTCCATGTAACTAAACGCACTCAATAGAGAATACATTGCAAATGCTCATTTACTGTAACGCCAGCGGCATTGAGATCTTCCTAGAGTGGACGTGTCATATGAAAGTTAAAGCTCGCAACAAACGTAAAATTTACTCAACTCATTTCATAAATTTCTTGTAATTTCTTGTACTCCAAGAGTGTAAGGTTCTGTTTATCACATAACAGAGAAGCATAATTTAATAGAAGATAAATGTAATTTCCGTCAGTGCCTTGATGGAAACGTTAGTTAATTCGCAGGCATTGTAGTATTGCGCTAACTCCGTTACACTTGGTATTCAGTTTAGCTACATATTAACAGAGTGACGAAACGCAGAGCGGTTTTTTTTATCAAGTGCTAGAGCTATGTGATTGAAGCTGCTTGCACACTGGACGCAAAATTAATTTTTCGCACGACAGATTACATTCAAAGTCAGTGTGAAGGCGCAAATATACGCGACCTTTCCTCAATTGGCTTTCGAATGGGAACGCTCGGGTACTGCTATGATCACATCAAAATCGCTATTTTTAAACCACCAAGACTCGACACAACACGATACTTTGCTCGTATTATCACCAGGCTCTCTACACATGAACTCGAGCATTGTGAACATTGTTTGTGTACAAGGAGTTTACTTAAATACCGCTTTTAACACTGGACTCACCTAAGGCAACAACCCGGAAAACAACGCGAGGTAGGTCCCGTGTTAACAAAAACGTCTTTTACGCAAACTCTTTGTATACGAACAATGTTCTCAATGTTCGAGTTCATGTGTAAGGACCCTGATGAAACTACAAGCAAAGTGTCATGGTATGTCGAGTTTTCTTAGTATTTTAAAACTAGCAATTTTGATGCGACTATAGTATCCGGCCCATAACGGGGTTAAGCCGTAGAATCAAATGCCGCTGGTAGGAAACATGGCGCCCATGATTCGAGTTGGCCAGACTCTCTCTATCTACGACTCTGAGTTATTGAACACGGTTTAGAATATGGATGAGTACTTCCTGTACTTCAGGAATTGCCTGAATTTAACTCCTCAGCTAAGCCTGATGTGCAAACTGCTCAATATACTTGCCCATATTATCTATCTAGCAGTTTTAAAAAATTATCTCTTGCCAGAGAAACAATTGTTGTCCTCTGTAGTAACCACTTCAGCTACAGTGAGTCAATGGTATCCGAATTAGTAATAAAGAAAAATCAGTTTTCTGAAGCAAAAATTCAACATGGTATTGAGCCTATGTCATTCTACTACTAATTATAGTCAATTATAGCGGTTTTTTAAACCGCCAGTAAAGAAGAAGAGGAAGAAGTATATAATGCAGAGACTGCCTGTTTGTTTTTTGAATACTTTCATTCACCTGGAAATTGATTAAAGAGAACAAGGAGAGGACAATGTGTGGTTGTTTTGCTTCTTTCTATGCATACTATGAAAAATACTTTGTACCTGTACTTGCACTTTTGATAGGCTACTGAAGTATATTTTTTCACAAGATGCTTTTGGTACTTAAGTACATTTAATGTGAGCTACTTGAAGACTTTTACTCAAGTAATTTTCTTATGGCTGACTTCAACTTTTACCAAAGTAACTTTCAGTAATGGTACTTCTACTTTTACTTAGTTGTTTTTTTTTATGAGTACTTTATACACCTCTGGTGTTTTCTTACAGCCCGTCATCCACGGATAGCGCTGATAATTTTCCATCTTGAAATGCCTTTCCACTTTCTTAACCTTTTCTTTTAATTCCAGTTCTGGAGTTGGTCTTCTGTTTTTTTATTATTTGAAGTTTTTCAGTGAAAGGCCGCTTTGAAAAAGGTGATGGTACCAAGCTAGCCGGACTCTAGCCACAACATCGCTCTTGTCTTCCGCCATTTAACTCTGTCTCCGACCCACTCTCATCACTCTGCCAAGATTACAGTGTTCGGACTTCACGAAGGCCTAAGATCTTCTGTTTTTGTCCCGCCCATGTAAAATCAAACCGTGACTGATCAATTTGCCCCTCACTCTCCAAACCAAGACACATAGCTTTATGCATAGCTTGGCCTTCCCCCGGATTCATGAAGTCCTAACCAATTAATGAGCCAGCCGACCAGGTCTCGATAGAGATGGGCGATTCTGATTGGATAACTTGTTTTCAGGACAGTAACCCTTTCATTGCTGATGTGAACTTGACAGTTAGTTTAGCTTAAGAACCTAGATGAGAGAAAATGTATTAAATGTATTGTGTTAAATTAAATGAGATAGAAATGTTAAAAATAATAATTATTTTTTAATACTCTTATTTTTTGGTCCAGATTTTTTTAGGCCTTCTCTGAAGGCGTAGAAGGCCCTGAGGGTTCCCCTCTGGTTGAATACAGTCATAAGAATAGCCTGCATCATATTAAAGGAGTGCGCGAGGTAGTTGGACCAATGTGAAGCAAGAACACAACTTCTGAAATAACTTGTATACTTATAATAAAATAAAAATGTTATGTTCTGCAATTTTGTATGTTCTGGTTTGTTTTTTTCCACTTGGTTGTGTAGTTTATTTATTCCACTGTATCATATGCCAGATTCATGCACATTGTTTTCCCCTGAGATGTCTTGCATTTCTGTGTTTTTTGCCAGTGCACGCCCCTGTCTGTGAGTTGTCAGATTTTGGAAGTCTTCTGGCGTTTCAAGAGTTCCTTCACTTCTCGTTTACTTCCTTCAACACTAATTACTGATTAAGCACAAATCCCACTAAAACACCATGTTTTTTCTAGTTAACCAAATAACCCATACTAATATGCTAATCCTGTAAATAACTAACATACTAACTTGCATAATATTATTACTGCACAAACTACTAACTTTACTAATTGATTTTCTCTGCTTTCCACACTAATCTGTAACTCCGCTCTTTTTGCTCTCCCAGTCCTTAGCCTTTATTTCTGCTGAGACTTTGCAGCTATCTCTTATACTAATCTGTTTCTTCCATCTCTCCCCACTTAGGCACTCCTTGAATGGAGCTGCAATTGTTTAAGGATGTCCTGTGAAAATTAGTCTTTGTCATCGTTACCCATTTTATATTGTTTAATTACCTCGTGTTTTCCACTCTCTGTCAATGTTTAGATTATCCCTCACACCTGTTGCCCTACCTAGCTCACGTTACCTTCCTTGTGTGTAACTGTCCCTCACTTCTGCTGAGTCCTTGTCAGACCGTCAATCATCTTTTCCTGTGCCGAGGTCCTTGTACGCCAGTGATTTGATTGAGAATCTGTGACACCCTTCAGCCCAATTCCGATTTCTGTCTGTGCCTGCCTGGATTTGTTTGCCTCCTGATTACGACCCTTTCTCTGTACTGTGTATTGCTGCCCTGGCTTTTGAATTCGGATTTCAGACACTCTCTTCTCCTACTGCTTTACGATTTGGTGCTGTAATCCATGCTCATTGGCTTTTCAACCCCTGCCTGTTTCTGGACTCTGATTTTTGGATTGCCCCTCTGTACCGTCTCTGTGATTGGACTGAAATAAAGACCGCGATTTTTGCATTTTGGACTACTTGCATTTGGTTCCTTCCACCAGACATAACAAACTCCCACCCACCCTGACATTCAGGAGAACTAATTCTACAACGTATTACAAGTTTACAACAGTTAGTTTGGACTGCACATTGTAGTTGGCATACAACTCCAATTCCAAAGAAATTTGCACATAATGAAAAATGCAAATTAACTCAAAAAGAAGTGGTTTTCCCATGCAATCACTAGATTACTAGGTGCTTGAATCCAAAACAATTTGCTCATAAATAACTCCTCATATACACTATATAAAAGCAATGCTACAGAAACAAATGGGACTGAAACAAATATAGGCATACTAAAGAGCAGAATTAATTACATCATCAAATATTTTTCAAATTAGTGAATATTTCAAAAAAAAAACAATAAAGTTTATCAGTTTGAACATTAAATATCTTGTCTTTGTGGTGTACTCAATTTAATATTGGACGAAAAGGATTTGCAAATCACTGTATTCTGTTTTTATTCATGTTTTCATGGTGCTATTGTAATCATCATTAGAGACTGATGTAAGAGGTGTTGACAGAATAGTTGAATTTTTTTGCCTGTGCTATGCACCCATTGAATTTAAAACTCACATATAATGTAACTGTAAAAGTACATTTGAAATCATTTTGCAGATTGCATTATTTTTTGATTACACTTTGCTGATTCTTCACAACTGAATGTTTTCTCTCCCACTGGCCTCAAACTTCAAATAGGTGTGCTGATCCCCCGTTTCAGACAAGACTTTGGCATTTCGATAAAGAGCTCGACCATGAACTACAGGCTGCGAGGAACCACACTCAGAATGGAAGTTTGCATGAATCCGCCCAATGCCTCCGACATTACATTACCCAATTACCCGCCAAAATGGGTTTTCTGTAGGGCCCGTGTGCACGCATGTGTTGCTCACATAGACGGCGTCAAACGGTACTTGCGCCCACCCTCAATCGTCTCGGACCCCTCATCTCATGATAAGTTTTGGTTGCTGTCCGGAATCTGTCACGTACAGGCTGTAACCAGATGTGGCACTCTTGAGCTGCCATCGTCACTCGTGGCTGCCCTAAGCGGGGTCGGTCAGTGACAGTGCCTGTGTTCCATTCTCGGAACATACATCCTAAATAATGAAATATGTAGGATGTAACTCGATTTCCACACAAAAGTAAACACAAATATAGCACGATCAAAATCTGGAACACTTTCAAAATAAAGACACAACCGCACGTAAAAACAGGACCCTGCAGAATGCCTAAATTGGCCTCGTTGCCCATTGTAAATACTTCGGCATTTGGTGGGATGACAATCTGACTTTTCATATGCATATTGAAAATTTGAATAAAAAGATAAAGGGTTATATAGGTTTCTTGTACAGAATAGGTCTTGCCTCAGTATTAAAAGTCAGAAGGTTCTGGATTCAATAATACTCTTAATGCTTGATTCCGATGATGTAATTTACGGAAATGCATTAGTGCGGTGGCTTATTTCTGAAGTACACATATATGATACAAACAAAGCATGAGCTACACGTGAGCTCAGTTATTGTTCGCTGTACTCCAGTGGTTCATACAAAGAAGACAGCATCTGTACCTTCACCTGTTACATAATATCTGTTTATTTCCTGTTGAAGGTAGGATGTAGAACCAAGAAATAAAAATTTATCCGACAAAATATACTTTAGAATTTGGTGAGAAACATGACAAAAAAATAACAAATACAAAAATGGAAGAAAAAGAGGAAAGAAATAGGGGAAAAGAACACATCGGGGAATTCACAAGTAGAGCACCTAAGTACTTGTTCGCATTTCATTTGAGCAGATTATGTTTACAGGTAATCTTTGTGCACCTTTAATGATAGCGTACAGCAAATGGAACAAGAGAGAACACTTCTGTTTTAAAACCCTTAGATTTTGTTAACCTCCATGCTATGAGGCTTATCACTGTCTTGGCTTCTGCACTCACAGTTGTGCTTTCTACAGGTCAGTAGGATGGGGGTCATTGAAATCGACGCAAGACTACCATTGGTTTTTAACCCATTAATGCCCCCCTTTTTTTTTTTTTTTCAAAGTAAAAGTTACATTTTATCATCGGATACAATGTAGAATGAATCTGTAACATTTACATTCTGGTGAAAAATAATTATTTTGTCATCAAGGACCCCAAATATGTATGTCCCATTACAAATGTACACAGATCACTAAAAGCATGAAACATCATCATTCTGGGAAAAACATATTTAGATAATGCTATGATCACCAATTTTTGTGCTTAGTGTCATATAAAAATGTGTCTAAGAAAAAATGGCACACACACATTTCAGTGCGTTGCTTTGTACTGTTGCAGGTTCAAGAAATTCATGCAAAGTGGCCCCCACCACTGATGTACAGGGAGACTACTCTCATAAGCACTTATCCTGGATGCGAGTTCCTTCCCTTGATTAACCTACAGCAGCTTAGTCACAGTAAGGCATTCATTTGGGTTACAGTGGTTAAATTTTGCTGTGTCCCAAAAAATAGGACAGTAGTTAATAATGGGTTAATAGTTTATTCCTGTGTTTTATTTAAAATCCCACCATATCTTGCCTCACTACTTTCATCCGTGTGGGTCTCTCAGGACCTCTTATGTCTAGATGTTCCTTGTGTTGGAACAGAGCTGGTTAAGACTGCTTTTTATCATAGTGATCTTTGCGCCTAGACACAGTTTCAAGGTGATTAGAGACTGAATGAACTGCTTCCTTTTGGACATTATAAAACAATGATCAAATTGTTTTATCAAGCACTGCGCTCATTTATTATCATTTTAGTTTCCTTTTAACGTGCTGTATTTTAATTGTTTGTAATACAGGACCCTGCTGACAAGGAGACTTTAGTCTCAGTCGCTCCACCCGCTTAATTAAATGACTCCTAAATAAAATAAAAACATTACATGTTGAATGTCCATTCAGCATTTAAAAACTCCGACAACATTGGAAGAACCTCATTTTATCTTGGAGAGCACTTAGGATGAACATATCCTCCAAAATGTACTCTGCACTGAAAAACACTTTCAAATAATGCAGATACAAAACAGTGACATGAGATCCTGCTAGATGAAACCTTTCCCTCTTGTGTCATGCTCCCAGTTAGATCATCTGGAGGCCCACTTGATGAAACCTCATCTATTCACATACTATTCACAGAACTTTCATGTATGATTACATTAATTACTGCTGCTAGTTAATTTCATACTGCATTCTGAAAAATGTTTCTCTGAGTGCAGAGTTTTATTTTATTTATTTATTTATTTATTTTTTGCAGCTCTTTGGAGTTTTGTGACACTTTGTGATGCTTCTGTCCATAACCTTAAATAATATAGGTTTTTATGGCAGGGTGTTATACGGACATAACGCATCAATTTGGATATGAGAGGAGATTTGAGGTAAGCTTACAAAAGGGTGTTACCAGAAGTCAAAAGGTCATGCAACAGAACTGGATATACTGTATTTGATGTGGAAGAAAAGGACCCATTGATCCAATGATAAATGACTGGTTGTTGGGCAATTTTTCTATTTTCATAATATAATGTTTTTTTGGCATAGAGCTTAAATGGATAGATTTACTGAGGAATTGTACCTTGGAATACTTTCCTTGGTATGACACGAACAAGCAGTAAAATCCACACTTCTAGTCATTATCAGGGGAACTGACTTCGACCACCGCACAGTGCAATCAAGCCCCGTGACATATTGATGCAAGTTTATAACTCTGCCATGGTGGGACCTTGCTTGTCTTAGGTTTTAATTTACCCACGTGTCGCTGTTCATGTGAATGCATTTCGAGCTGCATGCTAATCACTTGTTTGCTGGTGGCTTTTTTGCATTTCTCCAAGTGTATAGTGCATTGCTAAGTTAAAAACAGATCAGCCAAATAAAAGAGCTTCGATCACAGACGATGAGGTCAGTAGTCCAGTGTACACAGGTCTGGTCTCAGTGTTTCAGTGAGCTATTAAGTCTTTTTTTTTTTTTAATGGTTCACTGAGCTTATTCAATGTATGTTAATTCATTCATATAGTGTACTATTACCGTATTCAACTGCTTCTTGCAAATCTGCCATGGCTATAATTCCACCATTTATTACTTTGAATGTGACTTTGTAATACAAATAAATAAACATTTACTCCAGCAATGCTTTAGTGGTGTGTGAAGTATTTTTTGGTCATTACCAAAAGTCACTTGAATGAGTGATTTCCAATACATTGTCAAGATAAATTACCCTCACTTAATAAGATCTACTGGAAGTGGGGCTGAAACAGGCACAAGTATTAATTTGGGATTTTGCAGAAACTGACACTCCATCTTACACCCCTGAGGCAGTATTACTCGAGTTTCCCTCCTTGATGGAAGAAATTCTGTCTCCATAGCAATTACCTAAGTCTTTTATCAGTCATTTCAAAGAAAGAAAATTAGAGCAATTGTGTCAGGACAGTCATATGGGCAGAAATTGCACACTTATTCTGACCACTTATGTCTGTGACTTTGTTCCCGCTTGATGGCTGCTATTGTTCACTCTTCTAGCTTTGAAAGCTTGATTGGGCTTGAGCAGATGTACTGTACGCAAAAGGGACAGCTTTTGTTTCCTCTGCTGTGCCTTTTATTTTAGCCCTAATTGAATACAAACCACAGTTATCCTTTTGTTTACCAGAGAATATATTCCTTTAAAATAAATCAAATCATTTGCATGAATAGTCCAAAAAAATCTCCATGTTATTCATTTTTTAATCTTGGTTTTTTTTTTTTATATTTGCCATATAGTGTATGCTCTTATTTCATAATAAAGGTTGTTTTTGCTTGAGGAGGAAATAGGTTGGCAAAACTATGAAATGAAGAGATTGCTGCTTTGAAGATTAAAACTCAGTCTTGAAAGAAAGCAAGGGAGTCTATTCAAAACCAATCAAACTTGCTATTGGTTTTCAAAAAGACATTGTTTTAAAAGACCTGATTGAAAACCTAAAGCAATATAATTATCGCTAATGAATTTAATTAGTATTGTGAAATAATCCCTCCTAAAGCTGCCTTGTTGGAGAAATTAGGGCTGCTCATTTTCTTGTAGGAAATGTAAAATATAACACGGATTAAATACTGGCAATAAGGTCTTCATCATGGCTCAGCTCGGGACCTGCCTGCCTAATGTATTCCCAGTTCACTGGCCTCTCTCCTTTACTCTCTCTGTCTTAGCATATTGATTTCCAAGCTGTCTTATTGGTTCCTAACATAATTATAGCAGGAGTAGGTCTCTTAGTACAGCTAATACATTTACACCATGGCATCTAGGGAAGCTTATATTCTTGTCATTTATCCAAGCTCGGTTGGTTGAAGATTGGCTTGGTAAAAGGTTGTTGAATATAGCGAATTTGGGGGCTTTTCTTTAATGAAAAAGGGAATTAGTGACCTCAACCTTTACATTTTCAGAAATCAATATATGTTAAAAAAAGGTCATTTGGATTCGGCTTTCTCTGTTATCTGCGAAACGTTAACTTGAGATTTGCGGCAATATATAAGAGGGAAATCTGGAAATTTTTTTTCACGGTACCTCGCACAAAACAAGGCACATATTTTTTCTTTTGAAATATTCTGACCTCCTGCAAACATCTTAACTTCAAGATGTGGAAAGTACAATCAAACAGACATCAGTTAAACCTTGCAGGCTCTCATTGAAAACAGAGAGTAAAAGCTGTTTGCCTCTTTTGAGGATCTGAAATAATCTGTTATTCTCCACTGTGATAAGTTTAAGCCAAGGCCCTGACTACGCCCAGATGAATATGAGTCTGTTCAATTGCAGGTACGGATTTACCCATCTGACATAGCAGGAAAAACACAAAGGGAGTCTATTTATTTCACGGCTCCTAATTGTTGTCAGGATGTGACCCAAAACTGGAAGATAGTATTTTTCAAAGTCAAGGCTGGGGACGCGTGTAGCCATTCATCAATGTTAATACCCTACTCACCTACGGTGCAGCACTTGTGAAGGTCTATTTCTTTTTTAATTCTCAAGATATTTTGTTAATGAAAAACTAGCCTCATAAATTAGAGAAGCACTCAATTCCACCGGCTCACAAAGAATTATCTTCCATTGGTCAATCAGCTGGCAGGTGAGGCCAAACACATCATAGAGATTTATATGAATTAGCAGTCATTAGGGGAGAACATTTTATCATTAACTATAGTCAGATGAACCTTGAGATGATGCATCAGTTTTTAACATTCATAAAAATGTATTTGTTCAACTGTATCCATCTTTTCTCACATTTCATTAAAGGTGTCCCTTGGCCCATAATAGGACGGGATATATTTTTGTTATTGCTTAACATCTAGGGCAATCCAGGAGGTCATAAAATAAATTTCAGTGACCAATACCCAGACACTAGTACATGAGTCCTATTATTATACTTTTCACTTTGAATATTAGCTAATGGAAGGGTATAGCTCTCTCTCTACGGGACAGGCAAAGCACATTGTTTTTCAACAGTTTGTGTAGAAATCCTCACATTGCAGAAATACATTTATGAATGTATCCGTTAGATCAATCTAACATCAAGTGCTCTTCCTCCTCTGAATCCTGCCCTGAGTGCAGATATTTTTTGTTTTGATCAGTGCTGCATGTGTGATGTGTGTGAATGAGGGCTGAGGAAGTGGGCATTTTCCTGTGCTGCTGCTGTGCATATACTCAAAGATCAGAAATGGATATTCTTCACGCACAGTGCACTTTCATATGGATATTTTCACTTGTATGTTTTATTCCAAAGTTAGACAGTTTATTATATTCAAAATTATAAAAAGCAGTGAGCCACTGGAGGTGGAGAATGCAGCTGGAGAGAAATAAATCATATATATTTTTCTTGGGTTACAATAAGGCTTAATGGTGATGAAAATTCACAGAAAATCAGCTGTAAAAGTGCTGTTTTAAAATAAACATTGTCCTCAAATAATCATTGGTTATGAATGATAAATTGTGAATAATAATAATAATAATAATAAACATCATCATCATCGTCATTATCATCATAAACCTCATTAAAGACTGATAGTAGTACTTCTCATGCTAGAAGTATGTTAAAAGCATATTTCCATTCAAAAACATCACATTTTACAAAAAATGTTCTGTTACTCTGTAAGGATACATTCATAAGAATAGATTTGGGTAGGGCTGGTCGGGATATGGTAAGAATATACCGACCAACTTTCAATCAATGGGGAAGACGGAAGAAATGCAACAATGTTAATCTAGCATGCCCCAGTCCATTGTAAGGTTAGTGTATGCGCGGTTGGCGGCTTTGTCCAATTCAAAGATGGGCAATGATTTAATCTGAGGTGTTTATCTAGGCTGTAGTCACGGAACTAATGTTTTTTCAAGAAAACCAGAACAGCGCACAGAATAGGCAAGATTGCAAACTAGCTAGCTAGCTAACGTAGCTAAATTCATGCAATTGAGGGTATCACCAATACGCAAAAAATTCCCGGATGTTGCATTCGTGCCCCGTTTCAGATGCATTATGGGAGAGTTCGGTAACCCAGTCGCTTTCGATCTCTTTCACGGCTGCGGGAAGAAATTGAACGCTGCCTAGACGTGCGTGGTTCCGCCGACCACATCAACTTACTTGCATACTCGCCCGTACGCTCGTGAAACTAGCTGTGCGCTTGGTGAATGTTTACATTTTCCTCGGCTTGATTTATGTATGCGTGCGTGCAGGGTCGAGCTGCAGCTAGCTGATGCGAAACGATAGCCGTGATCACAGTAACGCACCAGAAGTAAGTAGGTTCCGGAAGTAGCAAGATATTTTGCCGAAAGTGCTACATCCGGGTATTTTTTGTGTATTGGCGACACCCTCAATTAGTTACATTGTCCACTCTTCCAGAACTGAACGGGTTTTGTGAGTGCATGAAGGTGATTTGCTGCGGTCAGCGAGGGTAGCAGGCTGTGAACAAATTTCAAACACTAGCTGCTATTGAAAAACTTGCTTAGGAGTGGTGGACTTGCTGAGGATGCAGCTGCACCCGAGTCACATGCGCTGGGTATTCCTGCTCCAATTGTATCCAAGGCTGCGGTAAAATGATCAGTGCGGTAGTCAAAGTCTAGAGGAAGATAGACAACTATACTTGGGGAAAGATGAATTTATTACTTCAGCGCTGTACTTTGCCTGGAATAGTGGAGTCTTTTTGTAGTATAAATGACAGCAAAGCCACACAAATCTTTGTTGTGAGAAGTGACATTCTACGCAAGTTAATATATCAATGTTTTATAATCATGTAAATATCTCGGACCTCCGTTGGACGACAGAATTTTTTTATTATTATTATTATTGTAATTGATTGTTAGGCTGCATACTTTCTCTTGATGTAATTGAAAATATCTTGTTGTCTTTTTGTTGAGATTTATGGGGAAAAATATGACAAATCAAATGTTCAGTTAGGCTATTTTGATTAGCTATAGGGTCATTCCATATGAAATCACCAAAGCTCCCAGTTTGATGGTCTCAGAATTGCTTGTTTCTCTGATAGATTGCAATGTTTAGTGGTAGAATAAGATAGCAATTTGTTTTAGTTCAATATCTGTCTGCGTTCAGAATTTATAGGGGTTTGAAAAAGGGGGCGTGTCAACATTAACCCCCTGTTAGCAGTTTGTGAGCATTTTCACCTGCCTATAAATCAAAAACTAAGAAAGCTAGCAACTTAATTTCTTCAGAATATGTTTATTGTGTGTCAAAGTCTTAATAGAGAGCATATTTTCACAACATTAACCCTTTGGGGGTTATGCACTTAACAATCAAACATTGAAATTTGAACGAAGTGTCACTGAAACTGACATTTGAGGGTCGAATTTCTCCTACAACTCATAGGATATGGGTTTAGGAGTTTGTTTTCAAGTAAAGTATACATGTAGGGCTTTACAAAATTGCAGAGAGGAACTTCATACTATCTCCCAATTTTGGGCAAGGTTAACCCTTTCCTGTCCAATAATCTGGACGTGGCCCTTTTCGACCCAGATTTTGACCCTGTGGGTACCTTTCAATTTCCAAAAAGTTGGTGTCATTTTAAAGCCCTTGATGTGTACTACTAAGTAAATGTGAAGTAAACATTAAACAAAAAACCTATCACTGGAAAACCATGTTCCTTTTGGAGATAACACCCTCGTTTTAGCGAAGTTCATTATGTACAGTAAAATGTACACAAATGTACAGGAAACATGGTAGATTGCAAAACTTCATACATTTAGCCTATATCTCTGCTATGCATCACTACTAATACTACAAATATTCTTATTTCCTATTTAATGGGCTGCTATCGTGATTTTCTTTCCCATTAGTTAATTTTAACCCTTTTAAGGGGAACCCGCAGACAGTTGATATTTTATAGTGCGGTGACAGTTAGGATACCCACTTGGTGAGGATTGGCTTGGTACTAAATTTCTTGATGGCTGTTGATTGCATAATGAGTGTTAGATTCAATACTACTGGGCAAGAAAATCATGATAGCGGCCCATTAAATAGGAAATAAGAATATTAATGTAGTATATGTAGTGATGCATATTGGCTAAATGTATGAAGTTTTGCAATCTACCATATGTTTCCTGTACATTTGTGTACATATTACTATACATAATGAATGTTGCTAAAACGAGGGATTTATCTTCAAAAGGGACATTGTTTTCCAATGATAGGTTGTTTGTTCAATGTTTGCTTCACATTTACTTAGTAGTACACATCATGGGCTTTAAAATGACACCAACTGTTTGGAAATTGAAAGGTAGCCACAGGGTCAAAATCTGGGTCAAAAAGGGCCACACCCAGATTATTAGACAGGAAAGGGTTAATCTTGCCCAAAATTGGGAGATAGTATGAAGTTCCTCGCTGCATTTTTGTAAAACTTTACACGTATACTTTACAAATTGCTATCTTCTTCTACCACTAGACACTACAAACTATCAACAACAAGCAACAAGCAATTCTGAGATCATCAAACTAGGAGGTACCCCCATTTTGGGTGATTTCATATGGAATGACCCTAAAGCAGCCTTTCTCAGCGTCTTAAAATCACTTAAAATGTAGTCAAAGAAAAAGCACACAAATGGGAAAAAAGACAGAGAGGAGGATGAGGCGAGGGTAAAACTGCCAAAAGTTGAGGACTAGTTTTGCCTCCTCATGCGATGTGCAGCACGATGACTTTTTTTGGGCTACATGCCACTGATTAATTGTTTCCAGCGTGACCATTTCGCTTGCGCAAGACAGTCGGCAACTGTACGTGAGTACCAAGCAAGCACCCAGTTTTTGTTCAGAGATAGAGTGGATACTGACTTGAGGATTTTATATTTACAAGAAAGCGTTTAATATGGGAAAATTCCAATTTTGCTGTGCTATAAATTTGGGAGGAGCCAGAAAACAGTTCTTCAAAATTTACAGTGTTACCTGTTATCTCACTTACGTGGGAACTTGGCTAGATGTTGGGCTTCATAGAAACTGTGCGAGGCATTTCCATGTCTGATTTGTACAGTCGTTAATTGTTTGACTGGCATTAGACCATAAGGTTATCTAGCCAGGGTGAGTGCGAAGACATTTCTATATGCAACCTCCACGTTTTACGGCTTTTTATTTGCCGGAACGATTTCAAAAGGGGGCACAAATATATTTTTCAGGGTTTTATAAGTGTAAAGGGGTTTAGGATATTAAAGGTGCACTATGCAAGTTTGTTTACTTTCTGCACAATTATATTTTTGTTTCAATTCGCCAACATCTCTCCACGATCCGCTAGCTGCCTGCCCCCAAATTCACTGTAAAAAAAACCCAGGCTCTGGAGACCGCACGGTCGTCACAAACTGCAAATAAACATAACATAACAAACTGTCCCAGCCAATCACCGACAAGAGTTGACAGTTATGGAAGCATGGGAAGGAGGGAACTATGGGAGGGAGGGGTGGGCTACTCTGTTTTGTTTGAGTTCGAATGTCAACAGAAGTGAAAGTAAACAAACTTGCATAGAGCACCTTTAATATCGAATGTTAATATCGGCAATGCATATGCAGTGCAAGCACTAGCAACGCGGTTGCATATGGAAATGTCTTTGCACTCACCTCTCTCTTCTCCATAACTCCAGCGAAAGCAAATGGCCGGCAAACGCAGAATCAGTGCTGTACAAACAGGTCTTTTTGAGGCTTTGCCAAGTTGTGAATACTTCTTTTTCAATCCATATCCTTTTGGGTCTGTCTTCCCATGCTTTCCTGGTTTTGAAAGGGTGATCGGGTGATAGCATCGGTCTGCCAATAATGCCCGGTGTCACATATGGATTCCTCAAAGCCATACTTTGGCCTTGGGAATTTAAAATTACCAAAATTTCCTTCCCACGACATTGCCTAATATTGCAGCACTCTTCTTTTATAAATATTTTGCGCAGATGACATTAAAGAAAGCTGGATTTGTTTAGATTGTCGTGCTCCCCCTTTGTAATGGCGAACACCAGACTTTCCCATGGCCCACGGAAAAGATAATTTTCGCGACTAAACTGCTTATGCCCAGCTATTGACATGGCCCCTTTAAGCTTCATAAGAAATACGTGAAACATAAATAACAGTTTTTAAGTCATATTCAGAAACCGAATCAAACGTATTTGGATACGAAATAGAAAAACAAGTTGATGAATATGGTATCTATCTATGAAAATTATGGAGGCATCTTACTAAGCACCTGTAAGGCCGCGCAGCTCACCAGTCTACAAAGATCCGGACTGCAATTCATTCATTATTCAATTATCACTCGCATCTGTTTGTCATTTCCACTGGATGGCAGCAGTGTGTATTAAAAAAAAAGCTTCACACACACTCCTTTTACACGTGGCTGGCTATTTTCATAAACAAACATTTCACTGTCACCATTTTCAAAAATAATATCATGCACACGTATCAGTTTTCAGGAAAGTTTTCGTTTACACGTACCCGTATATGTATATGTCGTCAAGAGCATGCCAAACCTGCAGGTGGCAGAATAACGAGAAGCTCAAGCCCACGTTAGCCAGTCAGAATCCCGAAAATAGCAACAACAGAAACGAATCACGAACATCCATGATCACCACAGCTAAATGAAAATGTAAACATACGTCGCACTTTTGGCGCAGGTGCAAGTTCTGGCGCATACTGCGACGTCGGCTGCCTAAAACTCCGTTTTTCTCAGTTAACATGCAAACTTGCAACCGAAGTTTTCCAAAATCTCCACTCTGGCTGGAGTTTTTAGAAAGAATCGTTTTCAGAGGCAAATTCTCCGTTTGCGTGTAAACGAAGGGCACAAAGGCAGGGAAATGTCCCCATTTGTCAAAATATGTACGTGTAATCGTGTACGTGTAAACGGGGGCTCAGTCTCATTGTGAAGTCTCGTAAAACCACGCCTGTGCGGCATTGTTAGACTTATCTCCGTACTTGCATATCTAATCTAAACCCTTTAAAGCCAAGTGCTTTTATTTGTTAATCCAGCACTTAATATTTTGATGGAACATCAATCCCTTTTGTTTTCCTGTTTGTGGCTACAGGTACAATGTATTACAGTCTAAATTATGTATTACTAATAGTGCTATTGGGAAAACTTTGTTCTTTATTGTTTTGTTTGCAACGTCTGTGCCACCTGCAGCGCAGTTGGCATAATAAATACAACCAAGTCCATCCTTGCACCTGAGTCCAGTCCTCAACTTCCTGTCTTCCGTGCATCGGAACTGCGCACGTGACAAATCCCTTACAGCACCATAGAAAACATCAGAGAAACACACAGTAATCTCTGTTGAAGGAGAAGGCAATATTTGCATTCAAATTATTGTAAAAACTTTTTCCAACTCACGCGCTTGCATTATGCTCTTACCAACTCTCAGATTAAACCTACATTCTTGGATAAATTAGGACATTACTAAGAGAAATTTGAACTTTCAGAATGGCATGCAGAAAATTCTGCACAAAATTGCATTAATCAGCATCAAATAGTGTAGGACAAGATAGCTCATTTGTCATATATTAGGGTTTTTGAGAGACAATTTAGAAATAACCAGGAAAAAAATGAAATAACTGGAAATAACAGCAAGTTCCAATAAAATGAAGTTACTCATAAAAAATAAATATCATCTGGATATCAAAACTTCTGATAACAGTATATTTTTATCTTCTGTAAACAAGAGGTGACAATAATTCCAAAACTCTTTAACTGAATTTGTAAGGAAGTGCTAGGATTTGACCAAATCAATTATCCTTTAGAGGAAACAGCAATGGTCAAAGGGTCATCATCAGATCAGGTCTCCATTCCATTTGCTATTTCTATAGGCAGTTATTCATAAACTCTGCAAGTCTCAGACCTCTCTGCTCCCTATTAAACCATGTTCTTGTCAAAGGCACTTCATAACCAAGGGCATCATTGCTAGGATTAGCTATTCCTTCCCTTAAGTTTGAGCTGTGTCCCCAAGAAGCAACAAATTAAAAAAAAATTCCAATGGGGTCTTGCAGCCATCTATGCAGTCTAGCGCAAGTCAAGACCTGCAATACAGCAAGAAGGGTATGTGATGCCTTTGCCCACAAAGAGGCTTTAGTGTAACACTGTTTGACAAAGGGGACAAATGCTGTACACGTGATCTGTACTGCTGCATAGTGAGTCCAGGTTTGTATTATAGACATATAGGAAATTACATATGTACGTTTATTTGGTGACATTCAACTTGACTGTTGGTGACCTTCGAAGGTCAAACTTGACACGATACAATAACAAACACTTGTATGGCCAAAATGATCACAGATGGAGCCTAGATTTATATTAGAAACATAGAGAAAGTCATATATGTATGAACTTTCATTTGGTGACCTTCATATTGACCTTCGAAGGTCAAATATGACCGAGTGAAAATTCAATGACCTCAATCACTAAATTGTCACAGATAGAGCCTAGGTTTGTTTTGCAGATGTAAGGGAAGTCAAATATGATCTTCCATTTTGTGACATTCAACTCGACTGATGGTGACCATCAAAGAACAAACTTGACGTTGAACAATCACAATGACTTGTATCACCTAAAGGAAAAAAGGGATTAACCCTCTCCCCCCGACCAAAAGCAGGTGTCCTTTAAAGGGGACCTATTATGCTACATTTCCAAATTTATATTTTGATCTTGGACTCCCCTAGAGTACTCCTGATCGTTCAAAGTCCAAAAAAGGGTCCTTCTTTAGCTCATACTGCCATCCTCAAAAAAACCCATTTGTAGTCCATTGTGGTCTCTGCCTGAAAGGCCTCGTTGGGGCGGCTCTTCCGCTTTGGCCCCCACTCCCTGTATGCCCATTTTCTTCTTACTGGCCAGCTCTGTGGAGGGCGGATCTGGGCGGGACGAGGCAGCAGAACGCAGTTTTCCGGGTCCACCTCCCCAGAGTGAAACTGAGACGCGTCTGCCATCTGAGAAGGAATCGATGGGCAAAGTCCGCAATCAAATGCAGTACATGTGTATAGATGTAATGAAATGAACTTGTTCTAATAAACAACGGCGAAAGTGGAGGACGCAGTGCGAAAGTCTGGCAGCTCAAGCTCGAATTTGCTATCTACCTACGGCTACTATGGTGAGTACACCGGTGTTTCTACTCTATAGCTAGGATTGAGGGAAAGCTAGTATCCACCCCATACAGACACATTTGTAGAACGGGTCGACATACCCAAGTGTAGACCGGAGATCGTAGAAATCCGGTGGGTCTGAGTTTAGAGGGAAACATGGACAGTGAGGAGCAGCAAAAAGTGGACCAACAGCTTATGGACTGCTTCGGTGTGTATGATAAGAACCTGCTGGTTCATGTGCATAACTGTGGTGTGTCGTTAGCGTGGAGTAATGAACAGCTTCTGCCCTGGTATATGACGAAGGGGCAAAAGCTCCAGGCTAAACGGCCTTTTCGGAAATGCGTGGTAATGGTTTACTTATTGCATCGGAATGACTAGCGTTTGCTCGCAGAAAATGGGCGCGATAAGCCGCTTTCACACCAGACGTGAAATGAATTTTTCGCATGACAGATTACATTCAAAGTCAATGCATTGTCTTTGCTTTGACTTTGAATGTAATCTGTCGCGCGAAAAATTCGTTTCGCGTCCGGTGTGAAAGCGGCTTGATGCGCCCATAACGTGTGTATTCGCGTCTTTGCATTGACTTTGAATGTAATCTGTTGCGCAAAAATTTGTTTCATGTCTGGTGTGAAAGCGGCTTAACGCACCCATAACGCGTGCATTCACGTCTTTGCATTGACTTTGAAAGTAATCCGTCGCGCGAAAAATTAGTTTCGCGTCCGGTGTGAAAGCTGCTCAACGCGCCCATAACGCGTGTATTCGCGTCTTTGCATTGACTTTGAATGTAATCTGTCCCGTGAAAAATTCGTTTCGCGTCCGATGTGAAAGCAGCTTTATGGATAGTACGCGACAGCTAGAGAGAGCTCGGTTATGTTACGAACATCATACAGGTTTTACAGACAGTTCTGTTAGCGTGGACAAGTTGCTTATGTGGAGCTAGCGAATCGATAACTTCTTCAGGAAAGAATTTCCTATTCACTCTCCGCCTTTTTTGGCTGCTTATTAGCCAGAACAATTTCTAAAGGGGGATGAAATTATGTTACGGTAGTGCAGAGAAATCATTTGTTATACCAGACACGTTAGAGTTTGTGCATTTCGCGATTGCTTTCACGGTAGCATCTGAGAGCTAGCCTAGATATTTGTTGAAATATCCGGCTGATCCCAGTCATGAATAAGCGAACAATCACAAGCAGCCGTAAACAAACCCAAACAGGTATCCCAAGATCTGCAAAAAGTCTGGTCTAACTGCAGCGTTTTCAGCCCAACTTTGCAGACACATACAGCACCTCTCCGGTTAGCTTCAACTGTAGTGGCTACAATCGGGCAACGTTATGATGAAACTGCCACATTGATGCTTACCGAAGTAACACAAGCATACCGATCAGAATTACTGCAAGTTAACCAGGAGCATTTTTAATTAGCACGGCACGCAAACTAACATGCAGTAGCTGGTAACCAAGCATTCATAACAATCACAGAGACAAACCCTTGCAATAGAGGTTTTACAGCATGTTCCCTTACCATGGACAGTTGTACCAAGCATCCAAATTACAAACAAGTATAAAAAGTTAGCTTCAAATGAGGTTTATGTTCACACACCTTCTGTTGAATTTCCCCTGATATTACTCTTGCATATTTAGGACACAAACATTAGCAACAGTAACTTGGCTATGTTAGCCGCAGTGTTATAGCAACAATCAACTGGATATCACGTCAGGTAGGCTTATGCCGTAAAAGCAACTTCCAGCTTCTGCGTCTGTGAGTCAGGGACAGTCGTGACCGATCCAGGCTTTATCTTCAGATATTTCTCAAAGCCTGCGTTTGAGGCCAGTTGTTAGTGCTAACTATCGTTAGCGGTCCTGCTAGCCACCCGTAACGTGTTAGCTTCACTTACAATATTTGCTGTTATATCGTTACCTACAGCTTGCGGCTCCGAGCACTTGATCGATGCAACTGCTTCAGGTTTGAGAAGCAGCTGAAACGCTTATCCTGTGTCGAATTATCCTTTATTGACAAAGCTGTCTTTGGTGAAATGCTGAGCACAAACAGCTAACGTTCCCTTTGGCCGTGGCTGTTTGCTGCCAGCAAACAAAAAAGCTACCCACTGATTTCTGGAGGCATCGTCTTTTGGAAGAGAAATAGGCGCTTTTCTTCGCGTCCAAATGTAAACGGACAAGCAGCTTTGGGAGAGATACTGACAAAACTGCACCTAGAATGATCTATGGTTCTTCTTTTGTATTTCCAAAAGTGTAGACGCTACTAAGGCATAGTGTGATCTGCGGCTGTTAGTGCCTGCTAGAATAGTTTCCGGTGTGGACAGGTCCAGCGCCGTGATTGGCTCTGGCTAGGTCTGTATTAATTGGACGGCACAACCTGACGTCAGGTTTTGCCCAGATCTCGTGAAGATCTCGGGACGAGCTGTTCAGACAGGAAATCACGTTCACGAAATCACATTCTTGGATTACGGCAAAACCCCTGTGTCTTATGTTTAGATACTTTTCAGAGGATGAGTATAGACATCCAACATTATAACATTACCTACAGTATATGTATTAAAAGAAGGATCAGCATAATAGGTCCCCTTTAAGTTTGGTTTTCCCTGTCTTTACCGTAATCAGTCAGCTATTTTAGTTCTACAGCTGTCCACCAGATGACAATCCTGCCCTAAAACAAAAACAACAACACAAAAGGAGGCCATTTTGAAAAATTTTGGGTGTGGTGGCTGAGTGCCAAGGCTCAGGTAGTATCCGAATTTTTACTTGTCACACAAATTAAATGTCTTTGCTGTAATCATGAAAATATGTTTTTGTAGCTAGTGCTTCTTTATGAGGTTATGCTTGATTAGAAACCTTTTCAGAGAGGTAGAAAATAAGGGAAACTTCAGTCCTCACATTGGTTGCAAATTTCCATGGGGCTGCATTATATGTCTTTACCGGCGTCTTTAACATTATCTTTTGTAATTACGGTAAAGACATCAAAATTACGATATAGGCAAGATCATATTAAAATCAAATTTTGATGCCTGAGGCCTGCTTAGCTGGCTTTTTGGCCCTTTTAATTCTTTCATCACACCAGGCCTAGTGCACTGCCACCCACTTGACTAGGCCTACTTCATCTGGCCTTAAAATCAGGCGCCCTTTTAAAATCTGGACCCAGGGGGGGTATGGAATCAAATAAGGGCCAAAAGTTTTGTGCGTTTGCAAAAAGGTTTTGAACTTGTAGAAATGTTTTGTGTGTGTAAAAAAGTTTTGAGCTTGTGAAATAGTTTTGTGCATGAGTAAAAAAGTTTTGAGCTTGAAAAATAGTTTTTTGCATATGCAAAAAGTTTTGAGCTTTTGAAATAGTTTTGTGCATGTGTGAAAATTTCCTACCTTCCTGTGTGACAGTAAAGTTGCGAATACGCTCAAATTTCCAACCTTCGCAAGGAACACTTTTTTTCACAAGCACAAACCAGATTTACGAACCTCGAGTTACGAAACATGACCCTATTTTTACTCCTGTAGGGTAGACTAGCCAATCAGCACGTTGCCCATTGAATAGCCAATCATAATGTTACCCACCGTCATAGTAAGTCAAACTGTCCAATCAGTGGCCAAACAGTGATGCTGTTTCTCCCCCATGTCTATGGAGAAATCCATACGTCATTGATTTCCATTTTTATTCCACTGTAATGTCATTGTAATCATATATTCTCACAGTGATATGTCTCGGGCAATTGATGTCTGCGCTTTTCACTAACACGGTTCGATTGACTCGCGTTACATTAATTAGCTGGTTAGCAAGCTAGCTAGCTACCCTCCTGCAAGTTGATGAACGTTACGAACAACCACTATATAAAACTTGATTCCAGTTCATTTAACCTGATTAGATTACGATCAGTCACCAGAAACTACCAGTCAAGTATCTTTTACATGGTTCGTAACGGTCTTCTTAACCTTGTGTTATATCAGAGTCGATCGTAATAATGGACTATTTCTCAGTCTGCATAAAAAGTGCAAGGAACTATTCAGCTGTTCAAGAAATGGGTAGCTATCGCGATCAAGTCAGCAAGAGCAAACTGGATGCTCAAAACTTCAGTTCAATCAAAACGAAAACTGAGCAATGGATTTTGCAGGTGTCTATATTGTAGCAGCGCGATGCTAGCAGTAGGATATGTGTTTCCAGTCTTCCAGCTTACTCCTATGCTGCCTGCGATTCACCCACTTGATAGCGATAGCTACCCGTTTCTTGGATAGCTGCTCACCTGCAAGCTGGCGGACATTAAGAACAAACGCTAAATACAAATTGCTTCAGTTTATTTTATTTCTCAGTCTACTGCTCAAAATGTGCAAGGAACAAAATGGCTGTTCAAGAAAGGGGTCTTTTTATAGCAGCGTGATGCTAACAGTAGGATACCTCTTCCTAGTCTTCTCCCAGCTTACTCTTATGCTGCCAGCGATTCACCCACTTGATAGCGATAGCTACCCGTTTCTTGAAGTTCGTAATGTTCGCCAGCTTGCAGGAGAGCAGCTAGCTAACCAGCTAATTAACTTGAGTCAAATAAATAAAACCATGTTTGTGAAAAGCACACACATCCATTGCCCCAGACATAGGCCTATCAGAGCTACACTAAAAAGGGAAAGAAAAAACTGTTGCTAACATCGTGGTGCTACATAAAGAGACGTGCGAAATCCCTAGCTCAATGACTTCCGTTTTTATTGTACTGTAATGTCATTTAACAGTGATATGTCTCAGGAAATGGATGTTTCTTCTTTTCACAAACACGGTTTTATTATTTGACTCACATGCACAAAACTTTTGGCCCTAATTTGATTCCATAAGGAGGTCCACTACCGGGACATGTTCTGGCCGGGGGCTTCAAATGGAACAATTCTTCTTGATTGTGAAGGATGAAATATTTGAGGCTCTGGCAAAACTGACCATTTTGGAACGTATAAATTACTGATACTTTACAGTATAGAAAAATTATGCAGGGGCATGTTGGAATATAGTTAATTTGGCATTGGGCCCTTCCCCCAAAATAACATAGTCTGCAAAAATTCCTCACCCTTTACAGCCAGTGCATGTTCGTACAGCAAAGGTGGAGACATGTCTTCTCACACTCAGACTAGAGTTAACAATGAACCTTCCAATGCCTTTGACATGTCTGAATGACCAAAAGATTGATGCAGGAAGTATGATACTCCTTTCTTCAGTGCAATTTGCCAAAAACACTGATTACCGTAAAGAGGTATGTCAGTTCAACTTTACCGTAATTGTTAATTACGGTAAAGACACCTGACCATCTTAGAGTTTGTCGAAAAAAATGAAACCAACCATAACCCAGCTTTGCCATTTTAATACTGACTAGTACTTTGGAAGGCCTATTTGAAGAATAAATAAAAGTGGAATCCCAGAGAAATTTTCGGTGGACATGTCTTTACCGTAATCATGCCCTTTTCAGTAGAAAATGCCCATATGAAGTCCATTTGGTGACCTCAACTTGACTTTCAGTGACCTTCAATGTTCAAAATGGACATATTGCATTTTCAATTACTTGTATCACCAAAACCTCTTCAGAGCGAAGCATTTTATTACAGGCACATAGAAGGTCATGTACATGCATGTGAACTTTCATTTAGTGACCTTGAACTTGACTTTTGATGCTTCTAAGGTCATAATTCTCATGAAACTTTCAGAACTTCTATCATCACAATAAGATTGCTAGCTGGTAGGCTACAGAACCCTTGGTATTATTTCTTACTTTTCCTTTTCTTACTTTCTTTTGTATTATTTGATATGTCATTGGTTGACATTGTTACCATGTTAATGAAATTGATGTTTTTTTGTATTTGGAACAGGAAATACTGTACATACTAAACATTTATTGTCCACACTCCACACAAATATAATATGCATTCAAAGCAACTGCAGGACTTAGCACTAGACCCCGGGCAAGTGTAGTGTCACCACACCACCGAGACCAGACAGTGAGAAAAAAATGAGTTGTTGTCAATCTCTACAGATGATGAACATATCTAATATCTCTTCACAAGTATCGGTAAATATTACTTCCAAATATAGAAATGAAGACCAGCTTGACTTATTTTTTCATCTCAACGCTAATTGGTGCAAGTGGGAATAAAATAAAGAATAATTAAAATATGAACTTGAATGCATAAAACGTGCAACTTTTAAAACTCATGGACATACAGCTTATGCATAGTTGTCTTCCATTCGAAGATTTGGTAGTCAACAAGCATTACAGAAAATCCATGGAATGCTCACCAATAAATAATGAAAAACAAGGTACAAAGCAAACATTGGGTTGTTTAGAAAATTGAGAAGTTCTTATTCGTACCTGCATCCTTTATAATCAGTGTTGATTCCTTTGCACGCATAAAAAAAGCAAATTAATGTGTCCATAATCTTACATAGTCCATCATTTTGTCTGATCATTCCTAAATATGAGGTATGTGAGAATGCCCAGACATAAATAATAGCATATACAGATCAGTCATAACATTTAATCAACCTGCCTAATATTGTCGGGATTGCCTTTGTGCTGTCGAAACAGCTTCATCAAACTTAAATTCTCTTGAATTCCCAGGCCCAAGGTTTCCCAGCACAACATTTCTCAGAGGATCACACTCCTTCAACAGCTTGTCTTCTTCCCACTGTGCATCCTGGTGTCATTTATTTTCTGGGAAAATGGTGAACACGTCATCAGCCGATGCACATGAGATACTGGACCAGGTGACCTTCTTCAATTTCACTAAGGTCCAAGTTTTGACCATTGTGGGTGCTTTCGGCAATGAACCGGTCTTAAAATGGGTTTGCAAACTGTTCTGCAGGTACAAACTGGTATACGCAGCAGGGTGCAATGCCCGTGTGTTCGGACACATTCTTCACAGAAGTATCAGTATAACTTTCTGTGACTTGTGACGAAGTTCAGACCAGACGGGATAGCCTTCATTGCCCTTGTGATTTGATGAGCCTTGGGCCTCCAATACCAAGTTACCAGTTCATGGTTTGTCCCTCCTTGGCCTACTGTTGCTAGGTACTCACCTCTGCTGACTGGCAGCTTTCCAGAAGCCTTGGTGCTTGAGAGATGCTCTGACCCACTGGCCTGGCCATAATGATTTGGCCATTGTTAAATGGTTGGGACCTTCCTGTGAGCACGTTTGTGGCATAAACAACCAGCATTGTACAATCCAGGTCCAGATTGTAAAAATCTTCCACACTGTTTTGATCCAACTACCTGGACTTACAAAATAAATCACAGTTCTGCTATAAGCTTGCAGTAATTAGTATAATCAGCTGGCTGAGTTCATGGGTGGAAGTAAAACATGTTGTGACTTCTGGAATGTGCACATCTGCGATCAACCAATAACTTATATTTCTGTATGGCATAAATGCATGCTGTAGTCTATTTGTTGCATTCATTGACTGAGTTTGGCAAGTGAGGCCTTGTATCTTGCAGGACTGCACACTTTTTCATGCGGTGAGGTTTGAGCTCCTCACCAATTGAAACGTGCAGTGCTGGCATAAAAATTTAACCGGTGAAGCAATTATATGTAGTGGCACTAATAATTTCAGTGGTGTTGCACAGCATTGTTATTTTTCATCTCATGGGCGTTCGCAGATATATAATCCTCGGTAATTTAAAATCACTGAACTTTATAAGCATGAATCAGGTGCTAAGTTCAATGCACACTTAAAGCATTAATGTTTCTTAAGCAAGTAATTAGGTAAGGGAATGTTTAAAAAAGGTGCGCTTTATTTGCATGGAAGTTTGTCAAATCAATGAAGTAGGGAATGGTTGTTTGTTGGCCGACGCATAAATGCAACTTTAATGTGTTTTTCTGCTTTCCTTTAGTAATAGAGAAGCCTTAATTATAGCAGCAATGAGTTTCTCGTCTTGTTGAGGTGTGAGATCAACTATGCACGATACACTGGAGGAATGGTAGCAAGCAAGTGTGTCATGTGAGCTAAGCTAAAGTATGCACTGGGACACTTTGCAATGTCTTGGTTGACCTATTCATTGCCTGGGTTGTGAATTTTATGTTCATCACATTTTGCATACTGCACCAATACTGGATACTACATGCTACTTTGCATAATTGCAGACAGGGTATTAGCCTATGGCGTCACATCACCGCCAGGTTATTAAGATCACCTGGGTCACAGTGGGATGTAACCTTTCAGTTTGGCGCATTGTAGATTGGGCTACAGCATACCTTGAAAATAAGATTGGCTGAATATTGTGAGATTTGGACAGAGTAGTACCAGCATATTTTTTGGGTAAGGTTTTTGTTCCCGCTGACCCCATAGAATACAGTATAATACTTGTCACCTCTGGCAGTTAGTATTCCAGATATCACATTACTGTAGTGGCAAAACATAGAGATTTCCTTGTGGACGCAGTACAGGCTGCAAGTTTTGACCAATTACTTTCATATTTGCTACAGAAATGTGATATATTTCACTTATAACACCTATCGATTTCGGTTGCCATGGCGACAGTATTGGCCGAATAATGTGCAAAAAAGGGGAGAGGCGAACTTTCGGGGGCTAACCCCATGCGGTCGTAGCTGACTGGACTGTCTACTGTAGTTTGATTTCTTTACAGCCAACAGTACACCTATCTAAATGTACAGTACTGTGCTTACCTCTAAGAATCTTAAATAAGTTAATTAAATAATCGATTATACAGTCAACTTGCATGCGATCGCAGGTAAGTTTCCAGATGTGATGTCTGAAAGAAAAATGGAAGTAACTTACCAGAATGGAGCGGAAATTAAATCAAAGAATCACGCAAATGTTAAATACTAAGACAAATCTGAAGTCAATTTTATAATTACCCTTCATAACTGCACTTAATAATGTTGCTAACCATTTAACTAATACCGAATGACTAACAGTTCCCTCTAATTATTACAATTAATGATGTTGATCGCATGCATCGATTTAATTGCTGTAAAGCCAAAGTACGGCCAGTTTCTCTTGGCATAGTCCTGTTAATTACAGAGTGGTAATGTCATGACGGTAGCCACATCTGACTAGTTAATCCTTCAGTTTTTTTTTCTCACCAACAGATGCCAACTTCACCCTGGCCTCTTTGCGGATATGACAGTAGTATATGGTAGAAGTGCAATTTAGTGTTTTGCCACACATCCACCTCATTTAGAGGGGCACTGCTTCACTCATTTCACACACCAATTAATGATATCAAAAAACAGCAGCATCAGAGGAGATTACAATTCATCCACAAAATAGCAGCCATTTCCTCATCAGATATATAAATAAACTCACTGACCACTTCCTATGTTGGCCACTATCTTGTGCACTTGCAGTGAGTTGTCTAGGCTTAGGTAGTACGGCAGTATAGGAGCTTGGCACTGCATAATCCTGAGGTGCAAATAGTTATTGCATCACGCTTGCTCGTCTTAACCAGGTATATCAGTCAGTCATTCAGCGAGGAAGGGCTGGAAGCTCTCACAGGCTGGACCCTTATAGGATTTGGAAATAAATCCAAAAAAATCACCTGCGTGATTAGGAGTTCACTGTTGCTGCTATTTATTTACTTCACCGGAACTTATGCAGGGGAGCTCATGTGTCTTCATAGAATAGGATTTCTGGCTTACTGTCTTCCTAAAACTGGTAGGGGACCATTAAACATGATTTGCTGAGGAAAGGTTTGGGAGCTGTAACTAGAGTGAGCTACTGAGGAGCACAGAGAGACTGGGGACCCAGCCTCACCAGGGTGAACCTGGAACGCTATCCATCAATTATCAAAGCCTGCTCACATCCTTCAAAAGATTCACCTGCCACAGAGATTGAAAAAAAAGAAAAACTATTTGCTATATCAGCCCCTACTGCCCGAAGATCTCATGGACAGATCATGTTACATAGTGAATCTGATTCACCAAAGAGTGATAATCATCATTTCCTCATTTAAATACAGACCGCTTCTTATTTAAATCAAAGTAGCTGGATTAGATGTATGGTTGACTGCTGCCTACTGACAATGCCCCACCATTTATTTTACAGTGCAGACCAGGAATCAAGTGCAGAGGCAGAGTACAATCCACCAGGAAGTCTACATACAGAATTGCACAGTAAATTAGGGGACAGAACCCCAGATTAAGATAGCACAGTTCAGTACAGATGTTATAGATGAAGCTAAGCCAGGAGGAGTGCAGACTTCACCAGCACCGAACTGTCCCACAGGAGGATGGAGTAGCCTGAGGAAAACTCGGTTCCAATCCTAATGCCCATGGAATTATTGGGAGCCTGTTCCTAATGAACTGGACAGAGGAATAGATTGGAAGAGTTAAAAAGAGTGCAGTCCCAACTCTGGACCCTGCATAGGCTTGGGAGCTTGCTCCAATTGAACTGAACTGAGGAACTGACTAGAGCTGGGGTAACTTGAACACAGTCTCAATCTTCGACCCTGATTAGGATTGGAAGCTTGCTTGAATTAACTATGTTACAAAGAAGACTTTCAAGAAATGCTGTCATTAAAGTGCAAGTTGCAGTAAACAACTTGATGAAGTTTTCACAAACAATACTGACTGTTTTCTTTGCACAAATGGCAATGTACAATCCAGCAATTTGCTACGCAGAGATGAGGGCTTAAATACCTGTCACATGGCTATCAGAGGATAACCACGTAATGAGATGCAAAGGAGGGTAGGGAAACACACAAGACGTAAACCAATCAAAATAAACATGCACCTAATAGACATACCAGTTGCTGAATTGGAAGTGATACGAAAGGAATTCACACAAGGGTTGTGACACATTTATTTCTTAAATTTTGATTTAATGATTGCTGAACATCTACTGTTTTTCTTTTATTTGTTGACAATGTAATTATTCTTTGGCATGACCTCATAAAATGTCAAGGAGAAACAATGATTGATATTTAAAAAAGGACTCAAAAGCCAGAGATCCTTTTATCTAGAAAAAAAGGACCTGAAAAGTGCCTATCAGACATTGGGTATAGGGTATAGCTCCCCATTGTATCTGTGTTAACACATCAATTAAAAATAAAGATCAGAGGGATTTTATTTTTCAGATCATTTATCATAATCATAATTGCTCATCCCCAATTACAGGTTAATTCTTTAAACACAGCCTGACATCAACTCACTCTCATCTTCTCAATCTATTATTTATAGCACACTCTGTTCCAAGCAAAGTTGTTAAATATTCAGTGAATGATTGCACTAAACTAAATTACCCTTCAGTAAATGCATGGCTCCTCTTTCTGTTATTGTTGGGTCATTAACTCAAGGGCTCATTGGAATGCAGTTTATTCTTTCATTGTTATACCAAGTAAGAAAGTAATATCCCTTTAAAAAAATGGAATAATTTGCAAAGTTTGCTGAGCAGATGTGTGAAAGAGAAAAAACAATGATCATTATTATTTTTTTTAATGAAAATGGAAGTGATACATTTCTATATAGGATACATGATTGATTATTAGTTGGCCCTGGGGCTGCACATCTGTTAGTCTCATTGACAAGTATCTCACACATCAGGTTACACTCTGTCATTTGATTGCTGACACCATTTTTGAGGTTATAGCTATTTGTTCTCTTGTTCTCTATCCTCTGCACATTACAGAAAAGATGTCAATCAGTGAATGTATGGCACGAAAACAATGCAAAAATTAAGTTTCTTTTTACTCCATATAGTGTACATGGGTTCATGGTGTGATGTAATCTTGTCAACTATCTAACAAAATATCCACAATTGTATAATTAATATATGCAGTAAATAATTTATGTCCTGACATGAGTGTATTAATTTATGAGATCATTCCACTGCAAGTAGTACATCAGGAGCATGTAAAATATTCAGAGAATGTCAAGTTCAGAGACATGAAATTGTTTCTGCATATTTTCAAAGAAAATGATACACGTACTGTACATACAGTACATACATACATCATGGTTGCACAAATATACAAGCACAATGAAGGAATTTTGTAATTTGTAATTTTATTCAAAAACATCACTTTTCCACGGTTCTGTAAGGTTTCATCTGACTTTTTCCAACTCGAGCTCCTCATGAGCTCTCATCTATTATGTGGCATTAAAAATAAATCCCATGTATTATTTTGAGGGATGAAGTGCGGATAATTTGGAGAAAAACTGGGCGCAATATTGATTACGATGCACCCACACCAGAGAAGAATAATATAATGTGACTGTATTTTATGACTCGTGATCTATATTTGAGTTTTTTTTTTCAAGTTTAAGTACATCCCACAATCATTGAATCTAGAGCACATAATCCTGTATCCATAATGTAACATTATGTGATCATATCCCACAAGATTAACTTCATTTACACATGACAAAAAACATCTTGTCTGCCTGTAAGTATGCACTAAACTGTATCAAAGTATGTGTATATAATAAGTGCACAAATCAGCGTATACAGTGAGCACCATAACTCAATGGACTATGAAAGATTTTTGTTATTTTGGTTCAATTGGATGAGTTAATCAATGGATTGGAATCTTATTGAACATGCATATTAAATGTTGAAGACGAAAGAGAAGGCAAGAAGTCGCTGAAACAAGCAGGCACTGAAGATGGTTGGAGTGCAGGTCTGATAGAGCAACACCAAGGCAGATAGCATCTGGTGATATCTATGCATCACAGACTACAAAAAAATCATTGTAATCAAAGGATATAAGCCCAAATATTAAGAATGTTCCCTGCGATAGTGGGCGAATATGGCCATAATGGAACAGAGTGAGTGGGTGACGGAGTCACAATGCTTTCATACTCAATATCTCAAGAGTGGTACGAGCCATAACATTCTAACTTTGCACATAAACAGACTGAGTATAGCATATAACCTGAATAAAATTTGGTTGTATCTGTGAAGTAGCATCATTCTAAATTAAGTTGCACCATACTAAATTAATATGCAAAAACGCACCGCATCGCACAGTCCAGTAAAATCGAGTAAGTGTTATGATTCTGCCATGTCTGTCTTGTTCTGCCATGCTTATGTTTTTTCCATGCCCTGCTATGTTTATGATTATGTCTATTAGGTTTTTCCATGTTCTGTTCAGTTTTTGTACTTTTCCATGTTTTCGTTTTTGCCATTCCCAATCCACTTTTTTGTTATAGTCCGGTCCATGTTTTGCCATGCCCTGCATTGCACTTTGTCTCCCTTGTCTGGTCTCTTGTTAAGTTACAGCTTCTCCCCAGTCCCGCGTGTCACATGCTTAGGTGATTTCATGGTTTCTGGGTTTCAAACATTCCCTCTGATCTCGTTTGCTTCCTTCGCCTCTCTTTTCTATTTTACTAACCAATACTAACAGTTTGTTGTTTTTGTTAAAGTTACTAACCCAGACTAACATAGTATATAATACTAACTTACTAACGAGCACTAGGGATTGTATAGCTGCACTTACTAATTGATTAACAAGCTCTCCTTTTCGCCCTGTTCTAGTCTCCGCCTCTTGCCTTCACTTAGTCTTTGCTGCAATTCAGCGGATCCTTCGCACCTGCTCCACTCTGTCCTGCTTCTCATTATCTGTGCACATTAGAACTCCCTAACCGGAGCTGTATGTTTTGTCATAGGTTGTCTCGTGATCCCTGTCCACGTTTTGGCTTTTGCCAATTTTATGTGGTTAGGTTCTCCCTCATGTTTTGCTCCCACGTAATTAGTCTGATCCTCTTCACCTGATCCTAATCATAGCATGTGACTTCCCTTGAGTGTATTTAAGCTGTCTTCTCACTGCAGTTCCCCGTCAGAACGTTTCCCGTGTTTACCTGTGCTGCTTTTGTTTCTCGCCTTGTACTCATTGTGTTACCTTTCTGACTGGACCGCCCGACTACCTCTTTTTGGCTCTGATTTGGCTTTTATATCTGCTCCTGTGTATCGAACCCTTTTTGTCTGACCACGATTTCTGTATTGCTGCCCTGGTTTTTTTGACTCTGGATTCTGCCCCTAGGATTGTGATTTTGGATTGTGGACTTTGTACTTTTGCCTTCGGTCCTGCGGGGGTTTACCCCCTCGCTAATAAAATCACATTTTTTCGCTACTTCTGGTTATCGCGACTGGTTCCTGAACGATACCTCACAGTAAGACAGCAGGTTGCTTCTATCAGCTAGTTTGCTAACCATCCTAGCTAGCACATTAATAAAGTTATTATCAATTCTGTCAAAGCCGGGTAAAGGCTTTATTTCACCAATAGTCATGCTAGCGATGTTCATTTTGTGTTATGGCTCAGTTGAAGTGTACTGCACTAACGTCACTGGCTTATACCTTTATTTTACGTCTACAGTAGCCAGCTAGCTAGCAACAGAGCTACATGAAAACTGAGGCGTTGAGCTGCCCATTTGTCATGTAGCTTTGTAGCTAGCTAACTGGCCACTATAGATGTCAAATTATGATGGCCAGGGTTCTGTACAATCCAGCAATATTGTAAGTTGTAAGTTTACACTATTTTATGTTATTTTAAGCTAGTATCTCACTGAGCGGTGAATGCTTACGAATGTAACGAATTCTAAGTTTCGTCAGAGTTCGTAAAAGGGCGCAAAGCAAAAGTTTTTAGGATCGCCAACAGTTTTTCTTGTTGCAAAGAAATTTGATCATGTTCAAAATTTCTTTGCGAATTTCTTTTCTCACAAACAGTTTCAGATGTTTGTAAAAGAGTTGTAAGCGTTTGCAAACGGTTGTAACACTTGTTGCTCAAGTTCTTTTTGGGTTGCGAAGTATTGACCACTATGCAACAGAGCTACGAATGCTGACGAATGTAGACAAATATTGGGTTTCGTGAGGATACCATCAAGGTTTCATCAAGATTGCAAAAGAGTTTGCAAACGGTTTTTAGGGTCATAAAGAGTTCATTTTCATATTCTAGAAAGCCATTTCCTATTCTTTTGCAAACAGTTACGCGAATGTTGCTAACTGACGCTAAACGTTGCTAAATGTTGCTAATAACACCTAGGTCTATCCTGATTTTCCAAATCCAAAATTAGCGACATTCGTAAGCATTTGCCGCTCAGTGAGATACTAGCTTTAAACATAAAATGGGGGGGGCCTGGAAATATATACAATAGGTTCTGTCATTTTGGTTGATCTGATATGGTTCAAAAAAACCCTCAAAATAAACCTTACAGTCTGCACTTCAACACAGTTGTTGCTGTTACCTTTCAAACTGAAAAAAGTAGAGTACCAAAATAAAGTATTACTCTCCAATGAATTATAGTAATCAGTGTATGTACAGTGCTGTGAAAAAGTATTTGCCCCCCTCCTGATTTCCTCTATTTTTGCGTATAGGTCACGCTTAAATGTTCCAGATCAAACTTCTTGTAATATTATACAGCGACAACCTGAGAAAACACATTTGTTTTTAAATGATTTCATTTATTGAAGGAAAAAAGCAATTCAACTCAACCTGGCCCTATGTGGAAAGGTAATCGCCCTCTTAGTTACTAAATCAACCAATTAAACAAATTTAATAATTGGGTTAAATTTCAAGAGACACATAATATTGCTGGTTCTGATGAATCCAAACATCACTTAATTAGAGCTTGTCTGGCAACATGAAGTTGGCAAAGTAAAGAAATGCAAGGGAAGATAGTAAGCTACTGTATATCATTGACATCTATCAGCATGAAAAGGGTTACAAATCCATTTCTAAGGCTCTGGGACTCCAATGAAATACGGTGAGAGCCTTTATCTGCAAATGGAGAGAATTTGGAACAGTGATGAACCTTCCCAGAAGTGGCCGGCCCACCAAAATACTCCAAAAGAGCATCAACAACTCATCCAAGAGGTCACAAAAGAATCCAGATGATCATCTAAAGAAATCCAGGTCTCAATAGCCTTAGTTAAGGCATCCACGGGAGAGCTGCAGGGCAAGAATCTCTGCTGAACAAAAAGAACACAAAAACTCATCTCAAAAAACATCTTGATGACCGCTTAGACTTTTGGAATAATATTCTGTGCGCTAAAGAGTCAAAAGTGGAGCTTTTTTGAAAACATGGGTACCATGCCATCAGGCATAGAGCTAACACATTGTTCCACAGTAAGAACATCATACCAAGAGTCAAACACAGTGGTGCTAGATAATCTGGGACTGCTTTGCTGCTTCAGGACATCCGCAACTTGCCATAATTGATGGAACCATTAATTCAGCATTGAACCAGAAATTCCTTAAGGACAATATCCAGCCATCAGTTAGCGTCCTGAAGCTCAAACACAGTTGGGTTAGGCAGCAGGACAATGATCTGAGGCACAAAAGCAAGTCCACCTCTGAATAGCCAAAAAGAAACAAACCAAAAGTTTTGGGGTGGCCAAGTCAAGTCCTAAAGTGAATCTGATCAAGATGCTGTGGCATAAACTTAAACAGGCAGTTCATGTTCAAAATCCTTCAATGCGGCTGAATTTACTTCTTCAACTCGGGTCTCGCCATCAGAGGGATTTAGGTACTGCTCTCACCTCGCCTTAAACCACATTACATCTCCAAACCCGAACCCATTTAGGGCTTCTAATTAGCAACTAAGTGTTAATTTGTTCTGTTGCGAGGATCAATCTATATCCATTTCCTCTCAGCTAGCATTATTGTTCCTTGCAAAAATTATCAAACATTTCCCTAACCACATAAATAGTAACATGGAACATCAATGTCTTACGAAGTTCTGAATTCCAGCAGCTCACAAAACGCCATATTTTTTTCTGCGTCTGTGTCCGATCAGTTTGATATACCCAAGAAAAGGTTTATAAAAATGCGGTTTTGCCAACTCAGGCCCACGTGTTAAGTTTGCTTATGTAAAATAAAACTCAGTGACAATATCATGCAGGTTAATACTCAACCTGTTTCTGATTAAAAATTGGATTATTGATTGAAATAATTTACCAAGCAAATAGGCTTCAAATAAGCTGCGTAGCCATTAACGATTAAGACATACAGCGTTCCGTCAAAGAGGTAGACAACAATATGAGATTGCAAGGATGGCAATACACTGAAATTCCTTGAAATTCTGTCTTAAAGTAGGATGTGACAAAGATGGTATTCAGACAACATTTAGATTTCATTTCTAATTAATTAATTAATTAGATTATCGCCGTTCATACAATCTCACATTATAGCCTTCCTACAACTTTCCCAGAAGTTACACTATACAGCAATCTTGAAAATTTGACACATGGCGTGCATTTTAAATGATTTAAAACGCATGCCACCTGTCAAACTTTCACGATGTGCTAATATCCAATTTACTACATTAATCAAGTACCAGCGCTTTGACGTAAGAAGCACTGGCAATGAAATACTTGTAAATTAATTATTATCACTTGTGCAACTACGCTTCCCCGCAATTGCAGCCTATTCTTTTTTTTTACGCCAAAAACATTTTCATTGCAATCTTAAACTAAATTAAGTAGCACTGATGAAAAGAAATCCTAGAACGGTGGATGGAATTCAGAGAAAGCACGCGGTTAATTTTTTTCCCCCTCCATCCATACAATATCACTGTTTAGTACGTTGTCAATGTAGCCCTTCGGTGATCTGTCATTTTTTAATACAACGTTGTACTGCCTTAATAATTACAGGCTTATATATTGGTCTTGATTATTCATTAAAAAATTTAATGATTATTAGTCTAGGGATCTTAAACTGGAACAGCTTGAAAGCAATTATGCATTGAAGGGTCAGAGGCTCATGGTACATCCCGCAACGCTGGCATTACCGCCAGGGGAACGTTGGGCTTTTGGAAGTTAAAAAAATTCCGCAAAGAAGAGTTCCTCATTGTGATGTAAAAGTCTCATTTCCAGTTATTACAAACATTTTTTATTGCCGTTCTTACCACCAGGGGTTCGATCAAATCCAGTAGAGCTCAATGTTACTAAATGGGGTAAGAACAGTTTTGGTAATGTCCTAAACTGAATTAATTTACCAGACGATATGTACTACAGCCTGAGTCAAGATGGCACAAAATGAAAAGAGATAGCGTACAAGGAAATTCCCATGATTACAACAGCTACAAGACAAGCTTTGGATTCGCGACTTCAGCAACCACAAATACACTAGTTCCAAAAGAGGTGTATGTGATCAGAACCAGTTGTAGCACCTACACAGCAGTTGTATACCTCAGGTTAGCCAATACATTTCAGTGAAAATCATACTCTAAATGATCTACTGTTAGATGTAGTAATAAATTAGTTCTATGAAAAAATACATGTCAAAATTAGGACAACTGTATCGAAGAATGAAAAAAGGTTAAAAATAAAACGCTTTCTAACTTTCAGAGGTAGAATCATTATATATGGCTAAGGTGTTGATGTCATAAATGTCTGGTATTTGAGGCTGAAGAGCACTGTCAGTTTTATCTCAGCAGCCCTCAAAAAGAAGAATAAAGTTCCTCATATTATACTAGAATTGTGATATCTGCTCAATCTCTACTGTTTAACAGCCTCAACCTTTTGATAGAGCACATTTTGAGTCACTGAATCGAATTGTAAGATGTGCTGAACTCAGCCAGATTAATCCCTTTGCGCAATAGCCAAATATGGCCATTTATGCATTACCTGATTTTAGGCTTTATAATTCAAGATCTAAGCCTTACAGAGAGGGGGCCAATGGCTTTAATGATACAGGACACTTGCAGCATCTACTTGTACAATTTAATCGTATTTCAGTTTCTTTTCTTAATTTTAGTTCAGAGTAAGGGCCACAAATACAAAAAATATTCATGAAAATTCAGCCATGAAATTAATAAAAAAACAAAAACTTAGAGATGAAAAATCACTGGGAGTTAAAACAATATACTTCTGGGAACAATAACTCCTTGACCACAAGTGGACATCATCTGCAAATGAGTTTTTAAAATGATCTATGATTTCTGAGCCAAATACGGTAACTCTCCAAGTGGCTCCCCATGCTGTCAGTGCCCTCAATATTACGCACAGTCAAATCATAAAATAATCGTATGATTCAGACAAATCAACTTTTGACTCATGAAATTCAATAGGAATTCATGATTTTCTAGCAGAATTTTGCATAAGTTTATCAACATAGGTACACATGGGCATCAAAAGTCACCAGTAACCTCTCCAAACCCAAAAAATTGCATTTTCTTCACGATGAAGTTCAGAGTTTGTCCATTTTCTCCAAAGCCGCATTAGCAAGCATACATACTCATTAAAGGGGACCTATTATGCTGATCCTTCTTTTAATACATATTAGTAATGTTATAATGTTGGTTGTCCATGCTCAACCTCTGAAAAGTTTCTAAACATAAGATGAAGGGGTTTTGCCGTAATCCAAGAACGTGATTTCGTGAGCGTGATTTCCTCTTTGAACAGCTCCTCCCGAGATCTTCGCGAGATCTGGGCAAAACCTGACGTCAGGTTGTGCCATCCAATTAGTACAGACCTAGCCAGAGCCAACCACTGCGCTGGACCTGCCCACACCGGAAACTATCCTAGCAGGCACTAACAACGGCAGATCATACTATGCCTTAGTAGCGTCTACACTTTTGGAAATACAAAAGAAGAACCGCAGATCATTTGAGGTGCAATTTTGTCAGTATCTCTCCCAAAGCTGCTTGTCCGTTTACTTTTGGACGCGGATTTTTCTTCCAAAAGACAATGCCACCAGAAATCAGTGGGTAGCTTTTTTTGTTTGCTGGCAGCAAACAGCCACGGCCAAAGGGAATGTTAGCAGTTTGTGTTCAGCATTTCACCAAAGACAGCTTTGTCAATAAAGGATAATTCAACACAGGATAAGCGTTTCAGCTGCTTCTCAAACCTGAAGCAGTTGCATCGATCAAGCGCTCGGAGCTGCAAGCTGTAGGTAACGATATAACAGCAAATAATGCTAGTGAAGCTAATGTGTTACGGGTGGCTAGCAGGACCGCTAGCGATAGTTAGCACTAACAACTGGCCTCAAACGCAGGCTTTGTAATATATCTGAAGATAAAGCCTGTATCGGTCGCGACTGTCCGTGACTCACAGACACAGAAGCTGTAAGTTGCTTTTACTGCATAAGCCAACCTGTCGTGATAGCCAGTTGATTGTGGCTGTAGCACAGCGGCTAACGTAGTCAAGTTACTGTTGTTAATGTTTGTGTCCTAAATATGCAAGAGTGATATCAGGGGAAATTCTACAGAAGGTGTGTGAACATAAACCTCATTTGAAGCTAACTTTTTATACTTGTTTGTAATTTGGATGCTTGGTACAACTGTCCACGGTAACGGAACTTGCTGTCTGTAAAACCTGTATTGCAAGGGTTTGTCTCTGTGGTTATGACCGCTCGGTTACGAGCTACTGCATGTTAGTTTGTGTGCCGTGCTGATTAAAAATGCTCCTGGTTAAGTTATATGCAGTAATTCTGATCGGTATGCTTGTGTTACTTCGGTAAGCATCAATGTGGCAGTTTCATCATAACGTTGCCTGATTGTAGCCTCTACAGTTAGTGATCGCTTCACTTATCCATGACCGGGATCAGCCGGATGCTTCACAAATGTCTGAGCAAGCTCTCTGGTGCTACCGAGAAAGCAATGCGAAACGCAGAAGCTCTACCGGTTTACAAATGATTTCTCAGCACTACCTGGACATAATTTCATCCCAATTTAGAAATTGTTGTGGCTAATAAAAAGCCGAAAAAGGCGGAGATTAAATAGGTAATTCTTTCCTGTAGAAGTGATCAATAAGCTAGCTCCACATAAGCAACTTGTCCGCGCTAACGGAACTTATGGTCTGCAAAACCTGTATTATGTTCATAACATAACCGAGCTCTGTCTAGCTGTCGTGTTCTATCCATAAAGGTGCTTACACATCGGACACGAAACGAATTTTTCACGCGACATATTAGCTACATTCAAAGTCAATGCAAAGACGCGAATACAGGCGTTATGCGCGCGTTAAGCAGCTTTCACACCGGACGCGAAACAAATTTTTCTCGCGACAGATTACATTCAGTCATGACCGCTTATCAGCTACTGCATGTTAGTTCGCGTGCTCTGCTAATTAAAAATGCTCCTGGTTAACATATATGCAGTAATTCTGATCGGTATGCTTGTGTTACTTCGGTAAGCATCACTGTGGCAGTTTCATCATAACGTTGCCTGATTGTAGCCACTACAGTTAGTGATCGCTTCACTTATCCATGACCGGGATCAGCAGGATACTTCACAAATGTCTGAGCAAGCTCTCTGGTGCTACCGAGAAAGCAATGCGAAACGCAGAAGCTCTACCGGTTTACAAAGGATTTCTCTGCACTACCTTGACATAATTTCATCCCCTTTTAGAAATCGTTGTGGCTAATAAAAAGCCGAAAAAGGCGGAGATTAAATAGGTAATTCTATCCTGTAGAAGTGCTCCATTCGCTAGCTCCACATAAGCAACTTGTCCGCGCTAACGGAACTTACGGTCTGCAAAACCTGTATTATGTTCATAACATAACTGAGCTCTCTCTAGCTGTCGCGTACTATCCATAAAGCTGCTTTCACATCGGACACGAAACGAATTTTTCGCGGGACAGAATAGCCTACATTCAAAGTCAATGCAAAGACGCGAATACACGCGCGCGTTAAAGAGCTTTCACACCGGACGCGAAACGAATTTTTTGCGCGACAGATTACATTCAGTCATGACCGCTTATCAGCTACTGCATGTTAGTTCGCGTGCTCTGCTAATTAAAAATGCTCCTGGTTAACATATATGCAGTAATTCTGATCGGTATGCTTGTGTTACTTCGGTAAGCATCAATGTGGCAGTTTCATCATAACGTTGCCTGATTGTAGCCACTACAGTTAGTGATCGCTTCACTTATCCATGACCGTACCGGTTTACAAATGATTTCTCTGCACTACCTTGACATAATTTCATCCCCCTTTAGAAATTGTTGTGGCTAATAAAAAGCTGTAAAAGGTGGAGATTAAATAGGTATTTCTTTCCTGTAAAAGTGATCGATTCGCTAGCTCCACATAAGCAACGGTTCACGCAGACGGAACTTAAAGTCTGTAAAACCTGTATTATGTTTATGACATAACCGGAGCTCTAGCTAGCTCTCGGACACTACCATATTGCGCCCATTTTCCGCGAGGAAAAGCTGGTCATTCCGAAGCAAGAAGTAAACCATTACCACGGGCAATTTCCGAAAAGGCCGTTTAGCCAGGAGCTTTCGCCCCTCCGTCATGTACCAGCGCGAAAGCTGTTCGTTTCTCCACGCTAACAACACACCACAGCTATGCACGCGAACCAGCAGGTCCTAATACACACCGAAGCAGTCCATAAGCTGTTGGTCCACTTTTAGCTGCTCCTCACTGTCCATATTTCCCTCTAAACTCAGACCCACCGGATTTCTACGGTCTCCGGTCTACACTTGGGCATGTCGACCGGTTCAACAAATGTGCCTAGATGCGGTGGATTCTAGCTTTCCCTAGGTTACACCTGCATCCTAGCTAGAGTAGAAAAACCGCTGTACTCACCACTGTTGCCGATAGCAAATTCGAGCTTGAACTGCCAGACTTTCGCACTGCGTCCTCCACTTTCGCCGTTGCGTTTATTAGAACAAGTTAATTTCATTAGATCTATACACATGAACTGCGTTAGACTGCAGAATACGCCCGTCGATTCCTTCGGGAGACGCTTCAGTTTCACTTTGAAGCCGGACGAAGAAAACTGCGTTCTGCAGCCTCGTCCCGCCTAGATCCGCCCTCCACAGAGCTGGCCAGTCAGAAGAAAGTGGGCACACGGGGAGTGGGGGCCATAGCGGAAGAGCCACCCCAATGAGGCGTTTCAGGCAGAGACTACTATGGACTACAAATAGGGTTTTTTGAGGATGGCAGTATGAGCGAAATAAATACCCTTTTTTTACTTTGCGCGATCAGGAGTACTCTAGGGGAGTCAAAGACCAAAATATAAACTTGGAAAAATAGCAAAATAGGTCCCCTTTAAAGAATCTGCTTATTTTACGGTCAGAACGTTGTCACGCCTGGCTCTGCCGTGCTGGGGTGCCGACAAAAGAAGGGACAGCACAAAACCAGGCACAAAACAAGACAGGCCTGTAGGCCTAATGGCCAAACATCAACAGGGGCAAGGAGGACACACCCCAGCATGGCAGACCCGGGCGTGACAATGTTCAACCCACGACAATCAGCTTGCTATTTACAATCCGATCATGCAAGCGAAACGCAAGCTTGTATAAACACTTTTCACACCCAATAAGGAGCAAGTATAACTCATTACCACAGTAATACCTGAAATATACCTCATTTTAACAAAACAGACATTCCACTATCAGGAAAAAGCAGGCATTGTGCTACTCTTGACTGAATAGAATCAGAGCAACAAACATGGCAGGGGTTTTAACAAAGACCTGGAGCTGTTCTCATTTTAAACGAATGAAAACCTAGGCATTCGATTTCATCAAATGCAGTATAAATTCAGAAAAATCACCACACAGAGTAAAATGCTACCATATACAGTATTAATAGCAAAGGCTAAGGGATACTTATACTTACCCATGTGGCAAACAAGCTCTGTGATCATCATGGCTATGGTAAACCAAAAATAACAAAAACGGCTAGCCATTAGCTTTCCACGTTATGCCAGTGTACTCATTCAAAAATGAGGCAAAACTCTCCATCATTGAAGTCCTCATCCAGATAAACAGAGCTGTCCAGTATGGGGAACCCTCCAGTACTGTTCCATTCGGAATAACTCCCATTATCCATGTCGGTTTCAAACTACTATTACGTAAATGAAACCTAGGCACTTCTATGTTGGTTTTGGAAGTCTGTTTTTACTTTGTACTCACATCATTCTGCTTCGCACAGTTGAAAGAATACAACCTAACTTGCTGGGGTTTAAATACTTTTCTGTGGGTCCAATCAAAGTCTTTCAATGACTGTGGAAAGTTTATACTGTCTGGAATTGGATGAAAATATGTCAATCAATAGATTATTACAGGGTTATAGTTCAGGTGGGTGTGAGCTATCACTTTACGCAGATAAGCCTGAGCAAGCATAAGAGAGACTAGATAACATTGAGGGATTGTGTGAGAGTGTAAGGAACTGGTGAATTTGTCATGAGATGAATCTACGCATAATTCAATGGTAGGAAATCATGCGTTTTAACATTTGATGACAATAATTGATTGTAGAAGGATATAGTATCAATAACATGTTGAATTTTTGCTTCAGAAATTTTTTTTCACTACTTAATTGAGATACCTTTGGCATATTATAGCTGAAGTAGTTACAACAAAGGACAACAATTTTATATGTCACAGAAGATTATTTGTATTAACTGTTGGATAGATACTATGGGCAAGTATATTAGGCAGTTTGCATATCAGGTTTGGCTGAGGAATTTAACTCCTTAAAGCCCAACGTCCTCCAAGCGGTAACGCCGGCATTACGGGATATTCAAATGTAGGGCAGCTGACAGATTTGACCAGGCTAAGGACAAGGTGACCCCAGAGGGCCCCCTTTCCCCACACCTCGCCTCGCCTCACCCCAACTCACACACCCAGCCTATTCTCGAGATAGACACAAGGGACACTTTCTTACATTATTATCAGTTACTATTAATAAACCACCATGGTTTTTCTAAGCCAAACTTTCAAATGTAAATATGTAAAACAGATACTGGTTGTGCTACATATCCTCCTAAGACCCGGCAATTCATTTCTGTCCTCTGTGGGGGACATGGCACTGAGGCCTCTATTTTAATTACCATGCATGTGGCCTGTTTGAGTCCTATTGTACTGTGAAGAATACATCCTGGGCTTTCCAGTGATGTCTCACAAAAGGGGGTGTGTCCAACAGATCATATGTTCTGTCTTTGCAAAATGGCGGGAATCATAGCAAGCGCTGTCTATGGTGGTAAGGGAGGTAATTGATCAAATTTATACAAATATCACGTTTGTATTGTTAATCATGCTTTTGTTTTTTATGCATGAAAGCCTGAACAATATTATTACCAAGATTTCAGAGGTGTACAGGGTGGGGAAGCAAAACTTGCACTGACATTTAAAGTACAAACAATCCCACAACCACTCCCCTGAATTGTGTGTACCTGTTATTTGAAAAAGCAAAGACTATAAGCTGTAATCTGAGTCTAATCTCTTTTTTTTCAATAAACATGCCAGTTGAGAATAATATACAATCTATGAATGGTGATTTATTTAGCAAATTTTGCTTCCCCGCCCTGTATGTTAATTTTAAGCCTTTTAAAATACACTTTTTTGTCAATTTCCTTTGTAGGGGACAGTGGGACTTGCTTTCACTCATTTTCAACCATTTTGCATATTTAAGGAAACAGAGCACTGAGTGAGGCAGAAAGGATTCTGACGGCAATCACTGAGAGAGAGGCAGACATTGAGCTGTCAGAAGATGATGTGCAAACCCCAATTCCACTGAAGTTGGGACGTTGTGTAAAACATGAACAAAAACAGAATACGATTTGCAAATCCTTTTCGACCTACAAAATTCAATAGAGTACACTACGAAGACAAGATATTTAATGTTCAAACTGACAAACTTTATTGTTTTTTGGAAATATTCACTCAATTTGAATTTGATGCCTGCAACACATTCCAGAAAAGCTGGGACAGCGGGATGTTTACCTCTGTGTTACTTCACCTTTCCTTTTAACAACACTCAATAAGCGTTTGGGAACTGAAACACTAATTGTAGAAGCTTTGAAGGTGCAATGCTTTCCCATTCTTGCTTGATGTACGACTTCAGTTGCTCAACAGTCCGGGGTCTCCCTTGTTACATTTTCAATTGGAGACTGGTCTGGACTGCAGGCAGGCCAGTCTATTACCCACACTCTTTTACTACGAAGCCACGCTGTTGTAATCCGTGCAGAATGTGGCTTGGCATTGTCTTGCTGAAATGTGGAGGGACGTCCCTGAAAACGACGTCACTTGGATGGTAGCATATGCTGCTCCAAAACCTGTATGTACCTTTCAGCATGAATGGTGCCTTCATAGATGTGCAAGTTACCCATGCCATGGGCACTAACGCATCCCCATACCATCACAGATGCTGGCTTTTGAACTTTGCGCTGATAACAACCTGGATGGTCCTTTTCCTCTTTAGCCTGGAGGACACGACGTCCATGATTTCCAAAAAACAATTTGAAATGTGGACTCGTCAGACCACAGCACACTTTTTCACTTTGCGTCAGTCCATCTCAGATGAGCTCGGGCCCAGAGAAGCCGGCGGTGTTTCTGGGTGTTGTTGATATATAGCTTTAGCTTTGCATGGTAGAGTTTTTATTTGCACTTGTAGATGTAGCAACGAACTGTTAACTGACATTGTTTTCCAAAGTATTCCTGAACCCACGTGGTAATATCCTTCACAGAACGATGTCGGTTTTTAATGCAGTGTAGTGTGGCCTGAGGGACCGACGGTCACGGGCATTCAATGTTGGTTTTTGGCCTTGCCGCTTACATGTAGAGATTTCTCCGGATTCTCTGAATCTTTTGATGATATTATGGACTGTATATGATGAAATCCCTAAATTCCTTGCAATTGCACGCTGAGAAATGTTGTACTTAAACTGTTGTACTATTTGCTCATGCAATTGTTCACAAAGTGGTGAACCTAACCCCATCCTTGCTTGTGAAGAACTGAGCCTTTCCAGGATGCTCCTTTTATACCTAATCATGACACTCACCTATTTCCAATTAACCTGTTCACCTGTGGAATGTTCCAAACAGGCGTTTTTTGAGCATTCCTCAACTTTCCCAGTCTTTCGTTGCCCCTGTCCCAGCTTTTTTGGAACGTGTTGTGGGCATCAAATTCAAAATGAATGAATATTTCAAAAAAAAAAAGACATTTTATCAGTTTGAACATTAAATATCTTGTCTTTGTAGTGCACCCAGCTATAGTATTATTATGGTCAGAAGTACCATGGTATTTCTGTAGTTCACACAACTACTATATTATTATAGTCAGCAGTATCATGGTATTTCTATAGTTCACATAACTACAGTATTACTATAGTCAGTCTTACCTTGGTATTACTATAGTTCAAACAACTGAGGAGTCGACTTGCAAAACCTGCTAAGTCAAGTTTTATAAAAACAAATGACTTACCTCCCTTAGCCTCTCATTCATGCACCTGTGCATGTCCCACTGATAGCTCCACTTTCAAAACCTACTAAATCATGTTATAAATTGTAATGGAAAAAGCTAAACTCTGCCAAGTCATGTGGAAACATGATTCCGTTTTCGTTCGCGAGAAGGAACCAATAACAGTCGAGCTTTTATTGCCTGTTCAGATTTTGCTTTCTCTAACTCTAACTGGTTTGGGCACTTCATAAAAGTGTGATGATAGTGATACCATAAAAGGGGGATTTGAACCCATGGACTCATCTTTATGTTGTCATTGTCATAGCAGCTATTCAACCACTGTGCTGTGTGTAGCATTGAGTTGCATGTAGAGTGGGTCCTGAGTCAAATACCTTCACCTATTGAGCAACGGAGCTGGTTTAAACACCGTCAAAACCTGCTAAATTTCCACTCCACTTTCAAAACCTGCTAAGTCAAAACTTTATGTAGCAAAATCACAGTCATTTCTTAAAATGGATTATGTCTGCAAGGCTAATAGTTTCAGTACAGTGAAAATTGGAATCTATGAAAGATAATTTCTATGCCTACCAAAAAATCAGATTTTTCTAAAAAATGGACCAACTTGCCTTAGAAGGCTTTGCAAGTGGACTCCTCAACTATAGTATTACTATGGTCAGCAGTACCATGGTATTACTGCAGTTCACACAACTATTGTATTATTATAATTAGCAGTATCATGGTATTACTATAGTTCACACAACTATAGAAGTGCTATAGTCAGCAGTATTGTGATATTATTGTAAGATAAGGTACACTTTATTGAACCCCGTGGGGTAATTTGTCCTCTGCATTTGACCCATCCTATTGTTAGGAGCAGTGGGCAGCCACAGCGAGCAGCGCCCAGGGACCAACTCCAGCTCTGAAGCCAGTTCCTTGGTCAGGGGTACTGGTAGGAGTGTTCCTATAATGCAAGTTTTTGTGGGTGGGGGAAACCGGAGTACCCACGCGAACACGGGGAGAACATGCAAACTCTACACAGAAAGGCCCCAGGATTCGAACCGACAACCTTCTTGCTGTGAGGTGGCAGTGCTAACCACTACGCCACAATACTATAGCATTACTATGACCAGCAGTGCTATGGTATTACTAGTCAATATAGCCTACCTTCCTAGAATATTATTAAAGCAATACTACTGGTGGTGGCAATACCGTTGATGTACTATAGTGCATAGCACTATAGGTTTGAGTTTATTTACATTTGCTTTACAGTTAAAAACTGAATCAGAGCAAAATTTACAAAAGGTCTAAAATAAGCTAAAAAGGCTTAAAAAATATTTTAAGAAGACTAAACATATAACAAGACAATCACAGAAACAAAAACACATAACATACATCTTAGAAAATCACATTTTACAGATTCAACAGGAGAAAAGCGTGGGGGAAAAAGTGTGTGTTTATCTTCATGTCATTTTTCCCGTCATTGATATATTGTATAGTCTGATAGCTGTGGGTAGCATTGCTGCTTTCGTTCTGGCTTTATTGCAGGTGATGGTCGTGAGATTCTTTCTACTGCGTAACTGTCTCTGTGTGTCTTCCTCCCTGGTCTGTGGGAGAAGGTCATGGAGTGGATGTTGGATGTCTGACATCTCTCTGACCAGTTGGACAGCTGCCTGTTCCCTCCTGCTTTGGAGGGATGGAAGCTGTGGACGTGGTGTGTGGCCTCTGGAGCAGAACTTGAGGGCCCTGTTCTGCAGTCTCTCCAACTGTGCAGCTTGACCCTTGTTGCAGCCCACTAAAAGGAGACTGCCATACTCCAGACACGGCCTGATCACAGTGGTGTATCACAGGGGAGGCCGTGTCTTGCCAGGACAGTCAGAAAGTGGAGCCGTTTGGATGCCTTTTTTACCACCTCTTTGATGTGGGTGTCTCCAGTGAGGTCAGAGTCCAGGTGAAAACCAAGATATTTCGTGGTGGTCACAACCAGGACTTCTTGACCCCCGAGAAACAGAGGGGCGGGTTGGGGTGGGTTTCAGGCGAAACAGATCCTCAGCTCCACAAGACTTTTCTCCATTCAGCAGCATGTTATTAGATGTTGCCCACTCATCTAGCTGTTTGGCCTCTTTTGCCATTGATGTGTCTGTGGGTATGTCTGTTAGGGGGATGGTCTGTGACAGTCCAATGTCACCCGCGTATCCGATGTCAAGCATGTCATCGAAGACTGTCTTCCGCGTTGACATGTGGAGGAGGAAGAGGTATGGTGAAACAACACCTCCTTGGGGAACCCCGGATACCACCTCTGTCCAGGTGCTAAAGGTGCCATTCAAAATCACCCTCTGCCTTCTTCCAGTCATGTAACTATACAAGTAGGCAAGGAGACAAGGGCACAGCTCTATGTTGGCAAGATGTTGCATCAGCTGGGCGTGGTCGACGCTGTCAAAGGCCTTAGACATGTTGGCCCAAAGCACCCTCACCATAGTCGGTTCTTTTGCATTTTTTGCATCCGTTGCCATAAACCAAGAGTGTGTGGATTTGACCAAGGCAGTAGTGGTACTGGACTTTGGTAGGTAGGCATTTTGGTTTTTGCACTCAGACTGTTGGCATCAGCTTTTTCATGACAAAACTCTCCTGTATCTTTCCCAGGCATGATGTTAAGGAGATAGGCTTCCAGTCCTTGGGAGTGACTGGATTTGTTGTTTTGGGTATGGGACACACGTTTGAACTCTTCCATGCAGTTGGAACTATTCCCAGTGCATAGGAGCTGTTAAAGATGTGAGTGAGGACCGCTGCTAGATCTTCCGCGTGGTCCTTCAGTAGCCATGTTGGTACACCATCAGGCCCACAGGCTTTCATCGATTTAGTCCTGTGAGTGCCCGCTTCACGAGGCCTATGCTGCACAGGTCCGTCTCTTCCATAGGCAGTGGTAGTGGGAAGATTGATGGAGGAGTGGAGGAGGTGCTGCTGGTCCAGGCCTCTGCAAAGTAGCCATTTAGGGTGTCAGCTACCTTGTCTTCTTCAACATCCTCCAGCCTGATCTTCCCCTCTGAGCTTTTCTTCCGTCCCAGATTTATGAAATCCCACCACTCCTTTGGGTTTTCCTTCTTCATAGGTTGGATTTCTTTTTTGTAGTAATTTTCTTTGCAGTCTTGATAAGTCGTTGCACCCTATTTCTCATCTCCTTCCATTTCGCTGTCTGGTCCCATCTGCTGAAGGCTTTTTCTCTTTTCCTGCTGGCTATCTTTATTTTTTCTGTCGTCCATGGCTTATCAAGTGGACTCGTCTTTTTCCTCTTTAAGGGCATTCAGACATCCAGGGCCGTTTCTATGGTGGAGCTGTATTTCTCCACTTTGGTGTTGACATCCTCAGCCTCATAGACAGGTGCCAACTCTGTGTTTGCCAGGCACCATGCCAGGGCCTCCTTTCTATCATGTCCTCTCAATCTCCCCACCTTCCACTTCACGTCCGCTCTCTTCCCTGGTTGGCTCTTGGAAGAGAGTGAATGACATTTGGGGTCAGTGGTGCTGAGTGGTTCCAGAACAGTGGGGGGTTGGTAGAGGCTATGGAGGTTGGTCACGATCAGGTCCAGAATTGAATTTCCCCTGGTGTTATCCTTTACAATTTGCTTCGTGTCTGGATGAGAACTTTTGAACATCTTGATTGACAGATGGTTAAAGTCTCCACAGAGTAAGAGCCCCATCTGGGGGGCCGCTGATCTGATCTTATCCACTGTGTCAATCAGATAGTTTTCTGTCATCTGCTGCACTGCCTTGCATTTTCCTGGGGGATGGTAAAGTGTCCCCACTACCAGGATAGACACAGAGCTAGGAAGTCTCTTTGGGCGAATCTGAAGCCACATACATTCTACATCATCTCTTTCTAAGTCAGCTCTCCTTTTGACCTGCATGCTTTCATGTACATGCATGGCCACGCCCCCATGCCCCTGTTCATTGTTTACTGTGGCCTATCTGTCTTTTCTAAACAACTGAAAGTTTGGCACTTTAAGTGACTGACCTAGAATATTTGAGTGGGCCCATGTTTCAGCAATGCAGGCAATTTTTGCCGTTTGTGCTGTTAAGAGGGGCTCAAGTTCGCTAAAGTTCTTTTTCAAAGATCTTGCATTGCATACGAGAACCTTCGGCATTTGCATCTGCCTACTTGAATTGACGTTGCTTTTGATCAGCACTGGACGATTCCCGCATTGGCCGCTTTGATTGTTTGTTTGATCTGCGTCCCTCTATGGTGCGTATTTTACTCCGTTTGGATTTACCGCCTCTTGTCCCTCTTGGTCGGCGCTTTGTAGGCTGTAATCCTTCATTCCGTATTTTTTCGCGGAGTAGTGGGGATAGTGGAAAAGCGTTTGTCCTGAAGACTTAGAGAAAATGCAGTTAGTATTTCAGCCGATTTGCACCAGCACTCAATTTGCATTTTGTATCCTTATTCCTGCTCAGATTGAAAAAAGTATCAAAAACGCGCGAGTGACAGACAACAATTAAAAACGCACTTAAAACATGATATAGAAACATTGTAACACACGTTTACAAAGCGGCTGCAACGCTACTGCCTCGCGCCACACTCCTCAAGGGATAACTATAATTAGATAATTTTTTAAGGGAAGCCTCCATTTATGACTTTCACATGGTTACTGGGGTGCATGGCTCAAGGATGAATGATTTCGCAAGGTAGACGTAGCTCCCCACTCTTCCAAAAATTTTGTCCATTTATTTATTTTTTATTTTTATTCATTGAATTTATTGAATTAGGACAGTCCATATTAATCAACATATCAGCAATATGCGTCAATGTAAATATGCCTGAATTTGCACAATGGCTAAATTTCATCCGTAGTCCTAAGGCAGGTATGTAGAAGAAAAAAAATAAAACAAGTTTTCCTAATGACAAAACACCTCACAGAACAGCCCACAATACAGCACACAGAAAAATCATACAAACAGTATAACATAGAAGATGGACACATTAATAACATTAAAACTTACAAAACCATGTATAGCAAACTGGTTAGAATGTAAAAACAGCCTGAAGCCCCCGGGAACAGGCATAGAACGGGACAGGTATTATGCATGTGTACATGACTGGTTTGTTTTTAACCAATGTTTGAGTTCTTTTTTAAAGGTTACATAATTGTCACAGTCCCTGATATGTACTGGTAAGTTGTTCCAGGAATGTGTGCCTCTAACAGACACCACCATTTGACCAAATTTAATTATGCTCTGAGGTACATTACAGTCGCCCCTAGTTTCTGCTCTGGTAGTTACTGCATTTTTCTGTTTTTTTTCTGGATAAAATCATTTAATGGTGGTGGGGCGAGTCCATTGAAAATTTTAAAAACAAGACACACATCCTCAAAAAATTGGTAACTATCAAGGTTAAAAATGTTATATTTTTAGTCATAACATTGCAATAATGGAAATGGAGTGGTTTCTTATCCAAAATTTTACCGCTTTCTTGAAGAGAGACTTTATGCGTTTGCACATGCTTGCAGCAGTATGTGACCAGGTTGTAAAACAATATGTTATGTGAGAAAATTCCATCACGTGCATATAAGCTTTTGCTGACTACGAGGTGAGAAAAGGTCTTATATGCTGGAAATTGGCCAAGTTGAACTTAGTAACATTTGAGATTTTCTTAATATGTGAATGTAAGGTTGGAGTCAAAGACCAAGGTACTAAAATTGTTCCACAACATCATGTCTCTCTCCATTAACTACTACACATGGCCTTCTGCTGGCTGGCAGGGAAAAAATATTCATACAGTTTTTTTTGTATTAAGATGGAAACATGAGTTTTGGAGCCAATTAGATACTGGTACCATAGGACCGGACAGTGTAGCAGCAGCTTCTTGCTTTGTTTTAGCATGTGCATATACAGTAATACTGTGTCATCAGCATATAATTCCACTTTAACATTAAAACAAACATTTGACAAATCATTGACATAAAGAGAGAACAGGATTGGTCCCAGTATAGAGCCTTGTGGGACACCAGCTGAGCAACTGAGGTATGATGATTGCGCGTTTCCAAAGAGTACTGCTTGTTTAGTACTGCTTGTTTTCTACTTGACAAATATGACTTAATCCAGCAGAGTGCACAATTAGAAAAATTAAAGTTAGAGAGTTTCACAAGGAGCATATCATGATTTATTGCGTCAAAAGCTCGTTTGAGGTCCAGGAAAACGGCTCCTATATAACCACCCTGATCTAATAAACTTTTGACGTTCTCAAAGAAGTAACAGGTGGCTGGATCAGTGGATTGACGTTTACGAAACTCAAACTGCATTGAGTTGAGAGGGGTACAACAGTTGTTAAGATGTTTCGTTAATTTCATGGCAACCCATTTCTCTGCCATGTTTGATACAATGGGTAGGATGCTAATAGGCCGATAGTTCTCTGGTCTGGACTTATCACCAGCTTTAAAGACTGGGGTAACCTTAGCGATCTTCCAAGTTGTTGGCACTCTGCATTGCTTTATGGAAAGATACTAAATGTGCAATTGGGCCTGAGCCTCTTTGTGGAGCTTTAAAAGGTTAATGCCCAGACCAAATACATCCCTCGCTTTAGAGCTTTTTAAAGAAGAGATAATTTTTAGAACCTCAGGGACAGATATATTTCCTACGAGAAAAACTGGTAAATTATCATCAGGCGGATTAAAGGAGATGTCTGGACATTTAACATGCATTGTTAACTCTTCAACTGAGTTTATGAAGAACTTTTTGAATGTATTGACAACAATGTCCAAGTTGGTAATCAGTGTGCCTTTCACTTGAAACTGTATGTCGTTGGCTTTGGTATGTTTGTTTCATCCTAAAAGCTTATTTAGGTTTTCCCAAATCAACTTTCCCTTTCCATTTGCCCCATCTATCACCTCAATGAAGAAATCTGCTTTTGCTTTGCGGATCTGATTTACCACTTTTTTTTCTCAGTGATGGAAAAATATGACAGTCACTTGCAAGCCCTGTTTACAAGGATTTTTTTTAAACATTATCTCTTTTTTTCATTAATTCCCAAATATTGTCCCATAACCAAGGTAGTGGTTTTTTTTTACGTCTTTTAGGTTCCACTATTTTATTTTTTTTTTAGAAATGATTGAAAATTACTTTGATACTTGTGATGAATATATTACAGCTGTCCTCAATGTCATTGCTCATGAGAACACTGGACCAGTTGTGCTGTTGCAAAGAGTTATTTAAATTTTGTTGTGCACTTCTGGGTATTCTGTGATGGCTGCTAACCCTAGTGGGTCTATTAGAGTGTTTCCCATTAGTTTTTCTTGCGCATAAAATAAAATTGTGATCAGAGAGCCCAGATAAAAGATTATAAGTTTTGGTAATTCTATCAGACTCATTTGTGAATATTAGATCAATGGTTTTTACCCATCAGCCCTGACTAAGGGGCAGAGGGGTATTGTCATCAAGCACGGCGTCCGTCCGTCTGTCTGTCTGTCTGTCTGTCCATCCACATTTGATTCCGTGTGATAACAAAAATAACGCCATCACCGATCATCACAATTTTTGGTGAGGACATTGCGGTACAGTTACTGCACAAGCCTATCGATTTCGGCCACGATCCGAAATCAAATCTGGCTGCCACAGGCGCCATCTTGAATTTCCATTCCGTGCAATATCTGAAAAATGCCATCACTGATCAGCACCATTTTTGGTGAGGACATCGGGGTACAGTTACTACACAAGTCAATCGATTTTGGTCGTGATCAGAAATTAAATATGGCTGCCAAAGCCACCATCTTAAATTTACATTCTGTGTGATAACTGAAAAACGCCATTACCGATCATCACGATTTTTGGTGAGGACATTGGGGTGCAGTTACTACACAAGCCTATCAATTTCGGTCGCGATCTGAAATCAAATATGGCTGCCACAGCCACCATCTTGAATTACCATTCCGCACGATAATTCAAAAACGCCTCTGTCAATGAATGCAATTTTTGCTGTATTGCTTGGTCTTGTGTACCTTCAGAAGCCTATCAATTTTCACCGCACTTGGATATTCAGTATGGCCCCAACAGCCGCCATCTTGAATTTTGTATCCCGCACGATAACTAGAAAATGCCCTCGTCAATCTACGCCATTTTTTTCTCAGTTGCTTGGTCTTGTGTACTTACAGAAGCGTACCAAATTTGACGGAACTTAGATGTCCAGTATGGCTGCCTTTTTTACTCAACATTTATATTTGCTGTTTGCAGTCATCGCTTGCAATGCTCAAATCACAATGATAATGCTAATGTTAGCTATCGGAAATTTGTGTGGTAGCAATAAATAGCCACCAGCTTGATAGTTCGCAGCTCCACAGTGACACGACCAGCCACACAACAAACTCAAATGTGTAACGTTACTTACTAGTCCAGCAGTAACAGGGCTAAGGCAGCATCAGTCGGACATCCCTCCTCGTCTTTGAGCTGAGCTCACGCCAACGAGCGAAAGCCTGGCCAATATTGATCCTTGTCTGGGCTTTGATTCTGTTACTCTCGCTTTCGTTTTTTAGTCTCCTCAGACAAAACTTTTAATTTCTTTGGTTTTCTTGCTGCTTCTGCCATGATAGCGGTAATCCCACATATGACATAGGCGTTCGCATTCCGTCTTTTTAACGACTGAGGAAAGGGGTAAGTGACGTATGCCGTAAAGCAGTCAGTACATTTGTAGTTTTTTTGTGTGGAGGGGTTCCTACTATCCACCTCGAAACTGCTTAGTGCCAGTGAAAGTGATACAGACGCCCTCAGGCCATGACAGAGGTGTCATTCAACCTGTTGTAAGTCGATGTATCATCACAAAAGTTCTGAAAATATTATATGAAGGTTAAAAAGTTACTTAGTGTTGCTTTAAGTTGATCATAAAATGTGTCATTACTAGAGGGAGGCCATTACAAACATATAATGGTAAAAGACATTTCAGGGGAAATAATTACATTTAGAGCAATATATTCAAAATTTATCTCCACTGGCCATTCAGTCCATTCACACTTAAAACAGTCCTTCACATAAACCAATAAACTGCCCCCTCTTCCAATTCCTCTATCTCTTATAGCCAGCGAAGCTAACAGCAGCTGTTGGTGACAATTGGTTAAGCAACTTTCTGATATGCCAAGTATATCAATATTGGAATCAGCCAATAAATGCTCCATTTGCTCAGTTTTATTCATTACACTACGAATGTTAATGTGTCCCAATAAAAGTCATTTTACTTTGGATCGTGGGTTCCAAATTAGTTTAGCATTATTCAGAGTTCGAAAGAAGCACATTTTTTGCTGTTTCCTAATCACTGAATTCAGTGATCTTAGTCTCACTGTTGCAGTGAAACTTTTATTCATTGTCGATGTTGTTGGGGGTGCAACAAAGTTACAGTCAGCATTGTCTGTTATAATCATCTTCACCTGTGGATCTGCTGATGTGGGTAACAAACCTTGTGATAACCCAGAATCGTTAAATGTGACCACAGGACGAGGATTTTGATTCTGATGCTACATATACTGCAACCTCATCAGTATTAGCTGGCCCGCCCTTTTTGTTTTTTCTATAGGCACCTTTGTTGCAGTTGTTTTTTTTTTACTGGCTGAGTCTTTCATTTATGTTTTCAAAAAGACAAAATACTCAAGAGAATGCTAAAAAAAATGGCAAAGATTTACCTTTTGATTTTCTTAACCCTCAACAGCACATATCTAACCCTAACCCTACACTGTAAACCGTGATAGCGTGGTGAACTCAAATGTTTTGTGGAAACCGATTACCTCAAAAAAATTGTGTCGGCCAACTTAATTGCATTGTGTGGAGGGAACGTAAATAAAATAAGGTAAAGTTTTTTTGGTTACACTTTACTTGAAGGTATCGTCATAAGAGTGACATGACATTGTCAGAACTGTTACATGACACAGTCATGAACGTGTCATAAACATTATGTCAATGTCATAAACGTTTATGGCTGTTGTCATTAGGTGTCATTTGGTTTTTGTAATGAGAAGTTGACATTGTTTGGGTTGTCTTGAGTCATAAACATTTATGACATTGACATAATGTTCATGACACGTTCATGACTGTGTCATGTAACAGTTACGACAGTGTTATGTCACTCTTATGACGATACCTTCAAGAAAAGTGTTACCAGTTTTTTTTTTTTTTTTTAACATGTTTTTAAGTGTTGTAAACACACGATCATTGTAAGATCACACCTCCAGCCGTCAAGCTCACCGGTCTGTTAAGACCCGGACTGCATTCTCAGCTCCATAATCATTACTGGCACCTGTTTGTCATTTCCTCTTGGTGGTAGCATTGTGCTATTTAAGACCAAGATTCGCACATAGTCTTTGCAAAGTCTCGTACCCACGTGCCCCTGTTGTATCTCTAGTTTTGTATAGATTTATTCCCCGCATATTGCGTGTATTAATTCTAACTCTTGAATTTAGTGCTGTTTATTGTTTATATCAGCACTTTATTATTATTATTGAGGGCAGTGGCGCAAAAAAGGGGTATGCAGTGTATGCAGTGCATAGGGGCGCAACGCGAAGGGGGACGCCAAAACAATTGTCCGCAAGCAGGTTACAAGATGAGGATACAAGATTATGATATTGAGAAGATTATAGAATTTAAAGAGTAATGGAAGATGCGCAATTGAGTGCGCAATATAACCAAATAAACCGTGTCCCCCCCCCGCTCAACAAAATTGCAGCTAAAGTTCAGTGTCTATATTACTAACAGTGCAATTCAGGGACCTCATTTCCTATTTTGTTTTGTATTGCTTCTTGTGTGCCTTCCGGCTGCGTAGTAGGCATAAGAAATACAACCAAGTCCATCCTTGCACCTGAATCCAGTCCTCAGCTTCCTGTCCTCCATGCTCATCACCAGTGTGTGAAGCATAACTCTTACAATCATTAAGTTGGCATACACAAATTTTTTTTGTGTAATCGGTTTCCACAAAACATTTGAGTTCACCACACTTGTCAGGGGTTATAGTGTAACCCTAACCCTTACTCTCAACAGTACATACCTAACCCTAACTGCAACCTTAACCTAACTCTAACCTTATCCCAACCCTAACCTTAATCCCGAACCCTAAAATAGCTAAATTTTTTGTGGGGACCTGAAAATGTCCCCACAAGTTTAAAAGAAATCTGGAATTCCATGTCTTGTGGGGACATTAATTCCTCACAAGGGTAGGCAAAAATGGTACACACTTGCATGCACCCGCATACACACGCACACACACACACACACACATTTTATAATATAAATATAAAATATGAGCAAAGGGATCGACATTAAAGGATGGAGGGAAACGGGATGCACATACTAGCATATCATATACAAGCTAGGAGTTTGATAGCATGAACTTTATTCTAGATATGAGCACTTAAAGACACACCTACTGCTATGATCCTTTGTTCTGCTTTTTGTCTGCCTTCTGATCAAGGTATTTGCTGGACCGTGTCCAATGTCATGTCCCATGTTCACCTCGCTTTTATCACCTGTGTGCAAGAATTCAAAATGCTCCAGGGAGCAGTACATTGCTGTTTAAGGATCTGGTATTTCAAGTAGACCATAATAGGGAAACATCCCCCAAAAAAAAAAAAAAACCCGTGGTTTGGTTTCTCATTACTACACCTTTAATGCCCTGCCTCATCAATTTTTGTCTCAAAGGTAAACATGCGCCTGGTATTGCACAGTAAAGCGGGGCATCACTTTTAATATTATAAGATCATAGAAAGATAAAGACTGGACTGCAGTTTATCAAACAGATGATGGAGAAACAGTGTGACATTACATTTTGAATATCCTGCTTAAATGTTTTATTGCTATACTGGCTTTCAACACAATGGAAAAGCAAAATCTTACCAAACGTTTTATTTTTGTATTTCCACTTAAACACTTATTTCTATCATCTTTTTTCTTAGAAAAATACATTCTGCCACTGATTTCCAGATAATTTCACTTACCCCATTAAAAAATCTAGGTCTGATTCAAAATGACTTCAAATTGGAAATGGAGTTTCTTTTTCTAAGAAAAAAGGTCATCGACATAAGTGTTTAAATTTAAATACAAGATTAAAATGCTCAGTAAGATTTTGGTTCTGCAGTGCAGTTTCGACACTACGCAATCAAGTAACAAAACAAAATGTTTTCGGTTTAATAATGTAATGCGTACTCTTGATTTATTCATGTATGCACTTTATTTTAAAAAGAATACTTTCATAAATGTATCATCTTAAACTGCAGAACATGTTGTTTATTATGTTCCTCATCTAACCTAGCAAAATACCGAGGAACAAATGAAAAAGACATTCAATACATATACAGCAGGTCTCATTCTTACAATAGCATTTGATCCTAAATTGTTAGTGGAAATGTTTATACAGAACTTTATTTATCCTCAAACATATATCAGTACAAACACATAGATAATATGGTGTTACAGCTCAGATGGCAAAGCAATTAATGGATTTATGTCATATAGCATAAGTAATGTTGGCTTATTCTTTTCACGGTTATGGCGAAGCCCATTTGCATTCAAAGGTGAACTGGAATATTGTCTTCCATGCAGCAAAAGCATTGGCCATTAGCACCAGTCATGCTATCCATCCTGAAATGGCTGAAAATGGAAATCAGCCCGTTAGCATTCTCTTTAGTGCCATTGAAAAAGATTATAAAGATGGGCTCTGAGCTGATTATTAGAGATGAACAAAAGGTATCATCGTATGGCAATGTGCAGTAATTCCATGTGGAAGCCAGTTTTGAGGGGTAGATGCTAGTAATGTGCATAGGCAAATGACCATTATCTGAAATTTTCATGGAATGGACAAACCATCTTAAGCGCACCTCCGTCACATGTACTGTGTGCTGGTAATTGTATGACACCACCAACATTGCTGACTATTTCAATTTTGTTAGCTGAGTATATCACCAGATCAGAATCCAATTGAGCCAGCAATTTGCATGCTGAAGAGGATACTGGAGGCAAAACGTCCCCCAAACAAGCAGGAACTGGAGATAGCAGTAGTTCAGGCCAGGCAGAGCATTATCCAGGGAAGATGCATAATATTTGGTGATTTTTATGAGCCACAGATTTCAAGCAGTCATTGCTTGCAGAGGATATGTGACAAAATGTTGAGAAGGATCACTTCATTCTACAGTATGTTACACTGTCCTATATTTTTGATGCTCCCAAAAGTGGGGGGGGGGCGGGTAACTGTGTACAAAAGGTGATGAAAGTGTCAACGAAAGTTCAATCACGAGACGGAGGAATGCCCAAGCAATTTCATTCACCCAATTGTAGCCATATGTCTTTTATATAAATGTTCATAACGTGTTTCCGTTTGCTGTTTGCAGAGATTTTGCATCACCAACCACCTGCCCACCACCACCAACTTTTGACTCCACCCTCTTCAGCATCAAACCCATTGCCCTGCTGACCAGATGACCCTTCCTTCCAAATGGGGGATGGCTTCGCCAATGTCTGCTATGCCAGCAAATCTGCACCCCACCTCGCTGAAGGGTCCTCGAAGGACGGAGTCATCGCCAAAGATAATATCAAATTCATTTCATTGTTAAGAAATCTTTTTTACTTTAATTTCGGAGTCTCCATGATTGATCTTTTCTGACTGGTTCATCCAATATAAATGAAAATACTCAAAGCAATACATATACAACCCCACTTCTGAAAAACTTGGTACATCTTTTCAGCAGATGAAATAAATGGACCAATTAGAAAAGTCCACTCATCCTATCCTCCACATATCCTCCATAGTGAAAACAGTGCTACATTGCATTATTTGATGTTTTAACTTGCATTTTTAAACGCTGATTGAAAACATGCAATGTGATGATTGCAACAGAGTAACATCAAGATGTCTTTAACACTACCGGTCAAAAGTTTTAGGACACCCCAATTTTTCCAGTTTTTTATTGAAAATTATATAGTTCCAGTCCAACAAATAGCTTGAAATGGTACAAAGGTAAGTGGTGAACTGTCAGAAGTTCTAAACAAAAGGTAAGGTTACTTAGGTTTTTTGTACACCATCGAGTAGGTGAAAGGATGGTTCCTCAGTGTGTGACATCAACTGTCAAACATGGAGGAGGAAGCGTGATGGTCTGGGGCTGTTTTGCTGGATCCAGGGTCGATCACTTGTACAGAATGAAAGGCACCGTGAACCAAAACGGCTACCACAGCATTCTGCAGCACCATGCAGTACCCTCTGGTATGCGCCTAGTTGGTCAGGGGTTCATCCTACAGCAAGATAATGACCCAAAAATAAGTCCAAGCTCTGCCAGAACTATGTTAGGAAAAAAGAACAAGATGGTAAGCTTGAAAACATGGAGTGGCCAGCACAGTCTCCAGACTTAAACCCCATTGAGATGGTTTGGGATGAACTGGACAGAGGAGTAAAAGCAAAGCAACCTACAAGTGCCACACATTTATGGGAACTTCTGCAACAGAGTTGGGAAGAACTTTCTGAAGAATACTTGATTTCCATTGTAGAAAGAATGCCACGAGTGTGTTCACCTGCCAAAGGTGGCTACTTTGAGTCAAAAGTTTAGCATACATTTTGGTTTATAAATTGATTACATGATTTCTTTTTTAACTTTGATTGTTAATTTGTTCTATCATGTCTCTGCTTTCACTCCAGAGTACAATGAGACATTAAACTGCATAAATTTCTACTCAAAAAACTGGAAAAACTGGGGTGTCCTAAAACTTTTGACTGGTAGTGTAATTACTCTCATTAAGCGCTAAGGCACTGAATACACCAGTTGGCCTAGTGTGCAGAGAGGATTTTTCCCCCATTCCTCCATTATTCTGGTCCTCAGCTGTGAAACTGAGTGGGGGCTTCATTGTTGTATACTTGGCTTCATAATGCACCAAACATTCTCAGTTGGAAACAGATCAAGACTGCAGGCAAGCCAATATAGCACCCATACTCTCTGATTACGTGGCCATGCGCTTGTCATCCATGCAGAATGTGGTAATTCATTGTCTTCTTGGAAAATGCAGGGACTTCCCGAAAACAGACATTGTTCAGATAGCAACATATGTTGCGGAAAATTTTGCACCTATCTTCCTGCATTAATGGTGGCCTCACTAATGAGCAAGATACCCATGCCATGAGCACAGACACACCCGCATACCATGAAAGGTGCCGGCATTTGGGCCTGACATTAATAGGAGCATGGGATGTCCTTGTCTTTTGTCCAGAGAGCACAGTGGCGGTTTTTTTTTTTTTTTTTTTCAAAAACGTTGACTCAAGCGTCCATGCTTCCATTCTGCTTGTGTCCATCTCAGACATACCACACCCAAAAAACTCGGCAATGCTTTTGAACAGCGTCAAAACATGGCTTTCGCTTTGCATAGAAAAGCTTTAACTTACATGTAGGGATGCGGCAGCAAATATGGTGTCCTGATAACAATTTTCCAAAGTATTCCTAAGCCCATGTTGCGATATCGATTTCAGTTGCATAATGTTCTGAAGATTGTAATGTCTGAGGGATCAAAGATCATTTAAAAGTGGTTATACGTATTACTCGATTTTGATTTAATTTGTGGTTCCATAATGAGTCAACTTTTTCAGAAATGGGGACGCATATTATGGAAGAAAATAAGGTATAACATTCTTATTTAGGCTGAAGCTTAATTCTGAGAGTAATGTCAAAATCCACTCAAAGCCTTTAAATTGTGAACTGCTTCTATGGCCCATTAATAATGGCTCCTGAATGATGGTGCAACATTTGGGACCTCTACAGATTGAGTTCAGTTTTTACATTACAAATGAAACTCATAGTCTTTGGTTTGGATGTCTCTGGGATGATTAAATGGAATAAATATGCTTGATTATAAATCATATATACTCATCACTCTGCAAATGTGTGCAACTTAATCGACCGTCCCAAGCATCTGTGATGTATGGAATAAAAATTAGATGATTCAGGGTCGAGAGTCCGGGGGGGGAGATTGAATTAAAAGGCACATGAAAATAAAAATAAAAAGTTAAGCATTAGGAAGGGACAGTGACAGTCTGATTTTCAAAATTATTAATTTCACTGAGCTGAAACATAAACTGAAAGAGACATTTTGTAACATGGCATGCGAACGTGTATACTTTAAAAAAATAAATAATAATAAGTTGTAAAAATAATCATTCAATGTAAAAAGTGCACAAACTGTAGGTTTAGCAGAATCTTACGAATAAATTTTACGTATACACCGACCCCCACCATCAAGTAAAAATAATTTCTAATCAGAAAGAACAAAGAAATGGCAGTTCCAAGGCCTGTGCAGCTCTACCTCCATGGTAAGAAATGGCCCTTAGAACAGCACAACCTAATTGGTTTATTGTCTTGAGAAGCTTGTGACAAGAAAGGCAGGCAGTCAGAGGCAGGCTTTCATCAGAGGTTATTCTCAGAAATAACTAATTTCCAGCTCCTCCAGCACAGGCACAGCCTGCTCTGCCAAGGAAGGTATCTCTGGAGGGTTCATTAAGAGAGTGGCATTCCACTTCTCAGAGACAACAACTAAACACTGCACTAACCTTTACTGTCGGATGGCCTGTGGTCTGTCGACAGTGCACACAAAACTGATGCAATTCTGTTTTTCATATTCAGTCAGGGTCACAAGTGTTCGCACAGTAACTCTATTTTCATAATTTTGGCTGTGTACGCCACCACATTTTTTAGCAAACATCCTGATTTTGAGACTTACCAGTGTATTACATCTTGTCGTAAACCATTTGTATTTACCCTAGCAAAGTGTTTTCTTTATTATTGATATTGACACAGATATTCTTACCTCCTGGAGAGTGCTTTTGATCTGGCAAAATGTTTTTGTTCATCAGGGAAATAATTCTTCTGTCATTCACCACAGTTGAAGGCTTTGTTGAGATTTTTTTCCCTTAATGATGGCTTGCTTCACTGTCAATAGCAGTTTTATTGGAATTCTTATCGAGAGTTAACAGCTACAGATTCCAAATACAAAAGCAAACTGTAAATCAACTCTATACAGTTTATCAGGACCACGCATAACTCCAACAGAGTTCACGTATTTTGGAGAAACATACCCTCAAGGTAAAGCTGAAACTCAATGCTTTGAGCTCTTTCATGATTTAATTTCACCTCAAATATGTTTACCTTTACATATTTGTTAATTATCTTAACAATTTAAAGTGCAGTCCTGTTTTGAGCAAATTTTCTCTCAAACTAAAATGCTTACTGTTCTTGAACCACTTTGACTACAGGCATAATCATGGTCTGGTTTGAAAGGAGACATGCAGTAGATTGCTCTCAAATAGTCAGAATGTAAAGGCCGATAGAATCGAGAGGCCAAGTGCAGCGGTAGGAGAAAACCAGAGCAGCAAAGACTTAAAACACTCACAGAGAGAGATACAGACCAAACAACAGAGGCAGCTCTCACGCTTCCAATAGGACGCCCAACCATCCGAAACAAGGAAGCAAAGCGAGAGAAGGAGAAAGAGGAAGTATCTCGGGAACCGAGAAAACAAAGCACCAAAATGGTGCAACACAAAGGTAAGAGAGGGAAAGGAAGAAAAGAGAATTTCCCTAGAGAAAAAGGAACCACAAAAGTAACTCGAAGATATTTCGCCAACAATTCCTGACTACAGATATCTTCTGGCTGTTGTGTTGGCTAAAATCAGACACTCCAGCGAGGGAGGCATGGCGGCCATCTGGCTTATATAGGCTCAGAGGAAGGTGCCGCCCACGCCTGATAAAACAGCTGGAAGGAATCTGAAAATTAAAGGAACAGAAGTGGTTCCGAAAAGAGCCACAAAGAGAGTCTAAAAACCACAAACACTGTCAACACCATGACACAGAATTCCTGAGAATATAACCAAAATTGAGTGACAAAACTGGAAATATAAGTTTTTCCCCTTGATGTTAGTTACATTTATAGAGATCAGAGGGCAGCGCTGATTTCTTTGCTGTTGAAGACTGGGAAAGATTCATTGGATTGTGGGAGCTACAGACCCCTATCATTGTTAAACTCTGACATTTAGATCTATGCAAAAGTTCTTGCGAACAGATTGAATACTTGTATTTCAGACTCGGTTCATGAGGATCAGACTGGCTTCATCAGGGGCCATTTGGCTTCAGACAACGTCAGACGTCTTTTGCATATAATTGATGCTAGCAGAGATAATAAAAATTCAGGTGGAGTCCTCAGTCTTGCTCTGAAGGCCTTTGACTGGCTGGAATGGAGTTATCAATGGACTGTGCTCAGGAAATTTGGTTTTAGGTCCTCATTTATCCATATGATTGAAACTCTCTACACTGAACCCACAGCATGACAAGTCACACACTTTCTTCTCAGTTTAGTCTTGAGAGGGAAACAAGACAAGGCTGTCCCCTTTCTCCTATTTTGTTAGCTTTATTGCTTGAGCCTTTAGCTCAAGCAGTCAAACAGAACCCTTTAATTTCGCCAATACATATCAAAAACACCACACACCACATTTCACTTTATGGTGACGATATTATTCTTTTCCATTCAGATATCAATAATACGGTTCCTCAAGCCTTGGCATTATTTGAAAGATTTGGGTCCTATTCAGACTGCAAAATTAATTGGGCTAAATCTATATTAATGCCTCTTGATTCAACTCCACCTGAACTTGATCTTCCCGTTTCTTCATCAATTCAGATTCAGACCTTTGGCTTTACTTATTTAGGCGTAAGTATTCATCCTACCCTCGGCCTCATTCGCAAGCAAAACTTTAATATAATGCTACAAAAGATTAAGAAGGACCTTGAAAGATGGTCTCCTTTACAATTATCTCTTTGTGGTAGGATTTCAATATTGAGAATGAATATTCTTCCTCAGGTTAATTTTTTATTCTCTACTATACCACCGACCCCTCCACCACAGTTTTTTAAGGATATTGACAAGCTAAGTGTACATATCATATGGAGCAATAAAAGATCAAAAATGTATTTGAAAACCCTGCAGCATATCAAATCTCCTGAGGGACTAGGTCTTCCTTATGTTAAATTTTACTTTTGGGCTTTCCAACTGAGATTTTTAAAGACATGGTTTGTCCCTTCCTCTGAAATTTCCTGGTGTTCTATAGAGCAAGAATTGGTTTATCCTCTTCGTTTACAAGATCTTCCCTTAGTAGGAATTACACAACAGAGTTCATTACTTCGATTAGACCCGATAATAGCTTGCTCTCTTGAAGTATGGAAGCAGTCCTGCAAGTTCCTTGGTTATGACTGCAAATTTCATAGATCCTCTCTGATTTGGTGCAACAATAATCTCTTGACAGGCTCTAAACCTTTTGTTTTTTCTTCTTGGTCTGATAAAAATGTCCATATTGATATTTTCAACTCTGATGCTTCAACGCTCTTTTCAGGACATTTGTGATTCTTTTTCCTTTCCCGGTAAATCTTATTTCTTATCCCTAAGGTTACGCTCTGCGCTCAAGGCATATGGTGTCCCCTGGGATATTCGTCTAGATGATCATCCCCTGCTTGAACATTTGCAGAAATTTACAACAACCCAGGGATTAGTTTCTTATTTGTATAATTTATTTATTACTTTTAAAAATCCTGTTATTGGTGCACTTTCAGTTTGGTGTAGGGAGCTTGGTCCATTCAGTCTGGAACTTAATCAAGAGACTATTTGGAATAATATTTTTAATTCATCCTAATGTCTGGCTCATCAGCTAATTCATTTTAAGTTTGTGCAGAGCTTACCTGTTGAAACTGTCTAATGACAGAATTTGTAATAAATGTAGCACAGGCTCGATTGGGGATTATATACAGTAAATATGTTTTGGCAATGTCCATCTATTTTGAATTTTTGGAATTATGTGGTAAAATTACTTTCAAAGTTTTTACAGGTAAATGTCCCTTTATATCCAAGACTACTTTTGTCATTAGATGACTCTGATATAACACTCAGTTTAAAACAGAAAAAAATATTGATGACAGCACTGTCTGCCTCTGAAAAAACCATTTTTAAAAGCTGCTTTGAACCAAATATTCATTTGTTTTCTATCTGGCTTTCTTGTCTTGTAGATATTTAAATTTTGGAGCGTGCTACTGCCAGATTTCATAGAGCAACATCTCAAACAATCAATTATTGGACAGCTGCTATAGTTTATATTAAAGATTTAAGGAAGTAAGTATTGTGGGGTAGTAGTTGTAATTTCCCCACTCTTCCTCTCTTGGCCATGTATCATTGGCAAAATTGATGAGTTGATATAAGCAAAGTTGTGTTTCCCCCCCAAAATTTTCTTGTTAAAATGTTTTAATTTTATTTGTTTATTTTTAAAATTTGTTTACTTGTTTATTTTTCTTCCCTCTATACATTTGTCTTTGTCCAGTGTTTAAAGTGAATTATTAAAAAGTAATTAAAAAAAAAAAAAATATAAGTTTTTGTCAGAGAAAAAGATTCTGTTTTCTTCTCCCCCTGTGGCTCTGTGATCAAACCTACCAAAATAATACAGCAACAGCCAGATGTTTAAACAGCTGCAGGTTCAAATATTATGATTCTGTTCACAAAAATGAACATTTTACATATTTTTTCTTGTTTATCGTTGTGATTGTTTCAACAAACAATTTAGGAGAGTCCGAATTTCCCCGCGTTCCTAGCCATGGCTGCGTTGGCTTTTACAATAGTTTTACACATTTAGGTAATTTTCCTCGTATGTGGCTAAATTTTCACTCCCATTGTCATGGGTTGCCCACAACAATTCACATCACCGTAGTACTGAGTCCCGGCTTGCTCCATCTCCAGCAACCACAACTACATTCACCTGTGCTTAATGATTCAATTATCCAATTAATTCTTTTTATCCCTTGACAGTGCTTTGTAGAATCACAAGGACTTTGTAAACCGCCCTTGTGTAGACATCACAGTGTACCATCTCATTTGGACGTTTCAGACCACTGGCTGTCTGAGAAAACTAAAAGAATTTGATTTTCCTGTTATATTGGAGTGAGGGCTGATAGACTATAACACTTACTGATCAGCTCATATTAGCCAGTGGGTGCACTTATTTTGCTCCTAAAGGGCAACTGTACAATCTACAGCACTGCATCATGAGTGAAAAAAGCTAATTAGAGTGAAATTTACAAAGACGAGCATCTGCTTCCTCTATGTCAATGTCGATTTAGTGATGTTTGTCAAAGCTTGCTAGTTTTGCAGATTAAAAACTATCACGTTTTTATCTCTGGGCGGCCAAGGTAAGAGCATCGATTTCAACATATTTTGACAAATCTGAACAATGCTAGGCAATTGAATCTATGGGATTGCATAGTCAGGCAAAGGGTTGTTATGACACAATTTTAAATACTATTTTTGCTATTGTATTTCCATCATAAAATGACTAATGCAGTTCCACAGCATAGCGCAAATGCTAAGTCCTGAAAGTTTCGAATGGGTTGTTGTGACACAATTTTAAATACTATTTTTGCTATTGTATTTCCATCATAAAATGGCTCATGCAGTTCCACAGCATTGTGCAAATGCTAAGTCCTGAAAGTTTCGAATGATGTACAGTTCTACAACATAGCACAATATTTGACAGTATAAAAATGCAATTATGCCTTGGAGCGTGCCCTCCAGCTGGTACTCGCGAAAGGGTTAAATAACAATTGTTGCTAAATTTCAAAAGTGATAGAATTACGGTCTCTGTTCTAAATCTGTTTATTCATGACATATCTGTGTATAAACGGTTGTCTTTAAATATAATCTAACTCTACCCTGGGGTGTCTAACACATATATGTACTATTTGATGATTCTGTACACTAAGTGCCTGATCTACTAAAGCTTTGCGTGTATAGAAATGCGTGCAAATACCATATCACCCGCAAATTGACCCACAATCTCATCTACTAAGGGTGTGCACTGAGGATTACATCTTTGACGTGTGCAAATTTGCACATTCTATGCATTTAGTACTTTTGGCCCTAATGAATATGTAATAAGGGGCGTGCCTATCCTAGCGTGCAAAATATGGGAGGAGAAAATGCAAATTCAAAATTTTAGCACATGCATAGTGACTTATCAAGCTTGAAAGCAATTTCAGTGATGGTGATTGCGTTTGCTATTTAATACCTTCGAAGGGTAGGTACTAATTGGCTCCACTTAATTGCGCACAGACATGGCTGCCATTATTGCCCCAAGGAGAAGACACAGGCGGTGAGTACACCGAGAACGGGTGTCCTCCATCCGTGTGACAACGTTTGGGATGTCAGAGGAGAGAATAATCCAGACGAATTGCCTATCCACCAATGCCATTTAGGAACTGTTAGATGATATAAGGGCTGATTTAGAGCTTGTCACAAGAAGAAGTCATGCCCTCCTTGCAAGGAGAAAACTTCTTGCTACTCTCCACTTTCTTGCAACTGGTTCATTCCAGCGTGCAGTAGCTCTCAAAGCTGGGATCTCCCAAAACAGTTTCGCGTACTGTCTCAAGTACGAGATGCCATGTTGCGCAGGTTGGGCCGGCACATAAATTTTCCATCCACATGGGAAGCACTGAACGAAACCAAACAGGAGTTTTATGCGGTTGCTCGCTTCCCAAGAGTAATCGGAGCGAGTGACTGCGCTCATGTGCAAATTGTTCCCCCCTCAAACACTGAGCATGCACTGTTATAAAGTTGCACCTTTTTTTTGCCAGTTATTTTAACTGTAATTTTTAATCAGTTTATAACACAGGTTCTGTGTCTGTTAACTGTAAACCACAGTTAAATGCGCGCAGGACTTTACTTAAAGTTAAGCCGCTTTCACACTGGACGCGAAACAAATTTTTCGCGCAACAGATTACATTCAAAGTCAATGCAAAGGCTCGAAAACATGCATTAATTTAACTGCAAAATTCAGTCCATTTATAACAATGTATTTGCTTCCTCCACAAACACCCCAACTCCATCGAGTCAAATTTCATTTTGCGTTTGCGTTCGTCCTTTTCCTCCAAACTGTCCACGGTGGAAATGGCTGCAGTCCTCATTTAAATAATGCTGTTTGCACCAGCTGTCATTTAGGCAATTACTCTTAGTAGATCTCCCGTAAAATGTAAACAAACTAAAAAATGTTACCATGAGCACGCAATTTAGCACCCTTTAACTGGGATCTTAGTAGATCAGGCCCTAAGTTTTTATATATGAACGCAATTTTTGCGTGAGTCTTGTCCATTTGATTCATGTGGAGGATCATTATAGAGTCCTTGCAACTTCTCATTGTGCAACACATAACCCCCATTCTACACACACTACACTGGCTTCCTGTCTCAGCCCGGATCACCTACAAAATCCTGCTGCTCACCCACAAATGCATCACTGGACATGCACCTACATACCTGCAAGACCTTATCACTCCACAAACCTCCACCCGCTCCCTCAGATCCACAGGCAGCCTGCTCCTCCAGGTCCCAAAGACCAGACTCTCCACCATGGGGGACCGAGCCTTTAGTTCAGCCGCACCACGCCTGTGGAACAGTCTCCCCGCCCAGTTGAGGGCCCCACAAAATCTGGACTCTTTTAAATCAGGCCTGAAAACCTTCTTATTTAGAAAGGCTTTTAATTGATAGGGGTAGAGAGAGGAGAGGACGCTGGCGCTTGTTTGTTCGCCGCTTCTCCATCTCTGAGTTTTAAATATTGCTGATATTTACTGTGTTTTCTATCTTTCTCTACCTGTTTTTTTTTTTTTTTTTTACTTGTAGCACTTTGAGATTGTCAAATGAAAAGCGCTTTACAAATAAAATCTATTATTATTATTATTATTATTAACTTGTTATGGTCCAGACCAGGAATCGAGTGCAGAAACAGACTTGCAATACAACTGGATATTCATTGGCAGCCGTATGTTAATGATGGGGACGGAACCCCGGAGAGCATACACAGGAACGGAATCATGGAGAGGACGAGAGACCTCATAGATTCATAGATGTAGTAGGCAATGCTTGGGCTGCTGTCACCAGCTAGTGGCTTCCGGTGTGCTGCCTGATGTTGAAATGCTTGCCAGCTCTGGACTGCCCACGAAGAGGAGGGTTTATGCTTGAGAGGAATTCGGTCCCAGTCTTTTCCCCAGTTCAGATTTGGACACCTGTTCCTGACAAACTTGATAAAGAGAGTGGACTTGCGAGGGTTAACAAGAACATGCTCTGAGTCCTGGACCCTGTTCAGGAGTGGGAGCTTGCTATTGAAAACTGGAGTTGATGAACAGGATTTAATTAAGCTAACTTGAACTCAGTCCCAGTCCTGGACCCTGTTTAACACTGGAGCCTTGTTCAAATTAACTAATGACGTGTTTCAAAGAAACTCTAGCTGCCACTAAAGTACTGGTTGCATTAAGACAAAGACAAAGAAGTCTACTAACAAACATGTGACTTGCATCTCAATACAAATGTGACTTCAAAATCCAGCAACAAGCACATGCACTGGAAGACTTAAATAAACATCACTCGCTCATAAGAAAATGAATGAGTCATGAGATTCAGCCGAGAGGGGAGGTGCACAAAATGCACACCAATCACAACACACATATGCCTAATAGAAATGCACACCGTGAAGGGTTGTGACAATGCCCTCTCATTGGCCAACAAGTATGGAAGGCTTTACAAACATTTTTTGTTCAGAACTCTGTAAGAATGTTGCAGAGTAAAACAACATGCCATCTCAACCCCATTCCAACTAATTTAAAAAAATGTTTTTAATAGTGTTTCCACATCTGCTCTAAAGATTATGAACACATCTTTGGAGACTGAAATCATTCCAACTGCTTTTAAAACTGGTGTTGTGAAGCCATCTTAGAAAAAATTAAATTTAGATGATAGCATTCTATGGGCCGGTCTCCAACCTACCCTTTATAAGCAAGATACTTGAAAAAGTAGTTTGTAATCAAATTACAATCTTTTTTGATGAAAACACAATTTCAGAGAAGTTTGAGTCTGGTTTAGGTGGAAGCACAGCACAGGAACTGCTCTAACTAAAATAGTTCACGATCTTAGATTGAGTGTTGATGCAAACTTGGTTTCAATCCTTATTCTTTTAGATCTGAGTGCAATTTTTGACATGATTGACGACAATGAATGTTCTACTGAATTGCCTTGAAAATTGGGTGTGGCTTTCTAAATCTGCTGTCAACTGGTTCCAAACGTATCATAGGGAGACAATTTTACGTTAATCTTGGAGATCACAAGTCTGAAAAATATGGCATATGGTGTTGCACAGGGTAGCTGCCTCGTTCTGCTTCTCTTCTCTTTGTATATGCTTCTGTTAGGCTAAATAATCAGAGAGCACGTTAACTTTCACAGCTATAATAATGATACGCAATTAAACATTTATGTTGAACTAAATGATATGCCTTATGCTCCCTGACTGCCTGTTTGTTTGCAATTAATCAATGGATGATCTCTAAAACTGAATGAAGATAAGACAGGGATACTTTTAATTGGCCCCAAAGCCAGGAGCCATGCACTAAATAGGTTAGGAAACACTGCAACAAGGAATCTGACGCAACACGCCTAAATGTCATTTTAGATTCTTTAAATTTTAAACCACATATGAACTAGATAACCCGGTCGCCACAGGGACCGAGTTGTGTATCTCCCCAATCCCCAAATTTCGGACAAAATGGCCGCCGGCAGCCCTATTGGATGTCCAAAATTGCCGAAAATCGGTCATGAGCATTGTCAAATACATATCTTCACCTGTGCAAAAGTAGAAAAAATTCCTGTAATAATTGTCGCTTCCAGAGCTCGGAACAGAAAATCCCTGCGGGCGCGGCGGCAGCGGCAGCCCCGGAACTAAACCATAGTATTTCCTGACTATCGTTGTCGGGGAGATACAATAAGGTCCAAAAACAGCATTCTTTTACCTGAGAACCATTGCCAAAGTTTGGCCATTTTTAATTCAAGAGGATGAAAGTTAGTTCATGCTTCTTTTTTTTTATTTCAAGCAGATTGGACCACAGATATGCCCTTTTTATTGGTCTTCCAAAACAGACAATTCAAACATTACAAATAATTTAGAACTCTGCTGTTAGACTTTTCACAAAAAAACAGAAGCGAGAGCACATTCCCTGTGTTTTAGCTGCTCTGCACTGGCTCCCTATATCTTTTAGAATCGATTTTAAGGTCCAACTGCTTGTTTACAAAGCTCTTAATTGTTTAGCACCTTCTCATATATCAGATTTCTTGTTGTTTTACATCCATCTATGACCCCTAAGATCCTCTGTGACTGGGCTTCTAAAAGTTCCCGGGGCCTCACAGAAGAAAACTGGGGTTGCTGCTTTTTTTTCAGTATGCACCTAAACTATGGACCACCCAGCCGAAAAATATCAGAGGGTAAGTAAGTGGACATTTAAATGGCAACCAAAAACGTAACTTTTTAATCTGTTTTATAATGATCACTCTGTTTCCCTGATTTTTTTTTGTTATTTTCTGTTTTATTGTTTAATTATTTTGATTATTTTATAGTTCTTATCCTTCCATTTTATCACTGTCTTAATTATTTTAATTCTTATTAACATGATCCTCTGCATGATTTGTTCTTAAACCATCTATTCTTTTTACTCTGTAATTGTTTTGATTTTATTCCTGAATGCAAAACACTTTGAGCTGCATTTTTTTGTCTAAAAAGGTGCTATATAAATAGAATTTAGTATTTATTATTATTATTGTTATTATTATTATTATTATTATTTTATTTTTTAATGCATTCAGTGTTCAAGAAATGCATAATGTAACAGGTACTGTTGTACTTTTTAGCAGAATTTGAAACAGAATTAGGGAATGCGCTGATAGATACGTTGTACAATTATGGCATAGAATATAATTGTCAGATAAAGTGCTAAGGAATATGCTGAACAACGAATGCAAAGAGTGAAGACGTAGAAGAGGAGAGAAGCGGCACAAGATAGCAACCTTGGTTGGTGGGGTATAGGGAAATCATATGGAGCCTGAAGAGAGAAGAAATATAATTAAAGCTCAGTATAGCCCAAGGTGACAGTTGAACTGTTCAAGCGACCATAATTACTGTTCTTTTCTGTATTTTTTATTTATTTTTTTTTAGAAAAGGATTCCAAGTAAGAAGGAATGACCACAAGGAGAACAAAACTGTCGACATTTTTCTCTGTTTGGGGGACTGCTGGGCAGTGGCTCATCCAGTTAAGGCACCATTTTTGTTCAAGTGCAAGAATGGGCCCCATGCAACATGTTTATATGCACAGTTAAGTCGAGCTACAGTAATAGCTCGATGAAGCCATGCAATCAGGCTTCTGCCCTTGTCCAAGTATACATGGGCAGGACGAAATTCGATTTATTGACCAAAGGATGCCCGTCTCCGCTACGATAGGTGGCGATATGCCTTTCAGCTTGTTTGTGTTGCATCTTTTTCTGATTGACCTTTTCCGTCACAGACCAAACATTATACAAACAAGTTACCTGGCGGCTAGCTAGTAGCATGTCGAATGCATTGACTGTGTAAGATCGAGTGGCGAGAACATAGACAACTTTACAGCTCTGTATGTTTAATACGGGTTGTTCGCTATGCTTTTCGTACAACTCAAATGCACGCAATCCCTGGTGGTTATGGCGTTAGTCGAAGCTTGGATGAAACGCCGCTGTGCTCTACTTTGTGCCCTTTCTACTACCCCAGAGTGTGTTTCCCAGAAGCGTAGTCCCTTAGCAACAAACGTAGTTCGTCCACTCTCAGTCTGTGGTTCCAACTATGTAAGTTAGCATCTGTGCTTTCGGGGAACGCACTCCCAGGCTTCCCGTGCATGTTGGATGTGGGTCAGGAGTAATGATTGGTGGGAGAGTGTAGTTTTTCCGATGGAGAGTGGAAGGAAAATTTTCAGATGACGCGCAAGTCATTCGATAAATCATGCGGATCAATGGTAGAAGTTAAGAGACCCTAAGGCGTTACTGTTCAAGCACCAAATACCCTTGCAGACGAGGACTGCTACTGTTCAGTAGAAACTTGCTAGCTAGTCAGAGCTCAGAGTTCTCGCAAAGCAGTTTGGTGTTTACATGTCCAAAAGTCTGCGGGGTCAAAGCTGTTCACGAAGAATGTGGAGCGCAGAGCGCATAGTCCAGTTCGGTTCGATTCAAGCGTATACATACAGGCATAATGCAACTATTAACCGCATTATCTGGGTGTGTTAGTCGGACTATGAGAAATTTGATTTAGCGCGATTCCAGTCAGACTAACATGTTTACATGCATTTTTAAAGTCCAGTTATAGTCGGACTAACACAATAATTTGATTTTATCTAATGTCATGTAAACGCACTGATAGTCTGGGACAATGATCTGATGCTGATCCTGTGCTGATTTTGGAAAGCAGCTCAGCAGGATGATACACAGTTTTGAGCAGCATATCCCCGGGGTCCAGGGGCAGGGATGGCTCAGTCAGAAGAAACCAGGGTCTCAGGCTCCCGTCAATCACGTGGACTTCCAAGCTACGGCATGACAACAAGTGGTGTTTGAAGCATGATTTGGTAGAGTGCACATGCTGAATTCTCCTGCAATGAACTCTTGCATCCAACCGGGAAATTCTTTCCAAATTTGAATGAAAAAGAAGAAGAACAGGAACCTCCAAGAGGACATTAGGACAGTACTTGTGAGCCCACTATGTCTGTCTTGACCATTAAGTATTTGGCTATATACATCATAAACACTGGCAAAAGAAGCAAGAACAAGTAAGCAGTTTAGAGATGAGAGAAGTAATCTGAGGAAATACGATACAGCCATCGAGTTGAAAAGACTGTGCTATTCTTCAGACCCAATAGCAGTTAAAGCATACAAGGAAGAAAATCCTTGATCTGTAGCAGGTGCATCTATAAAATGAAATTAGTTATGGGATGTAGTGTATGTATAAATAAATTCTTAATAAATCTCGGCCGACCAGCCATGCAGCATCTCAAAAATTTATTCCATTTTGAAAGCAAATCAGTTCATAATATGCCCACCAAGACATAGTAATAACTATAATATAATTGTGCTAAAAAATTTTAAATAAAACAGAATACAAATCAATATTGTGGACATTTACTGAGTGGTTCACGGGTACTGCTCATGCCCCAGAAATCCACTGTGGAACACATTAGATTACACAGAAAATACAGGAACACACATTGAAAAGAACATGCACTCCACTGTGCAAGCGAAACTTCAATGATATGAAGTGATTGAACTAACCAGAGCACCTCGACCAAACCCCATAGAGGTGGCTGGGGTCCCAGTGCAAAACACATACCACCAAGCCTGCAGCCTGGCTACGCGGTGCCAAATTAACTCCTGGGATGGTACGGTGAAACTCATAAAAGGCACCTCTAATCCTGCGCTGTGGTCCAGGCAGATGAATCGGGAGCAGAATTATTAATTCATTATTAAAAATGAGCATTATTTATAAGTCTGGGGACTCGATTGTTTGGTTTGTGGTTCCATGTCCAAAAAGGTCCTTTTCTGACTGAGAATCAGCCTGGGGCACTTCTCTCCCCTCTCTTGCCCAGATGTAAGGCACATTCCCCTGGGCACCTCCTGTGCTCTGCTCTTCTGAAGACTCAGCTTCAGCGGCGCACCATTGTGGCTGGGTGTCCATATGCTCCTGTGATCACAAATAACTGAGACCCTGGTTTTCAGAAGTGTTTCTCTCTCAGACGCGTTTTATATCCAGATGCGCCCATATGCTGAAATTTATGCAAAGGCCCAAAGAACCTGTTGCAAGATTGAACTGTGCCCCCTGGCAAGAGGTAGTAAGGCCTCCTCTGAAGTGGTGACCTTTAGGGAAACACCTTGATCAGTTTTTTTACTTTTATTTTGAGCGTGTCCAACAACAACAACAACAAAAAAAAAAACAGCAATGTCGCTGCTTATAGCAGAAAAAGCTACTTCAGACAGTCATGTCTGTGTGGGTTAGCCCTTCACAGAGTTAGGGACACCATCAAGTGGCAAAAACTCCAATCTCTGTCAAAACTTGAGTGGAGCACACTGAAAATGTCCAGGTGACCTCCAGTATATTTACTTTACATTTATTTATCAAAATGTATGATACAACCCCAATTCTGAAATAGTTGGGACAAAGTGTAAATTGTGAATAAAATCAAAATGCAATGACTTTCAGATCACATGAGCCAAAATGTTATTTACAATAGAACATAGATAACATTTCAAATGTTGAAACTGAGACATTTTACATTTTTATCCACAAAATGAGCTCATTTAAAATTTTCTGGTAGCAACAGGTCTCAAAAAAGTTGGGACACAGGCAAAAAAGGGCTGTAAAAGCAATTAATACACAAAAGTATCAGCTGAAAGAATACTTAGCAAGTAATTAAGTTAAATGGCATCAGGTGTGTAACATGATTGGCTATAAAAGGGATGTCTTAGAGAGGCTGAGTCTCTCAGAAGTAAAGATGGCCAGAGGCTCTCCAACCTGTGAAGGCTTGCGTAAAAAAATTGTGGAATACTCTAAAAACAATGTTCCTCAACGTCAAATTGCAAAGGCTTTGAAGGTCTCATCATCGACACTGCATTACATCATCAAACGTTTCAGAGAAACTGGAAAAATCTCTGTGCATAAGGGACAAGGCCAAAGACCTTTACTGGATGCCTGTGATCTTTGGGTCCTCAGAAGCCACTGCATCACTCACCGGCATGATTCTGTCATAGACATCACTAAATGGGCCCAGGAATACTTCAAGAAACCACTGTCTGTAAACACAGTCTGCCATGCCATCCACAGATGCCACCCAAAACTCTATCATGCAAAAAGGAAGCCATTGTTGAGCATGATCATTTAAAATGGACTGTAGCAAAGTGGCAAAGTGTCCTGTGGTCAGACGAGTCCAAATTTGACATTCTTGTTGGAAATCATGGGCATCGTGTCCTCCGGGCTAAAGAGGAGAAAGACCACCCCTCCTGTTATCAGTGTTCAGTTCTAAAGCCAGCATTTCTGATGGTATGGGAATGCATTAGTGCATATGGTGTAGGACACTTGCTTGTCTTAAAAAGCACCATGAATGCTGAAACGTAGATAAAGGTTTTAGAGCAACATATGCTCCCCTCCAGATGACATCTATTCCAGGGAAGGCCTTGTGTATTTCAGCAGGACAATGCAAAACCACATACTGCAGCTATTACAACAGCATGCCTTCGTAGTAGAAGAGTCCGTGTGCTGAACTGGCCTACCTGCAGTCCTGATCTTTCACCGATTGAGAACATTTGGCGCATAATTAGACGAAAAGTCCGTCAAAGGACACCCAAAACTCTTCAGCAGCTGGAAGCCTGTATTAAACAAGAGTGGGATCAAATTCCAATGGCTAAACTCAAGAAACTTGTCTCCTCAATGCCCAGACGCCTCCACTCTGTGGTAAAAAGAAGAGGGGATGCTACACCATGGTAAACAGACCCCTGTCCCAACTTTTTTGAGACCTGTAGCAGCCATGAAATTTGAAATGAGCTCATTTTGTGGATAAAATTGTACAATTTCTCAGTTTCAACATTTGCTATGTAATCTCTGTTCTATGGTGAATAAAGTACTGGCTGGTGTGATTTGAAAGTCATTGCGTTTTGATTTTATTCACAATTTACACTTTGTCCTAACTATTTCGGAATTCAGGTTGTATTTGGCCCTTCTTCACTCTGTTGACTGATTCTGCAATGGATTGCTCTACAGACATTGCTTATATGTAAGTAAAAATGAGAGATAAGCATTTAGTTGGTTTCCATGCCTATACTTGTCACTATCTGAACCATGAGATCAAAAATCACTTCCAACATAAAATGGATTAAACTGGGATGACCATTTCCAGATTATCCAAAAAGAAAAAATTCAGCCCCTGCGTGTGTTTGTGCGCGTGTGTGTGCATGGACTTGTATGGCTGAACTTGAGAGCACCAACTGTAGAAAAATGACAATGTTGTATGGACATTTGGGTATGTGAGGATTTTTTGGGTGGTCCTCCCAGAGGATTGCAGAGGAATGTGGTTAGTTGGTTGAAGTCAGGGTTACTGGTACAGTTGGGGTAAAGATTAAGTCTGTACAGAATGAATTTACTTCAATACAATGTCCGCACAGATAGAACTATTCAAACGTGAGTCTGTATGTGCTGTGATGCTATTAAACCACCGTTAAAATTATAACTTGCCAACTCAGCAGAAAGGATATCTTTCAAAGCTAAGTTCTTAAGAGTATGTGTGAATCTGTGAATATGAAAATAGTGATGAAATATTGATTACATTTTCAGGCTAGAATTCTGAAATGACCCTAACTAAATTTTGTTTCCAGGATTCCGTCAAAAGCCTTTGTATAAAGCTGTTACTGGATATTTTTACACCTCTGCTTAAAACTCAATTTAACACAAGAAATAACATTACTGTAATAGCCAGCCCCATTTTGAAACTGCAAATGACCAAATCAATAACAAATAGCTGAAAGCATAAATGATTCTATTTGGGGAGAAACCTTTTAAAAGTGCAAATGGAATAACAGGAATATTGGCAGAAACTGATACCTCGCAAGGTTTTTTTTTCTTTTTTCATTTCTGAAAAAGTGTATTTAGTGACATTAAAGTATACAGCTTATTTTTATCATTATTGACATAGAGGAATGCAGTTTCCAAGAAATGTCTGTTTTAAATTATAATTTGTGAAATGTATTTAAATAATGTATCTCACTTCTGCTTGCATGTAAGATTTTAGTTTTCACTTTTGTATCTTTTTTTAGTGTTTATGATATAAAGTGGGGAAAATTAGTATTGAATGTGTCAGCATTTTTCTCAGTAAATATATTTCTAATGGGGCTATTGACATGACTTTTTCACCAGATGTCGGTAACAACCCAAGTAATCCACACATACAAAGAAATCTTAAGAAATAATAAATAAAGTTATACCGTGTGTCATTCCACTTTATTACACATAAGTATTGAACACATGATTAAAAGGAGGTGCAAAAAGGCATGGAAAGCCAAGAAACCAGCTGAAATCTGTCAGTATTTAGAAAGCAATCCTGCCCCCCATCAGTGAAAAGTAATATCAACTGGTTTAGTCCTAATTGATGGCATATAAAAAGGTTTCTCATTACCAAGGTGTCTCACAAGAAGCATCTCATGATGGTAAAAGCAAAGAGCTCTCTTAAGACCTTTGCGACCTTATTGTTGCAAAACATACTGATGGCATTGGTTACAGACATATTTCTAAACTTCTCAATGTTCCATTGAGCACCATTGGGGGCCATTAGCTGGAAGTGGAAAGAACATAATTTCACCATAAACCGGCCATGACCAGGTACTCCTGGCAGGATTTCAGACAGAGGTGTCAAAAGAATGATCAGAAGAGTTGTCCAAGAGCCAAGGAACACTCACAGAGAGCTTCAGAAAGACCTGGAATTAGCAGCTACAGTTGTTTCAAAGAAAACAATAAGTAATGCACTCAACCGCCATGGCCTCTATGCACGCTCACCGTGCAAGACCGCATTGCTGAAGAAAAAAGCATGCTGAAGCTCGTTTAAAGTTAGCTGCACAACATTTGGATGAGCCTATGAAATACTGGGAGAATATAGTCCGGTCAGATGAGACCAAAATTGAACTCCTTGGATGTCATAGCACACAGCATGTTTGGAGGACAAACAACACGGCACATCACCCCCAAAACACCATACCAACAGTGAAGTTTGGAGGTGGGAACATCATGATGTGGGGCTGTTTTTCAGCATATGGTAGTGGCAGACTTCAAATAATTGAAGGAAGGATGAATGGAGAAACGTACCGAGACATTCTTTATAAGAATCTGCTGCCATCCACCAGGATGCTGAAGATGAAACGAGCGTGGACATTTCAGCAAGACAATGATCCCAAACACACAGCCAAGGAAGCTCTCAATTGGTTTCAGAGAAAGAAAATTAAGCTGCTAGAATGGCCCAGTCAATCACCCGACTTGAATCCAATTGAAAATCTATGGAAAGAACTGAAAATCAGAGTTCATAGTAGAGGCCCCCCGGAACCTTCAAGATTTGAAGACAGTTTGTGTGGAAGAATGGGCTAAAATCACACCTGAGCGATGCATGCGACTAGTTTCTCCATGCAGGAGGCGTCTTGAAGCTGTCATTACCAACAAAGGCTTTTCTACTAAGCATTTTCTGTTGGGAATACCTTTCAGTTATACCATTGAAGTTTCATTCAGGATTACCATTCAGGTTTACCATTGGGAATACCTTTCAGGTATACCATTGAAGTACCATTCAGGTTTACTATTGGGGTACCATAGTGAATAGCATTCAGGAAACTAGTGCGCTACGTTACCATACAGATCATGCCATGGAAGGTGAATGGTAAGTTGTCCAGTATACCATAAAGCTGTATCATTCACATTACCACATAAAGGTTTAACACTGGCTACCATTATAGTGTTGAATAACACCATTCAAATGGTAACTAACGATAAAATTTTAATGGTAAACAATGTTATTTTTTGCAAGGGATAGCCAAGGTAGTATTTTATCATTTGTAGTTATTCCTTTTCAATTTAGTTAGAAGTGGTCGTAATTTTTACATATGGCAATTAGCTTTTTTTTTTTTGAGAGAGAGAGCAAGAACACCGTCAGTCACAACTCCATTTCCAATGGAGCAACTGAGAGTTTCTGACTGGCTTTCTTCAGAGCGATGCCCTTCCAATGCAAACTATGTTGGCATACTGTATATATCTGCAGTTTTCTTTTCCTGAAGCAGTCCTTCACAAATAAATGTCAGGTGCCAATGGGATGGCACTATACTTACTTCGCCTGAAAGATTATGTGGTACGGAAGTCCTGCCAACTCTCTTCTATCTCTTGACCTTCTCAGTAACTTGGCCACATGTATCACTTAAAACATTACCTATCCACCCTTCCAACCAACTAACCGCTGTGATCATAATGTTGTGATCATACCAGCTAATGTCTGCTAAAATAACTCAAGTCTGTTCAGTACCGTGTATTTTCTTTGCCAAGTTATTTGTAGTTCTGCTGGTATTAATAGAGATAATCAGCAAACTGTTCTTCAATCAGTTATTTTTACTTGTGATTACTAAATCAAGGTGTTCAGGTGGATTAAGATCTTGTTGTGCACTAGGAAATGGAGAAATGCATTTTTCTCCCGCTAATCTCCATGTTGTAGGTCCCATACTTTATAAAACAGGTTTTAATGTTCTATTGTGGTTAATGAGGAGTTTGGAACTGTTACATAGACACTGTGAAAGTCTCAAAACATGCTGTCCACAATCTGCACAAAGAAACTGTTTAGACGACAAGAAAACTTTGGTCTTCCCCAACTTTGTGATGTCACAACTATACACTGATCTGCATATTTCTGCCTTCGACCAATTCTTTTTTAGCAGAAGAAAGCAAAGCACTAAGTTCCCTGTGATGCTAGTGTTAGGTAATATTGAAGAAACTCTGCACGACTGTTCGGTGTCAGGAAGCTAATATTTCCTTGTATAGCCTTTGATATGCATAGGAAAAAAATGCTAGATATGAGTGACTAGCATTAGTATTTTTTGCAATTTCAACAAAATTTCAGTTCTAGCATGCCTGTTCAGTGCATTTCGGCACCGTTTCCTTCCTCAACCAGGCACAGAGCACTTATCATTTCATTATGGGGATGACCACTCAAAACAGCCTGTTCTTCAGTGGGAAGATCATGACTTGGAGCAAATGGCTTGTAAAGTTAGGATTTTGGGCTAAAATTGTCATAAATCTAAGGACAACCAAGAATATAATAACTTGAAAAACTAGCATAATATGGGACTTTTAATTGGTTGGTAATGTAGTTTTACCCTCTCTGTATTTTTAGTGTGTGCTGTATGAATTACCACATGCACCCCCCCAGCCCCCAAGCACCTCTGAAGAATCACCACCCCCTCTCTTCCCTATTGCCGCATCCATTTTTTTTACACTTTTTAAAAAAAATAGTCGTAGACAGAGCGAGGTCCAAATCCGGCACAATGTTACCCTTTAAGCCGGCCAAATGCAGCAGGAGGCCCTCATGAACATGAATGCAGCCTCATTCACTTTGAGCGAAGGAGGGCCATCACATCCAGATCAAGAAGTATGATATGCTCAATGCTAAGAAGTGTTCATAGTTACATTGCCAGATTACCATGAATGACCAGTGAGAAGGTTTTACCAAAACCCCATCCGCTTTTCCACCGATGAAAAATGTCAATTAATTTAACTGGAAAAAATGCAACAAAAGGGGAAAAAAAATTGAATGAGTAAATTTAAGCTTTCACTCCAAATAGATCAAATAAATTGTGCGTGCTTCAAACACTGCCAATGGAAGACTAAGGGCCCTAATTTTATGGCCTGAATTCAGCCGGTAAATGCAAGTGCTAATGATATCGCAGATCTCAACTGGGCGTGTCTTACACCATTCTGGTAATTTTGTGACAGGAGGCGATAGCGCAGCTGTGCTGCTGCTGTCTAAAGGTTCGGTCGACATCAAATTAATTAACTGTGGGTGTGGTGGTGGTTCGGTTCCATTAAGACCAAACAGATCAGCTACTGTCCTTTCCTTTAAAATCAGTATGTTAACATTATTATTGAACTGACAATTTGTGCAAGTAAAGAACAATCTTGCGTAACTGCCACCTCTGAGACCCGTTCTCAAGTGAAGTAAGCGGTTAATGGTGTTAGGTGAAGAGGAAGGTGAAGACTAGCATCAATGCATTTCGTATCAATGTGGACCATTTTAACTGTACAAAACAGCACTCATGGTATAAAAACAGCATGAGATTGGTTAATTATTTGTATTTCCCCACAAACAAAGAAAACATTCACATGCAAAATTACCCCAAAGAAAATAATTCATAAGCAAAATTACCCCATCACCCTTCCTTTCCCATGGGCATTATTTATATGGTAGTTGACATAACAGAAGGGAAAATAAAGAAGAAAAACATATCAATATGAATGATATGTGAGCAGACATGAGACTGAGGTTTGAAAAAAATTCTGAATATCTGAGAACAGACATCCCATGGGTGGGGTCCAGGGAAAATGCCCCGGTGGGAGTCTTGGGAACAAAGTCCCCAGAAAATTTCAACAAATTGACGCTGAGAGGCAGTAGTTTTAGGTCAAACTAACTTACTTTTTTTGCATTTCTGGGATTACAAAAAATCTGAATATTATCACTGCACTCTACAGTAAATGGTTAAGGATGATGAAAGATCTAGGCCTTTATGTAAAGTGTGAAGGTTCTTCATTAATTACTAAGTAGGTGTAAGTCAGACACCAATTCCCGATAGCCAACTTTATGGCAATACTTTATTCTGAATGGGGACCTATAGGCCTGAAATGCGCAATGTACTGCAATGGCCCATGCTACTGCTACACAGTACATCATATCTCCTTGTACACAGTACAGCTAGCCCTACACCATAGCATAGCCTACTACTACATAGTAGCAACGGAACTATCATCCTAACACGATGACTGGCATGACAACAAAAAGTCATGGCAGTGGCACAAACAGTCAAAGCTTATCATATGAACGTAATCTCTGTAGTACTTTTCCACTGGACTACGTTTCCACGTTTCCACGTTACCCCGGGAAGCGATACTGAGATATCGGTAACACATTTGCGTTCCATCTATGACCAGTTCCATTTATTTTTAAATCTTTGTCGATTTCTCAAACCTGTGACTCGTTTTGCCCTATATTATTTTTTAGTGAAACGATGCCATTGTGAAGCGGGTATTGTATGCATTGTTCTGTACTGTGGCCTCCCCTGGATAGGGTATTGAAGCACTCCCAATGCAACCCTTAGAACTGCACTTGGGTGACCATGTAGCTTGCAATTCGCCTTATTCAGCTGGCGGCCATTTTGAAAACTCGAACGCCGTTGAGGGGTACACAAACCCGGAAGTTGGACTCCGACACATACGGTCAATGGATACTCCAATGAATAATACAGCAATGGATAGTGCTAAGGCAGTGTGGATGACCAATCTTTCAGGTCTGCCTGAAATAAGCATGCAAAATGTGGAACAGTGGGCCAGTGCAGACTGCAACATCCCCCAGTCTGTGTTGTTGAAGGGATACAGTAACTGGATCGAAGGTTATATCCACGACGTGGAAGGTAAGGACGCAAACGCACCGCCTTTTCTGCTAGCTTGTTATGCTAGGATAGTTAGCTTAGCTGTGATATCGAGCGTTTGACTGTCTGTGCTGTTACATTATATTTAACTTAACATGTCTTTAACCGACAGTTAATAGGAGCCCAGCTCACATTTTTGTGAGGGCTAGGCCTTTTCTCTCACTGCGGAAAAAATGAGGCACCTTACAATATACAGTTATTATGGTGCTAAGTGGACAAAGTGCTCAGTTCAAAGAGCAGTGCCACAGCTAACACCAGCTTGCTAAGTGTTCATTATGAGTTTATATCAACAATGTACCTTCCCCTGTCTGACCAAAAATAACATGTTATTTTATCTCATTAACATGTTATCTGTAGGTGATGTGATATCACATACGCCTCTTTGATATCTAGCTGCTACTAAAATATTGTTTCAAATTAGCAAAACAAGACAGGACTAGGTGCATGTTGCTGTTGCTTGTTGATAGTTATACTGTCATTACACTATCATTATCAGGTAAGCAATAAGGTAAGGTAAGTATTAACATACATGTTCAGATAAGAGTTGCTCAGTTCTTGGAGCAGTATATTCAGGGTCGAGGAAGGTTCTTCAAAATGTAATTAGCTTAAGGTTTACAGATCACTTGTCTGTTTAATATTGACATACAATGAATATACAACATACGATGGAGTGTCATTACTTAAAATAATACAAGTATCCACCTGTAAAATCCATTCTGTTCAGTCTAAATATGAGCTATTCCACCACCCTGACTTTTTTGTACAATGAGTGTTCAAGATATTAGGTGTCTTTCAAGTTGTGTTCGCAAGTATCATAACTGTAAACAACCTACCAGTACCAGCATGTAGCTGTAATATTTTCATGGCAGAACATTGAAATGACAGATGTACCTAACACTGCACACTCAGTGTATGTATGTACAGGCGCGCCCAAAATTATTCATACCCCTACCAAATTTTGTTTTTTTTCGAGATATTTTTTGACAAATCAAATTTATTCTTGCACAAATGACACAGTAAGTTGACATAAGGCTGTAAGAAGTACAGTAAACAATTTTTCAAGAAATACAATACTTTTTGGCATTTTATTTGACAGATTTACAAAAAATGCCATTTCCAGAATTATTCATACCCTTTTCTCAGTAATTGATGGCAAAGCCTTTATTCACGATTACAGCCTCCAAACGCGTCCTGTGGTTTCTACATGTCTGCACGGGGATTTTGGCCCACTCCTCTTTGGTGACCTTCTCCAGGTCCTTAAGGTTTGAGGGTTTCCTTGCCATGACCTTAGTCTTCAGTTCCCTCCACAGATTTTTGATAGGATTGAGGTTGGTGCTCTGGCTTGGCCGCTCCAAAATGTTCACTTTGTTGTCCACTAACCATTTCTTGACAGATTTGGCTGTGTATTTAGAATCATGATCCTGTTGGAAGATCCATTCCTTCCCAAGACCAAGTTCTTCGGCAGATTGCTTGATGTTTTCACTGAGGATCTGGATATACTGGTCCTATTTCATGATGCCATTAACTTTAACAAGGTTTCCAGGCCCATTAGCTGAAAAGCAACCCCAGAGAATGATACTCCCGCCACCTTGTTTGACCGTTGGGACCATGTTTTTCAGGTTGAAAGCTTCACCTTTCTTACGCCAAACAAAAGCTCCATCTCTGTGCCTAAACAGCTCCATCTTTGTTTCATCCGTCCATAACATTTACAGCCAGAAGCTTGTTTCCTCATCCAGGTGAGCTTTTGCGGGCTAGAGGAGCTCTTGTGTGTCTGGGTTGGAGAAGTGTAAGTGGCGTGAGAAAGGTGAAGTGTTCAACCTGAAAAACACAGTCCCAACGATCAAATACAGTGGCGGGAGTATCATGCTCTTGGGTTGCTTTTCAGCTAATGGGCCCAGAAACCTTGTTAAAGTTAATGGCATCATGAAACAGGACCAGTCTATCCAAATCCTCAGTGAAAACGTTAAGCAATCCGCCGAAAAACTTGGTCTTGGGCAGGAATGGATCTTCCAACCGGATCATGATCCTAAACACTCAGCCAAATCTGTCAAGAAATGGTTAGCGGACAACAAAGTGAATGTTTTGGAGTGGCCAAGCCAGAGCACTGACCTCAATCCTATCGAGAATCTGTGGAGGGAACTGAAGACCAAGGTCATGGCAAGGAAACCCTTAAACCTTAAGGACCTGGAGAAGGTCACCAAAGAGGAGTGGGCCAAAATCCCCGTGGAAACGTGTAGAAACCTTGTGATTAACCACAGGAAGCGTTTGGAGGCTGTAATCCTGAATAAAGGCTTTGCCATCAATTACTGAGAAAAGGTTATGAATAATTCTGGACATGGCATTCTTTGTAAATCTGTCAAATAAAATACCAAAAAGTATTGTATTTCTTGAAAAATTGTTTACTGTGCTTCTTACGGCCTTATGTCAACTTACTGTGTCATTTGTGCAAAAATAAATTTGAGTAGTCAAAAAATATCTCGAAAAAAAACAAAAATTGGTAGGGGTATGAATAATTTTGGGCGCGACTGTATGTATGTGTATACGTCATTTATTTGTTAAGAGCAACTCTGAATTGTCAAGTGTCTAAAGTTTGGTTGTCTTTTCAGGTGGAGCTGTCACTTAAGCAGCCATATATTAGGGAGACCAGGTGTAGCAGGTGCAACTGCAAAGCTGGGTTGGGACAGTGCAACCATGTCATCGGGCTGCTCTGTACATTAGCACATTTCCTCAAGATGGGTTACACGTCTGTCCCCCCGACTACCAGCAAGACGTCGCTGCCTCAAGCCTGGCACATTCGATTGAGGGCCCTGGGTGTCAGTCCAACAACGGTGAGCTCTGTGAGTGTTACAAAGCTCAAACCACCAGTGACCAACGCACCCCCGCAAAAGAGTCAGCACTCCTCTGAAGGGATGATGTCTAACCGGTACTGTCCCTTGCTGCTCCCACTTACAGCAAATGCCTTTGCTGACAGCCTCTGCCGAAACCTTAGTGCAATTAAGAGCAACAGTCAGATGTTAAAGCTGCTGGAGAAAAACAAACAGCCTGCTGCTCTCATCTCTACCAGCTTTGGAGACTTTCCTAAGGGATTGGTGTTGAGTTACCACTCCAATCTGTCTTCAAGGGCGGGTAATGATCCCCTGTTCTTGTTACCTTCACAGCCATGCTCTTTCAAAACAGTCCTGGATGACATTGAGGCGGGATGTAATGCAACTTCACTTATGATGTTGCATTACAACTCGAGATCGAGACCAGGGGACAGAGCCATAGCAAGACCTGGCATAGAGTTAGAGCCAACCGTCTTACTTCCTCTTCCTTTAAGAGGATTTGTTCAAGAGTTGCAGACTTCAATGCATTAGCAGAGAACCTCAAAAAGAAGGTAGTACAGACGAAGGCGATGAAGAGAGGCCTGGAGCTGAAGCCTGTTGCTGCGGCCGCGTATCAAGCTCTCACTGGGTTTGAGCTCTTCCCCTGTGGTTTTGTCATCAGCCCCCCATGCCCCACAGCTAGGTGCCTCACCCAACTGAAAGGTTATTGACCCCAGTGCCTCACCAACACACGGCCTCCTGGAGATCAAGTGCCCCAACAAAGACAGCGTGAGAGAGTGCGAGTACTTGCGCTGCAAGGCTGATGGTACTCTTAGCCTGAAGACCACACATGAGTACTACTTCCAAGTGATGGGGCAGATGGGCATCACTGGGTTGGAATGGTGTGACTTTTTTGTCAAGTGCAGACATGACCATCACTTGGAGCAGGTGTACTTCCACCCAAAGGAGTGGGAGAACATGAAGTGTAAGCTGGACACATTCTTTTTCACTCACTTTTTGCCTGCTATGTGTAACAAAATCATACAATCACTGATAATCTGTTTATGTATATAGTTATCTTTTGTCAATGTTTTTGAAGGGTTTGTTCTTAATGTAATTTCAAATGTTCTGACCTGTTCTGGTTCCTTTTCCTTACTTGCAGTATACAAGCAGGCCATATGACTGTATTACCCCATACCAACATTTATGTGCAAAGTTACCTTTACAAACCTAGACCAGTGTACCCATCAATGTTTTTGAATTGCCTGTTTCTGATGTTCTGACCAGTTCTGGTTTCTGTATACTAAGTTATAAAGTCACAAAGGATATCAGCCATGTGTAATAAAATTGTACTTTATTCTCTACAAATTCTTAAGAACTTTGTATGGGTTTGTAGAACATAACCATGTCAGCTCAAGTATGTAGAAGAAAACAGATTTCAGTTAACATTTTAAAAGACAGAAACAAATATAAGTTCATGTATTGTACAGATTCGTTAAAAAAAAAAACAATGAAAGTGAAAGTTTTGTACAGATTCGTAAAAATAAACAATAATAAAGGTTAAGGTTTTGTATAGATTTGTAAAGATGAACAATAGTAATGGTTAAGGTTTTGCATAACTCCATAAAGATGAGCTGTTTCTACTCAAGGTTTGAATAAATGTGTGGATATTAACATTACAGTTGTAGATATTTACATCAGAATGGTAGATATTTACAATAACATTACAATTTTAAAAGAGAGGACCTTGGAAATTAGTTAAAATGGCACAAACGGCCCATAGTTGGTTAACGGAGCCCACCAGTGTCATGGGTAAGACTTTATCAAAAATATGGAACTCTTTCCAATATCTAGGTTCTGGGACTTTGTATCACAGACTATATCAGACATTACACACACAGAATGCCCCAAAACACCTTGTTTATGTTTACTGAATGATAACTATTCTTTAGACTTTAGCATTACTCAGCGTCGAACCCTGTGTGCTGGGTTGACAGCTGCAAAAAAAAAAAAAACATTCTAAAACACTGGTTTGAACCACAGCTCCCCATGATCTCTAACTGGCTTTCTGAGTTTAAGAATATACATAGCATTACTAGAACGCTCCACAGTGAGAACAAATAAAGCTAAACCCCATATTATTACCTCTTGGACCATTGTTATAGAAGAACTCTCTGAAAAAATGTCTGTATTTTGATTTGATTTTAATGACTGTACTTCTGCAATGTTTGTTTTTGATTTTATGAACTCACTTCCCTGTTGTATATAGTTTTCTTTTAATCTTTTTCATTTTTCTGCTCAACAAAAATTGTTGATCACAAAAAAAAAATATGGAACTCTTTAATCTGCCTAATAACGCGTTCCACATGAATCCAAAGTCTTGCTATTGCTTGTGTCTTTCGAACTTCGTCTCCACTGAAATGTCCACTAGGGCCCAAAAAAGGAGGGATCACAAGGGAGACAAGTTTTTCAGAGAGAACTTCCTTGATGAGAAAGCCTTTATCGGCTATGACCATATCTCCCTCTTCAAGCAAAGAAAGGATACCTGATTTCGTTGTTTTGTCTTTGTCAGATATTGAACCTGTTTATAAGTCAGTGACAAAAGTCACTTCGCCTGAGGGTGAAATGCCAATTAGGCCCTTAAATGTGGTGTTGCTTTTGTAGTGTGAGTAAATTGCTGAGTTAAGGACCTTGGAGCTAGGTTTCTGTACATGAATTTCTATACAGTCCAATATAACTCTAGTGCCCGGGTGAGTGCTTTGAAAAAAAGCAGGCATGAGCTCATTCACAGCTGTTCTTGAAGGCCAAATTGGAAGTGATCCTAACATGTAGTATAGGAAGTTAGCCCAGGTAACACAGATCCTGCTTACTGTTGACTGGGATATATGAAAATGTGTTGCAAGGTCCTGCTCAGGAAATCCCTGCCTCAATCGACAAAGAAAGAGGAAAAACTGGTCCATAAGGGACAATTTAGAAGTGCTAAAGCCTTGCCAAATGACCTCTACACTTGTGTGTTTTAGTCGCTGAGCCTGACTCCATCCCACCATAGTGTCTGCAGTAGGTTGCAGGGCCATAAACACAGCTTTAAAAGTTGGGAAGTCAGGGAACCCTGTATAAAAGCATACTGCCTTATCATCACCTATAAAATTGGAAACCACAAACTGGTTTTTTTTTAGCACTGCTATCAACATTTCTTTCTCATTGATTTTTTTTTTCGCGCTTCCTCAAGTTGGTACAGGGGCATTACTAAGGGTAGGCAGGGGGTGGGCAGTGCCCACCCTGAGAAAAGCTCTGCCTCTCCAATGAAAACTCAAGATAAAAAACTGATTTACTACTATTTGACAGCAAACACGCAATATCCCACGTGATTCACAGCTGGAGGTGGACAGCCATTAAGAGAGAGCTTTATGTATGCTTCATCTATCTATCACTATGTGTGATTGGTGGATTCCTTTGCCAGTCTACTCTGATGTGAAACTAACCAATGGGCACTCTCGAATTACTAGGGACCCTCCCATTCTCTTAGACTGTCGTCTTCACTCAGTCTGAGGTCGCGTCTACGCTGCTCATATCCACCATAGTCCCTGAACGTTCCATCTCCCCTGATTCATAATGGTTCAATGGACTCGCAGGTCTCCTCCTTCTTGTCGAACTGTTGTAACATCCGTTTTCATCGAACCGAGTAGTAGCTTGCGGCTAGCATCTGTGGTACAGCGGGATGTGTACATACACATACATACAGTGTATATTCAAATATAGTGGCTAGCTAACCTATTTTTTATTCGGCCAAAACATTCTTTAACTTGACGAAGAAGTGATATTTATTTGGGTGGCTACACACGTTCCTACAGCCAAAGTAAAAAAAAAAAAAAAAAAGCGTGACAAGACGGCGAGTTGCAATTCATATGCAGGAACTGATTAGCTAGCAAACTGCGTGTCAAAATGCTTTTGATTCAGCAAATAGTCTGGCGAGCAGTTTCTTTGTTTTGCACAAGGGTAAATACCCAGCCGTCACCCGCTCCACTACTGTATGATATCACATTAGCTGTGGGCAACAATCATTATTCAGAGCACTGCTATAGCTGACAAGCCAAATATTTGCCACAAGAATATAGTCGACTAAAACTGAGGTTTTTACAAAAGCCAGGATTACGATTATGCACCTTTCAATATTCACTAACGCTACTGGTAAGCCCCTCCACTGCTCAAAGTCAACTTGTTCAAAAGTGCTAACGTTAGCCTGTATAACGCTAAACGTGTGGGTTTCAGTTTGCATCCCGCGTGTGACCGTAGATGGCCACTAATTACATGGCAAACGCTGGTTACTTCACCGGAAAACTAAACTGACCACTAATTGACAATACTGCTTTTTGTTCGAAAAAAGGATACTTGTTGGATGGATCTTTGAAATTACATATCAGGGGACTGTATAATGTATAATACAGTGGGATCGGGATGATCATCCCGTTCATCCGTCAGGCGCTTTTTCACGAAATGGTGTGAGCATACGTATATCCTCTTGGGTGGATACTTCAGTCTTAGCGCGGCTAGCCACTCCAAGCGCCTACTCGCTGGCATCGAGTGTAGACTGTAAGGTGCTGGGCAAGGGCAATCTTTCCTAATCACCTTGTAAATAAGGCTCTCTGTTTCCATACAAACGTTTAATGTTTTTTGATTTATTGGCAGTGGTGGAATGTAACGAAGTACAAATACTTCGTTACTGTACTTAAGTACGTTTTTCACGTATCTGTACTTTACTGAAGTAAAAATTATAGAGCGTACTTTTGACTTTTACTCCATTACATTTTGCAGCTATTATCTGTACTTTCTACTCCACTACATTCCTAAAATGCACCTCGTTACATTTTAAGATCACTCGCCAAAATGTTCCCTTCACAAAACAAATTGCGTTGCGTTGCTGCCTCGGAAGTTTAAACCAACCAGGTAGTGCTATCCCGGCCTCCAATGAGGGCAGAGCGCGCCTTTGGAAGCGGCAGTCGCATTCGAACGAAACCAGATTCACCAAACATAGATCCCGAGACTGAGCCCTCTGAATAGGGAATTTGCGAGAACCGCATTGCCTCTGACAACCTCGTTACCTCTGCCCAACATTCAATAGCGTAGGTCCACACATATAGCGGGAAACCGAGAGAACGCACGGAAATCACGTTTTTGGAGTTAAAATACTGGACTTTCCATCAAATATTATCAGACCAGGAGTGTAAGAAACAACTATGATATCTCATGATTGAACGCGGTGATTTTCTGCTGTCTGTGTGTACACAGAGTCAGATATTTTGCTCATTTAAATTGTGCTTCGGACTCTCACAATGTTTTTTCTCTGACTCATATTTTATCGGGGTAGAATAAAGCATAAGATATCAAATAAAATTTAATGAGTTCCTGTATCACCCATTCATGTTATTAGTGTACTGGGTGACACTCATTTTTTATGGCTGATTTATAGCAAGCCTAAAGTCGTAAAAAAAAAAAAAAAAAAATCATCAATGTGTTGAATTATTCCGATCACCCTTTCATTGGACGCGTTTTCAGCCTACTAGCGCCATAAAACGGACAGACCTGACAAAAAGGGAAGATCGCAGTTATGTGTTACGCCTCTCTTGTTCTAACAAATGCAGCGGCGAAAAGATATCTCCATTCAAACGAAGAAATTCAATAGTTGCTCGAAATGTAGGCGGACGAAAACATACAATCACAACTGGACTCTACACGCAAAAACTCGGAGATTTATGGAATAATTCGTGAGTAGTTACATTCAGTGGTTATCACAGAATAATAGATCTGTGCCGTGACAAACTAAAAATGCGGCGGCGATATTTTGAAGTGCGGGACGCCGTGCGGAAGTCTGGCAGCTCAAGTAATGAGAGAGATACATTTTCGTGGTATAAGGCAGTGGACAGCATAATGGGCCAAAAACGCAGGGGCGAAAGAATTCCGTATGCAACAGTCACCAATGTCGAATGCCAATGTCGAATGTTGGCTAATCAGTACATTTTCGGCTTACCCTGATGTTTGGGTACCCAGAGAAAGATTCGGATGTGTAAAAACAAAAAGCATTCAGTCAAGAAAATTTCGAGTTTTATTTCTCGTGCTGCTGTAGGCTACGTGGTAATCCATGTTACAGATGACACACCAGGTTGCTATGGTACAGGCAGCATATGCATGCGCAATATTAATATTCAATATTAATATTATAAACCCCCTTATCAATAATAAAACACCCCGAAATATATTGGCGTCTCCTTTTAAAATCGTTCCCCATTTACAACACGGATCATCATTCTATCATTCATTGCAGCCCTAATTTTAACCTGTTTTGCCCCACTGGCAACAATTGTTGCTGAAGTGTATCACTGTCATTTTCTACTCACAATAAAAAATCTCAAAGGTACTAATGCAACTTTTTCCACTTATATGCTAGTAGACAACTTAGACAAAGGTTTTGGTTTATAAAAAATAGTTTCCAAGTGTTTCCTGTGACATGACATCATCTGCTTCCTGCTCCTTCCAGCTGAAGACATGGCGAATGCAAATCCCCTGGAAAGAGGTAATTTTCATAAATTTCTTATGATTTTCCCCCCAAACATATTTATAATTATTTAATCATTCAAGTCTCTAGAGTAACCCTCCCCCAAAAAAATTGTACCTGGGATAAATATTTTTTTGTTCATCGGCTTATTTCTGTGAGTGGCAACAAAAGTTGCCAGTGGGCACATAGCTTGTCGCTAACTAAAGGAAAACACTGTCTGCAGGATTGCTCATAATTTACTTATTTCAAATTGTAGAATATGTACAATGGCTCATTTTAGTCCTCTTAGAATACTCTTTCTAGCTAAATAAATTCACAGGTATTCAAGGCCTGTGTCTATAGGATTTTGATAAGTTACCATACATCATTTTCTTGCTAGCTGCTAAGCGATCTTTCTCTGTTAGCTAACATTAGCTTGTGTTTTACTGAGGTAAAAAATTTTGATGTGCAGTTGGAGGTGCACTTTTCTTGACACACAAGTACTTACCATAGCCAATGCCCACACCTACCCCCCCCCCACACACACACACACACACACACACACACAAATCCCCCTTTCCCCTCTGGTATGCAATGTATGCAAGCAATTTTCATAAAATAACATAGGTCAAAATAAAAATCAATCATGTATGTTGTCCTTTCCTTAGGTACTCCGTGGCAGAGGTCCTGGCCATGCTGCAGGACTCTGAAACTGTGGTGGACATCACAGTTGTGCCTGAGTCAGAAATGCACGCACATGACACAGACTGTGACTGTGATTATTTCTGTTCTGTTTCATTTGCCAAATCAGCAACAACATATGATTTTATTTCCACCAACTTGTTCCCACGCTTGTTTGGCGGCTTTTCGATTGGCAGCATGAATTCAATGTTTGAAACCTTTTGTTGTTATGTTTTAACCTGTTGGAGATTGTTTTTATATCATACAGACTTGGTCTGAGATGTATATCTGATACAAAGGTTATTTATGAATAAAGAAACCAGTTCAAATTGTTTGTTGTTTTGAATTTTATACAGGGGGAACCAAGGTTTGAACCATGATCATTAGCTACCTTCCTGGGATGATAATATCCATTGGTATACATGTACAGTTTTACATATTTTTTTTTGTGTTTTACACCCCCCATCCCCCGTCCACCTTTTTGTTATTATTTATGATGACTATATTATTATTTTGTTATTACTATATTATATTATTATTATTATTATTATTTCTATATTATTATTAGGTGACATTTGACCTAGTGACAAGCTGTGTGAGTACTGGCAACAATTGTTGCCAGTCATAAAAATGCTATTTTCTTCAAAACAAAGTACAAAATGGAAAAAATAAATACCTAACATGATTCAGAGGGACTCAACTGATAAAATTATATGCCTTACAACTCCAAAAAAAATCTGGGCATAAACGGGTTAAAGTACTGTTACTGTTAAGGCCCCCCCCCCCGCAAAGGTTTGGCTGCTTGGCAAATGGCTAGATTCTTATTTCAAACTCCTTCATTCTCTGTTTCTCAAGACCTGCCTTATTTTAACTGGCCTAGTTTTTGCCTGGAGTGCAAACTCTGGATACATTGTGTTTTTTTCCCTATAATGAAGCCAACAGAGTCTAATGGTCTACATTGAATAGATCAATAATAAAATAAATTATTTGAATATACTATAACCAGTCTTCTTTTCTGGTTTTGCTTAATGATATTAAATTATGCAGATGTTGCTACTAGTAATACTTATGCCTCTACAGATAACATTATTAGTAATTTTACCAGCAACAACTTTTGTTTATTGTAAAGGTTAGCATACTTATTAGGCTCACCCTCTGTGATACAGTTCACACTTAAATTCTGCAGATGATATTTTACCCGACAGAGATGATCTAAAGAATTAAAAAGGCACAGCCCCAAACAATGTTTTTGTTGAAATATAGGCCTAGAAATCATGAGACAACCTATCGTGCAAGTACTTTTACTTTTAGTACTTTAAGTACATTTGAAAGCAAGTACTTTCTTACTTTTACTTAAGTAGGATTGTTAATGCAGCACTTCTACTTTTACTTGAGTATATATTTTGCTGGTTATCTGTACTTTTACTTAAGTACTGAACTTCAGTACTTCCTCCACCACTGTTTATTGGTACAACCAACAATGGAACAAGCGGAGCCTGAACGCATTCAGCCTGCTGATCTCTCTTCAGTACAGCGAGCAATGACCGGAAGTAGGAGACCGTCAGCGTTCTCATGGTGGCGCGCATCGTTAGAACAGGAATTAGGTGGTTCAAATGAAATAAGATCATTTGAAACGTCTTTATGCAAATTCATTGCTTCCAATGATCTTATTTCATTTAAACAGTTTAAACGATCATGAAACACATGCATTGCTTCCAACCCCTGAGTAAAGAAAAGCGTGAGAAGTCCGGAGTCATAACGCAGGTGAAACTGATAAACCTCCATGCACAAGGACTTCAATTCCATGCGAGAATCTCTTAAACATGCGTTGATTGAATAATTGCTAACTACAGCAGAGGAACGTAAATATACCACTGAAACTCACGCGGAATGCATGAGAGTTGACAGGTGTGCGTTATTAATTATTGATGAAAACTGACCACACCTGTTAATGTTGAGAGTTTTCTGAGCTTTTTTAATGGTAATTTAAATGAATGATTGAAAACAGGTCATGACCAATCGTTATTTTTAAGGGATGGGTTTGAGCCTCCCCAATCGCCAGTTCACCAGCCGCCACTGATTATATATATATATATATATATATATATATATATATATAAAGTTTCAAGATGTTGTGCATGTTGTATTTTACGCCGATTTAGAGGTTCTTTTTTTGCCCCCCCCCAAAGAGGACAAATACCCACCCAAGCTTGGCATCTTGGCAATGCCTCTGAGTTGGTATTCGCCTGGGGGAGGCAGTAGAGCATACTCATGGTCTGGGTGCGGAGGGGGCGTCTGTTCACTGGAAGTATAAGAGAAACATTGATGGCCACATTAGGTCTTTTACCAGGGTTTTTATTTGTCACATACATAGAAATACTACCGTAAAACGTAGTGAAATAGCATTTAGATGTTAATTTTTTTCTGTGCAAGGTTAAAGAAAGAAAGATCAAGTAATAATTTAATAAATAGCATGAGAGAGGAGTAAAAGTGCAATTTGTTCGCAGTCCTTGAAGTGCTCAATGCATATAAGCAATGACACCTTTTACTCACCTCAACACATTTGCACCATTTTGATCATCGAGGTCCGTGGAAACATTACTGGAAATCAAACAGAAATAATTTCACCACACAGTTAATAAATGCATCATGAATTGGTAGCTTCACTCATCTAACTAAATACTACCTTGCAGTTCTCACAACCATCCTCCTCTCTGGCTTTGAAGAACTCCATGCAAACACAGTTGGCACAGCACCCCTTTTCAGCTTAGTGATGCCAGCCAGGGTTTTCACAAAGCAGTCTGGGAGGAAATGTTCGGAGCACACCTTTGTGTATGCGTGTATCTGCACCAGTAAAGATAATGAAATCATATAACCATTTTTACGTTTATGATTTAATATCAGACTCGAGTGATTCCTTTAGCTACATCCTAGCGTAGCTAGAAAAGAAAAGTCAACACTGATGTGTAGTAGCTACCTAGGTTAACTGGTGGCTATAAGCTAACGCAAACAAGGTCACTCAGAATATACTTATACGAGTGAATATGTGGAGGTAGATTTAAATAAAATACTACTAATTTTGGTCGGACAAAGCGGTAAATGTCAACAACCTGGCTCTCAGCCTTTATCTACTAAAACTTGCTAGCTAACGAGCCTGGCTAGGGATACAAGCTAGTTACGGAGACTACCCTTCTATTAGTTCACAGCACCACCAGACATATCGGCAAAAATTACCTTAAAATGACGACCAGGATCTCTTCTTATGTTCTTTATCCACTGTCGGCGTATTCCCTTATCATTTGGGAAGCGGTGAAAGGTTTGTCCTCTTTAAGACTTTTTCCTGTGTGACGAAGTATATTTGGGCACACAGCAGTAAGGCGCCATCGCTGCTGCAAGAACTCCCGGAAGTGGTAAGTGTACCCCTCAGGCTCGTTCGAACGTTCGAGGTGAATAAGGCGAATGCACACTGCCATAACGAAAGGTGTGGAAAAAATAAGCGGGCAAATGCAACTAAGAGAACGAATGGGTTTTTGTTTTGTTTGTTTTTTTTTTTACCAAGAATCAAAATTTTTTTCAGTGTGACAGTGAGTTATACAATATCCAGTTTTATGAAACTTTTAACTGATTTGAACATAGTGGAAGGAAATGAAAAAAGGAATGGAAAAATGGAAATAGCTGAAATCTGCTAATTTGCATAAGAAGCTTGTGTTTGTGTGACTGAAAACCTCAGCTGGCTGGGAGTCATTCCCATGAAACTACCCATGAACCTGTCTAGCAAAAAGAAGGCAAGAAGCAGCAAATGATGGCACAATCTAAAGAAATTTGAGTCCAGATACAAAGTGGTTGACAAGTATCTGGATAAGGTTGCAAAGCCATTCCAAAGGCTCTGGGACTCAAAGAACTGTAGTGAGAGCCATTATCTACACATAGAGTAAACCAGTGGTAAACCCTCCCTGGAGTGGCTGACAAACAATCAAAAATTCCTTTGAGAATGCATTGACGACTCAACCAAGAGGTCACAACAGAACTCAGACTAACTTCTGAAGAACTGCAAGCCGAATTTGCCTCATTTAAGGTATTTATGATTCTGCAGTAGTAAAAAAGACAGCCAAAAATGCCATCCAAGGGAGAGCTGCAAAGCAAAAACACAGCTGACCAAAAAGAACACAAAGGCTCGCCTCACATTTGCCAAAAATATGTTGATGATCCCCGAGAGTTTTGGGATAATATTCTAGAGACTGATGAGTCAAAAGTTGAAAATTTTGAAAGGCACTGGTCCAATGACATTTGAGCCCCTAAGAACCATATTGGGCCGTCCCGCACTTTTGGCGAAAATCAGTTGAGGTTGTGAGCATGTGCAGAAAACTGAGATCTACATTTCCTAAATGGGCCAACCCAATCTTCCCACATGGATTGTTAATACAAGCAAACGTCTTCTCTGGCCCTGTACATATGCACTGCACTGCCTTAGCCATAATAGGCCATCCCACAACCTTCCCATAATTCATTGTAAACATGGAGGCTAGGTATCTCACTGATGAGGAATTGCATCCTATGATTGATGATGATGGTGAAGTGGAAGATGACAGAGACCCAGAGTTTGTCCCAAATGAATCAGAAGATCATGGTTCCTCTTCAGAAGGAGGTAGGTTTCACTTTAAATAATGATTATGCATCAAAAACCTGCATAAAAAAGTGCATGTGCATAATTTTATATATTTTGAGTTTGTAACATATGTAGTGTTTTTGTTGCCAGTTGCTCAGATGACAGAGGAGGCTGGCAACTTTGAGTCCCATTTTCTCAAAAGTTCCCCAACATGGGTTGGCCCGGTATGGTTCTTAGGGGCTCATTTGGCGCGACGCTGACACAGCATTCCACAATAAAAAAAATCATTCCATCAGTCAAACACGTGATGGTAGTGTGGGTCTGGGATTGCTTTGCTGCTTCGGGCCCTGGGCAACTTGCCATAATTGTTGGAGCCATGAATTGTGCTCTCTCCCAGAAAATCCTGATGGAGAATATCCGGCCAAGAGTTTGTGACCTAAAGCTCTAGCTTAGTTGGGTTATGCCAAAGGGCAATGATTTGCAGTGCACACACACATCCACCCCTGACTGGCTCAACCAAAACAAAAGGAAGTCATGGAGAGTCCTGGTCAAAGTCTTAACTTGAATCTGACTGAGATGCTGTGGCATGCCCTCAAACAGGCAGTTCATACTTGAAAACCTTGCAATGTAGCTGAATTATAACAATTCTGCAAAGAAGAGGGGGGCAAATTTCCTCCACAGTGATGTAATACTCATTGCCAGTTATTGCAAACATTTTGATATAAAACACTCATTACCAGTAACTGCAAACATTTGATCGCTGTTTTAGCTGCCAAGGGTGGCACAACCAGTTATTGGCTTTTTGGGGGCAAGTATTTTTTCACACGGATAAGATAGGTTTTGAATGACTCTTATACAATGTTATAACATTTATTTTGACCAGATTTGTGTTCATTTTTAGCCAAGATATTGTATTGACGATGAGTGAGTCAAACCACTCCATTAAGCCTTCCCCAGCACATCCCAAAGACATTCAACTGGTCCCATTCCAGACTCAAATGATCCCTTATGTTTGATGAACCACTCCTTCACAGTTTGAGCCAGGTGAATACTGGCATTTTCATCCTAGAATATGCATATTCCATCAGGGATTCAAAAGTCTACTGATGGGTTACTGGTCATTCAATATATGCAGGTAGTCTGCTGAATTCATTTCATTGTGGCAAAACAGTGCTGTGCGTAGACCTGGCCAATTGTAACCCGAGATCATAACACTACAGTGAGTGCAATGCATGATGGGTGCATCGCTTCACGCGATTCCTTCTTTACTCTGATATGCCCATCACTCTGGAATAGAGTAAATCTGGACTCATTAGACCACATGACCTTTCTCCGTTGCTCCTCAGTCGAATCTTTATGCTCACTTGAAAATTAAACTTGTTTTTTTCCCCAATTAGCCTCAGGCACAAGTGGCGTTCTTGTGGCCATGCAGCCATTTAGTCCTAATCCTTCAAGTTCTTGTTGCATTGTGCATGTTGAAATGCTCTTACCTTCATAATTAAACATAGCCATGAGTTCTGCTGTTGATTGTTTCATGATGGGAATTTAACCAAGCATTTTAATGATCAATGATTAGGATCAGTCATGATTTTACTCCAACCCATTTCTTCCGTGAAGTTGACAGTTCACCACTATCCTTCCAGGTTTTAATAAATTGTTGGACAGTTCATGACCCAATTTTAGTGATTTCTCTAATTTCCTTAGCTATTTTCTTTGCTCGATGCTGGCCAATAATTTGCCCCTCTTGAAGCACTGAAACATCTTTTCATTGACCATGATGTACGTCTTCCGCCATGGTTATTTAAGAAATGATAAGTTACGCACTGAATCAGTCAGGATTAAAAGAATTATTGCCAGCAGAAACATATTCATCATTACAATAATAATTCAATCATATACTCTTTAGTATTTGCTTATTTAAATGCAAATGACAATTTTCTTTTTGGATGAGCAGTATATTAAAATTAAGTGGATGACCAGGTTTTATATGACAAAAAAGCAAAATAGAGGAAATCAGGAGGGGGCGAATTCTTATTCATGCCACTGTTAAAAAAAAAAAAGTAACCAAAACTTGTTACACTGGGACAACTTGTTTATTAGGCTAAGGACAATGACACTGCCGTAGCATAAGTCTATTGAATCGCATTGTTTTTAGTTATTAATTTTTATCTCTTACTGCACATTCTACATACTTAATGTATATTCAATATATACAATATTTTCACAGCCACAAAGTAGAAATGGTGTAATTTCTTGTTAAAATGAATTTGTACTTATTAAAGGCTGTTGTAAACCTTTACACTTACACGAGAGTAAGCGGCCAAACCCCCAATGTGAATACTACAACAGAAATGAATGACAATTTAGGGCAATTCTGTTTAAAGCCTGATAGGCCTTTGTGGATGTTTTTACCTTTTCAACTTGCCTGTGTTTCAGGAACTCTCTACTCCCTTGAAATAAATTAGAATTGCTTCACAACATTATGATGATGATGATAATTTATAATAATAATAATAATAATAATAATAATAATAATAATAATAATAATAGAAATCTCATTTCCGTCTAACAAAAGTTTACATTATCTCTTTTGAAATTATTTAGTTGCAGTCCGAAACCCCTAAAAAATGACAGCACAGATTCTTACCATTATCTGTGCCAAAGTTTGTTCTAATCAAGTAAATCAGAGCAAAACTAGAGAGGTTTTAGTTTGGGAATGCCCAGGGCCCCGTTTCAGAAAGTGGGGTTAGTGGTAACTCTTTGTTTGTTACCTCAGAGTTGCAGGAAACTTTCCGGTTCACAATGTGAGTTCAGTCCAACTCTGAGTCAGTTGCTGCGGCAACATACTCCGTGAAGCTAACCTGCTCGCTTGCAGGTTTTCTTCAAGTGACTCAGTTTCTTCTCCTCCTGAGACTGCAGACTGAGGAGATGTTAGACATGGCGTGTCCGTTCCTTGAAGAGCCAGTGGACATTGAAGCGCAAAAACACTGAGAAGAAATCTCCGTTAGGAGAGAGTTATCCGACCACGTTTGGATGTTTTATCATTTCCGGACGAATATTTGTTTGAGTGTTTTGCTTCTCTGTGGAATCTATAATTTATTTAAACAAAATTCTCAGCCGGCATATTGCTCGTGTGACACACCGAGGACATGCTCTCAGTTCAGAACAAATTGCGTTGCTCTTCGTTTTTTTTTTGTTTTGTTTTTTTTTTTTTGTTTTTTTTGCAAATGACAGTTTTCATTATCGTTTTATTTTATTACGGAAGAAACAACCACGACTTCATTCACTAAAGGCACAGTCAGATTCTACCAAGCGTGGGCTCTTCAAAGTACGTTGTACAAAATAATGAATAACTCTCTGGAGAGTTTTAACTCTTCACAATACAAGTCAGAGAGTCTGCTAATTTGCTATAATGAATGATCAGTAGTTCATATGTTCAATTCATTCCAAGGCAAAAGACCTCAAGATAGAACAACTAATGTTTTAAAACGTGAAATTAAAGTCTGTGGAATTATCCTGAAATAGGTTATTTGCATCAGCTTGGAATGAGAAAAAAGATTCAACTTGTATCATCTTAAATAAAATAAGGACAACTTACACTTGCATTTTTTTATTTCTTTGTTTCCTGCAAGAACAAATGCAGTAGTTAATATTTTGTATGTTGTTCAAACAAGTAAAATCATCCACCTGTTGTCCCCTGACCCACCTGTAACTGATGCTCCAGCAGTTGGATTTCTAATTTACTTGTCTGCATTTGTAGCCTTATGTGGTCCATTTCTAGGTCGCATTTTTCCATCTGTTTTTCTAGATACAGCTTATACAGCTGCTTCACAGGGAGCTATAGGAACACAAAAAAAGACACTGAATCTTAGTGCCATGTCTGATTTGTTTCAGTGTAAGTCATAGGCCAGCGGTGAACATCTTACAGAACTAAGCTGTGCTGCGGAGGTGGATGGATCCTCTTCCTCCATGTAATTTCCATCAGTGCTCTGTTGAAAAAAAATAAGGTGCAAGCTCTATTAAGATATTCCACTATCATCAACTGTTACGTTAGATCTTATTTGTAAGGTGTAAACCTCAGTAGGCCGCTTTGTGTCACTCTCTGTGGCAGCTGACCCAGTCTTCATGATCCTCCTGTGGTGAAATTTAAAATGATTTTGTGTTTTACTCTAACCAGTTATTTAAAAATAAATGAATTATTAAGAGCACTTACAATTGTATGAAGGTCTGTAATAGCTGAGGGCTCCACCAGACAGATTATGCCATCAGTTACTGTTAGGAAATAAAGATTAGATCGTTAAATTATAACTTTAACTAATTTGGGAATTCGAATTCTGTTTTTCAAACAGTGTGCTGGTCATATCACAATTTTTAAAATGCCTATGTAAGTCTGAGTCATCATAATAATAGACTCTGCCAGTCAGACAACTAACAATCTGAAAAAGTATTCCTTTTACAAGGAATCATACTGCTACTGGAAAGTCAATGTGCCAAGTTGTGTCTAAGATGGATGTTTGGGACTCACTGAATTTGCACAGGTAAAAGGACGCAATCATTCATTTGAATAACCAACTTCTTATATAGGCGCTTGTGTCCTGGGGGGTGGCTGGATCTGAGGAGGTCCATCCAGCCATGCCCTCTGACGAGGGTCGCCCACTGGTGTGGCTGAGGGCCATCTACTCTGCCTCTGTGAGAGGTGGTGGTGGTGGACCCCCACCTGCCTTTTTGGCCTCTGCCTTTTTTCTGTTGGCTATGATGTGAACACATCCAGTGAGCACAGATTTGCAACCTGTCCTCCAACCATACGCTCAAATAGATAGTTCATTCTCATCTACTCTGATTTACGACCCATTGGAGCGTTTCCTAAAATCGGACCCCTACTGGCAGCAGGAAGGTACTGTTACAGTCACAGAGTTCCAGATAGAGTTTCAGTCATATTTACACTTAAAATAACGGTTTGGGTAAGAATTAGGATTGGGGTTAGGGTTAGGGTGAGGGTTAGAATTAGGATTAGGGTTAGGATTAGGTTTAGGTTTGGGATTTACTGACGACGACGCTGACGATGGAAACCAGATTGTAGTTATTTAAATGACCGCTAGAGGTTGCTTAACTCCTAAACGAAACTTAGGTCGTAAGAAGCTGCTTGACAGACGACCAGTGCGGGCATATTTTGTCGGAGGACAGGCTCCAAATTTGGGGACTAGCATTTGAGAAGGTAATTAGGTGCTGCTTTAAAATAGACAATGTTTAATAAGGACATTGTTAGGATAGCTCAAAATATTGAATTTGTTTTTTAGAACGTTTAACTTTTAAAATCTATTACGTTTGCCACTGAATGCTGTTTAAAGGAAAAGATCGCCCTTGTAATAAGCTTGCATTTTCTGAAAGAACATACCAAAGGCCGCCTGACCTATTTTTTTTTTATTTTTTACTGTGCAAGCAACTGCGCTCGAAACACGGGAATCCTGCCGTTTTCACTGTCAGCCTGGTTTGCGCCATGTTTACCAAGGCTTACGGCTTGGAAGCATTTTCAGCCAATGAAATGCCGAGAATAAAGTTTTCTCGTTATAGGCGTGATGTAAGCAGAGGGCAAGAGTTTCAGGCATTGAATGTATATAGAACTGGAGAGGCTGTCGGAGCGAAAAGTTGAAGAAACCAATATGGTGCCAGAGAACCGCACCCCTGAATTTCCCACTGACTATAATGGGAAAAGTCCTGCTATTATTTTGTTATCTAAAAGGTATACAATCGTAAATCCTTCCTGCGTAGGACTGGATTACATAATAAAAAATGAATCGAGGCGCAATTTTGTTTGACGCTTTTCGAGAACGAAGTTATAAGAGGTTGTTTTAGTCAACGGTTAATCCATTGGTAGGTCAGTATGACTCACATCTGACTCTGTTTGGTCACTTGCATAGTATTGGTGAATAGCTTACAAGAACAATGCCGTCGAGTAGTTTGAACTCCCATGGTTACTGAGCTATGTTTTTATCTCACGGAACAGACAACCGAGCAGTATGCAGAAACGCTATCTTCGCTGGCAATCATTGAAAGCCAGCCAGCTTGGTCGACTGCCTCAGCTAGGATTGCGTTATTGTAATAAAAAAAAAAAACTCAACAGCTTGCTCACTAAATTGTCCCTAGATAGGCAGATGCCTGATCAGGATGTTTTTATTTGAACAATTCATCCGGAATGAACGCCACTAACGTTACACGAACGTTTCTGCCACATTCACTGTGGCTAGTGCTATATGTACATATGCAACTTGGCTAACATTAAATGGGCATGAGAGCTAGCTGGCCATCACCCTTTGTAAGCAACGTGAGTTTATTGTGCTAAACTAAGTTTATCTAGCTAGCTAAATTACGGATAAAGTTTGCCATCACAGCCGTCTACAGCGACTCGATTACCTAACACGTGAGCTAGACAAGTGGCTAGTTAGTGTTGTGCTTCCCATTAAGACATGTTTCTATATTTTAGACGTCTTGAACAGTGTCATGTGAAATTGCGCATTAATTTTTATTCTTATATATTTTTCAATCACAAATATGTTGAAATCTTTTCGGAAGACCCCTTAATTCGGCAAAAAAAATAGCAGGAATTTCTCCATTATAGTCTGGGAAATTGAGAAGTGCGGTGCACTTGAGCTCTGACCCGCGCTGACGTCACCGCCGACGGTCAAACGGCAGCCTGGATTTCACTCGACAACTCGACGATATTTAAGTGAGCAATACTCGGCTGAAACAAGTTTAAAACGCACAAAAGATTATGTTTTGGGTACAGTAACATTAACCCTTTCAAAATCAGTTCAGGTTCACTAAGGGTGGTCTTTTCCTTTAAATAGGTAGGGTAGACTAGTTACTTTTGCTGAAATTACACTTTACCTGTTTGAACTATATTTTTGTATTTCATTTTCAGCTGCTATCATGTGTGTTTCGTGCCTGTTGGGCGGCACCTGCACAAATGTTAAATATGCACGCGCACATATCTCCTGTGATCTGGAAAAACCTAGTGAATTCATCAGTGGCAAGTAACTCTTGTAACTGAACAAAAACCTTTAGATTCTGGACTTTTCCCAACCTAAAAAAAAAAAAAAATAAAAACTTGATTTTGACAGTTCAAATAACTCTAATAGCTAGTGTTTTAAGATTCTCACCACTCTTAATTACTGCAAATGAGGATCAAACTCAGCTTCTCCCAAAAGTGACATATGTACTAGGTTTTTCCAGATCACAGGAGATATACACACATGCACATATACAGTATGTGGTCGTTCAATAAGTAGAGCTCTCGTAATTTAACCTTCATTTGGTTGTTTTTTTAATACTCTCGCATTGACTCGGTCAGCGATTTTCTGCCACATAAACTCACGCTCTATTGCAGATGCAACTGTATTACTTTTTTTTTAATATGTGTTCGTACTCAGCGTATACCTTTATTAATATCTCCAACTCCGCTGGAGAAAACAAAGACGCGCGACTGTTTTTCTCCACCGTTGCCATGGTGAATCGTGTTATCTATGTTCCATTGATGAGGGCTTTAAATCCTCGTGCACACGCCTGACTCTGGCTTAAGTTAACTCAGAGTTCATTGAACCAAGTGTTGTCACCTGCTGAACCCGAAAACTCTGCGGTCAGCAACTCAGAGTATGTCAACTGAGAGTTACAGAACAAACTCAAGAGTTTGTTTACCCTGCATTCTGAAACGGGGCCCAGGTAGCATCTCCAAATTGGCCATCTGGGCACACTTTGGGCATTGTGTGCCATTGGAGGTTTCTCAGCTACCAAACTGCAAAACTAATTTAATTTCACTGATATGTTATTACAGGAATTCAGGGATATAAATTGGATTTTTTGGCACCTGACATCTGGACAAGGAATCAGGCAGGTTTACCAGTCTTCCCACTCTATTTCTAGATAACTTTTTTTCTTTAATTTACAGCGCCTATAAGATATCTGTTTCTCAAGTCTTTTTTAGTTGGTTTTTTACAATTAAATCTCACACCTATGCTAATTAACCTCCAGTTACATTCTAATACTCATTGATAATCAGTCATGCCAGTAAACATAAGAGGCAGATGACACATGCCCTTCAGTAAAACAGAAAGTAACTTTTTCTTCATGATTAATCGCAAATTATATTAACTTCAAATTTCAAAGCCGTTCAGTACCTTCAGTACAAAGAGAAATCCCTAGCCAAGTGCTGACATAATCTAAAATGCTGGTTTGTGAATTTCCTGGGTCAGCATCAATGTTGTCAGCGCTCATGTTTAATCACTGCCCAATATCTGCAAAACAGTACACAAAAGTGATACAACAATACAACGAAGTGCCAAAAATGCCTTCGTAATAATTAAAGTACATATGAAGAGTTGGAATGCAAAACCCACAAAGTCCACTCAACCTCTTTTGTTTTAAATTGAGTTTTTTTACTCAGTAACATTACAAAACCATTTGTAATTGTTTCTCAGTGCACGTTAGTATGTGCACTGAAAACAGGAAACAGGTTGGCAGGATCCAAATTCAAGGAAGTGTTTGGCTTTATTACCCTTACAGCGCAGCCACAAAAGTTACTTGAAGAATATAATACAACAGGAAATGCAGTTCCCCAAAAAGTACAACAAAACAGTACGCTGGACCAACAAAGTCAGCTATTTCAAGTTTTGCAAAAAGATATGCAAACGCGATGGCAAAAGCCTATGCTAGACAAGAGATTTACAAGACTTCGCACTGTAATGGTGCGAAGTCAGGGCTTATATGCGGTACAACAGATAATTTGATAATTAGACGCAGGCGGAGGTAATGAGTGTTAATGAATTGAGCTGGCCAGTTCCTCAGTATTCCGGAGATGCGGACTGTTAGGGGCGTGGCATGACAGTTTTATGGGGGTCAGTGACCCATTTTTAGGAAGTTAAACTACCGCAGAATTGAGTGCAAGTCAAAGACACCTTTAAAGGGACTATGTCAGCTGGGGCATATGTCTAGTAGAGTCCAGTCAATAAACACTTTCATACATGCAGTGCGATATCAAGGGAGCAGAAATACGAACCCCAAGCTTATTAATACGTGTGTAAAGCATACTTTTCTTGCTGTTTTAAATACAGAATATGGCCTGCAAACACGGAGTTGCTAGAGTAACCGCATTTATCTTTGCCGAAACCCACGGAGAATAAATTATACTATCCATCCATATTTCTTTGGACGAAAACACATTGAACGTGTGAGGTAAGGTAAACCGGTGAATTCGCGGTGGAGTTTCAATCTGTTTGCATCGCGCGTATCCTTGAGAGGTTTGGGGAATTTTTTATCAAGCAACTGTCTTTAATGTTCACAGAACCTGTTTGTCGCAACGTTTTGTCTGACAAGCAGCTTTCAGATCCTTTTATGACCGCTTCCAGTTCGACGGCCACCATGGGACGACATAACAATCAACGTGGGCTAACTTAAAAGCAATAATAAGGCTACAAAAACGCGAACTATGACAAACTGATGCTATGAACAGGCTGTACCATCAATAAAGATAGTTTTTTGGAAAAAATTTTATCAAACTTCTCAAGGATGAACGCGATATAAACAGATTGAAAAACGCTTACACGAAATCTTCAATGAACTTGAAATATTTGTCCCAACGCTTTCAAGAAGTTCCACTTCGTCACGCGCATGTGCCCCGGCTGACATAGTCCCCTTAAACAGAGAAGAAAAATCTTACCCACAGTGACCAGTGCTGATCACAGTTGTCAACCCGGCTAATTTCAAGCTTATTAAAAAAAAAAAAAAACACAAGAGTCCTGAAAAAAATGTGCTGACTTGAGGACATCAATTGCATTTTTTTCTTCATAACTTGCTCTAGGTAGATATGAGTATTTTTCCTGTTTTACATACAATCATAAATACGTTTTAATGTTTAAAAAGAGAGCATGGCCCAAAATAGATGTTCCAAACACTAGAATATACACACGTTGGTGGTGTGTGATTCATTGCAGTGGGCCCGTCTGGGCCAAACTGTCAGGGTCAATTTTTTTTTGTCACAGTCTAGCCCAGTCCAGAAAATCTTCCTTGCATATTCAGTTCTACAACTTAATATAAAATCTTTGAAGTTGTGCATGCATATTGACTACATAGCAAGATTGTTGTCAGATCTTCCGGGATATGCGGGCACGGCAGACTGATTCTTCAGTATACAAAATACACGGCAAAATACTCACTTCACTGCGACGCGCATTCAAAAAATCAATAATTTCCTGACAGGGCAAATAAAGATCACCCATCAGCTTCCTAAAATCTCATTAGTATAAATACCTTCAGGAAATATGTGCTAATAATGGAAAATAAAATTAACAGGACTGCAGTGCTTTTAACAAAATGCCCGGAAGTCTTTCAAACCTTGATGACTATTTCATATGTGAGGCACATTCTAAATTAAAATTAAAACCCTTGAACTAACCTAGCTTTTCATCTTTCCCTTTTATAAAAAAAGCATGCAACCTTCGTACGTCTCTGTGTACCTGGAGGCTGTCTGCTACTGATGAGAGTAAACAATATGCTTTCGCTGAACTGCAAACACATCAGAGAGATTGCCCTTTAATAGATCATGACATGGAACCTCATGGTTTTAAGTCCACATTTGCAAACTAAAGGTGAAGTTCACTCTTGTTTTTGATTGAAAAATAATATTTTTATACTTATTTGTTTCGTTAAAATTATGGATTTCATTCAGAAAAGTGAACAATAATGTTTTTAATCACAAACTCCATCATAAGTGAGACAGTAGTTTCTTTTTTGTCCATATATAAAAATATATATAAAAAATATATAAATAAATAATAATCAGTGAATTATGAATAATGGGATTTAAAAACCCTGACCCAAATGGGTTCTTGAACATTTCAGATAGACCATATGGAATAAATTGAGCTTTACCTTGGAAAAAAAGCGTTTGGACTAAGACTCTGCAACAATTTCCTTGAACACTTCTTCAGCTATTTTTCCCTTCAGTAAATACACCTTTGAAACTAACCAATATATGCTAGATGCATGCACATTTTCTCAACACTTCAAAGTCAATCCCTCTGCAACTCAAAGTTTGGCTAAGGAAATTACTTGTCCCTCGACAACTTTTCAGATGTATTCCCTTCCAGTATAATCAAAAACGACATATACATGCCGATAAATAAATGACAAAGAGCTGATGCTGAAAAAAGGTTGACACATCTGGCAAAGCACAAAAATATTCCCATTACTTGAATACATATCTCTTTGAAGTTGCCCTTTTCATTCCTTACTTTTAAGAGAACACTCTCTAAATGCACCCTGGCTCTGCATATTCAAAAAGAATTTCCAGGTTTCCAATAGGCCTATGTGGTGCTATAGTGATGATAAAACAGAATCAATCTTTTTTTTTTTTTTTTTTTTGCACAGCCACTTAAAGGCTGCATAATCATGAGGAACCTGATTCAAACAGAGCTTCCTGAACTAATTTGAGCGCACAAAAAGACACTATGACATTCTATTCCCCATCAAGAGCCCCACTATTTTACTTTTTTAGAGCAAGATACTGTGCATATCATGTTAGAAATGGCACTATACACAATCCATACCATAAAATACGGGATTAAATTTGTGTATTTGTTGATGTTGTAAAAATACACCAAACAAGAGCAATCAGAGATTTCTGACCTCCGCCAGATCCAAAATTTGATCCTGATCGCTGCCAAAATTTAATGGGTTCTTTCTTGGATCATGATACACCTGTGTACCAATTTTCATCTTGATCCGCTCAGTAGTTTTTCAGTAATCCTGCTAACAGACAAACAAATAAACGCAGGTGATTTTATAACCTCCTTGGCGGAGGTAATAATCGACAGTGTATGAAGATCTCCATCCCTTGTCTATATGGATGTAATCTCTGAAGTTAACCTTATCATGAATCATGATGTTCTTCTATTAAAGTGATATAAATTTACTTGATGATGGTATGACATTTTGACTGTAAGGTATAGCTATAGTATTTTTCACATTGTTCAAAGCCACACAAATGCACTTTAAAAGCATCTATAATTATGGCCACTTATCTCAATGTTTTAGCATCATTCTTTTCACCATAAAAATTAAATGTTCGAGCAGAAATAAGAGTGGAGACATACAATGGCAAAACATTCAGTGAAAAAAATAAGGACATCTAATTCATATGATGACCTTTCCCCTCCTCCTTTTCCTCTCTCCAGAGAGTCTGACCACTGACATTCAGGTCAGGGATACAGATACAGGCAGCTGAACTGACTCAATTAGCTGTCCATCATCTTCCTGCTTAAAATACAACTTATTTCACCAATGTGCTAGACAGTAGTGCCATAAAGCAAGCGCACATTAATGAGGCCGAGAGGAAAATGGCATTCAGAGAGGGCCAGTACACTTGGTGGGGGGTGGAGGTGGAATATCCTGTGCCTGAGTGTGCACCACAGGCCATTTAAATCGCCCCACTGCACCCTGAAATTGCCTTTGGGGTGGAGCAATTTCAATGTTCTAGATCATTAGGTCAAATAAGTCATAGCAAAATTCCAGTTGGCTCCAGTATATTTCTGGACAGCTTGACAAAATGTGCATTGCAGTTTTCCTGCTGAAGATGGGGTATGGGGGACATGGGCCTTTGGTTTGTACCTAAAATTGTTACCCTAGCTAGATGACAAAATTAATGGCCTAATCCCTTTTTCCAAAATCTCCAGTCCGAAAGCCCGTAAAGCTTTGTGACTCAAACAGACACCCCATCTCTTGCCTTGTGCAGAATATCGTTGAATTTTATGGTGGCCAAATATACAGGATATTGCAATCATGTTGATACAGACTTGAAGTAAGATTGAAGTATGAGTTGGTCGAACAGATCAAATGACCTTGAAAGTAAGGCCACTGTATGAGTGGAGAATAAGCTATTACCATTTGAATTCAGGCAAAATCAAGTGCGAATAGAATAAGAGGTAGTACGGACTGTATATTCCTAGTGACAAAACCTACATAAATGTTTATTTTATCCCTTTTCAGTATCATGTGGCACTGCAGCATTTCTAATATGCATACCATCACAATTTCTGGCTGCAGTGTAAATATGAAGTCTGAGTTCCAATTAAAGTCAACATGGGCAGCAAAGTTGATCTTCAGGCTGTTCCAGGATCAGCCACAAGGATTTACACGGAGAGATCCAGCACTGCTTTGACTCTCAAGAGCACCTGTCATCAATCAAATGCCTGAAGGATAGGCTGCAATGCAAGTGAAACAGTGGTGGCTGATGAGCAGAAAATTAGGGAGGAACGGAACATACCTTTAAACTAATGATTGTTCTTGACCTGTTTCCAGTCGTTTACTGAAATCAATATTACATGAACTCGGAAATAATCAAAATTTTCAGATGTGGCCTGTTCCTTAAATGTACAACAAGAAATAAAACGCATCATTTCGAAAGGAATTTGCATTTCAATCAACATTATTCAGTTGTGGATACTTGTTTTGAATCTTTGTTTTCTTTGTTGTAACTTTTTTTTTTAAACATGATCTGCAGTTTAGATAGCCTTCATTGTGGCAAAATGTGCTAAAAGCAAATGCAGTAGTTAACAGAGTAGCACATTTTGTGAATTAAACATTTTTCTGAATTGAATTTACTATTAAATCTATTGAAGCATCGCAGCATTCCATTAACTGCCGAGGTATTAATCTAATCATTGTAAAACATGTTAATCAAGGAACTGTTTTATTGAAACAGTTGATGACTTCTTATTAGATAAAAGGGATTTTTCTATCCTCCTCAAATATCAGCCAAACAGCTGCCTGAGTGGTAAAATATAACAATGTGGAAGCTGTGAAGGCCCCTTCATCAAGGTTGGTGACTTGCATAGAATGTATGATGCAATAATACCTATGCATAGTTTGAAGAAAATTCTGAAATATAAATCTATTTATGATGAATATGCAAATTCAGAGGCTCTCTCTGGCATTAAGGTCAGGGTGACAAACTGATTTGACCTCCTAGAATCATGCCTAATGGTGGTAAATTGCATGGGCCAAGTTCATTTCCAAGTTCCGGGAAATTATTTTAGGGATGAGAATGTCATTTCATCAATTGTGAACCATATGGAAGTTGTTAGAAAAAGGAATGTTCAGATCCTTTGTTCAGATCCAAAGTTCTATTAAAGGAACAATATGTAATATATACATATATTTTCACTACTAAGGCTGGGTGCACACTACAGGAAATTCGGGTCAGATTTTGCCCCAAACTGGCCTTCCCGAGAATCTGGGAACAATCCAAATTCGGCCCAATGTTCGGCCCAGTTATTTGTTAGTGTGCGGAGATTACAGATCCAAATTCGGCCCCTAGCAAACTGATCGGGACCTCCAACATGTTGGATATTATTGGGTGTTCGGGGATGATCCTACAGGGAGTTACGTCAAGTATGGCTAGTTTTGTTTTCGAGCTAAATTACTGCTGCAAGTGGCAGCATTGCTCATAAACAAGCTGCTGAAATATTGAAACTTTGTTGCAATACCGCAGCCATCTCCGACACTTCCGAGTTGTAGCTATTATTTATTTATCTTCACCCCCTAACGTGAGTTATGTTAGAGCCCCCACACAGCTCAGACTATAGCACAGGAACTATCTGGCATTTTGGCGAAACAAAACCTGCTAACGTTAAAAGAGCCCTGACGGACAGCTGGAGACAGCTTTGTTTTGCGTTAATGCTAGGAAGCTTGCAGTGGACTCACAAAAATCTCGTGCCCAGGAAAGGGGAAATTACGTCGAAGTCACGTTTGATCATGCGAGTTTTTGTGAAATCTTGGAAGATAAGGATATCGGGAGCTGTAGTGTGCAGAGTCTCTCTTCTTATCCGAATTCGTACACAGCCCATTGATTAAAATCGGCAAGGATTATCGTTATGTGTGCAGCACCCCGTGATTTTAAGATCTTGAAAGATTTGGAAACTCCAGTAGTGTGCACCCAGCATAAATCATAAAATAACCATTAGATTTTGTCAAACATTAAGGAAACATGCCAATTTGAAATAATGCCTTCTCCTACAGCAAAGCTACACCCAGTATGTTCTCCTTTGAATTTTTAGCTCACTTAGACCAAAGTTCAGTGTGCTTATGCCATGGCCTGTTTGTACATCATTCATCATCTGTAAACATCTTCTCTGAAACCACATGAAGCTGCAACTTGGCATGCACTTACCTTCCAATGAGGACCCCAAACTACATATAAGACTTTCCGATCTGATTTCAAGTATGGCTGCCATGGCAGCTATATTGAAAGTGACATATAGAGCCATATCTCAGTCATTTTGGCAGCAATTGAGCTGAAATTTGGCATATGAGTAGCTTTCAGCAAGCCCCAAAACATATTCCATGGGTTTTGTGAAAATTTCAAATTGACCTTGTGTTGACCTCTGGACTTAAGCCACACCCACATTTCATGTGTTGGGTGTAAACATCTTTTCTGAAACCACTGCACCAATGAAGCCAAAACTTGGCAGATATATTCCTATCAATGAGGACACCAAAATTTATACAAAAATTCTTGATCCAATTCCAACATGGCCGCCCTGGCAGCAATATTAAAATTGTTATATGATGCTATATATTTTATTACATATTTGTGCTATTTTGCACTAATTGAGCTGATATCTGGTATATGGGTAGCTTTTGGCAAGCAACAAAACATATAAAGAACTTAAGGGGGAATATCAGTCTCATTTCTTTGTTGTTTGGGATAGTGAATTTGGTCATGAACAAAATCCTGCTATATTCGTGCATGTTCATCAGTTCAAATCCTGGACATTTCTCATGTTGAAGTTCACATTTTCTGTGTTGTACCTGTAATTACCATATACTATACATGTACCTGCCATCACCATATACCAATAAAATTTGTTTAAATGGAAAAATGGACATTTGGAAATTAAATGTGATAATCACCAACCCGTTATATCTTATAAATGTAATTGTTTCATTAGCTTACTATCTGTGTCTGTGTATGAGTATATAGGTGGAGTGTATGACCAGTGTAGTCTTCAGCACTGTGAACTATATATCTTATAACTTAATTATGCATGTAATGTGTATGTAAGGAGAGGGCTGTGTAAGTCCGTCACTTTGGCCCTTTCCTATTGACACTTTAGACAGTAAAATATGTAAAAACTAATATTTAATAGCTTGTCAGAGGTTACTGGTGTCCAGGTGAGCTACAGTGCCCGTGGCACTATTTTTCATTCCATCCGGGAAAGTCTGTTTATGTTTTGGTCTGTTTGATCCTGCCCACTGCCCATTTTGACAACCAAGGTTGTTATCAGGCAAACACAGCAAGCAGCAGCCACTGAAGCAAGAAATCAATGGGGATATAGTTAGATTCCACCCAACCAAAAAAACTTTGACGTAGTTCTAAAAAGCTGCATGACCTGAGACTTAGTAAAATGCAAGTAAATTGGGGATGCATTTCAAAGATCAAGACAGCTGAGAGCTCAGAATGATTTTAAGACGGATGCCAAGTTGGCTGATTTTCTCCAGAATAGGTAAGCTTTGAGCTCCGGCTAATTTTAAATTAGCAGCACGAATGAAATGTGCGCGGCAGTTCAGTCGGGAAACTTTTACTGCAGTTACGTGGTCTTAAGTAGACCACGTGTTCTCTCCCATACCAATCACATTTCCACACATCACACCACACACCCACCAATCAGACATTACATTGTTATGGAGCGCTTTTTAAATTGTTAAAACTTTTGCTGTGCTGCTTGCTGCTGTTTGCTTGCCTTGTGCTTTGCTGCTACTGTTTGCCTTGCTGCTCACCTTCTACCACCCCAGTATCCACCTTGTGTTTAGATCTGCTATATGTACTGAAGGGGGGGGAGGGTCTGGTGTTGTTTCTCATTTGGTAGATGTAACTCCTCCCTGTATTCAGGGTGTGCACGATTAACTGCACCGAGTACCCAAAGCAGATCTATTCATCGCCCAAACCAAATTAATGTATGATACTCAAGAATAGTATTTAATAAAAATCTATTTATTAACTAATTTATCATGGCTGCTAGTAGGGGTGGGCAGTTTAAGTAATTTCAACATTTTAGTACTTACAGCCCGCGATCGAGACACACAGCCATTGAAGTGACACCGACGAGAGCAGGTTAACACCCTCAAGTGAACGCATGATAACATTAGGAGCTACCAATCACACCGGAGAAGCAGAGGGGTCGCAACTGTTTACTACCACTACAATAACCTGCATAACAGAAATATATGACAGAAACCATAAATTTGACTCTAAATTGACTCAGTTTAAGAATGTGATTACTCTATTAATTGAAAAAAATACTGGCATTCAAATCGAGTAATGTTACTCATGCCCATCCCAACCGTTCCTGTTTTAGGAGGGATTATTCAATTTTGTGACTGAATCAATGAGTTTGTTGAAATTTTGCTACTAGTGCATTGCAAGGCACCATGTTTGACAAGGTATTTGCCCCCTTCCCAATTTTTTCAATTTCTGCATATTTGTCACACTTAAATGTTTCAGATCATCAAACTAATTTTAATATTAGACAAAGGTAACATGAGGAAACAGTTTAAATAATGATTTCATTTACTGAAGGAAGAAGCTATCCAACCCTGTCTCTCCCTACATGAAAAAGTTAATAGTCCCCTTTGTTGCTAAATCCAACTAATTAAACAAATCTAATTAATGATTGATTCAGTTTCTCGACTGTCACGGTTGAGCCCAGCTCTTCCAGGCCTGGAGCCGGGTTCATCCTCGTCTCACAACTCCATGCCAAATTTTTCCCATGGCCCGGTTGTGCTCCATCACTGCTCACCTGCAAATGGTTTCCCCCTCATAAGCGACTGGATTTATACTCAGCACGAAAGAACTGACGGTGCGGAGTTATGATGCCCATGGACTCAAATTGTTTGCTACTCCAAGTCTCTTTATGGATAGTGTTTGTATGATTAGTGTTGTCATTGCCTTTTTGGACGCTGTTACCGTATTTGACCAAATTATCGCCCGCGTGCAAATACGCGCCTGTGTGCAAAAAGCCGCCGGGGGTCCGACCTCATTTTGCATATTAAACGCCAGTTCAATTAAACGCCCGGGCAATCATTTGCACTATTGTATATAAACGTCTGTGTTACCGCAAAACAAGCTTTGGTTTGTCTTCGTATGTATATCTGATGCCAATAAAGATGTGGGGGAAAAATAGCAGACGGTCTTTGGCACAGAGATATAAAAAAATAGAGTGGACAATGTCATTGGCTGGACCAAAGCGCACACAGCAGAATAGCTCTGCCATCTTGTGTATGTATAAATGTCCAATGAGACGCATGTAAACAGTAAACATGGGTGTCAACAATTATTATTTTTTTGGGTGGGGGACTTGTTTTCTGTGTTCTTTTTTATCTTTTCGTACTGTAAAAAGGACACGAATAAGGAATTGTAAATCAACAATATTTATGCTCTATTATTTGGCAAAGCTAAAGAATAAGCTCTATTATTGCCTTACCCTTTATATAATCGCTCAGTTACCTACGTTTTCGTTTTGTTCAAAGAAAAAGCGTTCGCATTCAGCTGTGCCTGCGAATCTGACTCAGGTCTATACCTGGAAGAAACTAGTCGTTATATGCATATATGAATTTATATGTATGCTTTGTGTATGAAGATCGGAGCAACTTCATTCTGAAGTGTTCATCAGTGGCGGGTGGTGGACAGAGAACAAGGAGGGCGATAAACATGTCTTTAAACTGCTTATTAGTCTTGATCTGTTTTCAGTCAATTTCCCTGGTAAAAGACACTTTAACCCTCCCCTCTCAGGTGTAGCTAATTCTCTTCATTAAGACGAGAAATCAACGCATCAGCTGACTGCAAAAAAGAGCGGATTTCAATCTTTTTCAATTAAACAATCATTACGCACAGGTTTGACGACTTGCTTAGGATGTGACAAAATTTAACGCGGAAAATCCACAGTGGTTTTTTCATGAAGAGTTGCCTGTTTAGGCATGTGAATTAAACATTTTTATAGAATTCATTATTCACTCGCCTAAATATTTCATTATAAGGGAAACGAACATGTTGACCAAGAACAATGATTGAAATCGGGTCACTAATCTCATCCGTTTCAAGGGATGTTTTCCGCCCCCCCAGTTTTCCGTCCACCACCCGCCACTGGTGTTCATACCTACTTGTTGTCTTCATTTATTCCATCTTTGCCCTGACACGATGGATAACAGGATGATATTGCGTGTTGCCCCAACTGGGATCAATGTAGAAGTCTCAAAACTAAAGTATGTAAATGAAACCGTGCCAGTTTCAGTTTCCGCAAATACACTGTTAATAATAAATGAATAAACTGAAGCCTTTTTTGCCAGGTAATTTAACTGGCACCTTTTAGCCAGTTATTTTAACTGTAATTTTACAATAAGTTTACCACAGAGTTCAGTGCATGGTCAGTGTAAACCATGGTTAAATGCGCACAGGACTCCACCTACAGTTAAAATGACAAGGAGACAATGTGTTAATTTAACGGTTAAATTCAGTCAGTTTATAACCGTGTAGGAAAGCCGAACTGGCCTGGTGCAGGTCGATGCAAAAATAAATAATGGCCTGTTGCAAATACCCGCCTGGTTCTTATAAACGCCTGGGGTCCAAGTTGATTTTGCGAAATAAACGCTCGGGCTACTTAATGGTCATATACGGTAATTACTTCTTGCTAGTTTTTTGTGTCTAGTCTCCCACACTTAGTTGTGGGTTTTTTGTGTGTTTTCGCTAAGGAGTGCATTGTTTTTTTTTTTTTTTATAAAGATGAAAAGTTAAGATTCTCTCAATTTTTGTTCTCTCTATTTTTAATTATCATGTTTTGATAGTTGCTCAGTGAATATCAAGTTTGATTTCTTGTTTTGATCTGAGTGTTTTTGGAATATCTGTCTTATATATTAAAATTTTTGAAGAACCCCTTTCTCTGGTCTGCTCTTGGATCCAGAGTCCCGAGGCTTGGCAACAACATGGCTAGGCATGATTACTGTCAGTCCTGTTGAACATAAACATTACTGAAATGGAACCTGTCTAGCAATGTGAGGGAGTCAAAAAGCAGCACATGATGCCACAATCTCAGGAAATTCAAGGACAGATGAGAAACACAGTGACATACATTACATCAGTGCGGATGAGAGTTACAAAGTGATTGGTAAGGCTCTGGGACTCCAGCAAACCGTGGTGAAAGCCATTATCTTCAAATGGTGAAAACTTTGAATAGTAGTGAACCCTCCCAGGAGTGGCTAGCCATACCAAAATTCCTCTGAGATTGCATTGACGACTCATCCAGGAGGCCACAGAAGAAGACAGACCAACATCTAAAGTACTGCTGGCTTCCCTTGCCTGCAGTGGTCCTAGGACTCTTGTAGCGAATAATGGCATAAATTGCAACACTGACTGGAAAGCTTTGCCTGAAAATCAGGTTGTCTCTGTGAGGAGGCTGACACTTGGTCATTTTAGATTTTCCAGCGGGACAATAACCACAAAAATACATCAAATTTACACCTGAAGCATAATCAGTTAAAAACCATCCATATTCAGCAATGGACGTGTTACTCTCTTGTCTTAAATCCCATCAAGATCCTTTCATCAGAACTGCAGAGAGGATATTTCATGGAACTCCTTTTACTTCATTTTTATGAAGGGTACCAATAATTATGCCCCTGGCTTTTCAAATAATAAAAGTTAAGAATTCAAAAACCTTATGTTTGCACATATTCCCCAACTCAGCTGTTTTTTCTGATCAGATCTTTCAACTGATAATCCTACAACACGCTGAGTTGACATACACATTGCCAAAATCAGTTGCTTATTTCATTGGTCATTACCATGCCATTCTTGTTTTTTTTTTTTTGTGTGTGTGTGTGTGTGTGTGTGTGTGTGTGTGTATTCCGTGTGAATTTCATTATTGTCCCCATTTACTGAAGCACTGATGATTCAATTATATATCTAATGGTTTCAGGGAAGCAAGCAAGCTTACATGATGACATTCAAACCAATTGCTCCCTGCTCTTAACAGGGCAGTTATATAATTAAAACAACAGTCTCAGATCTACTTACGCGGGGGTAAATCTTGCAAATAAAAAGAAAGATGTGCTAGCCAGATAACAGCAAAATTGAAAATGAGTAATAATGCATTTTATGATTCATTGTGGCCACAATTTGTATCCTTTTTATGAAAAGCCTTGAGAGAGGAACATGAGCCACATTTCCAATGTTTCTTGCTTTCCTTAACCTTTATGGTAATGAGTAACATGCTGTATAATGGAAATGCATATTTGAAATTAAACAAGCGCTGCATGGACAATGGTAGGAACACTGCTTTTCTGTCTATTGTAAAGGGTACAATTAATCTTAATGCTGCTGTTAGGAATAATAGAACAGCATGGCATGAGGAAGTCAAAATTGTAAGGAAATTATTTTTCTTGAATAACGACACAATTTTTAAATCCCTATATAATGAAAACCCCTGCCTTCATGTTTTGAGAACAAAGCTTGCCATAGAAGTAGCAAAAGCAAGCATTTATAATGGTCAAACCAATATCTCCTTGGCGCATGCAGTAAAAAGAAACTAATTCACATATTTCCATCGTATTGTAAGAGATACTAGACCCACATTTGATCTCATCACAAATTTGTTTGTCTCCAGCTTTCATATGAAGTTTCTTTTCTCAAACTCAATGCGTGATTGCAGCAAACACTGATTTTATAGTGCTATGTAGTAAACTGAAATAAATATTAGTAAACTGTGAAGATAGTACCACCCAAACAGTTTTTATGCCATTTCTAATGTGAATGTTTTGGAATAGCTTCTCACAGTTTAAAAGTGAATTTTATCTGGATAAATCCCTCTCGGTAGTGGTTAAATGCAAAATTCTAAAAACTGTATAAAAACATCCTCAAACGTGGCTGTAGCTGTTTCCGATGACCATAAATACCGATCTCTGCTCGATGGAGACAAACAAAGAAAATCAAGCATTCTGCAGTGCAATTCTGTATTTAAAGGTGCTTGTAGAATTATTAACTTTAAGACAAAAATGGCCTTTTATTAATATTGGTTAAAGGTCAGAATCACAAAAAAAAACCTTTGTTCTCAAATGAGGTGTTTCACTGTGTCCAAGTGGTATACCAAATGAACCACACTACATAGGTCATACCTTGCACAAGGTAATCTGCTCTTGTGTGAAGGAATCATTAATGCTAAAAAGTGCAATGAGATTTTTTGAGCAACACATGCTGACTTCAAAATCGGCATCTTTTCCAGGGAAGCCCATGCATATTTTAAGAAAGACAGAGCAAAGCCATATTCTGTTAGCATAGCTGGCCTGGCAGATGCTGAACTGGCCTGCCTACAGTCCCGACTTGTTCCTACTACAGAACATGTGACAAATTTTTAAACGCAATATGAAATAACAAGAAGCTGTACTATTGCACACAGTAACACTTGTTTGCTGGAAGGATGGAACAAAATTACACCTGAAATATTTGTCACTAAACCAGTGGTTCCCAAACTTGGTTCTGGGGCCTTCCTGAGTATGTTGGGTTTTTTTTCCTAGAACAACTGCAATCATAGGATTTTATCAAGCTGTTCAAACTCCCTGGAGTACTAACTGCTTACACCTGTGTCTTTGCTTTTTTAAACTCCCAGTTCTGTTCAGTGGTCATTGGGCATCGTCATTAGTACTCCTGTGTTTCATAGCTCCTGCGTTTCCTCCTCCAGTGATTCTCCCGAGTAGTTAGATTTTCTGTGTTCCTAACTCCAGCATTTCCCGGTCTTGTTACTCTCGCGTTGATAATTATTTTACCGGTCAATTGAATGTGTTTGTTCCCAGGATACTTTGCAGTTTTTTTATATTTTGGCTTTTGCTGTTTGTGTTTTTGAAGTTTATTCTGTTGTTTGTGTTTTTGAACTTTGGGGTTTATTCTGCCTTTATTTGTTACTTTAGGTTCTTATTGTGGTCCTGTGTTTTTGTTTACATTTGGGGTTTATTGTCTTGTTTTTGATTACTATCTCCTGGCCTATGTACAGTTGTTCTCAAAAGTTTCTGAAATTTTGCCATTTATTTTTATTCATCATGCAAAAACTTGTCTTTTATTTAGGATTGATCATGTGAAATCATTTATCTAAACATAGGTGTTTGGCCCTTTTTAAATCTAATGTGCCTGAAATCAAAACGGCCCTGATCATAACTTTACATACCCTTGAATGTTTGACCTAGTTATAATAGACACAAGGTGACACACCAGGTTTAAATGGCTATTTTATCTTTTTAAATATAGGTGAGCTTTGTATAGTCATTGAGTTTGTTTGACGAGTTCTGATCTGTAGACACTGGGTTGGAGGAAAAAGAACTGTCTAAGGACTGTCATAAGAAAGGTAGAAGATGGAACAGGGTTCATATCCAAAGACTTGAGAAAAACTGTTCAGTTGGTGAAAAAAGGTGGAAATTATGGGATATGTTGATCATGCTCTAGGGGGATTTTGCCCAAACTGCAGGGAGAATTGTTCAGACACAAAGAAAAATGGGCCTCAAGAGAAATAAATGCCCTGGAAAAAGATGGTGTGGTCCTTTTTCTGCTTATCTTGATGTTTGAGTACCCAAAGAAACATTCGAGTGAGTAAAAACGCTCAAGCCTACATCCAGTTGAGAAAATTTAGAGTTTAACATAGACCAGTATATCCATATTATGGCGGCAGCCATGTTACTGAAACATCAAGCAATCCAATAATCAGTTATGTCCAAAAAACATTGGACATAACTGTTTATTGGCAGGAATGGATCTTTCCAACAGGATAATGATCCTGAAAAACACGGCCAAATCCGTCAAGAAATGGTTAGTTTGGACAACAAAATGTCTTCAGTTCCCTCCACGATTTTGGATTGGCCGGGGCTCTGGCTTCTCAGAAACGTTTTTTCAATCCATTTCGAGAACAAGAGCTCCCCCATGTTTAGGAATCCTGTTGGAAGATCCATTCCTGCCTTAGACCAAGTTTTTCAGCCGGGAACTGATGTTTTCACTGAGGTCATGTCAAATGAATTCCTTCAAAACTTAAGGACCTGGAGAAGTTTGCCAATGAGGTTGTGGGCCAAAATCCCATCTCTGTGAAATCCATGTAGAAACCTTGTTATCAACCACAGGAAGCATTTGCTTTTTCAGCGAAGGCTGTAATCCTGAATAAAGGCTTTGCCATCAATTACTGAGAAAAGGGTATGAATAATTCTGGACATGGCATGTAATTTTTGTATCAATTACTGAGAAAAGGGTATGAATAATTCTGGACATGGCATTTTTTGTAAATCTGTCAAATAAAATACCAAAAAGTATTGTATTTCTCGAAAAATTGTTTACTGCAATTCTTACAGCCTTATGTCAACTTATTGTGTCATTTGTGAAAGAATAAATTTAATTTGTCAAAAAATATATCGAAAAAAAACAAAAATTGGTAGGGGTATGAATAATTTTGGGCATGACTGTACATATGTATACATATATATACACACATATATACACTCTCATGTTCTTCCCACTCTTTCTTTGTTTCGTTCTTTCTTTCTTTATTCTCCGCGTTTTTTGCTGACTAATACTCCGACATACTTTCACCTAGCAACTTCATTTAAACTTTTGAAAATTCAGCTTGTTCTGGGTTATGTTGCTTGTATTCAACTTGTTGATATCATTCATACCTTTTGAGTAATGAATTTTTATTTCAATATTTTTCTCCCATATGAAACAATGGAACTGATCTTTCAAAATTCTGCTATATTCAGATATTTTTTACTCTGTCATACTTTTAGCTAGAAATGTCATCCAAAGTGGAAAATGTTAAGGTAAGCTTGGATATTCTCTCTACTTTTCAACTATTTTGTAACTTCTAGAATGTTTTAATTATATATATATATATATATTATTTTTTTTTTTTTCAAGTAGAAAATTGCAGTTCCAGGGGAAACTGCGTGGGCAAGCTGGAAGCTTCCAATAATGTGAGGTTCAAATTGTGAAAATGTAAGGGTAAAGCTGTTGAAAATGAGTTTTAAGCTTCTGAAAATTAAAATGATTTATCACAGTAGGACATTTTATGGTTTGTGATAGAAAAAAAACAAAACAAAAAATGAGAATAAAATCACCTCACTTTAAAAGGTATGAAAATGCTGAAGGAAAATACTAGTTTAAGTGGTTTTGTACATTAAAGTAGGTAAAGGGGTTGAATTGTTTCAAGTAGTACTATATTGACATTTTGAAAGATTGAAGTGCAAATGCTACTCCTGTAATTGAGATCAATATGACTGATCAAACAACTGCTATTTAGACAGTGAACTATTTATACTTGCCAGCTATTTGACTATACATAACAAGGGAAAAATAAATAGCAACATTTTATGTTGCTTGAATATTTAGAAAATAACAAAATGATTCAGAATATTTTGTAGGAGCAAAGAACCCATTATGTGCTATATTCACTTAACATATTGGAGCATTAGAAAATTCAGCTGGAGGTATTAGGCTGACTAATTTTCTGGGGCCGGTAGCACGCAGCTGCTGGACTTGCACCTGATCTTAAGCCAAGTTGCGCGACCATGAATGCATAACTTTAAGACTACTGCACTAAATTGTAGTAAACTCTTTTTTCACAAGGACCGGGTATAAAATCAATGCCTATCTGCGGGAACGCGTGAAATGAATTTCCTAGCCGTTTCCAAAGGAAACACTGAAGGAAGACCTCCCCAAGATGCAATGTTACCACACATCATACCTATTTCATATTATTTCGAGATAAACTAATGTCCTTTCCTGCTGAAATATTGCCATAAAAATATGCGGTCTACTAAAGAAAAATGACTTCATTCTCACACATTATTTTTTGCAAAAGTGCATCAAAATATTTACACATATAGCATAAGATTATTGGAATTATTTGGGCGCGAAACTAAAAAACACACTAAAGGCCATATGTTTTCCGATTTTACCAACAAGTTCATTAGTTTTCCAGCAAATAAAAAGCCAGAACTCCTTTTAAAATCAAAAGCACATTTTAAATTGAAGAAAGGTTTATAGCCACGGAATCAGCATGTCCAATAAATAATTTTACCAATGTCATTAACAGGCATATAAATGATTAAATCAATTTATTTTCAGTAACGTTATTGGCAAGATGACAAAAACAACAAGCTGCGATGTAAAATGGAGTGTCATTATTTATTTGGCAAGTAACGTTAGATGGCGGCATTGATCCATTTATTGAATGCCAAACTCCCGAGTGCTACTGCATACTCTGGCCTTGAACCTGGCCATTTTCAAACTCGGGGAAAAGTGAAGTAAAGCGCTGAACAAATAGCAATAGGGGACATCAGTTTCATTTCTTTGTATACAGCTAGCTCTATTTTGATACCAAAAGTTCACCTGTTTTATTTACATTACATTAAAGGTTCTTAGCAGACGCTCTTATCCAGAGCGACGTACAAAAAGTGCAAAAGATTGGTAGAAAAGTGCAGAGCTCTTAGGAGACAAGTACAAGTGCTAACAGTAAAAGTGACAGAGAACACATCATTCAGTTGTTACAAGTCCAAACCAATAGGCAAACACCAAATATATTGACAAAAAGACCAAATAAAATTAACAAAATCAAGGATAAGCAATTTACAATTGTGAATTCATTTAGCTAGTGTGAGCAGTTGCTGGTATACACAGGAATAGGAGCTCGAGCAATTGTTGCTGCTTTGAAAATTTTACTGCAATGTGTTCTCATGAACGCGCCTTGCAAAAAAAAAAAAAAAACAACTGGTTTGGAGCTGGTTTGAGTCACCCTTCCAAACTGCAATAGCGACAGAATATTCTTATCCTGAGTTTGACGCAGACGAATTACATGCATCTTACAGTCGTACTAATCTCACTCCGAAAAATAATAATGCTGGAAAAGCTCTGGCAGAGGGCGGAATCAAACCGCTAATATTCCATATCCATGATATGCACCCTACCTCAATGCCACTATATCGCTGAGTCATGCTGAGTTATTTAAATTTATGGCTAAAGCAGTTGGTCCAACAGAGATTTTAGCAAAGGCGTTTATTACATACTCCGACTTCTGTCTCAAAGATAGTAAGTCCAATCTTCGAAATTTTCATGACCAGCACAACTTTAGCTACAACTTGGATATAAAAATATTCATGTGGAGTGAAAACTGTTAGAGCAAGTTTAAGAGAAGACTTCTTGACGATTTTACAGCTGTTCATTATGTCACCACACTCTAAGTTCCCAGAATTTTATTTTTTTTATTATTTTAAAAAATTATGATAAAAACATTTTGGAAGTTACAAAAACATTGAACAGTAAAGAAATTATCCAAGCTTAGCTTAACATTTTCCATTTTGAATGACATTTCTAGCTAAAAGTATGACAGAGTAAAGAAAAGCTGAAAATAGCTGAATTTTGAAAAATCAGTTCCATTGTTTCCTATGGGAGAAAAATATTTAAATAAAAATTAATAACTCAAAAAGTATGAAAGATATCAAGAAGCATACAAGCAACATAATTCAAAACAAGCTGAATTTTTTTTAAGTTTTAATGAAGTTGCTGGGTCAAAGCATGTAGGAGTAGTAAGTCAGCAAAAAATGCGGAGAATAAAGAAAAGAAAGAAAGAAAGAAATACAGAGTGGGAAGAACATGAGTGTGCAAGCTTCCAGCTTGCCCACTAATAAATTCTGGGAACTTAGAGTGTGGTGATATAACTGTAAGAGTGGCAAACAGCTGTAAAACCGTCAAGAAGTCTTCTCTTGAACTTGCTGTAACTCCCACAGTTTTCACTCCACATGAATATTTTTATATCCAAGTTGTGCTGGTCACGAAAATGTAACTATGGAATCAATTAGACTAACAGTTTGGCAGAATGAGCCAAAAAGCGACAGGAGCACCAACCAAAACTCCGTTAACTTCTATATTAAATGAGACAAGAATATTCGGGTTGGAAAGCCGAAATACACAGTTTTATAACTTCCTCGTGTTCCCACGTTTTTGCCACTACGCACACAATTTTGACATGTTTTGCTCAGCAGACTCTCCCCTTCCGTATGGTACCTTTATTTCGCAGATTGGACTTACTATCTTTGAGACAAAAGTCTGAGTATGTAATGAATGCCTTAGCTAAATTCTCCGTTGGACGAACTGCTTTAGCCATAAACTGAAATAGCTCAGCATGACTCAGTGATATTGTGGCTTTGCGGTAGGGTGCATGTCATGGATGCGTAATATTAGCGGTTTGATTCCGCCCTCTGCTGGACCTTTTCTAGGCCTCAGCATTATTATTGTTTGGAGTAAGATTGGTACGACTGTAAGACGCATTTAATTCTTCTGCATCAAAGTCAGAATAAGAATATTCTGTTGCAGTTTTGAAGGGTGACTCAAACCAGCTCCAAGAGAGCACATTGAGCACAGCAAAGTCCGGCCAAGTCCACTCTTAGGGCACATCCACGAGAACACATTGCAGTAAAAATTTCAAAGCAGCAACAATTGCTTGAGCTGCTATTCCTGCTATTGTTCCTAGCTAAATAAATGTATACCAGCAAAAATTGTTCTACACTCAAAAAAAATGAAATGCTAAATAAATGAATGTTACGATTGCTTTAAATAAAAAACAGATTAGTTGCAAAATATTGGTGGAACCATCATAAAATAGAGCTATGTACAAAGAAATGAAACTGATGTCCCCAATCACTATTTGTTCAGCGCTTTACTTCACTTTTCCCCGAGTTTGAAAATAGCCGGGTTCAAGGTCAGAGTACATAGTAGCACTTGGTAGTTTGGCTTTCCGTAAATGGATCAATGCCACCATCTAATGTTACTTGCCAAATTATTAGACCTATTATTATTATAATTATGATAATTATTATTTTAACATTAATGCTTTACTCCTACTCAAACCGATCACTTTACAAAAATTAAATATTGATAAATAATGACACCCCATTTTACATTGCAGCTCGTTGTTCTTGTCATCTTGCCAATAACGTTACCAAAAATAAATTGGTTTAATCGTTTATATGCGTGTTAATGACATTGGTGAAAATATTTATTGTGCATGCTGATTCTGTGGCTATAAACCTTTCTTCAATTTCAAATGTGCTTTTGATTTTAAAAGGAGTTCTGGCTTTTTATTGGCTGGAAAATTAATGAACTAGTTGGTAAAATCAGAAAATATATAGCTTTTAATTTAGCTTGTTTTTTTAGTGTCGCGCCCGAATAATTTCCATAATCTTAAGCTATATGCGTAATTATATCGATGCACTTTTGCGAAAAATAATGCGTGAGAAGGAAGTTGTTTTTCTTAATTGTTAAAATGTTGCTGTTTATGTTTACCTTCATTACGTGCAGTCAAATAGCTGACAAGTACAAAATAGTCCACTGTCTAAATGGCAGTTGTTTGATCTGTCATATTGATCTCAATTACAGGAGTAGCATTTGCACTTGAATCTTTCAAAATGCCGATACAGTACTACTTGAAGCACTTCAACCCCTTTACCTACTTTTATGTACAAAACCACTTTAACTAGTATTTTCCTTTGGCATTTTCATGGCTTTTAAAGTGTGGTGATTTTTTTCCTCATTTTGTTTTGTTCACAATTTTTTTTTGTTCACAATCACAATTAAACAATAAAATATCCTACTGTCATAAATAATTTTAATTTCCAGAAGCTTAAAACTCATTTTCAACAGTTAACATTTAGAACAATTTGAACCTCACATTATAGGCAGCTTCCAGCTTGCCCACGCAGTTTCCCCTGGAACTGCACTTTTCTAGTTCAATAATGTTTTTCCACATTATATTATGTTATCCTTTGCAAATTTCAAGTCTCCTTAGATATATCATGATGTTCATTTTCGTAAATTATGATCCCAAATGGACTAAAGGATAGAGCCAGAATATGCTTTAGGGGCGTGGCTATGCTCTGGTCCTCGTCTGATACGGTCAGATCCACCCAATGATCCACCCCTCGCTCTTCCCTGGATCTTCAATTCACGCTCTCATCCAAAAGGAATCAAATCTGGTTTCAAAATCACAAAATGGCGCTGTTCAAAGTGCCAAAATCGAGGCTTCTTAATGGTCTGTGGGTGACGTCATAGTTGCTTCGTCCATCTTTTTATACAGTCTATGCTCACTCATAAAACCCCCCAAAAAACATTGGCGCCCCCTTTTATAATTGTTCTGGAAAATAAAAAGCCGAAAAAAGTGGAGGTTGGATACGGAATTCTTTCCCAATTAACATTGTGGAATGTAAGAATACTAGCATGCTATGGGTCATTCTGTGATCTGTGGCTAGGTTGGTAGTCTCTGCTGTTTTTGCTCAAACACGGCTAAACTCAAGAAAGTCTTGTGCAGTTAATCTTGCAAACATACTTTTATGAATTCGGTTTTTAAATATCACGTCTCTGAAGCTGATAATTAATGGTTTAGTAAACGTCAGTAAGTTGTGGTCGAGGATGTCAAGTGGATAATGCATTTGTATAGGCTAATAGCTGCGTGGACTGTGCAATAACTTGATAAATTCCGTTGTCATATTTTATGGTATTACACGGAATATACTTTCACCTTGTACCAATGTTGTGTACTGGTCAGAATTCTGCTTTTCTCATGATGTATTGTTTCTGAATCTATCTATGGGTAAATTAATGAAAATATATCATCTTTTATCCCCCTCTTTCATGTAAAGTTATTGCACTGAACCCTTCAATTGCTGCATGGTATAAGTAAACTGGTGTTTTATTAACTTATTGCTTAGACTGACATGAATGGAACCATCTTTCGGTATTGTACATAGCTGATTACTTTTGCTGCAAAATAATTGATAGTATAAGTATAACCCTAAGGCCACGTTTATTATTTGTAGATTAGGGGCAACTACTCAGCAGTAATTAGAGAAGGCAAAAAAAAAAAACAAATTAGAAGTTATGACCAGTTGGATCCATAGTAAAGAGCCTAGGTACTAAACTGGCATGCCTGCAGCCCAGATGGGTCACCCATCAAAACCTTTAGTGCACAAATGTAACAAAAGAGTCTCAAAAGTGTTGAGAAGCTGACATCTAAGATCAAGCAAGAATGATAAAATATTTTACTTTCAAAACTACAGTAATTGGTCTCTTCAGTTCCAAAACACTTGCAGGGTGTTGTTAAAGGAAGAGATGATTTAGCACAGTGGTAAACATGGGCCCGTCCCAACTTTTTTTGAAACATCTTGCTGGCATCAAATTCAAAATGAGCAGATATTTTTCAAAAACAATCAAATTTCTCAGTTTCAACATTTTATGTGTTGTCTTTCGTACTATTTTCGACAGTTTAAATGATTTGCCAATCATTGCAGTCTGTTTTTATTGACATGTCACACAACATCCAAACTTTTCAGAAAACAAGTTTGCATTGTATGGATTTCAAAAGAATGTAACGGTAGTACAGATAGGACCTGTGGATACGAACAACTGCTTTCCCACCCATGCACTTCGGTGTTCAAAATGTACTTATTTGTATGTTTTGTAATTATCATATGATGTGACCTTTCAGATTTGAAATCCGTATCGTAAAATTGCCTCACAGTCCAAAATGGAATGCATAATAAACACAATCATCAAAGCATTTAAGTCTTAAAGTGAAGCATGCCAGAATTAAAAGTTCATGCCAAGTTCACAGAAAGTTTATTACCAATTAAACTGAAAGGTTTCCTAGTTCAAAATTGCAAGTTGATGGCATCTTAATAATTGGTTTAAACCTGTAATCACAAACGGAATCATTTTGATTTTCAGCCTGATTGAGCTCTAATACAGAATGCAGAATGGAAGTGGTCTTGATTTTTAGGTTTCAATTAAGTGTGATGCTTGTTTCTAAACTGCAATCTTTGTTTTAGATCCTGCATGAGTCTGACTGCTAGCATCAACATAAATTTATTTCTTTCACCGAAGAAAACAATCTACTCCAATAAGTACACATTGTCTTCTAAAATACAAAAATATGAACCACAGTGACCTCAAGTAATGCATTTTTATAAGTGAATAACTGCACAATCTTTTAAAGCGTCAAACGTGTCTTACATCTAACATCATTTTTAAAAAAAAAAAAAACTCAAGTGAAAGAACCTTCAGGGAATGGTTTACCTCAGGGCTATTCAACATTATCCTGCAAGAGCCGGTGTGGGTGCAGGCTTTCATTCCAACCAAGCAGTTACGCACCTGATACTACTAATCAAGCTCTTCAGCAAAGACTCTTGGGGTTGATTAGTGAAGTCAGGTGTGTAAATGCTTGGTTGGAATGAAAGCCTGCACCCACACCAGCCCTTTCTGGATAAAGTTGAATAGCCCTGGTTTGCTTATATTGGCTAAAAAGAACATCTTAAGGTATGCTTAGAAAACCAAAGTGACCTTTATCATGAACTTTAAACAATGCAGCAATTACATTTTTTGTTACAGATATTTTCTCATGAATAGCAGAATATACTGTCCAACAAAATCAGCAAATAATACAAGTGATTCATTGTTAATTAGACTGTAAAACAGTGTAATGCGGTTTATTTTCTGCAATAAGAAATTAGGATCATAACATGACTTCAGTGATGCCAGTAATATTTTACTAACAAAAGTAAATTAGCTAAAACATCATTCTTTTATTTTGGCAATTCACAATCCCATTTCCAAAAAAGTTGGGACATGCAGATAAAAAAGAAAGCAGTGTTTGACAGTGCGAAGACACAAAGACAAGATATTAAATTTCTTCCCCTAAGTTATTGTTTTTTTGGGGGAAAAAAAAAACATTCATTTTGAATTCCATGCCTGCAACACATTCTAAAAAAGTTAGGATGGGGGTATATTAATCACCGTTTCATTACACCTTTCCTTTAATTATTTCACATAGTAATCATCTGAGGACATCAATGGTTTCATTTTTGAAGGATTTTCCCCATTCTTTCTTAATATACATGTTCATCCATTCGGATGCCTGGGGGTTTCATTGTCATATTTTGCACTTCTTAAAGAACTGCTGGCTTGTAAGAGGAGATGTCATGACCCTCCTGTGAATTCCTTTCATGTCCTCTCCCATCCAGTGAGTTGCATTTTGCTCAAATATATTATCTTTTTTGATTGGTTTGACATCCTGCATGCCTCCCCTTGCCAGGTGCATAACAGTTGTGTTCCCCATTTCCTTATGTGTCTGTGGTATATACGTATATACGCATAGGCATGGGAAATGGGGGGCTGCCGGGGCTGCAGCCCCCCCCCTCCTTTGCAGCCCCTCTTGATGTCGGCTGCAGGCTCATCTTGGATGTCACAGTAATTTTAACGGTAAAAATTAAAACAGAAAAATAAACACATCAATTGGCTTAAAACCATTTTGTACAGTCTATGTCAAAAACCTATATATTTCAATCTGGGTTGAAATATTTTAAATTATTCATTATGTATTGAGGAAACGCTTTTCAAAAAACCTGTGCGCTGACACAAACGCATTGGCGGCGAACAGCAAGCAGAGAGGGATATCTGATTTTTTCCTCCAAACAATATTTCAGTAAAACTAAAGTATATGATACAAACACTTCCGTTACTCGTGGAAGTGATGAAAGAACAGTACAAATGATGGAAGCAACAAATCATCGCAATAGCTATCACCCAGGACTAGCTAACGCCGTAGAGAGCATCAGCAGCGGCTCAACAGCAAGCACTCGGGATCCTTTCAGGAGAACATCATATTTCCTGGAATTTTTTGACAGATCCTCCAAAAATGGCGATGATTGCATTGTGTTAAAGAAAGCTTCATTCTTTGTTTTATCTGCAAACCTCAGTGACAATTCGTTTGCTGGAGCAACTGGGAAAAAGGCAAAAGAAAGAACTTGGTCAGCATGAGTTGTCAGACCTGCACTCTGATTCATTACGTGTGTTACGATGCTTTAAGTAACTCCAGTCAGTGCTATGTTTTGGGAGTTTGCAGCTTGGAATCAACATTCTGTCATAATCTGTGTGTTTTTGGCTTGGTTATGTTTATCATTTATTGTTTCATTTATCATTCATGTGTTTAGGGTTGCATCTGCCCCAGTCGCGTCTCGTCTTCCATGTGATTTGAGCCATGCACTTCCCTGTCCGTTCATGCATCTATTCGGGTATTTCCGTTGGTTTCTGTGGTTTCGAAATTCTTCCTTCACGTCTCGTTTCCTTTTTCCCGCTATTCACGTATTAACATATTAATTAAGACTAATACTTCATGTTACGTTATGTCATTACTAACATAGACTAATATACTCATCCTGAGTAATTTTGTGTATTAACATTCACCTGTCATGTTGTGTAAATATCACGTTGTTCATTTTTACTAATACTCTTTGCATTGCTCTAGTCTGTAAACTCCGCCCTCCTGTTCCTATCCCTGACTCTGCTGATTACTGCGATCTCCTGCACCTGTTTTACCTCGAGCTGCCTCCGTTCTATTATGCACTTAGGCAATTCCCTGATTGAGTCTGTTTTCATATTTAGGATTGGTTTGTCAATGGTGATGCGTGATCATGGTTTTAGCAACGTGTGCTTATTAATTTGATTGTTTAGCAAATTCCCGCCCTAGTTTAGTAATTTCCTTGTGTATATATTGTCTCAGTTCATACAGATTGTCAGATCTTCATTCCTTTTTCTCCCTTGCCTGCTTAGTGCCAGTATTCTTGTTTTTGCTTCCCTGTACAACTTTAGCCTGTGTCTGACCGATTACTCTTTTGCCTAGCCCTTTTGTTTTGATTGCCTCATTTTTGATTAGTACGAACCTTGCCTGCCTGACACGTCTCTGTGCTACCCCTGGCTTTTGCCTGGACTTTCAGTTTTGCTGAGCGTTTGGTTCTTCTGTCTGAATGACACATTCTGCAAGGACAGTGTTGTAACATTTATTCAGATCGACTAAATTTCTGGGCCATGAAGTAATACTGCTCAGAGGGCACCATCATCGCGACACGTACTGAAGCAGCTCGTGTGACAGAATGCACTTTTTACCAAAAACTCGAGAATGGCTTTAACTTACCCCCTGTAAAAAGATGTAAAAAAAAAAAATGCCAGTTTGGGAGAATTTCAAGAATGCTGATTATGATCCCAAAGGGAACGATTATTTTCGCCTTTTATGGGATTAGTCTGCTGCCTGGATGTTGGCGAAACTGACAAGCTACATTCATTAAGGATAGTTGATTGAATTAAAAATTACATCATTTAATGCGATGAATCACTTTATTCAAATGGAGGATTTTGTACGAGGATTATTTGTTTATTTTTGGGGCTGACGACCTCCTGTAACTTATAAAAACGGCACATAATAGCTAGGCTTACAAAGTGAAGTCCTTCTGCGCCAATGTTTTATAGAGCGCGACAAGAAGATGTTTCTGTTGTAAATGTAAAAAATGCTGAAACGGGAGATGGAATTCAGAGAAAGGGAAATAATTCCGTATCCAACCTCAACTTTTTTAAGCTTTTAATTTTCCAGAACAATTTTAAAAGGGGGCTCGCCTTTATATTTCAGAGGGTTTTATTTGTGAGAAGGGGGGTACTTGTCATCCCTATAATTACGTGCGCGTTTTCAATGTAGCCTGTCGGTGGTTTCTTGGTCATTTCCTCATTAATAATTTCTTAATCATTATACGATTATGTATTGGTCTTGTTCATTCAAATAATAAATAGTTTGATTGTGAATCAGGCGATATCAAACTGGGAGGGGTTGTGAGCCATCATGTGTGAGACAGGCAAATCCTGGCAGCATTACCAGGAGTTGGGGTTGAAGAGGTTGAAACAAATAAGGCAACAAAAGCATAATCACTTTTTAAATGACACATGCATACAAAACAAAGGAACTTATTGGGATAAAACGTAGAAAAAAATTCAGGCCCCAGGACAACAAAACGATTATAAATTATCATTTTTTGTAATCGGTTATGATTTATATGGTGAGTATTCTTTTATTCCAGTACTCGTTTACACCCTTAGTTGCTATGACCGCTGTTGCAAAGACCAACATTGTCATAAAGCCCTCATGTAGCGCTATAAAAAAAAAAAAAAATCATTATTATTTTTTTTTTAAATGACGTCACTCTTCTACTTTCGGTTGGCAGCCCCCCCTAATTCAAACATCTTCCCGCGCGCCTGTATATATATATATATATATATATATATATATATATATATATATATATCCCATTGCTTTCAGTGCGCAAGTTGATGGATTATCGCTCGCTATATGCCCTTCAAACGACCATTCAGTATCTTCCAAGTCTAGAGTTATCGTCTTCGGAAATGATTTGTTTTAACTGGCTATTTATGTGTTACCTAATTGAAAGCTTTATGATTCAAGATTGCAGCTTCACAGAGAGGAAGGGAATGGCAAGACACTTAGGGCTCTATCTTTCACACTGCCTTACCCGTTGCCACTACCTGCAACCCGTGAATTACCCATTTAGCAGCTTCCACTATCCCTAAACGATATCTTGCGGCCACACTACCCGCTATGCATTATGCCGAATCCTTTATTTGCGCCTGGAGGTGTGCCTGTGGGCGTGTTTATGCGCTTTCCCTACAATTGCTATCTTGACCTCACACGTTAGGTAAAGCGTATAGCGGGTCCTAAAACCACCCGCTACCCGCATTTGGGCTTTTACAAGAGCGCTATGCACTAGCACTCAGCAATGGAAATTTTTTTTCCAGCGAGAGCGGCATTTCAGAACTCTCTTGCGAATGAAGGTAATTTCGGCGACAAGTATGTACACCTGTTTTTGCAGCACGGTCACGCAACTTGCTGTAAAAAAATAGACAGCTGCCCGATTGGAAAATGTAAGCGGATCTAAACCACGTACTTGTCACCAGAATTACCTTCACTCGCTGAAGAGTTCTGAAATGCCGCTCTCGCTGCGGAAAAAAAAAAAGTTACGTCGATGAGTGCCAGTGCATATACCTAATTTTATTTTTTCTAAAATGGGATTTTGTTCTATGCTTCATTTCAGACGGGAGAGGGAGTTGGAAGTGCATGGCGAAACGCATTTTTTTTTTTTTTTTTTTTTTATTTGAAGTTTCCATCACAAAAGGGGTAGGCTTGATTTTTTTTTTTTTTTTTTACTACATACCAAACATTAAACAATATGTCAATGTCAAATAATAATAATAATAATAATAATAATAATAATACTACAATTCATGATTAACTTAACAAAAACAGATCCTCCCCTGACTGGATTTGACCTCATGCACGGGCAATTTAACTTCGTCAACGGAGAAACTTGGCGACCTTCCTCTCTCCATCACAGATTTCCGTTTGAGGATTTGGGATAGCGCAGCCTGCTCCGAAAGGCAGTGGCACCTGGCACACTGATTGGTTTCACTGGCGTAATGCCCAAACCACGCCTATGCATAATGTAACAGGTAGCGCTGGTGTTTTAGGGATATAGGCAGGTGTGCAAGATAGCAACTTTCGCGGGGGAACGCCTCTTATGCAATGCGAAATCCCCAAATAATGGGTTTAGGGACTCTGGCGTAAGATAGGGCCCTTAAAGTTAAGACACTTGAAGCGTTTAGAATCACATCGTATTTCAGTTTATTTTCATGATTTTGATAGAGAAAAAGGGCTGCAAACTTCATGAAAATCTTCATGAAAATTCAGCATTGAAGTTAAAAAAATAATACTGAGAATTGAAAAATGGCTGGGGGTTAAAACTCTTCATTTCTGGGATCATAAACTCCTTGACCACAAGTACAAGTCATCAGGAGCAGTGGTTCCCTACCCAGTTGTCAAGGACCCCCTGCCCTGCAGGTTTTTGCTCCAGCTCTACTCTTTCACAACTGATCCATTTAAGGGCTTCATGCTGATTGGCTGAAAAAGATCTACCTGAACAGGCTGTGCATGAAGATGCATTGGGCCTTAAATGGAGGTGTGCAAAAGTAGAACTGCAACAAAAACCTGCAGGACAGGAGGTTCTTGAGGACTGGGTTGGGAACCACTGATCAGGACCATTAAATTCTAAATTACCTACTCTCTAGGCACCAAATAAGACAGCTATCCAGGTGGCTCCCCGAACTCCAAGATCCCTCAAAATGGCGCACGGTCAAATCATAAAATAATCATATATTTAACATTAGTCAACTTTTGATGCATGAAATTCAATATGAAATAATGATTTTCTGGTTGAATTGAATATGAGTGTATCAATATAGGTGCAGTTGGACATCAATGGTCACCAGTAACCTCTCCAAACACAAAACATGCCTTTTCTCCATGATAAGGTTTAGAATTTTGTCCATTTTTCTTCAGTCCCACAAGCCAGCGCACATACTCATTAAAGGAAGTGCTTATTTAATGGTCAGAACATTCAACCTACAATGAAAAGCTTGCAGTTCCCACTTCTGAGCTTGCAGCCTTATATGAACACTTTCCACACCTTATCAGGAACAAGTATAACTCACCAACTCAGTAATATCTGAAATGTACTTTATATTTTAACAGAACAGACATTCCTTTACCAGGAAAAAACCAGAAATGCCCCAACATACAGTAGCTATGATGAAGAAAGACTAACGGTTACTCTTACAAACCAAAGAGGCAAACAAGCTCTGTGATCATCACGGCTATGGCAAACCGAGAATAAAAAACAGCTAGCCAGCTAGCCAGCTACCCATAGTTTGAAAAAATATATAAAATGGCACTTAACCAAAGTGAACAAAAACATTTTTTCATTGAATCCCTCCTTCAGAGACACAACTGTATCGGGTAGAAGGAACCCTCAAGTCCCTCAAGTTTCATTCGGAATAATTAGTCAGTTAGTTTAGTTTATTGTCCCCGAGGGGAAATTTGTTTTCACAGAAACTGTACAGGTTAACAGGATAAACATTTAACATATAAAAAGGACATTCAGTGAATACAAAGCATACAGTGGGGACTATAAAAAAAAAAAAAAAACGGACACATATTATACACATAGTACAGGGTAGTGGTGGGTTCATATGGCGGGTTTGTACAGTGGGTGATAGGATCAATACCTCAGCGCTTTCTTCTGTTAAGGGTCGCTATGACAGAGGGTATCAGGGTCCTGCTGAAATGTGCTCTTCTGTATTTCAGAGTCCTGTATCTCCCTCCAGAGGGCATAATAGTGAGGTGACAGTGCAATGGGTGGGTGTAGTCCTGTGCTATTGTGTTTGCGATGCGTGTGATGGCCTTGTCATTCAGTTCAGAGATTGGGAGTGGGGAGACCTCTGATTTTGGCTGCAAAATTGGCTATGCATGTGAGTTTGACCCAGTTTGTAACAGTGAGCATGTTAAAGAAGGAGGTGGAACAATACAGTAAAATGGGTTGTACAATACTCCGATATAACAGAAGGAGGAGACGGGGGGCAGCATGGAGTCCTTTAAGTTTACGGATGGCTGAGAGTCTTTGTTGGCTTCTTTTTTGAATAATTCCCATTGACCATATCCATACCTTATTTAAATCCCGTAAATATAACTGAACACTTCAGGCCAGTTTTGGGAGTCTTTTTTCTTTGAAATCACGTCATTTTCAGCTGCGCAATCGTGAGTAACATGAAGACAATACCATCTACCTTGCTGTTACGCAGAGGTTTGTATAGTCTTCTTTTTTTCCAATCAATGTCTTTCAGTTACTGTGGAAAGTTTAAACTCTCTGGTATTGGATAAGAAACGAGTCAATCAATACATCATCACCGGGGAAGATTTACGTGGGCGTGAACTATAAGTGTGCAGTTACGCAGATGAGCCTTAGTAAATAATTGAGTGATTGGCTATCAACATGAGTACATAGGAGGATGTGAGGGAGCGCTGAATGCGTTGATGGAGGAATCTATGCATAAATCCACGGTAGGGAACTACGCGTTTTTGATATGTGATGACTATAATTGATAAGTAGAATGACACAATATCAACACCATGTCGAATTTTTGCTTCAGAAAACCAATTTTTTTTAACAACTAATTGGGATACCATTGACTCACTATAGCTGAAGTGGTTTCTACAGTGGGCAATGATTTTTTCTGTAGTTAGAGATCAATTTTTTTGAACTGCTGGATAGATACTATGGGCTAGTATATAGATTAGTTTGCACATCAGGCTTGGCTGAGGAGTTAATTCATGCAACTTCTGAAAAACTGGGATGGGAGTGAACCTGTCCATATTTTAAACCGTGTTTGAGCTCGCTTGCTAGTGAATATTCAATAACTGATCCGGGTGTGCCATCTAATGATAGAATATTGTAACTGCTTGCATAAATTTCCAGCTCCATGTCCGCGGGCAGACACGTGTGCACAAAGAGGTTAATAGCAGTAAGCTCCCAAGCCTTCCTCTTGGTCTCCAGGATTCATTCTGCTGTCTGTTTCTCAGCCCAGTTTATTAGCGACACCTCCCAAGCCGTCTGTGGTTATTGGGATTGGTACTGCTGTTCTGCTAAACTCTCCAGTCCTGGCATCTGATAGTTCTGCTTTGGTGATGGTGTTCTCCATCTGGCTACCTCCCGGGATACCACTGGCCGGGTGCAGACATGCCCTGCACTCAACTCCACTACCATCTGAACTGAACTGTGCCATTCTGCTCTGGGCTTTGTCCCACATAGTCATTACCGTTTTGCTATTGCTGAGGCAATGAGGAAGGTGTTTGACTGGTCCTGCTTCAGCCACGGTGCTACCCAGAAGTTGCTCCAGCTGCACCAAGGCTGTCTGGCAGTTTCAGAATATTCCATCAACTTGCAAACTCTAGCTGTTTCTACATGCTGGGACTCACTGGCACTTTATGACACCAAATCATTTAGTTTGGCAGAGTGAGTCTAGGACAAACCAACCACCTGTGTTCTTCCCCCTGACCTGGACAGCCTCATCAATTTGGTGCTCAGATTTCAGGCTATAAGAAACGTGGCTGGATGGGTGGATGAGGTTACAGGTACCTGCTCTGCCTGCATCCCAAGATGCTCAACCCGGAGCCTCATCCCACCTTCACCTCCTGAGGAATAGCTGCGCTAAATTAAACAGAATATCTGCCTGTACTGTGGGGGTGCCTACCATGCCATTGCTGAATGCCCTGTTCGGCAGACATGAGTTACATCTAAGAGAGAGTAATTGCCTGGTGTTGCGATCTCATCTTCTCGTCTACTCCTTCCCATTCACCTGAGCTGGCAGGGTCACCCTATCTCCACCCAGACCTCAATGGACTCAGGGGCAGACAGGAACTATCCATCCTGGTCTCATTAACCTCCTGAGGGTCCCAGCTGAACCACTGCCAGCACCTTTCTGGCCCCAAGGTCTTAAGGGAATTGACCTTCCCGATGTTGTGGAAGTAACCAGACTAGTGCCCGTGCTGACCTTCGGTACCCACTCAGAAGAGTTGGCATTTCTCATCAGGGAGTCACGGCATGCCCAGTGGTGTTGGGAAGGCCCTGGCTTGAACATCATAACCCTCATGTGGACTAGCCCTCAATACTCATCCAAGAGTGGAGTTCGTCATGCTCAGTCCTGCCGTCGCGCAGTTTCCAGTCAAACTGCACCATCATCTTTAGACAGCCAGCAGGAGCCGCCAGACAAGAAGGGGGTTTCCACAATTTACCACAAACTCCGTCTGGCATTCAGCATAACTCGAGCTATGTCGCTTTCCCCACACAGACTCTATGACTGTTATCCTGAACATTGCCCCCCAGGGGGTCGCTTGTATACCCTTACAACACAAGAACCCAAGCTATGGACGAGTGCATAAATCAATCCCTGGCTTGTGGAAGCATTCAAACTTCTTTGTCACCAGCCGGAGCTGGATTCTTCTTTATGACCAAAAAAGATGGGTTTCTACATCCCTGCATAGATTACCAGGGACTTACTGCAATTACTCTTAGGAATTGTTACCCTCCTCTTCTAATGAACTCATTCTTCAACCTCTAGGGTTGTTGTTATTTTACCAAGCAACCCTTACCACCTAGTGTGCATGCCAGAAGGAGATGAATAGAAGGCAGTGTTTACACCCTTGTGGCAAGTACAAATATGTGGTGATGCCATTTGAGCTTGCTAAGAATCTGCATTCCAGAATCTCATATATGATGTCCTCCAAGACATGGTCTCCCAGTTGGTATGTTTTTGCGTAGACAATATCCTGGTGTTCTCAACGAACCGCGGAGGACCATATCGACCATGTTCAACTGGTTATTCAAAAACTGTTTGAGAATCATCTCAATGTTTAAGAATCAAGTGCAAATTCCACCGTACACACCACCATCTCCTTCTTGGGCTTCACAGTGATACATGGTGCCTAAAAGATGGATCGCCAGAAAAGTAGGCAGACCGCAAAGACCATTAGGAGCTGCAGAGGTTCCTTGGGTTTGCTAATTTCAATTAGCGGTTTATTCAAGAGGTTTAAAGGTTTATTCGATATATTTAGAAGTTTATTGAAGGGTATGCCACAGTAGTTGCCTCCGTGGCAGCGCTCTTGTCCACCAAGACTCCCTTTGCTTGGACCCCCCCCAACTGGCCTCTGCCTTTAATCATCTCAAAGAATTATTTGTAACTGCTCCTGTCCTCATGCTCCCTGACCCCTAGCACTAGTTCGTCGTTGAAGTCGATGCCTCCAATATGATTGCTGGGGCTGTTGACTCTCAGCGAGGGATTGTACTCCGGACTGAACCCTGTCTCTGCATCTGGTTCCTTGGATGAGGAATGCAACAGAATATATGTTTTTGTTGCATTCCTCATCCGAGGAAGTCCCAATTTTAACAAAGGATTCTGAAAGCCTGGACCCAAATTACCCTGGTAAGCAATTTTCAGCCCATACCTATGATTTGTTCCAAAGATTCTGGCCGCAAAAATCCCTATAAATTGGCACTTGCGATTTAAGACGTCAAAAAGAGGGCGTAGCTCCAGAATTTTGGGGGGCCATATCTCAGAAACCCCTTGGAGTAGGAGCCTAAAATTTTGCATGTGCTAATTATGAATATATAGGTGCTCCCAAAATTAATTTGAGCCAAATCTGAGTTGATGACTGCGAAAGATTCTTGTATTTTTGTTGAGTTCATATGGAATGACCCCTGTAACATTCATTAGATCCTATCAACTTGCTTGTAAATGGCTAACATATGCATTATAAAATGAAGCCCAAAGGATCACAAAAATGGCAGAACTGCCATTCATTCATGAATGCGTAGTAGTCAAGTAATATTGCAATGTATGCAAGTATTTGGCCATAAATTGGGACAGGTAAGGCAGTCATGAGGGAATTAATTTCCTCGTGGTTCTTAAATGAAACTCAAATTACTTTTACCAGTATTGCAGGCTGAAAAGACAGAGATTCAAGGAAGTTTTGAACATGGGTTTTCTTGCAAAAAGGCATGGAAAAGCCAGAGATTTCTGCTGCAATTTCCATTTTTGTTTTAATGTAAAATCATACTTCCACGTCCAAAAACTGATGAGTACACTATGCGTTATGAGTACCAGACTGTACAAGTAGACTCCTGAGAAATAACCTCAGCAATTGAATGTATAATGCCCAAATTATTGACAAACCCACTCTATTTTCATTCATATTATTAGGCTGATATAAGCCACACAGCACGGTAAATAAAAATGCCAGAATTTTTCTAGAACAAGTTGGAAAAACAAGATTAATTTTCTACTGTTATTGACCTAATATAAAAGCTGCTCCACAAATTTTCTGGCATGTCCACATGACCAAATCATGCCGTGAATTTAGGTATTTTTGGGCATTATTTTACCATAAGCATTTTCAGATGCAAGTTACTTCTAAACTAGAGACAGGAAATTAGATTGGATTTAAGGGGCCAGTGTGCTGTTGCAGCTGAGGATGAGGCTGTAATATGAACCCCTGATTATGCATTCTTCGGGCAAGGGGACCAACTAAAAATCAAATAAAAATTTTGGTTCTGTAAAAATTTTCATTTTCAACAGCCTATTACAGGAAAACCAAATGAGATATGCCAAATCTGATCGCAGATTCATAAATTTCAGGTAATTTTACTTAAGTGCAACCATTGACATTAATTTAGCAGCACTGTAAAGTGTATTTGTATCCCTTAAAAAATGCTTATAAGTCATTGACACATTTGCGAGTGACTAGACACCACCTCCTTAAATTGGCAGTTACTCCATGGAAAATTTGGAGTTGAAACTTAAAATTTGGGATTTGACCATTTGGAATGATGATTTACTCATGATTTTTTTCAAATTTTTCTGAGATGGTGAGGTGCAAACTTTCCGAAGACTGGTCCATTTGGCATGGAATGACCCTGTAATATTCCTCTGGAAGATTAGTTCTTCAACCTGGTGATTGGCATGTGTGGATTAAGACTATTTCATTGCCTTTGTGCATTTTCATTTGACTTTTGATTCTCGCCTTACCCTTTATTAGGTTTGATTTGATTTTTGTGGTAGACCCTTAGCTTTTTCCATTTGACTCTTACCTTAGCCCTCCAGTCTGGTTGTGGGTGTCTTATGTTTGACCCCAGTTCATAAATGTAACTTCATCTTTCATCTTGGCCCATGTGTACACTGGTGACTCTGGTCACGTAAGTGTTCCCTGACGATCAACTGATCCTTCCACCAGGACATTTCTTCTTGTTATTTTGCTTTGTTCTTTCTCCTTTATTATTTTTTAATGTGATTCTGGGTAGAAACTATTAACTCTCTTGGAGTACTCTATTCATTCACTCAATTTGTGCTTGTAGTTAAGTATTTAACTTCCTAAAGCCCAATGTACCCCTAGCAGTAACGCCAGCGTGATGGGATTTTCAATGGGGTGAAGTGATTCTCTGACGCTTAAACGCATAATTGCTTTTCAGCTGTTCCTGTTTAGATCGCTTGATTAGTAATCACACAATTTATTTATTGAATAATCAAGACCAATATATAAGCCTGTAATTATTAAGATAGTATTAAGAAATGACAGAGATCACCGAAAGGCCGCATTGACAACGTACTTAGCAGTGGTATTGTAGGGATGGAAAAAAAATAATTATAATGGTCATTTATTGATCCAGTACTTTCCCTGAATTCCATCTCCCATTCCAGCATTTTTTTAGCAGTGCAGCCTGATTAATTTTATGATTGCACTTAATCAAAATGTTTTTAGCATTCAAAAAAATAGGCAACATTTGCAGGGAACCGCACACTGGTTGCCGCAAAGTGATAATAATTAATTTATTAAATTACAAACGCTTCTTACGTTGAATCATTGGTGATTGAATACTTTAGTAAATTGGTTATAAGTGCATTGTGAAAGTTTGACGCATGGCATGCATTTAAAATAATTTAAAATGCATGCCACGCATCAAAATTTTATGGTCGCAAAATCATTAATGAGGTCTCTATGGTCTAACTTCTGGGAAAGTTGTAGGAAGGCCACAATATGAGATTGTATGAACAGCAATTCTCAAATTAATTTATTCGAAACAAAATCTTAAGCGAAACCTTATCTACATACAATCTTCAGCAGAATTTACTACATGATATTCTACTTCAAGATGGAATTTCGAGAAATGACAGTTAATTTCTGCCCATGCAAACTCATATTGTAGCCTGCCTCTTTGACACAAAGCTATGTCTTAATCATTAATGGCAATGCAGCTTATTGGTAGCCTTTTTGCCCTGTAAATTAATCTGATTTTCAGATTCTTAATTGGAAATAGGTTGAGAGTTAACCTGCGCTGTGGTAATGCCACTGATTGCAGACAGTTTTAACTTTACATAAGCAAACTTTACAAGTGGACCTACGTCGACAAAACTGCATTTTTTAAAACGTTTTCTCAGGCTATCAAACCGATTGGACACTGATGCTGAAAAAATTACCGTTTTATGAGCTACAGGAATTCAGAAGCTTTGAAAGACATAGATATTTTATGTCACCATTAATGAGGATAAAAAAAATGCTAGATAATAATTGCAATGGACAATAATGCAAACTGAGAGGAACAGGACAGTAATCCTAAGGACTGATCCTCGGAACTGAACGAATTAACACTAAGTTGCCAATTGCGAAATGAGAACGGGTTTGGAGAAGTAATGCGCCTTGAGGTGAGGTGAGGTGAGACCAGGGCTATAACCCTCTGATGGCTAGTCCCGAGTGGAAGAGGTTAAAGTCTGGGAAACATTTGAAAGCTAACCGTAGGATTAGTTTAGATTTGGTTAGACAGTGATAGGGACAGGAGCTACAATTTGACTTACAATTTATTTCCGCTGCAGATTAGCCTCCCCCATTCTTTCCTCATTCATATACCTGTTGTGGCCTGACCAAGACCAGGTCATAACATCCTTTTATATCCGAGCATGACAGCATTTCCTTTGAAACACTTGAATTCTTGTTATAGCTATCCACCACTTTCCGAGTTTTACGTCGCTCTAAAGTGTTGCCGGTATAAACTTCAGAATGTGAATGTATTTAAGAAAAAAACTGAAATTGATAAGATAATATAAATTTTATCGTATTGTTTCCAATTCACTACAGGTCAAGGCTGATTTACAAATTACTGATTTCTTTTTCACTCACCAGCCAAGAGGCAGGCAGAGCTATTGGAGTCAGGTGTCCTACGTTGTTATCGTCTTCATGGTCACGGTCATGTTCTGCTAGCAAAATCTATCTTAATCTTCTCCTCCAGAATCCTCTGCCAGATTCTCTTCATATTTTGAAAACAGCTTCCTTGGGACCTTGTCTCTGAAGTTTGTTTGCAGTCTTTAAAATGTTTCATTTTTAGATTTTTAAATAATGACATTCCCCCCATTTTGAAAATATGCTCGTTAATATTAGTTAGTAGCTGATCAGCATGCTGTGACATAGTATATTGATTCATGTGGGTTTTGCTCAGACTGGTCTTGAATGCCGACTGGTGAGCAACAGGGCCACTGGTCCTATTTTCATTTTTTTTTTTTCTGAATTGTCACACCTACAGAAATGAGTGAAAGGTCCGTCAGGTCCCGCCAAAACAGTGCTGTGAAATTGATGTCAACATGAATTCCCGGGTCAAGGATTTACCAGCAGAACATTTCCTTGAGCATCACAGTTCCTGCAGTGCATCCTGGAGCCGTCTCTTTCCCAGGTAAACAGCACACTCATACTCAGCCAATGTTCCTGATGCAAAAGAAATTGGGATTCATTTGAGCAGGTGACCGTCTCTTGCTGCTTAAAGGTCCAGTTCTAAAGCTCATGCACCCGTTGTAAGCACTTTTGATGTGGCAGGAATTAGAGTAGGCACTCTGAATAGTCTGCAGCTACGAAGCCCTATACCCAGCAGGGTGGGATGCACTGTTGGTTGCATATTCCTGTCATAAACTTTCTTAAAATTTCTGTAAATTTTGTCTCAGTAGCCCTTTTGTCAGTTCAGACCAGAGGGGATAGCCTTTTTTGAGCTTGTGCATTGATGAGCCCTGGGCACCCAACACCGTGTCACTAGTTTGTAGTCTGTTCCTTCTTTGACCACTGTTGGTCGATACTCATAACTGCTGGCTGTGAGCACTTCATAAGCCTTGCTTCTTTAAGGTGCTCACATCTTGGCCCATGTTTCCCCAGATTTCTCCAGCAACCAAGACAGCAACAATGACAAATGATTGTATACTCACCATCAAAGGTTTGTTCGCAGACCATGACGGGGCATTTGTTGTAAGATAATCAATGTTATTTTCTTCACCTGTGAGTGGTGTATGTTCCATTTTATAGCTAACATCATCACGATCTAAAAAGATGCAGCTTCAAAAATTCAGCACATTGTCTTCCAGAAATATAATTTGTCCAAAGGGAAATGTCTTTTTGGTGCTCTCAATAACTGAACTTGACCTTGGACACACATACCCCACAAATCCCTGTTAGCTTTTACTAGCTTTATTTCTTTGTGAATTGCAAAAACTGTATTCTTCAAATTAATTTCCCTCTTATCCTTCTTATGCTATACGGAGCATAAAAGACACAAGAAGGACAGTTTTTTTCCCCTCACCCAAGGAAGTTAATGGTGCAAGTATGTTGATCGTCATGTTTGTTTGTCTGTCTGCACACATTTTTGTTAACATTTTTGTTAACAATATTTCTTCAGTTCCTTTTTGTCTATCAGATCTCCTGAAGGGCAAGGCCATGCAGCAGCCACTTTATGTTGAGCCTGAGAGCTGCCCCACTGGCAATTGAATCGGTGAATTCAATAAGGGACCAACTCCATGTTGAAAATGTGTGGAGTTGGGCCCTTATTGAATTCACCAATTCAATCAGAATGCAAATCAAATTGGAAGCCTACATTCCCCTTTTCTTCAAGGGATGTGCTTTTTATTATTATTTAAAATTACTGAGGAATGTGAAATTATGTTTGTTGGCTTGTGTGTGAAACTTTGTTAAATTGGTAGTTGAATTGGTCTAGTTCATTTCATTTGTCAAGTTAATTTGTGGTTGTGTTGATCCCTTTTTCCCTGATGTGTATTTTATTTTTGCCACTCTCTATTTAGGTTTCCACAAATTTCATTTGGGTAGGTCAGTTTTGTTCTGTTAAGTTTTAAATTCATTGATTGTTTGTTGGCCTCATTTATTTCTCGGGCCCTTCTTTTGAAAATATTTCTCACTTTTATGGTTTTATCACCATAGTTTTGGATCTTTTTTGGGGGTTAACAAAACCCTTGTTTTTGCACTCTGCCAGTGATTTCCTGCCTTTTTTTTTTTTTTTTTTTGGCCACGTCCCTCACACACTAGTATATCAATGAAAATCCCTATCCCTAAAGGGGCAGATTTTGCCAATTGTGATGATCAGATAACTCAAACATTGGAGCTATAAGTTCGTATCACCACTTCATACAGAAGTTATCTACCGACTCCTGTACTTTTGGGTCAAGGACATCCAAAAGGTGAAAATCACATCATGGATAATATCTAGTGACTAAGACAAGCTAGAGGCATGGGACCACGTTAAAAGATTCTGGCAAATTGCCCCTTTTTAGCCTTGTTGGGTCATTTCCACCCATAATGACAACTGGAAAAAAAAAAACTGACGGTGAAATTAGGTTTTGCAGGGTATAGGCAAATTTGCCCACAGCCAATTTGAACCATCTTCTGGTTCAAAACAGTTTACAACAGTTTATGAAAACATCTAAATGGCTTTTCTGAGAAATATGTTGTATATAATAAAAATGGCTTGAATACACCATGTTACCGGTCTCGCAATTTAACAACACTCACACATTATTTGGCCAACTATATGAGGCAACTTTTATGAAAATATCTTAGATGTGTTTTCATAGGAACCTGGTTGTTTTTCAAGATGAACTTAACGTTTTGCATCCAGACAGATGCATTTTTCAATGGAAAAATGTCTGAAACTTCTTCAGTTTTTCACAAATATACTTATGTTTGGTATCAAAATGTCTGTCATGTTGTTGTGTAGCCACTAAGAATCATCTGGTTTTTCAGAACAATATGGGTTTAAATGTGGACTTTTCGAGGCCTTGCCCCACAAAAATCTTGAAATCACTAAATAGGTCACAGTTCACTTCCTGTATGCACAATTCACATTTCAAATCTATTTTCTGGACAGTCCCACAAGTAGATACATACAATCAGAAGATGGCTCAAATTGGGCTGTGCTGCAAAACCTCCTTTTGAAGTTCAAGGTCAAATTTGGACTTTTTTGTTTGATAACCAAGTATGTTCCAATTTTCAGAGATTAAAAATATTAGGACCCGAGGTAAATTCCCAAAGTTTCATAAAAATTGGACCAGCCATTTAGAGACTAAGACCATTTCCATGGCAAATATTTTATCTCTTATCATGGTACATTATTGCCAGAGATGCCAAGTCTCACGCTTTCGGCGTAGGTCTCACGCATTTTTAGGCTTATTCACCATAGTCCACAATTATTCATTGAATGCTTAATGAGATTCTCACGTGGAATTAAAATCCTTATGCATTGAAGTTTCCATTTCACTTGGGTAAAGGTGCACCTCATCACAAGTAGCATGGAAAGCGATCATGACTCCGGACTTTGTGCTTCTCTTTACTCAGGGATTGGAAACAATGCATGTGTTTCATGATCATTTAAATTGTTTTAATGAAATAAGACCATTTTTTATGCAATTCCATTCCAAACGTTTTTATGCAATTCCATTGCTTTCAATCCCTCAGTAAAGACAAGCCTGAGAATTCCTGAGTCATAATCGATTTCCGTGTCATTAGTGGGGAAATCCGCCGTAATGCACGTGAAACTGATTAACTTGATGCACAATGACTTAAATTCCACGAGTGAATTTCTTCAGTGCGCGTTGATTGAATAATTGCTGGAACGTGAATGCCACTAAGAGAGAGACTCATGCCTAAGGCGTGAGACTTGGCGTCTTTGTATTGCATGGTGGAATCTTTGATTTCAACCAAGCCTCAATGAATGCGGTGCAAGTATCATCCAATGATTGATCTGTCAAATGACTGATCCGACAAACAGTAAGACATTCAAATTGAAATGGACAAATCTTTTTTTATTCAGGTGAATCCTAAAGAGATAAAGATCAAATTTTCAAGAGAGACCTGATGTACATAAAATAAAATAAAAATATAAACATTCATAACTACATGATCTAATTACAATTACATTAGAATTACAATATGATATAAAACAAATTATCATGGATAAAACAATCTTGTGTAAAATAAGGTTTATAATAGGCTTGGGCCGATTTTCGATTATATCGAATATCGCGATATTTGTCGTCATATGCAATATTTTTAACAATATCAACCATCAAACAGCTGTTATGGCATCCTCGGACTTTTATTTTACTTTCATACTCCTCCTTCTTTCCACGCGAAAATCGATCAAAAATAACTGCTGAATTATTTGGGTTAGCCCGCATGCAGCATTTCAGTACGCAGACATGGCGGATTTAGTCGCAAAGAAGAATGCTAGCTCGCAAATTTGGCAACATTTCGGCTTTCAACCAGGGGATAATGAAAGTTTGTGTTGGAGTGTGAATGGTTAAAAGGAAAGAAGCCCTTTGTCTCCCCCTGCAGCTGACCCGCGGTAAATTTACAGAGGTTTTAGCAGTAGTAATTCAATGAGTGTAATTTCAAATGACTGTAAAATTGACCAATCATATTTCCCCTATGAATGGGCTGTATTATTGCGAACTATGACAAGTTCCGCCCACTGTCCCCCGGGTAAATCACAAGCTTGAAAAAAAAAAAACGGCGGTAAATAACCTATCTAGCCAGTGTTCTTGTTTCATGATGGAAGACGTGAGCAGCGCTCAGCACTGTGAGTTATTAGGATATTGTTTCAAGTTTACTAAACACGCCGTTTTTCAGATTAACATTCAATGAGAAGTTGGAGTTAATCAACAAGGGATGACCTACACCAGACCCTAATTTGGCGCAAAAAACCAAGGCTTTTGAGAGGCATTTCAACACCAGCAATTACGCACGATACCCATGTCAGGATGGGCCAAAAAGGAAAATCTGTATTGCTTGGATTGTCTGCCTTGGGTTCTGGACCATAGATGGATTTTCTGAGCAGGCGAAAAGGCTAGCCAAATGATTCATCAAACGGTAAGATATTTCAATACGCTGCTGTGCCAAGTGATTTTACATTGGCTGCCTCGCCACTGTTCTGTGCATGTTAAATTTCATTTGGGAAAATATTAATTATTCAGAATTACTGAGATGATGAAATGGATCAACCGGTAATCAGATTTTTAAGGCTGTGTCAATATGCCCTATTATTTTTAACAACCTATATTTATTAAGAACAGCTTGCTTGTGCATTTTGGATCACACTACCGCCTTAAACTGTGATTAGTGCACCCACGGTTTTCAGTATACCGTAGCTAGCTCAAAATGCAGTCTCCAATGTATCCAGATCCGATTGCTTAACGTTAGATGTTACCGAGGAGTCCTCCAAATGTGGAATTTTTTCGAAAAATGCTAGCTGCTCGATGATCTACAAACAACCGGAAAAAAAACCGCTTCATTTTCATTTGAAATTAAAATCCGCCACATCTGTGTTTGACAGTGCGACGCAATGTAGTTTGGGAAATGTAGTTTTTTTAGCAGCAGCATTGAAATGGTCTGTAGATACTTCAAAATATATTTCCCTTGATGCATCGCTCCTCCATATCAAAGACCGTATACGCACACCCACTCGTCTTTAGCAGGAAACAAAGTTGGGGCAGATCAATAGCGATTATGCAACCTATTGCAGATGTGCAAATGTTTTACATTTATCTTTGCATATAATTAACTTTTAACAGCAAATGCGAGCAAAACTGTCACACTGTACAGCCCTGAGCATATCAACCTTTCAGCCATTATTTATTCATAGGCTAAGGCTACGCATTATTAACCACCCCCCCCCCCCGACGATGATATCGTCTATCGTGATATTTGGGCGGGACAATATCGAGATATTTAATTTTGGATATCGCCCAAGCCTAGTTTATTATATAAAACACATAAAAAAGGGAAAAAATCCACTTGATTTATTAATTTAAAGATAAAAGTGTTCATAAAAACTCATTAAAAAATTAAAACAATTACATCCTGTCTTGGGAAGGTTTAAAATCTTGCTTCTAAATTGTCAGTGACCTATGTTGGGGATGTGCCTCTATGATATTTGAAATGGTGAGGATGGATGATTAACGTGCTTGTCCTCCTGCGTGATAACAATTTTGTGAAGCAGGAAGCCTGCAAAGTTAATAATCAGTTTAATTAAATTACTATTATAACCAAAAATGTGGAATTTTGATAAACAATTAAAATTACCTGTAAAGATGTCGGCGCATTGGATGCTATGCACTGGAGTAATGATGAAAGTACAGGATCCAAATGCAAAGCAAAATACAGGGCTTTTAATAACTGAAGCGGTGCTTCAGTAAAAACAAGATTCCCCACAGGATGATAATACAGACATACAGATTGTGAATAAGATTGATACACAGTTTAACACAAAACAAGAGATGTAGCTCTGAGAACAAGACTGAATCCTCGAATTTCCATAGAATACTCCTTAATATAGAAAGCATAATGCCTGAATGAATAAAATATATAGATACAACGCAAAAACGAACACAGGCTGGTAAGGATGGAATCAGATCATGACTTGCAGTCGAGCAGAATCGCTTTCTTGGGATGCAACTTCTGAGCATGCGCAGTAATTGTGACACAGCTCCTTTGATATTCAGGTGAGGCTGGATGCTGCGTGGAATGTGGGCGAGGCATGACATTACCAATGTTAATGATTTAATAAAATATTATTAAATCAAAGTTTTAATTAATAATCTGAAGGATTTCTGTAGTTCAAAATAAGTTACTTAGACTCAGATTCCCTCGTTACACAGAACCAAAACAGACACCGGGTTCAATAAATTAATTTTCAAAACAAACAAACGCAGAAAATACAGGGGGTGATCTAACAAGAGGACTATAAAAACTATGGGAAGGCAACAGTGGTTATGCGTGTGGGCATGTGAGTGTGTAGGCCTGTGTATGTGTGCGTGCGCGCGCTAGACGTCTTTATGGATCCAAGGAGTAAAGGTGTGTGTACACACATATGTTGCAATTGTACAGTAACTAACAGAGGTGGAGACTTCCAACCACCACTGGATTACTGCTGAGATGATGTACATTCAGAAGAGTACTAACAGAATATGGTTTCTGCTACATAAAGGGAACAAAGAACATGGAGAACCTGTTGTTCGAATGTTGACAAATGAGTGATTGTTTAGCCTCAGTGGAGGTTTGCAATCTTGGATTGGTCTTGTTTTTTTTTTTTTTTATTTTGTTGATTACACCTTTGTTATATCTCTAAGAAAAAAAAAAAAACAATTAAGTCCCACCAGCAAGAGGTGAGCTATTTGTATTTTGAATTCTAGATTCCATTTCTGTAGAAAATTTCGGCTGCATATTTACTCCCAAGCTGTGTCAGTGTGAAATTTTCTACAACATTGCCACTCAGCCATTTTTTCAAAGGGCTTAAATTTTATTTTGCGTGTTATTAAGCAACAAACTTGGTTAAAATGATTATATTACCATGTCATACAATGATAAAACATCATTCGGAAGTTCTGTCTTTTTGTGTCATTGTCTGAGTCACAAAAAATGTATTTTGTTGCTGCACTGGTCCGGTAAGACAGAATTGTTTTTGGGCAATGAGAAGGACATGTTCAATATCAATGTCTATCCACATTAAAACAATGAAACCATCAGGAAAGCAACAACAGTTAGACAGCAAGTCAATACAACTATGAAAGATCTCCAATAATGAGCACAATGAAACCAAAACACTCCAAAGACTGTCTGGCCTTCTTATTGATGAAAGCTGCTCTCAATCATGGTACATCCATTCCTATATCAATCATCACCCTAAATGAATGCTGCATTATCATTGATGAACACATCACTTAAGCATTGGCAGAGCAAGGTCTTCTAACCCAGGAAGAGGATAGAAGCCAAAGCACATGGCTACAAGTCAACCCCAAGTCCCCAGCCAGGACCTGTATGCTCATGCTGCATCAATTCATAAAATTATCCTCATAAATCAAGCACAAAAAAATTCAAAACTCAGTTGCCTGCTCGCATTAAGATATGCAATGGGGCTGATGAAAATGATTTACGCTCCAGATTAAATATTGACATTTTTACAGAGTGGATTGCCACTACAGAGCGGTCCCTTCAACTTCACCCATTTCCTTGGTGGGATCCCTGTCAGCACTCATGTACAGCAGATGCAGCAATCAATGCTCGCAATCTTGAAAACATAAAGCTGTATATTCTTCTCATTTTATAATCGAGCAGCTGTTTAAAGTGAGTCATGATATGGCATTACTTTCACACATAGGAGAAAAGAACAGGAAATAAATCCAACTGCCTTGATACCAGCGAACACATCATTTACCTGACGGTCATCATTAGAAATTGCCTCAGTATTTTGGTAAACAAACCAAGCTTCCCCCCAGGCAGTTAGTTTGTGAGAAAGGTCAGCCTGAGGTCAGAAGCAAATTCACAATCTGCTGAAGGGAATAAGCACCATGGCTTCCAATTTACGCAGTAAAAATTAAAAACTTTCTTGAAGCATTTTTGTGGCATAGCAGTGTGAGTGAGACATACGATCATAACCTGAGAAGACTGGATATGATGTAACAAACTGCTTCCAATAATGGTGTCACCTGTCAGTTAAACTTTATTGAAAAAAAAAATTGAATACTTTGATGGATGCAACTAATATTTAGATTTTTGAAAAATGTGAGTGAACAGATCAGCCTTTATCTGGTACATACAAATTTACTAAATGAGTAAAATGGAAAAACAAATAAACAAAAAAGGCAAAATTTGCAGAATGAAGCAATAAGCAGTCAGAATATATCTGTAAAATTCAGTGAACAGCTATGATGTCATGGTCAATTCATAGTCATTTGACTAATTACAGAAAAGACCACTCACATCTAATTAAGTTTGATATTACTCCTCTATATAATTTTAATTAAAGTGCCCCTTCCGCGAGAAAATGGACTTATCTGTCAGTTTTTGAATATGGTAGGTCCATAATCAGTTTGTGACATGTTGTGGTTCTTGAACTCCAACACCACTTGAGGTATTGGTTTTTGCGAATAAAAGGAAATAGGCAGAGAATTCACGCCAATAAAAACGTGTTGCGGTGTTACGAAACACTGCAAATTGAATATTCATTTCGTCTAATTTGTTAGATAAAGTAGTAAAATTACCACTCTGAAACGTCCATTGTTAGACGTGTTGGTGGCATTTCCCGCATTGCAGCGGCCTCCTTTTCAGATTTGGGGTCATACATATAAGGCAATATTTGTGAACTTTGTGTAGCCATTGCTTCGCTGAAATCTTACTAGGCTACCTGTAAAATCTGTTGTCTTTCACCGTCTATGGTTGTAGCTAGCTAGGCTCTGGGCCAGCAGGGCATTGGGGCTGTTTACATATTGAATATTCACGAATCTAGCTGAACTATCCAACCAGCGCGAAGCTCATTTAAACGCCAGATGTTCATGAGGGAACTCACCCGTCTTCTCAGACTACCTTTCAGTGATGTTAGAAAGGTCATCAAATAAGCAATCCAAGGCACTTTTCCCACAAATAATGGTATGAATACGATGGCAGGGCATTAGGGATTGACACAAAATGTCGGGATATGTATGGAAGGGGCACTTAAAATAAATAAAATAGAACATTATCTTTAGTTCCACAGAATATCCGCCAAAACGAGTTTATTGTCATTAAATTGTTTTCAGTAACAACCAGGGCCTCGTTTCCCAAAAGCATCTTGAGGCAAAGATGATCGTAGAATCCCTCTTACAATGCATTCACGTTTGTGGAGTGTTTCCGAAAATCTTCATAACTTAAAACGCTCTCAGAAATTGTCGGAGATCTACGAAAGCTGAAGAACACCCGTAGAAAGCTACTACATGTGTCTTAAGACCTGCAGGAGTCACTGCAAACTATCATAATTTTTTTCTGAGTGGGTGTTCTTTTAATTTTATCGTACTTAATCATGACCACTGATGCTGCTCGTGAATGAAAGTGGTGCTTCATGGAACTTTAATGGCATTTTTTAAAAATACATTCACCGAAAACAAACAACAATTATAGACATTACAGCAATAATAATTACATTAACAAATAAAGACAAAAAGATATATAACAACAAAAAATATATCCTATATACACATGTCAGCAAATGAAAATATTATACAAGGGGAACTGTGAAGAGGAAAATGAAGAAAACACAAATAAACATGTCGCTGTGGTGGTTGATGCAACTAGACTGCTGATCACGAGAGGGAAAAAAGGGTCAAGACGTGCCCCGAAATTAGCCATATATTCTGCATCTCTTAGCTGATTCATGCCTGCCAATCTGTTTCCAGCTTCCTCCTCCTCCTGGTCACGTAAGGGGGCTCTCGGCCGGACAACGATGTTGAGCAGCATAGCATTTTGATGTAAAGTGCAGGCCACTACTAAACTTGGGCACGCACCTGAAGTGCAACTTCCATCTCCACAGCTCACTAGTAGTTGTGGGATGTACCACCGGGGTGAAGAGGTATGGCCGAATGGGTACCCACTGTCCCCAAGGAAACGCCAGTGAACATGGCTTCTCGCTGTCTCTTGACCATAACGTTTCACACCCCGTGTTGCAGTAATTTTCTTAGCAGTTTCTTCCCAAATGATGGCTTTATTTTTATGAGTAAGGCTACCTATCAATCTATTGAATAAAGTGACTTTGTTTGCCTCGACTTGATCCAACATGATGCCTGTTTCCTCTGGAGGGAAGAGCCAACTTTTGAGGCTGGGGTTTTGTTTCCATAATTGTTTTGAATGTTTTATCGGTTTCGCAAAATTTCCGACTCTCCGTGGAAACCTCTATCTACTATGGTCAGCAGCGTGCGGTCACATGTTCCCAGGGGCTTCAGTAACCTCACCCTTTACAGCTCAATTGTCCTCAAGCTGTTCTCGTTCAAGTTCGCCTGATTAACAATCAAACAGTTTATCGACTGAATGACCAAGTCCAATCCTTGATCCATAATAAGAAATGATAATGAAAAAAAATGATGCCTATTGCCAACATTTATTCAATTAATACAACATTGTTAGGATGGACACATAAATGCAAAAAGTCTGAAACTTTCGCTGACTTCACAGAATTTATTTTCATCATCACTCAACTGTGCATCGTACCCAACAACGTCCTTAAGCCGTGACTTCATTCAGAATATAGAACGGATTCTCGAGGCTCATTGCTTAATGAGCCTCGCAAACTAATTTACAGTTTCACAAGCGCAGAATTTATAAAAACATTGATGTTTTATGTATTCATTTATGTGTGGAAGAAAACGTCTAATAATTTTGTCGTGTAATGTATAACAATGGTATCCGAAATAAATTAGACTGTCGTCGGTTTTACCAATTAGTCTGAGCAAATGTTGCTAATCCGGAGATGTAAACTGGGAGAGGTTTAGGTTATTAAGCAGTGAAAGGCAAGATTACTGCTGGCCTTTTGTTCCTGCCGACGGACTGCCACTGACTACGGGTGATAATTTGATTCAAGAGTGACAGTATCTGAATGTGTCACCAACGCTGACAGAACTAGAAGAACCAAGGTTTGGTTCTTATTTTGTTCTTACGGGCTGTAGATAAATTAATCGGAGCAAACTGATGACTGGTGAGCTGAGAAGGAAGAGAAAACACATCTTTAAACAAATATTTGGTTTTGACTTGATGACCATCAGTCATTCAAATTAGCAATACCTGAACTTGGAAAACATAATTCAACATTATCAGCTGAGGCCAGTTATCCTCATGAAGGTGAGACAACAAATAAAACGTCTTATATCGACATTATGTTGCATTTCAAACGACATTGTTAAATTGCGGATTCTTGTTGCGAATTGCAAATCTCCCTCTTCTTTGTTGTAATTTTAGCAATCTGGAAGCACAAAAGCGAGAGTTGTCTATCTTTTTCGAATAAAATATTTTTTTCCTGAATTGTTCTATTTACTAGCCACAGCAATGCATTAAGATGGCAGCTGTGAATTTAACTGCCCATAGATTATTCATACTATTGGAAAACTTGATCACGGAGAAGGACTGAAAACAAGTCGAGACCACAAGTTACTGATAAGGATTTTTTTTCTGCCCATTAACTTCAGCCGAGCAGCCGTCACCGGCACATCACCTTTACTATCTATAGGCCTACTATGCTTCCACTGTGTCATATGTTTTATTTATTCTTAGTAGTTGATGTATGTTGTATTTTGTCTTGACTGCATGGCATAGCTCACACAGGCCTACATTTAAATTGGTGACTGTGGCCTAAAATCAAGTAAAATATAACATCTCAGCACCATTAAAGTGGACAACGCAAAGCGAAGTTATGAAGTACTTAACTTCCATGCGCGCACTCCCACGTAAGAGCTGCTTCAGGAAACGCATGTTATCAACAAGGAATTTTCAAAAGATCGCTCGTAGCAACTCCTCATAGAGCTCTACAATCGATCTTATTGGGAAACGAGGCCCGGACTATGTTGTCATATAGTTTCCTACTGCTGGTATGCACATGACTAAGCAGGAGTGTTGCTCTGTCCAGTTATTTCCCCAGTCAATCCATTAGCTCTGCAAATACTGCTGAGCTACTGAGATCATGGAACAATAGTTCAGCTCATTTGAAACCTGCTAGATTGAGGAGCTTGCAGGCTGCAGCTATTTGTTGCGCCGCCTGGTAAATTAAGTTTGGCCCAGGTCTTAGTTCATCCAAAGGACGGCTGAGCCCACGAAGCTGTGCTCAGAGGGTCCCTTGGTATTAGAGCAGCCACTGCTCAACAACTCCACACAAGCCTCTAAGCACCTTCTGGAAGCCTCTTTGTTCTGAACCAGCAGGTGTGCTGCAGTGTCCGGCCATAATGAGCACTCGGTCCATGAAAAACGTGTTTATGTTGTTATTTAATTCCTTTCAGAATCTTTTTTTCAGATGAACTAATTTGACTTGAGTTCACCATTCATATCCCAGGCCTTGTTTTGGAATGCTAGCATGAAGTTTGAACAGTTCCACCAGTGGTGTCAGGGTTTCGTTCTTGGCTGGACCCAATTGTAGAACACAGACACTGAGTTATGGATAAGTAAGGTGGGTTTATTGTGGCAAACAGCAATGGTGTGGCAGAGGGGGCAGGTGCTGACGTCCGGGGGAAAGAGGGATGATGGTGGCTGAGAAAGCTGAAGGCAGGTAAGCAGGAAGGCTGGCAGGCGTGGCACGTGCAGGCAGTGGAACACAGGGGCCAGAGGAATCCTGGACACAGGGAAGCACAATGGTTATTTCAAGGAAGAACAGAGGAAACACAGAGAGGTTTCTCAAAATTTACTTGAGAAAAAACTCGAGCGGCCAAGAGAGTGTCTATCACGAGTAGAGGCTAAACAATCTGGCAAAGACTGGAGAAAGTGCCAGGGTTCTTATACTATGGAGCTTGAAGAGTTGATTGAGGGCAGGTGAGGTGGAGAAGCAGGAGCCTGGAAAGAGAGAAGTCATGCCCACGCCACACACACAGACACACAGGGAAGGAGAAGGGGAACACGAAAGAGGCAGGAACACACAGAGATTGCCCTAAAATCACAGCCAGAGCCGCGACAAGTGGTCAAAAAACAAGATCTTCCCCTATCTCTACAAGGGAACTGGTCACATGTTGTTCCCGCCACCCCACCACACAAACAGACCACCGAACCCCAAATGAGCCGATCATAGCTGGTATATGGCGGGACAACGTGGAATTTAAACAGGAATCCTCAAACAGAGAAGCACCGGACTGGCTGACGGGAGATCAGCTGACAGAGGAGGAATAATTGAGACAAATGATGATGGACGGCTTGATGGACAAATGAGAAATGGCGTAGCGGAGGAGACCCATCTGGCGAAAATCCACACACGCTACACCTGAAAGAGAAAACGATTTATAGAAAAAAAAGTTTCCCGTAACACGTGTGACCTGCAACAACTAAAAAATACTATGTAGGTTTGGTATGAAAACCAGTGGACAGATTCATTTCACGGCTTTCATTTCACAGAAATGGAGACTGCACTTAATTCCAACAACAACACAATTATGGGCTCTGTATCTGCAGTTTTACTCCAGACAATTTTAAGAATCATTCTTTGAAGTCTTAGGGCAATGGCAAAAGGTTATTGCTGAGGCCTAATACCATACCAACAATAAATCACAATGGGAGCACAGGAGGCACTCAACAAGCAGGTTTCTGATATAACATTAGCGCTGTCCTGACAATATTCGAGCTTGCCTGCAAAGGTTAATTGTCCGGACCAAAAGTGAAATTAAAAAAATTTGCCAGGACAGTGGTTTTTTGAGTTATAGCCACATGTTGTGCAGGCTGAACGTGATTTTATTTCACTGATTGAAAAAAAATGATGATAAAAATTCAGCATGGTAACCTTAACTCATGTCAGTTAGTTATTAGCACTAACTTACGTATTTCTTAGAATTACGGATCGGGATCAAATTAATTTACTCTGTAAATTGCAACCTCCACAGCTACCCTGGTTAAAACTGTGTTATAACCATGATCATCAACAAATAACAAATTATGTTACAGTTAGTTGTTAGAAGGGGTGAAATTCAGACATTGGTCCATGAGGTTAGTTTATTTGCTTTATTTGAGGAGTCAACTTGCAAAACCTGCTAAATCAAGTTTTGAAAATAAATGAGTTATCTCCTTTAGCCAATCTTTCAGGCACCTGCACATGTCCCACTGATAGCTCCACTTTCAAAACTTACTAAATCATGTTGTAAATTGTAACGGAAAAAGCAAAACTCTGTTGAAACCCGCCGAGTCAAGGAGGAAAACTGTCAAATTCTGCTAAGTCATCAGCCAATGTGGAAACGTGATTTCGTTTTCATTTGCTAGAAGGAACCAATCACAGTCAAGCTTTTGAAGCCTGTTCAGCTTTTGTTTTCTCTACCTCAAGATGGGGGATGCAGACTCAAGTTTTTTTTTTTTTTGATCACAGAAAATGCAAACAAATCTAGTGATACCATAGGGGGATTTGAACCCATGAACTCATGTTTATGTTGTCATTGTCATAGCAGCTATTCAACCACTGTGCTGCCTGTAGCATTGAGTTGCATGTAGAGTGGGTCCTGAGTCAAATACCTTCACCTATTGAGCAACAGGGCTGGTTTAAACATTGTCAAAACCTACTAAATGTCCACTCTACTTTCAAGACCTGCTAAGTCAAAACTTTGTGTTGCAAAATCAAAGTAATTTCTTAAAAAAATAATAAATTGCCTCATGGATTATGGGCTCTATCTTTCACACTGCCCTACCCGTTGCCAGTACCCGCTGCCCGTGAATTACGCATTTAGCAGCTTCCACTATCCCTAAACGGTATCTTGCGACCACACTACCCGCTATGCATTATGCCGACTTCCTTATTTGCGCCTGGAGGTGTGCCCGTGGGCGTGCTTATGCGCTTTCCCTACAATTGCTATCTTGACCACACACGTTAGGGAAAGCATATAGCGGGTCCTCAAACCACCCGCTACCCATTTGGGCTTTTACAAGAGCGCACCCAGGCGGCTTCAATGCGCGTCTACTTGGACACATGTGGACGTGCACATGCGGCTCCACTTCCCGAATTAACTCGCCTATAAAAAGCCACCTTGCTTTAGCCTCAGTTGAACCCCCGAGAAAATGGCAGAGATAGCACTAAATCGCCTTGATCGCCAGGTAAATAATAGAAGACGCCCAGAACGCGTGAACCGCCAGCGCACCAGCTACCTGGGCCTTTCAGGTAAGTCTATATTGTTTGTATTTTGTATCAATCATTTTTTCCGCTTTTATGATAATATATAAGTATTATATATAATATATTTTAATGATATATTTTATATATAATATTCTAAAATTATAATAATAATACAAGTATTATTTCCCACAGAACGAGAATGCGTGACAAAACTGCGCCTCTTCCATCAGGCAGTGACGGAATTATGTCACCTGGTTGCAGATGATGTAGACACCACTGCCAGCTGTCCATATGCCTTGCCCGTTGCTGTTAGGGTTACCGTGGCACTATTTTTCTATGCTAGTGGGTCATTCCAAAACCCACTCAGCTCAATTGGAGGCATGACCCAATCTGCTGTAAGCTCGGCTATAACTGCAGTCACTGCCAGCATAGTCCGACATGCCTGTAGATACATCACTGGCATCCCTGTGACACCCGAGAGACAACGCAGGGTAAAGCAGGATTTTTTGGCAAGACATGGGTTCCCTAGGGTTCTGGGTGCCGTCGACTGCACACACGTTCTGATTCGGGCTCCGGCTCTGAACAGTGGCGCCTATGTGAATCGTAAGGGAACCCATTCCGTCAACATCCAGGTGATTTGCGATGCATGGGGTTACATCTTGAATGTATACGCAAATCATCCTGGAGGTAGCCACGACGCTTTTATAATGGAACGGTCGGTCATTCCTGCAGTCTTCCAGAGGGACCCCCCACTGGATGGGTGGCCGCTGGGTGCCAATGGCTATCCATTAAAGACGTGGTGCATGGTGCCATACATTAAACCAACAAGTGTGCGTGAGTTCGTTTTCAATAGAAAACACTCACGTGCACGAGTTGTCATTGAGCGAACATTTGGCATGCTCAAAATGCGGTTCCGCTGCTTGGACAGGTCAGGTGGGGTCTTACAGTATGGTCCTCAGAAAGTGGCATCTTTCTTTGTGGCATGTTGTGTGCTGCACAACATTGCCCTACGCCATGGAATGATGCTGGAGTTTGAGGATAGATTATTACCGGACTATAGAAGGCGGCAAGCTGAAGTGCAGGTGCCGACTCCAAATGCAGATATAGTGCCAGCAGTAGCAAGGGCAATGAGGGACCAGTTGGCAGCAGAGCTGCCACACCGCTAGTCATGTCATCTGCAGCCTGCCTGGTAAGTAATTTGTGCAATCAGTGGCTACTAATAATGTAATAATACATGTAATTCATATAGCGTTTTATTAAATACTCAGTCACTTTATAAAGAAAAAATTGTAAATGGTTGCAGTCAATGTAGGCATTTATTTGGCTGTGGGTATTTTCTAAAATGGGATTTTGATCCTCCCCTGTCTGGATTTGACCTCATGCACGTGCAATTTAACTTCGTCTTCGGAGAAATGTGCGACCATCCTCTCTCCATCACGGGTTTCGGTTTGAGGATTTGGGATAGCGCAGCCTGCTCATAAAGGCAATGGCACCTGGCACACTGATTGGTTTAACTGGCATAACGCCCAAACCACGCCTATGCATAATATAACGGGTAGCGCAGGTGTTTTAGGGATATAGCCAGGTGTGCAAGATAGCAACTTTTGCGGGGGAACGCCTCTTACGCAATACTAAATCCCCAAATAATGGGTTTAGGGACTCTGGCGTAAGATAGGGCCCTTCGTCTGCAAGGCTTATAGTTTCAGTATAGGGCCATTCTCAGTCACGTGTGTGACCAAAAATGTAACAAATAGTAGAAAAAAATCTCCTCCAAATACAAAAGCATTGGAGGTTCATGATTGTGGACCTTGTATAAGAGTACTACTTATCCAAGTCTATCAAGTAAAAATGTTATTTGTTACATTAACTTTAACTACTTAAGGTCAGAGGTCAAATCTGACTGGTCACGTGTGTGACTTCACACGGAAACAGGTTTTTCATAACTCTATTTGACTTCAAAAACTCTGTGAAGTTGAAAAATCTAGAATTTTCATAGTTTTGGGGTATGGAGAATAGCAAGGAATAAATTTGATACCTTTCATTGATTTTCAAAGTATTTCTTTATTTGATGACATCTGGTCATGTGTGTGACATTTTGGTTCACTTCTCAAAGAATGGCCCTATAGTGGAAATTGGTATCTATGGAAGATAATTTCTATGCCGACCGAAAAATCTGATTTTTCTAAAAAATGGACCAACTTGACTTAGAAGGCTTTGCAAGTGGACTCCTCATTTACTCTCTGATGTGCAGGACATGGATTTCGGAAGGAGAGAATTCTGCTCAGGTGCGTGGTATATTACATTTTAGCATGTTATTAGACCTTGATATAGTTAATGCAGACTGAGGGAACATGGTTTATTCAAGCCATCTCAAAAAACTAGGCAACATTTTAGAGAGAATGAATTCTTTTCAGGTTTATTTAAGGAACACAACATATTTTGAAAGGTGTGAAGGTCAAAAGGACTGGACCTTTATTCATTGGACAATATACTGTTCAATTATTTCATTAACTACAGCAGACAAATAGAAATAGTAATAAATAGCTGAAGATACTGTATTTACTAAGATTGAGCCAATCTATGCAATATTTTTAATGACTCACTTTTCAATCATAAGATGCCTTTAACAATGTAAAGTATTATTTAAAGCTAGATACATTTTATTTCCTCTTCTCAATTATGTCTCTATATTATCTACAACTCTCGTAGTCTGCTTCTAGCTTAAAAGTCCACACAGTCTCATAATAGAATAAGCCACTTGAAAACCTGAAATAAAGCATCTAAAAGCAGTTTATGGTCACATATTCGCTCTTCTAAGATGTGTCTGACAGACCCCAGCAAGTTCCTTTTTCCATGCACAGAGATACTTTAACAGCTAATGAGGCCATTAGCAGCTGATTACAGTTGTATTTGCCTGTGGCTAAACAGGCTTTATTTCAGGTGGCCAGCTTGAGTGTGACACATGGGAATATGGTGGGCAGAGCTTGACAGCACAACCTTTGTTAATGCTGACAGCTATTGTGACACTAGCGTTCCCTTCGCTTTATTAATTAGGGCATCTGAAACCTAGAACAAGCAACTTGTTTTATAAGCATATTGTGGTCCTCTCATATATATATTTTGCTTTATCTCAAATTCACCATTTGCTGCATCAGATAATGTCATTTTATTTTCTGAATACAGTTGGTGCATAACATGTCTGTAAAGGCTCTTTGCCTGCGATCTCTGCTCAGACATGGCTGTATGAGAGGTCAAGTGCATGCTAGTGTAGACATATTTGTTTGCTGTAGCTTTGCATTGAGTAAATGGCTTGTTTACTTTATTTTGTTTTGCGGCCCATCTTTAGACCAGTATTATAATAATATTTATACACAAGAATGGATTTTGTCTGTGGAAAAACAAAAAACTTGTGCATTAGAAAATCAAATCTTACCAGGGATAAAGTGTCATTGCTAATTCTACATGTGATCAGTATAAAATCTGCTTTAATAAAGAGCTCTAAATCCGACCTGAGTGCCATTAGCATGCATCTCACGAGCAAATATCACTAAATGGTGTTTACTGTGGTGTACAAGTTTTGCTAAATAGGGCTGTGCCAGTCCTGAATAACACTTTTTAAAGTGTAATAAGATCAACTTCCTCAATTATGAGTGTAGGCAGTTGTGCACCCTGCCCTTTTCTTGGAAACTTACCTTTGTGCCTGAAACAGTCTTAAACAAACAGCAACCAAACACCAGAGGCCAAGTGAAATGCTTCTGGGGACTCTGCTAATCACTAGTGAGTTTGCACATCTCACCTCATGATGTATGATTACCCATCAACTGCTCCCCTACACTTTGCCTCAATAACAGTCAAGCTATTTATTTAGTGAATAATTAAAACCAATGTGAAAATCACTTTGTATAATGACTTCAGAGTGACACCATGAAGCAACATACCTTACTAGGCCTCAATGTGGGATTGTAAGAGTGGCAATAATGTGAATAATTAGAAAAAAATCTAAACGCTCTCTACATCTCCCGGGTGTGGCACTTCAGGAAGCAATTATTTCAAGATGAAATTTGAGTTAGTTTAAAGCATTCAAAAACATACATTTAGAGTGGAAAACATTTTCTGCAAATTTACCTGTCATTGTGACGCGGAATTATTTTCACATGTACACGAATTTACAAAACGTACTTTAAGCCAAGCAAACACATGTATGCATATCTGTGCTGTTTCATGAGCGTTTCAGAAGTTCAGAAAGCAACCAACAGTAAAACTGTCTAAATACGAGTTGGCCAGCTAACAATTTAGTCTTTATGATTAAGCAAAGCTAAGCAAGCAAGTAAATGGGAACAGGTTCAGAGTTAATTTTGCAGGTTAAAAGGTGAGGATTCTAACGACCCTAATGAATTCTCTTTGATCAACATTTCACTGATAGGCACTGATCATGACGTGTTGTGGGGCATCTGAAAGATTTGCAGTATCCTCACCTTTTAAGGATCAATTTATTTTCAACTGTTTCTCATTTTCATTCAAATGATTAACAATTTAACAATTTATTTACAAAATAATGCAGTGCATAGTGATTAAAATAAGATTATGATAAAGTGGTTGCTTGTAGGCCACATATACATTTGATAGATAAGATACTGCAAGGACTGCAATAATCCAAATAACTGCAAAAAATAAAACGAAAAAATTTCTCGGAATTCTCCCTCTCATTTTAGCTTCTTTTTTCAGCAGGGTCACCTAACATAAAGAAGCACTTGATTTTTTTCAAAATTTTGTAAGCCTTAAAGGGGCAAAAAGCGAAATCATTTCACCGCTAGGTTTGCTGTTGTGCACTGCCTGTAGACCAAAACAAAGTGTGTCATGAGCCACACCTCCCTCTACCTCTGCTCTCCACCCCCCATGCCCCCACTCGCCTCGTCTGCGAACGACTATCTGCAAAGTGCAAACACACCAAGCAAAACAACATCACCATTTTGTGGAAGATGTTGAGTGACGAAGTAAGTAACTTCAGGGGCGTCTTTAGGACTGAAGATTGGTGGGGCCAAGAGCTTCCCTTTAAAACAATTATTAACCCCGACTTGGACTCAATTATTGTCATAATTGACAAACAATCCTCAAGGATTTTCCCGGCTTTTTTATTGTTATTGATTTTTTGCCCGATTTTGTGATAGCTTTTTCAAAAAGTGGCAATGAAAGTTGCGATATCTCAGCAATTTATTTTTTTTGTCCGTGAAAAATTTGCGTGGATTGGTTGAATTTGCGTTAATAGTTGCAATCGCGACATGCAACTTCCTTGAGGGATTGAGCAATAGATTCACTCCGAGAACACGCCGGTACGGTACGGTACATTTCGGTACGGCGACAATCATTAATCTGGACGCGTGAGCCCACCAGGCTGCCTGCCAGGCTACATTATACAATGCTAATTGCAAATGTTAGCTGGCTGCCGGGCTACTCACCTAACACCACCGTAACGCCTGATCCATTGCTGGGACCGAGCCGCTAACAACTCAAGCTCCGCACATTAACCCATGCTATGATTGTAAAATTAAATTTAATTAAATCGACACAGCGACATGTGTCTAACGTTACTGTAACACTAATTAAAGCAGACATTTGACTTTATGTTGCTACTTACCTGTCCAGGAGAAGAAGAGCTAGCTCCGAGTCAAATTGTAACTCCTTTAGCTCTCGCAGTGCTTTCTACCTTGGAAATGCAAGGCCAATATTAATCCAGGTTCTGTCCCTTTCTTTATCCGACAACTTCTTCGCCAATGCCGTTGTTTTTTTCTTTAGAAGTAATTTTGGATCCTGCTCGTCTTCGGGTGAACAGTTTCGTTCCGCCATTTCGCTTTTAACAAAATACGCGCTGCCACTGCTCACTGGCTGTAGCCTTTTATAGGGAGGGAGAGCCAAGGGCTGGAGATCAACACAGAGAGCGGGTGTGCGACGTCCTGCTATACTCCAGATGAAATTACACCTCTCGTTCTTCACATAGCGATTTTTAATTCCTTCAATCTAGAAATGATACATTTCCACTTATTGCCCCTTTAAAAAGAACACACTTAAAGGAGAAGACATCTTCATTGTATCAATGTTATGATCCAGACTAACCACACACAGATTTAGGGTACAATCCACAAAGGAGTATTTATTAAAAGGAATACTGTAATAATAGAGGGAAAGGCCGTAGCCCAGAACAGAGGTAGGGGCAGTCCAGCTAAGTCAGAAATGACTTTAGAGGTGTGGGGGATGTCTGCACCCTGGCCAGTGGCCATCCCGTGAAAAGAAGCCAGGTGGTAAATTCCTCTCACTAAAGCAGGACTGCTGGACTGTAGAACAGAGAGCTTCAGCAGGAATGCAGTCCCAATCTTGGTGACCAATGACCAATGAAGCCTTGGGGTTGTTCCTAATAAACTTACTTCTTGGAACAGCAAAACACACAGTGGAAAAGACTAGATCACACAGAAGAAGAGCACCGGAACTCAAAACTAGATGATACAAACTGACTGGGAAGCTTTGCACGGAACAGAGCATTGCAATCCAGACAGGATACTGGACAGAAAGACAGCTTAAATAGACTAAACCATCAAATAACAACACATGGAGGCCAAGAGCGGAAACTAGATAATATATCAAATAAAGGAGACAAAACCAGTAAACCCATGCAGGGGGAAGAACCAATTAAGGAACACCTGGGATGTGGCAGTCAAACTAAATTGGGCCAAAATGGCTTTATGCTTGTAATACAACTTGCAATGCAAGTCTACGCAGTTTTATTAATTGCATGAGTTCACAATCCTCAAAAGACATTGATTTTAGATGTTATCATTAATGCGGTTTGGAAAATGCACATAATCATGTGATGCTCACAATAATGATATCAAAAATAAATCAGTCAATCATTCCACCAAACTATGCAAACTATGTGAATCAATGTTTGGTTGCGAATCAGGCAAAGATAACCATTACAGGTTCAGATTAATTCAGGGATACATGATGAGGTTATTAAGGCCTTTCATACATGCCACCGATAGCATGACACTGACGTCAGTGATTTCTTTTTTTTTTCCCCCAGAGGTATTTCACTTGGCCTCTGACATTTGGTTGCTGTTTGTTCAAAGGGGCACTTACTGGCTAATTTTCATTTCAAGATTTACTCTTTTCCTGGTCTGAAAATGACCTTTTGGAAAGAAAAATGATACATGTACAAACCACAGTATCACAAATTCACGGGAAAAAGTGGTAATTTTGTTCAAAACTCCGAAAACATCTTGTTTTCCCCCTAAAATCAAATCATACTACAAAACGAAGGGGAGTTGGCTGCCTCAGCTGCGAAGTAATAAGTGGCATGGAGTCTGAGATTTCGTGACATAGTGAGTTAGTTTTTTTCAGCAGTTTTATATTTGTTTGTTTATATTACTCCTGCCCGTTAAGACAATAAGCCTCATATAGCAACATTCTCGAAAAATTCTCTTACATTTTTTCTTATTTTTTTGTCAAGAGAAAACATAAGAGACACCAACTCCAGAGGCATTAAATGTTCATGCTCTTACCCATGTGTGCTGAATGATGAATTCCATTTAATCATAAATTGTAGGCGTGCGGCCAATTGTTTGCAATTAGCATAGGTAATTGTATGGTGGCCGACAGGGGCAAATTCACTGCAATGGCCAAAAACATCTCCAATCGGAGAAACATGCTGCAAAAATAGAAATGATGCAAATTCAAAAACATGCAAACCGCAAAAGCAAATGCAAAAGAAAAACGCTGCATATCCATGTCAACATATGCGCTGCAACGGCCCAAAACATCTCCATTTGGAAAACGGGCTGCAAAAACAGAAACGATGCAAAACCATAAACACGCATACCAAAAAGCAAATGCAAGAGAGAAAAGCGCTGCATGTAGATATCAACACAACCAAAGTGCTCATAGTCGCTATGGGGAGTGCCAACAAAAACAGCTTTTACTTCTGTCCTGAGCGAGCTAAGGCTTTCTGGCTAGCTAGCCAGCTACCTAGCTAACGTTAGTTCACTTGTTTAGCTAGCAAGTTTGCTAGCCTAGCTGGCCAATAGTTTGGTGCACTGAAGTCAATAGAAAATAAATGAATAAAAAAATCTTATGTTGCCGTGTCACTTAGCTAGAGTTGAACCGCGAGCATTTACGTTATACTAAATATACCTGTCAGCTAGCTAGGCTATCAAACTAGCTAGCTAAGCAAGCGAAATAACGTTAGGGAGCTAGCTAGCGAGCAGTTATACAACCCCAATTCCGAAATAGTTGGGACAAAGTGTAAATTGTGAATAAAATCAAAATGCAATGACTTTCAAATCACACCAGCCAGTATTTTATTCACAATAGAACAGAGATAACATAGCAAATGTTGAAACTGAGAAATTTTACTATTTTATCCACAAATTGAGCTCATTTCAAATTTGATGGCTGCTACAGGTCTCAAAAAAGTTGAGACAGGGGCCTGTTTACCATGGTGTAGCATCCCTTCTTCTTTTTAACACAGAGTGGAGGTGTCTGGGCATTGAGGAGACAAGTTTCTCGAGTTTAGCCATTGGAATTTGATCCCACTCTTGTTTAATACAGGCTTCCAGCTGCTGGAGAGTTTTGGGTCTCCTTTGACGGACTTTTCATTTAATTATGCGCCAAATGTTCTCAATCGGTGAAAGACCAGGACTGCAGGCAGGCCAGTTCAGCACACGGACTCTTCTACTACGAAGCCATGCTGTTGTAATAGCTGCAGTATGTGGTCATGCATTGCCCTGCTGAAATACACAAGGCCCGCCCTGGAATAGATGTCGTCTGGAGGGGAGCATATGTTGCTCTAAAACCTTTAGCTACGTTTCAGCATTCATGGTGCTTTTTAAAACATGCAAGTGTCCCACATCATATGCACTAATGCATCCCCATACCATCAGAGATGCTGGCTTTTGAACTGAATGCTGACAACAGGGAGGGTGGTCTTTCTCCTCTTTAGCTCAGAGGACACAACGCCCATGATGTCCAACAAGAATGTCAAATTTGGACTCGTCTGACCACAGGACACTTTGCCACTTTGCTACAGTCCATTTTAAATGAACCCTGGCCCACAGAACACGGCGGCGCTTCTGGATCATGCTCAACAATGGTTTCTTTTTTGCATGATAGAGATTGAGGTGGCATCTGTGGATGGCACGGTGGACTGCGTTTACAGACAGTGGTTTCTTGAAGTATTCCTGGGCCCATTTAGTAATGTCAATGACAGAATCATGCGGGTGAGTGATGCAGTGCCGTCTGAGGCCCGAAGATCATGAACATCCAGTAAAGGTCTTCGGTCTTGTCCCTTACGCACAGAGATTTTTCCATTTTCTCTGAATCTTTTGATGATGTTATGCACTGTCAATGATGAGACCTTCAAAGCCTTTGCAATTTGACGTTGAGGAACATTGTTTCTAAAATATTCCACAATTTTTTTACACAAGCCTTCATAGGTTGGAGAGCCTTTGGCCATCTTTAGTTCTGAGAGACTCAGCCTCTCTAAGACATCCCTTTTATAGCCAATCATGTTACAGACCTGATGCCAGTTCACTTAATTACTTGCTAAATGTTCTTTCAGCTGATTCTCTTATATATTAATTGGTTTTTCAGACCTTTTTTTGCCTGTGTCCCAACTTTTTTGAAACCTGGGCAGCCAGAAAATTTGAAATGAGCTCATTTTGTGGATGAAAATGTAAAATGTCTCAGTTTCAACATTTGAAATGTTATCTATGTTCTATTGTAAATAACATATTGGCTCATGTGATCTGAAAGTCATTGCATTTTGATTTTGTTCACAATTTACACTTCGTCCCAACTATTTCGGGATTGGGGTTGTACATTTGGTATTACATGAATGATCGCGGTTCAACTCTAGCTAAGTGAGATCGCGAAATAATGGATAATTTTTATTCATTTATTTTCTATTGAATTCTGTGCGCCAAACTGTTGGCCAGCAAGGCTAGCAAACTAGCAAGCTAAGCAAGCAAATTAAGGCTAGGGAGCAGCTATATTTGGTTTAAGGTAAATGCTCGTGGTTCAACCCTAGCTACTAGGAGCACTTCCGTTGTGTTCAGGGACGTAATTTACGGGGGGGCCCTGCACTTTTTGAAAAGGCAGCATTGGACCCCCCCCAACTTTTTACTGTCCTAATGTAAAAAAAAAAAAAAAAAACACTGCATGCACTAAGACCTCGAGGAAATAATACCCGCTCAAGCTGCCAGTGGCCAATCCTTTTCAACTTTCCCTCCCTTCTTCTCTCCAAGTCCCACCTTTCATTCAAACAGATAGTAGGCTTTGACAGCATCTAAACGCTAGCGAATCGCAATGTCTAAACCCCCTAACCACCGAAGACGGATTACATAAGATTTCATATAAAGAAAAAGCTGTGCAAGTCACATGAAACCCAATTTACGAACGTATATTTTGCAGGTAACTGCTTGCTTTCCTCGTATATAGCTAGCTACGTAAATAAACAGTATTAGGAACTTCCTTAAACTTCCTTAGTTGAGTTGGGCGACTGATTGCTAAAGTGAGCTACTTAGCAAACAAATACCGATGAATTCAATCAATATTGTTTCATCTCCGGTCATAACAATTCAGATCCAGTGAGGTGCCGTCGGAGGTCAGTGAGGGGAGGCAGAATCCTAACCGTTCAACAAATGATAGCTCACTATTACTTTGCTTGATTAGGAATCAGAGGATTGAGTAACTAATTTACTCAGACGAAACGGCAGAATGGCGCGCCAATTTCATCCACGACATTATTGCTTAGTGCATCAAACTTAAAATGCTCACACGACAGCACGTGTTCATATTTGCTTACAGGAAGCTCACGCAATGCCACTAACAAATATTAAAACCTTTCTCACACGGCGTTCAATGTGTGGTCAATGTGTTTACGATAATGTTTTCCCCCTTAAATACATACTTTTTAATGCCATTCAAAAAAATTGGGAATTTATTTCCAGTCTTCTTTCATAAACCGATAAACAAAAGGTCAAAACGATACACGGAATTACCGGGGGAGTTGAGTTTTTTTTTCTAATTAATTAATTAATTAATAAGATTTACATACTTGCAGTCTCGAATCAAAGCGTAAACCTAAATGAATCTTTTTGTCGCTATCACTTCTTAATCATAACAGGCTACATATAGCCTAGGCTAGGTCTTAATTGTTTGGTAAAAAAGAAAAAAAGTGTAAATTGATTGACTGTCAATCAGGCATAGCACGTGGAAACAGGTTGACAAAATCTAGCGATAAAAAGGAGAAGTAACTGCCTCCCCTTGAGCGCACGTCTCTGTTCAGATCTGAGCTGGGACTGCACCCTGCAAAAAAAGTTCGATAGGTCTTCTTTGGAATTCTATGTAAGGGATAATCAACTTGAAGGTGTGCATCACACGGTTTTAAGGTACTACGTGGAGGCGAAAAACCACCCGACGCGAAGCGTGCACACCTGCACACCTACGAGTTGATTATCCCGCTTATACCATAGTCATTTGCCAGCAATATCAAATCAAATCATTCAGAAATTTTTTGGTGAAAGTTTTGCACTTAAAGGAGGATTATTACGCTTACCTGTTTCGACCTGTATTAACTGCACTGAAGTTCAACAGCACCCGCTTCAAGTATTTCTGCAAGATAATTAGTCCTTTCCACGTAATTGGCGATAATTGTCCGTAATTTCCATGATAAAATCGAAAATGGGGGCCGCCATTGTTTTGAACTCAAGCTACGCGAGACAGAGTTTCAGCCCGTGAAAGCATGGAATCGTGATGTGAAGGCGGCGGCTGAGAGTGTAAACAAAGCATCCCTGATCAGTGATATGCATTGTGCCATTGTGCGAGTTTATAACCCAACAGCAAATTAAATCCCTGTCCTTTGGGAACGTGTGCATTGTCACACTGGCCATCTTCTGTTTAGTGTCGTTGACACAATCGTATGCCTGACAATGCAGCATTTTCAAAGCGATTTCGGATTGTTAACTGACGAGAAAATCTCATTAAATCGAATGCATGGCCATGATGCCTGGAAGCGCGAGACCTCCGCGCTGACGTCATGATCTCGCGCCCCAGAATCAGATGCGACAGGCGCTACGGAAAATAATGGCGCTGCCCAATGGGCTCAATTAAAAATCGATTTTTTCGTCAATTAGCCAACTGAGCTATATGAATGCAGTTTAACTAGCAGGAGATTAACAAATTGAAATAACAGGAGGGCAGAAATTTTTTGATGATAGTCCTCCTTTCAAAACGAGCTGGTAATCAATTTATTGGTGCCGCACCTTCTCATAGCCAATAGCTCATAGCTATAGGCCAAGCTAAACTGAACCAGCTAACTTAGTTCAGCTTATCTCCATGGAGAAAGCGTGCGCAAAAAATCTATCATCCTTTTACCAGCTAATGATTTGGTAACTGATTCCATCTGAAACGGAGATTATGCATAACACAACATTATGCGCAATTATGCATACTGTAGCTAACTTGCTACCCGCAATGACAATGAACTTAAGACAGTTTCCATAGAGCCAGCGAGCTGAAATCAGTTTGTTGTCACAGCACGTAGCTAGCGAACTGTCAGCAGTTGCTGATACATGAAGTGAACATGTTCGCTTCCTTTGTAACTGTACACAGTTATTATCGTTTAATGAATAAAGCGTGATTATTTCGCTGCTTTAATATTTACGGTCATTATCGCTGGAGCACCTATTGTTAACCGCCCCCAGTGTTGGGCAAGTTACTTTCAAAATGTAATATATTACATGTTACTAGTTACCTTCCTTTGAAAGTAATAAGTTACTCTAGTATATTACTGTCTGTGTAAAGTAATGCGTTACTGATTTCAGTACTTTTGAGTTACTTTCACCAAAATGACCGCATTATGTATTCACAAGCAGTGGTTATCATAAAATACCCAGCTTATAATAATATAGTGATGAAATTAATTAGCCTCAAACTTTTTAAATGAACAAATAGCCTTGGACACAATGATCAGCAGGCAGACAAAATCAAAGTCTGATTAATTTTGAGATGGGGCAAATATTTTAATTTTAGGCCTATGATAACAAATGGATCTATAATGTATCCTATAATGACATGAAAGAAATAAAATGTCCTCATGCAATTTTTTTTTTTTTTTCAATACGCAAAGGAACATTATAAAATGTAGGCTAAGCATGGCCTAACAAATAAATCACAGGCTAAACAGCGGAACGTATAGCCAAACAAAAGCTGATAATAAATAATAAAACTATTAAAGCACCTGGCCTATACTTTGGGCTCTGGGGGGCTAGCCTATTCCATACTACTATAGTACTTGTTCAAGCGCATCAGGAGAAGCTGCTGAAAGCGTCCATCACCGAGACGGTTTCGTTTTGGGGTGAGAACCAGATTTCCTAGACTGAAAAGTCTTTCGACGGGTGCACTGGATGGTGTTGGGGCATTATAGCGGAGTGCAATTTTTTTAATTCTTGGAAACTGGTGCAGGCTTTCCATCATAGGGGCAGATTTGAGATAATCCATCACCTCTGTCTCCACGGACATGGGTGTGTTTGAGTCAGCGGGATGTTCATCAAAGGAAAAAAAGTCATCCTTGCTGGAGGCAGAAGCAACTGGTTGGGGATCAGGCATCGGCGCTGCAGGCTCTTCAGTAAGGGAGCGGCACTCCGTAGTGAGCAGAAGCCTGATGTGGTCTCTTCTGGTTTCTTCTCTTACCCAGCGCAGCTTGAGCTTGGGCAATGAGACAGCGGCCAGCAACGAATCCTTGGAGTTGAAAGTCACAGCAAATCGACTTTTAATTGCTCCCACAATAACTTCAGGCAATCCAGCGGTCATTTGTGATAGGTCTTGTTTCATTGCCAGGGTTTTGGCTATTAGAACTTCTAGCGTTGGTTGAAGTGCTCCACAAAAACAAGTGTCCTCGCCCTGCAGAATGTCAAGTGCAACTGTGAAAGACTTCATGATGACACAGTATTCTTTGAGAAAAAGGTATTCCCTGTCGTTCATACATTTAATCTGAAGCTGTGTGCAGAGGTTATTGATGTCAGCAAGGGGCATTTCTACGACCCGTTCATAGGAATCATAAAAAGAGTTCCATCGTGTTGCTGTGGGGACAATCAGCTTCCTATCACTGACCTCTTCCAGGCACTCCGATGCGACTGTGGAGCGACTGGCCTTCGTCCATAGTGCTGAACATTTGCCTGTAGCACTGCGATACACAGCCCTCGATTCCGGATTAGATGCCAGCCATTTATCAACATCATCGTTTGCTATTAGATTAAGTGTACGGGCTGCACATCTATAGTGGGGAGAAAGTGCAAATGTACTGTGCAGGGCATCATCATTTGTGGTGGTGAGTACACTGTGGAGGTCCGTAAAGGTCACCTCACCATCATCCTTGACCTCCTCCTCCTCTTCCTCGTCAGACTCACAGTTTAATTGCTGCTGTTGATGCTCTTTGAACGCCTTCACAAAGTTGCTTCCATTGTCCGTCACACATGCAGTCACTTTACTATTGGTCAGCCCATACATGGAAAAAATGTCCTCTAGCTCTGTTGCGATTGCATCGGATGTGTGTCGGCCTCAGAATCTCTGACAAGCTATTGCTGCCTTCTCCCTTTTCAAGGTATCTGCATTAATCCAGTGCACCGTCACCCCCATGAAACTTTTGTTGTTGGCGCTCCATATATCTGCTGTTGTCGATACATACTCCTGCGTTTCAATCATTTTCTTCAGCTCCTTTTCCATTGAAGCATATGACTTATCCAACTCCTTGGCGAATGTCTTCCTGTCTGGTAGAACAGACTAAAAAATTAAAAACAAAGATAGCTATTAAACTCATGCTATGCCATGGTTTAAATGAGCAATCAGCATTACATTTGGCAATATGAACCAGAATCACTGAATCCTTTAAATGACTTCTGGAAACATATTTTCCAAAAAGCCTTAATTAATGCTAGCACACCATTTTATTGCCAACATGTCTTATCGGTTATTAGTATTTATCTTTATTGTTAATTTCTGTATTATTTTCATTACCCGATTTTAATTGCTTCAGTCCCGAAAATGCTTTAGGGGCCACCATTATATCTCTAGGGGTCGGTTTTTTCCTGGCCATAATGAATTATTTCACAAAAGGGATGGAGAATTTTTTTTTTGCAGCTGGCTTGGCTGAAAATATTTTTCTTCATATTATTCTGTCGATCGCATATATGGGCACTTCCGTGATTCACGTGCTTAGTAACGCCAGGTGGCATTAAAACAATAGAGCTGGGTGGTTTGTTTCCGTAGAGAGCAGTGTAATTTGAAGTGATTTTCTTTCATTTTACCTTTCATTTTTAGCCCACTGTTTTTATTTGTTAAAATGCCAGGATAAATTCAGTTGAAAAGCGAGTGCCCTATATGCCCTGATGTGTCTATGAGATAGGAATAAATATCCGGATACTGAACATCTAGCCACTGAGTAGGATCATTTATCCATTGTCCAGCTTCTAGGTTGTACAGATACAGATAGTGGCAGGGCTCATCCCTTCCCTTGTGGCACGCATACGCATTTACCTCGGTAGCGATTTCCGGAGCGATTTTAAATCAATAAATTTTAATGGAATCGACATTTATCAACTTAATTCCTGCAACCAAATTCGTAAAAGGCAGTGTCTCCGTGTCCGACAGTCGTATTAGAGTTTTCATATAACTCCGTGTCCAACAATCCACAGTTTATTAAAGATTTCTTTAAATCTACTGGGCACAGTTCATCAAGATGAGTGCCAAGAATGTCACCAACGGAGCTATATTGAAACCCTATCCCTAAACCCTAAAAGATTCAGTAGATTTAAATACATTTTGAAGAAAAGAAAATGGACTGTCGGGCACGGAGTTATATTGAAACCCTTTCCGACTGTCGGACACGGTAGCACCATGTAAAAGCTGTATTGAAAAACATCCGACTGTCGGACACGGAGACACTTCGGACATGGCATATGGGGCTACATTGGAAAAAACAACGTTAGCAGGACAGACCAAACAACTAACAGACACGATCACCGTTTGCCCATCTAGGTACTTGGCTAGCTCATAAACAATCTAGCTAGCTTGAGAAGTTAAGGCAAAAACCAACCAAATCACGTCGCAGAAGTATGACAGTGATTACACAATTTTCCCTTAACTAGCGTCAGCTAGCTATGTTGGAATATTGATAGCTTTAGTATCTCAAGAGTAACGTTAAAACGCGATGGCATATATAGCAGGGTAACTAGCTATGAAATAACATGTCTCAGGTCGAATTGTCTGTTAGCACTTTCGGCGACGAGTAGCACAGTACACAATAGCATATAGCACCACAATGGCTGAGCCCTGTCCCTATCCGCACGTAGTTTGTACGGACAAAACGCCGGTCCTGCTGCTCCTAATTTGGTTTTGTATTGCGGGCGATATTGTCTAAGCCCTATGAATACGCGTAGGCCATGCCAAGGCACAATCAACAAAAATAAAACAAAATTTCCAACGTTAGCTTACCTTATGATTGGTTTTGACAGGGATTTTGCTGACAAGCTTTCTAAAAGCTGGCGATTCTACTGTCGACAGAGGCCGCATATCTTCCACAACATATTCTGCCACAAGCCTCCTGACATCTCGGGGTTCAAGCATCCTCACGGGCCCGGCAGGTCCAGAGAAATCCAATTTCGGTTGTTTCAGCTTGCTCGCAAAATTGTGCTCTCTCATTCTCTTCTTCTTAACGACATCATCTCTCTCAGCTAGCTTAGTGTTAACATGAACCCTCTCTAGGTGTTTCTTCAGGTTACTTGTGCTATTTCTCGCTGTAGAGAGTTCTCTCGGTTTCCCTAGACAGATTGCACTTAACTATTATGTTCCTGTCCTTTTCTTTGATGAACTGAAAGTAATGGGAGTATACCCATTTCGAGAACGTTGCAGGATCGTCTGACTCTGCAGCCATTGCAGCCTAGACTTCGGCAACAGGGGAAGTGCGCTAACTTTCCGCCTCATTTTAGTTTATGCGCTGTGATTCGCGAGCTTTTGAAAAGAGAGCGACCATGATGATCCCGGCAGATTTCCGATTTCACTCTGCAAATGGAAGTCTGTGTGAAAGGTGCACTGAAATCGTCCCCCCTGCCAAAAAAAAAGTTGGAGACTTTATTTCCTTGCTTTGAAGTAAGTAGAAATTTTATGCGGCTAGCCGCGGCCAGCTGGTAACCTGTTACTTGGCATCGTGAACGTAAAAATATTACCGAAATCCGATTAGGAACGCGTTATATTACTTTGTTACCGCTAAAAGTAATATATTACTGTAACGCGTTACTTTTGTAACTCGTTACTCCCAACACTGACCGCCCCACAGGACGTAACTTAACCCAGCAAAATTTTTGGAGATAAATGAGTAGCTTGGTTTCTGTTATACCCAGCCAAATGCCAGTGCTCTAACGTTGCTATGGTTATAGGTTGGCCAGCAGATGAATTGCAACTTCGAACGGTGAAACTATCGTAGGCCGAATTACCTGCGCGGTTCCACGGTTTTAATCGACACCTGCCAGCCAATCAGAAAAGATTATTCACCCAGACCATGGTATAAAGAATTCTGTGGAACATCAATGGAACTCTATAGAACACTTTAATAGAACAGCATGTTCCATAGGATTTTCTGTGTGTTCTATAGGAATTTGCTATAGAAACCTATAGAACACCTCTATGGAAAAGAAAGTCCGATAATATTATTGCTGTTCTATAAGACCTTCCTATAGAACACCCTAGTCGAGAAACCTGTTCTATAGGACTTTGATGGTCTTTAGGACCTTCTAATAGAACAAAAGCTTAATGGAAAAGACATCTTATGACTCCTTGCAATGCTCTGTCAAAGGGTCAGTTTAGCTTATGTGTACCCGGGTTCTAGAAGTGAGAGACCGGGCTAATGGTATGAAAATGTGCAATATGCAGTGATGTCCACTGTACTGAAGTAGCAAGGAAATCTTGTCTCTTTTAACTTTAAGGTGTGCTTAAGCACATGGGGTACCAGGCACATACCAACTCATTGACTCTCTGATCAGACGATTGCTTGACTGACTGAACACACAACTTAGCAGTATTTCAGTTACGGTATATGAAGACCTCTTTCCATTTCCTTGGCAGCAATTCAAAAATATAAATGTAAGGCATTACAACTTTATTATGCTATAATGGAAAACTCTTCTTCCTCTTTTGCTTACGAAGACATACAACGGGACATCTGTTGGGTTCAGCAAAGCAATTCAAATTGATCAGTATCAAGTACAATCGGCATTTTTCCATAGAAATTTCCTATAGAACTCGCTCTAAAGATTATTTCTAACTTTGAATGTTCAAGCTGCCGCATAGCTCACTCGGTTAAAGCACTGCATAGCGGCACAAAAGTGTTTCTCATGGTGCGTGTTCGAGCCCTGGTCGTACCAGCCGGCAGTGGATGGCAGCTTTTTCAGAGTAGCGCACAGTTGGCCACTGCACTACTAGGATACAAATTGGGAAGGGTCTGCTGGGGGAAAAAAAGAAAAAAATTCTATGAAGATTTTCTATTGAACTGTTTTCTACAGAAATTTTCTATAAAACTTTTTTCTATAGGACTTGAGGTACTAAAGTTCTATAGAAATTCCATAAGAATCCTATAGGACACTTTAATAGAACATTTTTTGCAGTGGCACTACAGCAGGATTTGATATTTTCGAGGTAACTTTAAGTTTAATCTGGTTTTCAGGACCACTTAAGTCAGAGGTGGGCAATGAGGGCCGTATCTGTCCCTGGTTTTCACACCAACCACTGGCCTTTAATTAGTTCATTATCCAAATTAGACAAAACTTTTTATGCAATCTTACATTTCAGGCGCATTTCTTTAAATTATCATGAATGGCCACCAAAGACTGTTCTCATCTCCCCACATAATTTTTTTTTTCTTTGATCTAATCTTTGCACAAATCTATATTTGTGTATGCAATCAATTAACTCAATTAGTCAGGGTAATTGATAGAAATAAAAACCTGCATACACACCGGCCCTCCAGGACCGGAATTGCCCACCCCTGATTTAAGTGCTTCATTTCTTATCGGGGTAAATCAGCATGTTGACCTATGCCAGTGGTTCTCGAACTCGGTCCTGGCGCCCCACTGTGTATGCGGGTTTTTGTTCTGACCACAATTGCAATCGTAGGATTTTGATTATCTGTTTATTTGTCCTAATTAGCTGCATTCCATGTTAAGAGCAGTTATTTACCATCTTAAGCCACATTTTGATGGACATATCCATTGTGCCGTAAAGAATAAAAACCCTTGAACATATTGTGCTTATTTTCTATATTGTAAGGATTTTCAGGTGAAAATATTATTAAACAGACCAACTTAGACAGACAAAATCAGTAAGCTCCAAATTAGGTTGCTGACAGGGCTTGTTTTGAGTTCTCTCAAAATAATTTGCCCGAACTTAATAAACATGACACAAAACTGGTGCGACTGGTTTGCCAATAAAAAATTAGTGAGAAACGTATTGATTTACCAATTGTTCACATTGAGTAAATGTTTGGTTAAATTGTTTCCCTCAGCAGTTATTTGTACTAGTTTTAAATATATCTTAACTTGGATATGGAATTTTTTTCTTCATGGCATGTATAGATTTGTCAAGTGTGGCTGAAGAGGATACATAACTGCTCAAAAGATAACTGAACCTAAAAGACAAATCAACAGCTTTTTAAAATCCTAAGATTGCAATTATGGTCAGAACAAAAACCAGCATGCAAAGAGGGGCGCCAGGACCGAGTTTGAGAACCACTGATTGCTGAAAGTTTAAAGCCCCACTAGGCAGGAATCCCAGTTTCGTGCGCTCTATCAGCCACTAAGGCCACTAGAGCAAGTAGAAGCGCAACACTGGTGTCGTAAAACACACAGAGCGCTGTTGCCGGCTGACGTCCCCGTGAGAACGAGCATTTTTTTTTAACACCCTGAGACTTGTGGAGCTGGAATCAATAAAGTTATTAGTTATGATTGTGTTTACAATATGGCCGGATCTAGGGGGGTGCAGGGGTGGGCTATGCCCCCCCAGCGCCTCCTGACTTACTAACGTATATTTAAGCGCAATTAAAAGAGGTGCGTAATGCGAATTCAATGAGAATGAAATGCGATCCCCCCGGTCAACAAAATGAAACGCGATTCCCCCCCCGGTCAACAGAATGAAACGTGATCTCTCCCCCCAGTCAAATGTCTATACCCACCAGCAATTTTCATTGCACCACCAGTCGAAGCAGGCTGCAACTATTGCTCTACAACAAATTATGCGCAAGCACCACTCCTAAGAGTAACGTTAGCAGACGTAGTAGCTATTGTAACCTCAAACCGGGACGGTATCAATATAATGACGGTACAACGCCAGCCTTCAAAGCTGATATGGCCTGTCTTTGCTTTCAAACAATAGTTGCTAGTAAGTCAACAACTTTTCTCACCGTGAAGCATAAAGTTCGCTATAAAAAACACTCCGAAAAGGGGCTAACTCTGCCGGTGAAATGCTAATGCTACCTCGGCTAACCTTGTTTACATTATTTGAAAGGGCTTAAATTCAATTAAGTTTTTATAAACCAAATAATGACTGTGACTACACACGATAACACAGCCAACAAAAACAATGTGTGGTAAATACAATGCATGAACATGAGCATATAACTCACCTCTCAATCAGCAACACTGCCAGCTCGGCGTCCGACTTGCAGCCCACTTTTGCCATGAGCTCTCTCCACTGTGAAAAAGCCGGTCCAATATTAACTCTGGTTTTGTGCCGTGCATGGTCACTCTCCCTTTTTTTAATCCTGGCTTCCACCGACACCGTCCTTTTTTGCTTCTTTGCCTCAGCCATCTTTCGAGACACGATACCGGGCTAGCGGACTAGCCTAGCTGCCTTCTCCTTATGCTCCTTATCCAAACACTTGTGTGTGCCGTAAAGCAGAACGTACGTCTCGCGAGAGTGCGGGACCCGCGGTCGAAAGTTACATAGTCCCAGATGCAGGCCACCAGGTCCCTCTGTGGTAATGGGAGAGATGCCATTCTCACTGTAATAATCCAGCCCACCAATAGATGGACTTTGAAACTGATATTTTAAGGTGAAATTCCTACCTAGTGGGGCTTTAACCTGCACTGAAGCTCGAATGTGTGATTCCCAAGTGAGATCGGTAGGGGAGAAGTTCTGACAACTCTGATTGGCTGAAAACAAGTTAAAACCGGCTTTGCAGGCAATAAGCTTCTCAGGAGGGTATACACACTGCTAGGGGGAGGCACTAGCCCTCTTATGATTTGGTTGCTTTCAACGCGATCACGCCCACACAACCTCTAACAGCTTCTTGTTAGCTGAACACAGCAAGCATGCACTTTGGCTGGAGACATTATCATTAGCTGCCTTATGTTGTTCCATATACAATTGCGAATTACAATATTGTTGAAATTATATAGCTATCTAGGTAGCTAGCTAACGTTAGTTAAGAAAAATCTTTGAAAATAATAGTCATATTTAAGCAATGTGATGTGGTTTTTTGCCCTAACTTCACTAGCAAGCTTCAACAGTTATTACTCTGGCGTTTACGGTTTTCCTGGGGGGTTTGGAGGTGAAGCATGTGACTTGTATTTACAACAGTGGTCTTGCACGCAGAACCTGAGTGGGCGCAGTTTTGAAAAAATTCCAATTCCCACATAATGTGGCTTTAAAAGCCGCTGGGCTCAGGTTCTAAGGTAAATACATATTTTGATATTCATATTGCTTTGATGGCAGTTATCAGAGGACTGTTATTGCAAAGTCTTACTCAATTTCAGCAATGGGTGAAAAATTACATGAGATTAAGTGGTCACCCCCATAACCCCCCACCCACCTCATTTCCAGGTTGGTTTTACGGCGCTCTTTTCCACCTTATGGGGTACGCCAATATTTTGATCAATTTCATTACTTTCTGATGTATTTTGCATTAAATTTATTTTATTTAACGATGAAAAAACATGGTTATTTTGTTCTACTTCAGAACTAAAGCCCTTTTGAGAATTTGCGCCAGAAATGTTTCCCCGCCACCTTTGAAATCAAAACTACACCCATGGTTGTGTTGATATCTAAATGCAGCGCTTTTCTCTCTTGCATTTGCTTTTAAGGTTTCCGTGTTTTTGGCTTTGCATCTGTTACGGGAAACTTTTTTTTCTTCCGTAAATCATTTTCCCTTTTGGATGTATTGTTTGTGCGTTTCTGTTACTGTTTGTTTGTTACCAGATGGGTCTCCTCCATACAATCCTTCGTTAATCAAGCCGTCCATCATTTGTATCAATTATTCCTCCTCTGTCAGCTGATCTCCCGTCAGCCAGTCCAGTGCTGCCCCGTTCAAGGATGACAGTTTAAATATTACGAAGTCCTGCCCATGTCCAGCTATGTTCAGCTCGCTTGGTGTTCTGTGGTCTGTCTGTGCGGTGTGTGTGTGTGTGTGTGTGTGGGGTGGAATAACTTGGTCAAGGGTAGACGGGGGCCCTTATACACTCCACACGCACGTAGGTATTTTTTTCGTTGTCTAGACCACTAGTTTAGCGGCAGATGCCACCCACTGTATTTTGGTTTTTGCGCAAATGTTAGGGTAGATAATTATTTTATTTTGTGAATATTTAGTACTACAATTTGCTTTTCTAGTCCAGTTTTGTTTTATTCCTTTTGTTTATTTGGCAGTGCTTTCAGGCCTTGTTGTTTTCCCCTGACTTTGTTTGTAAATACTTGTGTTTATAGATTGTTCACTGTGCACCTTATTTTCACGTGTACCACTGTGGCCATTGTAAATACACTTTTTGCACCCGATTTCCGTGCTCCCTGCCTCTTACTACCACTGAGCGCTATCATAATAAAAAAAAGTTCAACCTTTTAAGGGCTACATCCTCCCTACACGTAACAGCATCGTTTCTATTTCTCCAATTGGAGATGGTTTGGGCCATTGCAGTGCAATGTGTTGACATGGATATGCAGCATTTTACTTTTGCATTTGCTTTTGCGGTTTGCGTGTTTTTGAATTTGCATCGTTTCTGTTTTTGCAGCGCGTTTCTCTGATTGGAGATGTTTTTGGCCGTTGCAGCGCGTTTGCCCCTGTCGGCCACCGTAGTAATGCCCACTAAACACCATATAAGGGCAGATGTTGTGCCATGAGCAAATAACTAACTTTGGCTCAACAGTTGGAGAGATGCCACTAATAAAACTTCTGCAAGGGGAACTACAGCAATTGCGAAATTGAAGTACTGTTCATGTACTGAAGTACTGTACAATGATTAATCATTATTGTTCATTCTTGAATCGAGCCCTGCTTCAGGCAATTGCTCAGCTATCATCGCAAATTGTTTGATTCCAGATGCTCTCTAGTTAAAAAAAATAAGATAAAAGTACTAATTATTGGAAGCAATTAATTTTGATAGCAATGAAAGAGCACATGAACACATCTCCCAGTGAACAAACAATAAACGGGATTCTTATTTTCGTGGCACGACACAATATGCCATTGGCCATAATGGACCACTTTTGGGAGCTTCTGCTCATCATGCATATGGACCATGTAGACCAGGGCTATTCAACATTATCCTGCAAGAGCCGGTGTGGGTGCAGGCTTTCATTCCAACCAAGCACTTACACACCTGATACTACTAATCAAGCTCTTCAACAAAGACTCTTGGGGTTGATTAGTGGAGTCAGGTGTGTAGGTGCTTGGTTGGAATGAAAGCCTGCACCCACACCGGCCCTTTCTGGATAAGGTTGAATAGCCCTGATGTAGACTGTATTAAACAGGGGGCCATCTACACAATTGCCAAAACTATCAGTTGCATATGTACAGACACAAAACAATTTACCAAGAAGAGCTTAGTTCCCGAGGCTGCACAGCCTTGGCTATTACTGGATGTCATCCTTCTCCCTTGTGATACATGAGTGGAATGATAAAAATATGGATAACAGATTGGCGATTTTGGTAATGGTTTTCACAGAGTGGAGTGCTATCGAGGATCCTTGACACGCCCGAGTGTAACATCAGCATGAGCATGGCAATTTTCACTGTCTTGGATGAGGCTTTGAAGTTTTTTATTTTCATACTTGAATAGAAAGCTTTTTAAGCTTTTAAAATATTTTGATTAACTTGTCACACTCCATTTATAATTTAATTAATGAAAAAAAACCTAAAAAAAATCCTATGGTAATACGGGTGGGAAGAGGTTGACATGTTTGCCATTCTGCATACTTTATTTATGTTCCTAAAATGATAAACGTATGTTTCCATGCATTGGACATACAATTTGAGAACTGCATAAATGGGATGTTTTTTTCTCTTATCGTGCTAAGAGTGCTCTCAATTGTCTCTAACCTACAAGAAGAACATAAGAAAACATTCATGAATTCCAGAAATCAGTGGGAACTAAAAAAGTAAGAGAAAATCATGGATACAAACAAAAATAGGAGAAAATTTGCTTGTATATCACTTTTTTGCACGAGGCCCATCGAGTCTACAAGTTTCCAAACCAGAGACAGTGACGGCTGCCCGGCTGAAATCAAAGGAGGATAGAAAAAATATTTTCAATAAAAAGTACTCATTGTCATGAACGGTTTTAAATCATTTTCCTTGATTAAGAAGTTTTCCAATTATTAGAATAATCTGTCAGCAATTTAAAGCACTGCTTCCTTCTGCAAGTGAATTACAACTTTCATCGAAAGTGAACTGCAAATGAAAGAATTGGCCCGTAGATGTTACAAAATATTTATTAGGTAATTTCAAGACAAAGCTGCATTGAATAATAAATTGTTAAAACACCACAAAAAACACTTTGTTGATAGTGCAGGGTTAAGTCAACATGCCGCAGCTGATTGTGAAATGTGTTCAGAATAAATTTTCTGGGAGTTTAGGGGCTGGCTAAAATGTTCATGCACCGCATGGTGCACTGGCACGAAGCAGACAGGAGACAGTTCACCCTTTTATACAACGCTTCAGTAGGGATACGTCATCACATTAATGAATGGATGAAGATAGGAAAGTGTGTATGATTTTCTTGAAGGAAGAAATGACAAAGAGTATACATAAGTAAACAATCGCACATGCATAGTAATTTAACAATGATATTTTGTAAAATTTAATGATGAAATTTGCAGCAAACTTCCTAGATCCCAGAAATATAAAAGGAGCGACATCCTCATTATAGTTGTTGATGGTAATTAAAAAAAAGGTTTAAAAAGTTTAACTGGCCCATATTCGTTATTCATGCTGCATTGCATCAGAAAAAATGCCCACACTGTCAATACACCACAGTTTTGAAGCACAATCTAGATATTCCATCTCAACTGCATACCTAATTTTGTAAAATTATGTCCTTCTCTAATTCTAAAAGGAAAGGTAAGGTGCAAGCACACCCTCCACCTTATTTTATAGATCAAGGGTGTCATGCATGATTCTCAAAGATGTGAAGTGTCCTGGGCATTCTCTTCACCACTGCACATGGACAATTGATTATCTGGGCAATTTAAAGCAAGGGTCTCTCCGTCTTTTAGGCAGGAACCAGGCTGTTTTATAGTGATTGAACCTCACGTTCAGTCTATCTATTAAGTCATCAACTGCGTAAGACCTTGAACATCTTAATTGACTTCTCTCTGAACAAATAATTAGATGAATTAAGTCATTAAGAACTGGTGATAGAATGGCACTAGGGACATCTTAAGGGCACTGAGTAGATCACGGTTCAAGTGATTCATTCCCTCTCACGCCAACTGACCTTACATAGTGTTTCATGTGCTGGAATGGCTGAACATCTTAATTACAAAAAAATCTGCCATTAATAGCAGTCTAGGTATAAAAAGATATTCAGAGATTGCACATCACACCAAATTGGATAGACACAAAGCAACAGAAGTGTACTGCAAAAACAAGTCAACTACAATAAATGTTGTATAAGATTCTTAAGAAGAATTTGAAGAAAATTTTAAAAAAAGCTGAGTAATAATCCAACAATGATGTGATTTATAAATTAAAAAAATAATTTTTTTATTACAATATACAAATTATTTAAATACACTGTTTCTCCATATGGACTCTGTGATTGTGTTACAGTAAGTGTGTATGAAAAGGTATATATGAAAAAAGTAGGTAGAAAAGAAAATCTAACTAAAAAGAAGAAAACTGAGTGCATAGAACTAAGAAGATGAGCCAGTCAGTTTATGGACAGGCAGATTTGCGATGGAATATGACCTGAAATGTCTTGCTTCTGACAGATGTTTGACTGAAAACAGGTCTTAGCCACTCTGTCACCCATGGCATTTACAGTTAACAACTAACCAAACAAACCAACCTTTGAAAAAATGAAATCACGAAATTCTGCACTGACTAATCTGTAGCAAACAGTCTGACCTAGACCTAGACTTCTTTCAGATAGTTTTTGCAGAGACAATTGTTTGGGATTTCAAGATATGGTCAGACAAATCGCTAACAGCCCATTGATTGTAGTACACTTTCTTTTTCAAAAGAAAAAAATACTATTAGTAGCTGTTGAATCAGATTTACTGTATATGGGCCATGATACTTGTAAAATACTGCTATACTTCTTTTGCCTTTAATGCACACACGCACGCACGCGCGCACACACACACACACATATATATATATATATATATATATATATATATATGAAGGATTTGGGGGCAAAACAAGACATACTCCAAAAAATAAAACTACTTTTGAGATAATTAACATTTTCTTCCTCAATCACACTTTGTCTTACTGTGTTCATTTTAAGCACAGACCTTGCGGGTTGAAAACTAAAGAGAACTGTGATGAATCATTAAACACCAAATATATAACTTACATTTAATTTGGAGTGATCTAGAACTGTTTTTTAAAATGCCACATATCCATTCTGTTTTATCCACCAAGAAAGAAAAAAGTAAGCCACTGAACTTGGAGCTTTTCTGAATTGCACAAAATGGGAAAAATAATGATGTGTCTGTCAACTCATAATTTTAATTTCAATTTCACAGATTCATCTATATGCCCATTTTTGGTGTCTGGGATGGTGTCATAGCTTCTAAAACCCCATTAAAAGTACTGAAATCAGTGTTGTTCCACGAATCCCAAATTGCTTGCCATAAAAATCAAACCAATCTCACTTAACTGCGAAACTTGCCACAATTGGCTGAGTGGAGTTGTCGCGTTTTGCAAATAAACCAGGGTGGAGTTCGTCGCACTTTGGAAAAGGAGTTGGGTCATTTCATTTAAAATCAGCAAGAACCTCCCATCTGACCCCCTAGAAATCAGCTGATTTTTCTAGTACAGTAACCTCAGTATATTTCATAAGTCTTTGCCAAATTTTACTATGATCTTGCAAATATTTTGTGAGTTATAGACTCTAAAATTACATGGTGGTTTATATAAATTTCTGGCATCATTTTTCCTTGGAATGTGTGAGCCCTCATAACTTCATGTGTATAAGAGATAGCTAAATTAATTTTTCAGAGCTGAAAGAATTATTGGAGTACTGTTAAAAACTGCAAATAAATCAATTGGCTCAGAATTATAATAATGAACAATTATCAAATTATTTGGAAGAGAAGGAATCATGACTAGTAGATGAGCGCCTGGTATCAAATGTTGATCAAAATGAGACCTTTCATATGTCAGAACTTGATTTGATCATTATTCTATCCCACATGGTGATATGACCCCTTGAAGTTTTCCTAACATGCACTTTCTCAAGTTTTCTCTGGTGAATAACAAGAAAACAAGACACATCCCCGATTCCAATACTTGTTTTTACTACACATTATCATAGTTGTCATACTGGTGCAGTATTGCTGTTGAAACTTCCGTAGTTCCTATGATACTGAAGCTTGAAGTTGGTTAAAGAACAAATCTCACTGAAGATAATCCAGATTTTGATTTAGGATTGTGACACCAGGAGTGGGGATACAATTGATTTAATTGCCGTTTTTAACATTGCTCCGATATATCTTTCAGCTCTGAACATTTCATTTGGCTATCTTTAACACACCTTAAGTTATAAGGGCTCAAAAATGCTAGAAAAAATTACCCAAGATATTTCGACCTACCCCTGCGTACTTTTAGAGCCTGTAACTCAAAAAATATTAACAAGATCAAAGTAAAATTGGCAAGGATTCATTAAATATACTGAAGTTATTGTACTATAAAAATCTGCTGATTACAAGGGGATCAGGTGGGAACGTTTTTAAAATTTGGTTGATTTTATATCAAATTACGCAGTTGCATTTGTAATTGATTCTAAATGATGACTATGGATTTTGCGAAAAAATCACATTAAATGTTGAACAGCCCTGTCCTGGTCATTTGGCATGTCCAGACCAACTTTTGAACATGACAAGAATATCCCAACCCACTTTCAATCAATGGGGAAAATGGATATAGCAGCCTTTCTCAGCATGTTAACATCACTGAAAATGCAGTCAAAGAAAAAGCACACAAATGGAAGAAAAAGTATAGCAGAAGATGAGGCACAGGTAAAACAACCGAAAGTGGAGGACTATTTTTGTCTCATCCTGTAATGTGGAGCAGCATGATGACTTTTTAGGCTACATGCCACTGATTTATTGTTTCCAGCTCGAACATTTCGCTAATGCAAGACAGTTGACAACTGGTGTGTGTACCTAGCTAGCACCCAGTTTTTATTCGAAGATAGAGTGGACCCTGACTTGGAGATTTTGCATTTACAAGAAAGCATTTAAAACAGACAAATTTGAGTTTTTCTGTGCTATAAATTTGGGAGGGGTCAGAAAACAGTTTTTCAAAAATTCTTAGAGTTAACTGTTGTCTAACTTACGTGGGCACTTGGCAGGATGTTGGGCTTCATAAAAACTGACCAAGGCATTTCCAATTCTGATTTGTACAGTCGTTAATTGTTTGACTGGCATCAGCCCGTAAAGGTAGCTCAATCACTACTTAGCGAGTTATCTAGCTAGCTAATACATTGCCATGTAATGATTATAACAGTCGTAAATAATACAACATAATATCATGCAATTAAGTGACGTACTGTGATGGTTTTGCCCTAAAGTCCCTCCCCCTCCTGCTGTCTGCCTCCACTTCAACGAGCCACATCTGTTGCTCGTTGAAGTGGAGGTGAAGTTTAGAGTATTTAAGAGCTGCACTGCCAATTGCATTCTGGTTTTTTAGCCTCGTATGTGTTGCTGCTGCTCCCCTGTCTCTTTTTCATTTTTAAAAAGTATATTTATTAAATGTCTTCTTTTTTTCTTACCAGCCTGTGCAAGTGGGTTCCTTTTTCAGCCTTTGGGTACATAGTCCCAGTGCCCGCCGGATTGCTTGTTGCATCCGGCGGGACTAAACCTTGACAGAATGCAGCTGCCAGCTTGGGACCCAGCCAGGCTGGTTGTGAGGGGAGCAGCAGCAGTGTCTTTTTTTGTAGGGGAGCAGTGTTCCGGGTCCGGCGGAGGTGTTCTCCTGTGCGTTCCAGGTCCGGCGGAGGTGTTCTCCAGTGCGTTCCGGGTCCGGTGGAGGTGTTCTCCAGTGTGTTCTGGGTACGGCGGAGGTGTGCTTCAGTGTTCCAGGTCCGGTGGTGCCATGCGTTCGGGGTCCGGCTGGCGCCACGCGTTCAGGGTCCGGCTGGTGCCATGTGTTCCGGGTCCGGCTGGTGCCATGTGTTCCGGGTCCGGCTGGTGCCATGTGTTCGGGGTCTGGCTGGTGCCATGAGTTCCGGGGTCCGGCGGCGCCATGGGTTGCGCCATGGGGTCCGGCGGCGCCATGGGTTGCGCCATGAGTTCCGGGGTCCGTTGGCGCCATGAGTTCCGGGGTCCGGCTGCGCCATGAGTTCCGGGGGCCCTTTCCTGGCTCACCAGGAGGTGTGCCTTGGGGGGAGGGTACTGTGATGGCTGTGCCCTGCAGTCCCTCCCCCTCCTGCTGTCTTTGCCTCCACTTCAAAGAGCCACATCTGTTGCTAGTTGAAGTGGAAGTGAAGTTTAGAGTATTTAAGAGCCATTCCACGAGAGATTGACATATGGTGTGCAGTTGACCCCCCTGGAATTGAATGAAACTTGGCACATAGGTACATATGGGTGTCTCACGGAAAAAGCCAAATTTTTAGGTCCATATCTTACTTTGCCTGCCGGCAGCGCCACTTGAAGCCATTAAAAGTGGCTCAGTTTTTGCTGTCAACACCACATTTTACATCAACGATCATGACTTAAGGATACACAGTACCAAATATGTTATACTTTTATCATGACCTTTGACACTTCAAGCCTGGATAGACATCAGCACCACATCAGCGCCAAACTGGGTAACTACGTTATTGAGCCAGAATTATTTGAGAAATAACAGTAAAAATTGAAAATGGGAATAAACTAATATCCCAGATATACACCGATCTAAAATGCTTTATTATGTGTTTACTCACGACAAAACTATCATTTTCAGTTAATATTCCCTTAGTATCTTGCTGGGTTAGTGCAATGGATGGCCGGAAAGATGGTCCAAGTTGATTTTGGTGCATGTTTGCGGTATATTTTCTCAGTAACCCAGATATGTTCCATGGTGATAAATGCCGTTTGTTGTGCTTTTGGCACTCCATTTTCAGGAATACCAAGCATTTCTTTGGTAGTATCTACACTTTCAAGCTAGATGGAGCCAAAGTTGGAGAAAAACTCAAAACGGACCATTTCATAGCAGATTGAGCCTGTGTTTAGGTGGCATTATTTTGTTTACCCAGCAAGATAGAGATCTGAAATTCTCTGGATACACAGTCCCTTTGGGGTACATTACAGCATTTGTAAAATCTCAGTGGTGGTATTTTCAGTGTAGTTGATATTCAACATCAAAAGTTGGAAAATTTCACCCTCAGGGTGCGCTGTATGCTGGATACAAGTACTGGCTATCCCCAGCAATGTACCAAAGAATTTTTTTTTAAATTGTGATGCACACAGCTAGTTCTCTGAGAAAATGAAGAGTTTGGTTTGGTACTATGCTGGGTAGATAGCTTTCTGACTAAAGGCGGCGCTTTAAAGAGCAAATGTTCTACCAACCTAACATTCCATATTCCCAGACATATACCAAAGTTCTGCCTTTTTAAATATATGAAGTACATGGACAGTTATACATAAAATTTGTAATCCCTTTGGCATAAAACTCAATTGGTTGTAAACTGGTGATGATTGTGAGCGTTACAAACACACAATACATGTGTTTTTACCAAGTACAGCCCAGTCAGAAATGTACAGCAAGTTATAAAACATGACCAGTCCAAAAATAAAAAAAAATAAATGACAAAAAAAAACTAATGTAAAAGGAGTATCACCATAAGTATGTATACAGACATGCATCAACAGTATACATACACTTGTATAAAATAACAGTCCATGATTTGAAAAAGAATCTTAGTCACACAACCGTGTATATGAAGACAAAATGTTTAGTACAAAAGTTAAAACTGTTTTATACTTTTCATGTTATCCAAAGTGAAATGACGTCAACCCAGCCTGTGACTTGCTCTATCCATCAGTCTGTTTTTGGAATTGGACTGTGGGTTGGTGGCACCTAATGGTGCGTGCCAGAGGTGCTCTTTGGCCTTGGCCCTGAGCAGCTATCCAAGGCCTTTTTCGTTCGATCTGGGTCGATGTTGCCCTTGGAGCCAGTCGAGCCCTAGGCAAGCCCTACTGCATTAGATCCTGGGTCTCTACAGGGCGGTTTACGGCCCGTTGATAGTGAGCTTGTCTGTCTCTGAATTAAATAGCTGGCTACAGCCTATATGGCACAATAGTTGTGTCAACACCCACAGCTTGGTACGTACCAAAATTAGAAGTCTGAAAAAGAAACCTGGCCCTTCGCCCTCCCACCCAGCGGGCATCCCGTAGGCTAGACATCATGGGCTGGTGTTAGGAATGAGGGCATGCAAGTTACCACTACAAATGAACTGCCCTTATCTTGGCAGGCTGCTGCTTGCTTACTGCAAACTCTGTGGTCTTTTTCAGGACAACCACTTGCTCGACGCGACTGCTGTGCCCTTTTTCTTACCTAAGCACCCTGCCCTTGGGAAATCCTAGAATTAACACTGAAGCCTGCTCACTAGTTCAATAGCAAAGGAAAAACGATGAGCATTTCTTATTTTCTGAAAATGCACCAACACTACAAAACTGTACACTGTACTGACTACTGGTAAGATTCTTGCATGTTGACACAATGCTACAATCACCACCGGCATTCTTTTACAATTTACAACCAACCCAGCTTTATACCAAAGAGATTACAAATTTTATGTATAACTGTGCATGTACTTCATATATGTCAAAAGACAGAATTTTGTTATGTGTCTGCCTGGGAATATAGAATATTAGGTCAATAGAGGTTTAGCTTCTTAGAGTGGCACCTTTGGTCAGATAGCTATCCACCCAACATAGTGCCAAGCTAGACTCTTCATTTTCAGAGAAAACTAGTTGTGTGTATCACAATTCAAAAACAATTTCTTTGGTACATTGCTGGGGATAGCCAGTACTTGCATCCAACCTACAGCGCCCCCTGGGGCTGAAATTTTCCAACTTTTGATGTTTAATATCATCTACACTGAAAATACTACCATTGAGATTTTACAAATGCTGTAATGTACCCCAAAGGGACTATGTACCCAGAGAACTTTAGATTTGCTGTCTTGCTGGGTAAACAAAATAATGCCACCTAAACAAAGGCACAATCTGCTATGAAATGGTCTGTTTTGAGTTTTCCTCCAACTTTGGCTCTGTCTAGCTTGAAATTGTTGATAATACCAAAGAAATGCTTGGTATTCCTGAAAATAGAGTTCCAAAAGCACAACAAACGGCATTTACCACCACAGTACATATCTGGGTTACTGAGAAAATATACCGCAAACATGCACCAAAATCAATTTCGACCATCTTTCCAGCCATCCACTGCACTAACCCAGCAAGATACCAAGGTACTATTCACTGAAAATGATAGTCTTGTTGTGAGTAAACACATGATAAAGCAATCTAGATTGGTATATGTCTGGGATATTATTTTAATCCCATTTCCATTTTCAATTTTTATTGTTATTTTTCAAATAATTCTGGCTCAATAACGTAGTTACCCAGCTTGGCGCTGATGTGGTACTGATGTCTAACCGGACTTGAAGTGCCAAAGGTCATGATAAAAGTATAACAAATTTGGTACTGTGTACGCTTAAGTCATGATAGTTCATTTAAAATGTGGTGTCTACAGCAAAACTGAGCCACTTTAGTGGCTTCCAGGTGGCGCTACCGGCAGGCAAAGTGAGATACGGACCTAAAAATTTGGCTTTTTCCGTGAGACACCCATATCAACCTATGTGCCAAGTTTCATTCAATTCCAGAGGGTTCAACTCCTCAACTTCTTCAAAAAGTGCCATTTTCTCACAGAATGGCTCTTAAGAGCTGCACTGCCAGCAGCCTGTGTGAGTGGGTCACTTTTTCAGCCTTTGGGCACATGGTCCCAGTGCCCGCCGGATGTAACAAGCAATTGACAAAACCTTGACACGTATAAATTGCCCAAAGTTTTATCAATTGTTCAGTGTTGTTCAGCTTTATGAAAATTTTTGAAACATAAATAGCAGATGTTAAGTCATATTCAAAAACATACTTAAAAGTTTTTGGATAATAAATAGAAAAACAAGTTTATGAAACTGGCATCTATCTATGAAAATTACAGAGGCATCTCACAAAGCACCATAGAAAACATCAAAGAAACACTGTAATCTCTGTTGACTGAGAAGGCAATATTTGAATTCAAATAATTGCAAAAATTTTTCCCTGCAAACGCTCGTATTACATATGTCCCCACCAAATTTTCCCATTGAAAATGAATGCAAAATAGTAATTTTGTTACATCTATGTGATGTCATACTGATGTCTTACTATTCAACAGACCAAAGGTTGCATTAGACTTTCTCATTGACCGTAGTTTTGACGGATGGGGTTGTAAAAATTCCATCATTATCTATCATTTTCCGTCATCTTAGTGTTCATTGTTTAATGGTGACTCATATCCTATATGATTGCAGTGTTTTAATAAAATTAAATGCTATCACAATGGTTCCATCAACTATGGCAAGTCACTCAGGTCCTGCCGCAGCAAAATAGCCCCAGACCATCACACTGCCACCACCGTGTTTGACTGTTGATATGATGTTTTTATTGTGGATTGCTGTGTCATCTCTACGCCCGATGTATTGGGACCCATACCTCCCAAAAACTTACATTTTTGACTCATCAGTCCCCAGAATATTATCCTAAAAGTGTTTGGGGTCATCAAGATGGTTTTTTTTTTTGGCAAATGTGAGAAAAGTCTGTTTGTTTTTAGTCAGCAGTGGTTTTCACTGTGCAGCTCTACAATGAATGCCATTTTTGGCCAGTCTCTTTCTTATTGTAGAATCATGAACACTGACCTCAAGTGAGGCCTGCAGTTCTATAGATATTAATCTGGGTTCTTTTATAACCTCCTGAATGTCTTGTCCATGAGCTATTGGAGCACTTTTGTTTAGCTGGCCACTCCTGGGAAGGTTCACCACTGTTCCAAGTTTTCTCCATTGGTATTTTGTAACTCCCACCGCAGTTCACTGGAGTCACAGAGCCTTAGAAATGGCTTTATTACCCTTTCCAGGCTGATAAATATCAATGACTTTGTTTCTAATCTTTTCTCGGATTTCTTTAAATCATGGCATCATATACTGCTCTTTGCCTATTTCACATTGGTGTACAGGTTCTACTTTAGAGATGCTTAGATTCAACAAGGCTGGCAGTAATCATCGCTCGGAGTGTCCTTTAAAATTTAGCCCAGTTATCAATTAAATTTTCTACTGGCTGATATATTAACTGAGGAATTACCTTTTCGCATTAAGCCAGGTTGGGTTGGATAGCTTTTTTTTCCCTCAATAAATTAAATCATCATTTAAAAAGTCGATTTTGTGTTTACTTATATTTGTCTAATATTACAACGTAAATTTAGTTTGTGAATTGAATCATTTAAATGTGACAAATATGCAAAAATAGCGGACATCAGGTCGGGGCAAATACTTTTTCAGTGCACTTTATAGCACCACTTGCCCTTATTCATATAGATGGCTGAAACTTTGAAGTGGGATGGCACTACACTATTAAGACAGTTTTGACTGCAGGCCCAATGCATGGCCCCCTCTTGTCGTGTGCGGGGGGAATGTTAAGCCTGGTATCTTACTTCTTGGAAAGCATTGTGACATTGCGTTGGTTTGGAGTTTGTTATCACAATGTAACATGTAAACATTTAGCAGGAATATCTAATGTGTTACACATTCATTTATTTATTTTTATTCCACAGTTTTTTGTTGGGAGAGCGCACAATTAAAAGTGATTGCACCAGAGTTATATTGCTATATAGTCTGCATCTGTTGTCCTAGGCAGGTATGTTAAAGACACTGAACAACAAATACACCACATTAGATGGCGCAAATCATAAAAGTGTAACTGTGTTAGATAATGACCATGTAGAATAAATATGAGACAGATATTGGTGGTTACACATTTGTGCTGGCTTTACCCAAATCTTGAGGCCTGGTGTAAACATTGCAAAGCTGCCTGACTCTTTGTTTAGTGGGTATAGAGTAAAACCTCCACACTACTTTGACTGAGAAAGCAGCTTGTCCAAAAGCTGGCTTTATGAACTGTGATCTTCAGTCACCTTAGCTAATGCTGTTTTTGGTCTGGCACAACCAGTGCCTGGACAGGTTAGGCGAACTTTGAGATTTTATGCAATGAGATCATGAATAATTGTAATCATCAGGCACATGTTTGAGTATTTTTTTTTTTTTTGCATTAACAAAAAAATGACAGGTTTTTTTCTTCTTCTAAATGTTACAGTGGCGCTGATTACTGAAGGTTTTTTTTTTTTTTTTTGTGCAGTGCTCTTAAAATTTGCTTACAGAGTGAATACACAGGCTTGAGTGTAGTCACTCCTACCTTTGATTCGGTTGCTTTGCAGAAAGACAGATGAGGAAAAATCACTTTACACACAACATCTTTACATTTGTCTGTTTTACCAGCAAAGCAAAAATAAACACTTTAGAAGAGCATATGCCATATTGTAGTCCAAAAAGACAAAGGTCCTGGAATCTGTTTGGATATGGGTAGCTCAGTGCTATATGAGGGCCAATCCCTACATGGCTGACAGTGGGACCTGGTTCAGTATTTCTACCTTTTATCAGTACGGAAGGTCCAATATTTGCAGCATATAAAGCGTTAACTGTACTGTAAGTGCCAAAAAATGCATTAAATACTTTTTTTTTTCTTTTATATAAAAGTCTTCCTGAAATGCAAAGTAACAAACTTTATTCTCTAAGGCAAGAGCATTATTCATTTTTCACCATGGGTTGGCCACCTTCACATAAAAGTACAAGACCCGCTGTTGCACAATTCTGCTTTATTTATTTTCAAATTTCCAATCCCCACTTTCTTCTTTTACTTCTTTTAATTAATTTTTCATTTTTTGCATGTCACTAAGGCCCCATGCTTCCCATGGCTCCTGTAGGGATATTTTATTATTCTCCAGTGTAAATGAAGACACAGAAGTTTTTTTTTTAAATCACCGCAAGTCAAGCCTTGCTTTGTTTTATTAATTCTTGCCTACTTTCTTGTTTCTCCGACCCCACTTTTCAATTTTGCATGCCATGATTCCTGCGAAAACCACTCCTTGCATGTGTCTCAGATGAGCACTGTCCCCCCATCTTTCTGCATCAGCTCTCCATTTCATTATTTGTATTCATCTCTTTTTCTGCTCTCCAAGGTTAACATCGCGGTGATTTCAGCAGGTGCTGCGTCTGTCTTCAACTCCTCACAGCACTGAGCCACCTACATCTATCTTATGAAAATTAGTCAATCACACAAACTAAGCTATGCTTCTTACAGTATTTAGTGTTTGCTCTAACGTCATGTGCAAGCACCCTCTGTCTTAGTATGACTTGCTCAAGCGTGAAACTGCCATTGTTTAATTCCTAACAACCTAATGGTGTACTGAGGATGTGTTTCTCAAGACTATTCTTTTTCAGAATTACTAAGGTTGGAAAATAATTTCAGCTTTACTGGAGCTGTAGACATAGTGTACCTTTCAAAGGTATTTGTTTTTACTTGAATTCTGCACTTTCCAAAAAAAGTGGTTGAAGAATTATTATGTACTTTAACTGCTCTGGGTATAAGAATTTCTCATAAACAATATCAGACAGGCAGGCATTGCATCTCACTGTAGCCCATCACAAACAGGAAATGAAGACACAGAAAACATAAATCATGATGCTGATGCAATTGAATTTAAGTGAAATCCACTCATGATTCCCAGAATATACACTGCTGCATATCAGCTGAGGCAATGTCCAGAGGGAGGACGCCTCAAAATGCAAGAGTTACCTCTCTACTGTATCCAACTTCTTAGTGATAACAGCTTGTCAAATTAGCTGAAAATATTTCTCACTGTAGCTGTAGCAGCAGTTGCTAAAAAGATGCAATCTTGACAGCTTTATAATCAAAGCTTTCAAGCAGGATTAATTACAAAGTTGAGCGTCAGATTTCTTTACTCACTTTCATTAAACATGCCTCAAACAGCTTGTGCTCCATCTGTCAAAAAACACCTTTCCCTGTATTCTTTGAGAGCTATGAAGAGTTAATGGGCAACATGCCTGATATTCTTGTGCTGAGTTCTTGCTAACTGATAAATTTTGCTCTATTATCAATTTTTTTTTCCCTCTAATTGTAAACTCTAATGAGTTTAAGCAAACACATAAACTAATTGCCCCCTTCTGTTTGTCAGTTGCTGCTAGGTTGCTAAAATGTAAATGAACAAGTAATTAACGAGCACTGGTTATGAATCTCTTAAACAGTTCAAGACCCTATCAAATCCTCCAGCTATTACTTCATGTGATTGATGTACTATTGTACAAGATTGTTCCTGATCTTATTAAATCTCATTGATTCCTTCCCCAGATTCAGTCTTATTCGGGTCCAGGCTGAGACTATTATGAATGTTCTTGAACAGTGTTAATCAAGCTTACCAAGCTTTTGTGATGGCAAACAATTAGAAATGTGCAGTCATACCTTGCAATTAGCTTTAGGGATATGGACTGCAACAACATAGTAATGAAAGAAACCTTCTCAGATGAGAAAGTTAATGATATTTTTGAAGTTTGACCCTAAAGCAGCCAATCCACTGCAGTGAATTATCCAACCTTTTATTTATTTATTTTGTTGTTTGTGAACTGCTATTGCGTGCAAAAGCTGAGGATGTAATAGATTTGCCTACTGGCACGCAATTAAGAGGAGAGGCAAAATAGTCATATTACCTTTAAAACAAAATTTGTTTGAACAGTAATACCTGCCAGATTCACTGTTGAAATTGTTGAAAGAGTGAAACGTTTCTTCTTCAAAAACAAATAAGATGGAATGGATAATCATTTGAAATATCCTCAGTTCCATCACACTTCTTCATATGTTTACATACTGTGCATATGCTAAGAGGCATTAAAAATGGCACAACATAATGTTTCCACTTTTAAATAATGTAAAGGAATTTTAAAAACAAAATGTGTAACAAATTTAGACACCTTTATGAACACATTTCTTAACATAGACTCAACAATTTTACAAAATCAGGTATCCTCCTGGATCATTTGGCAAATGGCACTAATAACATTTGTGTGTCCACCATTTTCTGCAAGCAGTGCCTGAATCCTACATGGCATGGGGGTCACCAAATTAGTGATCTGTTTCTGTGGGATCTGATGCCACTTTGCCAACAGAGCAGCACAAAGTTCATTTTGACCAGTGGGAGGGCGATCCCTATCCCTATGATCCAGAATGTCCCGGGATTCATGTCGGGCAAATAAGGAGGCCACTCTAATACCCCAATGTTGTTAGTGTCCAGGCAGTGCCGGTTAAGGACGAGCATTGTCGTGCATGAAAATGATGTGACAGTTTTGGTGGATGTGGGGCACAATATGTGGTTCCATGATCTCATCCACTTGGAGTTGTACTGTCAGTATTCCATCAACAAATCCCAGTGGAGACCACCAGCCATACTCTATAGCTGCCCACACCACCACACTACGACCGCTGAATCGATCCACTTGCACGACACATGGATCAGCGTATCGTTCACCTCATCTCCAGTACACATGTCCCCTACCATCATTGCGATAGAGCAAGTAGCGCGATTCGTCACTAAAAGTAATATGACGCTGTTGACGATTTGGACACTTTCTGTTGGAATATTCCCATCCTTACTGAGGACCTGTCTGCGATCTGTCAAGACCATCCCAACACGAGCTCTAAATGAGTGATGCCTTCATCTCAGAGTTGTCTTCGCACCGTAGGGGAGCTGACACGGTTACGGCATCTTCCAGGAACCCTGGCTGCGGTCAACACTGCTGGACGAAAGCGGTCTCCGAGATGCATCACACTAATGCAACGGTCCTGGCACATCCAATCCAATCCAGCTTTATTTATAAAGCCCTTTAATACAACAAAGATTGGCCAAAGTGCTGTACACAGGCACTAAGAGCAGTATACATTAAACAGATATTCATATAAAATAAATAAAATAAATCCAAAAGATTAAAAATATTTTTAGATAAGACACAAATAGGAACAAAAAGGTATAAGAGCACAAACAAAAGAAATAAAACAATGGCAACTCTCACACCGGGTTAAAAGCTAGGAAACAGTTGTGACTACCACGGCGCATGTTCAGTCCCCGGTCGTACAAACCAGCAGTGGTCAGCAGCTTTTTCAGAACAGCGCACGATTGGCTAAAGCGCTGTGGATATGCAAATTGGGAAGGGACTGCCGGGAAGGGATATTAAAAATAGTTGCCTTGTTCGTTGCTCAAGCGCCTCCTGTTGGCCAGCCAGGCGCTCTTCTGTGAGGTTCTAAGCTTGCTCATGTTCGGGTGTCTTCTGCCCTCGTTCTGAACTTGCGATAGTTTCGACCAGTGAGTAAAGATGCAGGGGCTGACAGGTGCGTGCTTCGGAGGAGAGCAGCGAACTGTCTCTCTCTCCTGAGCTGGCAACAGGGGGCTGCATACGAGCAAGCCTTGTACATAATTCTCAGATTGGGCATTCCAGATTCAGGTGGGATTGGAGATGCCAAATTTATAAAGAAAAAAAAAGGCAGGAAAAAAGGTGAGTTTTAAGACAAGATTTAAAAACTAGTTAAGAATGAGTCTGCCGAATGTCGACTGGCAACTCATTCCACAGTCTGGGAGCAGCAACCGCAAAAGCCTGATCCCCTTTGAGTTTCAGCCTAGTTTTCGGGACAACCAGGAGCAGCTGATCAGCTGACCTGAGGAACCACGAAGGTGTTTAGGGGTGAAGCAGGTCAGAGAGGTAGGGTGGAGCAAGACCGTTTAGAGATTTAAAGGCAAAAAGAGGGACTTTAAAAATGATACGATAATGCATAGGGAGCCAGTGAAGGGAAGCTAAAATAGGGGAAATGCACTCATGTTTGCGTGTACCAGTTAGCATGCGTGAAGATCACATGTGGCTACCGAGGCCGCGGTCGATCTTGGGTGCTTTCTCTCTGTCTGTATCACGTCTCCAGACGTGAAATAGTCACACAATGCACTCCAAAGTGTGCCGCAACTCTGGCTGCTCTCATTCTGGCCGTCAGCATTATGATCACCTGATTGTTGTTCTTTTGTGTCATTTGTGGCATTGGGACTTTTCACAAATGCAAAGTTTTTACGCCTGGCTTTTTAGGGCCTGCTTTATTATTGAGCAATGCACACAACATTTCTTTGCTCACTCTCCTTTTCGCGGGTCATTTGGGGAGCGGCTCATGTATTGGACTCTTGTTGTTGGAACGTGGCCTGTGGACTCACCAATTTGTTACTATTCACCAATTTTGAGCTGATACTCTACTGTAAATATCCTTTTATTTATTATTTTCTTTTTTACATTGTTTGCACACAATTTTGTTCACTGTTGCTTGTTGCGGTTTTAATCCCTCTTGGTATATATTCATTTATTGTTCAATTATTATTCTTTTTTTTTTTCATAGTTCTGGTATAATAGTGATGAACAAATAGATCGCATCAAGACTATTTTAAATTATTTCATTGCCGTAACCATCTAACTTCTGAAGCTGTGTGAGCATCAAAAGGATTTAAAATTAGTCTGAGCAAAACAAGTGGGGAAAATATGGTAGAATATAAGGTAAATTTAAATCACTAAGTGAATGAATAATCGCAAACTAATCTGGATTATAATGCAAATGGGACCATTAATGGTGGCCACCGACCCTCAAATCAGGAAAAAACAGCTGTTCAGCTTACCATTTGGTCTTTGATTCAAAATGAAGCAAATAGGATTGGTGCTACAGGCTCTCTTGAGACAAAGGGATCAAAAGCTGCACCTGATTTGGCAAAGACTCAGATGGGAGCCTACCAAGTGTGCAAAGGGCTCTGGAGTAAATTCAGCATACCAGTGCAATATCAGAGAAAAGGCAAGATAATATGCCAGCCAAATGCTTAGCAGTTCAACAGTGTTTACCATTTACCATGAACTCCTCATTTTAAATGAAGGCTTAACAACAGCAACTTCATATATAACACTTCATCATGGACCGCTGGATACTTGCTGAAGCAATTCAATATGGGTACTTTATTTAAATGTACAGTATTCATCATTGTGCAAGTTAGGAATCACCCCTGAACAAGCCCATAATAAACTGAGTTCCATGTTCAACTAGTAAGTAGGCTAGATTAATCAATTACTGAAGAGTGGTTCAGAAACAACATTCTAGATAATGAAAAGTAATGATGTTTAATGATTAGTAACAAAAAATGGGAATAATTATTAACCAGAATCTGAACTATGACGAGAATATTACATTTATACTTTTAAAATTTACTGTTCTTTTCATCAATTGGGTTGATTTTTACTGAGAAACTACTGTGTGTTACAGGCATTAAGCACACAATCCTTGAAGTGCATAAGTGTCAATGAATCTTATTCAAATAGCAGACTCAGTTTTCAGACTCGGGATCAGGCTGACACTGATGTGAGATAAGTTTGTCCAATTTTCTGCAATGTGTTCTAATGAAAACAGTGCTTTGTGGTAGGTCCTGAGTCTTTCTTTACCATTTTTCCTGCAGTCCAGCCGTGCCTGTCCATTTCTTCTTTTTGTTTCATCTAATTAGTTCTCATTACTTAATAATTGTCATGTGCATCGTTTTTCCCTTTGTTCTCCTGCTCCAACCTGTTTTCTTTTAATTGTTGTAGCGTGTATTTGAGTTTCTGGTCTGCATTCCTTCTTGCTGGATTATTTTGCTTTGTTGTGTCCTAACCAGTTCTGCCTTTAGCTCCTTACCCTCCATCTTCACAGTTAATAGAAAACTGGTAACCACCTTATTTGGGATATCTCCCGATGCCATCCTGCTCTGTGTGGCGAGTTGGCTGTTTCCCCCAAGGCTTGAAATTTGAGACTGGGCATCGCCCATCGTGCCGTGTACCCGCAAATGCCTTCCTGGTACTGATCTTGAACCTGTCTCAGCCCACAACCTGCTTGTCCCTATTGATCCAGTTTGTCCCTCGGCTGACCCGGTTCGTTCATGATCATTCTTCTGCTAAGGGCTGTTTAAGTTTTTATCCACTGTTTGAGCCATTTGTGATCAGATTGCTCATTAAATATACGCAGCTCTTGTGGCCTTTTTGCGGAACTGGCCTTGGTTCATTCATTGCTGCTTGTAACAGCTTAGGTGTTTTACCATGAGGAACGTGTTATTTCTGGCTTCAATCGGAGACAGTGCTGCCAATTGAAAATTATTCATTGTATTCAGTCTGGCTGCAAGCTTTTTGGGAAAAACTGTAATTACATTTTTGGAATGAATATGTAAAGATTGAAAAACATAAATACATATCATTAAAATGTTACCTGTATTTATTTGCTCAAGTGGTCAAATGGTTTCTTACAGCCAGACGGGAGCCAAAAACAATACAATGTTGTACAATTTTGCTTTGCAATCAGCATGTTCTTATCAGCATCTTTTCATATACTCAACCCACGTTGTAGACTACTGTATTTTCATGCTCTGTCTGATAATTTACAATTGAAAAATGTCAGCTTACATAGCATATTGTTATTCAAATGACTCTGAGACAATAGGCTTGATTCCAGGCAAAGTATCAGAAGGGCAGATAATCCTCTCTGGGTTCTGTTATGCTTGAGATCTTCAATTCACTTTTGTCATGGTGTGTCGGATAGCTCACAGAAAGCACAGAAACAGCCTGGCCGCAGTCACTCTGACACTGAGAGTGAAGCACCAAGTGGACCAATGGCAGTTGATATTTTTGAAACATTATTAATTGCAATTAAGAAGAAAGGGGCAAACCCTTGTTTAGACACAATGGTTATTCACACCCACTTTCGTGTATTAAGAATATTGTGAATCCGATTTTTTCTACTGGGTCAATAAAACAGACATGTATTTATAAATATGCAACTGGGCCAACGTGTCATTTTCACAGAAACACAAACTGAAAGCAATCCTGGAAGACTTATAGATAGACTTATAGATTGACAATACACTAATCCTTCTGACTTGCCTGCATTTCCTGATATGGTGCTGATGCCATTATACAACAAAGACTCTGCTTTTGTGTTTCCAAGAACTTTTACATAGTTTTAATATTATCAATATCTATCGCTAATATTAAATCATACTTGACATGCACAGAAGAATAAAAGTGAAATGTGCTAACGGATTAAGAGGCAACTGGTATTGTCTTGAACAAATCTCAGATACATACACAAAACCATTTACAAAGCAGTTCAGACTGCATGGAATTTGTAAGTTAAAGGAGACATATTATGGAATACTCACTTTCTTAGGGCATGTAAAACATTTTGGAATCAGGAGTGCTGACCAAGTTTTTATTCACTTGGAGTGTGGGATAGGCCCAAGCTCCCCCCGCGACCCTAGTGAGGAAGAAGTGGGTATAGAGAATGGAAGGGTGGATGGATGGATAGATGGATGGATGGAATCATAATAAAGGTCCCACCTTGGGATTTTTGTCATGGTGTAAAAATCAGTATATATGTCACTGTGTCAGAGTAAATGAAGATGGAACACAGCATAAATGAATGATCTCATTTTCGCCTAACAAAATTGTACTTTTGTCCCTTTTTATTATTTTACTAATGATTTTATTATTTAGTTGTAGTCTGAAACCTCTAAAAACTTACATCACAGAATCTCACCATTATCTGTGCCAAAGTTTATACTAATCAAGTAAATCAGAGCGAAATTAGAGAGGTTTTAGTTCAGGTATGTCTAGGTGGCATCTCCAAATTGGCACTGTATGCCATTTGACATTTCACAGGTACCAAACAGCAAAACTTGTTCAATTTCACTTTTTAGTCACTACAAGCATACATTCCATCTAATTACAACCATTTTATTTATTTTTTTATTGCAACCAGTCTTGTATGCATTTTCACATTCAAAGAACATACACACAAAGGAAATGAAGTTTGACTCCACTGGAGCAGACTTATTTTCAATAAAACAAGCAATTAAACAAAATTATTAATACAAAGATACAGTAAAAATGGTAAAAAGTAAAAACAACAAGTGAAAAAGTAACAGAGCTTACTAATACCCGACATCACCAATCATGCTTTTTCCGTTGGGGATTATAGAAATGATCACATTCCGAAAATCAATTTTGACAAAAATGACAACACATCTATGACACTTAGCACTGCACCTCTCCACATGTTAGAAAGTATGTGTGGCAAATTTGAAAAGAATCCATTAAATAATATTTGAGATATCAATCAGACAAATTGACATTGAACCCACTTGAAAATTTTTAAGTCCAAAAACAGGAAAACAGCAAAATTTTTGTTAAAAATCATCCCCAGATGGCCAATCCTTTGCACTGCACCTCTCCCTGTGGTAGAGAATATGTGTGCCGAATTTGAAAAGAATCCAATGTATAATATTTGCGATATCGGTCGGACAAATTGACATTGAACCCACTTGAAAATTTCTAAGTCCAAAAACAGGAAAACGGCGATATTTTTGTGAAAGATCATCCCAGATGGCCGACACTGTGCACTGCACTTCTCCCTGTGGTAGAGAATATGTGTGCCAAATTTGAAAAGAATCCAATGAATAATATTCGAGATATCGATCGGACAAATAATGTCTTTGGACGGAATGACGGACGGACGGAATTCTTGGTAAATAACTATATACCCCCGACATTTCGTCATCGGGGTATAACAATATACCCCCGACATTTCGTCGTCTGGGGTATAACAAGGGAAAAAGTAAGCAGAGCTTACTAATATCCCCGACGTCCCCAATCATGCTTTTTCCGTTGGTGATTATAGAAATTATCACATTCCGAAAATCAATTTTGACAAAAATAACAACACATCTATGACACTTAGCACTGCACCTCTCCATATGTCAGAAAGTATGTGTGGCAAATTTGAAAAGAATCCATTAAATAATATTTGAGATATGAATCAGACAAATTGACATTGAACCCACAGGCTTGTGTCACGCCAGGGGCTTCTGCTCCGGGGCTGCAGCTGGATAGTATTGAAAACACAAGAACTTTGGGCTGTACCATTTCAGGGAAGGGGGGGGGCTCTATTTATATGTTAGGTAAAAACATCTAATTTGCCCGAATGAGTGATAGGGTTCACAATTAAAAAAAAAAAAAAAACGATGGGCCTGTTCAAAACTAATTTATATATTTCTTCAAATGTAATAATGTAATAATTATCATGACATTTTTTATCAACCTTAATTTTGGGGGCACCCCCAGGTACTTGGGGCCCTACGCACTCTGCGTATAGGGAGCGGTGTCCCTGCACCAGGTTAGGTCTCAGAACATCTCACCCCTGATGGAGACTGAAGTGTAGGTGTGACAGGACACCAAAGCTAATCAGAGGTCAGATTTACTCCAGACATCGGTCTCAGACTAAATAAAATGTCTGGATTGAATACAACTCTTCTGATGAGGATGATCCACTCAAGGATTATTATTGTGTTTGCCCAACAGGTAAGCGTACCATCAGAATGTGTGCCCATGTGGCCAGCATTGTGTATTATCTTGATATTACCACCAGTCACAAACGAAGATGCAGCCACAAACAGCCAAATTCAAATCTGTGATAAATTGTAAATAGATTATTTAATTTGTGCAAAATCTAGTCAAATATGAATCAAATATATCATATGTTAAATAGGCATGATAGCATGGTAGTTATTCCTCAAGGGGACCCATCAACTTGTCGTGGGCTTGAGACTCCTTCAGTTTGAAGGTCTAAGAATAGGCATTAACTTTAAGCATTAACATCATCAGGGTCATAGTTAATAACTATATGACTGAAAAAACTTTAACTAGAAGAATTAAGTGAGAGCCATACTCACACAATCCATTTCTTATCAACACACCCCATTTTAGGGTTTACAACGGTCGGTGGATGCAAGTTTTTAGATGAAGATGTTACCGGTGCCGACACATCCTGGTTTTTTCATTGAATGTTGGCCATACCCTTGGGCAAATTTCAGCAATTCCCTTAGTGTATCATGACCGGGAACTTCATCAAATGTACCGTTCTTTTCACACATGGCCGTTGGAAATCTCCATTTCAGAACATATTTCTTTGAACAAATGTCTTCCTATCTTGACAGGATAACAACAATTTCAACAAATTCTTTTTTTATTCATTAGGAAAATATATCAGCTACAATGTGCACTGATAAGCACATGATTCTAATCACTGGTGACACTTTGTGGGGCCCCAGAATGGGTGCCCTCCCCAAAAAAAAAATATTTAAAATATCATCTTTTGTCATAAAAAAAATTGATATTGCAGGTTTCTCTGGTGGATTCCTGAGCCCCATGGGGTGGTTTATCAATCCGAAATCGGTGGTTTGGGCCAGAAAAACGCCCTTAATGGGACTCCACCTTTTACATGCTTCAAGTTAGTCAGGATTGCTATGAAAATTTATTTGAACAAATTGATGAATAAAACAACATGGCCAACATCAGGCAATCAAATAAAAAAAAAATTCATCGTCCAATCAAAATCAAAAAACCACACACATCCAGGCCTAGTGAGACCTCTTCTCTCACCCCATCTGTGCCGGCCTAAAACACGAGCCGTTTTGAAATGGGCGGGGAGACTATGCTAATGAGGCACTGCTCTGATTGGCTGCCTGGCCGCTTCGATTCTGGGGGAGGGTGCAGGCCTGAGAAACCAGGAAACCAAGATGGCAGTTATTTCAGGACAGCTCTCCGCGGCATGTATTTCTGCGAGATCGTACTTGTTTGATCCCGAATCCAACGCTGAATGGGAGGAGGAAGCAATTGAAGTATTGCAGCAATGTTTACAGCAGGATTTCAATGAGTGGCAAGTTGAAGCTTTTAATGTTTTGCTCGTACTGTCTCACCTCGCGTGCATGTGATTGTAGCTGTATTGTTATATAGTCATTTCATATACCCACTTAGCTGTCCGGAGAAAACTTTGCTAAAAGCTCCCGTTAACCATTTCCACCAAAACGAAATGCAATTCCAACACCAACCTACTAAATGAGTTTGTAGGAAAAACACACAAACGGTGTAAGTGTTGCTTAGGTGGAACAAGCGAATCAATAACTTCTACCGAAAAAAAATCTGTATCCGATCTCCACTTTTTTTTTTTGGTTTTTTTTTTCGCCAGAACAATTTTCAAAGGCGGATGAAATTCTGCCGCGGCAATGCAGAGAGATCGTTTGTTATAACAGACACGTTATAGTGCGTTTCGCGATTGCTTTCACTGCGGTAGGATCGGAGAGCTAAACCCACACCACGGCAAAGTACCCCGCTGACCTCGGTCATGGATAAGTAAAACAATCATTTCACAGCAGCAGTAAACAAACCCAAACACGAACCCTAAGCTCTGCAAAGCCTACGTCTGGTCTAACTGCAGCCTTATCAGCCCAACTTTGCAGACACGCACTACACATCTCCGGTTAGCTTAAACTGAAGCGGCTACGGTGAGGTAACGTTACGATCAAACTACCACCTTGATGCTTACCAAAGTAACACAAGACCAATCTGAATTACTGCATATAAATTAACCAGGAGCATGTTTTAAGTAGCACGGAACACGAACTAACATACGGTAGTAACTGAGCGGTCATCATAATGACAGAGACAAACGTTACCCTGCAATACAGGTTTTACAGACAGGAAGTTCCGTTACCGTGAACAGTTGAACCAAGCATCCAAATTACAAAAAGTTAGCTTCAAATGAGATTTATGTTCACACACCTTTTGTTGAATGTCCCCTGCTATTACTCTTGCATATTTATGACACAAATATTAGCAACAGTAACTTAGCTACATTAGCCACAGTGCTACAGCCATATTCAACAGACTATCACGTTAGGTGGGCTTATGCAGCAAAGCAACAAAAATGGTAAAACTTACTGCTTCCGCGTCTGTGAGTCACGGACAGTTGCTATCGATCCAGGCTTTATCTTCAGATACTTTACAAAGCCTGAGTTTGAGGCCAGTTGTTATGCTGCTTTTGATTTGGCTCGGAAGTTGGAAGTCGGGGCTGGGAATAATGTCATACCCAAGCTGACTGCATTCTATTAAGTAAGTCAGAAAACTGACTTGAGGTCAGTGGGGTGTCCTCTAGACAGGATAGCCTTTATTTGCTATTGTTAGCACTACAAGTTGATAACAAAGCATTACTCAGTATTTTTCGCGTGCAAACATCGTAGCACGCGATACACTCTATTCAACACTGTGTGTACAACTGAATGAAATGCGAATTGCTAATATAAAGTTTGTTATTACAGCTTTCGCTTACTTTTGATTTACGGTGCAGCCAAATTAACTCAGAACTTGGAACTTGGGGTAGGTAAGGAATCTCTGACTTTCCGAGTTGGAAATCCAACTTCAGGGGACGTTCAAATTGAAATTTCTGAATGGGAGCTCGGAAATCCCGATTTCCCAGTACAACGCAGCATTAGTGCTAATTATCAATAGCAGTCCAGCTAGACACCCGTAACACATTAGCTTCACTTACATTATTTGCTGTTATATCGTTACTTACAGCTGTGGCTCCGAGCGCTTGATCGATGCAAATGCTTCAGGTTTGAGAAGCAGCTGAGACGCATATCCAGCGTCAAATTATCCTTTATTGACAAAGTAGCCTTTGGTGAAATGCTACGCACAAACAGCTAACATTCCCTTTGAGTGTGGCTGTTTGCTGCCAGCAAACAAAAAAGATATCCGCTGATTTCTGGTGGCATCGTCTTTTGGAAGAGAAAATAGTTGTGCTTTTTTTTTCGCATCCAAAAAAACACGGACAAGCAGCTTTGGGAGACATACTGACGAAACTGTGATCTGTGGTTCTTCTTCTTCTTTTGTATTTCCGGAAGTGTAGACGCTACTAGGGCGTAATATGATCCACGGTTGTTTGTGCCTGCTAAAATAGTTTCCAGGGTGGGCAGGTCCAGCGCCTGATTGGCTCAGGCTAGGTCTGTACCAATTGGATGGCACAACCTAACGTCAGGTTTTGCCCAGATCTCGTGAAGATCTCGGGATGAGCTGTTCAGAGAGGAAATCACATTCAGGAAATCATGTTCTTGGATTACGGCAAAACCCCTGTATCTTATGTTTCGAAACTTTACAGAGGTTGAGTATGGACATCCAACATAACATACAGTATAACATTACTTGTATGTATTAAAAGAAGGATCAGCATAATAGGTCCCCTTTAATTTTTATCAGTCATGAAACTTTATACTATTGTTAAAGATGTGTAAAATGGCAGTCTTAATGCAAATCTCTTTGATTGGCCAAATGGTGGCGCTATAGAGAGGCACAACAAATTTGATTCCAACTGACCAAGATGTGGCACTGTAGTCAGAAAAAACAATGTAAAATGGCATATTTGTTTTCAACCATTTGACTCAATGGTTCTAATTTTGCATATTGCATCTCTGGATGAGGATCAAATAGTCTTACCAATGAGCAAAATAAATCTAAATATCTTGCTGCTATTTGTCAATCAGGTAACAGCTGCTATTTCAAAGACATGGCGTGACTAATCAACGTGAATTTTTCAGGGCAAAGTATACCATGCACAGATATGAGTCATGAACTGGATATTTTTTGAAAAACGTATACAATTTGTGGCCTCACTGCTTTAAAACTGATGATTTCTTCATGTTGCTTGGACCCCGTAGTTACCACTTGTAGTTTTCTTTTTTTTTCCCCAAACAAATTACAAAAGGTGTCTTAATTGTCACAGTGTTGGACCCAAGCATAAAAAATGCTACCACTTGTGAGCTTAAATAACACTTAAGCCTGAAATAAACCAAGTGAGCTACAGTGCCCATGGCACTAATTTTTTGATGTTGCCAGCACTTGGCAGGAACATGACCAATCAGACCATTTTCAAACAGACGTTGGGAAATTGTAGATCCTGATACTTTCATCTCTTCACCTCTGGTGCTGTTAATGTTATCACAGAGTTGTCATGCAGTCAACCACTGATTTTTTTTTTTGTTTTAACTTGTCATACAGAGGTAACAAACATCAGATGCACTTAACTTCTGTTTTGCGCCTCTGTTGCCACTAGTTTTCAGTGAACTGGTCTCTTTGAAACACTTGATGATGTTTCTTTAAGTGCCATGACAGCATTTAATATCTTGAGAATTTTCCTGAGTGACCTGCCGGCATCACTTAAGGCCACAATACGGCTACGAACAATCTCAGAGAGCTCCTTCTGTCATGCCAGTGTGTTTAACACTGTGAGACTGCTCAAATTTCATGTCACCTTACTGTATGTACTGGAACAACTAACCATCAGGGGTAATTTTGCAGAACTATGTTGCCTCAAACCAGTTTAAACAGATTCTTTAGTATCAATAATCATGGAATGAGCCTTCACACATGCATTCATGCTATGCAAGAGTCAAAAAAACTAAATTTTGGACACCTTTCAACTGTTATAAAAAATTATGTTTTCAGTGTTCTTGTTTACTACCCATATTTTTAAATCAGTATACTTGTGGGAATTTTTTTTTGTTTTAATCGCCTACAATAGGAGTATTCAATACATTGTCAGCAAAATTAATGAGAGAGAATATATTTGGACCCTTTTAGATGAAAGTGGTAGTGTATAATCATCACTGCACACTACTTTATACTGAGATAGTATAAACAACTGCCTGGGCACTAAATGCAGCAAAAATGGATTGAAAGCGTAAGATAATGCGGAATGACACGCATTTCATGGAATCAGTGGGGGTTGATTAATTTAATAAAATGGAAGCGTAACTGTTCTGTGAGACGTGTGAATCACAGATGTCAAAAACTCTCAAAAAATGCTTTTGGAGGGGATAAGGCTTTGATGTTACAAAATATGTTTTTGTCATTTTTAGACAAAGCTGAACTGAATAAGAAATACTTAAGCATATACATCAAAACTCTCACAGGATGCACCATTTTCCCTTTAAGAAGGACATCAAATGTCCAATAGCTCTAAAATGGCAAGAGGTAAAAAGAAAAAAGTTCTTGACAAAGGCCTGAATAGTCTGCTTTCCAGTGAGTGTTCTGACGCCCCACATCCAAACGCACCAGCAATTTAATAAAGAATCGTATCCATCAATACAACAAATACTCCGCTACCAAAGAAACGTGATTGTAGCATTAAGTAACCTACTGAATGTGGCAGGCCGAAGGAGGGCCCGGGCGGGGAATTGAACCCCAGGCTCCCAGGTAACAATCAAACGCGCTGACCACATCGCCAAAGAGCCAGGCTCATTGGCATGGTAGCCAGGGCGCATACTTATTAGGAGGCATTTCTAGTGACAGGACCCTTAAACTGTCACATACACATATATAGTAATCTAACAAGCTAAAACATAATTTAGTTTGCTAAACATTCCAGCAGTGTGTAATGATCAAATCCGCGGCAAACCTCTCAGATCCAAGAACCTTAAAAGAAGTGCAATACAGCTCGTAACAATAATACCTATGCTAATGTAAATATCCACTTAGTGTAATGAATATTAAAGACAACTCATCTTTCACTTACATGTGCTTTGCAGGAAAACAACTGACGATGAAAAAAAATGGATTGAAAAAGAAACTCCCATTGCTAGATGACCAACACAGAAAGGGAGGAGAAGCATGAGCTTGTGCATTAACCCATTTAAAGGGACAAAAAAAGATGAAAACAAGAGGGAATTTAGTACAAAATGAGCTAAGCCTTTAAACACTTTGATTAAGCTATGGCCATTTGATGTCTCTGTCACATGACTTCCAAAGCGTTCCTCGGTCTCTCATTGGTTAAACCTTTTTGAGAGATAGAAAGGCCCACTTATGGTCAATGTTTGGTCATACTTTCTGTATTTGAAGCGTTATAAAACTAATCAATACAATAAAAATAGCTAAAAATCTAAGTCATAATATTTGGACTCTATATGGGCAATTCAATTCTTTAACACCGGTTTTGTGTGAAGGTAGTCTTTCACTTGAAAGCTGTAAATAAAAGGTAAATGAATCTTCCAAGAAATAACATGAATAACGTAAACAGAATTGAATTAACATGGTAACACTTTCTATGAATGCCATGTCTATGAGCACAGTCATAACACATTATATACAAGTACATTCATAACGCATTATAAAACTCTTTATAAATGTTTATAATGATGCATGATGCCTTATAACAAGGTTTGTAACATATTATAAGTGCTGGGCATAACGTATAAAGTTCAGCATTCATAATGATTTATAACCTTAAAGCCAGTCCTCAGTTGCAGAACGCATTATACTCACAAAATTTTGCCAATTATAAAGACACATAGAGAAGCGCTTTAAGGTTTCATAACAAATTATAAATGATCAGCCTCTGAACAGGAATAATGGATGATAAATTTCAGTAAGGGACTATTGCGTGACTTAGCGAGCTTTAAGTAAAGTGACAGTACTGTATTAGGTTATTTGTTATGATTCTGCCTCTGCCTGCTACCTGTTTTTGTTATTTTTCATTATTATGCATCATTTATCATTAGTCTACATCCCAGTTTCTGTTTTTGCCATTTGTTTATTTTCTGTTCTGTGCACCAGTGTCTACCCCTGTCTTGTGATCAGTGTGGTAAGTTCTGTCTCCCCAGTCTGCGTGCCTACATGCCTCAGGTGATTTCAGTGGTTTCTGGTATTTCACATAATTACTTCAATTCTGGTTTACTTCCTTCACTCTGCTTTCCTTGATTACTAATAATACTAACATTTATATTTTGTATTATACTTACTAACCTAACTAACCCGTGTACTTACTACTGACTAACTAACGAGCACTTGGGTTAATTTGTGAAGTTGCACCGCTACTAATTACTATTAATGTAACCTTAGCACTCGCCCTGTTCTAGTCTCCGCCCCTTGCTTTGCTTTCCCTGTATCTCCCTGTGTTTCCACAAAATCTTTCGCACGTGCTTAATTGCTGTCCTGGATTCTTTGATCTGTGCATGTAGAACTCCATAACTGGAGCCGTTTATCTGTCATAGGTTGTCTATGTGTTCCCAGTCCGCGTCTTGGCTTTTGCCAATCATTGTGTTAGGGCTTCACCATGTGCTCACCTTCATTGCTCATTGCTTCATTGCTATCTGTCACTCCCACCACTTGTTTTCCCATAGCATTTGACTTCTGTTTGGTGCATTTAAGCCCTGCATTTCTGTTTATTCCCCGTCAGAGCGTTGATCATTTATTCTGTGCCAAGAGACCCATATGCCAGTTTATTTGAGAGATTTGAGACACCATTTGCCTGATTTCCGATTTCTGCCTGTGCCCTTTTTATTGATCTGTTTATTGTTCTGGTTTTGACCCCGCCTGCCTACGATTCTTGGTTTTTGCTGCCCTGGTTTTTGGATTTTTGCTACGTCTCATCTACTCTGATTTTTGCCCACTGTTTATGTACCGTTGCCAATCTGATCCATTGTTACCAAACTCTGCCTGTCCCACGACCCTGAGGATTGTGTTTTTTGGCACTGTACGTTTGTTATCTCTGGCCTGGACTCGGACTGAATAAAGGATTTTGATTTTTTCTACAACTGCTTGCTTCTAGTCCCTGGGCTGTAGCATTAAATTATTAGCCATTATAGGATATTAAAACTCCAATATAAGAGCTTATGAGCAATATTTGCTGGCCGTAAGTAAAGTGCAAGAAAAAAAAAATTGCTGTTATTTTTGAAGCCATGTTGTCTTTATTTTTTTAACAACAAGCGCACATTAAAACAGAAAATGACATCACCATCTCCAACACAGTGGCAAATGGCACCATATTGGGGTAGTACCGGGCAATCTCACAGGCCGGGGGGGCGGTGAATATGCAACAGCAAACATCCAGAAGCATGTTGTACAGTAAATGATTTTACGTGCTCAGCCAACCTTCCCGAGGTAAAAAGCGGGAAAACAAATAAATAATGGAATTTTCCAAAAAACAAAATCAGTGCAATTGCTGTTCATGGCACTTATCCACAAAACAGGTGGATAAGTTGCAAATGAAACACCTCACTTTTCAACAATTATGAACAAGATATTTCCTAATGTCATATAACAGCCGACCAATTTTATGAAATTTATGTTTCCTGCCCAGCCAGCACTCCCACTCAATCCCCTTTAAATGTTCTTTCAAAGGTTTTGTGGTCCGGTTTCCACGGTGCCTCCATACTTCAACCTTGAATGTCTGCCATTCACGTTCCAAATGCTGAGTGTGCACTCCAGAGTGGGTCGACAAAATGCCTTTTATGGCATACTGTGCGATACTCAAACCCTAAATAATAATAATAAAAAATAAAGTCAACATTGCTTCAACAATCACTGTGATTTTTTTTTTCTTGCACTTTACTTACAGCCAGCAAATACTGCTCGTAAGCTCTTGTATTGGAGTTTTAATATCCTATAATGGCTAAAAACCTTATTTAGTGCTGTCACTTCACTTAAAGCACGCTAAGTCACCTTATAGTCCCTTACCGATATTATAACCCATTATTTCTGTTCGGACGCTGATCATTTATAATTAGTTAAGAAACCTTAAAGCGCTTCTCTATGTGTCTTTATAATCGGCAAAATTTTGTGAGTTATAATGCGTTGTGCAACTGAGGACTGGCTTTAAGGTTATAAATCATTGTGAATGCTGAACTTTATACGTTATGCCTAGCACTTATAAATGTTATAAACCTTGTTATAAGGCATCATGCATCATTATAGACATTTATGCATTATGAATGTATTATAATGTGTTATGAATGGCTCATAATGCATTATAGACATGGCATTCATAGAAAGTGTTACCATTAACGTTTTGAAACAATTTCGCTTTAAGTTTAGTACAGGATGAGAAAGCTAGTTAACTTTAGTTTGAAGTGTTCACACAGCTAAAATATAAATGTATTTAACTTTTTTAAGTACTGTTTACAAAGGGAAATTGAATTGGGTAACATTGTTGAGAGCACAAAACTATTTTAAGATAGCAAAATTTATTGACTTAACCCTTGAGCATACACAGATTTGATTATTGAATTTTTTTAATTTTTTGTTTTCTTTTTTACTTTTCGAGCCTTGAGAATGAAGTTTTATTGTGTCCTTTATGACTCAAAACCCTTGGACCGAGATATCAATTTCATCCATGGGAATGTTTTAAATTCACCATTAACTTGTCATTTTCTCCACGAAACAGATGATGTGAAGTTGACTTGATTTGAATTTTTTTTTACATTATAACTTACACGTTGAAATGTCAACCATTTTGAAACAACCAATTTTACATTGTATTGAGCTGGCTGAGTAATGTGTTTAAGCCTTACATACTGTAAGCAGAAAGAAGCAAAAAGAGTGTACTTTGAAGTTTTGTGATTTAAATAAGGGTTTGAAGGCTTGGCCCAACTAAGTCAGTCCTGTGGATAATTTAATAACATGGCCATTTGATGAGAAGCCAAGCTTGATAGTCACATGATCCAATTCTTCACACATATTTTACACTTTTTGTCAATTTCCTGCTTGAGTAAAATAATGTAACTGAATGTATTTTTTTAAAGCATGCTCCATACAGCATGTTTTCAGGAAGGTAGCATGTATACAGGAGTAATCACTGAATTCAAGTGGATATAAGCATTAAACCAAGTTACGGTGATTTACTAAATGGATTTCCACTCTAATCAACGATTATGTAATAAATATGACAAACTTAAAAATATAAGAGAAAAAAAAACAATAGTTGTATCTATCATGGCAAAGGCACTGCCATCTTGCAGTACTATGACCTGTGACGTCATGGTGTTCATTGGCTTGGATACAGATAGAACAAATTCAGTGGGAGAGATGGTGAAAGATTGAGATGGGAAAAGACTGAGACAGTAAGAGATGGAGAATGAAGAGCCTCAGGAAAGCAGACAAACGGGAGGCCATTATTGTATTGCTCCTAGATGTAAAAAAGAGTGTTGAGTTAAAGCCTGGGACAAAACAGTCCATTTTCGTATACTGCCATTAAAACAGATAATGGTACTGCTGTGCTGGCTAGTGGCACTGAAGAGAACAAACCCACTGATGGGAGCTGATTCCAGGGTTTGCAGAGAACAAAGAAAAAAAATTTAAACTGTTGATGAAGCGTATTCTTTGTGCACATGTAAAAACACTTCTTGAGCTAGAACTTACATAAACGACAGCTAGAGATTTAAAACCTTCCAAGATCTAAAATTTCATTCAGTTACCATTTCCAAAAGCTTCAGGATGTGGGTAGATGGAAAATATTTTAAGTAGGCATATGTCATAACCATTTTCTTTGCCTGCATCCACTTAACAAGCTAGAACGGGAATTGATAGCTGGATATTTTCAACCTTCCGCTATGATAACATTTATTCACCAAGCTACATCCAAAAGCTTGGAGTGTTGTCAGAAGGGAAATGTTTTAAAGAGGCTACTCATACGCATTTTCTTTGCTCATATCTGCTAGGAAAATAACTAGACTGCAAACCTCTCACATTATCAGCTAATATAGAGGAAAAAATGCTTAACTATAACTATTGACAGTATTTTCCTTATAGCTAACTAACTATTTAATCAACTTTTGAATGTGGTTACTGAAGGAAATCCGTTATTGTGGAAAGATTTGACTCTCTATTTGTCATTTCTGGTATAATCTAGCTCGTTAAGTGTTTTTACTTATGTGAAGAGAAAAAACACTGTCAATATTTGAAGTATTCGTTTTTGTTCACTGAAAATCATGGTGTCAGCGCCCATCAGAGGGCACTTTCTCTAGGCAATGCTGCAATGCTGTTCTCTGTTTTAGCAGCAGTTTATGAAAATAGACTGTTTTATCCCTAGCTTTAACCAGACACTCCTTTTTACATCCAGGACAAATACAGTCGCATCCTCCCTTTTGTCTACTATCCTGTGGCTCCTTAGTCTCCACTCGATCTTTCACTGTCTTGTTGTATCTGTACCCGAACCAACCAACCAACCGTGTGACATCACAGTTTATAGCACAGCAAGATGGCAGCACCTCTGCCATAAAATATAAAACTATTGATTATTTTTTCTTTTATATGTCTTGATTCTTGTTTGTTCTACAATTGTTGATTAAAGTGGAAATCCATTCAGGAAATCACCTTGACTTGGTTGAACGCTTAATGTCCTCTTCAAAAATATAGTAAAAAAAAAAAACCCCAAATAATTTTCAATTTCATGATAATTACTATAATGCTTCATGAATGTTCTGCTCTGTATTGGATTGCCAAAAATTTGCTTCCAGATGGTAAAGAATGTGAAATGCACAAAGCACACTATTGGAGCGAGTCTGGATACCCTATGGAGATTCCTGGGCTGTTTTTTTTTTTTTTCTCAGGTTCTCCACAGAGCAATTCCAAAGCAGGAGAAACAAACAATGAACAACCATAATCTGGGACCTGCATCCGAGGTCAGCAGGGGCTTCCTGGCTGACTCCTGGTAAGTGCTGTTGTGTCAACTCCTCTATACTCACACCATTCATCTTACTGAGGTAATGTATTAGTGAGCAAAAAACAATGCTGGAATGTATGTTTAGGGAAATAAATGAAATCTTTGGCCCCTTTTTTTCCTCTGTTGGCAATCTCTCTTGCAGCACTTTGGGAGGGGTGGGGGAAGGGCAGAGAATAGTATCAACATGCCCCCAATAGAGACCAGGGGAACTGGATGGTCAACAGATGTTGTCTGGTCTTGCAGCCTTGTGTTCTTGAACAGCTAACATATGAGCACTACAGGAGGGCCTGTGTGCTGCTGGAGAAACCCATTGTTGGTCATTATGTGCCTTATGGCCTTTATGTGAATGAGATGTGCTACTCGAAGACAATGTACCCTTCCTCTAATTTCAAAAACATACCTGTAGGATATGTGAATGCATTATTATTACTAGCCTCAGGGTTTAAACCAAACAGAACCAAAGTTCACACTCAGCAGCTCATCTTTAAAGTATGACATATTAGGATTACAAGCAGCTGGAGATCCGCTCACTGTATCATTTGAGCACTTTGAGGTGTGACACTAATATTTCCACCATATATCCCATGATCCTTTCCTTCCCAATAAAGCTTGGGTCCACAGAAGTAAATGGAATACAAGAGGCCAACTACAGTTAATGGGCTACGCTGCGTGTGACAACACTGTCACAAACCCACGGCAACCTTGTCCATGGCAACTATTCTTGAATACGTCTGTATACCTTCTTGCTGTACGATACATATGTTTATCGTTGTATACTTCATGCCATTTACAAATAATTTCAAGCCTCCTCTTTTTGCTGAATTCTGTAATTATGATTTTATTTATTTATTTATTTATTACAATCTCAGTAGCATTGTTGCATGGACAGTGCGTGAGAAAATTATGACTGGTGTTTGAAAAGAATGAATGCCAAACCTCATTTTACGCTTCATAAACAGCACAAATACTGTGAACTCTCCCACACACACACCACACACACACACACACTATAATTGTGCTGTTACATCTTTCAAAGAAAAATGTGCAAATGAAAGATATTTGCTATCTATGCATCTGGTCTCAGGAGTAAAGAAAAAACATAAACATAAAACAGAAATATACTGTCAATATTTTAAAATTTAACAGGTGCAGATCCAGTCATGTTCGTAAAATTGATGCCAAAGTCAATAACAAGTCTTCGGAGGTGATCTAATCCCATATAGCCCTACCATATCTTCATAGTGTCCTTTCACCTGTTCGAGCATAAGATTAGGTAAAATTATAGTATTGTTTTCATATAATTTACAGTGAGTTTGTTTTTTTTTTTTCAATTTCGGCTCAGAGCAAAATATTGTTGCCACATTCTGCAATGTGTGCAGGCTTTAATTACGATGACGGAGGCTGTCTCCTCCTCTGGGTCAGGCCACTGATTTTATTGATAATCTCACTCAATCATGTGAAAGGTCCTTGACTCCTTTGGTGACTCCTGACTTCATCCCTCTCTCCCGGTGTCTCCAGGCTCACATTCCCTCCCTCCCAAATGTATTCCTTCCTCTCCCGGCCGCCATAAATTAATCCACAATGGTAGCCACCCTGGCAGCCGGTATAATTAACCATGTCTTATAGCATATACTACTGAGATCCCCTTTGTTTCAATGTACACTTTTAGGTGGTACATCGGTCTGAAAATGACTCCGATTTACCCCCACGTACCATCTGCAATCCTGGAAAATAGAGGGAACATTAAGTCGTGAAACAATTCCCTTTAAAACTGAGAATGTAAGTTTTGGAGCCTAAAGTGGAAAAGCTCACTTCTGTTAACCAAAGTAGAAAGCCTGCTTTCTGTGCAGCAATTACAGGTATAGAGTCATTCAGAAAGAGTTTATTCATGTGTGAGAGAGGACCCTGGACACTCTCTTTCACTAAAACAATGATCATTCCAATTTCTTCTCATTGCTTTTATTTCACCGAGAAAATGCATACACGCCAAACCACATTTGCCTCCAAATTGTGACATTTTACTAACTTAAATGGCTTTAGAGTTTTTGAGATATTAATAATGCTGCAAAACTGAAAGACCCTTGAGATTTGTGCAGGCACAGATATAGACATTACAGAGTATGAAATCAATATAAGTAAATATAGGTACAGGATAGATATTGAACATATACTTGTTAGGGGTTAAGCTAGTGGATATTACATTCTCATAAAAGAATTCTCAAATAAAAATGTTCCATAATGTGGAGGCCACTGACAGTAAAATACATACAGTACCTGCATTTCTGCATCCTTTAGTACCATTGATTCAGTTGGTCAGACCTTTGTTTAAAAAGGAAAGAAAAAAAATCTTTTAAAAGAACACAAAAATTCTATGGTCTCCCTATGCCTCCTATTGGCCAGTGTTGCTGCACAGCAACACAAGCGATTCGCAAAGGGAGGGAGAAATCTTGCAAATTTTGACCAGTGAATGTATACAATCTCCAGACTTGACTGCATTAAACAAGCATTCATCAGTTATTACAGTATATGAACGGAGGCTCATTCCTGAATTTCACAAAATGGGAATGAGATGGGAGGAGAACCAATGTGAATTATGGGAACAAAGCCTTCATAAACTCCTTTGTCACAAGTATAGACAGCTACACTATGGCTTACAAGGTAAAGAAAAATCTGGAAGATGATGGCAAGCTGCAACATGTGCATATGTGCAGGGTGATTCATAAGTACTGGTTCAGTAATGTAACTTTGTTGTCTTCGGCTTTGTGCTCATGCGGACAGAAAAATGCAGACTGAGCGGCATAAGCATTAGAGGTCACGCACATCAAATGGTTTAAAACAATCAGAAAACACGTCACACTACCTGTCGTGATTTTAAGCAGCCAACTCCGTAAAAATCGCTGATGGTGTCTTTATTGCTCTTGCTAGGTGACCATACTTTGGTCGAGTCAATCATTTGGCCAACATTCTTAATGATGTTTCTGGCATGAGTAAACTAATTTCACCAAAAATTCAGATGTGTTGTTTGTTTTTTAAACTGATATTCAGTGGTCACTCACTTTTGCTCATAACAAAACAAATTTGCTATTTCAAACCCATTGATATTTATTGTAAAAAAAAAAAAAAACCTCCCCTGCTGCTAAAAAACATTTGGTCTGAATGGCCCTTATACTTGATTTAAGCACAGCCCCCCCCCATTTCAATGGAGCAAATGTGCAGTAATTAAACAATAGGTCTCACAGATGTGTAAAACCATGGTGACCCATGGAAACCTCTCTCTGCTGTGACACATGATGGAGCTCTTACGGTTTGGGCAAGTTTCCCCTGGGTACTGGCTCACTTGTCTTCCCAGGTTATTTGACTCATAACGGCTGAAGTATGACTCCAGATTTGGACAGAATCTTCTGCTCAGAACCAACCAAATACCACAAATGTTTATGAGATGTCACCTCATCTAGTGGTCTGACAATGCAGGCAAAACTTCAGTAACAATGGAATTTGGCTCAGAAGAAGAGTGCAATGAGCTTCATTGCTTAGTAAATCAGCCATCCTCTATCCGACTGCACAGGTGGAAAAGCAACAGGAACTGAATGTGGCTGCAGTTCAGGTCGAGCAGAGTAACGCTGTCACTGGGACTGATGCCCAGCATAAGGTCGTATTGGTTGAAGACTCCAGGTGTTGAATGCAAAGGATTTGATTGTAAGTACTGAGCATGGCCGTGTCATTTTAGGTTATTTAAATTTGTGCTGTTGACTTTTCTTCTATAAAATGGGAGGACTGCGTATGAAAAAGCATGCAATTCCTATATCTATCACAAAATATAGGCACATTTACTGTGACAAAACTTGCCATACTGTTCAGTGTCCAATGTGTAACAGTGCAGTGTCAAAACAAGTAAAAATCTGTCTCTATCCCACAGTTCCATTATTTCCCTATGATAGAAAAAACAAGATATGTACATCAATGGACATGGTTTTCAACTTCTTAATGAAATTTTTATTTATTGATTTTAAATATTTCTGGGATAAGTAAAATATTATAATACCACCAGATGGGGGAATAAAATCTCAGGTATCTATTTTTTATTCTTGCTGATAATTTGTTGGTCCAGTCATGTGATATGCTTTTTTTCAAATATTCAGCATTTCACAAGAATAATCAATACTTCATATGGAACAATATATACTCACACAGATCAGTTTTGTTTGGAAGCAATGTGATGCAATGAACCATTGCAGTGTTCTGAACATTTAGCAAATCATATATAACTCATTTAGCAGCTACTATGTTTTCAAGGCATCTATTGCTTCATTTCTAAGTATTACATTGCATTGATTATTTCTTGTTACCACAAAAATGTAAAGTTGAACAAAGCTTGGATTGTCCACATGATTGCATGTAGCTGAATGCTTAAATGTATAAATGTATAATAAATGTATTTGTTATTATTGCCAACAATTTCTTGCAAAACTCCAAGATTTCAGGGTCTAATATTTTACCTTTGTTACCACCACAGAATAATACATTATAATAATGTTCAAGAAAATGTTTTTAACTAAAGAGACCCTCAAGAATAAAAGAGTTATAAATTCAAATATCACGTGTTCTGTTTCTTTATTTCCCTTTTAACTCATTTCTTTATTGTCTGCTTAAGAAGGGACATCAAAGATGCAGCTGATACCTTTGAAGCATGAAACAGAAACTAAACTCTCAATGGCTCTTTTTATAAAGGCTTGACTCTGAGATTCTACAAAATTCCAAAAGCAGATGACCCCAACATTGGCTGCCGCACAAAAAGGGTCAGGCACCATTCTGCATATGCAATATGACCAACTTTGAAATTCGTCCTCGACCAACATAATTTCCATTCATTACGAGAGTGGTATTTGTAGCTCTGTTTTCTACTTTTTAATTGCAAATCCTTTTTCAGAAACAGGCCATTTAAAGTGCACATCCCATCCAAAAGCTTTACTTGCTCATAAATGGTTCCCCTTTTGAGGAAAAAGTAATCCCACTTTTGTTGAATGCTAAAAGAAGGTGAGGGCAAAGACAGAGAGGGTGCTTGAAGAGGAGAAAGCCCAGGCATGAACCAAGAAATTTTACTCATCAGCAGGAACCTCAGTGGCGAGCACTAGCTGTCTGCTTCCACTTTTCTCCCTGTGTGATTCTGTCTTGACATGAGCAGCCATGTTTGGCTGTCCTTACTTCTCCTTGTAGCTAGCTAAGGCCAATGCTGCAAGGCAACCTCTGCTGTTGCAACTAACTGTACTTAAAACTTTGTGTCTGATCAACTTAAGTGTATTGGATTTGAAAACAGTTCGTCAATTGTTTCTAGTCCCTAGGTGGTGGTTCATGGTAATGTTTGCGTCAATACTAACAAAAGCCATATCGCAGCACAAAGTACATCAAGGAAATGAAAGAAACAGGCAGTCTGAGCTCAGTTCTGTCTACAATAAAGGAAGGATTTAAAGCCGGGGCAGAGATCGTTAGGGAGCAACAAAATGAATGAACTGCAGTGATGGCGGGAATGACGCTCAGCTCTTCTGGTTTAGGGACGAGGTAATGGGCAAGTCTGAGCACGGACCATAAGATATATAACCCAGGCACATTTGGGCATAGGAAAGGTCAGAAAGGGGTAAAACATAAGAGGGAAGATGATAGGGGGTCTGTCATAAAACAGTGTCAGGGACAGAATAAGTGGCAGTTCCTACAAGCCATTAGATAAAACATTTCTGATTAACCAGCCCTCCAAGGCTGGCAGGTGCCCAAATTACGAGAGGGTCAAATCTCAGGCACAATCAATATGCAATTTGAATTATTAAATGACAATTAAATAAGAAAAAAGGTTTCAAAGCAACCTATTAGCACTTCTTACTACTGTGGCAAGGCATTTGTGTCACTGATGAAAAAGAAAAGAACATAACAGATGATTAATGATATTTAAGTAATACAGAAATTCCACAGAACCATTAAAATTGCCGGTTATACATATAATTCAAGATATTTCACGTGTTCTGTTTTGATAAACTGCACAGGATATTTGATTGTCTCTGTGAGATAAACAGCATAAACAGTTATTACTATTCATTGTATCTCATGTTCTTTTCCAGCTTTGATATGTAATTTGTGAAACATTGATTTATTTTCACACATATTTCTTAGAATGTAGCCTGTGGATCCAAGCTGTATTTCTATATGTGGGAAACGTATAGAAAGAAAGAAATTTGGAAATTATTCTTTCATGATGCATATTTCCTGTTGATGAGTTTTTGATTTTGATTGACTTCTGTTTCAAAATACAGTCTTGTTTATAAGGGATAATCTTAATTAATAAATCAATTAATTGTTTATTTAATCTATTTATTATGAATTATTTATTGTTTATTATTTATTGCCTTGTTGTGGACAATGTTTTGTCTCATTTCATTCCAATCTGTTTCTATATTTTCAAATGATGTCCATAATAAAAAAAAGGGTCACTTTTACCAAAGGAGAGGGATGCATTTAGAGTTCCAGCAGTACCGTAAATTGAGAAAACAAACACATTTTTTTGGTTTACTAGTTATTTTTAATACATTTTCCTGCTCATCTGAGTTATAAATGCATTTGAAGATTAATATATTGCACATGTTCATCTTTTAATGCAGAAATCATAAATGTATAGTGCTTCCTCATAAATGTAAAGCTTTTGGTATGTTTTAGCTCCACCCACAATCAAATCATATATAAAGTTTATCAAGATGCATTTCTGTACAACAAGTTAAAAATAGATGCAGATGTAGGTAGATTAGAAAAAGAAATACAAAGTAATGGAAACACTTATTCATTAGGCTTAATGTATGAAATCCTCACTTCATATTATGCATCCATTTGCCTATTGCAAAAAGTCTTGATTAAGAAGATTTAAAACATAGTAATTATGCTGATGGCTTAAGTTGCATTCAAATTAAGATGCTTATAACAACCACGCATTTCAGAATCCCAAAGTGCTTAGTAAAATCTTCTTAATATACCAGATATGTAATGTTTTGTTTTTGCAATTTGAGCCAGAAAAACAAATGCATAGCTTCACAATGTTCTCCTGTCCCCTCTTTCTCAGTTTTTCTCAGGGGAATTCAGGATATATTAATTGTGCCTAAAAAGCAGAGATCATCATAAATGACAAGTCGCATTTAGGCTGGAATTTGGAATTTCAAGGATGTTTGAACACAAGCTGCCATTATATGCTGATTCTCTGCTTATTTCTTTGATATGCATCTCCTGACCTGTATATAAAATTCATAGTTTCACAAGTGACATGAGCAAGCCTTGGACAACCAAGAGAAAATGGCATATTTCCCTGACCTTGTAACCATGGCAACTCCTTCCTGATTGGTAGCAACCTGGCTTTGACACTGAGGGGAGACGTTTGTGGACTACAGCTTTGTTGGTTAATACTCATGCGCTCATAGTCAAGTCGCAGATTTGAAATATTCATTTAATGAAACAATAATCAAGTTAATAACAATTAATAAATAATTAGATTGAGTTTTGATTTTTGATATGCTCTCTCTCTCAAAAAGCCAAAAAGGTCATATTTTCTGTCAGGAGGTGAGTAAGAATTACAAACATAAGGAAATTTTTTTTTTTTTTAATTATTGGAATTTCAGAGTTTTGTGTATTTCAGTAAGAATCCGTCTTGATAAATTGTGAGTGGAGAAGTACCTAATTGATGTCCTCTAAGGTTTATTTTCTGATTATGTGTATATATTTTAAAAAATCCAGAGAGGGGAAAAAATATTATGTTACACTTTGATAAGTAGAATAATAAGATATAAACATGTACATTTAAATGGCAAAAACAAAACATCTACTATGCGTCATTCTGTACAATACATTTATTACTATAATTTTATTATCTTTTTGGTTTGTTTGTTTTATTGGATTCAAATAAAATCCATTCAGAATGCAACATCTAAACAAAAATCAACAGCCAGTGTTTGAGCTCAGGTTTTTTTTTCAAATTTTAATAAACTTAAATATTCTTTGATGCTGGTATTATTATTATTATTATTATTATTATTATTATTTTATCATTTTGCTACATTTATTTTACTTTGTTTCACGCATGTAAAAAATGAAAACAAAAAGCTACTGAAAACTGTCTTGTGCTGAACAGTAGTCTAAACGTCTCCGTGACTACCTCAACAAATCTGATTTCTGGCCATTTCAGTTCCACATCTCTAGAATACCTAATCCACGTAAAAATATGATCACAAATTTCCTTATCCTCATCCAGCTACGCACTCACATTTATTCACAATTTTGCATTAAAAAAATCACATTACAGTGATGTGATTACACTGTTTCAGTTTCCGTGTAAATTATTTACAGGAAATACAAAATAAAAAATAATGGACACAAGAATAGGTTTTATGTTTACTCAGTTTGTGTCTGTCAATGAGACTGAGGGACTCAATTCTGACCCTTAACTTAATGTGTTTTACTTAAAATGTGGACTTCTTGTTCTAGCACGACACGATCAATAATATCAGCAGTTGTTAATTAAAATTGGTCTCTGTTTTAGATCATGTATTGAATGTATAAATTAAGGGAAACCAACTAAAGAACTGGAAAGAAAATAATACATGCTTAACAGGTGCCACCAAATTTCTCTTCACATATGTTGAATGATTGGATGACCACGCTGCAGTTTATTAATATCATAATTCAAACAAAAATTCATTGCCCTACCCAGCCCCTCCTCATGGTGCTCATATCACCGCTGAATGTTGCAAATTCTAGGTGGCAGGTTCTAGACAGTAATTTCAGATTTTAATAACAATTCCTCTCAGGCAGCAACGCTGTATTGAATGAGGGCATAAATTGCAGTAGCTGACCGCTTGTACTTATAAAAGCAATCTGGCTTCCTCCTCTCATCTCGGCATCTCTGCTCTATCCCGCAGCAGTATTAATGATACCAGGAAAGGTCACATGATAAATGACTGACAAACGCATCAGAACATATTAGCTTATAGTTTTGTTATCAGTATATTGCAGAGATGACAGAAAATGGTATTTTCTCCTAAATAATTCTGTGTTACATTTTGCTGGCAAGGCAGACTAAATTAAGAAAAAAAATCTGCTGCTGACTGTTTGTCTCTCCTCCTGACACAGTCAGTGCAGTAAAATACATTAATAATGGAAAGTGTGCAAGACGATACAGGGAGAAGTCTGGTTCATTTCTATGAGGTGCTGCAAAGCTTAGATATCTGTCTGTTCCTCCCTACCCCCACCCACAGCTCCACAAAACACCCCCTTCCTTTCCCATAAAGATGAAAAAAACCTTACTCTCTGCTCCACAGTCCTTGTACAGAATTTGTGCGGTGTTACTTGTGCTTCACAGCACCCCTAGTGGCGGAAACTGGGAAAGGCACAGTCGAAGAAGAATAAATGGAAATAAAAATTCAAAAACAATTGGGTGGATTAGCTTGGAAGCTTATGTGTGCGGGATTGATTCAATCTTGAGCTACCAAGTGCAAGTCAGAGAGCTGGGAAATCAATCACTTTTTCTTCAGGAGGAGAAAGATAATATGAAAACAACAGTGATGGTGCCAAAACAGCCTATTCTTGCAAAACATAGTCTGCTCTTAAAAATTGACTGTATTAATGTTAGTCCTTCCGTGAATACTTTTTGTCTGGCTGGTTGTTCTCGTTTAACTGGACTTCACTACCACATTTGATTTCAGAGTAAAAATACTCTCTTAAATCTTATGACTGACTTTTCAACAATATATATAACATTCAACACCAATGCCAAGAATTTTATACAAATGCAATTACACTGACTATTCTTTTGTTTTACTGTTACTTTACTATTTCTGTTTATATATATATATATATATATATATATATGTGTGTGTCTTTATACATATAATACTCATCAATATGTATAGGCTTAGTAATGTATTTCTATTCTGAGAACAGTGCTGGCACAGCTATCCACCATGTATTCACCAAGAGACCTTAACAACTTCTGCAAACCGCTTTCTCCCTGAGTGGAGGCTAACCAGCACTGCTGAGACTAATCTATTAAAATCTTTCACCACAATAGCTGGGTTCGGGCCATTCTCTCAGGCTCTCCTGAGATGGAGTGTGTGCAGGAGAGCGATTACAACAGGACAGAGGTGTTCAGGGTCCCAGCTCCCTAAAACAAGCTTTCATTACATGAGGAACAATCCACCGAGACCCCTGATTCACCAAGAGGCAGTGCTTTGCTGTAAACTGCAGTGGGTCAGGGCTCTTCTTGTCATAGTCAATTCAGTTGAGCCCCTTAGTGAGAATGGATGGGGAAGAGACTGGTCCCCAAATTTCAGCTGGGCGACACTTTCTCAGAGCTCAGTCTCTAAAGACGCAGGGGCTTAAACGATGCATTTTGCGTACATGCAGCCTTGAATTAATTACAGTTGTCATTATGACGTGTAATCTGTCACGGGGAAGCACTGGTGAGCCCTCCACACAGCTGCTAACCAAGCTTGTGAAGCCATGCATACATGACGTTTATTACATAAAACAACAACCCCCAAGATCCTGTGGCATAATTACTCTGTTTCAAAAACAATCTGGGTATAGCGCAACAATGCTCATACAAATCACCAGCCATCTGCTTCTCTGGAAGTCTTACAGCCGCCTTGGAGTGATACACAGCTGCTGTTCACACTGCATGTGGTGCAATGGCTGCAAAAAGACCATTGATAGCAATGGTAAACTTTTTCATTCCTGTTTTAGAACAGTTTTCAATTAAGCATCCAAAATGCTCATTTCATTTTGTTTGGTTCGGCAGACCCTACCCTGAGATGCTTGCAGACTTACTGCGTACCATTGGGATTCTCCCTTTTACACAGTGAATAAAATATCAAATGTATTCAGTCATTTCGGCAGTAATTCCATTGAGAGGATACACTTAATGTAGTCTGTATAAAAAAGATATACACAGGCACAAAGAGCAGATTGGTAGACATTTGTATTAAATGTAGGCAATCAAATACTTCCTGTAAGATCTTGTAAGTACAATGAAAACTTTGATGAGATCCAGGCTGTATACAAATACAACCCTACATCCTACCGGCCAGGGAAAGCCTATAATCAGGATAGCAATAACATAACATTGTATTTTCATGAAATTACATGTAATGACACAGCATATGAATGGTCCATATTTGTTATACGAAGAAAATAAAAATGTTGACTTGTTTTATGGAAAAATACTAGCCTTTTGCGTTATTTCCTTAGCAAAACAGAGATTGTGAGGCAAGGAGAGAGAAAAAATATAGTAGGCATTATTTTGGTCTGCTGTTGGTGGAGAAAATGAGAAAATATCAGTCTGTCATTGTGATTTGATACTGGGATGAAAAATGTCAAAAGTGAAGATGACAAATCAGAGCGGGGAGGAGAAGTGACTCCCAGACAGGGGATGTCATTTGTCATGATTGCCATTTGACTGCACTTCCCCCATCCTCCGCCACAGACCAGCGTTACCTTGATAGCCATTAATTCTAAATTATCCAAATTTGCCAAACTGCGTCTAGCATGAGCACGGAAATCAAATTTATTTACCTTTTTTTCTGCTTTTGAAACCTTTCCATGGGAGCGGAAATTAGATTTGCACTCCTCACAATACACACAGCCACAGAATCAAACTGCAGGCCTGCTGACATTTAAAAATGCTCATTTTCTTGTCTTTCATGCCATATCTTGAGTGAATAAACTAGCCAGTTCACTTGCGGTGCAAACGCTCTCGTCTGGACCGTCAGCCCAAATCCCCCACCAGCCCACCCTCTCATCCACAATAACCACCCCCCTCCCCCACCTGCCCCCCCACCCCAGGCCACGGCCCAACCTTTAGGCAGCAGTGGGGGTCTGTTGTTCCTGGACACAGCTGAGCCCTGCTCCAACAGCCTCTGCATAATGCGGGAGGTAATTAAGCCACGGCTTCAAGGTTGCATGGACACGAGACAATTCAGCCTAATGAAGTATCGATCGACTGCAGCCAAGGTAAAACAAGTTGACATTCATTTAGAGGTAGTATTCAGAATACACCACAATGCCACCTTAGATATAAGACTGTAATGACACGAATTTTAATCATACAAAAACAATGAAGTCTCTGATTTATATTGCAATCCTGCCTGTAAGAGTCTTGTGGTTGAAAATTGAGTCCGTTGCACCCCTCTCTTTAATCAGGCAAAATTATGAATGTTGCCAAATGTTAAAGAGGGAGTTGACGAGCGCGTACTTCAAGTGTGCTGTGAGATAATTATGTACTGAAAGCCATCAACCAGGACTGAGGCTGCATTAGTATCAAAATATTTCATATTCACAATATGCAGCGACTACGCTGCATTGGATGGACAGATCATCATTATCAAATTCCATTGCAATTGCTGTTTTTTCAGCATTATGGGTGTATGTATATATATATATATATATATATATATATACATACACACACACAGAAATCAACCTCTCAACAAATCACTTTTGATAATAGTGGTGGAAAGTAATCATTTCTTGAATTTCATACAGGACCCCCAACTGATGAAGAGTTTTTGTTGGGAGGTATTACTCATTAGGGCATCCTGATTGGCAGATGCTAAGATTCACATCAACTGCCCTACTTTATAAGACGAATGAATTGTGAGGTAGATAAATACTTCAGAGATGCACGCTACCTCATCCAGTCACTAATGATGACCCTATCATAGAAGGAAACACATATTTTGTGACAAGAACATTTCAGATTGACTGCATTTTAAAAGTTCAATATCTCATGAGAGCTTGATTGAATAGAAATAAATGTTATTTACATTACGCAAGGATAGGCTGCCCTTTAAAGACTTTCCCCTCACTTCAAAATCTCAAATAAAATCCCCTCCATATTCTGTGGTATGGGCACACACTTCTTAGCCTGTCCTCAAGCAGTCTATGCAGTTATCATGTTTGGAGTATCACTGTATATCCAGCTGCCAACAGGCCTGTTACTGAATTACAAGTGACAATATATTGCATATTGTACTCATCTGTTCATTCATGTCAATATTAAATGGATTTCAAAAAGCAGCTATCCGTTCCATAGAAGAACCTAGACATGATAATGAAACCTTAACGTTGTGTTGAGTTGCTGCAATCACAATAAAACCACCATATCAGCCACATTGCATGTCAAAAAACAGTCTAATAGAAAATGTTTGGAAAAACAGAAGAGACCACCTTTTAAAAAATAGCAATGAATATTCAATCAACTTCCAATCAAAGCCCCATTTAAAGAAAAGTGTTAAATAGATGTTCAAACAGAAAGTTGTTGCATGATTTAAAACTCTTGAGGCATGGTTTATTATCATTTTGCAGAAAAGGACACATCTAAATCAATGTCCTCAAAGGTTCTATCTGGCTCAGGGAAGACAGTGTCAGATCAAATGCATGAAAGTCATTGCTCAGAAAACTAGATCTAAAAAAGTATCAAACCGCTTTAGTGAGCAGAAGATGTGGTGTGGAAAAAAAAAATCACATTTAGAGGGCCTGTTTTTTTTTTTTCCTGCAGTAAGCATTATCTCTGATATTAGGATATGTACAATAGTATTGGAATTATAAGTGATAGAACAAAAAGATAGATTTGAACACTGATAATGTCAGGAGTATGTTTTGTTTTTTTCAAACCCATTTCAAAAAATATTATTCAAAATATATAGTAGACATTTCTATGCATGATGCCATTTTATATTATGTTGCAATACTTTAGGCATATTTAGCAGTTGCTCTTATCTGGACCTAATCAGATTTTCACACATTACCCATTTATAAAGCTGGATATATTCTGTAAGAATACAGCACAGCCTTTTGAGGATATTGCTACTGTATTGAAGAATGACAATAAACATTTGTTTATTGCTTTGTGGGTCCAAGAACAACTTATTGCCCCACAAGCAGCAGTGGCTGCTGAGCAGAAAAGGGGGGTCGAAAACATCCCATGGAATGGAAGATAATTGACCTGTTTTCAATCACTGTTCTTGATTAACATGTTTTCCAGAGATAAGAATAATAATCCATTGGCAGTTAAACACACGGCTTCCTTTTTAATGAAATATAAAGGTGGGTAAATAACAAATTTAATATAACTGTTTAATTCACTTGCCTCAATACCCTTCATGAAAAAAAATTACTCTGGAATTTCTGCATTACCTTTTGTCATATCCTACAAAGCAGGGCATCAAACTTAGGTTTTGTTATTGTTTAAATGAAAAACAAAGATTGAGAAGCGCAGATAGTTACATTCAAATGATGCTTTTTATTTCTCTTATTAGCGAAGAGAATTGGCGACACCTGAAAGAGGTGAGTTAAAATATCTTTAATCAAGGAAAATGATTGAAAACTGATCAAGACTAATTATCAGTTTTACACCCTCTCTGCTTTCTGACCATTGGCCGCCACTGCCCAAAAGGTGGTAAATATTTTGAATAGTATTCGTATGTTCGTCATTATTTTTTCTCGTTTCTAATAGATGGGATTCCAATGAGCACATGTCAACCAAATTCTTTTTCTGACCTGAAGGCTACAAAAAGGAGAAGGAATTGTTTGACCCTATGAAAATAGAGCTTCTTAAGAAGGATTCCCAGTTGAAAACCACTGACTGCCATTTTTATGGTTGAGGAGTTCTGTTCTTTCTGAACAAGTGAAGGGCCACCACCTGTTTGCTGCAGCAATTAGCTGGCCAATAAAATTAGGCCTGGAAAAAACCTATTCAAAAATACTCAGCTAACACTTCTTCATGTCATTATATGCTAATAGCTTATGGTTAAAAATCCAATACGGCCACATCAATGCAAGGAAAACTGACAAACATCTGTTCATGTTCGCGGGATATTATTCATTAAATAGAAATCCAAGAGTCTCCAGATGGAAATATAAGGGGTGCCTTTAAACAACAATGCTGATGCAGAGAGTACTAAAAGTTACCAATATCACCTTAGATTAACTGTCATTAGACAGGGCATCCAAAGACTCAGAGGTCCCACCAGTGTTGCTGACCACATAATGGAAGCACTGGTGACCTTTAGATTTTCTGATTGGAGGTGTCTCACCAGTAAAACTGACCTTTTGGATACCATGTTCATTCAGAGAGTGTATACTCAAAACCCTATGTAAAGAATGGAGAAGAAAAAGGATAAAAAAGGGAGTCTCACTGTTATTTGTAGAACAATTATCATTTCTTCTACAAGCAAATCTTAATGTGGGAACAGGAGACATATTGTTCTGTTTGGATCAAGTCCTTCCATTTCCATCATTAGTTTGATGCGCTTAACTATTCAACAGGCCTGAACTCAAATTGCGTACAGCTAAAATTCTATGGCTGCATAGATTCAGAGCTAAATGCAATCATAGACAAACCTTCAGTTGTATGGTAGGGTATGGCAGCAACCTAGCCTTTTAACACATGATTACTTTCAACCTTTTCCTGTTTACTTTGCCTGATTAGCAATCAAACAATTGATTTGCTTAATATTTAATCATACATGAAATCTATGTATTTTGGGCCTCTGGCCTTTTACTGAATAAATCTGTCTGTCAGTGTGTCTGTCTGTCAATATTTAATCATTACAATGGCTGTTAAACTTATATTTAGGTGGCATTATTGTGCATTGCATCACAGTTTTGAAGCACTTTCCACATTAATGATAACTAAAAATGAATATTGCGCCAACCATCATGTGAATGCTTTTCATGCACTGTAAACCCTGGTAAGTATAGTAGACTCAGTTGTTTTGGGGAAACCGATTACCTCAAAAAATTGAATATGCCAACTTAATGATCTTGTGTTCACAGCACTTAAAATATGTAAAAAGTAACTTCACCTCATTTTCTTTAAGTTCCTCCTAAACAATACCATTAAATTGGCCTAAACAATTTTTTAAAGGTCATAGGTTTCCACAAAACATTTAAGTGCACCATATTATCAGGGTTTACAGTGTGTCTCTTCCTATTCAGCAACATGTATGTCTATTAGAAGTTGCTTTCCTTTTGATTGGGTTACATCTTGCGTGTTTGCCACTCTTTGGCTGTGTCTCGTTTTATGGTTATTTCCAAATGACCATTCGACATGTATTTAAGCCCCTTGCTTTGTGTTGCAAGTTGCTGAATTGTAATTTGCCATTTGTACTTCGAACGAGTCACTATTTCAAGAAAAGACTCTTCATTTTTACTAAGTGTTACATGTAATTAAATGACAGCTATTCCTGGAAGCTCTCTTCTTTACTTAGTTAACTTGAACAAGCTTCCAAGCTTACTCATGGTCCAGGATTGGGATCGTGTTCAAGTTAACCTCAAGTTAGCTCAAATCAGTTCATCTGTCCAGTTGAGTAGGAACAAGCTCCCAAGCCTAATTCAGGGTTCAGATTGTGACCACATTCTTGTTAACCCTTTCTAAGTCTGTTCCTCTGTTCAGTTTGTTGGGAACAAGCTCCCAATCATTCTACAGTCATCAGGATTGGAACCAAGTTCTTCTCAAGCTACTCCATCCTCTGTAGGACAGTTTGGTGCTGGCGAAGTGTGCACTCCACCTGGCTGTTATCCCGGAAGCCGCTGGCAGACGATTGACAGCTCAGCTTCACCACAACATCTGCACTGAACTATGCTATCCTTACCTGGGGTTTCGTCCCCACCTCTTCCTCTGGGGTTCCCTTCCGCAATTACCATACTAGATGTCAATAAAACTACATATTGGATTACATTTTGCCTCTGTACTTGATTCTTGGTCTGAAACACAACAGATACGTCTTTTTAAGACCCATACGGCCCATTATCATGAAACACTAAATCAAGTGGCATATTTCAAAAAACATCTCATAATTATAACCAAATTAAATATCTGATGAAAACACCCGTTATGATGGCAAACAGATTTCAAAGAAAAGGCTTGAATTTTTTTTCAGATTCATTGTTCAGATTATCGCCATCCTTACAATCTGACATTAAAAAAAAAGATTAGAAATCATACATCAAAAAGTGAGGATGACTGCCTACCCCATCATACCTCTGATGGTGCGTCTGGATTTGCAATGCATGGTGAAGTACTGCACCATATTTTGAGGCCAACATGGTGCAGTTTCTAAATCTTTTCCCATCATCAACAAGGATATAATATATACTGTACAGTCCACTTACACAATACTTAGATGCGCAAAAAAATTAAGTAATTTACAGGTAAAGACTCAATCATCATTTATGATTTTCCAGGTGCAGTGGCACTATCTATTTAACTGTGCAAGACGCAATCGGGAACAATTGCTGCTGTCATCAGTGACCATTTGAGTTAGGGTGCACTTTAGTATATGAATGCAAGAGGCATTTAATTGTCTTGCGATTGCAAAAAGTGAGTAAAAATTATATATCAAATCACCTTGATTTGCTAAAGAAAGAGAGCATGAGACTAGATGACAGAGTTTGGAATAGCACATTTAGGACCCTACACATTCATACAGAATAATAAGATGGGCATGCTCCCAGAGTTACAATGACACGTCAACGATACTGAATGAAACAGCCAATGATTTCAAACACCATTACCTAATAACTTAAGAAAAAAATATGACTCTACCTACAATCAGCAGAAGCGATGACTCTACTTCGATCTCCACAGTGAAATCGGAACAAAAGGCACAGAAATGCCATAGTTTTAATGTACAGTCATTTTCAACAGCTTGTGTATATTTCAAATACAAAGTGAACTCTGTGTCCTTCCATTTGTTGAAAACCTTGGTAGCCTGCCATTTCTGCTTTTATCATGTAAATCAGGGTATCTAATCTTCACAGTGAAAATAATATAGTTTACTGTTACCTCAAATGTTTACTGAAGAATGAGATAAACACATAAAATATTATAAAACTATTGATATGGCTCATCATTCAGGGTATATTGCATATTAAAAAAAAAAATGCACAGGCACCGTCTAAAGAAGCACTTCATGCTAAAAATAATAATCAAAGACATGATTGAAAGCACTGAAAGTTCAGAAGCCTTTGCAGCTCAAATAAATAACTCATTACTCACTGGATAACATTTCAAAGTATAGAGAAGACTATTTTGATCCTGGACTCAACATGTCTGAAAATGCAGCTCATTATCATTTTCATTAAGCCCAAAGTCCACAGACAGACCATTAATCCTGACTGTTTACAGAGGATGCTCACATTTGCTGACCCATACCTCAGTCCATGTCCTAAAAAGCTGAGACAGACTATAAATGCCTTCTCATAAATAATTTTGAGTTGTACTAAACACATTTTTCCATCTGCCCTGAACTCAAATGTCTCAAAAAATGGTTATTATAAAATTACTGTTGATGTTTAACTGAGTCCAAGATGCGACAAGTTGGTTAGATTATTCTTCTACGCTTCATGCATTTTTAAACCCAGTCTTGCTGAAACTTATTGACGCAAGTAAGCCGTATTTAGTACTAACGACCAAGCCAAATAAAGTCAGGCTATCAATGAATAAATAAATCAAACAAAACATAATTTTTCTCGACACCAGATGGTTGTATTTGACTATACAGTGTTTCTCACGGAATTATTCTATTTGTGATGGTAGCTGACAGGTGTTATGGATCAACTGGTTTCCCTGTTAACTGGTGACCTTTGTTTACAAAAGTCGGGTCTTTCTCACAGCAGCAGAAGATTTTCCACTGGCCTTAGCTGTCCATGCAAATGCCTTAACAATTACAATCCTATTTTACTTGTTGTCCATCCATCCGATTCAAGTATTTCATTGATTGTTGACAGTTGTGATGCCGTGATGACAATTTAAAAATCGAGTTTAATCTTCTTGCTCTTCAAAATAAAAAATAAAAAAAAAAGAAATGAAACCCCATCCGGGATTCAATACCGATATATGATGTTAAAAATACACAGGAATGGCGGGTTAACCTGCTAGGCCATTGAAACATTACAATTGACAAGCAGTGCAAGTACACTCCATAGGTCAAACAGACACAACTGGACATAAATTTCTTGGTTAAAAACACCTCGGCTAGATTAACTTGTGACCATTGTTACCGCAGAGATAGTAGTTGAACCTGAGTTTGTTGCGCCTCTGAAGTTGAATATTTTAGGTAAACGATTCCCTTTTCAGCTGGCGGAGATGGGAGGGGATGCGAAAAGCCATTAAAACAATTACTTTAGTCTAAAATAAACTCATATATAAATTATAACAACGTTGTGCGTGTGGGGTTTTTTTTTTTTTTTGGTTGGTTAACTATAAAGTCAAATCAAATCTGCTATAAAGGGGTAACTCAACAAGACTCTTCCCAACGAAATGTTTGACTTCAGAGGCGCAACACGCTGAGGTTCCGTTGTAATCACTGCAATAGCAATTGTCACAAATTAATCTAGCCGAGGCGTTTTCCACCGACAAATTAATGTCAGGTTGTTTCTGCTAAATCTATAAAACATCTGAAATACATAATGCATCGACTTTGTTTTGGCTGGTTATGTATTTTCTGCTTACAGATTATATTGAAAAGGGGTAAAAGGACCGGTTCATATCTTTAGCTTTCAGGCGGCGGGGATAATCCCATAAACTGAAAAGGTTAATAACAAAATAAATTCAATATATTAAAACCAGTTGATCCTAAAATGTTCAACTTCAGAACACCAAACTCAGGTTCAGCTGGATGATTCAGTAATTGTTAAACCCACGGAAAATGTTCTGCTGCTGTGTTACTGAAGTTAAACCCACGGCTGTTACTGAAGGCTGTCTCCGGAGCTTCTGTGGCAAGGCACAGGGCTCGCAGGATGCGCTCGCTAGCCAGAAGCTGAGCATACTTATCATGACAACAAAGTCTGATTCTAAAAGAAATGCTGCCGCTTTAGCTTTCCTCATTTGATAAACAATATTTTAAGCTACTGTAGCCTCAGTAACTATCGCGATTCCTATTAACTGGAGGCAAAACTTTTTTCTGCTCCACGTAGCTAAACCATGCACCAGTTGAAATGAATGTGACTGATCCAACATCCAAATCGGTAGAGAACTGTAAATGTTTAAGTAGATTTTTTTCCCAAAAAAGGGAAAAACAATCACCAACACCAGTTTGCTAGTTTGCAAGCCTATACTTTTTACAATTCAGTGTAGCCTGGTGCTGTGTAAGGCAAATAAGTAAATTTACCGCAGCAATGGGCGGAGGCTATCAATGCGGTTACGTCAACGCAGCTACATAATTTAAAATCATGTAGAGGAGCGGCACATTCTGCGCAATTTACTGCATTTACAGTGGACTACTGAGATAGCTAGCTAGCTAAAAAGTATAATTAGAATAACTGGTCACGGTGTGACTTACCGGTAAACTCATTGATAAGCACCTTGGCTAATGTTGCTGCTGAAGAGAGTATGCTGGTGGAAGAGAGAGAACAAATCCCGGGTGGGTAGATGGTCGGGTCGGCTGCATTTACCAATATTGGCGGACTACCCGTGAATTCTAGTTGTCTCAGATGAAAGTCACTGAAAGTACCAGGTGTAAAATGTTTTCCACTGAGAGGAGTATTGGAGATGATCCTCAGCTCTCCATCAACGCGGCTGTTTACGAAAGTAATCCACCTGTTCTTCATTTATTGATTTTTTTATTTTTTTTAAATTTGGCATCTCTGATCCCACTCGAATCTGGAATGCCCAACTGGGGAACTATGTGCACTTGCTCGTATGCGACCCCTTGTTGCCAATTCAGGAGAGTGAAGACAGTTCGCGGCTCTCCTCTGAAGCACGCGCCTGTCAGCCACTGCCTCTTATACACTCATTGGTTGAATCCTCGCAAGTTCAGAACGAGGGCGGAGGATACCCGAACATGAACAAGCTTAGAATCTTCCTGTCGAGCGCCTGTCTTGGCCAACAGGAGGCCCCTAAGCAACAAAAAACGGAACCATGTTATATTACCCTTCCCGGCAGACCCTTCCCAATTTGCATCCCTGTAGCGCAATGGCCAATTGTGCACTAGGCTGAAAAAGCTGCTGACCGCTGCCGGTTGGTACGACCGGGACTTGAACCCGTGTTGTGATAGTCACTTCTGCTTCGCAATGCGATGCTTTAACCGAGTGAGCTATTCGGCAGCTCATTTTTTGGAAATTGAAATAGGATGACAGAGATTTTTTTAAATTCTCGCATTCAGAGGTACAGTTTTGGGACATAGCAGGTGGAACAGCTAATTTGTTACCTAGGAAACTGAACACTAGTGGCTCAACTTGGTAGCTAAACACGAGGTGCGGTCATTAATCGTGATTGAACTGGTAGCCACTGATGGCATGCGCTCATGCACTGGAAAAGCAATAAAAATCAATCGATTCTTCAATTTGCCGCAAATACAGTACATACCTCACCCCTGCGTTTTTAATGGCGCTGAGTAAATATACTGCTATATGTAGGGGTATGTTAAGGAGGGCCACAGCGCATCATCAGGCCCTGTTTTAACCCCACCTAAAAAATCAGGAAAATAAAACTGGTGAAAAAACTGTTTTACGGTCAAATGCCACAATTCAGCACTAGTTTAGTCTGCAGTCTTTTCACGTTATCAGCATCTATTTTGTTACATGTATACTGTGTATAGAAGCAAATGTTGGATTTCACTTTACTCCGACTTTAAATATATACAGAAATCAATGTGAAGGTTTTGAACATTACTGTGCAGATGGTTATGTGGGCACTTCCAAGAACTGTGTATAACTAACATGAAAAAATGACAACCACAGTTCCAAAGAAAAAATGGGCTCATCAAAATGCAAATAAAATCACAAAGGACTGATTTGAAAATAAAGAAAACATTCACCCTCAACAATAATTAAAACAGTATAACACTTTATTAAATATTCTAAAACGTGAGTTTAATTGCTTAATGAATATACTGTATATGATGTGGTCACTACAGAGTCTAAAAATGCACAAGCGACTGTTTACCACTGTGCAACATCACCGTAACTTTTGATCACACTGATTAAAAGATCATCTGGGTCTTCAACTGCACAATTGTCCAAGGCCTTCATTGCTTTACAATCCATTTTACATCATAATGTGCCAAGCATTCTCAGTTGTAGAGTGATCAGGACTTTTGTCAGGCCAGTCTAGGTTGTAGCACTATACTCTCTGCTTATGCAACCGTGCACAAGTAATCCATGCAGAATGTGGTTTGACATTGTCTTGCTGGACATCCCTGGAAAAGATGATGTCTAGATGGCAGCATATAGTGCTCCAAAATCCATATATAATTTTCCCATTCATGGTGCCCAAGCAAAAGTTCAAATCACCCATACCATGTGCACTGACAGCACAGCCAGATTAAAGTAAAGAGAATGATATCTGGAGGATCAGAGATTGTGTGCACTCAGAAGTGGTTTCAGCCTTTCCCTGCCAAAAATCCCATCAATTTGTCTTGGGGAATGTTCTTCTCAAATCGTTGGAGTATAAAGTCATGCATCTGTTGGCAAATTGGTAAGCTTGAACCCATCTCTGCTCTTGAGAGTTTAGGCCTTTAAATTTGCCTAAAAGTTGCGATCGCTTTTGGTTAAGTACCTGCCAGAGCCGAATTGATCACAGTATAATAGCGACCAGCGTTAATTTGCGACTAACGCTTGACTTTGAAGTGACAGTATTTCAAAATATAGAATTGAGTTTATACATACCATGCAGAGATGCGGTGATTATGGACCACTCTTAAATTCTATGCATACCATGCACTCAAATGCCAAAACGCAGCGTTTCTCTGTTGTGTCCCGCTGTATAATGGGGATGTTTGATTGCACGCTGATCTTATTTTTTGTTTTCCGAAAGATTATCTTCGTAGAACGACATGGTTGAATCAGATAAGGAGATGAAGACCCATAACTAGAGGGATTTTATGATCGCGATAGACATTTCCAATGGTTTCATTTAGCGGGGCATTAGCAGTGGCTTGATCAGTTCACGACTGAGAGTATAAGATTCTGTTTATCACATACCTGAATTGCACAATTTATTAGAAAACAAATATAATTTCTGTAAGCGCCCGCAAACTAATTCCCTATATATGCTACCACAGAGCTACACTCCATCACTCTGCTAACTTGCACAGCAGTCAAGCCATTACTTTTGCATTTGAACTAGCAATGGTTTGTATTGATCACTACTAGATCATTAGTTGGACCATGGGAGAAGTACTAACGTTAGTTAACTATGTGATAGAGAAAAATCTGGAACAAATGCTGAATCATGGTTTTCCTCCACTGTCAACTGATCTGGCTAGCTAACGTTAGCATGCTAGCTAACAAACTAATGTAATATAATGGTTATAGAAAGGAACTGTGAGCATGCTAGCAAAGTAACGTTAACTCACTTATGAGAGTGGCACTTAGCCTACTACTGTGCAAAGCCATACTGATTAAACTAATGTGACACTTGGTATTCAGTTTGGCTAAATATTAACTGCATGACCTAACATGGATTGGTTTTCCCCCACGCTGTAAGACAATGATGTTTCAGTGAAAGTGATATATAACTCAGGTAATATCAAAAATGTGCCATGTGTTGGGCTTTGGGAAAAGTACCACAGTTATGTGATCAAGGAAAATGTAGAACAAATGCCAAATCACAGTTATCTTTCACGGGCAAATTTAGGATGTGGGAAAACTCAACCTCCATATTGGACAGCAAGTACCTTTGATCGGCAGCCCACTCGTTTTATTGTGTTGAGCATTTACCAAATAGAAAGGCCACGATAGGAAGAACAGGCAGCCAAGAAGCAGTACTCTGATCCAATGGAAATCAAAATCGTCAGATTGACAGCACTATTGCTCAATGAATTGGGGGGGCACTAGGGGGTGCCAGTCATATTTCAGGGGGGGCGGGTGCCACCCCCCCCCTCTAGAACCGCCCCTGCTGGGTACTAAAGCTCGGTCACTATTATCAATCTCTTCATCTGAAACCTTATTTAAGTGTTCCATTTGTCATAAGCTGTGCAAGTCCAAGGCTGGTTTGAAAGTTCACACAGGCTCTCGAACCTAAACGTTCTTTTGGCTGTAATGTTTGCAACCTGTCGTGAAAATCGAAGGCTGGTCTGATGGCGCCCATTCGACATAAGCATAAGGACTGAGACTTTTTCATGTGCTGAACCTTTAGAGCCCTCATACTTTGAAATCGATGGGAGAGTCCAATAATATTTATATGGAAAATCTGTAATGAGTGATCCCGAGATATCACATTTATTTTGAGCCTTTGGCGAGGAATAAATGAAAATTACTACTTGAGTTTCATAAATATGACATCTCGCATCTCTCGCTCCTGAATGTGAGATCCTATTTATCCCATTAATGAACTCTGGACCACTCCCAAAATGTAGGAGAGTATTCGGTGGAACGATGGATAGGGGATCGGGGCAAAGGCGATGTTGTACGGACTTGGTCTGTGATTGTGCAAACATTGGGAGCCCAAGGTGGCGAGACTCAGGGTGGGGCTTGCGTCTCTCGTCGGAGTCCGTGTAGGCTCCTAAGCCCCCAAAAAATGTTAATGAATCGACAGTAGATGGGCTCTACGTACGTCATTGATATAATTGCGAATATAGCTTGCGTTAGAGTTTGACGTCCGGTGGCCGAGGATTTTAATCAGGTGGTCCGACCCTTCTCGCTTGGATGCTTTGGCAGTGGCGCCAATGCGAAAGGATGCCCGGGGAAGTATTTGGGCGAAATATTGGATATAATTCAATTCGATTCAATTCAGTTTATTTGTATAGCGCTTTTCGCGGATAGATTGTCACAAAGACGCTGTACGTTGAGGCATTAAATAAATGAAAGGGCAGGGCCTAGCCTATTCCCCACAAAGCAAATGAGGCAAAACTCCCAGTAGGGAGAAAAATCCTCGAACGGTGGCGAGAAAAAACTCTCCAGTAGAAAGAAATCTCAGGAGGAACCCGGCTAAGGTGGGGAAACCCATCCTCGCGGGCTAGCTAATGAATAGTAAAATAAAGTAATAATATAATAAGTGGCAAAAAATTCAATTAAAGCCCATTTAAACAGGGATGTCTGTAGCTCCAGGAAGTGGCATGTCGAAGATGGTGCAAATCTTATTCGAACATGGCGTTTTGGTCGTGAATAATGGGTCTTGGGGACAAGCTTGGTTATTGTATCTTGGGGTGATGAAGTTTGATATTGGCTCGGACAGATTGAGGGCAGAGTCTAGGCGGAATAAGAATATGGGCTGAGAGATGCCGAACTGATCCGTTTAACTACTCTTTATCTTGAACGTGAGACAGTCGGTGGAGTAGAATGAGATGTCGTTCAGGCTGACGTGGCGAGGGGGATTATAATTAGTGGAGAGCGGAGCGAACTCGGAGCATCTCAAAAACCATAGACTGTATAAAAAGATGGACAAAACAACGGTGACATCACCCATTGGTTTCAGCATACCATTTAGGAAGCCTCGATTTTGGAAATTTGAGCAGCACCATTATGTCATTTTGAAACCGGAAGGGATTCCTATTGGACGAGAGCATGAATTGAAGATCTGGGGAGGACCGTTGCTCTGGATCTGACCGTATCGGACAAGGACTAGAGGATAGCCACGCCCCTAAAGCATATTCTGGCTTTATCCTTTATTCTAGTCTGCTTGGGACCATAATTTACAAAAATGAACATCACGATATATGAACGTTATATGGCGTTTCCTTCCACACATCGCTGACCACGAAGTTATCGATATATCTATGATTTCTGTGCTCATGTAACTCGAGGAACAACACAGATTTATGAATAGCCGTGAGGTGGATACGCTTGCAGTGTCCGTGAATGTTTGCTGACGAGGCGAAGAACGTTAGCATTTGTAATGGTTCGATGATTTTGGGATATACGTTGCTATCGTGGCACCATAAATATATGGCATTTAATTTGCGAAGAACGCGACGTGCATTTTTAGCAAGAGTTGCTCAGACTAATTGGTAGAAACGGCGAAAGAATAATTTATTTTTTGGAAGCTTGTTATACGTTGCACTAGGAAATTATTTGGCGTTTTCTTCGAGCATTGATGACAACGAGAAATATGAATAAGTCTTGATAATTTCTGGGCTCATGTAGCTCGTGAAACAACGCAGATTTGCGTAGATTAGCTTGCAAGGCTCATACAGCAACATGCCACAAGAATCCGCTCTACGGTCTGAATGAAGTGGCAGCTAAATGGCGTTGTTAGGTATGATGCACAGCTGAGTGATGCCGAATATAATTGCTCCAAAGTCAGCGAAAGTTTCGGATTTGCCGATTGTCATCCTTGCGGAGTCACGTCAAATATATGGACATACCCAACAGGCAATCACTTGCCGTACGGCCGAAGCATAAAGCGAGACCGAGAAGGAGTATAAAGAATATATTGCCTCCAATGAGGTCAGGACTGGGAAATTCTGTTTCGTAAAGTAGGACGGCGAATGGCGAACTCGGTTCGCGTGAGCTCCTCGGAATGAGCGGGGGTTGGGTGTATGGGCTGCACAGGGTTGATCATGGTTTGGATTTTTTTTTTTTTTTTTAATTAAAATGTGACTGCGGAAGTAGGGGCGACAAGTAAGTGGTATGGGAAAAGCCCGTACAGTCGTAGTGTACAGCGAGATGGAGAACGAGTGTATCATAATCGTCAAGTTCTCTCCTCCGATGAGGAAAGTAATGGAAAGGAACGTCTTCACAATTCATTGAAGCACTACCAACTTATCTTGATTATCCAGTCAGCCCCCTCTGTATTGACGAAATGGCAGATAAGTTTGCTAATGCTCTCCGTAGTACCCTCGATGTAGTTGCTCCATTGAAATTTAAAAAGGTTACTCAGAAGAAGAAACCAGCCCCATGGTACACTGACCAGACGCGGAGTCTAAAGCAAAAATCCCATCAACTAGAACGCAAATGGCGCTCCACTAAACTCCAGGTGTTCCATTGTGCTTGGAAAGAGAGCCTTGTTGCATATAAGCACACTCTCTCTGGTGCTAGGTCTTCTTATTTTGCAAATCTTATACAGGAAAATAAAAATAACCCTCGATGCTTGTTCAAAACAGTGGCCAAATTAACGAATAACCATGCTGCAAGTTCCCCTCAAATTCCAGCGTCCTGCAGCAGTGATGATTTTTTTAAATTCTTTAGTGGCACAATAATTGGAATTAGAGAAAAGATCACTGCTTCCCTAGCAGATGGTGAAGGCCTTAACATAAAACCTCATGATATGCATATAAACCAGTTTGATTCATTCTCTCCCATATCCCTGAGCGAACTTGCCAAATTAGTCACTACTTCCAAATCAACAGCTTCTCTTTTAGATCCCATCCCAACTAAGTTAGTGAAGGAACTCCTGCCCACTCTTGGCGGTCCAATTCTGCACATAATCAATTCTTCCCTGATCTCGGTTTGGTTCGACCTCATTTAAGATGGCTGAAATTAAGCCTCTAAAAAAAAAAAACCAAATTTAGATCCCACAGTCTTGGCTAATTATAGGCCGATCTCAAACCTTCCATTTTTTTTTTTTTTCTAAGATCCTTGAGAAATGTGTTGCCCAACAGCTTACTTTCTTCTTGCAAATGAATAAGGTACATGAGAGGTTTCAGTCTGGCTTTAGAAAACATCATAGCACTGAAACAGCCCTCACTGTAGTAATGAATGATCTACTTCTCTCCATGGACTGTGGCCGAATCTCTGTCCTTGTCCTACTTGATCTAAGTGCTGCCTTCGATACGATTGACCACCATATTCTTCTTTACAGGCTAGAAAATCTGGTTGGTATTTCTGGACTCGCCCTTTCATGGTTTAAGTCTTATCTTTCCGACAGATGTCAGTTTGTTAGGGTAAATAGCAATTCATCCGAGTATTCCAAGGTAAACTTTGGAATACCTCAAGGATCTGTTCTGGGCCCTTTGCTGTTTTCTTTATACATGCTTCCCCTTGGAAGCATCATAAGTAAATATGATGTGAAGTACCACTGTTATGCAGACGACACACAGCTTTATATATCTTTTAAACCAGGTGTAATTGATCCACTAACTAGATTAGAGATGTGTCTTAAAGCTGTTAAGGCATGGATGACACAGAATTTTCTCTCATTAAATCCAGATAAGACTGAAATATTGGTAATTGGTCCCAAAACGCTCAGAGACACATTCCTCAATTTTTCTCTCAATGTTGATGGACTCCCGGTTTCTGCCAAAGCTATCGTCAAAAACCTTGGTGTCACCCTTGATTCAGAACTCTCTCTCTCCCCTGTCATATTAACAACATTATAAAAGTGGCTTTCTTCCATCTTAGAAACATATCAAAACTGAGAAAAATTTTGTCTCTTCAGGATGCCGAAAAAATGCTTCATGCATTTGTGTCCTCTCGGCTGGATTACTGTAACGTTTTACTGTCAGGCTGCTCTAGTTCTACCCTAAATCGCCTTCAAATAGTGCAGAATGCTGCTGCTAGGGTTCTGACCAGGACAAAGAAATATGACCACATTAGCCCAGTACTCAAAAATCTTCACTGGCTGCCTGTCAAATTTAGAATTGAATATAAAATTCTACTGCTTACCTACAAAGCCTTAAATGATTTGGCCCCAGAATATCTTAGTGCACTTCTCATTCCTTACTCCCTCCAAGATTACTTCGTTCAAGAAGGTGCTGGATATTTGAAAATTCCAAATATATCCAGAGTTACATTGGGAGGCAGAGCATTCTCTTACAAAGCCCCAATCTTGTGGAACAATCTCCTAACAAACATTTGGGCCTCAGACACACTCTCTGTATTCAAGAATCGGCTGAAAACATACCTCTTTAATCAAGCCTATACTTAACACATTATGAGCATTTATACTACCTGTTTTCAGGGAGATTGCCTAGTCTCTGGGTATGCTCACTTCTTGTGACAAGGTTTTGGTTGTTAAGATTGTATAAATCCATGTGGAACCGGTGGCACTGAGATTGCACTTACACGGCACCGGTGGGGCTTGCTACGGCCTTAGTCACCGGGTAGGTCCACATGGTGTTTGTGGTGTCTAATTGAAAATCTACGCAGCCTTAGTCGGATGGAATTTCAGGGCCTCTGTGCTGCAATAAGTGGACGAAGGATACAAGGTTTTGGTCGTCAAAATTGCTTAAATCCATGTGGAACCGGTGGCACTGAGATTGCACTTACACGGCACCGGTGGGGCTTGCTACGGCCTTAGTCACCGGGTAGGTCCACATGGTGTTTGTGGTGTCTAATTGAAAATCTACGCAGCCTTAGTCGGATGGAATTTCAGGGCCTCTGTGCTGCAATAAGTGGACGTAGGATACAAGGTTTTGGTTGTCAAAATTGCTTAAATCCATGTGGAACCGGTGGCACTGAGATTGCATTTACATGGCACCAGTGGGGCTTGCTACGGCCTTAGTCACCGGGTAGGTCCACATGGTGTTGGTGGTGTCTAATTGAAAAACTACGCAGCATTAGTCGGATGAAGTTCACGGCCTCTGTCCTGCAATAAGTGGATGAAGCAGAGTTGACTGCTCTATACTGGTTACCCCTGAGTTGTAGTATTTTAGCGTAACTTGATACCCGACACAGGACAACATGTTGTGTAGTATGTATTAGTTTATCCAGTACCTAACCCTCTTTTGTTTTTGTGTTTTCTCCGAGGAACGCCGTCCCCTGGAACTCAGTCCTTGGACCACCTAAGCCCTGTCACTACCTAATGGTCATCGACTGCTGTCTTCCTGCTGTCCTGATCCCCTCATCCCCGCCTCTCCACTTCCTGGAGCTACAGATGTCATTGCTTGGACACCTTATTGTTTAAAGAACTTTGGATTTTAATTTACTATCATCAATTAATTAGCCAGCCAGCGGAGGATGGGCTTCCCCACAATAGCCAGGTTCCTCCTGAGATTTCTTCTCACTGAGGAGTTTTTTCTCACCACAGTTCGAAGCTTTTTTTCTCCCTACAGGGAGTTTTTTTTGCCTGCTATTTGGGGATTAGGGATTTGTCTGGGCTCTGCCCTTTTCTCTCTGTAAAGCGTCTTTGTGACAGCCTGCCTGTGAAAAGCGCTATACAAATAAAATTGAATTGAATTGAATTGAATTAATGGCGGATTGTGTTTCGGTAGGGTGAGATGGTAAAGAGTGAACTCGGTTCGCATGAGCCTCTCGGCTACAAGGGGCATATGAGAGGTAGAGAGGTGGCTAGTGTGTGCTGAAACAGAGGTGAGGGGAAATTGCGAGTGGCCGAAGTAGTTGATGGGAGGGCGGACCTGTAGCAGGAAGCACAGAATTAGTGACTTGGGAAACGCGGAGGGGGGCGGGGAAAGAGGCTGAAGGAGCCCAGAACCTGGGTTTCGTCCGGCGGAAAGGGTGGGGGGGACGCATGTGCACGGGGCAAAAGTGCAGCCTGTGAACTCTGGGACGGAAAAAAGGGGACGAAAAGAGACCGAAGAGGTCGTAAACAGGGGGAGCAGGCACGGGGGGGGACTAGCTGGTTTGCGGAAGGAGTAACTTCCGCCGAATCTGGAGCTGGAGGCCGTCACCAAGCCTAATGACATGGTGCTGGGGACATTGATGGTGGAACCTGGTAGTGCTGTGTGGTCTGCAAACATCTGGTTTGCACGTGGGGAGGATCAGCTGCGTTGGCGTGGGAGTCAGTGAATAATTTTTGTGGGCTGGCCTTGTTGTCGGGGCAGTGGAAAGGGATTTTCTTCTGCTTGAGTGCCCGATGGAGTCTGGCGGCAGTCAAATGTGGAGCCTGGGATGAGCTTGAAGTGCGAGCCGTGGTAAGCCTTGCTGGGGAGCCGCGGGCTCTCGCTTCTGAGCGCCGCTGTTGAGGAGAGGCGTAGCTACTGCAAGACGGCGGTCTGGAATTGCTACGGCGCGGAGCCCTCAGTCGTCATCACGGGGGGAGCATGGTTCGGAATGTGAGCACGATGGTTGGGGCGAGCGGGTGACGCTTCATGGTGGAGGTACGAAGATGGCAGAGCGCGGGCGGGTGTGTGGAGGAGAAGCGGGAGTTGCAGGAACGGACTGGGAAGATTCCTCTGGAGTCTCAGAGTCTGGGAATTATTCTGCGTCCGAGGGACTCTGCAAGATTTCGCCTTGCTTCAGGTAAGTAAACTCTTGCCGTGCGCTGGGCTGTCTGGTTTGCGAGTAAACAACGTAGAAACGAGACGAGCAGGGATTGTGGGAATGAAGGCGGTATATATAGGCGTGCGGACGAATAGGAAGGCGCATTGGGAATGGTCTTGTTCATTAACCTTTGTTATCGGGAACACCCTTAAATGTAGGAGTTGTTTTACTCAGAAAATTGAAAAATAAAATCAGTTCATTCAAAGTATCAAACAACTAGCGAGCATTAATAATACAACTTAGTGGTCACTGTAAAGTGTCAAAAGGACTAACCACCATTCATTAAATGTGTACAAGAAAAAATAACACATTTCAAATTTTGTGCCAGTTTTAATATTACACAGTAAAATGTGCTTGACAAATTTATTTGACCACCTGTCAAAAAAACGAGAAAACACGAATAATTAAGAAATTTGTCAAAAACTTGTCTAAAACTAAAAATTATTTTGTTATTTCTTTGGCAAATAACACACTGAAACCACTAAATAGTCCTTATTCACACATGAAAACAAACCAAAAAAAACCCCTATATTTTGTATGGCCTCCTTTTGCCTTGATAAAAGCTTGCATTCTTGCATTCAATCTCAAAAACTAATTTTTATGTTCAGGAATGCAAGAAAATAACTGTTATTCGGCATCTTAATCAAAAAATAACAATGTGCTTAACTATTTTTTCTGCTTTTTTGTAAAAAGGTAAATTTGAGAATTCATGGATAACAACAATAATTATATTTTAGCCTTAAAAATATCATTTCAGTTCAAGAGCTTGTGCATACTGGTTTATTAACCATTACAGAAACAAAAATTATTTTGGTAATTACCAACACTGTTAATTTAGGGCAGCTGTGGCTTAAACCTTACATTGAGTGATGGTCAAATAAATTTGTAAAGCACTGCATATATAGCATTAGTGCTTGATAAGCCTAGAAAATGTTTTTTAAAAAATGTGGTTTGCCCGCTCAGGTCCACATGTTAAGTTTGCTTGTGTAAAAAAAAAACTCAACAACCAGTGACTTTGCCGTAGTGCAGGTTAACTCTCAAGTTGTTTTCAATTAAGAATCGGACAATTAATTGAATTAATTTACTAAGCAAACAGGCTACCAATAAGCTGCGTTGCCATTCATGATTAAGACATACAGCTTTGCATCAAAGAGGACGGCTACAATATGAGATTGCATGGATGGTAATTAACTGAAATTTCTCAAAATTCCATCTTGAAGTAGAATGTAATGTAGTAATTGCTGCGGAAGATGATATTTTAATAAGGTTTGGATTTCATTTCCATTTTATTTATTAGATAATTGCCATTCATACAGTCACATATTGTAGCCTTCCTACGACTTCCAATGACCAGAAGCTGGACTGTAAAGACCTCATCAAAGATTTTGCTACCTGAAAGTTTGACGCAAGGCTTGCAATTATAAGTGCTTGTTCATCCGAAAATAAGATTTGGACTGTAGAATCTTTAGTATAAATATATCCATTGTGTACTAGTCATTTCACATTATAATCAGCCATTACAAATTTATTTGCATTTTAATCGCAGCAAATTGTGATCATCTCAGAATTTATCTTCGGCTATTTTCAGCAATCACGTCACAGAAGGTATCAACCAGCGGCCAAGAACACATTGTCAATGTCATTGGATTCGTAATTGTGAATTATTCCTTTGGGAAAGTGCCAAATATCTGCCTTGTTTACAGCTGCAAGAATAAGGCTGATGCAAGCAGAGGCACCATGGTTCATAAATTTCCAAAAGACCCCAAAATTCGAAAGGCATGGGTGGATTTTGCTAAGAGGAAACAAATGGATTTCACGGAGCCTAGATCAGGATCTGCTCTAAACTCGTCACTGCTTTTATCAGTCAGATACCGAACCACAGGAAAATTCTGGATATCACTGTGGGTTAAGCAGTCATCACACTTTGCCTGATAGTGTTAAAAGACACCTGACGGAGTGCAAAATTTTCAATCCGTTCGTCTTCATTCACATGCATTTCTTGTCCGTTTCTCTTTCAGCAAATGCATTCCTTGTCAGGCAAAGTCTGTTCAATTCGGCGGAGAGTTGCATGCATATTGAGCCTCGCGCAGCAATGGAGATGACTTTTACCACCGGATAATTTTCTTTTGCAAAGTTTCCATCCGTCAGACATGCAATCCGGCAAGGTGTGACTGCTGCTTTAGTAATAACTGAAATCGCCGCTTAACCCTTAAATGCCTAACTGTAGTAAAAGTTGAAAGAAAAATCTACGTATTCTGTAAATATATCCTGGGGAGGGGCTAATAACAACCCAATAGCAATTTTTAATTTTTGGTGACCTTTGACCTCATTTTAGTTTTGTGACATATATGTCACAATAGGCATTTCGGGGACCTTATTGCTAAAATGACTTGAATGATAAAACAGTTGACATATAGCTGAAGTATTAGGCATAGCTTATTATCCCCCGCCACAAAGTGGATGGGGGGATATTGGAATAGCGCTCGTACGTCCGTCCATCCGTCCGTCCGGCTTCAATGGGGACAAGTTTTTGTGGAAACTATTGCACCTACGTGAATGAAATTTTGTATGTGGCCAGTACTGATGACCCTACTGAATGAGTTCGACAATTGATTCTGAGAAATTCATTTTTACATAGTTATGGCCCTTCACTCTGTTCGTGGACTTAAGTGTATGGGTGTTGCAATAGGGACAAGTTCTCTCGGCAATCATTGCACCTACGTGGATGAAATTCTGTGGGTGACCAGTATTAATGATCCTATTGAATGAGTTCGACAGTTGATTCCGAGAAATTTATTTTTACGGAGTTATGGTCCTCGTTTCTGTTCGTCGACTTGGTGTATGGGATTTGCAATGGGGACAAGTTTTCTCGGCAACTATAGCACTTTCATGGGTGAAATTTTGTCTGTGGCCAGTACTAATGACCCTATTGTATGAGTTCGACAATTGATTCTGAGAAATTTTTTTTTACGGAGGTATGGCCCTTGACTCTGAACTTGGTGTATGGGTGTTCAATGGGGACAAGTTTTCCTCATTCCCCCATGACCATTCTTACCGTGGCAGGGGATATTGGTGACAATGTTGCCTTGTTTTTCATTAGCTTACCTGTTCGTCTACTTTATCCAGTGATGAATGGGTGCTGATCTATCGTGTGGATTCCACCATGGGGGTGGCCATATTGGAAAGGTTAGCTGGTGCAGCCAGTGTAGTGTCAGTTCCACTTTTATGCATCAGATGGCAGCACTGATGGTCTAAATATGTCACTATGGGCATTAGATTGCAAATTTTATGTGGGGTCAGTGGTTTTGACAACCCCAAAATCGTGTGACAAATTTGTCACAGGGGGCATTTAAGGGTTAATAAACCCTTGGTTTATAAGCTGAGCCCAAACTGCACCAGTCCCAAATTTTCCCCATCTATTCTGTACTAAGAAAAGTTGGTTAATAAGCTCAGGGCACTGCTTAATAAGCCCATCCTAAAATGAGTGGAGAAACTATTTTATGCAGAAAATGACTCATAACAAAACTAAATCCATCTTCCACCATGAGACCTTGAGTAAAATCAAAACTTCAGCCACGATAGCGAAACCAGAACAAGACCAGAAGCCGCAGTTGGAGAATGAAAAAAGCGTAAGCTTCTCGTCTGTTCAAGTCGATGGAATGAATAATTTGCTAGCTAGCCTGCAAATGCGTTTCACCATTAAATTAGTAAATTCAACTTTCTACAACAAGTGTTACATGTGTAACTTAAGACTTAGCGAAAAGCTTTAGCATGCCAGCCATGCAAACAGGGCCTCATTTGACCTGAGTGGGTTGTGTTGTTTGTTGAGTGAGCACTAAGGAATGAAGGTCGCATGTTGTCATCATGTACTTAGGCCACCTATTTTGAACACCTTTTTTCGTCGTGACCTAATAAAACTCTCAGTAAGTAGTGTATAATTTCTGTGCACCATGCTTACAGGCTCATTGTCTCCTAGTTCCTTTTCCCCTGTGATGTGCAAAATATTTGTTTTCATCAATCTATGGAAATAATTTTCTTCGTCAACATCTTGTTTTTGTATTGTTTTCAGCTTGACTTCCGCGTTTGGAACACCTCCCATAAAATCGAATCCACTAATTGGCAAATTTGGGTCAACCTTCATTTTGTTCTCAGAAATCTCTGCTCGGACCTCAATAAAAGGCTCATTTTCAAGAAAAAGGAGGAAATTTGAGGCAAATAATTAGAAGGATACTAATTATGAACTGTTTGGTCAAACGTATACCAGATTAGTTTTCATTTGAGAAAATTTGTGAATTTGTACTTTAAATGATTTTAAATGAATGCCATGTGTCAAATTTTCACAATGCGCTAATAAGGAATTTAATACATTTTGAATTACTAATGCTTTGATGTACAGAAGCCGAGAGCGGCCACGTATTTACGTTTTTATTTTACTGCCGTTTTCTAGTGATAACGACCTATTATTTTGTTACCTCGATATAACAAAGTCAGTTTTCTCATGATAACGCATTAATGTATTTGTTATCTCGATATAACAGAAACTTTTGTTTTCGTGGGATAGGCTAATTATCTCAGATGCTTGCGCGCTGGTTGCGTCCTGATTTCAGCCTTCAACAGATCACAGCAAAAAATGATAAGATAAAAATACTAGTTAAGATGAATGGGGACCCGCCTGGATGACACCACGAAAAACGTGAATAATCGTCTTGTGATGCGAATGTTGGGCAAGCTTTGGGCATCTGCCATAGAGAACCATTGAAAACGAGACGCACTAAACTGCTTGTTATTCGTTTTTTTCTCCATGGATTGAAGCGGAAATGTGTGCTCAAAAGTAGTTTAAAAATAGAATTATTCCTCCCAAGGCATATATCGATGAATATTAACTGATAACACTAAATGAATGGGCGAATGACAAGCGATGAATTTAGTCACACTCCTCCCTTTCTCCCCCATCCCGGGCTGCGACTTACGCCCAGTTAACCTGGTTAACCTGCTGCAGCGATAGGTGTACAAAACTCCTTTAGTAGTCCTCACAAGCTTTGTTCCCTAACCTAGCATTATTCTTGAACATGAACATATTTTACATACACTGTGAGGTTTGAAATAAGCGGTATCGCATCACATTTGCGATCTAAAAATGCCTACTTTTGAACCAAAATGAACAATAGCCAACTGGACAAATGAATCGCCGCCGCTGCGAAAGAAAATCCTAACAACGTGGGTGAAATAACTTCAAATTCTAGCATAGAATCATACAATTAGTGTATTATCAAGTTGGTAAACGAACTGTTACCAAGCTAGCTTGCCGTTACAAACCTGTCACAGGGGTGAATACGAAGTCTCCCCCGTTATCCTGCCGTGATTCGAGCATTGAATACGTTGCTTTTGCATTTCTGTAGCTGGCTAAGCGCAATCGAAAAAAGGGTTGTTATTGTCACGGTTTTTGTTAACTGGACTGCCCCTTATCTGTGTTTCCCCATTAGCTGTCGGTGGTGAAGTGAATTTTTTCAGAGCCATTGTTGCTATTGCTCGGTCTGCTCTGCCGAGCCAGGAATGTGTTTCTCGAAAGAACAGGTGCGAACTTACATAGTAGGAGCCATTGACAGTGAATGGACGAACTACGTAAGTTGCTAGCGTTGCTAAAAAACTATGCTTTCGGGAAACGCACCCCAGGTCCCCATTGTCAACACAAGTTAGATCTAAAATAAAAGTTGATAAAATCGCCTAAAAACCTACTTTTTCTAACTTGGCACATTGCCTCCTGTTGTTCGCTTTTTTTTTTTTTTTTTTTTTTTAAACATTCTTTATTCAAACAGTCAATTAATTACACATAACATACAAAACAAACAGAAACAGATAATGCCAGGGATCATATTACAGACAGAAAAATTCATTAGCATTAAAGAATACTATATTGGATACATAGATCTATGGTTTTGATGGCCTTCTTATTCTGGGAAAATTTAATTGTTGAAATGTATTGTTTGAGTTCACTTTCAAAAATTAAAAAAGAGGGTTTGTGATTAGAGAATTTGGATTTGTGAATGTGATATTTTGCAAGCAATAAAATCAAGTTGATGATGTAATATTGATTCGTTTTGGTAGCAGTATAAGAAAGAAACCTAAACAATACATTCTCATATGTAAGGGAAAAACCAAAGTCAATATGTTGGGAAATAAAAGAACAAACATTTTGCCAAAAAATACTAGAGAAGGACAAGACCAAATTAGATGACATAGATCCTCAGGAGCCAATTCACAAAATGAACAGTCCACTATAATGTCCTTTTTGTATCGCTGAAGAAAAACTTTGCAGGGATAGAAACGATTAATTATTTTATAAGTCACTTCCTTAACTTTATTTATGATAAGATATTTAGAAGGCAGACACCAAATTTTTTTCCCATTTCAGGTCTGAAAATAGGTTATTCCAGTAAGAGACAACATTTGGAACAGAGACCACTTCTCTTTGAAATAAAGCACGGATCTCACGGTTATTACTACTCTTTTTAGAAGAGAAACAAATGCGACCCACATTGGTAACATCAGGGTTCAATGGCAGTAAGGGCAGTTCAGATGTCACTGAGTCCCTGAGAAGCATTAAAACTCCTGAAGGGATTGCATCGAAAACTAAAGCATATTCCCTCGGTGGTATAGGAATCCCAAATGTATCTAGCAGTTCAGAGTATGACATTAAGGAGCCACTGGAATTGATGAGCTGATTAACCAGATAGATTCCATGGTCAAACCAATTTTTCATAAATAAAGATTTGTGTTTATACAATATGTCTCTGTTGTTCCAGATGTAGTATCTGTGGGGGGAGAAGTTGTGCTTGTAGATTAAAGACCAGGAAAGAAGCATTTGCTTATGGAAATTTGACAATTTTAAGGGAATCTTTTCAACATTGTAAGGACAAAGTAAAACAAATTTAAGGCCTCCAAGTTTGGTGAACAGGAAATTAGGGATGAAGTTCCACATTGAAGTCGGGTTTTTAAGAAATTGTTTAATCCAATTTATTTTAAAAGTATTATTAAGAGTGGCAAAATCAAGGAAGTTCAGGCCGCCGTGTTCGTAGGAGTTCATCAAGACTGATCTTCTAATGTAGTGTATTCTGTTTCTCCACACAAAGTTATAAAGTATGTTATCAATGGATCCAGATATCTGTTTATTCACATCGAGAGATAAGGCAGCATAAGTTAGCCGAGATATGCCCTCTGCCTTTGATAGCAAAATTCTTCCTCTGGTGGATAAGTCTCTTCGCAGCCAAGAATTTAGTTTTTTCTGCACCTTATCTATGATGGGAGTAAAGTTCAAGGAGCATCTAGAGCTTTGGTTTTTGTTAATAACAACTCCGAGGTAGGTGACTGAATCTCTCACAGGTATATTAGAGATAGAGGGAACACTACATTCTTTGAGGGCGAGCAGCTCACACTTACTGATGTTTAGATAGAGTCCAGAGGCATTAGAAAAAGTCTTAATTGTGTCAATTGCTATGGGCACCTGTGAAGCATCCTTTAAAAACAGAGTGGTATCATCAGCCAGCTGACTGATAGATATCTCTTTCTCAGCTATTGTGATTCCTTTCAAGGGCTGAGCTTAATGTAATCAGAGAGTAATTGGGCACAAATCAGGAACAAATATGGCGAGACGGACAACCCTGTCTCCTCCACGCCTGAGATCAAACCTGGGAGAGGTTCCTGCATATAATTTAATTGAACAATTAGCATTTTTTATACATGGTTTTCATAGCTGTGCAGAAGTACGGGCCAAAATCAAACTTCTCCAATGCCTGGAATATAAATTGATGTTCGACTGTGTCAAACGCCTTGCAGAAATCTAAAAACAAGATAAAGCTATTATCGCTACAGAGATCAGCATAGTCAATAAGGTCTAGCACCAGCCTGATGTTGTTAGCTATATGTCTATTCCTCATGAAACCAATTTGAGATTCATCAATGATATGATCCAGAACATCTTTTAATCTTTTAGCAAAAATCTGAGCAAGGATTTTATAATCATTATTAAGCAAGCAGATTGGACGCCAGTTGTCAATGCTAAGCAGATCTTTCTTTGGTTTTGGAATTAGAGTTAAAAGTCCTTGAGATAAAGTTGGAGGAAGAGTTTGTTTTTCAATGCTTTCCGTAAATACACCATGGAGGAAGGGGGCTAGGTGTTCAGCAAAAGCAATATAAAATTCAGACGTTAAACCATCCACCCCAGGAGATTTATTGAGTTTTAGGCGATGCGTAGCAAATAAAACTTCATTTAAAGTAATTGGCCTATCACAAAGATTTTTTTGTTCGTTGTTAATAGAGTTTGTTTTAGTGAGAAGTGCAAAAAAATTTGTTGGGGCCAAGACGGCGGCCAGTGAAGACCGGGACTTTCATGGCTGAGTCAAGGTTGCTGTTTTCACCCAACTACTCGAATGTTTGGACGACTTTTAAGTCTGGAATATTTTTTTGGGACTTCCTTCTGGTCACTTTTTAGTGGGAAAGTACGTCGTTGGCACTGTTATTGAGCCTGGGGTCGTCGAGTTACCGACTGTTTGCAGCAATACCTAGCCCATCAACTGGCGGGGGTAACAGGTGAATAAAGTGGGGCTGCTGCGACTATGTTCCGGCCAGAACAAGGTGTGAAACGCAAAGAAAAAGAGAAGATGCCTGCCAAGAATAACGCTTTGTCGAAAGCCTCACCCAAAGGTACTAAGGCAACAGCTACGATAGCTAGCACCCAGGCTAGCTTTGCGCCCGTCTCTGAGCATAACTACAGCGGCAGACAGAGCCCAGTGTTGCGCCCGATGCGGAGTCTGACCCGGATACCCGTCTAAACCAGAGGGAAAGAAGCTGAAAGGTGACATTTCGCTTACTGAACTACAGAACAACATAGCTGGCATAATTAACAAGCGCGCCGATAGTTTGGAGAATATGATTGACCGCAATACTGTCAGCATAGATGCTTTGAAAAAATCTATTGACTTTGTTTTCGCGGAAGTCGAAACCCTGAAAACGGACGTGCGGTCAGTGAAGGCAACATGTGGGATTAACGTCCAGAGGCTGTCGGAGGTGGAGATGAAAATTAACGAGGCAGAGAGGTACCAGCGCAGATGGAACCTGAGGCTCCACGGCATCCCCGAAGACCGTCAAGAGGACATCAAAGCGAAAGTTGCCAACATCTGCTGCGCCGTTGTTGGAGAGTCGCAGGCAAGGATCCGGGAGGATATTGATATTGTTCATCGTCTGGGCGCTACAATGGTAAAGAGAAGAGGACGAGGACGACCATTATCCGCTTCAGTAACAGATCAGCGCGTGACCTGGTGTGGAGGAAAGCTAAAGGCTGCAGTTTTCTCTCTGAAAAAAAGCTGCGATTCACGGAGGATCTGACTTCAGCTGACAAGATGCTGAGAGAGAAACTTTGGCCTCTGATTGACGCTGCCAGGAAGGAGGGCAAGCGAGCGCACTTCGCTGGAACGCGGGTGATAATAGAAGGGAACGAGGTTCGTCCAGCATTGTCTGTGCTCGAAACTCAACCTACACCTGCTAACATGGACACGTCTAGACCTCAATGAAGGACGTATGAACGCTGTCTTTGCTAGTAGCACAACCTACAGTGCACTTGTTCATGTGAATGCTGGAAGAACTCAGTGAAAGGATGTGTGCGCTCTGCTCCATTTGCGCTCATGCTGTGCACAGGTACAGACTCTCTTTCAAAGCACTGAAGTGCCTGGATGTAGGCGGGCATAATATTTTTTGATTTATAAAGTTAAACTGTTTCCAAGATCATATGTTTAAATTGTTTCTGGGAGTACAAGCTAATTTTAAATTTCTCCTAAGTGTTTTAAGTTTGCTGTATTCTTGGGAGCACTAGTTTAATTTGTTGAATTTATCTATATACTTATTTCCGGGTATAAAAGGTTAAACTGCTCCTGCTAGTAAATATCCGTATTACTCCTTGATACAACTCTTTTCATTATTCCTGGGAGTAATTTGTTTTATTTTCCTGCGTTTATAAGGGTATATTGTCCAATTAATAAGACTGGAGTTAAGGGGTGGAAATCGCTAACTTTGATCACATCACTTGTTAGATTGTCTTTATCAGTTATCTCTCTCAATGCCAGGGGTTTAGAGAAAATCTCAAGCGTAAAGCTTTGTTTTTATTTCTTGAAACAGCAGAAATCAGATTTTTATTTTTTTCAGGAGTCACACTCATTGGTAAAGGATGCTTCTTTTTGGAAAACTCAGTGGGGAAATGAAATATGGTTCTCACATGGTTCAGAAAGATCAGCAGGGGTGGCTACTTTAAAAAATAACTTTAATGGTGTTATCTTGCACTCAGATAGTGACCCTAATGGTCATTATGTGCTATTAATTCTGAATGTGGACAGCAACATTCTCCTTCTTGCCAACTTATATGGATATAACTCAAAACAGGACAATGATTTTTTGTTTGATGTCTTAGAATCTCGGTTTTTACACTGGTTATCAAAATACCCAAATCTTTTATACTGTGTGGGTGGCGATTTCAACATTGCTCTGGAGGGAGCTATAGACAGGTGGCCTCCATGCACAAACAACTCTTCAGCTTCTAATCTGGTGTTATTCATGCAGAAGTTTAATTTGGTGGATATATGGAGGGAAAAAAACCCTAATGTTAAACTTTACACATGGAATAATAAGGCTTGCACTTCCTTGTCACGCATAGATTATTGGTTAGTTTCTGACCGTCTAGATGGGAGTAATATTAATGTTAATATCTTAACAACTCCACTAACAGACCACAGGGCGGTGTCACTACAAGTCTCTCTTAGTTCGAATACTATTCGTACATTCAGAGGCTCTTATTGGAAACTTAACAATTCCATTTTAAAACATGATTTAGTGATTAAGAAAGTCCAGTCATTAATAAGCTACTTCAGGAACAAAGCCTTAATTGAACAGTGTTTTGTTAATAACTGGGAACTTTTTAAATATGAGGTATCTAAATATTTAAGAGAATATGGGTCCTTTTTATCTAAGTCTAGGAAATTTGAAGAAACACAGGTAATAACTAGAATAACTGCCCTCACTCAGATTACGCCTGAGAGCTTATCTGCAGAGGATACACAAGAATTAATTTTACAGCAAAATAAGTTAAATGAAATATACAGAACGAAAGCAGAGGGAGCCTTTGTGAGGTCAAGGAGGAAATGGTTAGAGGAAGGTGAGCAGAACAGTGCCTACTTTTTCCAATTAGAAAGATCCCGCAGTAAGTTCAATTCTATTCAAAAACTTAATATTAATGGAGCTGTTACTAATGATGCAAAAGAGATATCTACTTTCTGTTCCACGTTTTACAAAAACTTATATGAGTCACATTATAATGAGACAGCAGCTAACAATTTTTTTGCACTTCTCCTGTTGTTCGCTTGCCCGACTTCCGGGTTAGGAGAATGACGTTCACCATACGCACAGGCTATTTTTAGATATCGGGCGAGTCCCCATTTACTTATTTTAAGACTTAAAACGCTTATTTCTATCACAATTTTCTTAGTAAGACAAAAAAAAAATCTTGTTTTGAGGTAATTTTTAATAGCTTGCCAATGGGGTAAGTAAATTTCACTTGACAAGTCAAACAGTACCTTGTTTTAAAGGGGACCTATTATGCTGATCCTTCTTTTAATACATATGAGTAATGTTATAATGTTGGTTGTCCATGCTCAACCTCTGAAAAGTTTCTAAACATAAGATACAGGGGTTTTGCCGTAATCCAAGAACGTGATTTCGTGAGCATGATTTCCTCTCTGAACAGCTGCTCCCGAGATCTTCACGAGATCTGGGTAAAACCTGACATCAGGTTGTGCCATCCAATTAGTACAGACCTAGCCAGCGCCAAACCTGCCCACACCGGAAACTATTCTAGCAGGCACTAACAACGGCAGATCATACTATGCCTCAGTAGCGTTGACACTTTTGGAAATACAAAAGAAGAACCGCAGATCACTTGAGCTGTAATTTTGTCAGTATCTCTCCCAAAGCTACTTGTCCGTTTATTTTTGGACGCGAAGAAAAACAAATATTTCTCTTCCAAAAGACGACGCCTCCAGAAATCAGTGGGCAGCTTTTTTGTTTGCTGGCGGCAAACAGCCACGGCCAAAGGGAACGTTAGCTGTTTGTGCTCAGCATTTCACCAAAGACAGCTTTGTCAATGAAGGATAATTCGACACAGGATAAGCGTTTCAGCTGCTTCTCAAACCTGAAGCAGCTGCATCGATCAAGCGCTCGGAGCCACAAGCTGTAAGTAACCATATAACAGCAAATAATGTAAGTGAAGCTAACGTGTTACGGGTGGCTAGCAGGACCGCTAGCAATAGTTAGCACTAACAACTGGCCTCAAAGGCAGGCTTGGTAAAATATCTGAAGATAAAGCCTGTATCGGTCGCGACTGTCCATGACTCACAGACACAGAAGCTGTAAGTTGCTTTTACTGCATAAGCTAACCTGAGATGATAGCCAGTTGATTGTGGCTGTAGCACAGCGGCTAACGTAGCCAAGTTACTGTTGCTAATGCTTGTGTCCTAAATATGCAAGAGTGACATCAGGGGAACTTCTACAGAAGGTGTGTGAACATAAACCTCATTTGAAGCTAACTTTTAATATTTGTTTGTAATTTGGATGCTTGGTACAACTGTTCACAGTAACAGAACTTGCTGTCTGTAAAACCTGTATTGCAAGGGTTTGTCTCTGTGGTTATGACGCTCGGTTACCAGCTACTGCATGTTAGTTTATGATGTCGTGCTAATTAAAAATGCTCCTGGTTAACTTATATGCAGTAATTCTGATCGGTATGCTTGTATTACTTCGGTAAGCATCAAGTTTCATCATAACGTTGCCCGATTGTAGGCTCTACAGTTAGTGATCGCTTCACTTATCCATGACCGGGATCAGCAGGATACTTCACAAATGTCTGAGCAAGCTCTCTGGTGCTACCGTGAAAGCAATGCGAAATGCAGAAGCTCTACCGGTTTACAAATGATTTCTCTGCACTACCTTGACATAATTTCATCCCCTTTAGAAATTGTTGTGGCTAATAAAAAAAAAAAAAAGGCGGAGATTAAATAGGTAATTCTTTCCTGTAGAAGTGATCGATTCGCTAGCTCCACATAAGCAACTTGTCCGCCCTAACGGAACGTACGGTTTGCAAAACCTGTATTATGTTCCTAACATAACCGAGCTCTCTCTAGCTGTCGCGTACTATCCATAAAGCTGCTTTCACATCGGACACTTAAACTAATTTTTTAGCGACAGATTACATTCAAAGTCATGGCCACTTATCAGCTACTGCATGTTAGTTCCCCTGCTCTGCTAATTAAGAACGCTCCTGGTTAACTTACATGCAGCGATTCTGATTGGTATGCTTGTGTTACTTTGGTAAACATCAATGTGACAGTTTCATCATAACGTTGCCTGATTGTAGCCACTACAGTTGAAGCTAACCGGAGAGGTGCTATATGTGTCTGCCGAGGTGGGCTGCAGTTAGACCAGACGTAGGTTTTGCAAAGCTTGGGGTGAGTTTTTGGGTGCTCGTGAAACGATCGCTTTACTTTTCCATGACCGGGGTCAGCCTGATACATCCCCAATGTCTGAGCAAGCTCTCTGATGCTACCGATGAAAGCAATAGGGAAAAGGACAGGCTATAACGTGTACGGTATCACAAACGATTTCTCTGCATTGCTGTCGACTGAGTGTTAAATCGGCGACTGAATATTAAATTATTTCCTGTAAAAGTGATCGATTCGCTAGCTCCACATAAGCAACGGTTCACGCAGGCGGAACTTACAGTCTGTAAAACCTGTGTTATGCTCATAACAATACCGGAGCTCTAGCTTGCTCTCGCGCACAATCCATAACGCGCCCATTCTCTGCGAGGAAACCCTTGTCATTCCGACGCAGTAAGTAAACCATTACCACGGGCAATTTCCGAAAAGACCGTTTAGCCTGGAGCTTTCGCCCCTCCGTCATATACCAGCACAGAAGCTGCTCGTTTCTCCACGCTAACGACACACCACAGTTATGCACACGAACCAGCAGGTCCTTATAATACACACCGAAGCAGTCCATATGCTGTTGGTCCACTTTTAGCTGCTCCTCACTTTCTCTGTTTCCCTCTAAACTCAGACCCACCGGATTTCTACGGTCTCCGGTCTACACTTGGGCATGTCGACCCGTTCTACAAATGTGTCTATATGGGGTGGATTCTACCTTCCCCTGAATCCAAGCTAGGACTAGAAAAACCGCGGTACTCACCAACTGTTGCCGTAGCAAACTGTAGCCGATAGCAAATTTGAGCTTGCGCTGACAGATATTCGCACTGCGTCCTCCACTTTCGCCGCTGCATTTGTTAGAACAAGATCATGTCATTAGATCTATATTCAAGTATAATGTTAGATTGCCCGCCGCTTCCTTATCAGATTGCAGAAGTGTCTCAGGTTTCACTCTGGGGAGCCGGACACGGAAAACTGCGTTCTGCAGCCTCGTCCCGCCCAACTCCGCCCTCCACAGAGCTGGCCAGTCAGAAGAAAATGGGCACACGGGGAGGGGGGGCCATAGCGGAAGAGCCACCCCAGTGAGGCGTTTCAGGCAGAGACTACAATGCACTACAAATGCAGTTTTTGAGGATGGCAGTATGAGCGAAATAAATACCCTTTTTTTTTTACTTTTGCGATCAGGAGTACTCTAGGGGAGTCAAAGACCAAAATATAAACTTGGAAAAATAGCAAAATAGGTCCCCTTTAAGTTTTTTTTTTTTCTTAAAACTCCAGCGACAACCATATGCTTATCAGCGCAATGCCTCAAATAGGAGTCTGCGTCGCGAACAGTCTACAGTCACGAAGCAGACTGCGTTTTTGGGGCTAGTAACGTCGGACATCGTACTCACTCTCTGTGTGCCTTTCCATTTAATACCATTCAAAGTGCGCAAAATCTAAATAGCAAAATAAAAAACTGGTAATGGAAAAACAGTTTGATATCACAAAATTTGCTCTCTGATCTGCAGTATTAGTCACCGAAACCAAGGCTAATAAATAGACTATTGGACTTCTGCAGCAGACCAGCTAGTGTACTTGTAATTTCGTGGATTGTGGAGCACTTACATCGTTATTGTAAGACGAGCATTCACAAATTTTCCGTGTACAACTCAGCTGACAGAGACAATGTCGAATGCTTTTCCATTCTCATCGATGCATGAGTACAGCCGAGCTGTGATTGGCTGATGGCACGTACAGTGGCACAAGAGCCGATCTGTGATTGGTTGATGTGCGTAATGGTACCAACCGACCTGCAGAAAAAATTTTTGTCGCCAGTTCAGGCACTTGCATAACATGGGCCATACAAAATGATGAATAGTAAGAGGGGGGGCCGATGTGCTAAGATTATTCTTAAAAAATTGAAATTTGAGAAACAAACAACAAATTCATTTTAAATCGATCAAGTTATTACAAAATTTAAACAAAAATATTACAAAAATTAAAGTGTCCATCTATTTTATTTACAAATGTAACGGTATCCTCTGTGGGGCCCCTGTGAATGCTGGGCCCGTAGAATTGTCCATGGTTACTCCTTACCTTACGGTGCCCCTGTTTGTGGTATTCATTATTGCTGCAGACTTCCATTACCATGTCTATTTTGGCCACCGCACCTTGGTGGTGTTCATGTTGCTCTTAGTCTATAATGTCATACTTGCCCTAGCTATTCTGCTACGCTCGAAGTGCTTGGTTATGAAAGCCAGCCAGTGCAAAGCTTGCTTGTCTTAAAATGTGGCTTGTTTCGAAAACACTGCCCTATGTGTTTGTTGAGGGAATCTTTGGTGTAATTGGTGTCATCTGTTAAACTGTAAATTTAGAGCAGCACATGCTAATCCGGATGCAACCACAAATGCTCGACAGTTCCAGTTCTCGTTTGGCGAGGCAGCACTGTCATTGTTGGTAGCTAATAATTTCTTCTACGGCAAGAATTACCATCTGCTCACCTATTGCAAATCGCCACTGTTCGAAAGCTGGTCTTTTCCGGGTGTCGAAAAAGCATGTAGATGCTTTAAAAACGCAGTAAGTGTATTGCGGTACTGTCCTAAATCAAGATTGTGCCAATTGGACCTGTATGTCTTGCAAACAAGTGTGTGCGGGAGTGCAAACATTTCATGGAAGTCGCGGCAGTGCTTGAACTTGTAGTGCAGTAATGTCGCATTTTGTGAAGTTACCCGAGCTGATATTTTCTCCTCATTTTATACTCCTGGATAACCGAAGCTTAGAAGAAGTTTTTGTGATGAGACTCGAGGGTCATGCACTAATCAATCAATGTGTCATTCGCACGACTGCAGGCGGTAAGATAAATATGATCTTGGCACGGATGACCGGTCCCTAATTCACAAACCGCTTATAGAGGAGTTGTCACTGTGATTTTCTTTATATACAAGTTGCTTGCTAATTTCTTCGCACGGTCAGGATATATGATTTGCAAGCCTAACAATGCGCATAGTGAACTTATCTTACCATGGCACTGAACGAGCTCATGTCTTTCATCGGAACCCTTATATCAAGTCGCGTTCTTGACTGATACTCCAAATGATAACTTTTGGCCTTCCTGCTGGACCTAATTTACTGGGCTAAATAATTAAGTATTTAGAGATGGCAATTTGAAACTTCTGTAAACAACCTCTGGGACGGATGCTTCTTTTTGGTCTAGTGACTTTGTTTCAAACTGCTTGGCTTAATTCGATTGGTTAACCCTGCTTCTACCTGGGTTCACGAACATGCCGTCATATGGATCGCCTGCTCATATTCAATCCGAGTTTAGCTCAAACAAGCTCTAAGGTTTGGTTGATTGCAGACCGAACTGCATTTGCCTTGTCTCAGGCCTATTAATATCAATTCACTGGCAGAATTACTACAATTTGCCTGTTACTCCCGATGAAATATTCAATGGATGTACTTTGTGCATTGTTATTAAGTTTTTTTTTTTTTTGCATGGTTTTGATTTGCTTCATGCTTTTTAAATGTTGTGGAGATAAAGCTTGAAATTTGCGAACTTGCTGTGATGTCAACGCGGCCATGTTATCTCAAGTTCTACCCACCTCCTCATGGTGCTTCAACTCCTGATGTTAAAAAAAAAATGCGTCAAATGACGTCATTTGGGTAGTAAACACGACGGCTCAGTTGCTTCACGGATCGATTGCGTGTACACGGGTGGCAAAAAAACTAAGCCCTTTGTATCTGTTGTCAGACGTGTAAGTGTCCAAAACAAATCAAACTTGAGTTTCAAAATCGCAACCTCTTGAGGTATTATTTGTACATCAGTATAATGCACATTTCGGCTCACTAAGGATTTGTAGCTCGGTTTGTCAGAACACTGGCGTTACAGGCTGCTGCGGCCACATCGTTGAACAGCAACCTGGGGTTTGTCATCTGATGTTCTGCATGGTGCTTTGTGTCCTATTGTGTCTTGGCGCTTATGATGGTTATACAAGTGGAGTGTGTACTGAGCATTGCCTGCTGTTTGATTTGTCTATTTACACATTTATTTTTAAAAAAAAGCTATTTCTCACTGACGTTCTCTTAAAGCTGTTGGTTTCTTGTTAATGCTTTCAGCAACGGTATGTTTGGCACAGGAAATTGTTCATGTTAATTTTCATAATTCCATAGTTTGAATAACCGTGGCTGAAAATGGATGAAGAATTATTCAGATGATCGTTGCCTTACTGCTGTTAAATGACTGGACCAAATTGCGATTGCCTGGAATGTTTAAATCAATTGCTGTTATGCTGCTTGAATTCTACTTGTTTCCAATAGTCATGCCGCAACCACTCCTTTGTTAGTTATTTGTCTATCCCTAGCAGGTGCTGCCATTGGTAGCAGAGTCCAGTTAAGGTAACAGTTTGTAAATTGCGTCGCATACACCTCGTGACAAACCCACAACAAATGCTAGCAACTGGAGTGCTCAGCAATTGTTAAATTAGTGGATATGGTTCCAACCAAGAATTCTACCTAATGCTGTGAAATGATCAGGACTCAGCATAGCTATTCCAGTGGGCACTGGAATTTCTGTTATCAAGCAGGTCATGCGCAGCCTTGTTTGTAAATGAATTGTTATATTGCCAAAGCTTCGTGTTTCCCCATAATTTGGCAGTAATGTCTTTGCATCATTGTACACAGACCCTAGTTTTGGTAGAATTATGATTGCTGTGCAAGTTATTACTTGTTTGGTAAGTAAGCCTTGCGTTGCTTGACAACATCAAACTCACATCCTCAAGATGTGGCTGATCTTGCGCACGCTCAGCAATGCCATGGTGCGGCGACATGTTGCTGATACTTTACCCCACGTCAGCCAGCTAGCTTGTGCTTTTGTCATCTGCCCATCATTTCGTTCAAAATGATTTGTTTCTGCCTGCTCAGAATGTCCTATAGCCTTTAACTGTGCTAGTTAGTTAACCCTAAAGCCATAAAGACCACATGGTCTCTGGCTCTAAAGGCATGCTGTCATTAGCCTCTGGTCTTTGTATTATGCCTGCATCATTGGTTTTGGGGGATTGTAGCAGCTCTCATATTCATGAATGATCTTCATATTTTGCAATCATGGTAATTTTCATTTTAAATATTAACTTTGACTACACAACATTATCTCATGGTATATCCCCAGCAGTGCTTTCACCTGCTGCTCTCCACTAATTTCCTGGTTTTGTGTTCCCTCCATGTCTGTGGTGGGGCCCTGCCCTGAGCATGCTGCTGCTGGTCTTCGCCATCATCGCCATCTGACCCTCTGCCCAAGTGCTGCCCAGTCTCTACCATTGGAATGGTCTGGTCCATGGCGTCTATCCAGCGAACTACAAATCCTGGACTGCTTGTCAAATGGACTGTTTTGCATTATGGCAACCATGAACTCATACCCTGGGCCGATCAGAGGAGGATGGACTACCCCTCTTAAGCCTGGTTCCTCCCAAGGTTTCTTCCTATTTTGATTCACATAGGGAGTTTTTCCTTGCCACTGTTGCCATTGGCTTGCTTTTGAGGAGATTCAGGCCAGGGTTTACCGAAGTGCATTGTGGCAATATTTTATTATTATTTTTAAATGAGCAATTCTGATGAAACGAAAAGTTTCTCTTGTATTAAGTTAAATTATGACAACATGGCAGTTATCTCGCATGTAGTCGCTCTACATTCATCTTTGCACTCACTACCGCTTCACGCGTCGCATAGAATATCTTCCTTTCACGTGGGAAGGTCGTTCAGTGACACTGCACAGCTCATGCCAACTTATCCACCACTACACAACTCATGATAAAGGTTCCAATTTCTCTTTCAAATAATTGTACCAGCCATCAGGCTCTCTCTACTCAGTACGCTTTATAGCATATTTCTCTTGAATCTGCTTCAACTGAAATTCTGACAGCCACCAGAGTTGGGTCCAAGCACTTTCAAGTACTTTTGAGAATTGAATGCAAGCATTTTTTTTTACATATCATAGTGCTTGTATTTGTATCTGAGTACTACCTAATAATGCCTAATAATACCTAATAATAAGTACATGTACTTGTATCCAAGTACTTTTCAAAGTACTTGACCAATCTCTGTCAGCACTTAGGAGACACATTGTTCAAGAACTTTGAAAAGTACTTGAATTCAAGTACAAGTACTTTAGGCATTAATAGGAAGTACTCCGATAGAAGTGCAAGCACTTTGGTATTAAAAAAAAAAGTAATTTCATCCAATTCTTGAAAGTACTTGAAAGTACTTGAACCCAACTCTGACAGCCACTGGGATATCACTACGTATAGTAAATAACATGATATGACATTCAGCCCAGCTAAGCACACCATTTTCCTATCTCTAAAGTTTATCCAACACTTCAAATATTAGTTCACTAAATCCTTCATATAGTATTTCTCTTGTATTGGCATCAAGAGAAATCATGCGAGCCGCAAGGTTGTCACTACACATGGCACACTTCACGTAGTATATTTCTCTGGTATTAGCAATAGGAGAAATTGTGCCAGCTGCTGGGTTGCTGCTACACATAGTACACTTCATATAGTATATTTCTCTTGTATTGGCTTCAAGAGAAATCGTGCCAGCCGCCGGGTTGCCACGACACATGGGACACTTCATATAGTACATTTCTCTTGTATTGGCTTCAAGAGAAATTGTGCCAGTCATCGGGCCGTTACTACATGGAACACTTCACATAGTACAACCCCAATTCCAAAATAGTTGGGACAAAGTGTAAATTGTGAATAAAATCAAAATGCAATGACTTTCAAATCACACCAGCCAGTATTTTATTCACAATAGAACAGAGATAACATAGCAAATGTTGAAACTGAGAAACTTTACAATTTTATCCACAAAATGAGCTCATTTCAAATTTGATGGCTGCTACAGGTCTCAAAAAAGTTGGGACAGGGGCCTGTTTACCATGGTGTAGCATCCCTTCTTCTTCTTAACACAGAGTGGAGGCATCTGGGCATTGAGGAGACAAGTTTCTTGAGTTTAGCCACTGGAATTTGATCCTACTCTTTTTTAATACGTCTTCTAGCTGCTGGAGAGATTAGGGTCTCCTTTGACGGACTTTTCAATGAATTATGCGCCAAATGTTCTCGAAAGGTGAAAGATCAGGACTGCAGGCAGGCCAGTTCAGCACACGGACTCTTCTACTACGAACTCATGCTGTTGTAATAGCTGCAGTATGTGGTTTTGCATTGTCCTGCTGAAATACACAAGGCCTTCCCTGGAATAGATGTCACCTGGAGGGGAGCATATGTTGCTTTAAAACCTTTATATACCTTTCAGCATTCATGGTGCTTTTTAAAACATGCAAGTGTCCCACACCATATGCACTAATGCATCCCCATACCATCAGAGATGCTGGCTTTTGAACTGAACACTGATAACAGGAGGGGTGGTCTTTCTCCTCTTTAGCCTGGAGGACACAACACCCATGATTGTCAAATTTGGACCTGTCTGACCACAGGACACTTTGTCACTTTGCTACAGTCCATTTTAAATGAGCCTTGGCCCACAGAACACGGCGGCGCTCCTGGATCATGCTCAACAATGGCTTCCTTTTTGCATGATAGAGTTTTAGGTGGCATCTGTGGATGGCACGGCAGACTGTGTTTACAGACAGTGGTTTCTTGAAGTATTAATGGGCCCATTTAGTAATGTCAATAACAGGATCATGCCGGTGAGTGATGCAGTGGCGTCTGAGGGCCCGAAGATCAGGGGCATCCAGTTAAGGTTAAGGCCTTGTCCCTTACGCACAGAAATTTTTCCAGTTTCTCTGAATCTTTTGATGATGTTATGCATTGTCGATGATGAGACCTTCAAAAGCCTTTGCAATTTGACGTTGAGGAACATTGTTTTTAAAGTATTCCACAATTTTTTTATGCAAGCCTTCACAGGTTGGAGAGCCTCTGGCCATCTTTACATCTGAGAGACCCAACCTCTCTAAGACATCCCTTTTATAGCCAATCATGTTACACACCTGATGCCAGTTAACTTAATTACTTGCTAAATTTTCTTTCAGCTGATTCTCTTATATATTAATTGCTTTTTCAGCCCATTTTTTCCTGTGTCCCAACTTTTTTGAGACCTGTTGCAGCCAGAAAATTTGAAATAAGCTCATTTTGTGGATAAAAATGTAAAATGTCTCAGTTTCAACATTTGCAATGTTATCTATGGTCTATTGTAAATAAAATATTGGCTCATGTGATCTGAAAGTCATAGCATTTTGATTTTATTCACAATTTACACTTTGTCCCGCCTATTTTGGAATTGGGGTTGTATATTTCTCTTGTATCGGCATCAAGAGAGATCGTGCCAGCCGCCAGGCTGTCACTACGTATAGTACACTTCGCTTAGGATATTTCTCTTGCATTGGCATCAAGAGAAATTGTGCTGGCCGCCGCGCTGCCACTAGACATTGAACACTTCATAATTTATTCTGCATTCAAATTAGCCTATGTCTGGAATGGTTCTTTTTGGGGGGGGGTTAGTAGCAGCTCCCTGCCTTCAGTTCCACACTTGGACGGGCAGGGATCTCTCAGAACAGGGCCATGTTGCCAAACCCAATGTATGCTTGTATGCTAATATGCCTGTATGCTTTCAATAAATGTTCTCTTTTTGACAAAGTGGTCCTATCAGAAATGGAGCTTGACGGAAATTCTGATAGACCACGGAGTCAAACTTGCTTAACGTAGGAGGTGCTACCTCCTGGAGAGTCACTTGAGTGCATTTGACTGTCATCTGACTTTGCATCACATGATTGCTTAGTCGGTGATATTTTGAGCTTTTTTAAGTTTGCCTTCCCGAGTAGCTGTTCCTCGGCGCGCTAGCTCAGCAACCCTCCTCCACCCCAGCTCCACCTGTCTTTAATAGCATGCAGTGATTATGTTCTCTTGTGACTAAATTACCGTTCAGAAAACAATGTCTCTTCCTTTTGAGGTCATTGTTGCTGTAGGCTCTGTTCTATGGAGGGGGGTTAGTAGCAGCTCCCTGCCTTCGGTTCCACGCTTGGACAGGCAGGGATCTCTCAGAACAGAGCCATGTTGCCAAACCCAATGTATGCTTGTATGCTAATATGCCTGTATGCTTTCAATAAATGTTCTCATTTTGACAAAGTGGTCCTATCAGAATGCATTATCATGAGAAAACGGACTTTGTTATATTGAGATTACAAAATAATAAGTCTTTATCACGAGAAAACGGATTTTGTTATATGGAGATTACGAAATAATAAGTCGTTATCACGAGAAAACGGCAGTAAAATAAAAAAGGAAATACGCGGCTGCTCTCAGCTTCCACATTGATGTAAGAAGCGTTGGTAATTTAATAAAGTAATTATTATCACATCGCAGCAACTAGTGTGCAACTGCACTTCCCCGCAAATGTAGCCTGTTTGAGTGCAATCTTAAAATAAATTAGGCTGCACTGTTGAAAAAAAATTGTGAAAATGGGAGATGGAATTCAGGGAAAGTTTTGGATTAATCAATCATTTGTTTTTTTTCCCATCCCTCAATATCACTATTAAGTACATGGTCAATTTAGCCCATTGGTGATCTCTGTCATTTCCTAATAATCTTTTAATAATTACAGGCTTAAATATTCATCTTGATTATTCAGTGAATAAATTGTGTGATTATTAATCCGGTGATCTTTAACAGGAACAGCATGAAAGCAATTAGGCGTTTAAGGGTCAGAGGTTTGCAGTACACCATTGAAAATCTTGTAACGCCTGCGCTGCCATTAGAGGGCTGTTGGGCTTTAGGAAGTTAAGTCTCATGTTTTTACTTTTTTTAGGCATTTTCAATATTCATAGCTTGTTAACTATGATTAATTGGTCACCCACATGAAGAACATGACCAAATATATTTTTTGGCAAGAAAGTGTACAGCATAAAGTAGGTTACAAAACCCATGTTTAATCACTGCAGACAGCTAGTCAGCTAAAGATGCATGTGCTTTTCTGTCGGAATTAAAATTATTTCAATCATAATAATTGTTATCTAGTAATTATATCTAGTGTAATACTCAACTCAATGAAATGCTCTCCAGTGTTTGTTTTTAATAATAAAAAATGGTTATTTTCTACTGATATTGTCTGGAATTCTGTTAATAGGAGCTTGATCATTTCTGCCTCTCAATACAATCTATCTCAATACAGTAATAATATGACAAACATATGCATTCATTTGTGAAAAATTCCATTAGCTGGGATTCATTCTCATGAAACAACAATAGAATGACTGTATTTGCATTGATGTTGTCAGCCTAAGTTAAAATGCAAACAAGTTCTTTTACACAAAGCTTGCAAAGTGCCCACTGTACTTGTTGACATATCCCCTAATGCGCCGTTCAACCAACTTTTAAGCAAACGCCTTTATAGCACACCATGAAAGTATTAAACTGGGCTAAAGAGTTGAACAGAGTCTGCAGAAGACCCAATTGTGAATAACATTACTGCCGCATGCATTTCTGCTTGCAAAGACACAAAAATGGAGCCCAATATGTGACCAATGCATAGTGTGAGAATTCAATCAAAGGTAAAGTGAGTTCAACCCATTTTCTAATCTCTAAATATGATTTGTGAAATGTGACAGTTTTCACTCCGTGTTTTTATTGACACCCTTGTAAACTTGTTTTTTTTTTTTTGTTTTGCCTTATGTGGGTTATAAAGCAGATAAAAGCAAAGGCAGTTCCAGCTCAGATTAACTCAGCATATGAATAATTTCCCTCTAGTTGATTGATTTCTACTGTTAAGAATGCACAGAGCCATTTTGGTTTCCGCTTTAGTGTTTGTAACTGCTGTCACAGTGTATAAAAACTTGAGCTAATCCATATGCTTGTGAATCTACATACTTTTCAAGCCATTTGCACGAATCAATCACCATGTGAACTTAAACTATGTAACGAAAAAGAGATAGCAGAAGAAAACTATCAAAAATGATTAACCATCAAAAATGTAATGGGCTTATTATGCAAAGGACTCGGGGCCTGCTGTGCATTGCAGCTAGCCTGCATCATCAACAAGGGTTTCACTGAATCAATTCTACAAAAGGACAAACTTCTCGCCAAACACTTTTTAATAGCACAGTTCTGTGGTAGATCATAAATCACATTAAATTATAGAACAGTTTGTTTGGATGCATGTGGGTAAAAACCGCTGTCCACTTTATAAAAGAAGTCAGCATAAATAAGAAATGCCCTCCAGGGCAATCATAAATATGGAAACGTGAGGTGTGAAATTATTATTTACTCACCGTAAACTGTGAAGAAAACAGAATACATTGTGCTGGGTAGGTTTATGCCTGTCTTGGTGCATATCAGTTTGGCCCCTTTCTTACCTGTCACTGACTGTGAAGAGAAGGTCCTGCTCCAGTGAGGATTGAGGCAGTGCATGGCTGCTGCAGACAGTGGTTTTCTCTTGAGCCAGCAGCATTGCATCTTCCCTGCAAATGAAAAGGCAAAGACTGTACACTTATTTAGACAATAGCCACCTAAAGCCTTACATAAATCAGTCAGTATAATAATGATGAAGACGATGGTAGTGATGATGACAATGATAGCAATGAATTTGATGATAATACCAACAATTACCTTTATTAGTATTATTATTATTATTATTGGAAGTAGTAGAAGTAATTGTGGTAAAAGTAGTAGTAAAACCATTATTTGTTACCTTTTTACAGTTATTCTTAAAATTAAAATGCATCCTGCAATATTTTTGTGGGATGTGAAGCATGTGAAGGTACGTGAAATGCATACTCAGCAGTGATTCCTTCAGTGTACTGTTAAGTGGTACTTTTACTTTCTGAACTTTTGCTTTAACAATTTCGATTTTTTTTTCATCGTATAGATGAGGAGTATATTGTACAGCTATTGTCCAGTTTATAGCATCCACACATGTACAAATGTGCAGACACACGCACGCACACACGCACGCATACAAATGCAGGCACACACACACACACACACACACACACACACACACACACACACACTCACTCACACACAAACGCAGGCACACAGATACACACACTCGCATACAAAATGCAGGCACACACACACCCACACTCATGCACGCACACACACACACACACACATGCACGCACACACAAACATGCAAATACCTCAAACCCACCCATGATGAAAGTTAAAATTAAAATACTACTTAATTTAATTTTATGTTATATATCATATTTTTTCCAAGGTATGAAAAATAACAGCTTTTCACACAATGGATAACAAACTTTTGATTCAATCTGGTTTCTTCCATCTTTGAATATTCAACATGGAATCATTAAAATGGAAAGTGAAACATAAAATTCCTCTTCAGCTGCACTTTGGCAAGCTAATGATAATGTTAATTTTTGCCATGTGAAAAAGTAGGCCAGGAACTATTAGAATAATCCTTACCAAAAAACCAATCTGGTAGGTCTGAATAGAACGTGATTAATTCTTTGGTATTAATCATCATGTAATTCCTTCATATAAAACAAAGCTTAAGCTTTATTTGCTAAGATATTTGACCTTGTCAAAGAGTTAAGACATCACAGCTTGGATTTAAAATGCATCTAAAGATTAAAAATGATGGTTGACTATTACCAAGGATTATAAAGCAAATTGCTTTTCATTTTGAAACAAAAATGATCTTAAAGAAAATAAGCATCAGGTCATATGAATTATATATTTCCTATTAAAAAGGTTAAATTGAAGATGTGGTCATGCAAATGACTTTTTTTCATCGAGGCAGAAGCAGAAATTAAAATAATTCCAAAGGAAAGAAACAAGATTTATTTCAAATGTGTGTTTCACAGCTCCAGCCAATGAGATGAGTCAGAAATACATTGAACATTTGATCTTAACACTCAGAAGTGAAAAAAACAACCCCCCTGTATCCCAGTCCTGTGCATCAGATAGAATACTGGTGTAACTGCAATGAGCTCCACATCTGTGCATGAAGATGAAGCTGTGGTCTCACTTGTTCACAATCATAAATGTGTACATTGCTTCGTCTCATTTGTATTGAAATAAGTACATCAAGGGTACACAATCGGTTCATAGTGTACACATTATAAAAATGTGAGCACATACTGATTACATCCCAATAGTTTTCTTGTTGTTGGATGTGCCCTGGCTGGAACCAGCTCTCAGTAGTAAACAATACAGCAGGCTGCACTGCAAAACTGAGAGCTGAAGCACACTCTTCATGTTCATCACTGAGGGAAAATAGGAGACTTACTTTCGATGAACTCGAGGTTTGAGCGATAAGACCCTCTACAGCTGCATACTAGCAGTGACCATCAGTTTAAAATGAAGAGGGCAAAAACATTCTCAAATCTTAGGATTAGTTTTGACCTGTTTTCAATAATTTACCTTGATCAACAATGTGTGAACTCCGAAAATACACATCTGCAGCAAGTGTGGCCAGTTCTCCGCATGAGAAAGTAAGCATTTAATTTGGACGCAGAATTGCTCACAGTTCAGTCAATATAACTCAAAACTGTTTAATTGCCCTAACATTGAAAGAAGCTGTGTGTAAATGCCAGTGGAATTTTTCTTGTCATTGGAAAACATTTTAATGTGGGAAATTGAGGGCAAATTATTGAAACAGGTCAAGACTAATCATCAGTATAAAAGGATGTTTTTTTACCCCTCTATTTTCATCTCTGCAAGGGCACAGCTGCTTACCCAACCTCCCAACACTCCTCAGAGCACTGCCAAGCAACAGTATGTGGCACACTCCCTCTAGCCTCCATATATTGTTTGCTGAACAGCTAAAAATCTGCAGATAAGGAGAAAACAGAGCAGAATATTTTAGACTCTGGTTTAATTGCTTTTTAATTAATTATTAGAAAACTTTCTACGTATGAAATCAGTCATTATCTGTAGTAGAGTGGCTCAGTATCAGCAATTAGCCTTCTTTATAACTGCATCAAGAAACATGTCAATCACTCCATTTAACAGTTCAAAGGGGGGCGATGTGGAGGACTGAGTGTGAATCATACCTTCATTAATGAGTTGAAGATGTTCAAATGTTCAAACATGGGGAGAAATTGAACATTGTGAAATACTTTGACCTGTCACATGGAGCCAATTAAAACATGCTGCCCTTGTAGGGTTAGTTGGAGGGAAAGATTATATAAAACTGTCAACATGTTGGTCTTCCAAGCAAGCTAATATGGTGTAAAGCAGCTAAATAGTAATGTCAACCAAAAGGGCAAAAGTGAATATTGAATTGTGTGCAGTGTATTTTAGTGTATTGTAGTATGGGTAGTGGTTATGCCTAATTAAGGATATGGGTCAGAGAGACTTGTGCTGCTCTATGTGTTGCTTAAGATCAGTATTCACCAGTGAAAAATCTCCATAAGAAGGGTTTTCTTTAGTCCAAAGCACTGTGGGAAATAATGGGGAGATCATCTTGTATGCAAGAGCTCCAGGGAGAGATTAGAGTCTTTGGTGTACATGCTGGAATGGTGCCAAACAGCCACGGTGGAGCAGTGTATCTTTTCCTGGTGTGCAGATATTCCTACAGAACTTAGCCAAATAGTCATTTCTTATCCTATCAAAATTGTAAAGAGGCTAGTTTTCATGGCTGGTGATAGCTAAGAAGGGTGGAGTGCACGTGATAGCAGTGATAGCAATGCAATAACATGGGCTACAGCAGAAAATAGCAGGTATCACCACATATGGGCAAACGTAAACATTGAATTGCAAAAATCCAGCCAATATTTATAATATTTCAGTACCTGATTGATTTAATTCAGGTAGAAAATTTTACTGAAGGGTAAAAGCACAGTAGCCCTGCTAGGGATAAAAGCTATGCCCTTTGAGTTTGAGGCCTTTTTCGCAATCTGCTGTATAGTTCAAGGGCACCTCTTGCAAACAATAGCACTTTATCTTCTCAGACACCAGGGCATGGCAACGTGACACACAAGTTTGACTGACTTTGCTCGTACAGAACAAATTATCTATGGTGGACTGACTGCCCACTTTACCCAGCATGAACCCATCAAAGTGCCTCTTGATTGGTATATGCATTATCATGACCATGGTTATCCACAGTATGAAGCCCGAACAGAGTGCTGTACTTCCCACCGACAAAAACATGACAAATTTTCAAAAATAAATATTCTTGTAGTACTGTTGCATATTGGATTAATTTGTGTTGTGCTTTGCGAACATCCCCATTAATGCAAATAAGGATTCAAAAATATTTGCAGCAGGACTGCTGCAACACCATATTTGCTATCCATTTCATTTTGGCAAAACTAATAACTTGATACGCTAAATACGATTATGCATTGTCGGAATGAAGCAAGTCTACTCAGCTAAATAAACTGACGCTCAAAGAGGGTGCATTAAACACTGAAAAACATTGCATTTGTACACATAAAAATACTACAACTAATACAGATAATCATTATAATAATAAATTTAATCCAAGTCTTGTCGACTCTGTCATCAGAGGGGGAAATATGTGAACATTTCTGCCTTCACCTTTGCCAAAGTGACTGTACTGATGATGAAGTGTACACATCTCGTATTGTAGAAATTTTACGAGGTCCGTGGAAAATAAACAATAAGAATATTGGCGAGTATTTGTTATTTTTTTATTATTCTTTTTTGTAACATATCATTTCCAACTACTCATCAAAGTACTTGATCATGGTCCTAAGATTTTATTTTTAAAATAGTCAAAACAAGAGTAGAATTTTCTATTTGGGGCTACCTAGTAGATGGACAGTCAGTGGTTTGCATGATTCAGAAGGATCACTGCTACAGTATATTAGCGTGATATAAATTCAATTTAAAGGCAGCATAACAAAAATAATTCTCAAATCATTTTCTTTCTTTATCATAGAATATAAAATGAATTATGCATCATATACAGGAAAACCCATTCTATAATATGTAATATACAACTGTATCAATTTTAATATTGAAATAATTATGGTCACAGGCAAATAAAATGTCAAATCAAAAACGTTTGAAGCATTTGATTTAAAATCCAATAGAGTTGATTGGCATTTTTATATAATCCTTCTTTTCAGAGGGCTGGCAGCAGGGAGAAATAAAACCTCATCTTCCTTGCTATGGAGACCTCTTTCAATTCAAACAAACAAACAAACAGCGAATATCAATATAGATGCTCCAGATCGGCCTGACCTTAAAGAGACAGAAAAATGGCTTTGGACACTGGCAGGTCAATTTTAAAAGGAAACCCATGGGCTTGAGTTTGCACTTCACAGTGCTCATAATTGCAAACAAACTTCATCATAATTAAATCTCAAAGCATGAGTGGCAGCTTGGGCTGTTTAATGAAGAGGGCCAGGGAACTGCCCTGGATGATGTCTTATGAGGGACATTGAGTTCAGGCTGACATCACTCACCCTTTGCAGCTCTAGTGTAATGAAACTAACTCATTACTTTGCATCAGGAGACTAAATGGGAGCAGAAAAATCAACCAGTAAAATGCTGGTTACACTCATGAAGCTACATCAAAAATGTACAGCTTCCAAGCTGTCTGAAAATCACATTCCCTCCACTAACAGAGCAGTAAAAAAGTTTGTCAGTTTGTATTTGTATTACCTCCAACCATCTACCAGTATGCTGATTTAAAATGTAGACTTTCCAAATTGGTTAAGGTAGAACCCGAATGATACCTTGATGGAGTAATAATCAGTCAATCAGTCAGCTTGGAAGCTCCACTTCAAAGCGTAATCAGCATGACCGGCAGGTGCCAGCATGACCAGCAGGTAAGGTTCAGTCATTTCAGAAATTTGGGAATATTCCCATCATCTGCCTGCACAGCGTACATTTTTAACCGGAAGCCATGGTTTATAGAAAAAGTTGTACATACTGTCAAATGGTCAAGGGCTGTCATGTAGAGATTAATGAGCGAGCTCACTGTACCTGAGGGGAAAGCAAGGCAACACTGAGATACACAGAGTGAGAGGCCTGCAAATCCACTGCGAATGATAGGTCTATACCATGGTGATTAATGGCGATTTATATTACATATGGCAAACAGCTAATTAGCTTCAAATTACGCATCATTATGTGGGGCGTTATTTAATGTGTTTAGACCCATGACAAGCTTCACACACTTTTCATAAAGCTATTGGATCAAAACAACATTTAATGTGGCAACTTGAGACGGGCTAATGAACCCACTGTAGTCACAGCTGGTTATATCTGATTAGGTTACTCCCAGTAATCTGAACATTTTTATTTTTCTTTTACAGTCTTTGTCATCAGATGTAGTTTCTACTCCAAAATAGCGCATGCAAATTTGTGAAAAAATATATGCCCGTGCTCAGTTCCCTACAGTTAGCTACATGTTTAGTATTAAATCAACTCTTAGAGATATCTACTCTGCAAGGTTTGAAATAATACTTCAGGAGATTTTATTCACAGTCAATGATTTGAATTCATGTTATTGAATGTTAGTTTCAAAATGTTGGTTTTCCCCCATGTCTGTTGCTTTGTGGGGAAAGTAGATAGCTCTCCAGTAAGGTATTGACGGATCATTACCAAGGGCCAATCACACAAAGATATTTCTATAAATGCAAACAGGCTCAGTTGTTCATGGTAAAGTTTTGAGTGAACAAACTTTTTCATGCTTATAGTAGCTGTGATAATGTCAAGATAGTGTTTTGTTTTCCAATACAAAGATAAACAGTTTAAATTTTACATAAGTAAATGATGGGCTTATAAAAGTTGATATTTAATGCTAAAATGATTCAGATGTCCAAGTAAACACGAAAAATTAAAAACTTGAGGATTTTAAATGGGTACAAAGAGTGCAAGGCAGTAATTCCCTGAACAACAGAAAACAGAAACAACTGACCTATTGAGCACTCTATTTTAAATCAGTGTTTATTGGGTTGATTTGCCACAGTCATACTCATATACACAAACTGTGAAACAACATTGAAGAAATAGCAAGCTGGTATGCACACGTTGTGGGAATTGTTGCAAATAAATGTGAATCGTGTTTAAGCTGTAATAAATTACAAACAAATTCATCCTTGTACAAGTCTCATACTTTTGTCAGTCAAACACAATAGTTTTTTATTCGTGGACTTGTCTCCAAAACGGAATCGTATTGACAGTGACAAAGACATATACACGGTCACAGTTTCTCCTCCCAGTGCTTGTCCTGGCATTTGTCTTAACTGTCTTTACGCTTAGTATTGCATCACAATGTACCCTGATATTGTCTTCCTTACAGAGAATGTCAATAAAGTTTTGAATTTTTTTCATTCTTTGTTTCTATTCATTCCTTGGATTCACACTGCACAGGATCTAGTGGAATGTATTCAAAATGCCCCAGAAAGATATAAATGCTTTTTTTTTAAAATTTAATTACAATCAGCCAACTCTATGAGATAAAAACTTTCCAGCACTCCCTCAATAAATAAAAATTGTACCCGTTAAACTGTTCATAACAATTCATAATAAAAGTTCATAATAAATGTCAACAGCTTGACACTTGAGCCAATTCTTTTAAAATGAATCTTTGTCAAGTTTGCGTGACAGTATGAGAGATATCACTGTCAACATCAGAACATCTCGCATTCACTTGAGCATTAAGAGCCTATCCAGACACTGTCCCAATTTGGCGGCATTAATTTCGCAAGGTCGCATCAGTGAGGCCTCAGAAATCACATACAAATTGTTTGTGTCCATTGGAGACCCCGTATGGTTGTCTGAAAGTGACTTAGAGACAAAACAAGGGGACAACGTGTGCAGTGGACTGTGTGGAGGCTGACGAAAGTCTGGAATATCCTCAAGGCTTCAGAGCAAGATCCGCTAAATAATGTAATTGTTCTCTAAAAGCTTAATCAAAGTCTAATTAGCATAGACATAATTGCTGTGCCTTGTGGCATCTTGCAGTTGACACAGGAATGATGTTAATTATTGTAATTGCTGGCATATAAATACTTCAGAATTATGCAAACGATCTTGATAATCCACTAAAGACAGTTTGTGTGAAGTGTTTGATTTACCAGTCATCTAAGGTCCTTTGTCTGTGTGGTGTACTCTCATATGTGGTTTCTGCATTCATTGTAATTTAAGTTTTTAGTCACAGCTGGGAAGCACATTGCAATGTGAGCCTCTGACACTTCAAAAAGTACAGTGAACATAAAGCAATAAGAATTATCACAATGGATTCCACATTATTTTTGCACCGTGAGGCTGCTGAAAGCTCGTCACTTCTGAAATTACACGTAAGCATGTTAGCACATGTAATCCTGTGACGTTGTGCTAGACAGTCAAATCAATATGACCTGAAGCATGCCTTCTGACATAAAAGTCAATACTTGCATGGTGTATGCATGGGAATTAATAGCAGAACACAATATCAAGTAAGATAAAAGTACAGACAGAGTATTGCAACATAAAGTTTTTTATTTGTTTGTTTGTTTGCTTGATTGTTTTGTTTTGCTTCTCTTGAAAAATTGCATTGACATAGAACAGTTAGATGCAATGAAAATGTTACAGTCTGGAGATACCACTGGCCCATTAAAACAATTGTGGAAAGAATTCATGACTAGGTAGCGACAATCTATGACTTTGAAATCTGGTTTTAGCAATTCTTTAGAAACCCGTTACATAATTGATATGCATTGTGTTCTGGCAGAAGAAGACGTGTGTGTGTGTGTGTGTGTGTGTGTGTGTGTGTGTGTGTGTGTGTGTTTGTGTGTGGTCAGTGTATACCTACCTCTGTGGGAACACAATGTCCCCACAAGAGATACAATAGCAGATTTCTTTATACATATGGGGACATTTTCAGGTCTCCAATAAGGAAATTGAGCTATTTTAGGGTTGGGGTTAGGTTAAGTGTATGGTGTATGGTTAGGGTTAGGCATGTAATGCTTATGGTTAAGGCCAGGGAAAGGATTTTGGGAATGATTGTAAGTCTATGGGATATCCCTACATAGCATGAAAACACAATGTGTGTGTGTGTGTGTGTGTGTGTGCGTGTGTGTCTGTATGCGTGTGTGTGTATTTACCTTTCATAGCTGCTTACAATTTTATGACCTGCTTGTTGAAGTTTCCACTGAGCAATCCTTGGAAAGAGAGAGGCAAGAGACCAACCATTGCCAGCATTTTATGCATGATAAAACAATTGATTTTCATGAACTATTTTCATACATCAGCAGTCCCCAATGTGGATTTCCCAACAGAGCTTGCATGTTGAGTAAGACCACAGCATGTTTTTAGCAATAATGCAAAATCAATGAACAGAAACTGAGCTATCATCTGGCTAAATCCTCGCTGTTACTTCCCTGATTATTAATAACATTATGGATGTTGAATCTTAATAAAAGCATATTGCCTCTCTAAAGATAAAGACATGAGCATCTCAGATTATTTTTTTTTTTTTTATTTATTAGTCGATTGTAAGCAGGCAAAATTGTTCACCAAAGCATTCACCCAAATGGAGTAATTCATTATTGTGACTTCCAAGCACATTATGAAATCTATCTTTAATTTACTCCACTTTTTAATTCCTGAGAATTATCCAGAGGTATTTTAACAAGTTCAGTTCCAATAATCTTTCTGTAGTCCTGGAATGAGTGTATAATCCGACAAAAAAAAAAAACGAAAGCAAGTCTTCATGGATTAAATATTTATGGTGGCTGGTTTTCAGTTCCGTAAGACCGACAACTTTCATTTTTGTTGCTTTTTAAAATGAGGCTCTCTGTGAGCAGTGGCCCATGAACAGAGAGGACAGAGCAATCAGAAAAGAACGAGAGTCAAAATGACCTGGATAACAATTACTGGCAGTTTTTGTTATGGTGAATGGAATTGAGAGCATTTAAATTTACAGCACGTTGACTGACCTCAGAGCATTTGAATGTATCACAGAGCAATTTCACACATTTTATCTTGCCAGAGTATTCATACATTTACTGTATACGCAATTCGGCTTGCTGATGTTATTCTGCTGACTTTAGCGCTCACTGCGAACATACTGCATGGCCAGACTTCACTGGTTGTTTTTGAGACACCCGATTGCAGTTAAGCCCAAGATTGCATGAATGACTTTGGTAAACCATATAATAAAGTTGGTGAACAATGTGATTCCTCAGGTTCAGTGAAATTTGCCCTCAATCGTTTTTGTGTCAGAAATTACAATTGATAAAACTGTGCTATTACTGCAGATGGACCTGTGCACTGCATGAATGCATTGTATGCACCGACAGTCACACATACTGATGTTATCAGAGATTGAGAATATGCATGCATAAACATAGTATCTTATTTTCTACCTCATTGCTGTAACACACATTGAGACATTTTATTTCAGATTATAAGTTCAATGACAAGCTGTTTTCACTCTTAAGACATATTAATGAAACTACAATGGCCACAGAATCCTCACCTCAACATCTTAATTAATTTTGGCAAATTTTTATTATTTGGGGGGGAAAAAATCAATAGGGTGAGGGTGGGCTTGTTTGTTCTCCACACTTACAGATCTGCCATTAGGGTTTTGAGAGATAAGCTCTATCTTCTTCCTTTTGACTGTACCTCCTGGTATTATATTCCTCAAGGCATTGACTGTTTTACAGCAGTATTTAAATAAGAGTGGGTGAGAAGTATGTCAAGGATCTGTAACAGATGTCCAGTTGTCTTTCCACTCTCCCTTTGGCTAATTTAGCACTATATTGAGCCTTCAGGCAGAATTGATGGTCAAGAAGGAGGGGTCTCCTTCCCTCCACATGAACAAGTCCCAGGAGGTAGCGGCTACAACTTCCAACACTTTATTATTGGTCAATTTGGAGTCTTCTTTCACTTGGGTGACATAGCTTAGGGGATGTCACAGACTAGCCAATCAATACTTGAAGCTTAGCTGCTGCAGTGTCTGCCACCACAAACAACAACAGCTGAGCCAGAACTCACCTCTGACCAGTTTATCAGACAGTAATTACCATAGAAGTGACCAACATTTGGTGAACACTGACCCAAAAAAAGGAACAGAAATGGAATAAATGCCACAGACATCCGCTCATATATACATTCGTGCATGCATGCACACTCCTTATAGGCTGGTATCATTCATTTCATTGAAAAATCCACGGTTATCCCTCGCACATTTTAGACAGGGATTAGAGATGAACTCGGTGCAACATATTTCAATTGTCTTGTAATACAATGAGGTTGAGAATATTTTCATTTTGTGTACAACCTTTTATCAATGCTAAGTATTGTACATTCTCAATCTGCATTTCAATTAGGTTATAAAAGTACAAAGTACAGCTATGTATGCCATTTCATATTCAGGTATTTTAAAAAACCATAATATTTCATACTATATTTTATTTTGTTGGCATCTAATTGCCTTAAAAGTATTCACACTTCACCAGGCAGTGAAAGGCATCATTTAAACGATGCAATGCCCAACAATATTGCACTACAATTATTATGATTTATTACTACTCAAAATTATTATGGGTCTATTGTAAAGGGCTTATTGAAAATCTACAGCAGTTAAGCACGGCATTGGAGTCTTATACAGGTGTCTGCGTTTGTATAATTTCAGTAAACAGAAAGGGAGAAAATTGGTACATGGAAGCTTATCCCAGAGTCAAACCCAAAAGAAAACAAAAAAAAACAAAAACGATTCCTTAAAAAGATAGGCTTACTTTCTCTTCTCTGAATGAAGATTAACAGCAAATGACAGCCACATGTTGGACTGTGGTTGCCTGTGGCTCAATGTTCTTGACTTGTGGTACAACAAGCAGCTCAGCATGTAAGCAATCCAAATCCCAGTTAGCCTGCAAATGTATTGATCTTATAGATTTCTTCCAACAGTTGTGATAATGATATATCATTGCTGAATTTGGGAGAACAGACTGTCAGAGAAGAGAACCCAATGCATCGATATTAATATTATGGCTTCTGTAACAGCTCAGCGGTGGAAGATACCGAAGGGAATCTATAATCTAAAACTATTTATTTTCAGGGAAATTTACGCCTTGTTTTCTGAGATGCAATGGGAATTGATTGATCCATTGCATCCGCAGTACAACATTGGGGGATTATTGTTGTGCCATTGCCTGATTATAGGGCAAGTGTTGGCAAAATGCTCTCACTTAGACTTATAGATTTGCTAACAGACGTAAACAACATTCACATGAAGGATACCAGAGAACTGTGATTGCACAGGTTAGTCTCTATTCTCCCACAACTGAATTGAACATTTTCCATTGAAACCTATTTTTATTTAATCTGTTTTGGGGCATAGACTTATTATTTTGCCTAAAGAATTCGGGAAATTCATCAAATTTATGAATTTATCAAATCAGCTAAATCACCAACGCAACATGTTCTTGAGTCCACTTACACATTTAAGGTCACACATATTAACTGAGAAAAATTAGCTATATATAGAGTCCAAAGACTATTAAGCCATTCAAAATCATAACATATATTTATTTTAACCCTTCATAAATCTATCTTTTAACTGCAATGACATCCTATACTAAGGTCACACTAAGTCAAACTGTACAGTACAGGATTATCTCACGGGCACTGAATTGCCAAAATGAGTTAATTCAGAATTTCTGACCAAAACAACGCAAATTAATTGAAACATTGTACCCCAGAATAAGTGTGCTAGAGCTCTCTTTAAACAGGGTCCTTCATCTACAGGATACAAGAAAGACAAAACACTTCGCTGTTTTCCTTCCATTTTTGACATGCATCAGCTTTGCATGAATGCTTATTGTAATAATTTAACTGAGATGCTTCATGTACTTGTCCCTTTGTGAGGCTGTTCAGGTGGAGTACTGACCCCATTTTGTGTTCATCTCCTGATGCCTGCTGCGTTTGAGGAGAAGGGGCCTGGCAGCTAAGACAGGGACAGTGAGGAGCTTGCAGACTCTGAGATCAAAACGAGCCAGGGACAGCATCAGCAGCAGTGACAAAAACAAACAACAGCAATACAGCAATTTCCAAATCAATTCTCAACCGGAAAGGTTGAGAAATAGAGTAGGGTAAAGATTTAGCGAGGTATGAACAGTAATTTACCCAGGTGTGGACGCCATCAACATAAATTTACTGCAGGGCCTCTGAATATAGCAGCATTGCTCAAGAAGTCATTGCAAACTGCACCCATATACCTTCACATTAGATTCTTGTGAAGCACATTATTTGGATTCAGTTTTGCATACTCAGTGACATTGACATGAAACAGTCATTTATGTAATTTCAAGGACAAGTGGTCATCATAATCCAGGATGTAGGCTAACAGTGACAATAGTTTTATAACCTGCATCAGTACTATTTTATGTTTAAGCTTCTTACGTTTCAAAGTATGTGACTTATGCAGAAATTATTATAAACCCAACGTTATTGTAAATCCCTGATTCATATTTTCTCCCGATTAAAATGTAAGTTCTGATTATTCTGACCCTTTAGCAATCTTTTGTGACATCTATGGGACGTTCATTTTAATCCGCACTACATTTTAATTATTTGCCCATTTTAATTTTGAAGAGGGGGAAATAATAATCTTTCCCATATGCAAACTGTACAATCACTCAAGATATACTGAAAAGGAATCAGAAAAATTCAGCTTTAAGAAAATAACCTCATTCCAAATCATTCCGCTCTGTTATGCCAGGTTCAATTCCATGAAATTGAGGTTCCATTTAAACACAATCAAGTCATTTCAACATAATTGACAAAATTTACACACATATGTGTAACTCTAACATCATACTGTAACCTCTGTGGAGGATTTTTGTTGGTGAAAATTTCAATAAATTAATTTGCCCAGGGTGTGGTTCAAAATCGTTTGTATAATTAAAAAAAAAAAGAATTCTCGATTGAGGATCGGAATTCTGGGTCCAAATAGAAAACAAATACCTTAGGTACAAAGTGACTTTATTGAACTTTGAGCTCACAGAACGTATGTTGAGGACCAGGATATCCAGTACACAGTACTTCAGTTAATTTACTACCAGTGTTCAGGGAGAGATAAGAAACACAGGTCAGAGACAAAAAATAGCAGCTGCTCTGAGTGCTTAACATTACAAAACTGTATCAACTCTTTCCACCAAAAAGCAGTCCATGATAAAACAGACATTCATTAAACTCTTTGTTCACCTAAATTCATTCCAGAGATGCCCAGAATGCAGCCTGAGATTGTCCTGAAGTCATATTGTATAAGAAACACAAAATTGTATTATTGGGGACTATTGTAATTATGCACCTCTAAGAAACATGAAATTTGCAGCTGTGTTTTTCATGGTTTCACAAAAAAACAAGAAAAAAACAACTATCTAGATGGTTGTGGCTTCCTATAGCTGTTGTTCTGGCCAAATCAAGATAACAACACGTCTCCTCTGACAAAATGACCACAGCATGATGCTGCCAGCTGAGATTAATATTACAACTGACTAGAGGCAAAACCGTTACAGTTTACCTTGTGCGGCATTTTCTGGTGGAAACTCTTTAAACAAATGTAGTTATTTTAAGAGCAGTCTTGCATGTGCTAATCAGTACCAAAAATGTGTAGGATAGGTTTTGTTTGGCACTGTGAATTTTAAATATGTCAGTTACAATATAATAATTAACATTTCACAGATGACCACATTTGAATGTGTACCCACAAATACACATAGGCAATGAGTTGAAATTTGCCTCTCTTGTTCTCACCTCTTAAAGGTGCGACCTGCAGTCCTGTTCTTCAACTGAAGCACAATCCTTGTGGTATATGAGCGACGAGGTTCTACTGAGTGATTGTCTTCTGGGGCTACAGGTAATCTGCCTTCTTCATTTGTATGGGACACTAAGAGAGTTCACTTTTATTTGAATAGCATACTGTATCAGAAATTCAAATATTTTGCTTGAGAAGGTGCATTATGTATATAGAATATGATATGTATAATAAAATTTATACATACCTTTAAATTTTCTGTTTATTTTAAATCAGGCATATGAACTCAATACTAATCCTGTGGCCAAAATCCAAAACTTTGTATGTTCACTCCAAGACTTTAAGTCGAAAGCATATGGGAGAAGAACTTGATTTTGGATAAATATAAAAGCATTGATATAGACATTTAGATTGTATCTTAATGTGACAACCTTGCACTAAAATGTGCAGCAGCCACAGATATACAAATAACAAACATTATCTTTTTTCTGAATCATGATTGTGTCTGATTCACATGTTCAATTCGGCATACACACCGTCTTCAAATTGTTTACCCTTATTTTCTCACAAATTTTTCATATTATTTCATAGTTGACATTTTTAACATCTGAAAAAATAGTGACTTTGAGAAAGTGATTTGATGTTTGCAGGGGATATAAGGAAGAAGCTGATGACTAAGCATGGAGAGAGATATGTATCAATCACAAATAATTGTGAAAGGGAATGTGGTCAGGGCTATGATACAGAGAGGAATGTGGAGTTAGGGAGTTATGGGCACTTTTTTAGTGTATGTTTGCCCTGCCTTTTTTAGCATCACATGTCATTTGCATGCTGTTCAGTTTCTAATAATTCAAAACAGAATGATTGTGTAACACTGTTTTGATCTTGACTGTAATGTTGATATCTTCTGTCTTCAGCTTTTGGCAATAAAATTGCCATAAACAATCAGATCATGGCCAGTTAACATTATTTACTCATTATTTCACTTGTATCTTGTTAATCATCTATAATGTGTTTTAACAAGAAAACCTGGAAGAAAAATGAAATAGTGACTTGATTTACAACATTTGCATGTGTACCAGCGGCACACAATCTGTGCTCGTGTGACCTCAAAAGATAGTGGTTTTGTCAATCATGGAGAAGCTATCAGATTTTCTGGGTCAGGTCAAAAATCTGTCAAGTCGATTAGCAGGAGGTGTTAATGTTAAGGATACAGCCAGAGCAAGTTCAGTGCCTATCTGATCAATGTCAGACTGAAGCTCTGATAAAAACAGAACAGAGAACGGTTTCATAAATATAATGCAAAGATTCTTAGGTAGAAAAATGGAGACGGCAGACAAAAAGTGAAAAAATGCAAAAATCAAGCAAAGGAATAACAAATTATTACTGAATATATTTTGAAAAGCTGTTTGATTTTTGCCCATATATCTTTATCATTATAAAATATTTCAAAATCTCTCCAAAATTAAACAAATACATACTTAATATAACCCATAATGCAACAGTCGGCTATAAATTAGGAAGAAATTGAAAGCTTTTTCTATGGTTTTCATTTTAATCCATTTAAATAAGACCACTCACCTACGGCAACATTTAAAGAAAGGAAAGATAAATAAACTGCACTTTTTACTTGGCCTGTTTCTGATATTTTCATCATATATCCAGTATGATAATGTATGTCCTTACAAGAAAATAAACATGGAAAACATTCTATGCAAAACAGGTTTTGAGGCAATCTTTTCAGAATTACTAAATGCCTTCATTCAGCATGTGATGATGTAAATAATTATAGTGTATCTGCACTGAATAAACAATGCTCACACAAAAAAAGACTCCCTTGACACTTTCCAAACTTCAGGAAAACAAAACATTTCAGCTGTCGACAATAAGCCATCTGTCTCCAAATCCTGCGTAAAAGACAGGCTTTTGGAACCCATTCTCCGCTAATATGACATATTGAAACATTAATCGCCCCCTAAGGCCAGCAAAATTGCAGCTCCATGTTAATTACCAAACAATTAACAGCCATAATTTCCAAGGGGCAATCAATGAATTAGCCTGCGATTTTCCCACACATTCAAGAGCACATTGACGATTCTCAGCATATTCAGAGTAAACCTGCTGCTCCTCAAAATGACACCTTTAACGCATGAAATAAAAATTTATTTGCACTTCCGCTAATTAGGTTCCCTAATACCCCTTGGTGAATTACAAACCCATCTTACACCTTTTGTGTTAGTGAGATTTTTTGGCTGATGCCCTAGGCTCCTATTTAAAATGCGGCGTGTGGCACAAGATCAAAACTGTCACCACTGAAGAGAATTCATACATAGTTCTCATCAGCCCTAACCTCTGTTCTTTTTTTCTTTTTCAAATATTTCTCAGGACAGAAGACTTATTAATTTCACTCACAATATATCAGATTTGGGGAAATGAATTGTCAATCCAGATTTTGCTATAAGAATAATTTTCAATGACATACATATAATTTTCATCATTTTCTAAAACATAGCATCTAAAAGATAAACAAAGGCATCTAACCAGCTAAAATTAAAATAGCTATTGCTGCGCTATTTGCAAACTGATTTCATTGAAGATTACCAGCAAGCAATTTATTCGCACTGATAATGACAATTTCTCTGAATAATTACGAGTTCTGTACTGAGTGAATATTGGTGAGGAGTATCTATACATTTACATATTTAAAGTGTATAACCAAGGACAATGAAATGAAATGATATAAGCTTATATGACGAAAATATGATAACCAAGCGATCCTTGTTAAAAAAAAAAAATAGCACAGTTTTCAGTTTTTAATCTTACAGCACTGCCAAGCATGGGGTGGTCTTATACCTTCATTACTGAATTTTGAGAGGCAGGCCAAAAATATGAAATATACTGTGCCCGCACACACACACACACGCGTGCGCGCACACAGATATATATATTTATATATATATATTCAAAAAAATCAGCAGTCATCCGTAACAAAGCCAGGGATCTAATTTAAACGTCAACCCCTGCATCACCAAAAAGTACCAATGGCAATCACTGAAAGGTTTAATAGGTTTCCTGTCTTGTTCTTAATTTGCTGAAATTGCAAAATCAATACCTGCAGTTGTAGTCACAGCTACTTGTTTTACTGCTTTAAGATAAAGTCTATGGGAAAGCAATCTTCAGTTTCAATTTCCTATGTACATTATCATGCCGCTCCCCTTTGCCTTTACCTGTAAAGGGCTGGTCTGGTTCTGCATGCTGCGTTCTTCACTCAGAAACAGCCTTCCCTCAAGCAAAGGGGGCCACTTCCAAAATATTTTGAAAACCTGCCCACCATGACTCAAAAGTTTCAACTGAACTTGAAGTCCGATTATTAATCCTTTTCATATGTTAATAAAGTTTTTACATTCATAACTAGTGCAAATAATAAAAACCTGATCAACGACTCTATACTTAGTAAAATATAAGTGCTGTAATATGCATTAGTGCAAACAAATCTTGTCTGTATGCGTGTATGTTGGTGTTTTTGAGTGTAGACTTTAGACTAAGATTTTCATTAAGTTTTATATATGTTACATGAACATTTTATTAATATACCACATTTTCAGTGTCTTTCAGATCTTTGCTTTCATGATGATTACTTTTAATCCACTCTTACGGTCTGTATTAAGCCTCCAGTTTCATTAACTGCTATGACTATATAGTGCCACCTCTTTGGCATGTCTTGCTTTATTTTAATCTAATTGCATATGCATCATGAAAGTAGCACATCTGCATGGTTCTGGTATTTAGAAACTTGCAATCAGCAACGTGCCAGGACATTGCACTTGATTACAGAAATCATTTTGCATGTTGCAGAACAGATTAAAGAAAATTTAATCTGGATATTAAGAACATTATGTCAAAGCTAAGGGTCAGTCTTGAAACAGCTCTGAACAAAACCCATAAAATTAGAAACGGATTTGATGATACAGAGAGAGTGTGGAGCCAGAGGCAGTGAGTGATTTTAATCATCTGTTATCTTCATGACTATAAGTATAGTGATATTTTTTTTCTTGGAAATTTTAATTATTTTCATGACTGCAAAGTATTCTGTATCCATATAATACAATAAGCAGATTTGTCAGAGGGGAAATATTCTGAACCATAGGGAGAGAGGACTGCGTTCATAGTGACTTTTGGTCCACACTGTGGGAGGTGAAAAAAAAAATCATTTTTGTGGACACTCTCCATAATGAATATTTATGCTGTTCAGGTTGAAACCCAATCTATAACAATGCAAATTGTTCAAGCTTCACATGGTACTTGTCACATAAACACACTCCATAAACAGGGCAGAAGAATATCTTGTTTACATTTTTTTCTTTTAAATAACAGCCCGAAAATGGCAATAATAATTTCAAGCCCCTTTTCTTGCTAATTTCTTGAGGTGACAGACAGAGCGGTACACCATATGCTTAAGGAAACACTGACACCTATTGGACATCTCTGAAAATGTAAACCTGTACAGGAATACTGTACCTTCCAAAGGCTCAAATACAAAAATAACAATCACTACCATAGATTCACCAATTACACACACTCAGGGCCTGATTCATTAAGACCTTTTGCAAGTGCTAAACCTTTTAGCGTGTGCAAAACTTGTAACATCGCCAATGATTGGTGCAGAACAAATACCCCGGCCCATCGCTATCCATGTTACTGATTGTGCAAGGGCAAAAATATTTTGCTCCTGCAAAAGGTGTGTGAGTGAATCCGGCCCTGACTATATAAAACATGTATACAGCAGTTCACATGATATTAATTTACTAATTTCTGAGAGCATTATTCTATCTGCCATGCTATACATGTGACAAAGCACAGAAGAGATTAATATTACTCAAATTAGCAGAAAAAACATGTGCAAATTATTTACTGCATTTCAAAATGCTGATTCACTTTTTCTTTTGCTTTTTCTTCATGGTGAAGCTACCAAACATGGCCTTGTATACGCTGTAATTACAGCTATAGCAGATGATGACAGCTATGCTTTAAAACCATTTTTGTTTTGACCATGGCAGTGCAATTGAACTTGTAAAAAGAGAGAAAAAAAACATCTTTGAAGACGTATTATATATCTAAAGGAACTTATAAAACACTCCAAATTGGTTAATTTCTGAGGGAACGAAAATTACAGCCTATGGAACCAGTCATAATAAAAGACATCCAGGGATGTACTCTGGATCAATGGGGGATGTCAGTAAAGTGCCGATTATAAAGTATTATATTGACATACATACAGCATGTAGACAAGTGCACCTTTTCTGTACATACAGTCAACAAAATAACAATAGTTCAGTCCCCATCATTTCTAGACTGGAATTCCATATTTACGCACATTAACCAATTGTAAACTGAGCACATTTTAGAGGGGTGTGGGGGACAGGATGGAATGGTCTGCCAAAATGTCCTCCATTCCCTTAAGTGTATGAAATTCAGAGAAGGAAATGTACACCCTGTTTTCATTAGCAGCATGTCTGCTGCATACAGAGTGGAAAGGCTTTCTGTCCTCCCTGTGCCTATATGCGTTTTACATTACAGCATGCAGCTGGCGTCCAAACTGAGAGTAACTTCAAAAATGGAGATAAAAGGTTCATAAAATACCTGGCAGGAAGAAAAGCTTTGAGACTCTGTCTCAGAACTGTTCTCAGTGTTCTAGAACATACAGTACTGTTCAATGTTATAACTTCAATTGGCTGCTCTGATACTTTTGAGGGGAGGAAAAAGGAATGAATCACTGCAGTGTTAATGGTGGGTCTATTACACATTTTCAAAGGAATGCATGTGCTCCTTTGTATAAAGTTGTACAGTCAATTCATACATATCTGTGTGCGTGCGCGTGTGTGTGCATGTGCGTGTGTGTGTGTGTGTGTGTATGACCGACTGAGTCATTTTGTGACAAGAAAGAAAACAAGATTAATACTTGTTAAAAATGAGTAGTTAATTTGGATATAAAGTTTGCATGTATTTCCATTTAAATATCATGGCAGACATCCTTCAAAAAGAATACAAATATATACTTTAAGTCTTCAATTTTCAATATTTTCACTTGTAACCAAAAAACAGATGTGACATAAAGCAAGAAAAATAATGGAACTTCTCTTTCTAGTTGCATCCTAAATTGATCCTGAAAAGACATGAGCCCTATATCAATATGATACATATTTCTGCTTCATAGAAGAATATAATGGTAAAAATGAAAGAGAAATATAGGACTTGCATATACCTTAAAAAGCAACCACTGCATCAGTCACAATGTTCACTAAGCAAGAATACTTATTCAATTTTTTTTGTTTTCAAAAATAATTTATTTAAAGAAACAGAATTGCAGTGTCAAATTTCCTTGTACAGATTTTTGAAACTGCGAGCGTTTGGAGTATGCAGTATTGTCTATATACATTAAAATCTTGATACAGCTAGTCTGGTGATATTTTGCCTTTCTCATAAAATATTCATGATCCTTCTCAGTATAATGCAGGGCATAGATAACACTAAAATCCACACAAAAGGAAAATGGCTTTTTCATTCAGACATTCTTAAGGTATGCGAATGGTTTAAATGAAAAGCAAAACACAACATGGAAATTTTTGAAAAATTTATATATGGAAGGATGAAATCAACAAAAACAATGCAATTTACAAATCACTCAGAGTATTTTTGAAATGGATGTGGTTAGTAAGGTGGAATACAATTTAAGAATAAGGACTGGAAGAAAACCCAAGCGAATGAAAACATCCTCGCCATATCAGCACCTCATTGCCACAAATGGGCATCACTAACCCGAAGACTCTCTGCGCCTGCGAACTGCATCTCTTAATGATCATTTAAAACCCTTTTTTCTTGTGCGTCATTCTTTCTCATGTAAATCTTTTCTCTTCCAGCGCATCTCCTCCTCCTCCCACCGCACGCAAAACCAGCTGCACGCGGTGACGGGGTAATCCCGCTTTTTGCATGATTAAAGATGATGGATAACCTGGGCAGATAAGAATCGAGGCCGTTAACGGTAAATCTGCGCACCTCAAAATGTCAGAACGCCACCAGCAAGCTCATCTCTAAAGACTGCGAGAATTAACGCGCACATATTAATCGGGGGAGAATAACAAGGCATCCTTTAAAGAATGATCACCTCCTGTATATTAAAACGTCCCAGCCATTGCCCCGAAGAGGCCCCCTCCGACAGTAAAAACTGCTTTACTACACAAAGAACATTATGCTCACAGCCCGCTGATTAAACTCATGATGTTTTTGATGGCTGAATGTGTTTGCGACAGAACTGAAAAGAAAGAACAGGCAATGTGGACAATGTCAGGGTGATGAGAAGAGCACAATTTAAATGGTAGCGTGCATTTTACAATGATCATAAATGTGACTGAAACAGGAAAAAAGAAATTACATAGCATAAAGGCTTGCGTATATTTACCGGACTGTTTCCTTCCCTTCAATCGCCCTATTCTCTGTATGTGTGTGCGTGCATCCCTTTCGGACCAGACAACTAAAGCAGATAGGGGATATTACAGTACAGTACACTCGCCGCCATCGCCTTGAGACGTATGACCCAAAATGATGCTCAGAAGACACTCGGTGACCTCCCGCCAGCCAGCCCCTTGTGATTAATTCATCGTGCCCTTGAAACCATCTACCAGATATCCTTGCGATTCGCCTGTAATTCCCGGGGTTTCCAAAACCCTACCTCAGAGAACGCTGGAAGTCTGGGAGTTATTATCGCTCGGCGCAAAAAAAAAAAAAAAAAAACCGGGAGGGAATCTGCACATGGTGCTTTATCAAACAGGATGATTCTTGTAAAAAATGTGTGTACGCGCAAATGTGTATGCGAGCGCGTGTGCCGAGAGCTGTCGCCGCGGCAGACATTGCGGTATTTTTATATGCCCATCTCCTGACCAAGGATTCGGCCATTGCAGCACCTCTGTGCCGGAGCAATTTCAATTCTATGACGGAGGGAATGTCTATTCATCTGCTCTCTTTTCTGATTATATGCTGGACAGCAAAATTTGGAACCGCAGAATGCTATTTCTTTCTTTCTTTTTTTGCCTTCCGCCATTACAGCGAGCACGGCCATCACAAGCACAGAATGAAGAGAGCAATCTAACATCCAGGGATATGAATTTCTGATCAGCGGACTGCTGTGAAGACTTACAGTAATCCCATTGGACAGCTCGCTCCAATGAAGGTGAGGAGCGGGCTGCCACAATTGAGGAGCTCGGGGTTGCCAGCATCTGCCCATAATTTAAAACCGTATGATCACTGGAGTGTGCTTGGTGAAACAACAATCTGTAATTGAACTGTTGGAACAGTTATGCAGATTATATTACCCTGAGCCAGCCCTTTAACCTATTAACTTTACAGTGTGTGCCTTCTCAAAAAAAAAAAAAAAAAAATTTTGTAAAACATATCTGCCGTCGAGCCCTGTTTAACAAACATTTCAACATGTTTCTCACAGCAAAAGTCAGCTTCATGAAGTAAAAGTCACTCAGCACAGCTTTGTAACACCAATTTGAATAGAGCCTCAAAAATTAATGAGCCTCAAAGATGGGTTTTACCGCTCGAGAGTCTGACAGTGATTGGCGTACAGCTAAAATGTTTTCGACTAGGTTATGGATATAGTTTCCCCCAATTGGGGCATACTGAATAACCCCAGCATTTGAGCCTGGCTTAAGACCTCCGCCACGGTAAAAGACCTCCACCTAGTCACTCTCTTAGTGTATTCTAATGTGATTTTCAGACGAGCTCCTGAAGCCTACAGTCGGATGAGAGGTTTGAAGTCTCCGTAGGATCCTTTGAGTACACACCAGTGCAACAAAGTTGACCAAGGCTTTTAGCGTGTTAGCCCAGCACAGACGAAGCACAGCCTCATAAAGGTCATAAGTGAGAGTTCCATGGTTTCATGACCAAATGAACTTTGCAAATGTTATTGCAATAGCAGTTCAGGTGAAGGTGCCCTTTAAGCGTCTTTGAGCAGCCCAGTGTCACCTTTTTCCAGAATTTAAGTGTAGCACAGATGCAGAAGAAGCACCAATCCTTGTTAAATCCAATGATATGTTAAGTGCCAAGGGGAAATCAAATTTCATCTATGCTATATGAGCACTGCATTACCCTATTCTGTCAGAGCTATATTTTCATTGCCACTTCTAAACAATAGGACTTTTAACCCAGTTTCATCAGACTTACAGTAGAGCCTTAAGGGTAGTTTATACAGGTAAGCAGATATTCAAAGAGATGCTCCTGCTTTACTCTAAACGACAGGAGATGTTTTTCTGTGATAGCTCTTTGTAAAACAAATTTTGTTTAGGCTTAACTGTAAAAAAAAAAAAAAAAAAACACTGCACACATGAAGGACATCTTACCATTTGTAAACTATGCTTATTTGTAATTATTGTCTGCTTTTAAGATGAAGGTGTTTTAGACTGAAATTCGCCAGCAATAAAGCAGCGAACTGAAATGACTTGCCAGTTATTTACTTCGGCCCCCATTCAAATTGAATACAGTGTTAGGCGGCAAGTGGTAATTTTTCCTTGCCTCATTCCTGAACGAACAACCTCTTAACCTGGATTTAAATACATGGTGGATTGGGTTCTTTTGATCACAGACTGTGTCTTTCATACATCTCAAGCTGCAATGATGAAGTGGCACCAAATAATTAATAACACATTTCTGGGCTATAGTTCATTATTCACAAAGGAGCACTGAAATTAATTTATACCAATGACCCTGTGTAGTGAGAAGCAAAATGTAACCCGACTGAGGCGTAGACTAAAGCAGACATGTTAATAGAAATGTCCAGTGATTCAAAGAGCACGTCTCCAACATCACAATACATCTGCTTGCCACATTTCTTCAGTTGGCTTGATGTGAAAGATGAGTAATTGGCATTGTGTGGCCATAGGCTCAAAGACAAGACTAAATATTGTTCCTTAATGCCTAGTTTGCTGACATGGGCTCACTGCAGAGGAGGCAAAGTCATGCAGGATCCGACAAACATTTTGGGAAAGACCTTTACATGCTGACCTTCCAGAAATCTTCTGGCCAAAGAGTCCACAGGTTTATGTGGGACAAATACAGTTGATGACAGAGGTCAGAACACCTGAAAGTACGCTCGACTGCAGGCTCCTTCAAAGGTAGACACAGCATTTGGTCAAAGTAGGAGTACTCTCACGAGGTATGATATCAAGCATGTGACCACGCACACCTCAATGTTCAAAGTTGCCTCAACCAAGAACATCTACCAAGTGCAATTGCCTATCATTGAAATTGCATACCGTCCATTAATCCCGCTGGATATCGCACACAAACCTATTCAGTCTAAAGCACTGGATAATGGGGTGCAGGAACTATATCTCGATCCAACCCACCGCAGTACAAGGGTAGCAGATAACGCTTCCTGGATAATCAGCCTAGTGCCTCAACAATAAAACTGACGCAGACATTAAAATTGTAACAATCCAAACTCGGCATAAAAGACAAAAAAAGTCCCGCTCAAAGCAGAAGAATCAGCATTAATAGTTGATGTTGATGAGGGGGAAATAATTCATCGTTAGAGAGAATAATGTAACGTGCTGGTTTTTGAAGTTAGGGGCTGAGGCGGATGGAGTCATGGAATAAAGGCTCGGTGAAGTGCAGTGGAACCGAGATTGTGCCAAGTGATGAGGAGCAAACTATGAGCACATGAGCGCAAGCATCAGCAGAGTTTGCTCGAGCGAATTAATTCACCTGAGTAGCACGAGAGGAAAAAACATTGAATATTAACAAGGCTCTTATTATAATTGCATGATTAAAGTAGCCCTGGACCACAAATATAACCATTATTTCTGCATTTTACATCCTGGCTTAATGGAATCAGTGGAAGATATACGGTATGTATACATTATGTTACACTACCTCTGAGTGCCTGCGATGATGTCTCTTTTTGGGAGGGTTACGCAGGCAGGAAGCAGGTGCTCTTGTCAGCCTGATGACGGACAGACAAAGGGGCCAATCTGAGAGTGATCATTCCACTTCCTGTGACCAAAGTGAAGCTTCCTGGTCTGAAATGAGAAAGCAGGAGTCGTAAAGCACCTTAAACGTAACAGAATAAAAAATAGCTTGGGATGCCAAAATGGGCCACCAGTGAGGAAGCATTATTAAAGCAGGTTAAGGGAATGAAATTACAGAGAGGAGCGAGGATTGGTACAAAATGGCCACCAAGTATGAGGGTTACATTAGACTGATGAAAGCCCAGAGCCTGATCACAGCCAGAAGGTGAAAACTTGTAAAAAAAAATAAGACATAATAAAGGCAGTGGCTGTTGCCGCATAATGAAAGTCATGCCACTTGAGGTTGTATGGGAGTATCTAATCTGGGCAGGCATATCGTTTCTGAAGAAATGGCCTGGCTTTGCATGGGAGATGTTCTTTGGCTGACATGATGGACCTCCTACCATCTTAGACTCCTCCGTACGCATGATGAGTGTCTCACACTTGGGGTTACGGTAAGTTCATGCAAACGCTTAAAGTAAATTTCTGAAGCATACGGTGAGAGGACCAGGGCGATGTAATCAATTTACGGCTTTTGCCAAAGCGATGCTCATGGGAATAAGCTGAGGCTGCTCACCGCTCCATCCTGGAAATACGATGAAAAATGTTTGGACGGCCCCACAGATTCTGCCCAGATAGACTGAGGGATGATGTTTGTTCCACAGCACAGGGCATAGAATCCCTCACAATCACTTCACATGGAATATTCATGCCGCCAAACAAATTTTGAAAATAACCTTGTTTTTTTATATATTTTTTAAAATACGCAGGTCCCATTTCACTTTCAAATAAGTACTTATGAAGGCAGTTTGCATCTTTGCCCAAACCTTTTGGTTCAGATAAGTTGTATTTAAGATAATAGTATTTTATTTAAAATGGGGAAAAAAGTGTGTTCCCATTCAACTGAGTCCTTTCACATCACTGCCTCAAGTGAATATATTTCCACGTAGAGCTCAAAGAATGGCTTATTCCAAGTCTTGTTGTCATGCTTACATGCAAAAATTATTACTGAGCACAGGCCCAAATTAGCCTGTTAAATTTCAGCTGTGGCAAAGTATGAAGAATAAGTACATGAGCAGGAACAGAGCCGCAATGATGCCTGTCTTTATCAGCTGGGGAGCAGCACTCCAATCTACCCCAGCCAGGTGGGTTATTTAGCCCCAGACCCAGCACCAGCACAATAGAGAGTGATTATCTCTCTCAGACACAAGCTTGTCAAGTTGGCTCAGCGAATATACAAATACACTTAAAAGTCAACTTACCTTTTCTCAATGCAGACATGCATAGTGTTTCTAAGGCAATACCATGTCATCCACTCTTTGCCACTGAAATATTAGTATTAGTAGTAGCAGTAATAGCGGTAACCGCAGCAGCAGCAGCAGTAGTAGTACTACTACTAGTAGTAGCAATAGTAGTAGTCGTGGTGATGGTAGTTGTTTGATTTGCCAAACATTGTCTATACGGAACATTTACAAACAGGCTCTGCATGTTCATGTGACCTCTGCATGGATACTCCTGCTGTCTGAGCTCTATCAGATAATTTAACAGGACCAAAGAACAAGAGGAAATCAGGAAAAGATCGAAGCAACAATTTTTTAAATGTATTTTTTTATTTCGAGTAAGCAACTGTCAGAACCTCAAACAGATTTGGGAGAAAAAAGTGGCAAAATATTTGTTCACACTCCCTCCCTCCAACAACCAGCCAGCCATGTCGCTGTAATTTTACAGACTGACTTTGTTTATCACAAGCATAATGGGATAGGTACGATACTGCAAACGCTACTGCTAATGGAAATGAATCCATTTACAGCAACTTCACAGAAAATGTGTGTATGCCTCCAATTTATAGGCAAAAAAATGGCCAGCAATCAGTTAAAGCATTTTTCCAGATCTGCCTGACAAGCAGTGTTTCTGGATTGTCCTAAATATCACTGTGGACAGCGGTCCTAATATAAACAAGATGTATTTTCTTTTTGTGCCGTTGGCGTCTATACTTTGGTCTTGTGCAGGGACACTGGCACCCCTGACTGGCAATGCACAAACAATACAAAAAAATATATAAACAATACAATAAAAGAGAAATGCAATACACCAACATGTGTGAAATACTTTACTTTATTAATGTCTCGATGGAAACAACCAAAATCATAAAAATAATTTAATACAAAATGAATTTTGACAAAAATCAAGGTTTCATAATAACTGGCAGCTCTCATTTCGTACTTAGTGCAACCGCCTCTGGCAACAATAACAACATGGAGTCTTTTCCTGTAATTTTTGACAAGGTAACATCCATTGACTGTATAAAACAGGTTACAGTTCACATTTGGGGGGATTTTGGACCATTCCTCAAAGCAGATCCCTTCAAGATCCTTCACATTCTTGGGTTTGTGTTCAACAACTGCCCATTTCAACTCATCCCGCAGGTTTTCAATGGAATTGAGCTCTGGCGTCTGAGAAGGTCATTGCAGAATGTTAATTTGTTGTCACAGAACCATTTCTGTGTGGATCCTGAGGTATGCTTTAGGTCATTGTCTTGTTGGAAAGTCCATCAATGGCCAAGTCCCAGCCTTCTGGTGGAGGCAACCTGATTGTCAGCCAAAATATCCTGATACTTAGTGGAATTCGTTATGCCATTAATCTTAACCACTATCCTTGGACCTCTTGAACTAAAACAGCCCCAAAACATGACTGACCACCATTTTATTTCACCATGGTCAGAAAATATTTTTTTTCTGGCAACAGTTCCAAACAACTTATGGTTGTGGAGGTGGCGCCTGATGGTCCTTTTTGAAACCTGGTGACCCCAAGATGCTATCAAGGCCTCCAATTCCTTCACAGTGATTCATGGGGATTTTGTTGGTTCTTTCACCATCCACCTCAGTATCCTGGGGGGCAAAATTCAGTCACGTCCTCTACTCTTGAGGCTTTTAACAGTTCCGTATCTTTAAAATTTTTTAAATAATTGCCCTGACAGTGCTCAGTGGCATATTCAATCACTTGTGAATCTTCTTGTAGTTTGTACCAGATCTGTGAAGGTCTATGGCCATCTGTCTCCCTTGAACCGACAGTTGTTTTGTCTTCTTCATGGTGTTGGATGACGAAGGGATATTGCTTGTGTGTTTCCTAATTTTTATATTTTTGTGGAATTTAACACTGTACCTGGTTTAATTTTGGTAGATGTTATTTACAATAATCTTTCAGGGTGCCATTAATTGTGAAACCTTGATTTAGAGGAAATTCATTTTCAAGTAAATCAGTAAATGATTCTGGTTGGTGCCACTCGAACAATTAAATTGTACAGTATTTCTCACGATGTTATTTAGAGTTTTATATATATATATATATATATATATATATATATATATATATATATATATACCTGTGTTTTGAATTTTGAGACACATTAAATGTAGAAAACTGAAAATATTTCATCTTTCATTTGCAAAACAGGTCCTTAATAAGATAGCAGGAGATCTAATTATTTCCTGCATAAATTAAAAGTGAGTGCTTAGCATGCACAAAGGAAGCCAGCACACCGGTATAATTAATTTCATATTATTATGAATGTTTATATTTGATAATTGTAATTCAAATTTCTATGGGGTGAATATCTCCTTTAAAGGAAAATGATTTTATACACTTGACTTCCTGTAATAATCAAGGCCTTTCTATCCCGATAACAGAAGGTTACGACTGAGTGAATAATTCAGTAGGTTACCGAAACTGTGGCAGCACAGAAAGTACTAATCTTATATGGAAGCTGTAAAAGATATTAGCGAACAATTGCAGAAAGTGACACATTTAATAGAGAAAGATTACCCCATGCTACATCAATTTAATTTGAATTGAATACATTTCACAAACGGTTTCTTGGATGCAGCCGAGACATTATGTGGAGACTCCTAATGTCATTGAAGACCACTTTGAATTCCCCCTGCCGATTCTGCTTTGTTGTTCACTCGGTCCAATATTCAAAAGAAAAAAAAACATGAGGACAGGTGTCATAGAGACCACAGCAGGATCCACTGGTTTTCAAAAATTATTTTACTTTTTTTATTTATTTAATTTTTTTTTTTTTTTTTTTGCAACCATGGGGAAGTTTAATCAGGAAGGAAATGTGCCTGATGGAAAAAGGGCAGGCATCATTCAGCAGAGTTAGCTTGCCTTTAGAATAGAAGGGACAAATCACATCCCGTCCTCGGCTCTGAGTGGAAATGCAGCCGATCAGGAGGTGACAGTGGGGAATTATGAGTAAATGCATGTGTGAAAAATGATGGGCTACAATCTGTGCCCTTAATCTCCTCCTGAATGGCAAGTTGGTCCCCAGTCTGGCAGACACCATTAATTTTAAACTGTACTTACATTACAGGAACTAAATACAATATAGGGACTAAATTTTTCTTCCTCACCACATGAAGAAACCAAAGAAAAGAGTGTCTATTTTCCAGAATCAAAGTTTCTGTACGAACAGAGCGTTTATACACATGCTGAATCTGAAAAAATGAGGTAAAGTTAAAAACAGATATAGTTTCAGGACTGCATTTCTGAAAAGTTGAGATGAAAAATATTGGATATATCTTCCAGTATAAAAACACAGACACACACACACGCACGCACGCATACATATCACATTTTACACCTTGGGTGCAAGAGAAAAGAAATCATTTGCGAACGAGAGATAGTATAAATGATGTGCAGATTTGATATTTTAAGTTGAAGCATATTCCAGGCATTCACAAACACTTTAATTTACATAATCAAAAATTTGAGCATGTCTCAAAGAGAAATCAATATATATTATTGACAAACATGAAAATAAAATGTCTTTGACGAACGCGATAGAATTTTAGTGACCCCTAGTGGCTAAAACACAAAAGGCTTCATTACCGTTTTGACTTTGCTGCCAGCAGGGATCCTGCGTGTGGACCCTCTGACATCAGTGACAGAGCTGGTCATACTAAGATAAACAACAGGCCAACAATAAAGCGAGTAGAAATCGTTGACATTATACAATCCATATGGAGCTTTATAAAGTGGCAGCACCCAAGTCATTCTGAGTTATTTGAATTTTGTTGGAGTGTGTCTTTTCCTACAGCCAGAGAGAATAGAAAGGAAATAATAATTCATTCCACTCCCGACAGTGTGCTATCTGCTTAATACTGGCCTGTCACAAACAGATGAACTCTTGAAATAAGATATGTGACTTGAATGCTGAAGTAATGGTTTGTATACAAATAAGCATGGACTGCATTGTGTATTAGTTCATTAAACAGCCCTGCATGTACGCAGCCGTGCCCGTGTCAAGCACTGCAGCTGAACCTGTTCTGAGCTGCCTCTTTATTACAGAGTCCATTACAAATTTCTGAATGTTTATTTAGCACTAGAGTGCCACCTTCCTTATCTCCTGAAAGGAACAGCCAAATATATAAATGCATAAACAGACGTTAAATCTGCAGTCATAATCTCAAAACCTGTTTGACATAGTCAACTTTCCATTCTTCACCATGAGACTGAGTTTTATATGGCCATTTTTAATGTCACCATTGCAGTTTTCTACAGAAATTTTCAGAACACTTGTCATCTATGCAAACTAATGTCATTGGCTAGTTCTTGCCTGATGTGATGCTTTGTATCTTAGCAATCATGAGTGTCATTTGACGAGAGCAGAAATCAACTAATCATTATGGCTACAGATTCAACCGTCAACTCAACGGAACATTTCACTGACACCCTTGATATTTTATGACTAGAGGAGGTCGCAGTGGGGTGAGGTGAAGCCGGCACTGAATATTGCATACGAATACTGACATGTTTTGCAGCTCACGATCCATTCACGCACTTGTAGTTGTACATACATTTAGTTCATTTCTATTAATTTGAATGCCATTTTATCCTATTTTCACAAGCACACATGATCCGCTCGCAAGAGAATTATAGTTTATCTGAATAAAAAAAGTGAATAAATGACCTTATTTGAACCTAAAACTCAGTAAGAGAACATACTCTGGTGAAGTGTGTCCTGTTTATCAAATAGCCACACACCTCAGCCTTTAAAAAATGGTTCTGTCATCCTCGTCCTCTGTAGTCCCTTCAGCTCATTGAGTTGTGTCAAGTGTAACCGGATAGATCCAGACGCTGAATCACTGAACACGCCGAAGTTGGCCTTTTATTGAGAAAACTGAAGAACAAAACTGAAGGAGCTTCTCAGAGCTGAAGAGTGTTTTCCGTAGATTGGTCCATGGTCAGGCAGAAACCAGACAAGAACTTGAGGACGAGGCAGTGCAGCGTCAAAGGGACTGGTCTGAGGTCATAAACCGGGATGGCAAGCCAAATGAACCAGGGAACACTGGCAAGGTGCATGACTTTGAACAGGAGCGAAGAAGGTACTTAGATAAGGCCATTTGCCACAACAAAAGACCCAAGAGGGGATTCTCCCAATAAATACTGTAGATACTTGGTTTTTAGTGAAGATACACCAATGAGAGAGGACAAAAGACATAAAAAAAAAACAATCCAGCAAGCAGAAGACATAGACTTGGACCTAAAATACACAGGACAACAATCAAAGAAATGTAAAATGCCAGTGAAGGCATGGGGAGTGAACCAAGAAGGGAGGGGAACGGAATGAGATAAGAATTAAATAATGAAAATCAATTCACAAAATGAAACCAAAACTGATAAGGACAACTGGATTGTGGGGAAAACCTATTAAGGAAATTCTCAGGGCGTGACGGAGTTGATTGATATTTCTCTTATATATTTTTGTGTAAGAGCATGTACATACCAAATATCTTACCTGGGCTGTATGATCAAAGAATGCCTGACCTGTTTAAAAATGACTAAAGGCTAGAAACAGGAGAACAAAAGTGATAGGTGTCATTTGGAATTTGTAAATTGTACCTAACAAACTCAGACCTAAAGCATTACTTCTGATGGCAAAATAGAACCTGTCACACAAAGAACCACATTTGCTGAATTCATGACATTCTGCAAGCTGAGTGCAATGTGAACTCACTAAACTAGTCTAGTCATGGTATGGTGTCATTTTCAAATTGACATCCTTATATTTAATACATTTAGATTTACAGGAATAAAGAAATGGCATTCAGTTGCGGTGGACACAAAGACTAAGTTGGTTAAATCAGCCTAAATGTGATGTAGAACTCGTCTAACAAAGAGACATTATAAACAATGAATAAATGAATTTCTATGATTGAAGATAATATTGCAGTAATTGATTTTCAGTGAAAAGAACCATGTCAGTGGAGAACACAAAGGAAAGCAAAGTGCTTTGTTACAACCTACAGCAAGCGCTAGCTGAAAGAGTAGTTCCGTCTCTCCACTGAAATAAATAATAAATCACGAGGACAGGCTGAAATAAGAAGGCCGTCCGCATTTGATTTGCCTCAATTGTACTTAGCTAGACCTTTAAGGTTGAGTCTGTCTGTTTCCCAACTCCTTGAATTTGGTTCCTACATTCTGCAATACAATGCAACCCCTTCACACAGAGCTGCAGTATACTGCTACTCAAAGCTTATGTTTGCCCTGACGCTGCTTTCTCATCCTTTCAGCTGACATGTTTGAAGTACATCTTAAGTTTATTAGAAAATAAAAAAATAAAATATAGCTGCAATCAGCAATTTCCGGGGTTCAAGCCAAGAAAGACCATTAGTAGTTGAAAGCTTTAACAGCTTAATTAAAAACCACTTTAAGAGTATGTTGCAGGTATTTATGAGGACCTATTTTGCCAGTGTAATGATTGGACCAACAACTTATGATGTATAGTCTGATTTGTGTTACACCACGCCTATTTTTTGCATTTGTAGCACCCCCTATCTGTCAATGTTAATGAAATTTTCACGGTATGTTTCAGGTATTTATGTGGACATATCCTGCAAGTTATGATTTATAGTCTGATTTGTGTTATACCATGCTGCTTTGTTTTGCATTTATAGCGCCCCCTATGGGTCAATTTGAATTAAATTTTCAGGGTATGTTTCAGGTACTTATATAAATATATCCTGTGAGTTTTATGGCTATAGGACAAACAATTACTGATTTATAGTCTGATTTGTGTCATGTCATGCCCATTTTTTGCATTTATAGCGCCCCCTATAGGCCAATTTGCATGAAACTGAAAATGGCGGAAAATCCAATATGGCGGACCTTAGGGGTCCTTCTGGGAAAGTTGTACAGTTTGGACCAAGGAATGTCTGTACCAAGTTTCGTGTAAATTGGACTTACAGTATAGGAATTATGACCTTTAAAGCGAAAAACTGTTTTTTATCAATAATAGCACCCCCATCAGGCCGATTGAGTTAAAAATGGCTAGGGCAGCATTTGCACACAACTTCCAACCAATGTGCGAAATTTCAGGTTTCTCCCATTTACCATCTCACAGGAATTTGCAAAAACATTTCTGAGGAAGAAAAGAAATAATAATAATAATAATAATAATATAATAAACCAGCACAAAAACAATAGGGTTTCAGCCCTACGGGCCTGAACCCCTAACAATAATAATAGTCACTAAACACTAGTCAAGGAAGTATTTGTCATTAATATAAAAAAGGTGAGGGAGAAGTAACATGTTTAGAGGATTACACCAAAAGCCAGCTTTTAAAATTTTCCTTTAATTTTCTAGAATTTTAAAGCCAGTGCTCCGAGTCGATGAGAAACGTGTCACTCACTTTCTTACAAGTCAAACCCCTATCAAAATATTTTATAAAATGGATTCAGATGCAGAAAATCGCTCATTAAGCATGTCATAACATGAAGTGATCAGCAGGATCCAGAAAACGAATAACAAAACTATAAAACAACCTTAATCTACAGTAAAATCCTCAAATATTTGGACTTTAACATGCCTAAATATTATTGTTATTTAGCTGTCTACCAAAGAATATTGGAGTTGCAGTTAAATAATTAAATGATGAAGACTTTTGTCTTTAATTCAAGAGTATTTATCTCAAAATGATTTAGGAATTACTGCACTTGTCCCAACTTTTTAAGGGCCCAAAAGCAATTAAACAAGTAGCGGCTCAATGGTTCTATGGCCCAGTATGTGCTATTCCCACATTATTATGCCTCCATCACACACAGCGGTCAGGAGCCATACTATTTTCCGGTTGTCCATCCGTGCGTGCATCTGTCACATTGTCTACCACAGATATCTTGTCCGTGCTATACTTGCTGATGGAGAGGAGGGATTTTCATCAAATCAGACAAGGCAACTTCCAGCAGAGGGCACCTGAACTGATTAGGTTTTGGAGGTCATCAGGTCAACATTACACAAGGTCAGTTGTATGTGGGGGCCGAAGATCAACTTTTTGGTCCAAAGCTATGGCTGGCGGTGGATTGGCAATCAACGCTTCTTGTTGAGTTGTACCTTGTTTAATTTACACATAATCACCTAAAAGTTCAAGAGCCGATGTCAAGTGTGGCATTTAAATTTAAAATCTGTTACTGTTAACTCCCAATATGAAGTCCAAAGACCAGTCACTGCCAGTGAAGCAATCCGTCATCAGGCTTAAAAATGAAAACAAATCAATCAGAGAGAAAGCAAAATATATATTGATGAGGCCAAAATTATTTGGCACATTATTGAAAACAAGCACATAATTATGGGCTCAGTAACACTGAAAGACGTAAAATATCATGGATAACAACAGTTGTGGATGACAGAATAATTCTTTCCCTGAAACCAAAAACAAAAAAATCCTTCGGGACAGTTGTCCATATCAAGAACACATTCCAGGAGTTAAGCATGTTTCTAAAAGTAAACAATGAAGAGAAGACCTCACCAGAGTAAATATAAACCGTTTACCGCAAGATGTCACCCAATGGTTAGCCAGAAAAACAGGAATATCAGAATAAAGCCATAAAGCACTTTAAAAAGCCTGCACAGCTTTGGAACAACTTCCCATGGACAGATGAGACAAAAAAGTACTTTTGCCAGAAAGATAGGTTGAGGGGAGTATGGATAAGGTAGGAAAATTCTCATATCCAACAATTATCTCCTGAACTGTGAGGCATGCCTGCTTGTTTTTTATACATTTGACAAAAATAGCAGAGTGTGAATTCCAAATTACATAGAGCTCTTTTTTTCTGGTCAGATTCAGCCAAATACTTCAGACCTCATCGGACCCTGCTGAAGGACAATGTCTCAATGCCTAATGCAAAACCATCCTACGACTTTTTGGGCAAAATAATATGAATGTTCCACACTGACCAACTCAATGACCTGACCTGAAACCTAGAGAGTAAACATTTCCCTTACGAAGGGAAAAATTGAAGACACCATGCCTCAAAAAACAGGAACTGTAGACAGCTGCAGCTAAGGCCTGACAGAGCATTATCAGGGAAGAAATCCAGTGTTTGGTGATGTCTATGGGTTCCAGACTTCAGCACCATCATTGCCTAAAAAGGATTTGCGTCCAAATAACGAAATGATAATTTAATTTACGATTATGTCATTTGTAAAATTACTTTTAAGCCACTTAAATGTTGGGTTTATGTATAAAATGGTAGTAATTGCAACCAGGTTCATATAATATTTTTGACAAAATCCTTAAAGTGCACCTATTAAGTTACTTTTCATTGGTCGTTCGAGTATTCTTGAAGTCTACTAATAGAGGTTTAAATGCGTCATTGTGAAAAAACACTTGAGTTTCCTCATGCTGGCCATTTCTGCAGTACCAGTGTGTGAAACTGTTGAACCCCCAGTGTGCTGTGATTGGTGAACTTGATCACTTACTTGTGATTGGCTAACTGCTTCGCACATGTCAGAAATTTCACGCCCCTTACTATAAATGGATTCCCACTCCAGAGATGAGCTTTAGAAACAAATATGGGTGTAGCCTTGTGGGCGTAACCCGCTTGATTCAAGGGCGTGCCAAACTATTTGCTTTGTGCAAAAATTCAACTGGTGACATCACCAATTGATGAAAAAAAATGGCCAGAAGGTATTGGGGCATTTCAGTCAGCTGTGGAGCAGTGTGTTTTGCGGCAGATTGAGCTTCTTCTGGAGGTGACTTTGAGTTGTTTTCTGACACAGACCTTTTAAATGTGCATAAAAACGATATGATTCACACAACGACATTAAAATAATTAAAAGTCATAATAGCAGCACTTTAAATCTGAAAGTTGACACTTCACTTCTTGATAGTTTTATATCTAATCCATTGTGGTGGCATACAGCCAAAACGAATAAAAAATTGTGTCACTGTCCAAATACTCACGGATCTGCCTTCATGTCTTGTTTGTAGCCCGGGCAGGTTATCACAAAGAGCAGCAAAATTTCCATGCAGAACAACAGCACATACAAAGCATATAAAAGCATGTTCACATATCTGCTGGATTGCTGTTCCTTAATTTGCCCTGCTACAGTGAATATTTAAGCAGATATTATGCAAAACATAATCCATTTGAAAATGGACTGGGACAATTGCTGTATAAATGTTAAAAATCACAATATAGTACTCTCATAATGGCAGAGGTTAAAGTAATTAATTGTTATCAAGTGTAATGTTTGTCAGGGTTCTGTTATGAATCTGCAGTACTCTGAAAATTTCAGCACAAAAAAATGTAACTGAACAATTTATAGTGGAATCATTTGTATAAAAAGCTTGAAATATCTTGTTGTTTCATATATTGTTAATTCCACATTTAAAAAATACATACTGAACATGCACAGTGTGTCGCTGGATTAAAATATGTGAAAATTATTGGACAATGCTCTATGCCAGCACCATGCTCCTGTACCAAGCTTTAAAGTATGTCGAACATTTATAACAATTATGCCCAGAAATACAGAAATATTCTGGATAAGAACTTGGCTTCAGGATAAATGAGTTCAAATATTCTTTAATGGTCCCGTCTTGTCACCAGGCGCGCAGCCGATTAGCCATTAGAAACCATCTCAAAATCTGTTTCTTTGTGGCATCACAGGGCTCGAAATTAACTTTTTTACTTGGTAGCGCTATGCTCCCAAGTTCAAAAAGTTAGGAGCGCAAGCCAAAATTTAGGAGCGCACACACCGAAATCTTAGAAGCACCAATATACATTGTATATATTATATTTTTTTATGTTTAAAAAACTACAGTATAACACTCCACAATCACAAGACAACTGTCTCCAACTAATGAAAGTTATTAAACAATATGACAGTCTTGAGTTCATTGATTAACAAACGTTTCCACTACATTGGCTTTATGCCATATCCTGAGGACAGGATTTGAAATTGGGTCTCCTGGCTCTCTGCCCTTCCATCCATCTCTTCACTGCCTGTGAGGCATCAAATATGTCCAGAGGAGGACCCTCCACACTGATCCGAATCAAATCTTCAACTGTACTGGGGTTAAATGCAGATCTGAGGTAAAGTCGTAAAGTCTTTGTTTTCGCCTTTATATTGCAATATGAATCAGTCTACAGAGGCAACTTTGTTATTTGTTAGCTTATTATAACATAAGCAGATGTTATAATGAGTTGGATACGTTTGCTTTAAGATATATGCCACACGCCATTTTCATCTAATTTCTGCATTTTCAGGAAAACTCAGCGTGTACAAGCAAATGTATAAATGCTTACAGGTCGAATGACGCGCGGGAAAAAAAATGTGTTTTTTATGAATTTTGCAGATAGGCTACTTAAGATATGGGCGAAGAAACCGAGACGTAGATTTTAGGTCTGTGCAAGCGCAGAACTGTGAAGCAGCATACTTTGATAGGTTGCAAAATTTGACAGAATGCCGGACCTACTCGTTGACGCACATCTGTCACAGCATTTTCAGCGTTCCGCTTTCTCCATGTATGGAGAAACTTTCATGTTTAAAGTGTTTGGACCCAGAACTGTTATCTCTGAGATCCGGGCCATATTCTTTGCAATGAACACAGTGCATTTCACCTTCTTTAAAGCTCAATTTTCAAAATTTGCCACTCTTTGTGAAAATAATAAACTCTTTTGCCGCGGTTCGTCTGAATCACCTAGTCATTGTCATGATTCTCAGTTTCAGTAACTTTTGTTACCAACTTTTTTTGAGCGTTAACGGTACCAAAAAGTCTTCTATTGTTCTTCGTTTCATTTTCCCGAAATCTTGTGTATAGTTACAGTAGTAACTCTCAGTACCACGAAATGGAGTGATTGATGGCTAATATTAACCATTCTAGAATCAGGACTGAGGATCAGGACGTTAAGCTCCTTTTTGATTGATCAGAATGGTCACTGTCAGCTCAAGGGAACACACTGGGTGCGCTCCATTCTTTCACCGTTACGCCTGGCTGCGGTATGTCCAGTAGATGCATGTACAGCTCCGACACATACGCCCATCTCTATTTAAGTTGCAGCAGCGGTTTGCATGCCTAATGACTACCAAATGTACAGAATAAGAGGAGTTTAGTTTCACCAATTTTCATTTAAAGATCCCAGAGCCGCATATCACCAAAACAGTCGCAATTTCGAGCCCTGCATCATATGGTGAACTGACCACCCAGAGGAGTCATGGACTAATACATTTCAGCTAACCAGACAATCAGTTCCTTAATTATTCTCGGAGGTCTCGCCCCTTGTGATGTCACAACAGACAGATTTTAAAATGGCTTTTAATGGCCAACTGGCTGTGCACCTGGTGACATGAAAGCGGACCTTTAACATTAAGAAATTGTCATTGCGCAGTATTATGATTGTATCAACTGAAATTACTAAAATGTGTATTTTTACCATACAAATTAATATAAGAAATACTGTATAAACAGAAACATAACAGTACTAAAGACCTCAATGTATAGGCCTTCAGTTCCTCCTAATATTATCTCTACCCTTAGTGAGTATGAGTATAACAAGCTGTTTTACAAGCTGAAAAAAATACTGTATATTCCCTGGTTTGTCCTCTTAGTCTTTTACTAAAAAAAAATATTCACAAAATCTTACCTTTTCTATTGAAGTAAAATCATTGAAAGAAAAAATATATTGACAATTAAACATTTTCTCCAACACATGCATGCCTCATTTATTGGCACCCCCAGAAAATCCCACGATAGAAATCTAACTCACCTTTATTTCCAGTCATATTTTACATTTTAATGTTCACCCGTTTGATTAGGATCTTGTGCATGGTCGACTTCCTCTTTCATTGGCACATAAACATGAGGCGACACACGCCAATTTCATCTTGACATTCATTAATATGGGAAAGACCAGAGAACAAAGTGATGATGGTCAATGAAAAGTTGCTGAGCCAAGCACTCCAGGCAATGGATACAAGAAAATCACAAAACAGTTGAAAAATTTTTTTCCAATATCAGAGCAGTAATTAAGAAGTTTAAAACGACAGACGAAGTTGACGATCAGCCTGGGAGAGGAGATGTGTCTACATTAACCCCTTGTACAGTGAGGAAGATGGTTTGACTGGCAAAAAATTCTCTAAGGACCACAGCTGGAGAATTGCAGAGGTTAGTTGAGTCCTGGGATCAGAAAGTCTCCAAAACTACCTTCAGACACCACCTACATCATCTGAAGTTGTTGGGGAGGGTTGCCAGAAAAAAAGCCTCAGCTGTCAATCTACAAGAAACTAAAGCGCCTTAAGTTTGCCAAACATTGCTGGGACTTTCAATGGGCCCAGATTATATGGTCAGATGAGACCAAAATATTACTTTTTTGGCAACAAACTTCAAAAGTTGGTTTGGCGTAGACAGGAAGTTAGCCATACAGAAAAACCACAATATATCCACTATGAAGTATGGTCGTGGATCTTTGATAATGAGCAGCTTTTTAAATCCAAAGAACCCAGACTTCCTGTCTGGATGCATAGTATCATGGACTTTATCAAATACCAGCAAATATTAAATAAAAAAACCTAACAGCCTCTCCAAGGAAGTGCTCACTAACCTTATCATGGATTATAAGAGAAAAATCAGAGCTGTTATCTTGGCAAAGGGAGGCGGCACAAAATATCAAATTAAAAGGTTTAAATAAATATGGCTCTCATCATGAAAGATCATGAGGATAAACAATGAATACATAAGTTCTTTTTATATTGCATTTTACTCATTATCATCAAAGGGCACCAATAATTCAGGAGGGCACTGTAACATTCCCAGTGTCTGTATGGTGTTAATTCAAAACTGAGAATAAAGCATCTGGATGATAACAATCATTACAGAATGACCACCCTTGGTGCACTGGGCACATTTCGCAGGGTTGAAACTACACAGAATATCGCATATCTATCAGCTGCACTAGTTTAGGAAAGACACATACATGACTCCAGTACCTTTTCTCTATTTCTGGAAATAATCCAAAGATCTTGTAGGACCACGCATAAGTAGATTCAGAAGCCCAGTATTAGTTGTCTGGTGAGAAGCACATAAAGTGCTTGCTTGTGATGCCCAATCAGCACAGTGGTCCACCTCTAATTTGAATATGTATACTACAGAAGCACACTAGACACATCAGTCAGGGCAATAATGTGGGAATCATGATCAGATTAAATGCATGTGAAATCAATCAGCAGCGCGCAGTTGTGCCAGTCAGCAAAATTCTGGGAGACTGACAGCTGGTACCAACAGCAGTCTGATAAGTGTTGGCAAGTTGGGAAACTGGCCTGGACACAAAGCTTCACTTCTGTTCAGCAAAAGGATACCCCCCTCTTTCACAAAAGATTGCCCTGCAGTAAGTTACCAAAACCACAAAATGAATTAGAAGTAAAAAGTAGCATATATCCAGCTTGTGTATTTGAAAGGTGTTGAGCAGTGCAAGGATCAAATAAAGAAAAAAATCATACACGTATTTGCGTACCAACTTCTAGATGGTACCAACTAATAGCAACTTTTAATACTCTAGCTTGCTATTAAACATATTAAATACAAGTAAAAAATTGTATAGTAGCACGACAAATGTGTCGTAAACATACTTTTAACTGTTGCTATCTGAAACAATGACAGGAAGAATAATACCCCGTGCCCCCGCGATATAAATGTAAATAATCTAGAATATATCTTTTTCTTTTTGGCCACGTCTTAATCTTGGGGTACCGTAATTTGTAGACCTCTTATTACGTAGAAACTGACCTGCCAGTTCTGAGGCAGGGATAGACTTCAGCACGTGAAATAATCCTCTGGTATAAAATTTGAATAATCACCTGACAAAATTCATGCTCCAGGCCTGTGTTTTTTTCCCCAAGCCTTTTTGCAAATTGCAAATTTACGCAAGATTAAATAGTATCCTTGAAAATTGACGGAGCGTCTATTGTGCACGCTACTAAGATATAACAAATAGATATTAATATCGCATATACTGTTGAAGGACCCTCCTCAACCCCGAAAAACTCCATACGCTTCTTAGTTGAGGACACAAACCACTTTGACGGCTGAAAGGACGCGCGTTAATGTGAATATTATAAAGTACTCACACTTTTTAACTTACCATCATCGTCATGAGTCCTGGAAAATACCCTGACACTAACCAACTTCACGATCTTAATTGTAGCATTTAATTTTCACATATCTTTCGGGTCCACGTGTACTCGTATTAGATCTTTCTCACTGAAGTTTACCGGTACAACCACAAGATGGCAATATAATATAAAATAAATGATCACTTTTCACGAGTAAGTGTTCTGCCTCTTGCCATACAGGCATATGTTCTATTGGCCAGTCATAAAGCGAGGTTTGCGGAGACACTTGCGAATATTAAGTAGCCTACTTGGCGCAGATTCTTCTCTTTATTGCTGCAAAATTTTTAGCATCCAGGTTGATGTTTAACGTATTACATTATGTAGACATCATTCCTCAAAAATAAATAATTTCTAAATGTGAACATGTTTTGCATATACGTGAAAATAACAGTAGCCATTGAGCATGGGTCTAATGCTTCCAACAGGTTCTCAACCAAAAATATCGTTAGATTTCAGCTGATTCACGAAATGATACAGTAAAAATGATTTTTTTTTTTTTTTTTTTTTTTTTTTGACGACGTGAGCATCGCCACAGTTACTCCAAGGACATACAATTTTAAAATGGGGACATAAAAGATACATACGTAGCACTGGAGGAGCAAAATTATGATACATTACACAAAAAAGAGACACTGCAACATCCAACATACATTTTACTAGAGTTCTGTATTTAACTTGAATTATGCATTTAAAAGCAGTATTTTTCTTCATGGAAACTCAACCTCAGTTCGCAGCATTCAAATAGTGGGGTCAGGGGAATTTCTTTTTGTAGCCGGCTGCGTAGACACCGTTGGACTTGTAGCCAGTTTGTATGCCTCTTGCCCTTGTCTTTGCGGCGGTGATGGTGTGGGTGTTTCTGGAGAGGCTGGAGGGAAGAGGATAATTCATACTCAGAGATGGGTTATCCAGAAGTCAGAACATTCATTGGGCACAGCAAAATGCAATTCCAGAGTAATGCAGTCCCAGAGCATACTTGTATGTTCAGCATGGAGAGGGGGATGCAAAGAAGTGATTACAACCGTCTGTCCCATCTGTGGCTGGTGCTGGACAAGGTGGTGGGACGGGTCCGTGGGCAGCCCTACAAACATTGAAAACGCACTATGGGATTGAAGTTTTGTTTTATATTTGAGTTTTGAAGGACAACATATCTTTAAAAAAAGCAGGATAATTTGCTCGCCAGAGTTAATGTAGAACTTTATTTAGTGGTTTAAAGCTCTGTCTTGACTGAGTCATTAGTCTGGAATAACCAGGTGGCCACTGCAGTAGCATGACATGGCAGCATCTGCAGTCTTTGCCGTCTTTCTCTTTCACCTGGATTCAACAAGGTTTGGGAAATATTCCTTTGAGATTCCTGTCCATGATGACCTGACAGCATCACACAGTTGCTACAGATTTGTAGGCAACGCATTTGTGCCGCAAAACCATTCCACCACATCCCAGAGGCGCTCTACTGTATTGTCATGTTTATGGAGCCAGTTTGAAATGACATTTGCTTGGTGACAGTGTGCGATGCTGCTGAAAATATACTATAAAATGACTGTGACTGTGGTCAAAAGGGGTGGGTGGATAGTGGTTAGACTGCTGCCATAAATGGGTGCACATAGGTAACAACAATACTCCGGTAAGCTGTGGCACTGAAACAAGGGTGAATTGGTATTAAGGGGCCTAATATTTGCCACCAAAATATTATCCTCACCATTGCACCAGCAGCAGCCTGAACTGTCATCACAAGGGAGGATGAATCCATGGATTAATGTTGTTTACACCAAATTCTGCCACGAACAACTGAAAGTCGCAGCAGAAATCAAGATTGGTCAGACCAGGTGATTCTTTTCCAATCTCCGACTGTCCAGAGTTGCTGAGCCTTTGTGCACTGAGGCCTGTTTCCTGTTCTTAGCTGACAGGAGTGGAACCAGGTGTAGTTTTCAGCTGCTGAAGCCCACCCACTTCTATGTCCAACCTATTGTGTGCTCAGAGATGCTCTATTGTGCCGGACTGTTGTAATACATGATTGCAACTTATTATATCCCAAATTGACTTTTGTGGATATTTTGGATTCACCCCAACAGTTTCAATTGGAATCTTGTGGACATCAAAAACCACTAGAGAAAGAACCCAATCAATTTTGATCAATTAGTAATCAATTTCAATTATATTAATTAAGAAGTTAATTCGTGTTTATGGAGGTTCAATCAAAAGCTCAGTAATTCGTGAATTATATAGTTACATTTGACTTCATGGAGCATCAAAGATGGGGAAATTTTGGGATATACCCTTGGTGTCGGGACCAAATGCATCCTCATACATTGTATATTTCACGTAACTGTCACCTTCCTGTGGTCGCTGAGTGTGCAAGATTACAGGTATTTTTCTTGGGGTTCAGTGAGGCTCATTGATGTTTGTACCATAGATGTTTGTACAGCGATACAAGTATAAAGGCAGTAATTCTAATGGGCGTCATGTTTGTTATTGATGCATTCAAGCGGCCAGCCTGGATTTTAATTTGAGAATATTTACTACCACACAGAGTGTGAAACATGTAAGAATTAAAGCCCATTAAAATAGCCTCTGACCAAATTATTTACAAACCCTACTGTACATGAGAAAACCTACCCCCAAGCAGCATTTCTTGCAAGAGGTTGTCTATCTTAGCCAGGCCGAACAGCTTAACAAACTGCAGCTGCTCGATCATCTGCCACGTGATGCTCTGCAGAGCGGGAAGCAGAAGGAGAAGCTCGCCGAAACGGCCGCGAGAGTCGTACTGGCGGTCGTTGATGTAGTCCTCCAAGCTCATCTGTACCTGGTATCTCATGCTCTTAATCTTGGAAGGATCACGGAGACTCTTGGCATCTCAGAGCACAAAACAATCAATGAGTAAACTTATTGGCTGAGCAATTAAAAGTTTGAACATCGGATGGCTGAGAGAGTTCATTAAGCAAACAAAGCCATACTGGCATGATACAAAGGGGGCAATGCCATTCAATGGGGGGCACCTACGCAAGAGTGTGACTCATTAATTGAACTGTAATACCTGGGTCAAAAAACACAATGGCTTTGAGAGCCGCATATTCATTGTCATCAATCTGAATGTCTTGAAAGGGCAGCACCAGCTCGTCGAGAACACGGTTTGCGACCCGGCAGATCTCAGCTTCTGCACAGTTACGAAGAATTACGTGACCATTACCTGTAGGGAGAAAGCAAAAACACCTTATGAACACCAAATTTAAAAGATCACATAGTGAAAATAAAAGAGTGTTAGCAAACAGAAACGTGGCCTCACTGTGAGTTTAAACATACAAATTTACTTGGTTCTTAATTTGATTTATGGGGCGGTAATACATACGATAAATAATGTAGTTAAGCGTAGTGGAAGCCTTTGTAGCTTAACATAGCCTATTGTGGTGCACCGTAGCAATCCCTAGCCATCCGAGGCTATCTGTAGAAATAACGTGGCCATTAACGTGAGAAAACTGTGCGTGGAGGTTTATCTGTTGGGCATGTTCAAAAGATGGCCACAGTAGTGAGCATTTTTATTAAAGTAGCAGTAACTTACTTAACAATTAAAATGTAGTTATAAGTAGTTTACTGTAGTGACAACTGTAGCCAAACGTAGCGTACCCCGTAATCAACAAATTTGGCGTGAATCTACTGGCAACTAAGGGCTACTACGTTACACTATGGCTGTCAGAACGTCTCACTACGTCTAACTATACGGCGTACTGGGCTCGCCTGTACATCATTGAAGAACATTAAAGTACTTACTTTAACCTAGTTGAACGTATTTTAACGTGCTTCTACGTAGTCTGGGCTACGGTAACCCCCCCATGGATTGCTGCGGAGATATGTTGCATACTAACATATGTGTGACCACCCCATTAAAGATGAGAATCAATCCATTCTCACCTAGTAGGAGGAGGTCTTTGTAAGGCATTGATCTCTTTGCCACTCCTAGTAGAAGGTGTTCCCCAGCATGAGCCCGTAATAGACACACCTGAACCAAAAGAGGAAAGTCTGGGATAATTCATTCTATGGCTGCCCCCACTTAATCACAACTCTCAGTGTCCTATACATTTTTAAAAGTATAATGTCATGCAAAGTAATCTACTCCATTGTGAGAAAGCGTGATAAATACAGTGATCTTTTAACCCCATAAACTCTAACCTTCTACTTTAAAATGATAGATTCAAGATTTTTTTGGCAAATGAATACTAATAATTTAAAAAACAATACATAAATAGGGCTTCCTGAAAGGTGCAGAATTAAGGTATTTATTTTCTGACAAAAATTACATCTACTCATTTTTTTTTTTTTTTTTTTTTTTTTTTTGTCAGGTCCGAGTTAGTCTTAGTTCATTATGGTTATCAACAACAATAGCGCCACTGAGCCAGTGGTGTTACAAGGTTGATGTCACGTGTTTTCTTTGTAGCAGGATTCCTCTGGTTCCCAGTTTGCTATGTAGTCAGTGTAGAGTCCTTCAGTCACTGTGTTATATTAATTGGTAGCCTATAGCCTAATGTAAACTACGGTGGAGTAAGTCTAGGCTAACACTAGTCTAGTATAGGCTAAACAATGTCCAGATGTGATACACTTCATTAACTGGTCGACTACGTTTATGCACATTGCCCACGAAATAGCCCATGAGGTCCACCAAGTGGAGACCATAGGCAATAATCAAACAATATCCCGTGGTAATAGCAACCCATTGAGAAAGTATGTGCTTCAGGCAGTTCTAAACTCAATTCTCCCCAGACACATTAGATGGGGAAACATTCCGAATCTCAAAGAATCTTATATCAATCACCTTTATGTTTTCCCTTAAGTAGGTTCAAAGTCAGAAAGAGCTTTTTTTCATGTTGTCGGGCAATGTCACATACTTATTCTATATCTGTTGGTTGGAGCACTTCACTGAAGCTACATTAAACTTATACTGAGAGAAATATTCAAACCCAGCACCCCATGTTTCCATGGCCACAGCATTACATCAAATGGTAAATATCTAGATCTTGTAGATTTTTCTATACACATTTTCTTGTAATTCAGCAGGCCACATCTGAGATTGTTGGAAACTTTGGAATCTCCACTAGAATTTAAAATAGGCCTGACGTTCCACAGGCTTGAATACAGCAGCTGCATTTGATGGAACCATATATGCATGGGTAAATAGGTTTCATGGAGTTAGGGTTTAAGTGTCCTGAGTGTTCCGAACACTTTATTGACAGGAATATTGGGAGATATGTCTGGCTCAATGACCTGTTCCAGCCACTGTGTGGTGTGGTGTTGCGTTAAGTTATTTAAATGGTTATTGTTTCTTAAAGAATCCAATACCTGGTCGTCAAGTGGTAATTCACCAAAGGTTGGAATGTATTTTGCCCACTCGACCAGCACTAGTAACTGTTGCTTCATTGACTCACACACGTCCGCTATGTTGGCAGTACTTTTCTCTGAGGCATCTGAGGACACTGTCAGACTGGGCTGGCTGATCTGTAAGGAAGATATAAAATACTAAATGAGATTAAGTCACTATAAGGACCCATTAATCATTTCACTGGCAGTTGATGTATTCCAAATAAACTGTAACAAGTAGTCATGCGAATGATTAGAAATTTTAATGACATTACTGATGCTTGGTTGGAAACTAATGCACATGCAAATTAGCCCTCTCGTTTCACATCACAGTCATTAGGTATTGTGCAGAAGGAGAAATTCAGCATGAATAACAACAAATGTAAATTAATGACAGGTATGTCATTTCTCAGTGGTTAAAATAGGAAAAAGTAATAAGGTTTGAAAAGGCAACATATCTTTTTATATAAAATGGAAGGAAGGAAATGAAAACACATTTTTTAAGATATGCAGCACCATTCTCTTTGCTTTCCACGTTTTAGGGAAAAATATTAGCATGAGTACGTTTCACATCAACTCAAACCTCCTGAAGGGAATTGTTTTCATCAGGAAAGAGTCTTTCCTTTCATCGTAGGCCTATTACCTAACTTCAGCGAGCAATATTAATGTGCCTAATTTCATACAGCAGTATCAGTCACAAAGACATCCCATCTGAAATGTTGGCAGGTGACAGTGACGGCAGCTCTCAGTACCTGCTGTGACAGGGACTCGGCTCGCGCGAGCACTGTGATGGGTGGTAGGCCCTGTGTGTCCTGCAACTGTCTTCTGCAGCTAATGCGGTCTCTTTCGTTCTGAACCGCTGGGAAAGAAGCAAACCGTTTAGCTGATTCAGTGCCAATGGCAGCCAGTGGTGATTACTCTGAGGCCGAGAGGCGTACGTTTCTTTAATTTACACTCAAGTGAGTTTTGCAATCCCTGTTGGATTATTGCGCCATTAACACAGCACTGTCTTAAAGCTGATCTAATCACACGCATTAGCTGCCTCGCTGAGGATGAGTTAGATTTTTCAAAGACTTCTCCTGCCCTGAATATAACAACTTTTCCTCTCTCTTCAAATGAAAGTAGCCCTCAATCCTTCAGATGTTTCCAAAGAACGCATAAGTAAACTCTATATAATAATGTGTTTACTAAAAATTAAAATAAAAAATCTGCCCACCCGCATCACGTTTTTCAGATTTAAAGGATGATAAACAAATATATATTTTTTAATGGGTCCTTTCACCGGGATTACCCCAGCTGCATGTCTGGTCCGTCTCCACCCTGCTGCGTGTTTGCTGCGTGCATTGCCGTCCGTCGCCACCCACCGACTGTGTTTGTCCTGTGAACCAGCGCCGGACGGTGAGAAAAGCGAGACCAATGAACAAGCCTGACGAGATCACGCAGTAATTACAGAATCATGCGTGATTGCCTGAGATAAATGATACATGTTGTATTGACTGCAACGACAAACAGGCAGCAGCCTCTGTTCTTTACCGAAAGGGTTGAGGAACGGTTGACTTGCTTTTTTTTTTTTTTTTTTTTTTTTTGAGATTTTGTGCTTCTACCATGGATAAGTAGCCTATTTATTAACAAATCTCCTGTTTGTGTTGGGTTTGTCATTTGTTTGGAAAGTGTTCTGTCGATAAAGTTTAGCCTACATATTTTCTTACCTCGGTTGCTGTCATAGCCTGCAATACAAACTGGCGCCAACACGGATTTTGAAAATTAACCATATGTTTTAAATGTAACGTATGTCTGTGTACTGACCTATCTGCTGTGCTTAAGTGCTGCGTTTCTGTTGCGGCATCCAGCAAAAATAGAAGTCTTGTGTATCTCTCGCTCGGCCGTGTTTTGCCGGTGCTGGGACGGATGAGAAATGCAATGCAGTGGATCCAGTGTAAGCTCACACATTGACTAAAGTGAATCCTATCAGCTGCGCTGCGTGGCAGAGCGCAGACGGACCAAACACCTATCTGGTGTAATTTGGAGGTTACTGTGTAGTTTTTTTCTTTCTCCACATGTTTTAAATTGTGTCATTTGACAACATGAAATCCAGATGAGAATACACTGTAAATACCAAGCGATGAACTGAAGTAAAAGTTTAACCAATTGTGGTGCATAAAATCGGGTGTGCATGAGCAGTTAAAAAGAGAAAGCACAAGATCACCAATAAACTGCAATGCCAAGGTTACACCAATAAAACCAACAGGCCACACATTCCATTTTACAACATCACTCCACTTTATTGTGAACTATAATAATATAGTTATATAATAATCAAAATCTGAATCATTCACTAGATCTGAGCTTGCCCCATAACACTGGATTCCAAGTTCGTATGAAAATCTATCTATGTGTCTGTGTGCCTTATAATCTTTGCAAAAAGCTGACTTGCTCACATAGTGTCAATGTTTGAGACAGTGATACGAAGCAATTTGTCAGCTCTTTGCAAATAAATCAGATTCGTCCAGGGTTGTTGCAGATTTTTTTGTATAAATATATAAAAATAAATCCTTCAGTTGAAAGAAGTATATGCAAAAAATTACCTTCTTTCCTCATTCCCACCCGAAAACACTTGTGCAGTCGACAGAAACGACACTGGTTCCTTTTGTCTTTATCCACCACACACAGTCGACTAAATCTACAGCCAATGAAAAATTGAAAACAGGGATACAAACATTCCATGACAGCATTATGGTGCAGTTCAAGTGAAAAAAGGTACATTAATAATTATTATTTATTTGTTTTATATTCCCAAGATGAAAATTCCAACATAAAAGTACATTATGCAATTACATTGACGTTAATACTAGCATAGCAAAGGATGAAATAAAAGTTATTTTGCTTTGATTACACTCCATCCAGACTGACTGCAGCAGAAGTATTAGGCCCTTGAGTAAACCTGTTAACATAGATACAGCCAATCTAGAAAATTGTAAACCTGAATCCAAAATCTTGCATTAATGTGGGATGATTTACCTTGATGGGCGCTTAGCTGGTACTTATTTTAAATATAAAATACAAAAACGAAAAAAAAAAAAGAAAGCAAAGTTGTCATCTTGTCAAAAGAAAACCTGTTTGGTAATAAGCAGATTTTGAACACACAATGTATCCACTCATATCATCTCAACAAAATTGTCAAAATTGTACTTCTGCAAATTTAATTCTTACGATGAAAATTAATAATCAAATGTTTTTACATTCTTTAATTCCTGCTAATAAACTACAGGAATTTCTGTGCTACATTGTCGGAAAAGATTCAATCAATTCAAACATGTCTAACTTGCAAAGAAGCTATGCATGGGACTCTCTAAGTTTCAAATGCATTTGAACAGCAGTTTTTCAATGATGTACCTGCATGAATATACATGGCTCTTCCTGATGCTACGTCTGAAGAAGCCCTTGCAGCCATCACAGCTGGACGCCCCGTAGTGTTTCCCTGTGGCTTTATCTCCGCAGATGGCACAGTTGGAGTTCAGCCCACTGTCTCCCTGCTCCACACCACTTGGGTCTGTTGGCATGTTGTCTTGGAGTGTATTTAAATTATTATCATTATTATTATGACTAATACTAATGCTACAACTACTACTCAGTGTTACTATGGGATATAGCTTTGGAAATATCTGGTATATAATTTAGGATTGGTCCCAACACACACAGAGCAGTAATTGATTGATTTCTATTTTATCATTCATCAATATCGGGGCAATGAAATTCAACCACCGATAAAGGGTGTAACTGCATCTCAAATCAAAATCTTGAGTCAATGGGGAGAAGTAATATGTGAACTTAGCAAAACAATACAATTCTTTAGCACATCAAAGGCCATGCCACTAAAGTGCTCAGGAAATTAACCTCACAGTGGTCTCAGTGACAGTTAGCATGTCATTACAAACAAGGTCATTAGCTGTTATGATTTTGTTGACCATCAGGAGAAGTTAATCAGATCCCTTGCGTTCAGTATGCTAATACCAGCATCTTTCCATCACAGTAATGAGGCCGTTTTGGGATTTACTGAGGGAGACTGCATATGAGTACAAACCTAGTTCACACTGGTAAATCTCTTGTGGAATAAAAACTATACCAGTTTGCCAAAATACAAAGGGAATGGAATTCATTAGAAACATTCCTTTATTCATGATAAATCATAAAGCATAATAATAGAAACCCTACAGCGGAGTTTACATTTGGAGGCTGGAATCTCTTTGTAAAATCATGGGGATTTCATTATCATAATGTGCAAAAAATGCTTTGCTCCAAGTCTAAAAACTTTTAATTGATGTAGTTACAAGCTGTATTGCTACAGTAGCAATTACTGGAATGGATAGGAAACCAAAGGCTGTTCTAAAAAACAACAAATCAGGAGTTGTCAGGAGTCTGAAAATAATCGTTAAGGTTTTAAAATAGTTTTGAATAATGCATATAAGTAGGCTACTCTATGGATATTACCCAAGTCTTCAGTTGCATTTGTCATTAACATTTTATGTAGATTATCCATAAAACTTGGAGCCCTACACTTTCCCTGAGATTTCTTGTTCTAATTAACCACTTACGACACCTCTCAAACAGTGCACACTCATGATAGTTCATTAATCACAGGATGCATACTGTATGTAAAAATTTAGTAAAACTAAGTTACTATGTTAGGCCCTCAAACCACAGTCTGCATTTGCTTGGTTTTGTTTCATCTGGATTGATCTACATAACAAAATGTGCACTCCAAACCACAATAAGAAAGTAAACCTGTTTGACAGGTGATAATTTTTTTTATTTTCAATATGAATTTTCTACACTGCATTTACAGAGATTTGATTCACAGTGAATATTCCTGGAAAGAGCAGTCAGCTGTACAGAGTCTTTTATGTACAAAATCTTAACAAAGGCAAGGCAAATTTGATGTAGTGACATTCACAAAAATCAACAAGATGGAGAATTGAAAGAAAAGACTTTCTGGGTGACAAATAATACCAAGCTAAGGCATAAACTGCAAAACAAGAAAGTTACATTCCATCCTAGGTTAAATTTTGACCCCAGTGGAACAGCAGAAATTTTTTGCTAATTATTAGCTCATAGCTGACAGCACAAGTCATCATGAAGGAAAATGAATCAGCTGAGTCTTTGGAAACATTGCTCCAAAGTTTGAAGTGTTTAGAACATAATCTTGTTGAAAAATTCTTTTCCTAGCAAATCCAGCAAAATTTTCAAATTTAGAAGTGTGATATCATTTTCAGTAAACAGACAAGTTTCTTTCAGTCACCACTAAGGCCTAGCCTGTGTGAAGCCTACTCCTCCCACAGCACAGAAAGCAATGTTGATCACACAGGTTAACCCCGTGAACACTCACCCACTCCGTAAAGTGCGTGGGTACTCTCAAACTCCAATCTGCTGTAAGAAGGATCCAGACCCTCACAGTAATTGACCACCTCCATGTCCATCAGGGGTTTAGGAAGAGGCATATTTAGACATCACATTGGTGGGATCTCCTCAGACAAGAACTTTCACAGGTAGTATCACATAGCAAATATGAAGCTGTGCCTTTGCTTGTCTGACTGATTTGAGCTCCTTAGAGAAAGGGAGGAGCTTTGTAACATACTCCTTGCTTCCTGATTGCTCTTTATTGTACTTATCTGCATGCTAGATGCTTATCCTGAGGAGCTAGGATTTATAAAATTTGCATTTCATGAATTTTAATTTTTGAGTTTTAGATGGAAATGCCGAAGGCATAGCTAATGAAAAATAGTAGAATTAAAGACCCCATGGCTGGGCTAAACTCTACATTGATTGGCAAGTCACTAAAACTCTATAATAAATTGGAAAATAGCACAAAGACAACATATAATATGTTGAAACTTAGAAATTTTATAAATAAGGGTTAAATTTATTGTTTTTGAAAAATGTCTGCCCATTTTCAATTTCATGCCAGCAACATATTTCAAAAAAGTTGGGACTGGGCCATGTTTACCACTGTCTTCAATCATCTCTGTTTTTAACAAACCCTGTAAGTGTTTTTGAACTGAGGAGACCAATTACTGAGTGCGTTTACATGATGTCAGAGAAAATCAATTTATTGCACTAGTACGACTAAAACCAGACTTTTAAAATACACATAAACATGTTAGTCCAACTGGAATCTTAGTTAATCGACTTTCTCAAAGTTGGACTAACACATCCAGATAATGCGGTTACTAGTCGGATTTCTCCTCCACGAATACACTTGAATCGAACTGAACTGGACTATGTGCTCTATGCACGCTCCATAGTTCATCGTACAGGGCTTTGATCGGGACATCTTGAAGTCTTGTGAACATCAAACTGATTAGCAGCAACTGTGTACTCGGCCCAACTAGCAAGTTTGTACAGAGCAGTGGCAATCCTCATCTGCGATGGTACTGATACTCGAACAGTCACGTCTTGGGGGCTCATGACTTCTTCCATTAGTTCACATGATTTATCATATACTTCCTTATAAATTCAGGGAATCTGCCCATGTGATATGAGCACGAGGCTGTATCCGCCTGCCGGGCAAAAACCCTGTATCACCCATATCTGTCCGCCAGGCAAAATCCCGTATCAGTGGCAGCAACCATTGCTATAGCAGCAGTCACAAGCAACGTTGGGAACGCATTGCTGCAGATGCTGATTAGACGCTGTCATGGCGGAGAGACTCATGAATTCCTAACAACCCGTTCACACAGCTCTGCGACCTTACAAAGACCATGCTGATAACCCCGATCTGAAAAAGTTATCAAATCGGGGCATTATCGCTGTCAAAATCCAGCAATTTGGGAAATTAAAGACTACATCACGGCTGTACTGCAATGCTTCTTCGTCAAAAGCGCTGCTGACTCGCTGCCACTACGATTACACCTAGACCAATGCCGACCAAGCGGTTTCTACTACGTTGCCGCTACGACATACAGGACCATATTAAGTTGTTACACAGACCTAGAAGACTGTAGGACGATGTTGCTCCGCTGGTGCTGACCATATTACGCTTCTAGTATGCTTCTAGTACGATTTGTGGTGATGTCTATGTAATTGTAATTACTGTATGCATTATATTTCTTTGAAGTATCTTAAACTTGCTCAACTGAGTTTGTGATCCGCAAGTTAAATACAGTGGGTCTCATTCATGAAACGTTAGTAAATTTGTGGGTAGATTTGCACATAAAAGCCTACACTACTAAAAACCTACTCCGGATTCATGAACACCGTGGGTAACTCAGATCTGATCGTAAACACGCGTGTATGATCATGAATGCCAATTCATCGTAAAGTAACAGCGCGCTCCCGGTAATCAGCTATTAGCATAAATCCCCGCTCATGAATTGCCAATAACCACCATATAAGGAGGTGTAGAGGCATCCAGTCGACCTCTCAGTCATGGTGCAAACAAAGAAAGAGAAAGAAAAAAGAATTATTCCGAAGCGGAGATAGAAATAATTTTGGGTGAAGTGGAGTTAAGAAAAAACTATTTATTTTCATCTGTTAGCAGTGGTGTGACAGGGACAGGCAAAGCGAAGGCCTGGAGGGAGGTGACAGATGCCGTTAATGTTGTCTCTGTAGTCCAAAGAACATGTCCGAGGTGAAGCGTAAATGGTTTGACATTAAACTGGAGGCAAAGAAACGCATAAGCGCACACAAAAAAATACATCAGCCACAGGAGGAGGAGGCTCACAGTCATCTGTCCATGAATAACAAAAGGTGCCAAGTGACATTCCTGATGAAACCTGTTTTCGAAAAACAGGTTTCATCAGGAATGTCACTTGCGACCTTTTGTTATTCATTGGACGAACTATCAACTGCAGACGAGCGCATCACTGGCATAATTGGGGAGACCTCTCAGGAATTATACCTGACGGAGACAGCGACATACCTCCACTTTAATTTTTTTATTATCATCATTCAACATGTAGAAAGAACGTGTAATCTATTGGGTCGATTCACATAGATAATTCAGAATCATGAACCTAATCTGGATCTTAAACCTGCCAGTTGCCAACTAATTTAACTAAATGTGTTATATTTTAAATCGTTTGTCATGTTTAGGCTATATCACGTGTTTCAAAGGCATCTGCGTATTGTGCACATAACAGAGCGCAATATGAATTAAAATTGTAATTTCCAATAGTGACAAGCATTATTGAGCCTATGTGCATTCTTAAATTTACACAAGCACTACGCGTGGTCAGCAGCATGGTTTCATGAATGAGACCCAGTGAGTGTAGAAAATACAATACAATAAGCAAAAGTCATTGCACTCATTATTTAATTTATGCAATTATTTTGTGTACTGATTTAAGTTATAATTTATGTCCTCCTGCTTCGATTGAATATTAGTTCCTACTTATAATTGTTTTACTGGGAAAGAAGGAGCGTAATGGGGAAAAAGGAAGTAGCAGAAAAAACTATTGAGTTGAGCAGTCCGTTTTGTTGGATGTGATGTTAGCTGTACAGTACTGTATTTGGTGTGATTAAAGAAGAACAAAGATTAAAGATTGATTTGTGTACCACCAATTGTAACGCTCATTCCCACAGCCCAGAGATCTGGGGCCTATTGCACAAAAGTCGGATCCTGAGATCCTGGATCAACACCAAAGCGAGGATAACTGGTTGCACAAAGCCATCATCGGGTGGAGGAGGATAGGCTAAGTGAAGCCAGGTGCCGCTGATCCTGCTGAGTGCGCGCACACGGCTACCTCAAATAGACCCCGAGATCGATCACAGAATCGCTGATCATCACCATGGACACTAAGTAGCTGCAGTAAACGCATGCGCCAGCAACACTCAAAGACCACGTTCAAACAGAGGGACGATGGGATCTCTGAAATGCCTCTGCTTGCTATTCCTTTAGTTTCTGTCTGAATGGTGCGAGACATTTGAGAGGAGTATTAAAGTGAGCTTAACTCAAGTGAAAGTAAACTCGGGAAGTGTTTCAGCGCCGTCTAAAAAGGAGTAGTTGATGCACTTCGGCAGTACCGTGAACGAGATAAGCCGTCTCTATCAGACAGATTTAGTGTCGAGCGAGACCAAACAGATCTCAGCATGTGTGAGATATAAGCATTGTGAATTCACGACTATCATATGATGTCGCTGCAGAAGCGCCTACGTGTCACATGTATGTCTCTTCAATTTGCTGAAGATCCTTTTTTTTGTCCTAGACAAACTGAATTGATAGTCCAATCTAGAAGACGTTTTCAGATTAATTGAGTTTACTTTCTGCTTTTAATCACCTCTGATGGAGGCATAATCAAATTAAAACGTAGAATGTTAGCATCAGAAAAATTACGTCAAGGAGCCTCCTGAAAATGTGATTCCAGTATCGTGAAGCAAGCGACAATGCACTCGTGTCCAGCACTAAGGCAATGACTCTACCTTACCTGTCGCAGTCTGAGTAAAGACGGAGAAAAGTAGCAGCAGTGCTGTAGGTAGGGGGTTACCGCAGCGATTTAAGACCGCCCTGAAACACGGTAACCTACTTCATGCAGCACTGCTAATTTTCTACTCTGATGGAAGTCTCAACTTGGGGAATAAAGACAAATCTGATAATGACGGATTCTAAATATGGTTAAAATGTGACATGGAAGGGGGACTGATTGAACTGTGATGGTCACTGTCACATGGATACTTGAATATAATGATCGAATATTGGCTATTTTACTGACATCAATGTTCACACGTTTCTAAGATAATTATTCTGGACCTACTATAATTGAGATAGCAATGTGTAGTGCACAATTCAGAATGACTGTTAAGGACATTGATTTTCAATTTGGGTGACTGCTGAATGAGGTGAGGTGAAATTGGCTGGAGAAGGAGCTTAGCTAGTTCGTAAGCTTGCTCCGGAGCTGGTTAGCTCCACAGACTTTGTTTCCATGGTAACTAGTGCCATGGCTTAGCTCACACGTTCTGTGCAACCGAAATGGGGCTTGAGATCAGGCTAATCCCTTATCCCGCCTTCGTGCAATAGGCCCCTGGAGCACGCTACCCAAACGAGGGCTACATCTATATAAATCGGGGGTGTTCAAGCATTTCAGTTCTTTCCCAACTTCGAAGATGAACGGACCTGATGCTGATTTGATTCCACTGGCTCTGCTCCAACAAGAACGGTGCTGTGTTTTTATCACGACCACAGAGATCTCACCACGATGCTATCATGCGGCTTGTACGATAATGGCGTTCCCACTACGTTCTTAATAAGACTTTGCCCCGCTTTTTGATGGCCACGACCCGGCTACGCTTATTTTGTGCACGTTCAAAATAAGCGTGGGGAGAGCGTACAGCTTCCTGACCTAGTAGATCCCACCCCGACCAAACCACGCTCATGGAGATCCTCCCACATTAGGCCCACGACTGGCCACGCTCTCGGCCACTTTTCCATCGTAGTAGAAGCGGCCTCTATGTGTGAGCGGGCCTTTAGCGGCTGAAATTTATGAACTGGACTATGTCAGAGAGAAGAAACTTGATGCAGAATTATTCGTAAACAGTATGCGTAATGCCGTGTTTTGCAGCAATATTCATGCGAAGGGCTGTGGTGAAACTTATAATGCGTAACTCATCGTTGAAACGCAAATTTATTACCTTAATGGAGAAAATCTTATTTCGTGCTAGCTAGCTAATTAGCCTTTCCATTGATTTGAATACACCGCTGACTAAAAGCAAATGCTAGCGCTACTGGCCTGTAATGATGACAATAATAACCTGAAATAAATGCTTTTGATTAAAATGCATTGTTAATTATGGTCAAAATGAGTATATGATAAATAGAACATAATATGCGCATTTTCATATCACACCGTGTATCAACCCTCAACCAGTATTAGCCCTTGCGCTAAAGGTCTCAGGCTGATACTGGGGTCTCGTGTTGATACAGCGTGCGATATGAAAGTGGCAATATGATATTCTCTATTTATTGAATGACCTGCGCGTCATCGAAAAAAAAAAAAAAAAATCCTTCCACTCGCCCTCAAAAACTATCACAACGACGCTCTCCCTCCAGTCATTACTCCTGACCTACATCCAACTTGCACGGGAGGCCCATGGGTGCATTTGCCAAAAGCACCGATGTTAACCTGCATAGTTGGAACCAGTGACTGTGAGTGGACGGACTATGTAAGTTGCTAACTTAGCAACAACGCTTTTGGGAAACACACCCCGGGGTAGTAGAGAGGGCACAAAGTGGAGCATAGAGGAGGTTGTACTGTTGGAGTTCTCAAGGAGCATTCAGCGTTGTCGCCTGCCTTCAACTAATACCATAACCACCAGTGATAGCGTGCATCTCAACTGTACGAAAAACAGCGCACAGCACGTTCAAAATGTACAGAGCTGTAAAGTTACTCAGGTTTTCATCACTCGACATGCTACCAGTTTGCCGCCAGCTAACTTGTTTGTTGGTTGTTTGGTCTGTGACGTAATAGGTCAACCAGAAAAAGGTCCAACATGCACAAGCTGAAAGGGGGCATATTGCCACAGAGACGGGCATGCTTCGGTTAATAAACCGATCCCCCCATTGTGCATGTATACTGAGACAAGGACAGTAGTCCGATTAAATGGCCTAATCGAGTTATTACCGTAGCTCGAGTTAACTGTGCATGTAAACGTACCGAGTGTAGTTTTGAAAGCAAAATGTTTTCTCATTCTTGCTTGATTTTAGATTTCCGCTTCTCAACACTTTTTTAATCCTCTTTTTTCACATTTGTGCACCAGATTTTTCAATGGGTGACCCGTCTGGATTGCAAACAGGACAGTTTAGCACCAAGACTCTTTGATTACGGATCCATGATGTTGTAACACGTGCACAATGAGGTTTGGCATTCTCTTACTGAAATAAGCAAAGCCTTACCAGAAAAAGATGTCTGGATGGCTGTATATATTGCCCCAAAACCTGTATGTATTGTTCAGCATAAATGCGGTCTTCACAGATGTACAAGTTTCTCATACCACGTGCACTAATGCACCCCCATACTATCATGGATGCTGGCTTTTGAACTGTGCACTGATAAAAAGCCGGATGTTCCCTCTCCTTCAGAGCCTAGAGGACGCAGCACCCTTGATTTCCAAAAAAAAAAAAAAATTCAGATTTTGATTTGTCAGACTACAGGATAGTTTTCCACTTTGTCTCAGTCCATCATGAATGAGTTTAGGCCCAGAGAAGGTGGCAGCATTTCTGAATCTTATTTATTTTTTTAATGTTTTTTTTTTCCTTCACATAGTGAAGTTTTAACTTGCATTTGTGGATGCAGTAACACATTGTGCTCACTGAGAATGGTTTTCAGAAGTGTTCCTGAGCCCATGCATTGATTTCCACCACAGAAACCTGTTTTTTTTTTTTTTTTTTTTTTTTTGCAGTGCCACCTGAAGATCATGGCCATTCAATATTGGTTTCTGGCCTTGTCCCTTGCATACAGAGATTTCTCTGGATTCTGTGAATAATTTTATGATATTGCATACCATGTATGATTTAATCCCCAATTTCTTTGCAATTTCATTCTTAAATTGTTCAACAATTTTCCCATGCAGTCTGTCACAGAGTGGTGCCCTCACCATCTTCTGAAAGACTCACCCTCTCTGAGATGCTCTTTTCGTACCCATTAATGTCACTGACCTGTGGCCAATTAATCTAATTAGCTGTGAGATGTTCCACCGAGTGCATTTATTTTTTTAGCATTATGGAACATTTACAATCTTTTGTTGCCCCTGTCCCAACTTTTTTTTAAACATGTTGCTGACATCAAATTCCAAATGAGCAAATATTTTGCTAAAACAAATTTCTCAGGTTCAACATCCGATATATTGTCTCTGAAGATTTTTGATTAAATATAGGGTTTAAATGATGTGCAAATCATTGCTTTTTGCTTCTATTTACATTTTACACAGCGTCTTAACTTTTCTGAAATGGTATTGCATAATCTGCATGCATGTAATCCAAAGCACTTGATGCAAGCATGTGAAACAGTTTCAATATGAGTAGACAACATTCTGCACTCAAGATAGTTTTTAGATAAACAAGTAGACCAGATAAACTGTGTTAATTTTCAATTTAAAGATAACCCATTTCAGAAAACAAAAACAAAAAAAAAAAAAAAAACAGGAAGTGCCCAAAATACTAATCCAAATGGATGTGTGTGTGTGTGTGTGTGTGTGTGTGTGTGTGTGTGCGCGTGAGTACACTTTATTTTTTTTGGGTCAATCATTAAGCTGAATCACATAAGAAACTCTTCACAATGATGACCTTTACCAGTTTTAATTCACATTCCATTTTCATGATGAAATCAGAGAACTACTACTTCTAAGACATTTGCGAAAACAAGTGATAGTACTTGAGTATAATCAGAGAAATGTCTCAATCCAGTCATGATGAAAACCTAAAACAAATATTTTATCCAATACGGACTCTATATTTGGTCAGAATAAGAACCATTCACTCTGAAAATACTTCAATTGTTTTGTCTACGTTTATGATTCCAACCCACCAGAAACCAGGTACATATTTGCCATGAAAAAAATAATGCATCTCATCTCTTCATCTTTCCAAAGAGCAGTGGTGTAAATAGCTTGGCCAGAGGGCTTTTTGTTTCTTAAAATCTGGCAAAAAACCAGCCTTGACCATTGATTAAATATTAAATTGGATGAATAAATAATAATGGATAAATAAATTCAAGTCCTGTATAAAATGGTACAAATAGTACTGGTAAAATGATTGTTCAGTGAATGTATAATAAATTTACTAACTGAACACATGGCTGCGATCGCCATGGGAATTTATTGCCTTATCAGGAAGTTACTTTGGGGCAGAGCAATAAGCCCCTAACAATAAACATGGCAGGTAAGGTTATACTGACCATTGATGGCAGGTAATTATTGGTCACCTTATAGCTTTATGACCTTTAGACGAGTAGGGATAATGATGTTAATTTCCCAATCAATCTACAAAACTTTAACTAATTCTTAAATATATGTACATTGTGCACGTTTTGAGGGGATTAAACTTTAACTAAGCACTGAGGAAGTGTAAACCTTAGGCGTTGCACTCTACAAAGTGCTAACACAGCAACATCAGTGTCACAAGGCCAAGTATTAAAACCATCACACCACGTAAAGGTGGCACTGACTACTGCAACTAGGCTTTATCTACAGCATTTGTAAAATTTTGCCATTTCCCTATAGCAAGCTTTTATCATTAATTTGCTAAAAATATGCTGACTTTACAATATTTGAATGAAATGCTCCAATGTTTTATATAATACACCCATACTAACTTGTGAGAATTTCCATGACATCATTCTGTATAAGGTCATACTGTATTTTTTTAAGTACACTAAATTTAACTCCATAACCCCACCTAATTGTCTCTTCTTGCAACAGGTGTCAGTTCTAATAACCATCTGTAAATTACAAATGAGATCCAAGCAACTGATGTAACTAACAACCAAACTTTATTTAGTTAGTTTCCCCTAATTGATTGTGATTAAGACTCAGATATCAGGCGGTGCCTGATAGCACAGACCTTTTCTGCTAGCCATCATCTACCTTAATTTTCACTGCAGCTGCAGCCAAGCAATATTTATGGGGTGTTCACACTTCTCCAAAGCGTGTGAAAATAAGCGCCACACACTTCTTTTTCAAAAACTGTAATGGACACTCAATATACATTACTATTCTGCTGACATAAATACACATAAATATATGGTGGTCTAGAATTCTCACCGAAGAAGTTGCATGTTTTGAGAACAAGCATGGCGCTGAGGAACACGAGGACAATGCACAAATATTGACGTACAATGAGAGAAATTCATTGAGAACTGGACCGATGAAAAGTACTCATAGTCCCGGGTGATGATTATTATTATTATTATTATTATTATTTTTTCATTTTATTTATTTATTTACTATTTTATCTTATTTTTTACTGTGCAGGGTTACATCCTATTTTTTTTATTCCATAAACACAATGGAAAATCACAGGCCTGCTGAATTAATTTTATTATGGGAAACCACCCAGCACAAGACTCAGGCTTAAAACTCTTGAATAAAGCTTCAATTGCAGATGTTTGCGAGAAACTGCTTACAATCGCAACCACATGGTCACGAGCTATGCTCTATAATAGATTTAGCAAAACATCGGAGACATTCTGAATGTCCGAGTATGCGTAAAGAAACAGTGCATCAGGTCAAACTTTCATCATTAATTAACCTGTTCGATACTTTCGAACATTTACCGAGTGTCTAATTTCAAGTGCCCTTGACAGACATAAACCACACCACGTGACATAACCGTATGCATTTAATGGGTGTATCTAGCCAGAACATAGTCAACTGAAGCCGCTCGAAATGAAACCCTGGCAACCACGTCCGTGCATTCTAGGCTAACTTATTTCACGCTTAACCTGCAATACCTTAACCGCAGTATTTAAAATGACATTTGAAGTTTTAAAGGATAATCCAAGTCAGGCACAATACTTGTAAAAAGTCTCACCTTTTTCAAGCCGTAGACCTTGTTCTAACGGACAGCACTAGACACAAATCCATATGTCGGAAGCGGACAGATGAGTCAACGCGTGGGATATAATTCTCTAACAGACCCATTCCATGTCGTCACGGGATCTAGCCATTAGATCGATTCACTAAACAAACTGAAACTTGGGTGCGGATGTTAAACAGTAACTAGCCCCAATAAAAAAAGAAAATACGGCCTGTCGTTTGTTTATGGTAACATACAAGGTGTGGAAGCCTTCAAAAAAAAAAAAAAAGTTGGAGGCAATACTTGAAATGGTTATAAGTCATTTCTTGTGACGTTACAAACTGAAATGTTTAAAAGGCAAAAGAATGGAAAAATGTCATCATTATTAGTATTATTAAGAATATTTTAGTCCAAAGAATTTCAAAAAAAAAAAAAACAAACAACCGCCCCCCCCCCCCCAATTATAGCCATTATATGTCAAAAGGCACTTCACCAAGCTAATTTGAAATACTCAGTTTAAGCACAAATACATATGCCTGAAGATACTGGGTAAAATGCAGTAGAAATGTTTATATAATTGTTATTCATACATTTTAGAAGACATACATACTATTGTCAGGGGCAATTTGTTCTTGTCATTATACACTGTTTATGTGCAGGGTTCTGTATCATATCACAGCCATCTTCCGTACGGAGATCTTGCTAACTTTGACTAAAGATCATTCCGGGCCATTAAAACCCCAGAACACAGAAGTTTGAGATTTCTCTCAGGAGCCCGTCTTACCCAAATAATTCACAAGCTTCTCCTCTCACATCACAGTAGAATACCTCCGGGAATATGATTTGCCAACGACATAAATAAGCATGTGACCAACCAAGTCAGGCCCCAGAAACCCAGATGCTTGAAGGAGGCATCCTGATACCAATGCAGGATGCAAAATACAACACATCAGGAAGCAGTTGAATGCAAAAATAATTAGCCATAATGTTGGGTCTTCAACAGCACTACCTTTCACCCTTCATCTGCGAATACAGATATATGCTGTAAATATGCAGAATATACAAAGACTGTGTGTGTGTGTATATATATATACTCAGCGCCATAAAAAAATGCACAGGTAAGCTATGTACTGTATTTGCGGCAAATTGGAGAATGGCTTGATTTTTATTGCTTTTCCAGTGAGGCACGAGAGGAAATAAAGAAAAGTGCGTGGTATTGTAATCCTGACGAGCACCACGTGCACACGCCAAGTACTTCAGTAATAACAAAAATTGAGCTGCTCATGATGTGTACAGTGACACTTGACTTGTTCTTTTTGGTGTGGTCAATAGCCTACATAAAGCCAACAAAGAAACGAAAAATGCTACTGCATCAAGAAAATGGAACGGCTTGTGACACAGGAGAGAGAAAAAGAGCCTTTATCATGTTACGGGCAGATCTCAGCCGCCGAGAGGTGGTGCGTCATTTGCACTGTCACCATTCAACAATCAGTTGGCTGTCTATCCAAGAATGGAACATGGGCACTGTCACTGACCGACCCTGCTTAGGGCAGCCACGAGTGACGATAGCAGCTCAAGAGCGCCACATCAGGTTACAGCCTGTACGTGACAGATTCCGGACAGCAACCAAAACTGATCATGAGATGAGGGGTCCGAGACGATTGAGGGTGAGCACAAGTACCATTTGACGCCGTCTATGTGAGCAACACATGCGTGCACACAGGCCCTACAGAAAACCCAGTTTTTGCCAATTTACGCATGGCTGCCCTTACCAAGGTCGGTCAGCGACAGTCCCTGTTTTGCATTCTCAGACAGAAACAGGGAAATAAAGTGCCAAAAAATTACACAGAGGCAGGTGCCCACAGTCAGAAGTGAAGAGTTCCTACTCCTGTTCATGGGCAAAAAATGGGTAACTAGATGTGGCGCTCTTGAGCTGCCATCGTCACTCGTGGCTGCCCTAAGCGGGGTCGGTCAGTGACAGTGCCTGTGTTGCATTCTCGGATAGACAGCCCACTGATTGTTGAACGGTGACAGTGCAAATGACGCACCACGTCTCGGCGGGTGAGACCTCCTGTTGATGGGCAAAAACTGGGTTTTCTGTAGGGCCCGTGTGCACACGTTTTGCTCACATAGACGGCGTCAAACGGTACTTGCCCTCACCCTCAATCATCTCGGACCCCTCATCTCATGATCAGTTTTGGTTCAGCATGAAGCCCTGAAATGGACCAGGTGTGAAAGAGTAGTAAGAGAGCAAAAACCTGCAGGGCTGGGGGTCCTTGAGGACTGGGCTGGGAACCACTGATGTAGAGGCTTGTACAGTGGGCACTATGCATGATGGGTGCATCGCTTCATGGGCTTCATTTCTTGCCCTGACATGCCCATCATTCTGGTATTGGGTAAATCTGGACTCATTGGACCACATGACCTTTTTCCATTGCTCGAGAGTCTTTATGCTCCCTTGCGAATTGAACTTATCCCCCCCCCCCCAATTAGTGTCACTAGCAAGTGGCTTTCTAGTGGCCATGCAGCTATTTAGTCCCAACCATCCAAGTTCTTGAGGCATCATGCATGTGGAAATGCTCTTACCTTCACAATTAAACATAGCCTTAGGTTGCACTGCTGATTTTCTTATGATGAGACTGCACTGAGCATTTTACTGATCACCAATCTAGTTCAGTCATTATTTTTCTCAAACCCATTTGTTCCTCAAAGTTGACAGTTTACCGCTATCCTTCCAGGTTTTAAGAAATTGTTGGACAGTTCATGATCCAAATCCAGTGATTTCAATAATTTCCTTAGTTCTATTCTTCAGTCGATGCCGGCCAATGATTTGTCTCTATTGAAACACAGTAACATCTTTTCAACAACCATGACATGCGTCTTTCAACATGGTCGTTAAAGAAATGAGAAGTAACACACTTTTATCGGTCAGGATAAAAAAAAAATATATTGCCAGCTGAAACACATTCATCACTGCAATAAAGATTCAATCATAGGCTCTTGAGTATGTGCTTATTTAAATCCAAACGGCAACTTTTTTTTTTTTTTGTGGGACGGGCAGTAATGTCTGTATAGAAATTCATGAATGTCTAGTGATAAAATATTCAAAATTTACAAATAAAATGTTCAAGATTTACAAATGCATCATGCAATATTCACACATGAATTTCACAATTTAGCCAAGCAAAGATTTTGTGAAATAAGGCAGGATTTGCCATTTCCACCTAGGCTTGGCCACTACTTGCAAAATCATTCAACTTGGAACAGACACTTCACCTGATTCTGTCTAATTGGTTTTTGGTTGCAAACAGATTGCATTCCTTAGCTGTCACCAATTTATTCATATCACTTCATATGACAGCAGCGCACATGACCGCTGGATCAAGGGAGGACTTAACACTTTCTGATTGGATCGAAGTCCATTTCTCGCTGAACGTTCATGAAAATCATAGTGGGCTGACAGCAGCATCCTCTCTACACTTTAATTGCTGTGAGGAGTAATGGCAGCTGCACAGCTACTGTAGATGCAACTACTAAGTTACACTGTGGGCCTATATGAGCACCTGCACACACACGCACACAAAATGGATACCAATTTTCCTGACTCTGAATATTTTTGAGTTAACAGTATGAGGTCAGTCAAAAGGTCAGGAAAATGGGTATCCATGAGACCACAACATTCGAGTAAGGATAAGTTCCCAAACAGGGGACAAGGTAGAGTAGAACGTGCAGGGCTCTGATGGCAACACACACTAAGTTTAACTCTGATGAGCGTGAGAGACTAGAGCCTTTCACGCTCCATGAATCCCTGCTACACAAGAATTAAATGGTTGAAAGCAGATTAGTGAAATTGGGCTGACACCAACAGGTAAGCAAGCAGATCAGTATTGTTGCTTAGCAGCTGAATGTAAATGTACTCATTTAAGGGTTTGTTTGCCATGTTACCATGACCATGCCTGGATCAATTCTGGGATCCCTGTGTTCTTTAAGGTGCAACTTCATACTTTACTCTGAACACATTTGGTACTTCAAAATCAGAGCGAAAACTCAAAAACACTACAGTGTAAAATGTAAGTAAATTAAAACCATGGAACATAGAAACACATATTTCTTAGCTGAGATCAGAAGAATTTGAATTCAAATTTAGAAAAAAAACAGTTTCAAATAACAAAGAATCACTGGCCATAAGGCTCTTTGATCACAGCCAAATTAATTTCCACTTTTAGTCAACAAAAGAACTGAAAGAATGACTTAATTTAGAAGCTAAAAGTGTATTTGTCTAGCCAGTGTGTAAGGAGAATGCAATGCATAAACTGACAAAGCATCAGAAGTTCAATACAGCAATCAAAGTCAGAATTTACTTTATTTTCACAATAGTAAATAAAATCTCCCATCTTTAGAAGTTTACATATCTTACAGACTACAGATTCAAGTAATGCAACTGCTTCCCATAACCTTTGCAGGTTTAAATAAAATGAGACAAAAACATAAATATTAAGAACAAACTGTTGGGGTTTATATCACCCCACAATCAAATCAAGTTTGTAATCAGTAAACAAAATGAAGACATCCAAAAATTACTTCCTGCATTAAAAAGTTATTTGACATTACAGTACAAATACAGTGCTGTGAAAAAAGTATTTGCCCCTTTCTGATTTCTTTTATTTTTGCATATTTGTTACACTTCAATGTTTCAGACCATCCAACTCATTTTAACGAGACAAAGATGACCTGAGTAAATACAAAATGCTGTTTTAAAATGATTTCATTTATTGCAGGACAATATCAATCCAACCCGACCTGGCCCCATGAGAGAAAGTAATTGCCCTATTACTTACTAAATAACCCAATTAAACAAATTTAACTGAAAATTGGACTCAGTTTCACTAGACACACCCTTACATGATCAGTGCAAGTTGAGTTTAATTGAAACATTAGTCAAATTGAACTTGTCTGGTAATGTGAAGTGGGCAAAAAGCAACACATGATGCCACTAATCTCGCAATCTGAAGAAATTCAATAACAGATGAATGTCGTTGACATTTGTCAGTCTGGAAAGGGTTACAAAGGCCATTTCTTAGGCTCTGGGACTCCAGAAAATCGCGAAACAGTGGTCAACCTCCCTCGGAGTGGCCAACCTACTAAAATTCCTCCAAAAGTGCATGGACGACTCATCCAGGTGGTCACAAAATAACCCAGATGAAAATCTAAAGAACTGCAGCCCTAACGTGCCTCAGGTAAGGTCAGTGTTTCCTCAATAAGAAAGAGACAGGGAAAAGATGACACCCGAGGGGGAGCTGCAAGGCGAAAACCACTGCTGACCGAAGACACAAAGACTCACCTTACATTTGTGGATGGACAGAATTCTTTGGTATATCCTAAATATACCCCCGTTATGGGTCAGAGGTATAATAACACTTTACCTTCAGTAAATGGAAAGATAATTTAAAAGCCGCATTTTGTAATTACTCATATTGCCAAAGTCAAACATTTAATAATGACAAATTTGGAAAAATAGAATAAATTGGGAAGGGGGAAAATACTTTTTCACAGCACAATATCTCTTGTGATGGTATTTGAGCTTAGACAGTCAGAGCACTTCATCTCTCTCCAAAGCAGTTTCCCCCCCACAAGGTCTCCTAATGCTTTCATCTCCATCACTTGAAATGCATTTTCCTCCTCTGCCCAATGTAGATTCTCTTGGAGGTCAGGACATGTGACATTATGCTAAGCAGCATCAGGAAAATGGTCATGGACATCACTATGACATAGTGGCTGATGCTAGAAGCACAAACACAGAATGTGATACAGCAACTTGGTCAACAACAGAGTTTCAATCATCTTATGCTCCTGCCCTTATACATTATTTTCCCAACACTCTTTATTTAGCCTCAAATACATAATGCCCATTTACAACTGTGAGCCTTAACCAATTCCATTTCTGTATGAACCTCTACTAAAAGGCACTCACATTCTCTTAAACCTGATGTTAAGAGACTCAGTTTAACTGCAGTCAACAAGCCCAGTAGTTTAGCCACTGCACTAACAGATCGTGTATAAGGCGCAGTTGGCACTAATGGGTCACCGGGTCCTAATTAACCTGAGGAGTTGCCATGAGAAAAATGAGGAGGGAAATTACTTGCTGATTACCCTCAGCCAATTATGTGCTACTGCAGGATACTGACACTAACTCTAAGCCAAAAGAATTACATACCTGGTGCCAATATCAAGCCAACTCCCATAATCTTGAACCAAAAAAAAGAAATGCTGCAAATGAGAGAGAAAAACATAAATGCACACGGTCATGGAAACACACACACACACACACATACACACACACAAGCACGCGCACACACACACATACACACAACTGGCCATTTAGTCCTGACACAGGCTGTAAAATAGCTTATTCTTTACTTACCAATGCCATCAAATCAGAGATGACGAGTACAATTAGGAAGAGGCTGTAATCAAACGACAAAAATAATGAATGAACAGATGCACTTAGCAAATAAATTTACTCCCTTTTGCAGTAACAGGGAGAATTAGTGTGTGCAGGAATGACAGGGATTGTGTTGCTAAATACAAGTGATTATAAAGTGGCCAGATATAGAAACTAGTTTTATTTAATTCCTCCAGGACACTAGTACTGGCATAAGCACTAAGCTCAAAGAGCCAAAGGAGATCTTTTACAAACACACTGAGTGAACCTGGGCCCACCATCTCACCTGAAAAAAGGCATCTTCCACTACCTAATGCCCTGTCATACTGCTGGGACACTGGATTTTCTCATTTGCTCCAGAGGAAAAAGGTCCTCTTACTGGATAAACAACAGCTATTCAAACAGAAACTTTGTTTTCACAGGAGGCTTTCCATCACATTAAAATCAAAATCACATTACCTTCTTGAGGAAAGCTGTGTTGAGACCTGAATAGTTTCAAATGTACACATCACAATAACAAAGGGGATCAAAACCTAGAGGGGAAAAAAAACAAGTCAAAAACATATTGCATTGTTCACTGTCAAACAGCCAAAATTAAATGATTCCTGAACTACTTCATTCACTGAATCTCATTACGGTACAATGAATATAAGAATTTAAGAATGATCAACTACAACAGAAAAATAAAATATCGAGAAATAGTAATGCATCCATTTTTTGACCTCAACACAACATTAGGCAATGCTTCAAAGTCAATACAAGGATGCAGGAATGGGAGGTTCACTTGAAACAAGAGAATACAATTTCAGAATAAACTGTGGTGTCAATGCTGGCGCTTAAAAACCTGAAATTAAACTGGATTTTTGGAGTTTGGAATGATAAAACAGAATAACATCAAAGCTGCAGCAAAATTACTTAATTTCAAAGCATTATTTTGTATATTTTTGGAAAGACAAATCTTACCTTCCACATCATCAGTGCACCCATGATGAAAGGGTTAAACACTGTTAGAAAGCAGTAAACAGAGGCAGGGTCGAAACTAGGAGAAAAACATAATTCATAATTTAAAAACACTGGTTCAGTTTGATTGTATTTTTACGGCCGCACTTCACTTAATCCATGACAAAAGGCACCCCTTGCTTACATAAATACAGTAATTTACATTAATATATGTACATTAGTTATTTGAGAAACATTACCTGTTAATAGAGGCTATATTCCCTGTACCAAAGAATGCTGTGATTATGAAGAAAACCTAGAGAAAATATTGAGGAAAAGGCCATTTTTGACTCGATAGTCTCAGGTAAATTGACATTTTCTTGCACCAGCACATCAAATATATTGGATTCCCTATGCCAATCCTAAGTCAGCCACAACTGAAAGTGGACTCATCCCAGCCAATTAATGCAGTGATTCCTATTTCTTGCCAGGTACTACCTGAACCACTGTTGTCCCCAGCCCCTTTCTCCCAGACAAACCAAAAACCTTTGATCTAGCCAGCATTATTACTCATTTTGTGTTTTTAGCTGTTTAAACTTAGCTTGCATGCATTTAGGCCATGTTATGCAATTGATGGTCCCTTTGGTTAGACTTCTCCCCTTCCTTGTGAAATGTTGCCCCAGTTTCCTGTCTCGCCATCTCAATTTGCCCTCTTCATTTGCCAGCCTTCTCACTCCTCTTCAATCCTCACTTCTCCAGGGTGGACCTCAGGCAGTTGGATTCTCCCTTTTTTGGAGCTAGGTTCTACCAAAGATTTCTTCCCATTAGGGAGTTTTTTCTTGCCTTCTTTATCTATTGGTTTACTCCTTAGGGCATCAGGTCCTGTTCTGTGTCATGCGCTTTGGGTCAATCTCAATTGTTAAAAAGCGCTAAACCAATAACATTGAATTGAACTGAATTGAACGTGGTTATTTCAATTTCAATCAGAGGTTGATATTGAAGATTAAACCAGTTCATCAAAAACTCAACAATTAGTTGCTGACAACCATACTTTAAAGGCAAAGAATGCATCAATACTGCAACATACTGTATGTCTTCTAGTACCAGGAATTTTAAGGAAATCTCAATTTCACTGGGATATTATTACTCTAAAATATAAAACCCTGAGAATTATACTAATCATTTTTTGTGACTGTAGAACATTTCTCATATACCAACCTAAGACAAAACAGGAGTAAACAGTGCCACCTGTGGGCATTCAAAGATAACTGTAGAATCAACAGGAAAGGATACAAAAAAGTAGGATCTTCTGATGTCATCCAGACTCAGTTGCCTGATCTTGGTAATGTCAATATTTTCGGCAAAATCTATTCGAGAGAGCTGCAACATCAGACACAACTGTCACATAAGAGTTCATTTCATGAGCACAACACCAAGGAATCAACATCAATACAAAATTAACTATTGGACTGCAAAAAAAAAAAAAAAAAGTAAATACATTAAATAGGTACATTAATTAACTGATTGATGTTGAGTCAGAAGAAAGCAAATACATGAATGAGAATTTGTGTGAGTATAAGTGAGGGTTTGGAAGGCTCTGTGTTCAACATGTATGCGTGTCTAAAAAATGAGTCTCGAGCCGTTTCTCAAATGAGGAGAGTGAGTTTGGCCCATCCTCTGAGCCTGTACCTCTAGTTTAGAAGAGACACCTTGAGCATTCATCGCCTCCTGCTCAATGTTGATCCACACAAACATCAGCCAGCAAAGCATCGGGGGAAACAGGGCCTCATAGCTATGAGAAATCAACCCAGCGGAAAAAGGTCATTTATTTCACCAGTAACACAAGCACAGACTCAACATAATAGCAGGAAGTAGAAACACATCCTTTAAGAGTGCAGACATGCCCTGAATGTGGACACATTTTTGCAGGGCTGACTCATGGACTGCGGAGAGCTCCTGGCCTCACCCTGTGCTGAGGAGGAGGTAGGTGGTCACCAGTGACAGGGAAATACTTAGCAGGCGCTGGAACAGGTGGGTGGAGCTCAGCAATGGCAACACGAACGAGGAGGCTGGAACGGGGGCGGGGCCAAGGAGATTAATACAAATCATTAGTACTCAACAATGTGTATGAGCACAAGTATACAATCGCACACAGGTACGCCCACACATGCACAGGCACACACGTATGCGTGCTTTAGGGCCAGTACATGGAGGCATTAGTGCTGGTGCGTGCGCACTTCATGCTGAGGTCCGTCAGATTGTTCGAGTCCAATTGCCGCCTTTGTGACGCGGCACCGAGGGCTTTTCAACAATATATGCCAATTGCAGAGTGCAGGACAGAAAACAGCCTGGCTGTGTGAAAAATGTCATTACCATTAGACTGTGACTGAGAAGACACCAGAAATAGCCTGGTTTTCTCCCTGCAGCATTCTTAAGCCAACTGTGTCCAATTCCCAAGCTAAAAGGCCAGCAGACCAAAAAGTAAGACAACCGTATTTGTGTTTTTACACTGCCACAGAAGCTTAGCATTTTTAAACCAAGAATCCTCATGTATCAGCTCAAACTTGTGATACTTTACGCATGCATGTTCTTCAGTATTATATTTTCTCGAAGATTGATTTATATTTATTTAAGAGGTAATTTGACGGCAAAATGCAATCTCACACTGCAATATGAACATGCCATGTTAAGAATATTAAAGTATACAGGTATACTTCCCAAGAAGTCCCACCTAGTGTTGTCCAGCTGATGATCTGGTTGAATAAGGGCAGACCTTGCTTCAGTTTCAGGCTGGAGTGAGTGCTGGTCAGCACAAAGGCACACAAGGCCATATGGATCATCTACAATAGCAGGGCACAAATCCTAATGTTACAATGAGAGGACTCACATAATATATAGTATATATTATACACCGTGTATATTATATACCACACATACAGTGTATACACGGGAAATTGAAAGTATGGCATTGAGTACACTGTGAATAACGTACACTCAAATATTTCAAGATGCCATGATTCATCATAGAAAACTACAAATAAAACTAAAACAGAAAAAGACTGGATTAGGCTGTTGAAGTTGGGCAGCAATACCTCGCTTATATGACTTTACATGCATCAACAAGAAAATCACCATCTCAGTACAAATAAGTCAGCTTCAAAAATCAATGACATGTCTGCATTTAAAATTCTCTGATGTCACAGAAGATACACTTTAATAACATCAGAAATCACAGCATCCATCATTTCAGGAAGTCCACACAGAGAAGACGGACCAAGTGATGTGGCAAGAGAGAGTGACAGATAGCGAAGACGTAAACATGACTGTGATGACCTGACAGATGTACAAACGGCAGTCTCTCCACTGCAGGGGTGTGCGTCTCCACGACGACCACAGGAAACAAGCGGAGAAGACGAGGGTGAGCGCGGCAGCACAGGTCCTGAAGAGGAACAGCAAGACAACTATGGGGCATAAAGTGGACCGGGAGACGACACATGAGCTACTGACTTAATGTTTGCAATGAGACAACAAAAGTCACTTTCCCACATTCGTTCTTCCATAATATTAGTTTGTTTTTTCGTATTTAATTGTCAGTGCTTATCTCGTATGAAAGAAATTTGTTCCAACAGAAATTGAATTGAATTTTGGTTTTGAATTGAATTTAATTACTTTTGAATTGAATTTAACCTGCTTTGAATTGAATTTTATCAGGTTTTGAATTGAATTTTGGGTTTGGATTGAATGTAATTGGCTTTGAATTGAATTGAATTTGCTTTGAATTGAATTTTATCGGTTTTGAAATTGAATGAACAAGTAATCTGAAACTGAATCCAATTATTTGTATTGAATTTAAGATAAAACTTGAAGCATTTCATTCAGTTCGCACATTCAAATTCAGTCCATAAAATTCAAATTCAGTTCTCTAAATTCAAATTCAAGTTGAGTAACATCACATGAACGCGCATTGCGAGCTGCAGCCCCGCCTCCGTCCCTCCTACTTCTCCATGCGTAATTTCTTTTCCTACGTTAGTTGAGCATGTATCCAAAAAAGTGGGCGTGGACTGCCTTATTTGGAATAAGGTGACCTATATAATGTCCGGGAAGCGCACCTCTGAACGAATTCTGAACCCACCCAACTATACACCGAGAAAGGCTTACCAAAACTTCGGCTCTTCATCAGTGTATTTGTTTTAGCTCATCATATTAATCTTCAGCTGTTAACCCTGAGTTAGCCCAAGATCATCAGTAAATGCACTCGCTAATTTCTAGCGTTTCTTCGGTGTAGTAAATAATGCTAACGTCAGTTATGATTGAGTCGCTTTTTCTCCGAATCGGTATGAGTGAATGTATTAAGCTGGCGAGCCTACACGTTTAAGCTCGTGAGCTTCAAGTGTAACGTTATATTCAGTCAAAATCAAAATAACTAGATAGAGCTGTTCAGAACTTAAACTTCAACTTCATATGGCTTAATGGTTCAGAATACCTGGAGTCACAAAGTGATGACATACCCGCGAGGAGAAGAGACTGCAATTAATCCATTAGGAGTTGCAGCTGGAACTGGTCCAAGAAACACAGTAGAACTCGCCTAAACCGTAATCGTATAAAACGGAAACTCGCTCATACCGGACAACAGCTGAAGTCCTGATTTTTCTGTAATGTTTTCCCATTAAATAAACATCGAATATAACGGATTTTCGCTTACATCGGACAAAAATGTCCAGTCCTTTCACCGTGCATTTCCATTCAAGAGCACTCGTGTATACCGGACTAGCTGGTTTGCACCATACACATATGCAGTCGCAACAGAGCAACGAAATGAAGTTTGGCTTTCCTACACTGTTATAAACTGACTGAATTTAACAGTTAAATTAACGCATTGTCTCCTTGTCATTTTAACTGTAAGTGGAGTCCTGTGCGCATTTAACCGTGGTTTACACTGAATATGCACAGAACTCAGTAGTAAACTTATTGCAAAAAGGCGCCAGATAAATTAACTGGCAAAAAAGGCGCAAATTTATAACAGTGTATTCACAGAAACTGAAACGCGGTTTCTAGATAATCTACAGTAGATTATCTAGCCCCCTTCACAAAACCCTGAAGGAATATGCTGAAGTAAAAAATGCAGATCTCGAACATCACTGTAAAGACGCTGGCAGAGACAACTAGTGACATTGCCGATGACCAGTATAAAGAATTCCGAGGAGCCACCAAATTTACATTGCATTTCATGTTTCCGTGAATGCTGTAGATGATTTGTCGGATATAGCTAGCCAGCTAAAATGAAGCTGGAGCGTTTAATATGCAACTACAGAACCATGTGCACACAATACGTAAATCCGCGTTGGCACCGTATTTCAGCAGAGAGCATATCCCCTTACTCTAAACTGCATATTTTCGTGCATGAGTGAATTTGCATGTGCGTGAAGTACCGCTCCAAAACCTGAATATTTCTTGGGCCAGTTTCAGCTGCAACTGGATTAATTGCAGTCTCTTCTCCTCGCGGGTATGTCATCATTTTGTGACTCCAGGTATTCTGAACCATTAAGCCATATGAAGTTGAAGTGTAAGTTCTGAACAGATCTATCTAATTATTTTGATTTTGACTGAATATAACGTTACACTTGAAGCCCACAAGCTTAAACGTGTAGGCTCGCCAGCTAAATACATTCACACATACCGATTCGGAAAAAAAGTGACTCAATCGTAACTAACGTTAGCATTATTTACAATGCCGAAGAAACGCTAGAAATTAGCGAGTGCATTTGGGTCAATGACAAATAAGCCTTTTAAAAATGTTTTTTTTTTAAAAAATAAATCTTTAAAAATGTACAGAATACATTTATTTGAAGTTGGAAGAGTGTGTTTAAACAAGTCTTAATGGATGCACAACATTTACAGGGTTTTAGCACAGTTTTAGACTGTATTTGCAACTTCACCAGCCCAAAAATGTCAGGTGGCGCAACCAAAAGTTTCTTGGAAAAAAAAACACACTTTCCTCTTTTTTTTCCTAAGTGATTTTTTTAGTAAGTATACCTGAGAGTGTCTACTCTGCCTAAAACATTACTATTTTGTATTTGAGCTGGGTATTAAAAGATATTTATGGATTCTTTATTGTAGGGGGTGGGTATTTTGGTTTTCCAAACAATTTAAGAACAATTAAACTATTAAACTTTGTTTATTTGAAAGATTTTCAATATAAAATGATGACCCCATATTAATATTATATTAATTCATCTTTTAAATTACATATTTAATACATTTCACATAGTGTTCACTTGCTCGGACGGTTGCGCCACCTGACATTTTGAGGGTTTGAGATGGCAAAACATAAAATATATATCATTTTTATGATAAACTGGAAATATGTTCAAATTAAACAGGTTTTATAGAATAAAATGATGCTTTTTATGAATCATTTAAAATTATTTTAAACCAAAGTAGTGCACTCGGACAATGTCACGTCATTGACCCATTTACTGATGATCTTGGGCTAACTCAGGCTTAACAGCTGAAGATTTATATGATGAGCTAAAACAAATAAACTGATAAAGAGCCGAATTTTTGGTTAACGTTTTTTGGTGTATAGTTGGGTGGGTTTAGAATTCGTTCTGAGGTGCGCTTCCCGGACATTATATAGGTCACCTTATTCCAAATAAGGCAGGCCACGCCCACTTTTTTGGATATACGCTCAACTAACGTAGGAAAAGAAATTACACATGGGATGTGTAGGAGGGATGGAGGCGGGGCTGCAGCTTGCGATGTGCGTTCATGTGATGTTACTCAACTTGAATTTGAATTTTATGAACTGAATTTGAATGTGTGAACTGAATGAAATGCTTCAAGTTTTATCTTAAATTCCATACAAACAAGTGGTGCCAGGCACAACAAACCCCGTCTCTCGCACATGTTGAACTTTGACCTACTTTTCCTAAATTCAATAGGCATCTATTCTGGGTCAGTGGCAATCCCTAAACCCAATTTGGGGTGAATCTGGCCATTAGTTTTGCTACTAAAGTGTTAACAAACAAACAAACAAACCGAACCAAAAACAAAACCCTCGCCCTCCCCGGGGAATAATTGGATTCAGTTTCAGATTACTTGTTCATTCAATTTCAAAACCGACGAAATTCAATTCAAGGCAAATTAAATTAAATTCAAAGCCAATTCAATTAAATTCAAACCCAAAATTCAATTCAAAACCTGATAATATTCAATTCAAAGCAGGTTAAATTCAATGCAAAACTAATTAAATTCAATTCAAAACCAAAATTCAATTCAATTTCTGTTGGAACAAATTTCCTTCCATAGTCTCGCTTTGGTAAGTATACTGGACAAAGAAAATTAGGGATCACCCCAATTTTCGAATTTGAAATATTTGATAGTTCAAATTATGTTCCATATCATATTTCAATATTAAAAATCAGAGTGATCCCTAACTTTCTTTGTCCAGTATATAATGAGAGTAGTGATCACCGCAGTTAGCTTAGCATATTGCGCAAAATGACAATGGTTTTCATGCGCATCTTACACACGAGGCACAAATTTACTGAATGAGGACTAATATGCAAACAACACAAGTGCTCCCATGTTTTAACACCAGAATGCCAATGCTCACAAAACCTTCAGCAAAAAATACATTATGCAGTTCTTGCTTCTTCAAATGTAGAACGCAATATCCAGGGAAAAAAAATGAAGGAAGAGCACAGTTTAAAGGGTAATGGAAACATTTTGAGATTTGCGCCTGCAGCGATAATTAGGCAGTAAGACAATTACGTTTTGGTGTTCCGATCATCCTTCTTGATAGGTAAAAGAAGAATGAGCTTTTCAAAATACCCGCCACTGCAAGCTGTGATCCGCCATTGGCTTCCTTGGGCAGAAGTCTATGTCTGTTATGTAACTGGTTGGAGAGCCTGCCCTTGTAGTGAATGGAAACCCGTGATTTCTGTTAAATGCGTCCATGTTTGGAGTTATTTTTAGTTCGGTGCATCACAACATAACTCACAGTGTCGTAAACTGAGTAGCTTATTCAGGTCCGTCTCTACTTAGCTCACAAGTTCATTAAGTTGTAGGCAGTGGTGGCTGGTGAACTGCCGATTAGGAGAAGCACAAACCATCCCTTAAAAATAATTATTGGTCATGACCTGTATTCAATCTCAATAGAATTGACTTTATATTACTCCAAAAATCCTAAGGACCATCAGGTGTTGCCAGTTCACCTTCCTTGTTAAGTTAAAATGAGCGCAAATAGCCCAATTCTTGACCTGTTCTCAATCATTCATTTAAATAACCATTACGCAAACTACGAAAACTCTCAACATTATCAGGTGTGGCCAGTTTTCATTAATAACACACACCTGCCAACTCTCACACATTTTTTTCAGCCAACTAGAGACAAGCCTGAATAAACTACTCAGTTTACGACACCGAGTTATTTTGTGATGCACCAAACTAAATATAGCTCCGGACATGGACACATTTAACAGAAATCACAGGTCTCCATTCACTACAAGGGCAGGCTCTCCAACTACTTATGTAACAGACATGGACTTCTGCCCGAAGCCAATGGCGGATCACAGCTTGCAGTGGCGGGTATTTTGAAAAGCTCATTCTTCTTTTACCAATCAAGAAGGATGATGATAGGAACACCAAAACTTAATTGTTTTACTGCCTAATTATTGCTACAGGCTAAAATCTCAAAATGTTTCCATTCCCTGTTAAACACTGCAATTGCTTCATAATCTGTAATCTTGTGTAATAGATAGCAGGAAAGGAATGCTACATATCCATGAAGTAAAAGCACCCAGAGTAAAAAGAACTGACTGAACTGCAGATGGAAAGATATGGAAAGATAATGTACTGTTGTGAGAACAATAGGCAGCAGCTTACACAAGGTGCATGTTGGGCTCCCGCCCCACCACAGGCATCAGAGGGAACGTGGCAAGACATAGACAGCCTAGGACCCAGCTCAGCGACCTGACCTGGAACAGGCACAAGCACACTCACTTGGGCAGTAATACAGTTACACTCCTTACAGCTGTTTCAAAGGCCTGACACTGCTCACACTTTAAGCAAGGTTGCTGTGACTTGCTATAGGAAAACCAGAATCACAAACTAGTGTCAAGAGATTAAAAATCATTCAGGTTTAAACATCCTCAGTCCTGGTCCTAGCATCCAACAATAAGAAATGGTTTATGTTTTGAATCAGCTTGGCTAATCAGGTCAGAATCAGACTACATAGCAACACCATTATACCTCAATATGTCTATTGGAAGACGAGCAGCTGAAAGATTCCAGATACCCATATACAGGTCACCCTTCAGAAATCTTAATAAGGACTTCTGCTCATGAAAACAGTAATTTTTCTGAAGAATATGTGATTGAATGAAGACATGAGATTATGCCAGAAGATTTATGGTATCGTGAAGTCAGAAATGATTTGAAAAAGTCTAAATGGAGGGACTTGGACGTATGAATTTTTAACAATGCCGAAACCCAAGGAGGACATACAATACAATGCAGATATGAAATCAAAATACCATGGAGTTTGGAACTGAAAATCTATTAGTCTCATGTAGTCAGAGGCAAATAATGGGTAAGAAGCATCAGTACAATGGAAACTGTTAAATCTCACCTTTGCTTTTGTATAAAGCCGAAATGCAATGGGCCACGCTGACAGTACAACAAGTCCCAGAGTTAACATAGCCCGGTGAAAGAAGCTGACAACCTAGAAAATGACATGCAGGTTAAATGAATCATTTTGCCATTTCATCCTTGTATGAAGCAAGCTACATGACGCACACTTGTTCCAGTCATGCAAAAGGGAAAAATCACGCCTTGCAGTTTGCAAGACACATTAAGGCTAAATGTCTATGACATGTCCCCAGTTCCTCAGGACTTGAGAACTACATCTATTCATCAATAGAGATAACACAGAGCACTGCTTACCAATAGCTCGATCCCAAGAATCACCACCACAAAATATCCAAAGCATTTTATCAACGGTAAAGAGGGAGCTGAGCTTATCAGATCTGCAAGTGTTCCAAACCTGCAATAATCCCAATGAACACTGTCAGCATCTTGGCAAGACAAATTCCCACAATGTTTAGGACATTTAAAAAAAAAATTATGCGGCACAAGTTTGTGTGCAGCCATCTTGAAAGGAATGCAGCAAAAATGTTCAAAAAAGCAACTTTAGAAACCACAAAGTTTTTAACCGCATTACATTTATAGAGCAAGCCACAGATGTTCCATGTGAAAATCACATACTGAGCCGGCCAGACCACATGCAGTCACATCCCTGCCACTGATGACTCTTTGAGCTCTGACTTGCTGGCTCTGAAGTAATATACAGCACATAAGAAGTATGGCTTAGGATTACTGAATGCAGCACAGCACCTTTATAGTAATTACTGGCACCTTCATTAACCAATTACTGTAGGACCTGGTTAAGGAAGCATATGGGACGGACAGAACACCAATGATGATAACAGCCAGAGTTTAGAATAGCTACAGAGAGTATCATAATCCATAGGACAGTGACACTTTTTTGTCATTTTTGCTTTGTTGGCCAAGTTAATCACTGAATATGAATCCCAGAATGGAAAAGGAGATTGATGACAAAAAGTCCCAGAACCAACAAAAGATGGCAGCAGTTCAGGCCCCACAGAGCATAACCAGAGAAATGCCCAGCGTCTGGAGGAGTCTATGCATCGCAGACTTCAAGCGGACATGGCATGCAAAGGATATATTAAAAATCATTACTTCTACATTCTCTTAAATTGTTCAATATTTCTTATGCTCCAAAAATGAGGGGAATATGTAGAAAAGGTGCCATCATTTCAAAACGATTCATCTGATATGGATGAAAACACACTCAAAGCTGACAGTTTACACTTCCACCTTGTCTTTACTGTATCCCTTCTAACTCGATGTTAGAACCAAAAACAAGGGCAACACAAAGTGTAGCATCCCGTCGACAGGTACAAATGTTGTACATGTACCTGTGAATATACGTCAGAAGAAGTTACCTACATTAGACTATACTATATTACTAGGCAAGGAGGTTATTAATACCCGGGGATTCGATGTACAGAAAGTTTAGTACTTTATGGAATGGCCCATGAGAAGATATGAAAATAAACTATATGTTAATTGGTATGAATATTTAATAAAAGAATGTGAATAAAATTAGGGATTTACAGAAGAAGATTAATGCATATATGAGAAGGTGACAAAATGAAAAAAGAGTGAAAAGTGAAAACATAATATGAAAGTATCTGTGAATTTTCAAAGGTTAGTACTGTATAATAGTTGAAACAGTGTAATAGCATGAAAGAAATCTTGGATGTGATTAAGAAGCTTCATGACAACAAAATGATAAGGTCCAATGGGACAGTCATCACGTTATACTGTTAAATCTTCTGGAAACCATTTTCGCATATTTAATGAGCTATGACCTTTGACCTACACACTCCGAAATCGAACTTGGGCTGTATTTTGATACCATGTACCTCCATATCAAATTTCATTAAAATCCGTCAAACATTACTCAAGTTATCGAACGGAAACCATTTTCGCATATTTCTTGAGCTATGACCTTTAACCTTTGACCTACACACTCCGAAATTGAATTTAGGCTGTATTTTCATACCATGCACCTTCATATCAAATTTCATGAAAATCCGTCGAACATTACTCAAGTTATCGAGCGGAAACCATTTTCGCATATTTAATGAGCTATGACCTTTGACCTACATACTCTGACATCGAACTTAGCCTGTATTTTGATACCAAGTACCTTCACATCAAATTTAATTAAATTCCGTTAAACATTACTCAAGTTATTGAACGGAAACCAGATTTGTTATGGAAGGACGGACGGAAGGACAGACGGACGGCGGCGTTACTATAGTATAGTAACGCCACTATAGTAACGCTATATCCCTCTCTGACTACTTCGTCGGCGAGGGGATAAAAAAGTGCTACTGTCCAATGAGTGATGATGGTCACTGTCTGTGGGGAAACTCAGCTTGCCCCTTCACCAGGAAATAGAATAGGCATTTCACTAAAGTCACTCACTCTTGGAACACAGAGTACCACACAGGCACTGGCAGCAGGCAGTAGATGTAGTAGGTCCAGGGGCTGGCTTGGACAAACAGGAAAACTGCAATCACTGCACCCACACTAAGGAACAGTCTCCCGAGGCTTCTGGCCGTAATCTATAATAGAGATGGCACAAAACAACCAAAATTTGTTCCATGCATCCTAAAGCCCATTCACATTCAAAATTTTTGTCCATTATCAACACCTTGGTTTTTGGAATGTTTCGGGAATAATTCATAACGTCCTTTGTAAATTTTCCATCGAGTTTAGTTTTTCACTCCTTGATATTGATTGTGTGTTTGTCCGCTCTAGTTTAATAATATCATAATATATTCATACAGGTTTAATTCTGGATGATGCTCAACATTTTATTCTAGTACTAATCACTACTGATGAGATTGTCAGTTAAATATAATATAAGGCCAAGTGATGGTTTCATTTTAAATTACTATACAAACAGTGGAACTGGGGCTCTCGTAATGTGCTTGCTTTACGGCCACGACAGAGTGAAGTATTGGCTGTAGCATTATGTATCGTCTTTACAAGGACAGAAAATGTGTGATTAGATGGGCAATAAAGCCAATCACACCCTGGCACCATAAAATTATCACCACTGAGTAAGACATACCCACATTTCCCAGTATGTTTGACTGAGATGCAGCAAGTGCATCACAGTTGGGGTTTCATTGTTAAAATGTGTCCTTTTATTGGAGTTGGATCGAAACATTGTCCTAATGGCGTACAATAGTGGCCAAAACAGACCGAAATCTACAGAAATATGGGTCACATTGTGAATTAAATGCAAGCCTAGGTTAAATGGTATAAAAGAAGCCATTCCATTTGAGCAGATTGTGATTCCGTAAATGTGACCATGTAATGTGTGCAAAGCTAATGGAGAAGGGATCCCTCACCGACTCTCTGTGCAAGGAAGGCTTGCGCAGGCTGGCGTGGGTCTTCAGAATGACCAGGATCACATAGGAGGTCCAGCCCACGAAGCCCAGCACAACACTGGTGCCCAGGAAGAGGCGGTCATAGGTGTGGTAGTAGGACAGGCCCTCCATGGCTTTCTGGATCATGGTGCTGCACAGAGTGATCTAGAGAGACAGAAGGGACTCCTCAGTCCTGCACATGATGGGTGTGCAGTGCACAGAGTGATCTAGAGAGACAGAAGGGACTCCTCAGTCCTGCACATGATGGGTGTGCAGTGCACAGAGTGATCTAGAGAGACAGAGGGGACTCCTCAGTCCTGCACATGATGGGTCTGCAGTGCACAGAGTGATCTATAGAGACAGAAGGGACTCCTCAGTCCTGCACATGATGGGTCTGCAGTGCACAGAGTGATCTAGAGAGACAGAAGGGACTCCTCAGTCCTGCACATGATGGGTCTGCAGTGCACAGAGTGATCTATAGAGACTGAAGGGATTCCTCAGTCCTGCACATGATGGGTCTGCAGTGCACAGAGTGATCTATAGAGACAGAAGGGACTCCTCAGTCCTGCACATCATGGGTTTGCAGAGCCCATGCTTCATGGAAACTGAGAAATCCAGCTGAGTTCAAAAATAAATTAATGAAAATAAATACATAAAAACTTAAATCAAAAAATGTGCTTCACGGGGGCGGAGGCAACACCCCTCAGCCCCGACACACTGAATCAAAGGTGAAAGTGTTTGAGCCAGAGTGAAAGGTCTTTGTGGTACAAAACCTGGACGAGGCACGCCTACCCACCAAGGCAAGTCCATGTATGCAAAATCAAGTTCCTAACCCAGGCGGTTTGAGAGAAATGGCCCAGACTAAGTATTAATGGTGAAGGTCACTGAGCCAAGGTCAAAGGTCATTCCGGTACGAAACTTTGACGAGGCACGCCTACCCACCAAGGCAAGCCCACATATGCAAAATCAAGTTCCTCTCCCAAGCGGTTTGAGATAAATGGCCCAGACTAGGTATTAAAGGTGAAGGTCACTGAGCCAAGGTCAAAGGTCATTCTGGTACAAAACCTTGAAGAGGCACGCCTACCCACTAAGGCAAGCCCACATATACAAAATCAAGTTCCTAACCCAAGCGGTTTGAGAGAAATGGCTCGGACAACGTTTTAAAGGTGAAGGTCAGTGAGGCAAGGTCAAAGGTCATTCGGATACAAAACCCTGAAGAAGCCTACCCACTAAGGCAAGCCCACATATACAAAATCAAGTTCCTAACCCAAGCATTTACAGAGAAATGGTCTGGACAACGTTTTTTCCAGTGAGGCAAGGTCTGCCCATTCGGATACAAAACCTTAGACAAGCCTACCCCCTCTGTACACATATGCAAAATCAAGGGCATTTACAGAGAAATGGTCTGGACAAAAAATCTGCCCACCCGCCTGAAGAGTGATGCTGCCCCTTACAGGGCTTTAATAAAAAAACTGAAGAGTGATTTACCCTTTGCTGGATGAGTGATCTTGCTCGTCGAACAAAATCCTGCTGCTTGGATTCGGTGAGTGAGCTGGAAGAGAATGCATGATGCCGCTCTTAACAAAGGCACACGAGTTTTGTAAAAGTAGGAGCCATTATTTGATGCCTCTCTCCTTTATCATTCACAGCGGTGTAAACGTCTCCCATAGGACAGCCAAATCTTTAGAGACTGAATATCAGAGTGGCAGTTTTCCAAGCACCAGCCTGCTGTGCATAAGCCACTGCGTTTTTGCTGCATAAATCACTGTGTGATAGGCTAAATAAATATATGCCCGCCAATATCTTACAAAATACAATATTAATCAACTTCTGTCTTTTCTAAACAGTCCTATTAAAGCCTAACTTCTAAAGCTTCCATCACATGCCAATCATTTTCAACTTACTGGTAGGGAGTGAAAAGAAATGATAAAGTGGTTTTCTTTTTCTGGGCCATCTTTACCTGAAAGAACAACACGAGGGACTGATATTTAGAATGTTAGCTACTTTAATAGGAATGATAAGGGGAACAAAATTTAGTGATTACTGTACCTTGAATTGCTCCAAAATCTGAATGGTATTTGCATACATGCTCTCTGCTTTGAAGAGTTCAGTGTTATCCAAGAAAGGCAATGGTAGGACTCCCTACAAATCAATCAGTTGCAATCTTTCAATCATTACCGGCATAAAAAGCAACAGTAATCAGACAATGACTCTCCAATAAAGCCCAGTTACAGGAGATGATGTGAGATTGCATAATACTAAAAGGTAAAAACTCAAAGATGATAAAGTAAATTGAAATTTACGTTTTCATTTCTGTTCCATTTCATTGCTTCAGACGGTAATATTGGACTAAATCACACAGAGATACTAACTCACCACAGAATTTAAGGGAATAGGTACACCAATCAAAGAGGCCATCAGGGGTGCTATGTCAGCCTGTTGAAATTTAGACACAAATTTTATCACGGCTGACAGCCAAGCACCATGGCATTGATTGAACACTACATTAATTATACATGATTATTCATCTTGCGAGTAGCATTACTTCAGTAATACAATTTTTAAGGACGTAGAAAATCATTTACCTGATTAACGTCCACTCTTTTAACGTTTTCAAGATTCCACTCTGACAAATAAGAAGACAAGAGACAGAGTTTTAAATTGGCCGCTAGAGGGAGCCCATGCAGACGCTAATCAAACAAAAATATGCCGGCACTGAACCGCACTAGCACATAGAATAAGGAAGCGCACCTTTTAGAAACTCGTCATCAAAGTTCTGCGAAGACACTTTCTGGGCTGTCTGTACACCTGCTCCCCAAGCCACCAGAGGGGTGAGGGTCTCGGAGGGATGGCCAGCTCCATGAGAGCCTGAAAACACATCCCCCATTATATATTCAGTCACATTACTGCTCCCTTTCATAGAACTAAAACTGTCTGCTTTTGGCTTTGCAACATGCCAAGTGTATGCAACTGAGTCATTCATTTACTTAGGGTTCTCAGAAAGAACTCTAAAATCAGATTTTAGAAAATGGTATAAAGCAGTCACATCCTCTATTGCATGTTGAAACAATATAACTGAATCTGGTATTATAAGTGCCAACAATAAAATTGTTTATTTCAGTTTCATGTTTCCCTAAAATCATTCACTAAAAGGTGCATTACCAAGGTTAAGTATTAAAAGCATGGGTATCTAAGGGTGAGCCAAAACCATGATAAGGCAGAGCTTACCCCAATTTGTCATGCCGTGATCAGATGTGAGAACGAATGCTGTCTTTCCATCATTTCCATAAAAGTCTTCAATCAAAGAAACCATCTCTTCAACTCCAGCATCAACAAGTTCAATATTTTGAATGGTTTCCCTGTTGTGCAAAAAAATAAAAAATAAAAAAATAATAATAATAATCTACCAACTCTTTCAGCACATTATTTACAGCTAAATCTTGTCGTCGGTCATACTCCTCAGAACTGAAAATGCTCCTTCTTGGACTGTTAGAGGAAACCAGAGTGCCAAGAGTAAACCCATCTTAACACAGGGTGAACATGCAAACTCCATACAGAGAGGCCCCAGGCCAGATTCTAACAGACTTCTTGCTGCAAGGCACCAGTGCAATGCCCTGCGCCACAGTGCCGCCCTCAAAAATAGTGTAAAAGCACACATCGTTAGTCTGATTTTAGTTCAGGACACCTGACATTGCATACAGCATCAAAACTTTACTTTGCTGTAGAAGGTAAAATGAGGCCATATAAAGTCTGTCTGTATCAATTTCAATGTCACTCATAGATCCAATAGTCCCATTTTCTTGTTTAGCAGTGAAGAATTTAAATGTACCTTGACATCGGCCTGTGGGCATGTCCATTTGTGTCTATTCCCAGTAAGTGCAGGAAGAACACAATATGTTCTCCATTCAGTCTCGACAGCAGGGATTCATTTCTTTTTGCCGAGCTGAAGAAGGTCTGCACAGAACATAACTATTATCATGCATGCTATTCCCCAGCTACTGAGTCAGTATTGAAACAGTGGGTGTAAAGTATCAGAAATATTTCTGCTTGAGTACACTGCAAAAGCTCTATTAGACGGTTTATAGGAAATTGTGCTCATGGGTTATTCAACCCATCTCAATTGATTACCCACATTTTGCATTCTTAGCGCACGTATCGCTCACACGAGTTCTCTCATATCGACTGATGAATTAAAGTTTACATAATGAAAACATATATCAATTCCTAATGATTCATAAATCAAATCTGGAGTATTTTTCAGCAACAACTCTTGAAATGTATCTGAATTTTCACTCCCAGTCAGAGGAAAATATTACCACTGCTAGCAGTGTCCAGGGACATATGGCTCTGGCACACTTCTCCAAATTGAAAAGGCAGGCAAAGATTTATAAAGGTCACAAATTCATACAGACTCCAGTGTTCGTATGTGAACAGAAACCTTGCAAAATCACAGCGGTAAGAAACAGGAAACGAAAAATAGCATGCATCCTACATCCAATGCATTTATTGTGATACCTTAGCTTTATCAAAGACCCATGTGTCCAATATAGAGGCATCTGTGGCAGCGAAGTCCTCATCCTGTGCAGAGTATGTGTGCGTATATACGTGGTCTCCGCTTGCACCTGCAGAACAGTCAAAAGGATCAGGAGAGATAAGGTGCTTCTGCTCTCTGATTTCACCAAACTCTATCCTATATCTTGCTCTTACCTTTGGCAAACATGGGCAGAATATCCGGACTGCCCCAGCACCAGGCGTGTGCACTCTCATTAAAAACAGAGTCAAACTCTACTGGGTTCTCTTTCCAACCTGCAAAAACAGCCAAGAAACTCTCAGTGTTACTCAAACATGGTGCCAATACAGAACTGTGAGGGTCATAAGAGGATCCTAGAGTATGGGACCGTTAAAATTTTTGTAATCACTTTTGTAAATTCAATGTTTCTGAAAGTGACACATTTTTCACCAAAATTAGCATTTTATTGTTCAATTAAACAAACCCAGTGCATTAATAATGGTACACATTTCTATTATTGCCTGAAGTAACTAGAGGCACTCATCGAGTGCAAACCTCCGCCAAGGCAGCACAATCCAAATGTGCATGAGTGGGAGCAAAGTTGAGTTATCGCGTGATAGGATTTGAAGATGGCTGCCGTGGCGGCCATATTGTTTCACTGATCACAGTCAAAATCAATAGGGTCCATCCTTGATGTAATAGTAATCCACCCACAAAATTTAAGACAAATCTGTGCATTACTTTTTGAGTTATCACGTGTGATAGGATTTCAACATGGCTGCCGTGGCGGCCATATTGTTTCAGCGATCGTGGTGAAAATCTAAAGGGTCCATCCTTGATGTAATGGCAATCCACACACAAAATTTCAGACAAATCCATGCATTACTTTTTGAGTTATCGCGTGTGATAGGATTTCAACATGGCTGCCGTGGCGGCCATATTGTTTCAGCGATCGTGGTGAAAATCTATAGGGTCCATCCTTGATGTAATGGCAATCCACACACAAAATTTCAGACAAATCCGTGCATTACTTTTTGAGTTATGTTGTTAAGAAACAGACAAACAAACAAACAGGGGCGAAAACATAACCTCCGCACCAACTTCGTTGGCGGAGGTAATAAGTTTTATTTCCATTTTTACATTTGAACAAAAAAAAGAGAAAATTTTCAGCCACCATTACTTCATTGCAGTGACAAGATACTTTGTCACTTCATCTTTATGTCATTATGTTAAATTTGTACAAGAAGCTCAACTTAAAACTGAACTAGTAATGTCAGTTGCTGCTCTATCTAGTGCACCGAGAACACTGGCATTTTAACAGCTCAAGTTTGGTAAAAAAATTGGCAAAATCAAACAGCTTCTTGGACATTGGCATTTTAAGAGAAGACCATTCTATGGCTGGGATTTCATACAAAGATGTGCACTACCATCTTGATAGAAGGTCCAGATACAGAATTGTGCAAGATGATAAGTACCCTAATTTGAGAAACAAATACGTCACAGGTCCTCAGCTGGCAGCTTCGCTGAGCGCTACCCACCAAAACATCAGCATCTGCAGCAGTAAAGAGATGACACTAGGATGCTGTTTTTATAGACCTTGTGGTCTTATGCCCGTCTAATCTTTTACAACCCCGTTTCCAAAAAAAGTTGGGACTCTGTGTAAAATGTAAGAAATTCAATGATTTGCAAATAATTTAAACTCTACATTTAATTGAAAATAGCACTAAGACATCATATCAGTTGTTGAAACAGATTTTTTTTTTTTTAATATCAGCTTATTTTGAATGTAATGCCAGCAACACATATCAAAAAAGTTGGGACAGGACACAAAAGACTGAAAAAGTTGTATGATGCTAAAAAAAAAAAAAAAATACACCTGGTGGAACATCTCACAGCTAATTGGGTTAACTGGCAACAGGTATAAAAAGAACATCCCTGAGGGCCCTATTTTAATGATCTAAGTGCTCGGTCTGAAACGTGTGGCAGAAGTGCATTTAGGGCGTGTCCAAATCCATTTTTGCTAGTTAAGCGGTGGGTTATCTGGGCGCATAGTAAAGGGCTCAGTGCAAAGGGGCTGGATTTAATCTCTTAATTAATCATAGGCATGTTTTGGGCAAAACATGGAATAAACCAATCAGAGTGCCATCTCCCATTCCCTTTAAAAGCCAGAAGGACTTGTACCGTGGCGAATAGCTATAATAAGGGCCCATTTTTTGACAACAGAAAATAAATAATAAAAAAAAAAACTCTTCACTGAATCTGAATGAGGGCTGCTTGTTCGTGAAGGGAAAGCATGCAAGCAAACCATTGATTAAAGGTCCCCTATTATGCTGTATTTAGTTGTTTAAAATATGTCCAATGGGTCTTTAAAATAATGTTAAGAATTCAGTTACAAAAAAAACCACACACATCCAGGCCTAGTGAGACCTCTTCTCTCACCCCGTTTGTGCCGGCCTGAAACACTAGCCGTTTTGAAATAGGCTGGGAGGCTATGCTAATGAGGCGCTGCTCTGATTGGCTGCCTGGCCGCTTCGATTCCGGGGCAGGGTGCAGACCCGAAAAACCAGGAAACCAAGATGGGTGAATCACTCTGCAGCAGGGCAAATCACTGTAATTTCACGTCACAACTTCTTGTGTACATGTTAGGGTTAGGGTTAGGGTGTGCTTACTCAAAGCTCTGTGCCGTAGAAATGCACTGAATGACCCTGCTGTGGAGGTTTGCATCTAGTGCTAACCAACAGCTTTCCTCGGCATGTATTTCTGTGAGACCGTACTTGTTTGATCCCGAATCCGAAGCCGAACGGGAGGAGGAAGCAATAAAAGTATTTCAGCAACGTTTACAGCAGGATTTCAATGAGTGGCAAGTTGAAATTTTAAGGTTTTGCTCGTACTGTCTCACCTCGCATGCATGTGATTGTAGCTGTACTGTTATATAGTCATGTTCTACACCCACTTAGCTATCCGGAGGAAACTTTGCTAAAAGCTCCTGTTAACCATTTCTACTAAAACAAAACGCAATTCCGACACCAAGCTACTAATGAGTTCGTAGCAAAAACACACAAACAGTGTAAGCATTGCTTATGTGGAGCAAGCGAATCAATAATTTCTACCGAAAAAAAAATCTGTATCCGATCTCCACTTTTTTCAGCTTTTTATTCACCAGAACAATTTTCAAAGGTGGATGAAATTCCGCCATGGCAATGCAGAGAAATCATTCGTTATACCAGAGATGTTATAGTGCGTTTCGCGATTGCTTTCACCACGGTAGCATCAGAGAGCTAAACCCACACCTAAGCAAAGTACCCGGCTGACCCCGGTCATGGATAAGTAAAACGATCGTTTCACAGCAGCAGTAAACAAACCCAAACACGTACCCTAAGCTCCGCAAAGCCTATGTCTAGTCTAACTGCAGCCTTATCAGCCCAACTTTGCAGACAAGCACAACACTTCTCTGGTTAGCTTCAACTATAGCGGCTACGGTCAGGTAACGTCATGATGAAACTACCACCTTGATGCTAACCAAAGTAACACAAGCATACCAATCTGAAATACTGCATATAAATGAACCAGGAGTATTTTATTTAATTAGCACGGAACGCAAACCAACATGCGGTAGTAACCAAGCGGTCATCATAACGACTGAGACAAATGTTACCCAGCAATACAGGTTTTACCGAACGCAAGTTCCGTTACCGTGAACAGTTGTACCAAGCATTCAAATTACAAACAAGTAAAAACCGGTAAAAATAAATAAACAAATAATTACACTGGTGGGGAATGATCAAGAGAAATTAAAGTGAGTGAGAAAAACAGCCAGCAAGAAAGAAACAAAACTAGTTATTTTGACTGCGTACTGCAACCCCTCGACTAATATCCAACAGGAGTGAAAAGAACTTCTTTCTCCTTGTCTTACCATTGAGGGTCCAGTCGAACATATAGAAGAAATTTGGTTTAATTATAGATGGTGACAACGTCATCCATTGCTTTTTCTGTCACTTAAAAGTGCCGCTTTTTAGGGCTACTTCCTTCGTCAGCCAAACTGTCAATAATAAATTAATTTCCAAATGAAATGAGGGATTTTGCATTTGATCATGGAAATGGGACAGCAGGCACTGTATTCATGGATCAGGTCGGATTCAGTTGGTTTTTCAGATAATTCCAGGTAACGGGGTGACCCATGCAGGACTTATCCAAACTTCTGAAGCACATTTTCAGCACTTCAAACATTTGTTCAGTTACAGTTTGTGTTTCCTGTGATCGACCGAAAATCCATACACTATTCATACATGATATGCCATGAATTTGATATTTTGGCCAAGCATTGTCGGCGAACAGCCACCCTTCCAAGGGGGATCCTCTGGTGTGGGTACGTGGAGCGATCGCAATCACCATTCTAACACGTATTTTCTAAAATATCTTGAAAATAGTCTTTCACATCTTAATTTTTTTATTTTTAATTGTATGCTTGTGTGAGCGCTGCAGTTCGTCCCTGTGTAATATGTGCAAAGCAGAGGGTATATGCATTATTCACACGCTGACAAAAGCGCAGAATACCATGATAATAATACACCCTTAAGATTGCTGTTAAAAACTGACTATTGATTGTAGACCAGGTTTTTGTTAGTCAATCGCGCAAGAGCTTCGTGCTACCTCAAGACTGTGTCTGACCTCACCTCTTTTCAAGACCAACATGCCCATGATCGCTCAATTTTGCGCAAATGAATTGGCCATTTATGCAGCGAGGACGCTGGATGGGAAATTAGTATTTTTGTCAGTCGTAAAGCAGCAAAGACACTTCGTTATGTTTTCACCCCACTGCACTGGGTGTAAGATAGAGGCCTAAGTCTTTCAGAGGTAAATATGGCAAGAGCTTCACCACTGCATGGGCAGATAGTTCACCAATTTAAGAATAACGTTCCTCAACATAAAGCAGCAAAGAATTAGGGGATTTCATCATTTACAGGTACATGAGATAATTAAAAGACTCTGAGAAATCTCTGTAAGCAAAGATCGAGGTTAAAAACCAAAACTGAAAGGCCATGATCTTCAGGCCCTCAAGCAGCACTGCAGTAAAAAAAAAAAAAAAAAAAAAAAAAAAAAATTTAGTGGTGAAAATCACAGTATGGGCTTAAGAGCAGGTCTGAAAATCATTTTCAGTGAACACAGCTTGTTGCTGCATCCACAAATGCAAGCCAAAGCTCCACCACGTAAAGATAAAAACCATATATAAACAAGATGTGGAAACGCCGCCACCTTCTCTGGGCCTGATTGACTGAGCTATAGTGGAAAACTGTCCTGTGGTCTGACCAATCAAAACATGAAATGCTTTTTGGAAATCATGTACACAGCATTCTCCTGGCTAAAGAAGAGGGGGACCATCTGGCTTGTAATCAGCGCAAAGTAAAAAAAAAAACCCAGCATCCATGATCATTTTGAGGTGCATTAGTGTACATGGCATCGAGAATTTGGAAATCTGTGAAGACATCATTAAAAGGCCGTTACAAAGAAGAGGACAGCAAGAGGAGTGTTGATAAAGTTGGATACCAAGGTCACACAGGGCGACAACATAATCGCCATGGTTAACCAGCAAAATGTGCGGGAACGTTGGCTAATTAGGAAGACTGTAGCCACTGTGGCACCACTCATGGGCAAATGTTTGTCATGTTTGGTGAGTGTTTGGCAAGAATTGAAAGAAATATGGCTAAGTCATGTTCAACATGGATCAAAGTACTACCTGGTTCTATGTGGTACTTCTAAATTTCTTTAGTTGCCAAAGCAGAGCATGAACACAATTTGGTGAGTTAACACAACAAAGCACCATTTAAATGGCCACACAATGACCACACAATGGCAACAAAATGAGGAATGTCACGAGACTAACAAAAAATGGCAACAGTTTTGAACATGTCAAAACTGTCGCCAAACATGAGCGAACTATGCCAAACTACTGTAAATCACGGAGGAAGTCCCACCACTCATCAAATGCAGGAACACTACATAAGACAATATCATGGCAAACTTACTGAAGAACTTAGCAATTTTTTATTGCTAAACTTCGCCCACACATTCTTCTCCTATGTGACAGCCACTTTATGCTGAAATATATAAAGGTTTCAGAGCAACACCTACTGGCATTCAGGTGTCTTTTTCAGGGAAGGCCTAGCTTATTTCAGCAAAGCAATGCCCAACACCACATTCTGCACATATTACAACAACATGGCTTTGTAGTGAGAGTCTGGGAGCTAAACTGGCCTTCCTGCAGTTCAGACCTGTCACCAACCGAAATTATTAGGCACATTATGAAAGGAAAAATTCGACAAAGGAAGCCGTGAAGTGTTGAGTAGCTGAAATCCGGCATGCAAAAACATTTTGCTTTCAAAATAACAACATTTTCTCTCCTCATTTCACGAATGCTTAAAGAATGTTGTTTGGTTCGGTTTGTTTGTTTCTTTCTTTGTTAAGACTTCAGCAGCAAAACTAATGGCCAGATTCACCCCAAATAAATGTTTAGGGATTGCCACTGACCCAGAATGGATGCCTATTGAATTTAGGAAAAGTAGGTCAAAGTTCAAATTTTTTATTAATTTTTAAAATCATTTTTTTCCCCATTCACTTATAATGGGCGAAATTTCAAATTTCTATAAAAACGTCAATTTTACCCCAATTTATTTCAAACTTGGGACAGATATAGAGGCTAATTTTAGACATTACTCTGTAAAATATTTAAGTGATATGTCATTTTTCAAAATTTTGGTAAATTAAAAAAAATTTTTTTTTGCCCCATTTACTTATAATGGCCGAACTTTCAACTGTCTACAAAAACATAAATTTTACTTCGATTTACTGCAAACTTTGCAGATATACATTTTTTTTTAAAGATTTTTTTTGAGAATTTTTCCTTTATTTGACAGTGGAGAGAGACAGGAAAGTTGAGGAGAAGAATGGGGAACTCATGCAGCAAATGACCCGAGCCGGAATCGAACCCCGGTTGCCACGGGAAAAACACAGCCTTTATGGTGCGCGTGCTTAGACCGATGAGCCACCAGGGCGCCCTTTGCAGATATATATATAGAGATAATTTATACACATACAGTGCCATGAAAAAGTATTTGCCCCCTTCTTGATTTCTTACTTTTTTGCATATTTTTCACACTTTAATGTTTCAGATCAAACAAATTTTAATATAAGAAAAAGATAACCTGAGTAAATACAAAATGCAGTTTTTAAGTGATGATTTCATTTATTAAGGGGAAAAAGTTATCCAAACATACCTGGCCCTATGTGAAAAAGTAACTGCCCCCCCTTGTTAAATCATGAATTAACTGTGATTAACCACATTTTTTGAGTCCAGTTTCACTAGCCACATCCAGGCCGGATTACTGCCAGACCTGTTGAATCAAGAAATCACTTCAATAGAACCTGTCTGACAAAGTGAAGTAGGCTAAAAGATTTCAAAAAGCAACTCATCATGCCGCGATCTAAAGAAATTCAAGAACACATGAGAAACAAAGAAATTGACATCTATCAGTCTGGAAAGGGTTGCAAAGCCATTTCTAAGGCTTTGGGACTCGGGCGAATCACGGTGAGAGCCATTATCCACAAATGGAGAAAACTTGGAACAGTGGTGAACCTTCCCAGGAGTGGCCGGCCCACCAAAATTACTCCAAGAGCGCATCAACTACTCATCCAGGAGGTCACAAAAAAACCCAAAACAACATCTGAAGAACTGCAGGCCTCATTTGCCTCAGTTAAAGTCAGTGTTCATGATTCATCAATAAGACAGAGACTGGACAAAGAAATGGCATCCATGGGAGAGTTCCAAGGCAAAAACCACTGCTGACCAAAAAGAACACAAAGGCTCGTCTCATATTTGCCAAAATACATCTTGATGATCCCCAAGACTTTTAGGAAAATATTCTGTGGACTGACGAGACATAAGTTGAACTTTTTGGAAGGTGTGCGTCCCATTACATCCAGCATAAAACTAACACAGCATTTCATAAAAAGAACATCATACCAACAGTCAAACATGGTGGTGGTAGTGTGATGGTTTGGGGCTGCTTTGCTGCTTTAGGACCTGGACGACTTGTCATAATTGATGGAACTATGAATTCTACCGGAAAATCCTGAAGGAGAATGTCCAACCCTCAGATTGTGATCTCGAGCTCAAGCGCACTTGGGTTATGCAACAGGACAATGATCTGAAACATACCAGCAAGTCCACCCCTGAATGGCTTAAAAAAAACAAAATGAAGATTTTGGAGTAGCCTTGTCAAAGTCCGGGCTTAAATCCTATTGAGATGCAGTGGCATGACCTTAAACAGACCGTTCATGCTCAAAACCCCTCCAATGTGGCTGAATTAAAATAATTCTACAAAGAAGAGTGGGCTAAAATTCTTCCACAGTGATGTGAAAGACTCATTGCCAGTTATTGCAAACATTTGATTGCAGTTGTTGTCATCGAGGGTGGCACAACCAGTTATTAGGATTTAGGGGGCAATTACTTTTTCACACCAGTCCAGGTAGGTTTGGATAGATTTTTACCCTTAATAAATGAACTCATCATTTAAAAACTGTATTTGTATTTACTCGGGTTGTCTTTGTCTAATATTAAAATTTGTTTGATGATCTGAAACATTTATGCGTGACAAATATGCAAAAAAAGAAGAAATCAGGAAGGGGGCAAATACTTTTTCACAGCACTGTAGCTCTGTCAAACAGTTAAGCGATGTCTCATTTTTCAGATTTTTGCTGAATTTTTAAAATATTTTTTTCCCACCATTTACTTAACATTGTAGTACTCGGCCATTATAAAGTATAGGCAAAGCAGTCAAATTAAGCATTTCTAATCAGCTCATTCTAAAATTTGACTTGGCATATCTTGACACCAAAAATATTCTACAAATGTATGAATAAAGTCTATATACCAGAAGGAAATTGGACAAAAAGTGGATCGATGCCCAAATTAGCTACACCATGTGCGAGGGCCGGGGTTTGTTGTGCCTGGCACCACTTGTTATGAATTGATGCAACACTGGTAAATATTCCCATTCCAACCTTGTTGAAATGCGTTGAAGGCATTAAATTGAAAACGAGCAAATATTTTTCAAAAAAAAAAGCTTTTTAGTTTCAACATCTGCCATGTTGTCTTTGTACCATTTTCAATTAAATATAGACCTTCAATTATATACAAATCAGTGCATTATTTTTTATTTACATTTTATACAGCATCCCAACTTTTTCTGGAAATGGGGCTGTATATTTTTTGCTCATTTTAACCTTCTTTTTTTCCTCGTTCCCCAGTTTCCGAAGTTGCTTTATCTTTGAGAATTGGTCGATAAGGCCAGCATCCCAGACTGGTCACAATGCTGTTGCAGATGCTGATATTCAGTGGACACTATTCAATGAACCTGCCAAACCAAGAACCTGTGAGGCATCTTTGACAAACAAGAGACTCTGATGTACTAGTCCTCTTGCAGTGTCCACTTATCTTTCTATCGGTATTGGGACCTGTGCTGGATCCCTGACCCTCCAAGACAGTGGTCCAGATTTTTCTATAACCCGTTCTACAGTATTCAAAGAAGATTAAACTAAACCAAAACAATTTCACCATGCTAATCCTTCAACATATTAAGTCAAAAAAAAATTAAAATAAATCCAGTAAATCCCAGCCAATCAGTATGATGTAAAACCTTATGTATGTATTGAATAAAGACAACTAGTCTCTGCTGTGCATAAACATGCAGAAAGGCCAATCTGTATTCATTTTCAGGGAAAAGGAATAAAGGGCTGTGCACACAGGAGACATGCTTGCGTGTCAAAAATGCGAGCCACAACAAAACAAGCTCGTCTTTTAAAAGCTGGGAGAAAAGGAGAATCGTTGAAACATTGCTATGATGCCATTCCACCTTAAAAACCCAAGTGCTGGGCGTTTAAACATGGTAGAGGAGACACAAGGTAAAAAGATGCACTTCTAGCACATGTTACCACTGGTGTGGTAAGTAATTTAAAAAATGATGCTCTGAAAAATTGACATGTCTCCTGTGTGAACGGCCCCATACTCTGCACAGTATGCGTAAAATTAAAATTTGTCAAGTCCTTCATTACATATGTGTTATGAGCTCAGGAAAATAGAATGGGTTTCTGTCCCCCGGAGTCAAAGTATCACACTGACCTTTAGCAACGGCACTGACATCCTCATAGAACCCAGCTATCAGAGCCACATGGCCTGGACGAGATTCAGTGGGAACCCGGGTGTGGGACACACCCCAAGTACCTTTATTTTCAATTATACTCCTAAAATAAGAAGAAAACAAACTAATGTAAGAATTACACCAATTTTGCAGATTAAGATCATATACACTCATTCAAACAAACCTCAGTCTACGGAGGAAAATGTTTAAATCTGAGTTACTGGCACCATCAGTAGTACAATAAGTCAAAATTTCTGGAGTCCACAAACAACTCCATTGGCTGAATTTATCTCCAAAGCTGAATTTCTTTGAGCATGCTCAGTGATGACTTATTCAATATCTGAGGCACATTTTCCCCAATGGTGAAGCAGATGATTGATGAATATACGATTTATGCACTATACTGCACTTCATGCATCTCTCCTCTCACATTTCATTCTTAAATTATATTTTCCTTCTATGACTGAAGCCTCTTTGTTATGATCCGGACAAGGTACCAAATGCGAAGTCAGAATACAGTCCAGTAGTAGGGTTTATTGACAATAATATGGTAAGACAGAGGGAGCACAGAGCAGAATGGCACAGTTGGCACTGACAAAGGAGCGAAGGCGTATCTGTGTCCGGCCGGTGGCCATCCAGGACAACTGCCAGACTGAGTGCACATTTCGCCAGAGCTGAACTGTCAGAAGGCAGTACAGTGAAGTTTAGCAGGAAAGCAGTCCCGATCCTGATGACTGCAGAAGGCTTGGGAGGTTGTTCCTAATAAATTGGGCAGAGGAACAGACTGGGATTCAATCAAAAGGATTGCAGTCCCAATCATGGAGACCGAGAGTGAGGTTTGGGAGCATGTTCGTATTAACAGAGCTAGGAGGAGAACTTTCATATATTACCATCATTAAAGGTTATGAATAATTTCCCACGATGGCAAGTTTTACTAGGTAATACTGACTGGTAGCTAAACAGCATGTCGTAAGTGATAATCCAGCAGCTTGCAGACTCAAAGTAAAGGGTATAAATACATCAACACACATATGAGGGAAGGAAACATGAATGGAACACAGCTGACGAGGAAAGCATGTGGGACATAAACCAATTAAAAGAGACAATACATCTAATCGACACGCAAGCTGCTGGATGGGCGGAGATAGATGAAGAATTCACTCGAGAGTTGAGCGACCTCTTTCAATTAAGCCATCCATGCCAGCAAATTTCTAACTAATTCGTCCTTATTGTCCAGATCTAATCAAAGACTTCCAATCCCAATAGCTTATTTCCAGAAAATACAGAAAGGGACATGCAAATCGTCATCCTTGAGTAACCTCACCAAAGCGGTGGATTTTAGGGATTCCTGTGTCCACATGACACAAATAACTAAACCATAAAACTTGTTTTATTATGGTGCGGACTCACTGGATAGTGGACACCACACTGCCACACTGCTGGTGATCTTGTCTATACAAGTAATATCAAGAATCCTGAATAGACTGAATATGCAAGCAAGATACACTTTGATCCACTGGTGTACATGCCGTGCCAATGCATGTATGGATTTAACTTTCGAAGGACACGTTGTCAGCTGTTGTTGGTCCAAGGTATGTGAATTTATCAACCTCTCCAGGCGGTAAGTTGTGAAGCAAAATGATTAATTGGTCTTCAGTACCTGAGACATTACCTTAGTTTCTGAGTAGTGGATTTCATTTAAGAATCCTGGCAATATGCATTGATTGCATCCATGAGAAGGTGCAGTCCTTCTTCTGGATGATCAACAAATTGTAAATTATCAGCATATGGTAATTTCCTGAGCAGAAATGTGTCTTTGTTTTCAAGTATTCAGAAGTCTGCCATTGAATGTTGATGTTCCAAGTATACCAGCTAGAGGACATCAAATGCATTGATCAAAAGTTCAGCGAAGAGCCTTGCAAAAAGGGTTTGAGTTGTAATCTGCCCCTGTTTAACACCCTTTCTCACGACAAAGGGCTCAGACTTTGAGTCATTAAAAACACTGCATGAGCTTGCGCAGGCCTATATTATGGAAATCTTTGAAAATCTTGGGTAGTTTTGGGGGGTATCTAATGTGATCTAGTATTTGAAAGATACAGTTCTCAGCATTGACCGCCTTAAAGGTAACTAATCTGTTTTTTTTTAATATAATTTAATAGATATGACCAAAACAAACTGGAATAAATAAATCTTTTCTCTGAGAACGCTTGCAGTCCCCCGAATATTGAATGTGAAAATAGTTTTTGCGACCTGCAAAAACTCCCCGCGCCATTTGAAATACCTCATTAGTATGAGTACGCAAAAATGATGTCAAGTGAAAGCGGATGTGCGCGGTGGACGCAGAAATGAAGAGAAGTTGGCCATAAAGAAATATCTGACTGATTCGGCCCGTAAAAGTGCTAGAAAAGGTCAGGAAGAAGATCGATTGAAGGCCAGGATAAATATAAAACGCAAAGTGATCACTGGCAAACTTTTAAAGCCAGGTTTGGAGATATTTCCGATGAACTTGTGGCCAAACTTTTGCTGGATACATATGTAACCTTGACGCCTGGTGCAACATGTCCAATTTCCCTCTTTCCTAGCACTTTCAGATCATTAATGTACTTGAAATCGTCCATTATTTCTAACTAGACATATTTATAGTAATGAATTTTTAATGCATAAACGTAATTTATTAACTTGCAGTCGAATCTGATGACTGATCTGACGTGACTTTTCATGCAAATCGCTCATGCATATTAAGTAGTAGGCACGTCAAAATGGCTGGGGCCCAGCAGTCACAATGGCTGATCGTAACGGTCGAGTGATTGCTGTCCTTTGAAATTTATCCTTGTTAGAGGTCGAGGACAACATTAAAACTCACACACAGATCTTTATTGGAACAGCGTGGCAAATTATGCTAAAAAAAAAGTTGACAAGGAACAAATTGGTTACCTTTAAGATCAATGAATGCCAGAAAAACAGGTTCCTCTCACTGCATTTCTCTATAAAAAGATGAATGAAAAAATCATGTCTTTCATGGAGTGCCCTGATCTGCAGTCACATTGTGATGGCATCTAGATGGGCAAAGAAGCAGTCCTCACAACAATGACTCATAGTCCCATTAAATGACCTGCTGAAAAACAAGGTGAGGTCATGCACGCAAGCGATAAGTTCACTACCTTATGTAGGGTGCACTTATCGTCCCATTGACATCAGGCTTAAAGAGGCTGTCTGCTCTTAGACCATCTGCCACAAACAGCACCAGACGCTTGGCTGGAGGAGGGAGGGGCACGTGTTGAGGGGTCATCCCATGAACCAGAGGAGAAGTGAAGTAAATGTCAAAGATGGAAATGAAGAAGACCACATGGACACTGAGGCCCACAATAAAAAATGTTCTCATATTCATTTCAGCAGCAGTAAGTCTTCAGATTCTGAAATGTAAGAAAGACACAAAACTGCGGTTATCACCACGAATTTACACTCTCACACAGGGCAAGCGAGCTGTATAAATTGCTGCTCATGACTGTGCAAAAGATCAACTGTGGACGCAATCCCGTGCGTTCCTATGTACATATGCAAACATATCACTGCTGTAAAACATCGAGCAAACCAATGTTCACTGAGTAGGTGAAATGCCAAATCTGCGATTTTTTTCATAATTAGTTGCAATTCATGTTTAAAGTTTGAAAAACCATTATGAAAGTTTAAAAGAGTTAAGGGGTGATCTGGGGTTAAATGAAAAATGACACCAGGAAACAACTCAGAATTAATCTAAAGAGGTATATGTAATAACCACCAAAAAAGATACAAATTGGCATTTTTCTGTTTATGCGGTTGCCATGGTAACCGAGCAAGCTCATTAAATATGCAGAAAACTTCTGGCACCAATTCCTCTTTAACTTTATGATAGAATTCAGTTTTTCTTTCATCATTTAAAAGCCATTGCTTATCCAAATACAATGACATAGCCATTCTTTGCCCAATTTATCAGTTTTGTGATTTTGGGGCATTTTACTCAAATTTTGAAATTATTTTGCGCAGAATCTGACGAATACTCAAAATATTCAAAGTATGTAACAGATAGGCAAAATTTCCCTATGTCATTGCATTTCTAATGAAGTAAAGTTCCTGCAGCCCAAATTTCATTGATTTTCAATGATAAATAAAAAAGTTATGGCTGCCACAAACATGAGAAACGTGGAAAAAGTAATACCTTAGGAAATCAATGGAAAATGCATTAGACCGCATTGAAAAGTTGAGTTCAGTTTTTAATCCTTGTAGCAATTAGTGATTATTAAAGGTGGGTTATTATAGAATATTTTTATTCAAAAAAAAAAAAAAAAAATTGGAAAAATAATCAAATTTTGCCCATATAACCCCAGATCACCCCTTAACCTGTGAACTAACGTTTACGTCGTTTAACATTGCCTGACTACGGTATGACACACCATCTTAAGTAGTACTCACTTACTCTGCCCGCTTAGAAACTGGAAACTAATGTTAAACGATCAATATACCAGCAATGATGGCGAAGGCTGCTTCATGATGATACATGAGATTTAAAAACCGTTTTACCTGGCCGCAGTTCCTCGTTTCTTATAATCCGAGCAAGCATATTATCTTATTAGCAGTTGAGGTCTGAAAATGAATGACAACAGTCAAGTCGCATCGCAAAATCTGCTGCTGTTGCAAATTCCCAGTTTAAACGACAAGAAACCATTAGTGACTGAAAATATTGAACAGCAATAATTATGATGGCCATACGTTCTTTAAATAAATAGGATCCTTATCTAGATACTGTTCGCAACCTACAGTAAGCAGCTTAGATTTTTGAAAACAGACCCACACGTCTGAATTCAACTTCCTACTCCAGTCTGCCGATTCCGATGACCTATGAACTTGCAAGACGACCGACTGTCTCTGGTAAATGTAGTTTTAAACATTTGGCTCAGTACAAGTGTTGAACTTCTTTCCGTCTTTTCGATCAATGCATTATTCTGAACATACTGTGGTATGTTTGGTATTTCATGAATTTTCGATCCTACTCATATTGAGATGGTAGTGTCAGCAAGCAGGAATCATATGCAATCTACAGTTAGGTTGGCAAGCACAAGTGGAACACATTTGAGAAAAATTTGTGCATTGTCGCAGTTTTACAGCAAAACTTATGCATAATCAACAATAGAGATACATTCCTTTTCTTTCACCATGCAATGCTGTGGAACTGTCAAAATACCTTTCCCAGCTTCCTTGTCTCAGACGCCAGTCATATCCAATCCTAACCAGCGAATGTAATATAGGAGGCGGGTTTTGGAGTGACGTCTCAGTCTAGCCAGCAAATCAGAATTTCACACCGATCGGCGATAGTATGCTAGCAAGCTATCCACTCAGGAAGACGGAGGCAATATAGCTAATATTAGCCATCCTAATCTATGGTGAGAAAAGATGGCGGCGGGGAGTGTAAACCCGTTTGATATTAGCGATTCTGAGGAAGAGGCTGAGCGGAGGCTGGATGGTGCCAACACGGAAAGCAGGCGGAGTGATGGTGCGCCTAGTCGGGGCATCGGTCTACTTTCACCTCGGGCAGATTCAGTGCCAGCGGTGCTGCTGCTGCCAAGCAATATGACAAGTCCCACTGTGGAATGCGTTTCTGGTTCGGCTGCTGCAGCAGCTATGGGGGGTAGCGCAGAGACCCGAGTGTCCGTAGACTTGATAGCGGCTCAGCTGCTCAGGGACCAGTATATTCTTACGGCCCTCGAATTCCACACCGAGCTCCTCGAAGCCGGCCGGGAACTCCCACGATTGCGGGATTACTTCTCCAATCCAGGCAATTTTGAAAGGCAGAGTGGAACTCCACCCGCTTCCAAAGAGCAGGGACTCGGTCCTGGACAGCTTAGTAAGTAACCTGACTAGCCACTTGACGTTCTTTGCTTTGGTGAGGTGGCTAGCCAGTCGATAACTGCACCGTGCTCTTTGGCTGGAAAGACCTTACAACTGTTACAGTGCAATGGAAGTAGCATCTAGCTGGTTACCGTCGCATTGCCGTGAACCAGCATAGCTACCGAATAAGCCATTGATTGCTCTGATTAATTAGCTGGCTAGCTGTGTCATGCAGATCTACAGTATGTTGGCTAAATTGTGTTTGTAACCTGCGGGCTACAGTAAATCAGTGCCCTTCAAATGATCATGCATTAGCCCAGGTATATCGGTGCTGGGTAGTAAAAGGCAAGAACAATTGTCCCAATTGAAGTGTTCGCTAAGGAGTTCACTTTCTTTCCGAATTGTCTCCCACTGATATTACTTGACAGCAACTTGTCGATCTCACATTTAAATCTGGATGTCGACATGTTATATACATTAAATTACTTTTTTCACTCGGTGAGTTCTTCGAAGTTAATGAGAGCGTTAGTTAGATGACAAAATTAATCGTAGTTTAGAGAGCTTCTACCGGAATTTGTCATAGCAGTGTGTGCACCGGACACCTTGGCAGTGCGGACTTGATACAGGAGATGTAAATACATCTCGTTGGTCATGGGTTCAGTAGTTCGCAACATTTTGACAGGTACCATCTTCCTCAGTCAAAATTGTGGTTGGCTTATCGACGTGTGCTCAACGTCAGTAAAGGCAAGTGACAATGGCCAATCTTCATAAGTAGACATGGGGCAGCAAGTCGAAAATGTTTGGTCCTTATGCAGAATGTTTAAGTGCAGTTGGCCCCACGAAATAGGCTTGTAGAATTGCATAGCGGCAAGCGTTTGCCGTGGTCCACACTGTTGGACTGTGCTTGACCATAGGGTCTGACCATTGGGAAAGGTTTCTTGCGTTGAATTTCTTGTAATGTTCAATTTTCGACAATCAGTATTTCTAATAATGCCCCCAGCCAACCAGCCCTAAGTGTGGCTTGGTCATTTAAATTATCTGTAAACATTTTCGGCTGTACTGAAACTCGTTTACAGGAAAAAAAAAAGACCTATTGACACCATAATTACCTGCACCGTACTTTCCTTGATCCATTCTGTTCGGCTGTACCTTGCCATCCTCCGGCAGATCATTGGGAAAGGTTTCGCGCACTGAACTCTAAATTTCAACAATCAGCATTGCTAATAATGCTCCCTACTTACCCAACCGAAAGTGATGACTTGGTTTGCAAGTTATCTGTAAACATTGTGGGCTATTCTTGTACTTGATCCAAGAAAAAAGATGCGGACACCAGAATTGCCTCAACCTTAACATTCTTTATTCATCTATGACTGTTAATGCAACATGGAGACAGTTTTAATCCCCCAATGTGGAAGGATGTATTGCTCTGTCTGTCCATCCGCTCATCTGTCTGGCTGTAAACATTTTTTTTTCAGGTGCATAACTTGAAAATCGTTTGATATTTTTTCATAAAACTGGGCACACGCATGAGCAGTCTGCTGAAGTTGCGCTAATTGGAATTTTTGGCATTTAAATTTTGCGAGAGCCAGGGTGTATGTCATCTGATTGCTTTTGTTCTATCGGCTTATACCTGTCCTTTATTAACCCTTTTGCACAGATATTGAAGCCAGCGTCCGTAAATTCCAAAATTTAATTCCTAAATAATTCTGTAATAGAATTTCCAAATGTCTTGCTTCAATGGAATGATTTTCCATAGTCTTTGTGACACAGAAACTGAGTTCTTAAGCCAAAATAGGCTCATGCACAACAGAAAAAATTTATTTGTATTCTGCGCAAAGGGGTCAAGACTATGGTCAAGTAAAGTAACATGGTAAACAATTATTTGATTCATTTTTGTCATAGTTTCAGGGTGCAAAATTAACTTCTTTGTCTGCTGGCTGAATGGCTTGTGAATTTCCAAATTTTACCAGACACACAATAGATTACCATTGTTTTTTTTTTTTTTTTTTTTTTTTTTGAGCTGGTGATTGAGGCAGATCTATCGGCAACTTGCATATGTTATCAACAGCAATAGGCAATGCAAATTTGCACAGCCATCATCTGATTGGCTGCCTGTGCTTACTGTTACTGTTGCAGTTAGCTATGTACATATAAAAAGCACATTCTGGTGTAGTAATCATGTATTCCAGTGCTTAACTGTTGGAGATGAGACACAGAACTGGCGTGCCCATGGTCAAAGGGAGCATGCATTTCAAATACCTGTATTCATTGTCCAGCATTTTGTGAACTGTCAGCATGGACAAATCAATTATATACTGTCCCACCGGGTGTAGTCTGAACATTTTTTTAACATTGATTTGCAAATCTTCCTGCACTTTTGTGCAATCTGTTAAAGTAATCATCATAGTAATTAAGTGCCTTTTTCTGAGATCAGCCCAACACTGGCAAAAGTGACCAACTCACAGTCTCCAAATCGCTTCATACTTCAAGTTCGAGTTTGATTTCCCTATTCTCCACCCCAGTCATGACCTAAATTAACCCCTCCCCTGCTGAGCAGGCCACACATACGTTTCGGTGCCATTTTGAGCGGTAACAAATTTGACTGCTCCATATTTCAACCTACATGGAGGTCCCAAGTTCTTATCAATTATTCTTGAAACTTTTGGAGTTGGTGGACTGCAACTTAAAATGAAAAAAATCTTGGGGCCTCCATGTAGGTTGATGCTAGCGTCACCTGAAGTCATAAGCGATGCTATTTCCGACACGTGTAAATTGAGTCCTAGTTCCAACCTACATTAAGGTCCCAAACTGTTTTCCAATCTTTGCATGCGAGACATCAATAATCAGCAATAAAAGTTTTGGGACCTTTTCGCAGGAGGGAGAATAAGGTACCAAAAGTGGGGCAGATGGGTGTGGTCACCTAACTTCAAGCCACGCCCACTAAAACCTAAATGGCCCCCCAGGTGGACCATCACCAGTATCTGCTCCATCCACATATGAACTTACAATTTTGCCAATAAAAAGCTTGGGACCTGTTCATTCCATGCAGATATTAACCCTTTTATTTGTCATATTTGAGTATTTCATCAGTATCTGTGTACACGCAAATTGTGTACATTATGTACATAGAAAATACATTCCTGTTTATTTCAATGCAAGTTTGATTCACAATTGAAAATTCTTTTGTCAGGATGAGTTGGTTGATATTTCTGGGAGTTCGATTCAAGCCTCTAAATTTTAACTCTGTTTGTCATATTTACGTACATTTTAACCCTTTATCTGTGTCAATGTTTCGCTTGGATACAGATGAAATGGCCCACAATCTCCAAGTCCCTTGTGATGGCAAATGCAGTTCCTGTAGACTGCCATTCTGGCCAATCATCAACAACTTGTGAGAGAAAGGGTATCACAAAGTCAGTGGTTCTCAAACTCGATCCTGGCGCCCCACAGTGATGCTGGTTTCTGTTCCAACAATTGCAATTTTAGGATTTTAACAAGCTGTTGATTTGTCTTAATTAGCTGCATTCCATGTTTGGAACCATTATATGTACCATCTTAGGCCACATTTTGATAAACATATCCATTGTGCCATGAAAAAGAAAAACCCTTAGAACAAAAAACCCTTATTTTTCTATATTGTGAGGATTTTCGGGTAAAAACATTTCTAAACAGATCAAATTGGACTCTGAGAAAATCAGTAGGCTCCAAATTTGGTTGTTGACCACAGGTGTTTTGCTTTCTTTTAAAATAATTTGCCTGAACCTAATAAAATAAACATGAAACAAAACAGGCATGACTCTACTGTTTGCCCAATAAATTGTTAGTTTTTGCTAACGTGTCTACAGTTGCACCAATGAGGAACCTATTGATTGTATGTTGATTAAATGTTCGGTCAAATTGTTTTCCTCTGCAGTTATTGATACAAGTTTCTACTATATCTCAATGTGGAGATGATTTTTTTTTTCTTCATGGCATTTTGAGGTCTTTCAGATGTGGCTTAAAGGTACCATCCCAGGCGGCTCATTTTTTGGCAAAATTATAAAAATCTGAGTATATCTGGTAAGTATTAGACAGTAATCGATAACATAAGTGATTTGACATATCAATGACGAAATTAGGTCATCTGTTTAAGGAGCAGGGGCCAAAAATAGGCTACTAATCAAATTAGTCTCAGACAACTTTTATTGGATGGCCCGTCTTGTCAGTCAAACTGCCAAATCAACATGCGCGCTGTTCTGCGCGTGCATTCCAATGTGCATGCACTTTGGCTGTAGCTACATGGCCAGCAATAGCTAGCAAGCTGGGCATTCGGACGGAATCATGGCGCAGCCGAACGAGCAGCCAGTTTTCTGACCTCCAACTGCACTCAGCCATCAACCACCAGCTAAAAAGACAAAAACCGTCATTGAAAGTATGCAAGAGAGACAAGAATATGTACGTAAAAATTGCAAATGCAACTCGAGTATCCCTTGACAGAGAAGCATTCGACTGCTGGAGAGAACTGAAGACACTGAAAGGTTTTAAAACCGACACACTAGTAGCGGAGTTTCTCTTAGACTGGTAAGCTGGCTTCTTGTCTCTCTTTCTGTGTGAATGCTGTACTTAGACAGAGAGTGTAGTCTATACACATTGAGTAGTAAGGTCTAGGCTACTTTTGGTGTTAGCCAAATAACATTAGCTACAGCCTAGTAATGGGTAGCTAATGTTTGCTTGTTGTTGTATGCCTAGAGACTGGCACTAGCCTAGGAAACGTGTGAGTAGGCTATAATGCCCTGGTTATGCTGTGAATCCAGTGTTGAAAGATACAGGTGGTGTTTTTGGTGGCTTTGTGTGATTTAACGTTAGGTCTGACTGCCAGTGGCCTGCTTGCGTGTGGGCCATTATTCCCTGGCTATGCTGTAAATCCTGTGCAACCGCCATCGATATCCACCGCTGCTAATGCTGTCTGTGTTGTAATGTTGTCTCCGGTGTTCTGTCAATTTTTGCTACCTATCAAAATATGCTACCTCGCGGTTCTGCGCTTGCGCAAACCTAAAATCTTGGGCTCTATTTCTTCGCTCACATCTCAAGTATCTTCAAAATTATAAATATCGTCTTTTTTTGCGGTGCGCCTTTTCGACCTTTTAGCGTATTTATATTTGCATGTACACGCTGGGTTTTCTTGAAAACGCAGAGATTGGATGATAATGGCGTATATGGGCATATATCTTCAAACAAACTTATCCAACTCATTATAACATCTGCTTATGTTATAATAAGATGACAAATGACAACGCTACTATTGTACACTGATTCATATTGCAATATTACGGCGAGAAAAAAGACTTTACGATCGCTTTGCATTATGGTAGCATTTTTTGACAAGGCAGCACAAATTGTCAGAACGCTGGCCGCACTGGTCAGCTGTTTGTGGTGGAATGAAATACGCGCACGAACTGAGTGGTGGGGGCATGGTTTGGGTGATTCCTGATTGGACGGAGGGGGTGGGTGCTTATCAGTTGTGCAATTTGAAAAAAAATCCAGCCTCCTGGGATGGTACCTTTAAGAGGATAAATAACTGCTCTAAAGATGACTGCACCTAATTAAGACGAATCAACAGCTTGTTAAATTCCTAAGACTGCAATTGTGGTTGGAACAAAAACCAGCATACACAGTGGGGCGCCAGGACCGAGTCTGAGAACCACTGCACTAAGTGATGCCTTGGATATAAGTCTTTGTGTAGATTTCTTAACAAGGATTTCAACAGGAACTATGCGTCAAATCTGCGCAAGACAGAGGGGAAGAATGCCAAAACAATTTTTGCTGCACCACAAAAAATTCATTATTGTGGGCCATCTTTTGAAGACTAATGAGAACAGTAGTTTCAGGAGGTTTGCATTTCAATACACATGTCAACAGATTATTTCGAATTTATGCAGCCTCTGTCTGGTGAAAGAGAAACGTGAAATCGAAACGTGCATTGTATCATGCGTGCAAAAGTAAAGAGTCATCATAAAATTGGCACAAAGCACTTGGTGCATACCATGTAGTTTCTTCTTTATCCAAATCATGTATGATGTGTACTGCCATGAACAGTAGGCCCCTGCTAGCCTCAACAAGTGATAATGTGTAAAAGAGACCAGTGCTGATGGATTTAAGCCAGGCTATGTAGGTCATTCCTGTTGGCAACACCAAAGGAAGATTAGGAATAGCCTATTTATGAATGACTCGACACCTGATAAGAGAAGTGTGAAACAGGATGTGGGCCAAAAGATACAGCTGAAAAACCTTGTGAGGCAGAAGCCCAGATGCGTGCCCAGATTTTAACCGAAATGTATAAAAAGCAAGGGTTAATATCAGAATTTATTGGAGCTAAAATGGCCTTTTGAGGATTATTGAACTTTGATTTAAAAGGAAAAGTATGAAATGGAACTTAGCTTGAAAGATGCATGTACAACCCCAATTCTGAAATAGTTGGGACAAAGTGTTAATTGTGAATAAAATCAAAATGCAATGACTTTCAAATCACACCAGCCAGTATTTTATTCACAACAGGACAAAGATAACCTAGTAAATGTTGAAACTGAGAAATTTGACAATTTTATCCACAAAATGAGCTAATTTCAAATTTGATGCCTGCAATAGGTCAAAAAAGTTGGGACAGGGCCCATTTACCATGGTGTGGCATCCCCTCTTCTTTTTGACACAGAGTGGAGGCGTCTGGGCATTGAGGAGACAAGTTTCTTGAATTTAGCCACTGGAATTTGATCCTACTCTTGTTTAATACAGGCTTCCAGCTGCTGGAGAGTTTTGGGTCTCCTTTTGACGGATGTTTCATTTAATTATGCCATGTCTTCAATCGGTGAAAGATCAGGACGGCAGGCAGGCCAGTTCAGCACACAAACTCTTCTACTACTAAGCGATGCTGTTGTAATAGCTGCAGTATGTGGTTTTGCATTGTCCTGCTGAAATACACAAGGCCTTCCTTGGAATATATGTCGTCTGGAGGGCAGCATATGTTGCTCTAAAACCTTTATGGGCAATTTTACGCTAACCTAGGCCATCAAGAATACTTCAAAAATGAGTAGTAAATCCTACTTTATACTGGGTATGGCTGATGATGTTTATGTATATGGACAAGCACCTCATGAGCAATCATCATGCCAAGTTTCAACAAAATCGGTTGAGTACTTTTTCAACGATGTCCAAATGCGTCCAAATATTGGACGGAATTTTATGTCTCATAAAAATGTATCATTTACATGAACTGTTGTAGATTTTGTTTGTGTATGTCCACATACTTTTTTTTATCACAATACTAACAGATCTATGCGTCACAAAAAATGAAAGTTATTTGCCTTGAGTGTGTAGCAACTATGTATTCACTTTTCATATTGTTTACTTTATGCTATTTTTTTCCGTCCAACATGTCCACTCCAACACATTGGTCTGTACCTATTGCCACAGAATGGGGAAGCCCATTATTCTGGATGTATATAACAGAAATTGTGCAAAGATATTTAGTTAAAGTTCAATAATTTACATTGTTGGTACTTCCACTTGTTGTCAAGGTACCAAACATCTTCCGTCCAAACGTGTCCACTCCGACACATTTGTTCTTCTGCTTATTGTGTGTCTTTAGTGTTACTAAATATAAGACATTTTCTTTTAAATACACAGGCAAATATGCGATAATAATTTTAGTAACTAAGTTTTTGAAAGGTCACGTGCTACATTGTTACATGTAGGCCAAGCACGAGGTCCAGTGATTGTCCACACCGACACAAGACATGAAAAAATATTTGGCTTCCAGGGGAAGTGGAAAACATTCAAGATGAATCAGCTACCATCAACTTTATGAAACCCCAGGCTGGACAGAAGTGTTTTGTATGGCTCGCAAAGCCTGAAAGGGACACACTCCCTGTTCAAGAGATCCTAGCTATGTAGCCTGGATGATCCGCCTGATCCAGCTCCCAGACAACATTTTAGTCTCCTACATAAAACATACATGGTTGCTGAAGCCACTGTGGCTAGTTGAAAATATGAAATGTATCCCCGGACAAAGTCGGGGATACCAAGGATGATGTCCAAACGTTTGTCCACTCCGACACATATGGAGCATGTTCACATATTCCGTGTTAATGACATTCAAGGCTTAGTTAAGGGTTTGCATGTTAGAGACAATACTAGTAACTTTAAGGAGATACAGGAGAACTGTCTTTGCAGTGTTATTTTGCCTGTTTTGGAAGAATAACTTTAGTTCCTGTACATATTTTTTACATTTGGCAAGTAAGCAAAAGTATTTCTCTAAATTGTAATTAGCAATACTTGGCATTTGCATAAAATATTTTATTTTATTTATTTATTTATTTAACCCTTATTTAACCAGGGAAGTCCCGTTGAGATTGAAATCTCTTTTTCAAGGGAGCCCTGTGGGTTGAGGGGGGGAGGGAGAGGAGGAATTGCACAGCCAATTAGATCAGGGGATGATTAGGTGACAGGTTGAAAGAGCCAGGTTGGGACTTTAGCCATGACACCGGGGAACCCCCTACTCTGATCGAAGAGTGTCATAGGATCTTTAATGACCACAGTGAGTCAGGACCTCGGTTTAACGTCTCATCTGAAAGACGATATGATTTGGTGAACCTACTCTGCAATATAGGTGAGCCAGCACATGGTTAAAAGGTTTATTATATTATTCTTGCTTATGTCCTAAAAATGTCCACTCCGACACAAATGAACTAAAACTGTTGTTGAGGCAATTGATGCCAAACAATTTTGCCTATGACAAAAGTAGGAACACCTACGGATGGGTCAGGTGTTTGAATTTGGACATAACTATGCAATTTATTGTGTAATTTGCATACGCTATCAAACAGTTTGCATAAGCATTTTCAAAATTTGCCGATAAAACATGCTAAAAAACTTAATTTTCTCAATTGTTTATGATACATGTAGACATGGAAGTAATTTTGTCTCAAATTTTGATGTTCAGGTGTTGTTACAGATAAGCAAACCACAACATTTTGGTACATACCATATACTGAGGTGCTCTTTTTTTACTGGTTGAATAAATAATTTTTCACAAGTAAGTCAACCTTTTGTTGTTATTGCAAAACTGTCATAACATCTGTAGCTTACTAACATTAATTTTCCATAAATATAAGATCTGTTGTTTTAATATCCACTGGAAGTAACATAACAAAATGCATTTCAAATTTTGACCCCATGAAACATGGATGGCTTAAGTTATCGTGAAATTGCCCTTATATACCTTTCAGCATTCATGGTGCTTTTTAAAACATGCAAGTGTCCCACACCATATGCACTAATACATCCCCATACCATCAGAGATGCTGGCTTTTGAATTAAACACTGATAACAGGAGGGGTGGTCTTTCTCCTCTTTAGCCCGGAGGACACGACGCCCATGATTTTCAACAAGGATGTCAAATTTGGACTCGTTTGACCACAGGACACTTTGCCACTTTGCTACAGTCCAGAACACGGCGGCGCTTCTGGATCATGCTCAACAATGGCTTCCTTTTTGCACGATAGAGTTTTAGGTGGCATCTGTGGCTGGCATGGCGGACTGTGTTTACAGACAGTGGTTTCTTGAAGTATTCCTGGGCCCATTTAGTAATGTCAATGACAGAATCAAGCCGGTGAGTGATGCAGTGGCGTCTGAGGGCCCAAAGATCACGGGCATCTAGTAAAGGTTTTCGGCCTTGTCCCTTCCGCACAGAGATTTTTCCAGTTTCTCTGAATCTTTTGATGATGTTATGCACTGTCAATGATGAGACCTTCAAAGCCTTTGCAATTTGACATTGAGGAACATTGTTTTTAAAGTATTCCACAATTTTTTTTTACGCAAGCCTTCACAGGTTGGAGAGCCTCTGGCCATCTTTACTTCTGAGAGACTCAGCCTCTCTAAGACATCCCTTTTATAGCCAATCATGTTACACACCTGATGCCAGTTAACTTAATTACTTGCTAAATGTTCTTTCAGCTGATTCACTTATATATTAACTGCTTTTTCAGCCCTGTTTTCCCTGTGTTCCAACTTTTTTTGAGACCTGGTGCAGCCAGAAAATTTGAAATAAGCTCATTTTGTGGATAAAAATGTAAAATGTCTCAGTTTCAACATTTGAAATGTTATCTATGTTCTATTGTAAATAACATATTGGCTCATGTGATCTGAAAGTCATTGCATTTTGATTTTATTCACAATTTACACTTTGTCCCAACTATTTCGGAATTGGGGTTGTACATAACAATTTGTGTGTACACAGATACTGATTAAATACTCCAATATGAAAAATGAAAGGGTTAATATCTGCATGGAATGAAAAGGTCCCAAGCTTTTTATTGGCAAAATTTAAGGTTCATATGTGGATGTAGCAGATACTGGTGATGGTCCACCTGGGGGGCCATTTAGGTTTTAGTGGGCGTGGCTCGAAGTTGGGTGACCACGCACATCTACCCCACTTTTGGTCCCTTATTCTCCTTTCTGCACAAAGGTCCCAAAACTTTTATTGCTGATTATTGATGTCTGGCATGCAAAGATTGGAAAACAGTTGTAATTTGTTTGGGACCTTTATGTAGGATGGAACTAGGATCCAATTTCCATGTGTTGGAAATTACATTGTTTATGACTTCAGGTGGCGCTAGCGTTAACCTACATGCAGGTCCCAGGATTTTTTTCTCTTCAAGTTGCCGTCCACCAACTCTAGTTTCGAGAATAATTGATAAAACTTGGGACCTCCATGTAGGTTGAAATTTGGAGCAATCAATTCGGTTACCGATCAAAATGGCACAGAAAAGTGGGCGTGGCCTGCACAGCAGAGGAGGGGTTAATTCCCAAGGTCATGACTAATTTCCCTATTCTCAGCCCCATACTCAATAATTATGAAGTATGAAGAGATTTAGAGATGGTGAGTTGGCTCCCTTGGGCTGATCTTAGAAAAAGGCACTCAAGCACTGGCCCATGTAGACTTATATGTTATATCCTTATTATCCCCACATAAATCTTTGATGTGAATTTGAGAAATAGCTTGCCTAACATCATAATCCAAGTCATTAACCTAAAATTAAACAGGCATTTTGCAATTTTGCATTAAATGTTTCAGCTGTGTGAAGCTTCATTCTTGTGCAAGTTTACGATCATGGCTATTACTAACTTTAGTATGTCATAACTAAGGAAGTTGGACTAAAATGTAGTTATTATAAGTGGAATTTTTTGAAAATGTAAATGCACATTTCTCAGCTGTAATAAATGACCAGTGCACAACTGACAGAATTAGTGCATAATTTTATTCATTTCTATCTTTGTGTTATGATCAAACATTTGGTATTTGGTTTGTCTTCTTCGTGGATTTGTCTTAGAGACACAACATTTAAGGTAAATGGGGTGCTACATTCCTCGGATTCGTTGATCTCATGAAACTTTTAAAGTGTTAAAATTGTCATTTTAATTCAGTGCAAGTCGTTAGTTCTGGGAAGGAAATCCGAGAGGCCTGAGCCAGTAAATGAGAGATTATGACAGAGAATGTGTTTGTGAAGTTATAGGAATGAATTTGATCTGGTAAGGAAATCATATTTTTAACAAAAGAGGGCAGTTTCAATTTTCTCTCTAGATTGAAGCATGAAACTATAGCAGATCAGCACAGAATGCTACACCTGTGCTTTTAGGTCTTCAAAGCTGAATCCTTTGAATGGCTGTTGTGTTCTAGGGGAGTTTTACGAACAGGTTGCATTAGGATCGGTGTTGAGGATTCATTGACATGTGATTTGAACTTTTGCATACCGAAGGGTGCGCAGTTTGTGGAAATGCAAGTTGCCACTGCATGTTGGAGAACTGGACTTCATCACTCGCATATAGTGCATACTTTTTCAAAATTTACCCTTTGGTACGGAGAGATTGTAGGCCTGCTTTATAAACTGTGGGGCGTTCATTGTCTTGTCTTTGTGGGCTAGGATTTTTATTCTGCCCGCAGTCCAACAGTATGGAAATTCTGTGGCAAGTTGCCACCATTATATTGTTTTTTTTCTGCGTTTGCATTCTTTGTTGGCCTATGTGAGAGTGATGCCATTCATATGCAGTTCATTGCTTTGTATTTCAAGTGCAAATGCTGTCTGATTGAAGGCTTGAAGCAGTGTGAGTCAGCCAGAATGTAAGTGGTGCTGTGCTTGTCTACCTTCGGCTTTTGCGTAATTATTCATGCTGTAACTTATTTTATCTTTTACTTTTATATGTTACTTTTATCCTTATTTGATTGTTCTCTGGTTTTTGTGTCTACTGCGCATGTGCAAGTAGACGACATGCTATCGAGTTGTAAGTCCATAAGTATAACTTCTTAGCCTGCAATAAACTACCAGTCCGCAGTAAACACATGCACTCATCAAGTACCTTTTTTTGTTATTGTCCTTCTTTGTGAGGCAGTTTGTAACGGTTGTTTTGAAAGGCATTGGATAAATAAAGTAATTATTGAGTTGCCTCAGTATACCCTCTGCCTTATGACCCTTCAATTTCATTGATGGGTAAAATTAAAACATAGACCCTTGGCGAAATGCAAACGGTTTCAGCCCAAAAATGAATGGAGAACAGTTTCTTCCATTTGTCCTGTATTTTAATTATTCAGGTGCTTTCCTTTTTTGTGCTTCTGAAATTCTGATGTTGCAATCATAAACCCAGCACTCCTACTGAACACCCCAAAAAGAGAATCGGGTCAGTGTCATTACGGGGATCTATGAGTATAATGGAAGGGGGATCAGTTATGATTGCCATCTTGAACCAAAACATATCCAGAACATGCGAAGTCTGAGAGATGAAAGGTGGTGCTCCACGCATTCTCGTAACTTGCAAAATGTTGTGGTAAATTCACCCCTCTCCTTGGAAATGAAACGTATCCATGCACAGGAGAGAGGGATTTGTGCTTTAGTCTCTCCAGCTTTGTGTTATTGAGACACATCCTGGGCCTTTTTTTGGGATGGGACTCTAGGGCAATGTGAGCCATTTCTCTGTGAGTAGCAAGTTATCTGCTTGTGCTGGCTATTGTGGATGCCGTCTGAGCTCAGGATGCGCTGCTTTATAATGCTATCAGTAGTGGAGTAGGGAGAAAGCTTGGCACCCTGCCGGGGGCTAGCAGATGGTTCCCACCACACCTCTATTATGTAAAGCATTATTCAGGATGCTGAAATAAATTCAGGGCGCCCCCAAAGACAATGCACTGTGCCTTCTTGGCCAGCCTCGCATAAATAAACGCAAGCCCCTTGTGTAAACTCTGGGGTTCTTGCTGAGTTCAAGCCAGCAGTGGGTTGCAAAGACAATAACATTTTGACGGTTGGCATACGCTAATTAATGCCACATCAAACCATACATGTTCCTTAGAATTGGATCTTCTTTGAATCCTGCCTTGTACAGCAATTGATAGTCTAAAGGTGCGAGGATAGTTTTTGATTGTTCTGTTTTCATAAATGTGGCCCCTTTGCATATTCTGGTCCTCAGAATGTATTTACTGTGGCAGTAATTTATTGTCTCGGAGTAAATCTATTCTCCAGATTGTGTAGGCAGGTTGTTCTGTGTTGGTCTGTTACTTTTTCTATTTATTTCAGCAACTTCAGTAACACATCCTGTACAGCAATGGCAGCTGGAACTTAAGAGCATGTATTTGAAATAAGCAGGTTAAGGGGAGAACATAAGATCTGACATTAATAAAATGCTGTATTAGACTTTTAGAAAGCATGTTAACTGAGTACATGGTATAATAAATTATTGTTAATGGCCTGGGTTACTCTCGGAGTATGCTGGTCAACCTTTATTTTTTCATGCTGTTTTTTCAGGTCCACAATGGCCAGTACTACAAGTCCAGCATGAGAGAACTGCTGAGCTAGATTGCTTCCATGGTCTGAACTGTAATTTAGGAGAGGACCCCTGTGGCCTGATTAAAAAGGAATAGACTTTGCCTGCAACACTTCGAACAGCTCCAAGTTTACTGTCCACTTCATTTGTGCCTTTTAGAAATGAAATTCTCCTTGTGATTTATGTTGAGGTATTCCTCTTAAAACCTGTAGTTATCTCTGCTTTCCCCCCATTATGTTTTTCTGTAAGTATCAGGGGGGAAAGTACCTTGTTTAAATTTGTAGTAGAAGCTCAAGGGCAGCAGCTAACTGCTGTCAGGTGAAGTGTCTCGGTGTTCATATTTCCTTGCTGCTGGAGATGGTCTGTGCCATCCCTTCTCATAGCCCCTCCAGATTCTTGGCATTCTCATGTGTGAGCTCCAAAGATGCACAATATTCATCCAACCGTGTGCCTGCCATTAGCATATGTTAATGATGTAATGACTGTACAGGGTTTACAGATGCCCGGCAAATCCATTTCTGCATGATGATAAATTGGGAGAAAGACTTTCTGGGGGTGGTGAAAGAAATGAGGAATAAATATTACAGTTATATTGCATGGTTTTCATTGATTTTAAACTGCAGTATGCCTGAATCTCTCTTGAACTATCTCAGTGAGAGAGTGGCTCAGTAAATACTCATGTGACTTGCAGCATCCTACTTTTAAATTTTTGAGGGGGTGGTGATTCTGCTGGAAATGGGCGTGGTCCGAACATGGGCGTGGTCGCCTATCATCCATAGTTTGAGCCCCTTTTTCTCCTTGCAGAATAGGTGACCCAGGGCACTTACCCATTCTTCTTGTTCAGGGACACTTCCCTAATGAAAAATAGTCATAAATTCCATGGGCACTCCATTCTGTCTTGAGCTAGGGCCAAATAGCTTGATTGCATAATTCATGTTTTCTGTAATCTTGGTGGTGCTAGCTTCAGGCAGAAACGTGTGCCCACAAATTTGTTTTAGTAAAGATAGTACATCTTGGCCATGGTAGTGCCCAATAACTGTAAAACCATGGGCAAACAGTTCTGTTAAAAAAAATAAATGCTCTCAAACAGCTAGGGTTGTTAAACTAACTTTAAAAATGGGCGTGGCCCACGTGGCAAGGGAGGAGTTAGTCGGAACAGACACAGGTGATTTTTCTATTCCAGGCGTAGAATTTCAAAACTGTGAAATATGAACAAATTTGGAGATGATGAGTTTCCATTCCTGTGCTGATCTTTAAAAAAAATTGCCTCTTAACTACACTTTCACATTACTTTTGTGATTTTTGTGAGTTAGAATGAATCTAATGTTGGTTTGTTTTTATGCTTGCTGTCTGAAGAAAATTATGAGGACAGTTTAGCTCTTACCCCTACATTCCACCGGAGGCGTCTCGGCCGCATTACGGCTGCGATACAGTCACCAGAGCTGATCGTAGCCATTCCAAACAATGCTCATGATTCCACCAGCTATGCTACGGCACGTCTTGGCAGCGTCATAGAAGCGACTGTCCACTCTGCTCCCCGGGAAATAAGTGGCGAGTCTATTTTTGATGGAGGGAGACCGTAGTTGCATCAAGCTGAACCGAGCAGGGGTACGTTTTCCAAAACCATAGTTGCAGACTATGTTTGCAACCTACATAGTTTGACCATATACAGTCAATGGTTCCAACTTCGTTAGCCTCTGTGCTTATGGAAAATGCACCCCAGATCGTGCAGGGCAGGAAGGATATGCTTTTAACTAAAAGAAACTAGCCACAAATCTTTGATCTAAAATTAGTTTATAACTTAATTTTCAACTATTTGTGCGTGATTTATTTATTTATTTTTTTTAACTAAAACACTGGCACAAATCTTTGATCCATGGCGTTCATGGCAGGACTGTACTGTAGGCGACAGCTCAACAAAGTCGGAAATCACAATAAACACAATTAAAATGGACAAAAATAGAAAGCATTTAAATTCGTAACCTATTCGCCCATGGTAGAAGCACAAATACCCACGAAAAATGATGAAATAAGCGAATTCTGAGCAGGTCAATTGTATCAGCCAGCAGGTTGCTTCGCTTACTTTTCACTCTCGGGGGGGATATGAAGTCACGTCGAGGACCGAGCAAAATACGGCGTGCACATTACGTTGCAGTTACGTGCCCGGTGGAATCTAGGGGTTATTCAAGTTGGTTACATTAATTCACCACTTCATATTGTGGGAAATTGGTGTCAGAGTTACTGAGTGTGTTGAGCATATAGTCCTACTTGGAATTAAGCCACAAATGGGTAATGCAACCCTCTCTGCCATTCCATGCGTAATGTTAATCTCACAGTGTACCAGAAATTAATTTTTCTTAAAGGATTTATAGTGAATTACCAACCTGCTGCATTTCGTACTTCTGAGTTGCACCATTTTTACTCTATAAACATGCAATTTCTTGTATTTTTGTTGACACTGTTACATCTGCCTGAACTTGCTCTGGAAAGTTTAAACTGAAGGATTTTGTATATTTATGATTATATGTATCAAGAAGACAATTTTTCTCATATTTATCAATTAATTTGTTAATTCAGTCTATCGTTTAAGAATTTTTTAATAGATCTATTTTCATACAAGCCTTATCAACTCCGGGCAACTCCTGTCCAAAGTAAAGAACTGTAGCTTTGGCTGCTCAAATGAACATACTCTATGTGATTTAGTCACCCTTTATGATCTGAATGACATCTTAAGGCATTTTTAAAAAAAACCTAATAAGTCACAATCCTTTTCATTCCTGTGCTGAAAAATAACTCTAGGATTATGGGACTTTTGCTTACACTTATTTCACTGCTGTGTTTTATTCTCAGTGTAGCTTGAACATGCTCTGCAAGTTGTATTTGAAATGCTGTACTAGCAAATGTAGAAATTCTGTAGGAATCCAAAAGCACCATGTTGAACTCTGCTTTTCAGGGTAGCACAGGCATGGAGCAGATTCTGCAAGATGCCCAGAAACATGGCTTTCTATTCTATAAATGATGGAGTAAGTGCCCTGGGTCAAACTTGGCCATAGTGGCACATGTGTGTCAGGGGGAGGACTTTTGGTCCCCAGCCATCGAGGCTCAAGTCAGTTCAGTATTTATTTGGGCCGTGTGTGCCCATGCATCAGATCTTTGGTGGGGGACTTGAGTGGTCTCTGATCGGCTTGTTTTTCAGATCTTTCCCCTACTCTTGATGCTCGCCAGCACACCAGCAGACTGACTAGGTCTCCTCTGGGGAAAGTTCTGTCTCAATCCTGCATGTGAAGGAAATTTTAATCACATTGAAGAGGTTGCTGCTTAAATCAAACCATATTAAAGAGCACACAATATGCGAATTTTGATGTGTGCATTTATTTTCTCCCCCCCCTCCCTCTCTGATATTTCGTTTGTGGTATGTGTGTGTATTTGGGACTCTTTAATCATGGTTTTGGTGCTTATGAATGGTGATTTTAGTTTAGGGTTATGTCACTAAAGAAAATGAAATGTAACCCTCATACCGTATCAATGAAGCACTCATTTGTTTACCTGGTTGTTCCTGAATGTGGGATCCACAGCCTATATTCCTATATGCAGAGAGAGTGAAACTGCTATAATAATTACAACCCCTGTGCTGCTTTTAAAAGGTTTAATAGCGTAGAACATAAGTAATCTGACTGTCACCATCCCCCTCAACCTGTTTAACAACAGCTCCATTCAGCTATCACATTCTCACTTTGTTCACGCCCCAAGAAGGAGTTTCCAAGGGCAGATGTCAAGTTTGCCAACGCTTCGGTTCAAGGCAGAGACAGGCACTTTCCTCACAACAGCGTACGCCCTTAATTACGACTGCAGAAGTAGGCCTGAGTCATGCCTCTGCAATAGGAACAGTTACAGTCGTCAGGGAAACGGTTTAGCAGACAACTACCTGCTTTGTGAGGGAAGTTTGATTTCCGGGACTGGCCTCCGAGGTGATTGGCCTAGTGAACTCCACATGTTGTTGCTGTTGAATGTTGCGCATGCGTGAGGTAATGCATTTTTGTGTGTTTACCTCTTTGTGCTTGGGAAGAGCCAGTGTTCAAGTATATGAGAGGGCATGGAAGTGGGGTAAGGGTCATTTGAGGGATATTGATGCAGTATGATGCTATATTTAATACAAATATGTTTAAAATTGACCAAGAGTATAAACCATTAGCCCTCTATGCAGTATATGAAATTTGACGACTTCACTGCTTGTAAGCTAAGAACTGGCTAGGTGTTTATTTTCCAGTCATGGAGTGTGTAGACTAGGCTATTGGCTCATGCTAAAAGCTGTCCTGGCTGCTTAGCTGGGCTTTTTGTCTGGCCTTAATGAACGGGTTTATTTCTGCCCTTTAATTGACTGGACGGATGGAAATATACTTGGCCCTCTGACACCAGAGAGACAGGACTGATTCTAATGTCCATGTACCATTCAGTACCTGACCGCTTTGTTCTGAATATCAGTGTTCAAATGTGCAGCTGCCTGTAACGTCTCTGTGCTGTTTGAATTTTCAGCTGTTGAAGTTTTATTTCTGTGTCCTATATACGAGTGACTTGCTTGTTTAAATCATGTGTTCACTGAACACCACAATGATTGAAAAATATTCACATATTAGTAAGGGTCCTGTCCTGTCATGGTTTGGCTACTGTGTAAAAGATTTATTGTTTGATGTTCAGTTTTCAGATTGTTTACATCCTCTGCAAATGATGTGCTTTGCCTCAGCTTATATCGGGACAATACTTTCAAGTGTGCCATTTCTTCAGTAGCCTGTTCGATCTAGCCAATTTCAAGGCACGTTCTTTCCTTAAGGCCATATCGTACCACTCTTCATACTCTTATAAAAGCAGTCAAGGGGATTTTATGCCATTCTGTATGGGGCTTGAACCAGCAACTTTTTTGGTTACCAGTCACACAACCTACCACTAACCTACCCAGCCGCCCCAGTTATGTAGTGCTTTTCTCATAGGGACTCAAAGCGCTGGGAGTCTCACGTCACCCACCACCAATGAGTAGCACCCACATGGGTGATGCACAGCAGCCTGTCTGCACCAGAATACTTATCTCCAATCAGCTGTGGTAGAGAGGAAGCAGACAATTTGCATTACCAGTTAAATTGGGGGACGATTAGGTTGCAGGCTGGTCAAGCCAAGATGACAATTTAGCCTGAACACCAGGGAATTCACTACTGGTTAGATGAGTGTCATGGGATCTTTAATTAATGACCACAACAAGTGAAGACCTCGGTTTAATGTTTGATTGGAAAGGCAGCGTCTCCTCCAGTGCAGTGTCCCCATCACTACACTGGGGCATTGGGGTTTGCTTGACCTGAGGGAAGACTTCCTCCTATTGGCCCACCGACACCACTTCCCGCAGCAAATTAGTTTACCCAGGTGGTCTCTCAGCCCAGTACTATCCAAGCCCACACTGCTTAGCTTCAACCATTTGGCCAGAGCAGGACCATTGGAGGCAAGGCTACTCTCACACTCTGATACCTACAGGGAGTTTGGAGTCTCCGGTTAGCCTGGCGCACTTGTTGTTAGTCAGTGGGAGAGAACCAGAGTACTTGGAAGAGTTCATACAGAAACGGGGGGGGACATGCAAACTCTTCACAGATCGGCCCCCAGCTGACGACCTTCTCACTGTGAGGCAACAGCGCTATCCACTGCACCACCGTGCCACCCCCAGTCGACTAACGTCGTGGATTAGGATGCATGGGAGGGCACAGCCGTGTGAAACTGTAAGAGCACTGGCACAGGCTCATTTCCTGAAGTTGGAACGGGTGCAGCCAGTAGCACAGTACTGTGGGGACATTTGAATCTGCAGCATGCTGATATTGCCCTTGTGTGGGTATCACACTTTAACAGCTGAAGATGAGGTAGGGCCAGATGCCAGGACTGGCAGAATGATGCATAGTAATGAAAAGTGCTATGGAACATCCATGCTGTTCTCAATGGAGGCTGAAAATCATTACCAGAAGAATAATTTATTTTGGAAACCTTCAGCCAGTAATGCCTAGTTATTCAGGAGTGCATTTGGTTTGACTTCCTTCCAGAGTTGCTTCTTATTATCATGATGGCAGAGAGGCTGACATGCAGACTCGGCTGTGCCCCAAGTGCGTGTGATTTATTTCCAGAAATAAAAAAAGTTGGAACAGTTTGTTAGGGCATTACCATTCAGTGTTTTCACTTCTTGATGAGCTGGTAATGAAACGGAAGAAAATTAATTTACATTCTCAAAGGTGTGCAAATTAAACATTAAACCAGCCATACATAATCCTGATGTGTTGGGCACTGTTGTGAAACAACAAAATAACACCTCAGTAACTTGTACACAGGTCAGAAATTTCATCAGCAATATTTCCGGAGAACGGAAATGGAAATAAAAATGGAAAATATAAAAATGGAAGTTGGCAAACTTGCGCCCTTTTCCCAATGAGAGTTAGCACTGTGGTCTGCGGAAAAGTAACACATTCTGGTTCAGATTGGTGCTTCCGTTTTCAGAATCTAGGGGGCTTCAAACTGAGAGTGGAAGATTGTGTAGTGTACTCCCAATGAATGAGTAATGAGCATAAATGTGGCGGGCTGCTGTGATTGATCGCTCATTCCTGTTGTTCCAGATCGAGCTGGCAGCATCAGCACTCTGGACTCCCTGGACTTCGCCCGATACTCAGATGATGGGAACAGGGAATCAGACGAGCGAGTCGCAGGTAAGGACCGTGGTCTGTTTGGTGGTAAGTGTGAAACACTTCATCCAAAGAATGGATTTGAGCAGCACAGACGCAAGCGGAGGCCATTAACGCGGACTTCATGCACTGCATACTGTGTCACAGTGATGAGGCCTAACACTGTCTCATAGTTTAGCTTGACGCCAACATTATGAGCTCCTGTACAATTCTCATGATAAATCCAGATTCGTACTCCCCCCGTAAGTATCAGTGTGGTATAATTTTATGGTTTTGTTGCAGTGCGATCCTTATCTATCGGCATTTAAAGTCAGGTTATAAGAAGGAAGTGTATTAAGTTTCTGTGTGGTGCTTCAATAGATCAGGCTGCTTGTGAAACCTTTGGATTTACTGCTCTTAAAAAAACACTTTTTCTAATTGCCGCTTCCACAAAAATACCCACGCGGTAGATTTGAATTTTCCGGAAATCAGAGGAGCACTCAGCTGACTTGGTCATTGCTGAATAGTGGTCTGTCTGAGGACCTCCTGATCAGGTCACACGGTTTGCCTGCTTAAGACACCAAATTTCTAGTCTCTTTACTACCATGTTGTATTCACAGAGAGGAATATTCAATTTGCAGGCGGTCCACTGGTTTTTGACCTACATTATCTGAAGATCTGGTGCTTGTATGTTGAGCTTAGAGGCCTTGCACCTTCCTGTTTATATAGACTGGGTTTCCGTCAGCCTCCTGTAATATTGGTGTTTTTTTTCTAAGCTCTTAACAACTCGGCCAGGCCTGGCTGTGCCCTGCATCTTGGGACAAGGCAGTTAATTGAAGCTGACAGTACTGTTTATAGTATGGGGTCTGTTTGCTGCAGATCATGTCATCCACTGAAGAAATCTTCTTTTCCTTTAAGTTAATGCAAGACAAAACACGAGTAATGACAGCTGATCTTCTCAGCAAGCTTCATTAAGATAAGCACGCATTCAATGAATTTTCTCACCAAACGAGGGAAATATTTTCTTTTACTTCTTTTTATTCCATTTTTTCTTACTTCCCTTTGAAATGTACGTTTGAGCTGAAAACTGTCAAGCTTTGAAACTATTTAAGAAATTGACAAAATGAATGGTGAAACAATATATTTTTTTATTCAGTGAGTTAAAAACAATTTTAATGGAAACTGTTAATTCCTTGAAAACCCCTTTCCAGGTATGGAAGTTTTAAGTTTTGGGTAGAAAGTTCTATGAAACATTTAACAGTAAATGCGATGCATATTTTGTGGTCTGTTGTTTTTTTTCCTGATGTATAGGGAGTTATGTGGTATTATGGCATCAGTCCCCCTGTTCTGTGTACTCGTGAAGCCTCCCTCAGTGCACAACATTGGAATGGTTGCAGCTTCGTAAAGCTGGCTAAAAATGAAATTTATGCATGCAGTAAAATGGAAAAAAAAAATGAAGATGAAAGACGAAGAAACACTGTTTGGTAAAAATGTTGTGTATGATCAGGGTAAAGGGAGATCTGGAAAGCATGCAGCAGAGAGGGCCTTACATTGTTGGGTCGTGGCTGAAAGCAGACAGGTGTCTCCATACCTCCAATCTGACCTTTGAAGAAAGTCAAAGCTTCTTGTTGCAAGATTTTATGCCCTGGCTGTCTGACTCTGGGTTTTCTGGCTTTCTGATGTACTTTAAACTAAAAATGTATTTCTTTTTCCAATACTGGACTATACACCATGCAAACTAGCAGTCCCTCTGCTGACTACCACCTCTTTTTGTTTGTTCTAAAGTTGTGCCATCTGTTGCATTTGCATTTTGTGCATTGCTGATCCGTGCTGAAATATTCCTTGTGAAAGCACAGTCCTCAAAGCGAACCCAGGCCTGATTTCCTTTTTAAGTTGTTGCGCTACTGGGCAATACTGCCATTGTTTTTCTGCTGTGGGATGTCGTCACTTTACTGCTCTTTTTGAGTAGTGCCGAGAGATGGCTTCAGTTGGAAATTGGATGTGTAGGAGGCCTATTTCCCTGGCGTTACTGAGAATCGGCATCGCCAAAAATCATTTTACTATTTTCAGGGAAAGAGGATTTTGATTGGTTGCGGATCACCGATGCACAGCTATGCAAAGTGTGTTCTGCTCTCCATGCTTCTCTCCAAATACGTTTTTTTTTTTTTGGTTTTGTTTCCTGAACATTGCTTTAAAAGCAATGGGGATTGCTGCTCTCCTGAGCTATCTATATTACAGCCCCATTTCCAGAAAAGTTGGGATGCTGTGTGAAATGTAAATAAAAACCCAATGCAATGATTTGTGAATAATTTAAACTCTATATTTGATTGAAAATCATACAAAGATGGCATATCAGCTGTTTAAACTGAGGATTTTTTTTTTTTTTTTTTTTTAAGTATGTGCTCACTTTGAATTTGAGATCAGTAACACATGTTAGAAAAGTTGGAACACAGGCATGTTTAACCACTGTATTGCTTCTTCTCTTCTTTCAAAAACACTCAGTAAGTGTTTGGAAACTGTGGAGACCAACTGCTGTTGTTTGGAAAGCAAAACATGTCCCATTCTTGCTTGATGTTGGATTTCAGCAGCTCAACCCTTCTTGGCCTCCTTTATCATATTTTTTGTTTCATTGTGCCCAACATTTTGGGGGGGTCACAGGTCTGGACTGCAGACAGGCCAGTTTAGCACCAAGCCCTCTTTTACTGTGGAGCGATGTTGTAATACATGCAGAATGTGATATTTGGCAGGCCTTCCATGGAAAAAGACATCAGAATGGAAGTATGTGTTGCTCCAATATCATTTGGCATTCATGATGTCTAACAGGTGTGCAAATTGCCCATGTCTGGTGCAGTAGTGCGCCCCGTTTTGAACTGTGCACTGATAGCAAGCTGATTGGTCCCTTACCTCTTTAGCCTGGGAGACATAGCATCCATGATTGTCAAAAAGAAATTTGTATTTTTATTTGTCAGACCAGAGGACAGTTTTCCACTTTGTGGCAGTCCATCTTAAATGTGCTCGGTCTTAAAGAAGGTGCCAGTGTGTCTGGATCAGGTTTATAGCCTATATGGTTTTATCTTTACAAAGAGGAGTTTTAAATTGCATTTGTGAATGCAGCAACAAACTTTTTTCACTGACCATGGTTTTCAGAAGTGTTCCTGAGACCATGCAGTGATTTCCACTCCAGTTCTGTCTGTTTTTAATGCAGTGCCACCTTGGGGCTCAAAGATCACAGCCAGTCAGTATTGGTTTTTGACCTTGTCCCTTGTGTATAGAGATTTCTCCAGATTCTCTGAATCTTTTTATGATATTAAGTACTATAGATGTTGAAATCCCATTTTACACTGGGAAACATTATTCATCAAATGTTATTCAGTCTTTCACAGAGGTGAAGCCCTGGCCATCTCTACTTCTGAAAGGCGCCGCCTCTCGGAGATGTTCTTTTCATACCCAATTATGTTACTGATTTGTTGCCAGGTAACCTAATTAGCTGTAAGATATTCTACCAGGTGCATTTTTTGGCATCATAAAACTTTTCCAGTTTTTTGTAGCCCCTGTCCCAACTTTTTTGAAAAGTGTTGCAGGCATCAAATTCAAAATGATGACATATTTTATTAAAAAACATGTATATAAATAAGATTTCCCACTTTCAACATCTGATATGTTGTCTTTGAACTTTTTTCAATTAAATATACAGTTTAAATTATTTGCAAATCATTGCATTCTGTTTTTATTTACATTTTGCATAGCATCCAAACAGTTTTGGAAATGCGGTTGTAATGTCTTATCTCTGCACATTTTTGACTAAAGTGTATTAATATGCTTCTGTGAGATGTAAAGGAAGACCGAAGAGTACCTTAGCTTTTGTGCCTCTGTTATCCACGTGGCAAGAATACAAAATTTCTAATGCAACACGTTTGAAACTAAATATGATGCCATCTATAAACACTACATTCAGCGGCATGTTGTCTTGTAGATAACGCTTATCTGGAGCAAAATCTTGTTTCCCCTTGTACTCGCGCAACCGTTAATCATCAGAACCCAAAAGTGCTATTGATTGTGTAATTCATAATGTTCCTGTGTGGTGGTATTTGTCAGTCGCTCCACACAAGCGGCAGAGTATCTAGAACGCTGTGACTCGAGGCAGTCGCTGAACTCAGCACTGAGAATCTTCAGCCCCTGACTGATCCATCTCGCGCAGCAATCTGATCGTAAAGGTCCCTGGTCAGACAGCAGACAGCATAAGCCAAAAAAGCTGAAAGTCTCATCTGTGAGAATGGAGCCTTCACCAATCTGCTTTCCCAGGAGCTCTGCTGCATGCATACATGACCTCCATAGTTTGCATGTTCCTCTGTTTATCTTTTATTTATTCTTTTGTTTTTGTTTTCATTTTTTTGGCTTCTTAGAGAGTGTACTGCTTCTGTTTGGTTTTTTCATGCCCATCCTTGTTTTTTTGTTCCTTTTTTTGTTGTTTCTTTGTTCCCTTTTCTTGGTTGGATGCCTGTGTGTGTTTAATCCACTCCCTGTCCAGTCCTGGAGTTTGAACTACGGAAAGCCAAGGAGACCATTCAGGCTCTGCGCGCCAACTTGACTCAGGCAGCAGGTGGCGTACTTTCCACTTTTACTACTTTAGACTTTCGACTTTGAGAGCCCCTCGAGCTCCTTGGGTCTATCGAGCGAATGGAGACCAACCAGCAAGCCTGCTTTTCTTTCTGTTGCAGAGAGTGAAGTCCCCTCACAAGAGCGAAAGAACTTCAAATCAAGCCCTGAAATTCAGGTGGGTGTCAGTTTATGCACTGAATTTTATTTTGATTGCTATCGTGAATTTCTGAATATTCACGATTTTTAAAAGTTGAAATATCATTTTAATTTTGTTTCAAAACTGACTAAATATTATGAAGTTGTGTTGAAGCGTTTCGTCTAATTTATAAATTTTCTTTCCCCATAGGAACCTATCCGCCCTCTTGAAAAAAGAGCACTAAATTTTTTAGTCAATGAATACTTGTTGAAAAATAATTACAAGCTCTCGTCGATAACTTTCTCCGATGAAAATGATGATCAGGTAATAACTGCTTGAGGGTAATACTGTTTTGACTGACTGTTTGACTGCTTTTTTCTGGGATTAGCTTTGAACTCTAGCTATTTTGTTGCATCTCGAATGGTTAACTGCGTGGTTGCATCTGCAGGATTTTGAGGTATGGGATGATGTGGGATTGAACATTCCAAAACCACCTGACCTCCTGCATCTGTATCGGAGCTGCGGCACCAGCATAAACTCACCCAGGGAAACTGTAGATGTTGCCGTTGGAGTGCAGCCTGAGGATCTGCCTGGTAATTCCATTACCCAGGAGGCCTTGCAGAACACCGAGCTAGTACAGGTATGTCAACAAAGGCAAAATGCATACATGAATACATGGTCACTCTTTCCGCGTATGCATCATCAAGCAATGCAAAAATTGTTTCATCATAATACATATAACGATTGAATGACTGAGTCTTCGCATTAAGGAGTATACTCGTGAAGCGAACTCTTGTTTAGCCCGTAATGACAAAATTCTACAAATTTTTCAGTTTGTATTTAAACTTGCAGCTGATATTACACAGTATTAGTAAATTGGCGCTATCCATGCATCCCCAGCTTTCTCTGTACATTCCATTGCATCAAATATTATGAATAAAAACACTCCTCGGAGTCATTGAGTTCAGGTATTCCTCGTTTGTCCTCTTCACTCATTTGCACATTGGCATTCCTTTCTGATGTGGCTGATTGATTTGATACTGTGACCAAAGCTGCCTGAGGTTTGTCCTCTGTGAACTTTCAGCCCGCAGTGGTCCAGGAGCTGGAGGAGCAAATAAGCCAGCTACACAGTGAAAAGCAGAGCCTGGCTGAGCAGATGAAGCAGCTAAAGAGGTGTGTGGGGTATAGAGGGGATGAGGGAGGTGTGCTGATCCTCAGAATGCTCTTTCCATTTGGCAGCCAATGACTGCTTCTGTGAAACACTGCACCGCAATGTTTGGGCCCTTAAGTCGACACTCATCATTTATTACAATCATTATTTATAAGCCACAAAAGTAGTGCACGCTAATAACACGATGGGCTGTTTTGGAGGTAGTCAGTTTGGCAGACAGTGAGCAGGTCGCCATGACAATGCAGTCATCTGTTTTCCAGTGAAATCGAGGCCCTGAAGAAGAGCATATCCGTCCCCACAGCCTGCTCGGAGTTGGCCAATCACAAACTGGATCAAGTGCCTGACACCGCCCCCCTTGAGCACCTGGACATCAGGAGGACCACAGGGTGCCGCGATGTCACAGACTCCCTGACTTTGAACTCTAACATGGACACTGCCCCAACCCTGTCCCCGCCCACACACCCCCACACTAAATTAAAAGAACTGGCTTTTCAGAGTAAACAGCCTGTACAGTTTGACCAGCCCAACAGGTGAGCCTTCCCCACTGGCCGGCACATAGGACAGTGGTTTCAGCACCACCAGAATTGCCCTTAATTTGAATCCTGACAAAGATCTGACAGAGACATGTTCTCTGTGTTCTAGCATGCAAGGTAGTCCTTGTAATTTATTAGTTTTTGCCCCATTAGCTGGAGTGACTGGTTCTGCCACCCAGTTCTGAAGGATTATACTGCTTGAAGCCATACCGACATTCTTGTTCAGAATTCTGTTGAGAAAGAAACCACACTGGTTCACAAGGCCTCCCATTCTCTGTGTCTCACATTCGTTTGTCAGTCAGGATTTTTATATGTGGATGATTCTGGATGATGTGGAAGTCTGTAGCATGCAATAGTTCTGAAGCAGGAGCAGGTACATTGCATCTAAATTGAATGCACCAGTGTGAGGTTTCTGACCAGTAGAGGGAGCTGCAGCTCTTCGAAAATGGAAGGGTTTGCAACTGTGGTAGTTAAATGGGAATCCATTAACTCTGGCCCGCTGAAAATAATTCAGCTTTTGATGCTCTGTTTGGACAACGCTCTTTTATAGCAGTATTCAGATAGTCAGTCCTTAATGGCTGATCTGTTTTAAGTGTGCCATTTTTAAATCATTTTAACAAACATTGCTGGTAGAATAGTGCTTAGTTGCTGTGTTGTGAGAAGAAGAGATGGATACTAAGTTGCTGTTTCCTTCATCTTTTCAGAAAGCTTTCTCCTGCGTTTCACCAAGCACTTTTATCTTTCTGCCGAATGTCTGCCGACAGCCGCCTTGGCTCTGAGGTGAGACTGTTCAGATTTCACATGCTGGGCATATTCAAATCAAGCCTGAACTGGTGGGAAGCTTTCAAAGGTTCCTTTACACCCTAAATTTAAAAAAAAAAACTTTTAAAGCCTTCTACGGTACTTTTACTGCATGAATTTGAATCTGACGCTAGTCTTTCATACTTCTATTCATGAGAAGTGTAAAATGCAAATGTAAGCTTGCTTGGGAACGCCCCTTGAAAATTGCTAAAAGATTCCGTAATCCATGTAAAGTCATCTCCGCAGGACAATGCTCTGAGCAGATTTGGGGAAAGGAGGTTTTGAATGCAGTACCTCACACATTCTTCTTATGTTACTAACAAATGTTTGGATATTTCACTTCTGAATTTGATACAAATCATGTGCAACACTTCCAAACACTTCCAACAACAGTTGTGGGGATGAGAGAGAAAATGTTGTTGGAGTCCAGTTAAATATCAGATTTGTCAGAAGACTGTGAAATTCTCGCTGGAATTTAGGCAGCTGGAATAGGTCTGCATTATTGTTATGAGCCCAAGGTGGAAGCAGATTTCAGAGGCTCAATGCACTGTCTATATGATGTGCAATAAATGATTATTAAGTCATTTTTGATGCTATCCAGTTGGCAAAATTGGGGGCGAGACAAGCACTCATAACCCTCGATCTGTTTTCTATCATTTTTCTTGATGAACTCGTTTTCCAATGTTAGTAATAAGCTATCGACAGTTAAATGAGTTAAATGCACACCTTTCTTCCTAATGCAATATTGCAATGATTAAAGAGAAAATGTTTTATTCACTACATAAAGCCAGATAAACTATGATATTAACTTTTGTATTTGCTTTAAGCACATCCTGCTTTATCGAATCTTAGCCTCATGATTGTTACAACAAAGAAAGCAAAAATTAGCAGCAAAAATCCGAAAATGAATAACATTGATTGGAATGGAATTCCACGCCGAAATAATGCGTTTCCGTTGTGTTCAATTACTGAGGAAAGCTTGTTGAATCTACTAATGTTGAGTGCTTTTGGAGTTTATGTAATGTTAAAATAAATTAATGATTTAAAACAGGTTAAGACCAATAACCATTTTCAAGGGATGTTCAGCGCTTCACCAAGTTTTATTTCACCATCCGTCACTGGTGTACAGTACTTGTATGATCACGGCCGTGTCTATGGCATAGCTAGCTGCAGCTTGCTTTGATCTGAAAGGCTACATAATTGACACTGACTTTGCAGTAATAAAATTCCCTTCCTGAGATGACTTATATGGTCACAAAACTCACATTCGTAATAAGTGAACTTTTTCAAGGAGCGGGGCTCAGGAAGTTAAAAAAAGTACACAGAAATTCATGTTTATTTCTCAAAGTATCGATTTCACAGACGAAATATGCAAAAAATATCAATCAGTATACATAGTTACTGTGAAGTGGGGTGCAAAAATTTGGGCACCCCTGATTTAAATACCTGTTACAATTAATCTCCAAGTGACTGAAAGCGAACCTGAACACTAAATGCTATAAAGTAAAACATGACACCTTTCTGCAAATTTAGAAGCAAGGTTTCTTTTTATTTGAATTTTTCTGAGTTTTTAAATGAGAAGAAAGGAAAATGGGCCCTGTGCAAAAGTTTGGGAACCCTTTTGGATTATTCTTTGTTACCTTTTAAGAAGATGATTACTAAGGCCCAGACCCAGGTGATTTACTCGTTAGGGCTTCAGTGAGTCAGGTGAATATAATTCCAGGGTAAAACTGTATATTCTGAAGTAACTCCATGCCTTCTAAAGTATTCGACTGTGGTGGTTGTTCTGTCTGGTGTTAAAAACCATGTGTTCCTCTAAACAGTTGTCCAAGGATGTCAAAATCAAGATAATTCACCTCCACCAACAAGGAGAGGGCTACAAAAAACTCTCGCAACGTTTCAAACTACCCATTTCTACTGTCAGAAACATTGTAAGAAAATGGAGAATAAATATATCAATTGAAGTCAAGGCAAGATCTGGAAGACCAAGAAAAATTTCAGATAGAATGGCCCGAGATCTGGTGAGAAATGCTCAGAAGAACCCACACATCACTGCAAAAGAGCTGCAAAAAAGAGTAGAAGACACAGGTCTAGTTGTTCACAGGACAACAATACAGCTACCTTAAACAACAAAGACCTACATGGCAGAGTTGCAAGAAAGAAGCCTTTCCTATGACCTCAACACAAAATTAAGCATCTGAAGTACGCAAAAGAAAACCTTGAGAAACCTCAACCCTCAAGACTGATGAAACCAAAATTGAACATTTTGGCCACAACCAAAGAAGGTATGTTTGGAGAAAAAAGGGTGACGCATTTGTAGGGAAGAACACGTTGCCAACTGTTAAGCATGGAGGTGGATCCATTATGCTTACGGGTTGTGTAACAGCTGGGCCACAGGCAAAATTGTGCGGGTAGAGGGAAGAATGGATTCCACTAAATATCAAGACATTCTAGAGGCTAATGTTCAAAGCTCAGTCCCGAAATTGAAGTTGAAGAGACGTTGGGTATTTCAGCAAGACAATGACCCGAAGCATCTATCTTCTATCTATAAAGCAAGAAGCGTCTGTCTGTGTATCTGTCTGTCTGTTTGTCTGTCTGTGGCTCGCATATCTCTCTGTTTGTCAGATCTGCCTAAGCTTTTGGATATGGCTTGCGCATGGCCCGATGGTGTGCATCCTACATTTTGCAGGTCTTTGCATAAATTTTCACTCCCCCTGCGGGCACTTGTACTACATGGATCAAAAAGCCAACTGACCCTTGACTTGACGAGTTCATGTGTTCATCAAAAGATGTCGCCATTGCGCTTTACAACTAAGCATGTTACCTGTCACCAGAGTGGTAGATAACTCAAGAGTGGCACCAACTTCTTGCAGGGCCAGTGCAAGCACTGATTACGTGGGACGGACTTTCACCAACAAGACCAGCGCGATCGCATAAGCATTTTCAGCGTTCTGCCCGCAGTAAATGTTGGAATATAGAAGCATCTCTACTTTATCTGCATGATGCGTTAATATTGCATTTTACTTTGCTGCTTCAAGCATGTTTTCGTGCACCGGTTACGTCTGTATTAAGCATTGCGAATATGAGTTAGCTGGCTAGCTAGGGCATTCGCGAATTATTACCATTAGCGAACTTGAATGGCATTTCAAAATGAAACTACGTCAGATCATTCAAAATTATGAAGTTGGAATGAAATACGACGGTTGCTCATTTATTTCTTCTGCCTGCATCATTGGGAAGAGAAATGAGGGATTGCGTGTTCCTATTATTACACCCTGTTGCTGCTTAAGATTTGGGGATTAACATGCATGGACAACAACGCAAAATACGTTACACATTTATTTTCAATATGTGATCTCAACTCGGTACGAGATCATAGCAATCAGGCTGTATTCCTTTCCCCCACTAAAAACAATAAAACCTAACTGCCAATAATAGCAAACTGGGCCTGAAGCGAATTTTAGCAGGACAGATTACATTCAAAGTCAATGCAAAGACGCGAATACACGCGTGTATTTGCGTCTTTGCATTGACTTTGAATGTAATCTGTCCTGCGAAAAATTCGTTTCACGTCCAGTGTGCAAGCTGCTTTAGAACACAAGCATTATTTCAGTTTTTAATTTCTATTCGTGCTTTCCCGCAGTCCATACTGTAGCCTATTGCCAGATGTTACGTCAGCGCTGCTGAGAGACACTCAGATCTCGAACAAAGTTTATTTTCTCCTGATCTGTTGGTCTTTAATTACAGTGACGTAATCGCGTGGCTCTGATTTGGCTCCTCGCCGATGGGAAAGCAAACAGGTTCTTAGGAGGTTCGTAGGTTGAAACAGCTAAGCACTGGCACTAGCACCAGCACGCCTCGAGCACCAGGTTCTTTTTGCTGGAAAAGGGGTATCATTGACTTCGTTGCTAGACTGCTCACGTAGTTCGTGGGGAAGCGCTATAGTTCCAAACAAGCGCCGCGCTGTCATGATCTCCTATGGGACATGGTGTGCATCCTTCATTTTGCAGGTTTTTGCATAAATTTTCACTCCCCCTACGGGCACTTGCTCTAGTACCTCAAAGTCCACCATGAAGTACCTCCAGGAAAGACGGATAAAGGTTTTGGAATGGCCATCACAGTCCCCAGACTTGAATATTATTGAAAATCTGTGAAGAGACCTCAAACATGCTGTGCATGCAAGAAGGCCGAAGAATATTTCTGAGCTAGAGGTGTTCTGTCAGGAAGAATGGGGAAAAATTCCAAAGGCAAGAATTGAAAGACTCTTAGCTGGCTACAGGAAGTGTTTGCAAGCTGTTATAGCTGCCCGAGGAGGAGTTACAAAGTACTTGCTGACAGGGTTCTCAAATTTTTGCATAAGGCCTTTTTCCTTGTTTTTTTATTTTGAAACTGTAAAAAGTTAAAAATGAAAATTATTCTTGCTTTAAAATGTGATGAAATGTGTCATGTTTAACTTCGTAGCATTTAGTGTTCAGGTTTGCTTGCAATCATTTGGAGATTAATTGTAACAGACATTTAAACCAGGAGTGCCCAAATTTTTGCACCCCGCTGTAAAAATGAGCAAAATTATTTTGATTATTTGGGACCTTTTAATGCTATGGCAATGCTGGCATTACCTCATAGTAGGTATCTGGGACAAAGCCAAATGCAATTTTGTCATATTTTTGCAAAATGTAATTAGAATAGTTTGCAGTCCAGTCACAATGATTAGCTCACTGTAGTTTATTTCATAGCGTGCTCTTGACTTTACCTGTCTGGCCTGCTTATTGAAGAAACTCATCTGTGTTTTCTGTGGTTCTGAAATCTACCAGGTTGTTACTATGGACAGTACATGTGGCTGTTGTTGTATTTGTTTGCTCTTAAAGCTAATTTTAAGAATGACAGCATTATTATTATTATTATTATTATTATTATTATTATGTACTTAACATAATGCATCTAGAAACGTGTTTGTAATAAAATTGTTAGATGACTTGACGGCACGTTTGGTGTAGGACTATCAAAGAGATCACTCAGGATTATGCAGTTTGTGGCTGAAGATGGCGTTTGGCCATTAACACTACACTAGCTGTGGCCTGTCACTGTAGCCCCCACAGACCCTAAAGTAAAAGCCCTGACTCCACTCCTTATTCCTCTGCAGGTGTCCCGTATTGCGGACAGTGAGGAGAGCGTCATGCTCATGCTGGGCCGCTGTCTTCCCCATATCGTCCCCAACGTACTGCTCGCCAAACGAGAGGTAATTCATACCTGCCAGTGCCCCGTCTGACCCCCACTTCCTACAGTGGCGTTTTCTTTAAGTGTTGGCTTTACATTCTGGCTTTACTGCTTTGATTTGATTGTTTCCACCAATGCTCATTTCTCCCCTTATTTTGAGTCCATTATTTTCAATCATTTTCTTACTTTTTGTGCATGCCTCTCTGCTCCTAGAGAATGGTTGTGCACCTGTGCCAGGTGAGTGAAACGTTTCTGCATGTTGTCACCTTTTTCTGATTCCTCCCTCTTTGTTTTCGACTAGCTAGCTGCTTCGCTCGTTGTTTATCCCTCCAATAATTACTGAAATCGTTTCTACTGGCTCTTATATTAATCTGCGTGAGGTGCTCCTGATTTCCCCCTTTGTTGCTGCCCATATTGACCAAGATTATTCAGGGGAAAAAAAAAATTATTGTACGTTACCTATAACAGTCCTGGCCAGCTAAGGATTATTCTCTCATCAAATGCGCACACTTGCTTTTTTAAATTAATTTAAAATTTAATCTAAAATTGTAACTTAAATAATTGAAAGAAGTGGGATGGGGTGTTTTCAACTATTGATAGTAACCTGTCGACTCTTCCCTGTATTTGATAATGGTTTTATTTTGAGGGTTTGTTCTGAGCTGAATTTCCTGCTGAAGGCCCAAGCACCTGAATCTTGCTTTCTGAGCTGTCCACTCAGTGTCATCCTGTGACTTGCGTTAGTATAAGCTGGACCTGCAAACCTCAGTTTAAATGAGAAGTGTTTCTTGGCATCTCATACTGCCAGCACTTCTTAAATTGAAGGTTGCAGTGAATGGGCTGGAGGAGCCTGAGTATAATATTGATCGGAAAAATGAAAGAATGACTGCGTTTCACTGGTTCAAGTACTATAATTGAGCTCTGATGTATATTAAAAGAAATCCCACTCTCCACTAAAAATGTAGAATTTTGGCTTCCAAAACATTCCACATTAGTTAAATTTGGATGGTTAAGCAGGTTTATTTGCCTGTCAAATATATTTAGCAGTAATAACCTTTTATGCGAAAATCTGTCTCTTTCATCGGGGTGGTAGTATTTGAGAACAGTGTAATATTATAGCTTCATCCTCTTGTGCTCAAGTCCCATAAAGACATTGACCTAACTGCTTGTCAGTCCTTATATGGAGGTGCTTGATGGCAGTTTCTTTGTCCTTCTAATCCTGATAGTGGAAACAGGCTTTGAGTTGGAAATGCAGTGAAAACAAATACTCCTGCCCAACACCTGCTCAGAACCACGTCCCTGGGGCAAATGGCACGTTGAAGGAGCACCTCTGTTTAAAGTCATAACAGGGGAACGGTCTGCCTCCAGCAGCTGAGCAAATTTGCATAGCCCAGTTTTATAGCTGAAAAATGGCAGTTTTGAAGGGTTTGGACGATCTCCAGGAGTTCATTGAAAAAGAGAGAGAGAGAGAGAGAGAGAGAGAGAGCAAACTGGGAGTGAAAAGCTTCCTCATTCCAGATTATCTTGCAGCAGAAGTTCTTTTTAATCTCTTATTGCTGTTTTACCAGTAGCCTGTCTGCTGTGGGAGTTTACTGTCCACTCCAACGTTATTTTTTTGGTTTAAGGGTTTATCTGTTAAGCCTGTTTGTTTATACCTCTGAATGAATGAGATCTTATCACCAGAAGGCAGGTGGTCGTTCGATTATTGTCGTTAGATAAAAGAAAACTGAGTGACTGGGAGATTAGGCTGGCGCGATGTTAACATGATTTCGTTTTCCTTCGCTATCCATGGGCTCTTCAAATACTCAAGCTGATCGTGGTAACCCAAGCTGAAACTGTTCAGCATAGTTTCAAGCATGAAATTGGAAAATAAACCTAAGTGATCTTTCATGATGGGTTAGCTGTGCTTCGTAGTTTGAGTGAAATTATGCGGTTCCTAATAGCAGCTTGCTGGAAAACATGGAGGGAAGGTGTAAAACAATGAAAACTTATTAAATGGAAATTTAGTGGTCAGAGTTCAGTTGCTGCAGGATACTGGAATAGAAGGATCAGTGGCTACAATGGAATGCATTTTTTCATACCCTTCAGGGACTGGTCGAAAAAACAGAACTAATAGCTCAAATCAAGCGATCTGATTGGTTGTTAACCTTGGTATAATAATCGTATACAGCGCTGATGATTCCTATATGTAATTCCATGTCTCCATTTTTTGGAGTGTGCTACAAAATGGACACATTTAAGGTGATCTTTGACCTCTGATGGCCTTAGTATGGAGGAGTGGATTGAGCACTGCATATCTCTGGGGGGCGGGATCGCCTGCTGAACCTAAAAGACAACGTGCAGAAATTTGTAAAAAGGAGGTTGACAAACTGAAAAAAACCGAAATGTACAAATCATCGTTAAGCAAACAAAACAAAAATTGTTTAATTTGAACTGTGCCAATTACTTTCATATATCTGTATTTGGTAACTGTTGAATAAAAGCTATAGCATAAAGATGCCATGGTGTATTGTCATTATATTAGAGCTAGGGAGTTATTAGCTGGGATATAATCACAATGATCGACAGCCTGTCAGTAATTGCTTAAGTAACCGGGGTGAATATATATTTATTACTAATGAGTATTTGAAAGTGAAAGTGTAAAATGATGACTTCTTCATAGGGTGCACTTTCCATGGTCAGTTGAACAAATATGGTAGCATTTGTGTCCGTGTCCTGGTTTTCCCTGCTGCGCCTTCCCCACCCATGACCTCCATTAATACATTTAACTGTGTGTTCCTGCTGCAAAACATTTATTTTTTGATGGGCCAATGGTAGTTTTTCCCATTTTAATTCCATGCTAAATGAGTAATTTGATAGATTGTGTTGCTCCTGATGGATTGTGGTTTTTTTTTTTTTTTTTAATTCAGACTGATTATTTACTCTCTTCCACATAAAATATGTAATGCATGACTTTTGCTAAAACAAATATCCACTCTGATGTGTCTCACATTTTGCAGTTCTTGTGCATTTCAGGCATGTGAAAGACCTCAAAGCTTCTTTATATACAGCAGATGTCCTGACCTAATCTGTCCTTTCTTCTACACCATTTGCGTAATCATCTTGGATGAATTTGGCGGGTGTCTCAGTTAGAAATGCTTTCATGGGTGCACCTAAACCAGATATCCCACCCCCTCTCCTTTCCATGCAGCCCTACTCTTATTTTCTTCAAGTTATTTATTTGGTTTTATCAGTGTTAATCACGAGGCATGCTGTGCACGCCATCTTGAACCCAGCCATTTTCTGTAAACAGCGGAGGAGGGGGCAGAGTTCCAGCAGTTTCCTGTTAAATCTGATTCAGAGCATACCACGGTCTAGCCAATTTCCACTGGTGCCCATTTCAGAAGTATGGTTTAAATCTGAGCCTAGAGGACAAACTGTAAGGACCATTTGAGGAAGGAGGGCGTGTACTTACTGGCAATGTAATGTATAAAACTGCTCTTTATGTTTTATGTTTGATTTGGCATAGTTGGCAAGTCTCCATGGTGTGATTATCATTTTTACACATTATTTCATTTCTATGGCCTGTTGGCTGTATAATGATATTCTCAGTATCTGTGTCAAGTTTTGTTTGCAGTGCATTTTGTTTGTCAAGTGGAAAAAATTGAAAAAAGGAATTAAAACTAGAACCAAAAGAGGTTGAATCTGATAAATTACATATATGGGGTAATTGTTAGTCCCTGAGAACTAGCACAATTATCTACCACCATTTGGCTGGGCTACCTAGCATCTTCAATTCTTATTTGCACTTTAAGTCACTTTTACTCCCAGGCCTTAGTTTTACAGGGATGGTTTAGTATACCCTGGAGTCAGTGTTGCCTTTATTGAGACTGCTATTGATTTCACTCTCAGGGAAGTTTAGGAGTTGTCCTGAATGGCCGTTAATTTTAAAAGGTCTGTCATTCGGGAAGCACGCAGGTGCCGGCCATGTCGGTCACGGTTGTTGAAACTTTTTAAACATTGGCCCCTCAGCCGAGTCACTCCTGCGTCTAGCTTATGCAAAGTGTGATTTTGATATCCTCTGAAAGATTAGCCAGCGTGACCACCCTGCCCAACACCTTTTCCTAAGTGTCCCTTTCGTGATTTTTGTGGTATTCTTAAATTACATGTTAATTGAGAAGTGTAATCCCTCTCTTACTTAAGTTGACATGACCTCTGGTTTGTAAGAGACCCCCGTATATTAGCCACCAAAATTAGTTTGTGCATCATTGAGCTGTACTGGCAAACATCAGTGTGTATATAAGGTATGGTTAGCATGAATGATAAATCATAACAGTAGCCTATACTTACAGCCCACAAATCAGTAGCAAAGGGTATGTATCTTTGCACTACAAAACATTGCAGGCTAAAAAAAGAAAATGGGGGGAAAAAAAAACAACTGAAGCACAGTTGAGAGTGCAAACTTAATTCAAAGGACCTGTGGTTTTAAGTTGAAAAATATAAAAAATATAACTTTGTAGTTGTGAGGCGTGAAATATGTGAGAAAAGTAAAAAGAAAGTGTCCTTTTGGAATCGTAAAAAGAAAAAAGCAGTTTATTTTTACTGTGACACACAGAGCTCTCACAGAGCACTTTATGAGGAACACCGGTACTCTTGCTTATTCATGCTGTTATCCACTCAGCCACCTACATGATGGCAGTACAATGCATATAATCATACATACATAAGTATAAATATAAGATCATACAGATGTAGGTAATGTTCATGTCAAACATTAGAACCGGGGGAAAAATGGGATCTTACTGATGGTGACTGAAGCGTGGTTATTGGAGCCAGATGGACTGATTGGTGTATTTCCAGAAGTGCTCATCTCAAGGGGATTTTCATGCACAACTGTCTATACAGTTTGCATCGAGTTGTGCAAAAAACAAACAAAAAAAATCTGACGAGTGGCAATCGTGAAAGGAAACACCTTGTTGTAGAATTGCAAGACCGGTTTGAGCTGACAGAAGGGCTAAAGTTACTCAAATAACAACTCTTAACTGTGGTGAGAAAAACTGCATTTCGCAACACACAACACATTTAACTTGCGGTGAATGAGCAGCAATGGCAGAAGACCGTTTTGGGATCCTCTCCCGTCAGCCAAGAATAGAAATTGATGGCTGCAGTGTGCTCAAGCTCATCGAAACACAGTTTGGTTCAATGAATCTCAAAGCAGATGTAAGGGTCTGAATTGGGCATCAACAACATGAATCCATGCTTTTTTGGCAACAATTTACCCATCCTCTATTGGCTAATATGACAGTACACCATATCTCCAAGCTAGTGTTCTTCAACTGGTTTCATGAACATGAAAATGATTTCACTGCACTGCAGTGGCCTTCCCAGTCACGTGATCTGAATCCAGTATCCAATATAGCACCACTGGGACAAATCTACAGAAATGATTTGATGCAATCATGCCATGAGCACCTTGTGGAATTCCTGCCGCAAAGAGTTTGGGTCGCACTGAGAGCAAATGGAGGCTCAACCAGTAATGGTCTGGCTTTTTCTTAATAATGTACTCAGCGGGTGTAGATGCAGATGCATCTCAAAGTCTGAGTCTGTGACAGTTATTTACACAATTACTTGTTATTGAAATGATTAGCGCTTTCGCATGTGATTTTTACGGTTGTCCAGAAAGTTACAACCATGGCTGAATAATTTATGCGTTCACACAGTCCAAAGTCTACTCAGAGTTAGTGTAAACCAGATGTCTTCACCTGTTCTGGACAATTGCGATATTAGAGAATTTGTGGTCAGGGGTCACAGTTTTGCGATGAGTGAAGAAAAGGGAGAATGTTTTTTTGAACACTTTTGAAGATCAGAGTAAATTTACGTGAAGTTGTTATTATTTTTTTAAATTCTGTGTTGAACAAAGCATTGCATACTCCTAGACATTATCAAGCTCCCAAAGCCAAGCTCATGTCAACAGTTATTTGTGAGTGGTCTTCCCAGGTGTTTCTGTCCCTCAACCTCGCCCCTGAAGCCACAATGTCCGCTTGCAAACCTACAGTGTCCGTGTGCCTCACTGATCCTGGTCTCCTCCCGCCCTTTCAACAGGAGTTGATCCCTCTCATTCTCTGTACCGCCTGCCTTCACCCTGAACCTAAGGAGAGGGACCAGCTGCTGCACATCCTCTTCAACCTCATCAAGAGGCCTGACGATGAGCAGAGGTATGAGTATATAACCTCCCCTGCGGTTCTTAATGTGGCTGTCTGTTCATGCTTTTTCCACTGTGTCATTTTTCCACTTTGTGAAGTCGCCATAGCCTCAGAAGCTCACACAATGTCATTATGTCCCCAGACAGATGATCCTGACCGGTTGTGTGGCCTTCGCTCGACACGTTGGCCCTACACGTGTGGAAGCAGAACTCCTGCCGCAATGCTGGGAACAGGTTAGTCTGTCCGTATCTCTGCTTCTTGCTGCTTCTTCATTAGATTATGTGCTGTGTAAGCAACTGACTCACGAGCACACTCGCCGTTTGTTGTGGACTCTTGACATCCATTTTGTTGACTGTTTGCACAGCTTATGTAAGAAATATTAGTTGCACTGTTTCATCTTCTTCTAGCTCAGCTAGCCAGTCAACAGAATCAGTCTGTTTGGATGTGCGCTGAAAGAGGCTGTCACGGGATTCTGAAATCGTAGCAAACAACCCCTCCGAAAAAACCCCAGCAGTATTCACAGACGAGGCAGCAGTCTCGCAAACTGAAGCTGGCCGTAAACACGGGCAGAAAGGAATGCAGACCTGTGGTTTGTGTGACGACAGAGGGCTTTATGTTGTGTCTGTCCTTCTCTGTCCCCTTCAGATCAACCACAAGTACCCTGAGAGGCGGCTGCTTGTGGCGGAGTCATGCGGAGCACTGGCCCCCTACCTGCCTGTAAGAGCCACGTTTGTGATCACTGTCTGACCACACTACAGCCATTAAGAACATGGAAGTCATGCAGGCAAAACCTGCTTTCAGCTTCTGTTTATCACAAGGAATTTCGGGCCCTTTCTGCAAAATGTCTGCCCTGACTCTCAAACATTAACTCCTTACAAAACTCTATTTAATGCTCTCGTGGATCTATGTCAACCATTGTATGAGGAAACCTAAAGACATGTGGGTGAAGTACAGGTTAGATAAAACATTATCGCCCCCTCAAGGATTTTAGTTCTTTACATTTGGTCATATTTTGTGATGATTTTATCTCTCTGCTGCTCAAATACTCTTAAATAATGGTGTTCCATTTCAAAGCTTGAGGGCAAGAAGGAAGACAAAATGTCATATGGATTGTATCCTTATTTGTGTCAATTCTCCGAGTAATTTTCTTCTCTCGTGTTTGCTTGTCACCCCCCCCAACCACTGTGCCTCTGTAGAAGGAGATCCGCAGTTCGCTAGTGCTCTCCATGCTGCAGCAGATGCTGGCCGAGGACAAGGCAGACATGGTGCGGGAGGCCATAGTCAAGAGCCTGGGCATCATTATGGGCTACATCGATGACCCGGACAAGTACACACAGGTGGGTGTCAGCTCTGTGTCATAGAGCCAAATGTTAGAGAGGAGTTCCCAGAAAAAGCCTATCGTCTCAGTCGGTCACAATTAACTCTATGGTCAAGTTGACTGCCCTTCCCTCTCGGTTTTTAACTGGTTTTGTTCTTGAGCTGCTATTGGCTAATATGACTCCTTCAAGGTTCCTTCTACAGTGTAGTTCAGTGAAGAGTGCCTTCAGATCGACAAACTTCAGTCAACGCAAAGAACGGCCTGGCTTTCAAATCTGCTCCACAACATCTAATGATTATTCTGTGTTATTCACCGCTGTTTAGTACCCCAAAAAAGATCAAGGTGTGGTCAGAATTTTATTCTTCTGCAGCAGTAATCTCTAAACTTGCATTTTGGAGGACCACAGTATCTATTGGTTCCTGTTGTGCTGCTGGTTTTATATCCAAAGTAATTGATTTGCATAGGAGTCCTACTGTCTTGTTGCCAAGTCCTAAACTGTCATTTGAAAAGAATCTACAAACATCTTCAGACCCTGTGGTCCTCCAGGCCTGTAATGTTTGGTCAAAAAAGACCTCACTGAAGAGAAAATGTTTTCCTAAGTCGAAGGTTATTGATCTTGCGAAAGGAAAATGTCTACACAAGTGTTTTGGTGGTTTTCTTTGATTATTTAACACCATCATTTCAGTATTGTATATCTGTAGGTTAAGCTATTTATAGACTCTCCCAACTTTTTGGTAAAAAAGAGTAAGCAGAAAAGCTTCTGAAGTTCAACATCTTGTGAAAAGCAGTCTCAGCGGTACATTGAGGAAGGGACTGGGTCCAGTGAGTGGGACAGTCTTGAGCGGTTTTGGGAAAGCCAGTGATTCTTTTGCTTGTAATCCATGGCAGATTGGAATAAACGGACTGTCGCCACAGTAACCACCACTGGCTCCACTGTTCCTCTCTGTAGCCGCTCTGCTGAATGTGTTGTGTCGTTCAGAAGAAAGATCACAAAGAGAATGAAACTCAAAAGCACACATTAGCCATCTCCCTCTGAAGCTGAAGCACACAACTGTTTGTTTGAGGGATGCAAATGATCAAATGTTACCATCTCCAGAGTGCCTTACTGAAGCTTCTGCAGTGTGTGACTCATGTGGGAATATGTGATTTATGGCCTCCTGCTGTGTTGAAGCAGTGTTTTTTATTTATTTATATTGGTTTTTTGTTTCCACTTTTTGCAGCTGTTCTTGCGTTCTGTTGGAAAAGGCCTATAAATTATTCTGACCACGGGGGGTTATTTATGGCAGTGTTAATTACATAAATAGATTTAAAAAATAGAATGACCATTAATTATTAACATAATTTTTTAAAAAATTAACATAAAAAAATGAAAAAGCGTTCATTTAAAGGAGAGTCAGATCATTAACATAACAATAAAATGATTAAATGTGCTGATAAATAATTAAAAGCATGGTTATGTAAAATTTAGACTTAAAATTAAATGGCTGCAGAAATGGTAAAAAGTATTTCATTTAATTTATTGTTGCTATGTATTAATTTCATGGTACCAATCTTTTATGCACTACTAAATCATTTAATCTGTCAAACTCACCCATCAAAAGCTGGAGGGAGAGCCTAAGGTTTGATTGGTTGATCAACTCAAATCAATGGTTTTTGCCTTGAGAGTGTTTGTCATGATGGATCCAGGCCAGACAGCCATGAGATCAGGAAATTAATTCTTTTAAAAGGCTCGGGTCTGAAAAATTGTTTGCTGTCTTATGTTTGTCAAAAAAAATCTTGATGACCCCCAAGACTTTTGAGATGGTAATCTGTGGAGTGATGTCAAAAGCAAAACTTTTTTGGAAGACGAGGATCCTGTTACATCTGGCATAAAGCAAGTGCAGCCTTCCACAATAGGAACATCATACCTACAGTCAAACACTGTGGTGGTAGTGTGATGGTCTGGGTTTGCCTTGCTGCTTCAGGATCTGGGTGACTCGCCAGAACTGATGGAACCATGTGAGTTCTCTACTGTAACATAAACTCCTGAAGGATGTCTGGCATATCAGTTTGTGACCTAAAGCTCAAGCGCAGTTGAGCTGTGCAGCAGGGCAATGGCCCAAAGCGCACAAGCAGGTCCACCTCTGAATGGCTCAAAAGAAACTAAATAGAGGTTTAGAGAGATGATGTAAAAGACTCATTGCCTGTTATTACAAACATTTGATTGCAGTTGTTGCTGACAAGGGTGGCACAACCAGTTGTCAGGTTTAGGGGGCAGTTATTTTTTTTCACATGGTGACATAGGTTCTAAACAACTCTTTACCCTGAACAGAAGAAATCCTCATTTAAAAGCTGTATTTTGTGTTTACTCACATTGATTTAGTCTCATTTTGAGAATAGTTGAGAATGAGGTTTTGGTACTGGATGAGTTGGAGTCAAGTGAATTTCACTGTTGGGTATTCCCATATACCGTGCTGTTGTAGTGGTATGTTTTGTATTATGTATCATGTCGATTTCTAAATGCTATACGAAAGTAACATATTATGGATGGGTTTAGGATTGAAGGTATAAAAAGCATGCTCTAGTTAGTATGCTGTATCTCTAGTTTTACACTGAAACTTCCAGATGATTATGCTGAGGTTTTGAAGTGGAAGCAATTAAACTATTTTGCTTGCAAATCCTTATTTTCTGCTTGTGTGATTTAGTCCACTATAGGAGCTTTATTAATGCGAATCTGCAGTTAGCACATGTTTTATAGTAATAGTGAATAGAAGGTTATCATCAATGTAGCAATAACTTTATATTAATGGTTCAAAACTTTTTGAGCTGTAGTTTTTCACTTCATGTGCTGTGTAGCTGTTCTTATGCATACTATGTGTGCATTAATGGGCTTGCTTATTTCCAGGGTTTCGAGCTGATGATGCTCTCACTTGGGGACCCCTCGGAGCGAGTCGTCAGTGCCATCCACCAGGTGTTCATCCCAGCCTTCGCTGCCTGGAGCACAGAGCTGGGTAACCTGCAGTCCCAGCTGGTCCCCAACCTGCTGTTGCGTATCGAGAAGCTACTCAAGGTGGGCCCAGTATTGTATCAATGGCCTTTTCTATGCTTGCTCATCAAGCCTGTTATCTCTATCATGGTAGTCGGTACCCAGGCACTGTTTTAATTTGGCTAAACATTTCTCACTATTAGACAGATGAGCCTGTCTTTCTTTGCTCTACGTTTAGTAGACAAATGTGCTTTTAGCAAAAACTTAACTTTGATTTTCTTTTTAACCTGTTTGAATATTTCTGTAATATAGTGCATATGGGGCCCTATCTTACGCCGGAGTCCCTAAACCCGTTATTTGGGGATTTAGCATTGGGTAAGAGGCGTTCCCCCGCAAAAGTTGCTATCTTGCACACCTGCCTATATCCCTAAAACACCTGCGCTACCCGTTATATTATGCATAGGCGTGGTTTGGGCGTTACGCCAGTTAAACCAATCAGTGTGCCAGGTGCCATTGCCTTTAGGAGCTGGCTGCGCTCTCCCAAATCCTCAAACCGAAACCCGTGATGGAGAGAGGAAGGTCGCCACGTTTCTCCGAAGACGAAGTTAAATTGCGCGTGCATGAGGTCAAATCCAGACAGGGGAGGATCTGTTTTTGTTAAGTTAATCATGAATTGTATTATTATTATTATTATTATTATTTGACATTGACATATTGTGTAATGTTTGTCATGTAATAAAAAAAAAAATCAAGCCTACCCCTTTTGTGATGGAAACTTCAAAAAAAAAAAAAAAAAAAAAAAAAAATGGAATGGAATGGTGATGGAATGACCCACTGGCATAGAAAAATAGTGCCACAGTAACCCTAACAGCAACGAGCAAGGCATACGGACAGCTGGCAGTGGTGTATACATCATCTGCAACCAGGTGATATAATTCCGTCACTGTCTGACGGGAGAGGCGCAGTTTTGTCAGGCGTTCACCTTCTGTGGGAAATAATTCTCAGGGCCGGCGCTAGACCTGAAAATTTGGGAGAAAATATCCGTCCCTTTATTGACTACAATTAGTCCTGGCTAATTCTAGATGGTTTTCCCTTATTAACACGTTTTCCAAATCAAGAATAATCAAGTGGCAATTGAAGACACGGCTTCTCTCCCCCATGCGATCGAACAGCGACAAAATAATGGGCTACATTCAGTACAGAAAAATGATCTAATTATAAATAGGTCTATGCACTGGCACTCAGCAACGGTAATTTTTTTTCCAGCAAGAGCGGCATTTCAGAACTCTTTTGCGAATGAAGGTAATTTCGGCGACAAGAACGCACACCTGTTTTTGCAGCACGGTCACGCGACTTGCTGTAATAAAAAAAAAAAAAAAAAAAAAAAATAGACAGCTGTCCGATTGGAAAATGTAAACGGACGAAACCACGTACTTGTCACCAGAATTACCTTCGTTCTCTGAAGAGTTCTGAAATACAGCTCTCGCTGGAAAAAAAAAAGTTACGTCGCTGAGTGCCAGTGCATAGACCTAATTATAATTAATTATTTTTCTGAACTGAATGTAGCCCATTTGTCGCTGTTAGATCGCATAGGGGGAGAGAAGCCGTGTCTTCAATGGCCAAATGGGTAGCGGGTGGTTTGAGGACCCACTATACGCTTTCCCTAACCTGTGTGGTCAAGATGGCAATTGTAGGGAAAGCGCATAAACATGCCCACAAGCACACCTCCAGGCGCAAATAAAGGATTCGGCATAATGTATAGCGGGTAGTGTGGCCGCAAGATACCGTTTAGGGATAGTGGAAGCTGCTAAATGCGTAATTCACGGGTAGCGGGTAGTGGCAACGGGTAGGGCAGTGTGAAAGATAGAGCCCATGGTGTGTATTTGATGCGTACTGTGCATAGAATGCAGTTTAAATATTTGTTCCATGATGATATTTTGTTTTTTTTTCTGACTGTTGACCAGCAAGTTTGAAACAAAAACATGAATAAGAGGTCTAAGTATGACCTGCCAGTTGTAATTTAAACTTGTTTAGTTCCCAATGTTGTAAGGAATTGCATCTAGATTCTAGAACAACTCCAATCTCACAAAAAAAAATTTGGCACTTTATGGCAAAGGCCAATAAAATCAAAGGAGTGATATAAAAAGTCCTTTCACGTTCTTTGAAGTTTGAAAACATCCTGTATCGCTTTGTGCTAGTAAAGTGATGGTAGCATAGATGATATGTTTACAAATTGCTAAATAAACAGATAGACCCTATTTTTATATGCCCATGTTATATTTAGCACAACAAAGGTGGCAACTCCAAGACATCTCAACGTGCCGCATGCATTCAGAAAAAAAACAAACCCAGATGGAATATTGATTGCTTTGAATGCAACTCTGTATGACTACTGAAGAAAAGGATTGACAGATGCATGTTGCCATGCAATGACACAAATGGGAAGACATTTTCCCTACTGTGAATATAAAGGGATTGGCAAAACTCTCAATCAGTCAAGCAAGCTTGGCAAACAAGCCATGGCTCTTCATGAAAATCACCAGTTCAGCAACCTTTCATGCGACAAAGTGTAAACAGGTGAAGCTCTAGGACAAGTTAAAGTGGGTTCACACAATGCAGAAATGTGACATGTAATCTGCAGGGCAAACTGCCTTGCATCTGCATGTTACCTTTAGAAAATCATATAAAAATGAACAGCAGATAAATAACAGATTCAAATGGTTTTTGTTGAAGCCCAGCTTAATGATTTGTTGAAAATAAGTTTCGTGGATTATTATGATACTGGGGCCCGTTTCATAACTAGCTAAGAAAATGCATTCATGAAAGCACGTAGTTTATTTACTAGCGTCAAATGTGACAAATTTTGTGTTAAAGTGTTTCATAGCTATTAAAATTCATTAGCGTTAAAAGATGTGCGAAGGGCTTGTTAATTTACGCGGCCGCAAAAGAAGCAAACCCCAATTCCAATGTTGGGACATTGTGTAAAACGTGAATAAAAACAGAATACAATGATCTGCAAATCCTTTTTGACCTATATTCAATTGAGTACACTACAATGACAAGATATTTAATGTTCAAACTGATAAACTTTTATTTTTTTTTTTTTTTTTTTGCTCAGAAATATTCACTCATTTTGAATATGATGCCTGCAACATGTTCCAAAAAAGCTAGGACAGGGGCATGTTTACCACTGTGTTAGGTCGCCATTCCTTTTAACAACACTCAATAGGCATTTGGGAACTGACAATAATTGTAGAAGCTGTGTAGGCGGAATTCTTTCCCATTCTTGCTTGATGTACGACATCAGTTGCTCGACAGTCCGGGGTCTCCGTTTTCGTATTTTGCGCTTCGTAACGCGCCGCACATTTTCAATGGGAGACAGGTCTGGACTGCAGGCAGGCCAGTCTATTATCAGTCCAAGTTGACATTATCAGTCCAGGTTGACAAAGACTAACATATAACTTAACGATAAATAAAATTACGCGACGGGACAGAAGAGAAGACGCGGACTGTGTACAGTCTGTGTTGTCGCAGCAGAGAATGCACCAAAACCTCCTGATGTCGGAGCTGACATGCATGTATTAGAGAGATGCAGTAACCGGCAATAAATGTAGATGAGGGAACACCGCGGTTTGAAATGTTTTGATTATGACTATAACCTGATATTTTTACCAGATCAATGACTTGGTAATCAAAATTGGATGTCTCAAAATGGTTGATTGGTTATATTTGATGTTTTTTGTTAATTATACATTGGAAATAATTAAATTAACTGACTTATGTTAATCCCGTAGCGCCTGCGGTACTGCTAGGAGGTGTTTGGGTTTAAGAGGTTAAATACAGTGGGGAAATAAGTATTGAACGCGTCAACATTTTTCTCAGTAAATATATTTCTAATGGGGCTATTGACATGAAATTTCACTGGATGTCGGCAACAACCCAAGTAATCCACACATACAAAGAAATCAAAACAAATAAGTGTATAAATTAAGTTATGTATAATGAAGTGGAATGACACAGGGAATAAGTATTGAACACATGAAGAAAAGGAGGAGCAAAAAGGCATGGAAAGCCAAGAAACCAGCTGAAATCTGTCAATATTTAGAAAGCAATCCTGCCCCCTATAAGTGCAAATTAATATTAGCTGGTTTAGTCCTAATTGATGGCCTATAAAAAGGTTTTTCATTACTAAGGTATCACACAAGAAGCATCTCATGAAGGGTAAAAGCAAAGAGCTCTCTCAAGACCTTCACAACCTTTTTGTTGCAAAACATACTAATGGCATTGATTACAGGCGTATTTCTAAACTTCAGAATGTTCCACTGAGCACCGTTGGGGCCATAATCCGGAAGTGGAAAGAACATAATTTCACCATAAACTGACCAGGACCAGATGCTCCTTGCAAGATTTCTGACAGAGGAGTCAAAAGAATAATCAGAAGAGTTGTCCAAGAGCCAGGGAACACTCGCGGAGAGCTTCAGAAAGACCTGGAATTAGTAGGTACAGTTGTTTCAAAGAAAACAAAGTAATGCACTCAACCGCCATGGCCTCTATGCTCCCTCACCGTGCAAGACTCCATTGCTGAAGAAAAAGCATGTTGAAGCTCGTTTAAAGTTAGCTGCACAACATTTGGATGAGCCTATGAAATTCTGGGAGAATATAGTCTGGTCAGATGAGATCAGAATTTAACTCTTTGGATGTCATAGCACGCAACATGTTTGGAGGACAAACGGCACTGCACATCACCCCCAAAACGCCATACCAACAGCAAAGTTTGAAGGTGGGAACATCATGGTGTGGTGCTGTTTTTCAGCATATGGTACTGGCAGACTTCATATAATTGAAGGAAGGATGAATGGAGAAATGTACGGAGATATTCTTGATAAGAATCTACTTCCATCTACCAGGATGCTGAAGATGAAACAAGGGTGGACATTACAGCAAGACAATGATCCAAAACACACAGCAAAGGAAACTCTCAATTGATTTCAGAGAAAGAAAATAAAGCTGCTAGAATGGCCCAGTCAATCACCCGACTTGAATCCAATTGAAAATCTATGGAAAGAACTCAAGATCAGAGTTCGTAGAGGAGGCCCCCGGAACCCTCAAGATTTGAAGAGTTTGTGTGGAAGACAGGGCCAAAATCACACCTGAGCAATGCATGTGACTAGATTCTCCATACAGGAGGCATCTTGAAGCTGTGATTACTAATAAAGGCTTTTCTACTAAGTATTTCCCTGTGTCATTGCACTTTATTACACATAACTTAATTTATGGACTTGTTTGTTTAGATATCTTTGTATGTGTGGATTACTTGGGTTGTTACCAACATCTGGTGAAAATTTCATGTCAATAGCCCCATTCAATATATTACTGAGAAAAATGTTGGCGCGTTCAATACTTATTTTCCCCACTGTAGATGAGCTAATCAAAAAGACCATTCAAAAAAGCCTAATCCCTCAAGACATACATACGGGTTGAGGCTCACCAATCTTCCCTCAAATGCAAAAGTTTACGATCATCCTGAGAGCAACATTCCCCAAAAATAACTCTGTAGGATTCTGGACTTTTCACCCTCTGCAGTGCATTATATAATTACGAGAATCCAGTTGAATCTCGTTCATAAAGGGCAAGGCCAAAACCTACTTTAGAATGTGCGGGATCTGCAATCCCTTAGATCCCTTAGAACTGTCAGGCAACTGTAATGTACATCATGACATGGGCTTTGAAATAATTTGGCGAACATTTTTCAGTCAACACCATTCACCACTGCATTCACAGATGCAAGTTACAGCTGAAATATAGCTATCTAAATCTATACATCAACTACATGTCCAAAAGCGCTGCTGACTTTTGGTCATGGTGTCAAGTTGGGAAGCACAATAGCATAGTGCAAGCATGTTTTGGGGTCCAATAAGTTCAAATTTCTAGAGGTTTTTTATGGGGAAAAAACGTGCACTGTGCGGACCCAAGATAACTAAGAAAATCCAAGCTGTTATCAGTATTGGGTTCAAAAGCCTGCACTGGTCATGGTATGGGAGCGAGACAGTGTACATGGTATAGGTGGCTCGCACATCTGTGAGTGCACCATAAATGCAAAAAGAAAGAGAGAAATTTTAGAGCAATATATGCTTCCATATAGACATCGTCTTTTCCAGGGATGTCCATGCATTTCCAGCAAGACGACACCTAATCGCATTCTGCATGAATTCCAACAGCATGACACTGTAAGTTCAGAGTGCAGGCACGAGATTTGCCGTCTTGTACCCCTGATCTGTCTCTAATCGTGAATGCATGGCGCATTATGAAGCAAAATATACTGCAATGAAGGCCCCGTACAGTTGAGCAGCTGAAGACCTGCTTTATAGAGGAATAGGAGTAAATTCTGCTCACTAGTCTTGACCAACTGGTGTCTTTGTCCAAACACTGAATGACTGTGATTAAAAATACGTGGTGATGGTACATAATGGTGAAGTGTTAACTGTGCCACTTTTTTGGCCTCTGTTGCAGTCATCACATATCATATTTTCAAAAAAAATTAAAATCATATAACCTTAAATAATGACTTGTGAACTGTTTTCAATTCAGTAGAAGTTGAATGGACTCCTCGGTTCAGTCCTTTTTGATTTTTATTATTTTATTTTCCTTGATAGGCCAGTTTTTTTTTCAGCATGGATGTTGTATTTTACATAAAACGACTGTCCGTGAACTTTCTAAATGCACTGTATGTTGTTTTTGTCCACTTCACTGTGTATTTGTGTGCACACTGTGACTCCCTGTATCTCTTGATCTGCAGGATGGCGTGCGGGGTCTGGATGAACACAAGCTCCACATGTACCTATCCGCTCTGCAGTCCCTCATCCCCGCCCTGTTCGCTGTGGTGCTGCAGAACGCCCCCTACACAGGCCGAGCCAACCAGCCGACTGAAGCTCCGCCCATCGAGGGTGAGGACCTCACTCAACCTCCTCGTTGTGCCCACGTCACATCTTAACACCAAGATGTGACATTTCTGACTGAACCCCCCTAAAATCCATGCCACTCAGCAGAAGTGTCTTCCACGTTTACAGTTGGCTCCAGTACCTATAATTTGGCCTGCTGGTTTATGGGTGGATTTAAAAGGGATTTTATTTGTACTGTGGGAGCTGCTCTGGGATATTATCTGCCAGTTTAGATGCTGTCCCTGGAGGAATGCCCGAGCTTTACTGTGCCTGCTCATTACTGGAGTGCTGTGGGCTGGTGGACCTCTGTGTGACCCCTGCTGTGTTGGTGCTTCTCCAGTGACCAGGTTCCCCAGGCCAGCCTCTCCCCTGCAGGACATGGCCACGGTCATCGGGAGCCGGGAGCAGCTGGCTGTGCTGCTGCTGCAGTACGAGCACCAGCTGGAGCACGAGGGGACCACCGGCTGGGACAGTCTGCTCTGGGTGGTCAACCAGCTGTGAGTGTGTCCCCACTGCACCTCATCTATTCCCTCCCCAAACCTGCACACGCTCCCTTGCACCCACTCCAACAGTCATTTATCTGCACATGCACGCACATGCACAACTCTGCATTTTTTGCATTCTTAAACCCCTCCTCCCACATAGTAGTGTGCACTCACATGCACTCCTGCATGTGGTACTCTCCAGTACACAAGGCCACATGTACACGCATGCCACCACAATCACACATGCATGCATACTCGCATTCAAATGTATTTCCTGTTGTCTCTTGTTTTACAACAATGACAACTAGAGGCACTCCTGGAGTGCAAACCTCCGCCAAGACAGCACGGTCCAAATCTTGGTGAGTGGGAGCAAAGTTCAGTTATCGCGTGTCATAGGATTTCAAGATGGCGGATTTCACTGATCACGGTGAAAATCAATAGGGTCCATCCCTGATGTAATAGCAACCCACCCACAAAATTTCACACATCTGTTCATTTCTTTTTGAGTTATCTTATTCACAAACAAACAAACAAACAAACAAACAAACAAACAAACAAACGGCACCGATCACATAACCTCCTGCCAACTTCATTTGGCGTATAATAATTTATGACAATCTCTCCCATTAGGCTACCCAAACTCATAGAAATCGTGGGCCGGATAAATGTGACCTCATCATCCTGCGTCCATGAGTTCTCCCGCTACTTCTGGAGGTTGTGTCGAACATTTGGGAAGATTTTCACAAACACCAAGGTGGGCTTTAGAATGCACAAATGTGCTGGTTGTCAGTTAATACCTTTTCCAAACAATAAGAGCCAGCATTGTGCCTCAAGGACTATTGAAGCCATCATCCATTGATGATTCTTTTATGTTCTTTCAGGTAAAGCCACAATTTCAGGAAATCCTCAGACTTTCTGAAGAGAACGTGGGTACGTCTACTTTGAGTGATCCTTGTGGGGAGATGTGATGTGATCAGCTATTTGGTGATGGTGTGGGGTTTTTGCATACTGCACACACTGAAAAGACCTCCCCATGGGCATATAGAGAACAAGTGGTAGCTAGAATGATCCAGAATCAAATTCACACTGCACTGGATTGTCAAGTCGATTGTCAATCCTTCACTTATAGGTTTGGCAGTTCACAGGTGATAAATTGGTGAAAAAGTAAATTTATAAGTGTGCAGATGCTAATGCAGCCTTTCTGTTTTGTTGTTCTAATTGTAGACACTACAGCTGGGAATGGCATTCTGACCAAGGCCACTGTACCAATCTATGCCACAGGCGTACTGACCTGCTACAACCAGGTAAAAATTTTTCTCAGTTGACTAAAATTTTAAACTTTTGTTTGCATTTGTTGTCTATTTCATATTCGATTTTTATATCTTTCTTTTTGCGGCAGGAAGATGACCGCAAGCTTCTAGTTGGGTTTCTAGAAGATGTCTTGACCACCCTGTCCTTGTCACATGCTCCCTTGGACAGTTTGAAGGCATCCTTTGTCGAACTGGGGTAAAGGGCCAGAGATTATTCTGCTCATACAGAGAATTGTGAAAGCACTGTTATGAAACCACCAACTTCAATGAGCAGGAGACAGGCAGGGAGATGGTCTTCAATGAAGCTCGTACAGTGTATCATTTTTATAGGATTAATTGTTTTCATTGAATTTTTATTTTATGTGTAATTTTCATTATGTGGTACAAATAGTATTTCTGTGTTATACCTCTTATTGGAATATGGGAAGTCCCCAGTTTTACATATTGGTGGATTTTTTTTTTTAATAGAATTAGCCTTCGAAGTGTGATCGACCTAATCATGCATGGACTAACTACATAACATTGGCCAGAAGCAACACCGTATGTTTTGGGCGCTGATCCCCGCACCCAATTGCATTTAGATTTTTTTTAAATCTCAGACTGGTAGTTCTCATGATCAAGAACTATCCAATTAGGTGGGACAAGGGGGGATTATGTGTATTTTTTGGGTGGAACCTCCTGTCAGGAGAAGATAAGTTATGCCACATGATGTGCTCCAAGGGTAATTTATCCGTCATTATTTCAAACATCGAAATGGCTAAATTAGAAAAAAACAAAAAACAAAAAAAATACTTATTGATGCACGAATATCCCTAAAATCATTTTAACAAGATGTAATGAGAATTGGTTTTTAATTTACGGAAAAAAAAGAATTTATTAGTGTTGCCTTGGAACAACGTTATGCAGTCATGACCATTTTTTCAAAGTTGCCCTGGGGAATTTTGCCCTTGATTGGCATTGAGCTAGATATGTATCCAGGTGTGTACAGATGTTACTTGGCTTCCTTTGATGAAGTTAGCGATCAATATTCACAGAAGATGGACAGTAGTGCTTGTTCCAGTGCAAGGAGACTTGCTAGGGTATTGAGGGAGGTACCAGTGGGCAGTGAGAACAGTGAGCTGGGGGGTAACGGAAGTGAGGAGTGGTCCCCAAATCCAGGTTTGATTACTTGTTACATGTCAGGTTAAAAGTGGTGTAGTGGTGGGTATATGCAGGAGTATATACGCTTCTTTTTCTATCAGTTTACAGTATAATCACCTACCAGCCAAAAAGACATGCAGATACTGTACATGGGAGAGTATACCCACTTCTTTAAGGACCACTACACCACAACATGTCGTACGGGAAATGTTTGAGGGAAGAGACTGCTTATATAGAAGTACTGTGAATATTATATTTAGGTCTGCCACGATCGGCATATGAAAATGATCTCTGTGTAAGCGACTCCATCGTAGAAACATGAAAGATCACGGCTTTTTGCAAATTGTATCATTTTGTTTGACAATAATTGGTGTTTTTTTTATTACCGAGTAAGGAAATGAGTTATCTTGTGAAAGTGCAGAAAAGTCTCAACATTTTTCCATTAAATGTTGATAAGTAAAATCGCATTGAAAGTTATTTTATTTTAGCTATACCATAGCTGCATAACATTGCCCTGGGGTCCGAAAATATGTGGGGTTTAGGGGAGTGATAGGTCAAACAAAATGGCCCTTATTCAATATGGTGTTTAAGCGACCATTTAAGGGTTACACGCATACAAATTTCTTGATAGCCCGATCATCGTCTGTCTAAAGTTAAACGCCAATTCAGAATAAGCGATTATCCAACATGAGGTTAGCCGATGTCTGCGTAACAAAAGAAAATTTAATCGCCGGGCGGGGTAAGTCTGCGTGTAAGTGGAAAACAAGTACATGCAGCACAGGGTTTAGACACCATAGAGGCAATTTTACAGGTTCTCGAGTTTCTCAGAAGGAGGCTGCCGAAGAGGAGGAATTGTTGGGCCACCCTCGCGTCAAAAGAGTATTTGAGGTCCGAGTGGATGCGCTCCGAAAGTATAGTGAGAGTAAATTTGTCTGCAGATTCCGGGTTTCCAAGGGCACATTTTGTTGGCTTGTAGATTTCTTAGCCCCAGATTTGATGCCACTAAAGGAGAGTAATCATGCTCGGAACCCGGAGCAGCAGGTGCTGGTTGCCCTGCGCTTTTACGCCAGGGCATCATTCCAAATGGACATTGGTGATATGTGTTGCGTATCCCAGGCAATTTTCCACTCTTTTCAGTCCCATAGTTGCAACTACCATGCAAAATGTGCCAGACCTGACCGAGCCCATTTAAATACCCCTACCCATTTCCATTTAACGTCATTTCATTAAACTGTGGTGAGGTGTCGACAATGAAAGTTACACGATGATCGGGGACTTGACCGCGGACAGCTAAATGCCAGATGATCGTGACTTTTGAAAGGCTGTTTAGGCCTCCGTTTATACGCCCGCGTACAACAACTATTTAAACAGCACTTAAGAGATATTCACCGTTTAACTAAACAGTCGCTAAAACACAATATTGAATACGGGCCAATGTGTTTCATCATTATTCAGAGACATAAAAGTAACTGAAAAGAAGCATTAAATATTATTTTCATTAAAAACCAAAATGTTATGCAGCACAAGGATGTAGATTTTTTTTTGGACATGTTTCTCTCAAATTGAGTTGGATCCACTGAATTTTTAATGCTACTTTCTCACCGAAGTTGATATTGTTAGACTAAAAGGGTAACAGCATGGTCTTCTCTATATTTCTTCCATTACAAGATTCCTCTGGCTAGCACTGGCTACTTTTTTGCCAGCAGAGGAATGCAGTGAAGCTGTTTGGAAAAACCTTTTGAAATTACAGAGTACAACACAAAAATAACAACTATGCAGATACAGATAAGATGCCATGATGATGACTATTGCGGAATTTAACATTGTATGAAGTTGAAAAATATGTAATTTATGTTACTATCTAGATGAAAGATATAGGCAATGCAAGCCTAAAATGCAGCCCTCTTTTGTAGCAAATGTAGTAAGTGCAGCTGTTTTATAAGCACTTTGCTGGTAGCACTGTGTATTTGTACATTTACACAGACTTTCTTTTGATCAGATAGATTTTGCTATTTTCGTTCATGTGCAAACAATATCCAAGTCCATTTAAAAGGGGTATGGAAAAAAGCTCCATTCATTGCTCCAGAATTTTGTTCTGCCAAATCTTTGGAATCGGAGGTTTGAAAAAGCGCTAATGAACCCAAAGGAAGGGACAGCACAACCAATAGTCAGGTTCTAGTCGGCCACTTTTATTGGAATGCACCCAAGAATGAATATAACCTTATACTTGGATATGCATAATGAAAAAATATATCTCTCCCTTCATAGTGCAAATCCGGCATATCATGAGCTGCTTTTAACGGTGCTGTGGTACGGGGTTGTCCATACCTCTGCTCTTGTCCGATGTACCTCAGCTCGAATGTTTGAGGTAAGCTACTCGCCAAAAACTCCATTAAAATTATAAATATCTGCCATGAGCCTAAGATATTTTAATTGCAGAGAAAACCCTATTTTAACTTCTGGTCCATAGAGCATGCTGAGTGCATTTGGCATTGAAATTTGTGAGAAAAAAGAATGCTTTGCCAAATTATGTTCAACCTTCTGATGATTTGTTCAACATTCATGCTTGTTGAGCTCAAATTTGTCACAGTAAATAACTATGAAGAAAAGCTTGTAAACTTACGGATTTCTACTCATCGTTGTGTAATCCTAAATTCTGTTAAAAAAAAAAACGAATAAATAACTGAATAAATAAATGGGAATAAATGGGAATTCAGGGAATATGAGCTTTTTAAACCTTTGTATCTTTCTGTGTTGATGTAGTAGTGACTGTTTCAAAACTGTAATATGTTAAGTCAATAGAAGCACACCCATTTGACTTTGCACTGCTGCCACCTGCTTGCTGTTCATTCAACTGATAAACACACCCCGCCCCTTCCATCCCTCCAACCCTACACCCCCCCACCCAAAAAATAAGAAAAATATCACTGTGTATAAGGTGAGGAGGAGTGTTTCAGAACTTACTGAGATTCCCCCACCCCCTTCATGTTGAGCAAAGCCATAGCGTGGATTTACATTTGCCTGGCCTCATTTTTTTTGTTTGCTCCTCTTTTGCTTGTGTCTGTTATGTGTTGGCTTTGTGTTTTGTTTTGACTTTTTTCATGGTTGTTTATTTTGTCCTTCTCTCTCTGCGGTGTGCCATGACACTGTGCTTGCTCTTTCCATGCATCCCGTGTGACATCACCCTGCTCTGACCAATCAGCTGTTGGTGAAGGGGGTGAATGAAACGCTAGTAGCTCAGAGAGTTGTTCCAGCACTTATCACTCTCTCCAGTGATCCTGAAATGTAAGTTTACTCCTTCCGCGTTCATCCCGCACATCTCGTTCAACCTGGGCTTCCCTTGAACAGTTTCCTCCCTTCTTCAGAAGTGCTGTGAATTGGGCTCATTGGTTGAATTTTATGAACAATTTCTTACGTCTCAAACCCAATTCTAACTCGTCAATTTTAAGCTCAAATATTTTTGAGCGTGGCATAATGTATCTAAATTGTAGAGAGTATACACTGAGCTCAGACTGTTCGCAGAATTATGTCAGCCATCAGAACAAAATCACAGAAGACGTGCTCTCTGCAGAACGTGTTAATTGCTGTAGAGTTCACATGGAATCTCCCCTCAGTGTCTTTTCGATATGATTTTATTTGGCAACCAATCTTTTGAAAGACTTCAATCGGTAATGCCAGAGACACTGCTGGATAATTCTGGTGAGGCCAAGGTGAGAATGACTGTGCTTGTCTGTGATATACATTCATACTAACATTTCTCATCGTTAGGGCCTTTACTAACTGGCTCGCTTTAACCGCTGCATGGTCAGGCGTTGAATCCCGCTCCCAGCATGCTCGGCTGTGACCCTTGCCCTATAGAGGCCCCCCAACACCCAACCCTCCCCACCCCACCCCAGGTCCTCGCCTGTGTATGTTTACCCACCCGTCTCTCTTTTGCATTTGACCGGTTGCAGCTGATTCTTCGAGGCATGAGCGAAGCCTTAATTGACAAGCGAGTAGCCCCGGCCCTTATAACCTTGTGCAGTGGTCCCGAATTGTGAGTTAATGCAGATGTGAGATTTTAACTCCAACCTCTGTCTTCAGCATTCTGTTGGTTATATTTTTTATTTTTAATTTTTAAACTGCCATCAGAATGATTGTCAGACGCAGGGATGGGCATTTCTAAAGCTTCAGGGCTAAAGGATGCTCAGGTTTGTCCTACCCAAGATGTTAACCATTTTGATTCTGTCATTATTTGTACATGAAATCAATCAAGCAAGTAGAAATCTAGACAATTAATTCATTTTATTAAGCCCCATGTAGCTTTAGCCCTGGTTGGCTCATATTGCCCATCCTTGGACTAACATAAGTCATCTTGCTTACTACTTAATACATACAAAGTCAGTCTTCGTCATGTTTTTAAGTAATAATATCTTGGTTGCTAATGATGCTGAACAAAATGTAATAACGTTTCTCCTTACAGTTCAGTAAGGATATCGACAATACCTGCATTTGGTACAATAATGGAGACTGTGACGCAAAGAGAGGTACGATGGTCACTATAATTTTCTTCTGCCAATTCTTCAAATTAGCTACCTAAATCAGGAGGTATTAGGAAAGAGCTGAAGGCTGATTAGCTGTGTGAGTGGTGATTAATGTGGCCATGTGTACGCTGTTTCAGCTCCTGGAGCGGGTGAAAATGCAGCTGGCCTCCTTTCTGGAAGACCCTCAGTACCAGGACCAGCACTCTCTGCACATGGAGATCATCAAGACATTTGGAAGGGTGGGACCCAACGCCGAGCCCAGGTTCAGGGATGAGTGTAAGCTGCTCTATCTGCATGAACACTGGCAGGCACGCTTTGTTGTGCTTGTAATGTCCACTACAAACAATGGGAGGGGTGCTGTGTGTTGCATTGTGTATGCTATACATTTGGAAGACTTCTAGTAGCTATTCCTAGCTTAATGCTTGAAAATACTTTATTTATTCTGCATGCCGATACACCTCTCAGTATGAAATGTGTCTTGATTTAAATTGAGTTATTTTTTGTAATTCTCTTGAGTGGGAGTGACTGTGGTTTGGGTAACGTTAATGAACAGAGCTGTAAAAGCTACAGAGTGAGACAGAAGAGTCAAACAACAATTTGTTGATTTTTTTTTTTTTTTTTTTTCATGAGGAAGTTCTTCTGACTAGAGCATTTGTGTTTCTGAAGCCATGCGTGACCCATTCCTTCAGCTGTGGTACTCAACTGTAGTATTGCTGTTGTTTTTCAGTTGTCCTTCCTCATTTGCACAAACTGGCTCTGGGGAATAACGCGCAGACAGTGGATACCAAAAGGCTTGACATCGCCACCCAGCTCTTCGAGGCCTACAGTGCCCTGTCCTGCTGTTGTATCCTTGACCTCACTGTTCAGCAGCTGTGAACCAGAGAACTGTGTGATGCATGTTTTGAGAAAAATAATGCTGCCAATGAAAAAATTGGACTCTTCAATTCGGTGGACTGTAAAATTGAAAAAACATTAAATGAAAAAAAGATATCCAAGGGCCTCCAAGTCGGTCACAGCTAAGACATTTGTCTGGGAACCCTGTGGTCAGGTGCTTGAATCCCAGCCAGGCCTCACTGGTTATGGCCAGAGGTCCTGATCGGCAAGGCATCAATTGGCTCAGCCTCACTGGGGATAATGGGGGTTAAGCTGGTCAAATTTTTTGCTCTCGTAGCTCTCTAGCGGCCACTCCTGGTCAGCCAGGTGCATGTAACTGTTTGAGCAAATTGTACGCAGATTGCGTTATCCTCCGATGGCTAAGGCAGTGTGTGATTTGCAGAACAATTGCATAGTGTTGTGAAGGCTAGTTATCACAGGAGTCGGAGGAATATTGTGAATCGCAGGCAACCGCATCTTCCATCTGAATTGAATGGAGCATTGACTGCATATAATGATGGACAACTAAAAGCTCCCCAAAAGCGAGGCCAAAATTTCTTGATGGCCAGCTAGTGGCTAGCTGCAGTTCAGGTTATATATATTTTTTCTCACGCTCTCAGACAATGACATTTCCGCAAAAGTGATATGTAGCACAGGTAATATCAAAAGTATGTTATGATTTGGGCTATAGGAAAAGTGCTATAGTTACATGATGAAGAAAAATCTGGAACACATGCCAAATCACGGTTCTCTTCAATGGGCAAGCCATGGCAAACACCATGTAAACAAAGCCGGCAATCCAGTTGCGCGTCTCAACCCTCGTGTTGGACGAAAATGAATATTGATGACCTGAATATTAAGAGTGGCTGGCAGAATGCAAACAGAAGTGTTTCCTCTTGTTATGATGACATACTGCGCAAAAAATCACGTGACATTAGGTCCGCGTAGTGGTAGCAGGTCCTGCCAAATCTATTCTCACTGCAGTTCATTTCGGACCGCGATTGAAATAATAAGTTTGGAATCGGTAAGCAGATTTGAAATGCACGTGTCTTAATGAATCCACGGTTGTTGCGGTTTTGAAAAATTATACCCAGCCCTAATTTTGAGTGGTTCTTACCATGCCAGTATATATGTTGAAGTGGTAATTTTTAAGACAAGTTTGATTTTATTTTGTTGTTTGGTACTATAAAAAGGGGATGTAAAGTCATGATTGACAACTGTGTTCGACAGCAACTCTAAGAGAAGTAGTCCCCTGCAGACTTATTGGAGGGAATGGTTTGGAGCTAGAATGCGACCTTTGAGAAGAGATATAACGTTAACACTACACATTCATAAGTTGCTGGGTCCAAGTACAACTGAATATAACCCATATTAATTTTGAAAGTCCAACGAGAAAGGGCAGTATAGAGGTCTTGGCTCTGAACGTGACGTCATGTACTGTTTGCAGCGCTGCTATTGCTGAAAAGTTAAACCAGTTGGCTATCCAGCTAGTTTAGCAAAATTCTGTATCAGGTCACCTTAGTTTCTCTAGCAACGGAAATCAAAGGTAAAAGTCTCTTTCATCAGAAAAGTGTAATGTGTAAACAGTATAATGTACATCATACCACATTTTGTTTCAAGGGAAGGTATCGGCCATCTTATGGCGGGGGATCTGAGTATTTCATGCTTGTTTGTCATCTGGATTTGCCATCCAATTAATCTGAGCCAGCTACCCATCCATGTTATTGCAGTATTTGCATTACAGTCATGCAGGTACATTTGTATTTATTGATACAAAAAGCTCAAAACATTGTTTCCACAACCACCTTGGCACTTTGCTTTTAGGGTTCATGTTCATCCTAAAAACAGTTTCCCTGCATTGCAAACCCTCATTTGCATAAGAGCTGTGCCTCAAAATCTATGAGTCTTAACTGGTCTATAAGATGGAGATCTTTTTTTCCTTTTTGTTCAAAAATTTGTAGGTTATCATGCATGCCTCATTTTAAGCTGATCAAATATTCCCAGGCAAGAATCAGAAAATGAACTCTGGGATGCTTACAGTATGTGCACTCAAATTGTAGGGTGGAGATTCAGCTCTAAAGCTGTAGGGTGGAGATTTAGCTGTAAAGCTGACCGCTTCATGTTGTTGTCTTAGTAATGACGGACGTCCTTTACCCCACCCGGAAAGACTCATTCCCTCTGGTTGCAGTTCCCAGCACACAGGTCCACGTGGGCTGTCCACAGCATAGCAGAGGCATGAGCTGTCAGCGAGACCTCCGGTGTGAGCGGTGTTTGGCATGGCTGGGAGAGCTCAGCACTTGCTGACTTTATGGGAAGTCTTCAGAAGGACCAGGAGCTACTTCAGCTGTGGGTGCTGGTTGGCCCCTGTATTGGGAGGGTGTGCGGAACTCATATCAGCAGGTTTCAGGCTGTGGTGAAGTTTGCATTATTCCCACATGTTGTGGGAAAACCATTTTCAAAAAAAAAAAAAACCAGACTGAACTGAACCGCAGATGGCAAGCAAAAGCTGTAAGAAAATGTTTCTTGCGTGTAGTAGCTGACAACAGTCTACTATTAATCAAGTGGAGAGGCACGAATAGACAATGCTGATTCCATTAGGTGTAGCAATTTGTTGCTTGATTTACAGGCAGGCCTTGAAATATTTTACCTACTGTATTATCAATCTCTCTGTGCCAAGACTTGGTTTTAGTTATGCCAATTAATCTGAAATGGGACTCCCAAAGCATTGGCTGATTTGTAAAATTTTGAGTCTTCTGACTTCTGGCTGTGTTCCTATGACTCATGCTGGATTTACCCTCCAAATTATGGTCAGAAAATAGATCATTAACCTTAAGGGACTCTCCTTGTTAAAATACAGCAAAAATTTTTGTATTAATTACTTAAAACGCATCTTCATTTTTGCGAATCAAGGAACCCAGAAGTAGCGGCGGTGTTATGGCCGTTTTACGGCCGACTGTTAATAACAAACACATTTGCTGGTTGGAAGATTTCTCGCAACTGGTGGTTGCATCAATGTGCAGAGAATATGGTGCTGCATTATTGAAAAAAGGTGAAGGAAACGTTGGCTGTAGTCTCACTGAGGACTGTGTGGCCTTGGTAGAATGCTAGCTGTAGAGCTTGCTAGCCCCTAAAAATGAAATTACTCATGATTAAGTAATGCTATATTTATGGGAACATGAAGCACATGCCAAATAGTTTTTGGCATAATGGGGCACTCACAAAATGAGAAAATTATACGAGCATTGTGAAATAGTTGGTGACTGTCTAGTGAACTTAAATGAGATCTAAATAACATTAGGTCAAGTTCAATTTACTGGATTATGAAGAGAGTGGTAGACTGTCTTCATATGTAACTGTGGAATGTTAATGCCAGGTCTAGTTGATGTGCAGCAGTTGGAACGTTAAAAAAATAAGCTAATATGTAGCTACTGAAGGTGTCAGTGAGTTTACTTATATGCCTGAGTCACCTCACGTTACGGGAATCATGCTCCTCCTTAGCCAAATTCTCTACGTTGCATTAATCTTTTCCTTTCCCAAAGTGTCCATGCACTGTACTGACAAAGTTTCCCCAAGCCAGTCTGATCATTCATGTGACTCGGTAACGTCATAAAAGTTTGTTAAAGACTAGCGAGTTGTGTGTGCACTATATGCATATTTGTTCATGAAGTATGTGCTGTAATGTTTTAGAAATGGAAATAACCACACAATAAAACGCAGCACCCAATGAATCTTAAGTAATTTTACATTATTTTAAATTATATATCTGAAAACTCTCACGTGGTGAAAAATTTTAAATAATTAATGATATCACACAAATTATTGGTGCCTCTAAATTTTATTATTGTACCAGTTAATTTTTTTTTTTTTTTTTTGATCGCACCACCACATTTTTCAGTTGGTGGGCTGGTGCCGGTGCCATCAGTGGAAATGTCTAAAGCCCTGCAAGGCACCAGGCATAATTTCTCAAACTCAGTCACTGAGTGCAGCATATACATTGTGTTTATGCCATGCATTGGCATGGGATATGAGTTGTTACGTCCTTGTGGTGGTAATGAGCTGGGACATTGCACAATTTCGGCCGTGAGTTTCTGGCACTGTCAGTCTTTTGTTGGCGGCAAAGATTCATGACCTCCACTGTGTGTGAATATGTATTTGTACCAAATACAACAGACAAATTTGGCCTTGCAAGACATGCATAAATCTCTTAGCCCACAATTTGCACATTTCTTTGATGTAGCTAACCCACATCAGGGCCCAGCTGAACCCGGTGTTGCTTCGTTTTTATTCAAACCTAAATTCTTGATTATATTCAAAAAATCAAAAAAAGGGTAGCACATCTCAATTCTTCAATTCAAGGAGGACAAAAATACTCACATTTCACTACGCTCTGATGAAGGCTTTGCGCCGAAACACGTTAGCGTTTGGTTTTTTTAGCATTTGTTTTTTGTGATGTGAGCCAAATTAATAAGTGAAATGTGAGTATTTTTGTCCTCCTTGAATTGAAGAATTGAGATGTGCCACCTTTTTTTAATTTTTTGAATATGCTCACAGGATTTTGGGTTTAGCACTCCACTGAGAATCCAACTGTCGAAGCGCAACCTCCCTTACAAACTACTAAATTCTTGATTGTCTAATGATGCTGCAAACCCTATTAAATACTCATATTGAGGGTCTCCTGCTTCAAAGATGGGTCAGTCTGACCTTAACTCTGGTACTTCAGTCATTTCAGAGGAGCTGATGGTGAATCATTTCCTTCCGGGTCTGAAGTGTTTACGGACAGACATGGAGCATCTCTCTCCGGAGCATGAGGTAGGTGTAGTAGCAAAAGAAGCTCGATCCTGTTCTCACTGTGCTTTTACTGACAAAAATTGTTTTATCAAAGAGCAATGTACAGAATGTTGTCACACTCAGCTGTCTGAAATTAATTGTCCAAGGGAACTTTCTGAGGTGTTTTAGAGATAGTTGTCTGTTTGGGCGTTTATTATTCCTTCTCAAAAGATCAAATCACAAGTTTGAAAACAGAAGATGATGTGGTTATATTTGAATTGATCCGCAGCGTGTTTATGTCATGTATGCGCTCGATTTGAAATCATACAGGCTTATTCCTCTGAAATTAATGTAACCGTTAGTTTATGTCATCCTCTTGGGAGAGCTCAAGTGACCCTTTTTCATGCCAGCTAATAAACCGCTGATCATCAGCCGGCACTATGTGGCACGTGCAACGTTTATTCCAGGAGAAACTGTGAGTCGGGACCTTGCAGTGAGGGAGGATTTTATTTTAAAGATCTGATCTCGTGCTTTTCTCCGACAGGTTATTTTGAGCTCTATGATTAAAGAATGCGAGCAGAAGTTGGAAAATAAGAACAACCAGGAGCCCCTAGGGTGAGAGCCAGCCCTCTGCTCCTGATAAAACATGCACTCTTATCTCTTATTTTACTCATTGACTCTTATTCATCCTACAGTTTTAACATCCATATTTTCTCTGAGTCTTATTTCCTTCCTCTGTTCCCTCACACTCTTGCATTTGTCATTCCCTTTCTCACTCATCCATGTACTCACTAACCCAAAGACTATTGTGCACTCACTCATTTTTATCCCCCTGGCATATAATGCAGGGGGGATATAGTCATGGGTGCGGTTGTCTGTCCGTCAGTCAGTCCGTCTGTGAAAATTTCGTTTCCGGAGAATATCTTGAAAACCGTTCAAATATTTTTTTAACAAAACTTGGTGTGCACATTAATCATGACCTGACGTGGTGCCTTTTGCTAATCCAAAGTTGATGAATTTTGAATTTTTTCTGGTTTCCATGGAAACATTTTGAACTCAGAATTTTAGGGGTTATGGTTTGTTTCCGGAGCAGGTGGCATTTTCATTCTTTCAATATGTGGGGCCGGGGGGATATGCCGTCTCCTGACGGCTCTTGTCTCATTTTATCGCTTCCCTCATCCTCTCTGATGGTCTGCTCTTATTCATTTATTAGCTCTGTCTTTCCCTCCCTGTCTCTTATTCCCTTTATTAGCATCCTATTCTCTCTCCCTTCTTCTCACAGTCCATATCGCATCCTTCTCTTCTCCTGCCCTCAATCTCCATCTCATTCTGTACCACATTCCTTCTCCCTCACTAATATATTCGCCCTCGCATTCCCCCGTACTGTTTCATCTCACAGATTCATACTCACATATGTTCACATTCCTTCCTCTCTTCACTCTGTCTTTTCATTACATCTCTGACTTCCTCCATTGTAATGCCCCTTGGGGTTTGGCAGACCTATTGTCCCTTTGTCAACCTCTGAGCAAACTGTGGTTATAAATGGGTCCTGCTGCAGTTTCCATTCACAACTTGGAGGCACTTGCTGCAAAGGCAACTTGGAAAGGCTTGGCCCCCCTTGTAATTACCATTTTCCGGACAACTAATACTAAAGCATGAATACCAACTGTAGCAGTGGGTGTAGTGTGCTGGTCTGTATGCGAAGCAGTGAGGATTGCATTTGTTTCCAATTTTCTTAAGTGTTCCAGCATCCACCTCCTACAGCCATTCATAATGAGAGGCTCTAAGGGCTTTAATGTGGTGCTCCTCCTCTCTGTTCAGTTCGGGTCACAGCCACAAAATTCCCACCTGCCCCAACCCGCAGAAGTGTAGACATAGTGTGGGAGTGGAAATCTGAGACGTTTCTCCATCTTGTCAACATATGTAAACTGGTCAGAAGGACTTTCTTGTTATTTAATAAACTTTGGTTCTCATGTCGAAATCTGCAGCCCAGCTATGATTTATGTGCCGTCTTGGTTCTTTACTGTGGTCCTCAGTATAAAGTTAGATCAAGGTGATCATGCTGGTGCATATGTACTATTACACGTTGTATCCTGATCGCTGTTAAGGGCTCATTTGTTTTCAGTGTATCACCAGTAGTTGCAGTGGTGATAAATTTATTAGTAAAATACTTATTCAGTATCAATTGAACCCACTGGTGTATATTTTGATGTAGTTGTTGTCTTGGCATAGAAACTCTAATTTGCTCTACTGCAAATGCATATGACCAGCATGATCACCTTCTAGTCTTTTGGAGCAATGCAGTCAGAGCCACAAGCTTGTCTGTAGTTGAACTACTAGTAACACAATACTGTGAGAAAAGTTGGAATTCACAGTGACCCACGCACATGCACAGAGAGTACACACGCTTATTTTGTTTTCCCCCTTCCCTCAGCTCTGTGTCAATTGCTGCAAGTCTTGTGGGTGAAGACGCCAAGACAAAGTTTCTAAACAAGATGGGCCAGCTGACCACTTCTGGCGCCATGTTAGCCAACGTGTTCCAGAGGAAGAAGTAAGCTGCTGGGGCATGTCCCATGCTCCTCCACTGTCTGGGACCTCCTACTTGAAGTCAATCATTCGCCTTTGTTTGTCTGTTGTTACTGTATGTCTTATTTCTTATTTATGGGTTCTTAAAACTTTATTCCAACCTCCAAAGAAATTTGCACTTCACTTTTAGTCATGTTTTTTTTTTTTGTTTGTTTGTTTGATGTTGTTTTGGTGTACTCTGTTTTATTTACATTTTTAAACTTGCTTTGTTTTTGTAAATGTGCACTTGATTTAGAAAGGACTACAAGATTTCTCTATGCGTTTGTCATTGCTCTGTGTTAGCGTTTCCTGTATTTTTTTTTATTGGTGGGAGCTTATAAGTGGATTTTCTTCTTTTTTTTTTTTTTTTTTTTTTTTTTGGATGTATTCTAAAAGTAAATAAATGTACAATACACTGAATTATTAGAATGGTGCCCATATTGTGTAAATTTGAAATTGGTGTCATGAAATAATAAAAATGAAGAACACTTGTGTACTTAACAATATATTGAGTTTTTGACAGTTATTCATCACCATTATGTTGTGCGGGGTTTACATTCCTAATGCATTTGTAAGACTTGGATATGCTGCAAGTAGTAGCACTATGCACCTGTACAGATCCTCTGTCCTTTTGTTTAGATGAGGCTTTGATGAAACTAACAATATCTCCATCACTTTTAACAAAGTTCCACCTTGACATTGAAAATGTGAATTAAAAAATGCATTAATTTTCTTCTTTTCAGCTCATTTTTGGTCTGTTATATTTTGAAAAAGTCACTGCCAGTCAGCGTGTGCTCATAATATGTGGGGGAGTGTGTTAAAAGATGTCCTTATCATAAACTTAATCTGCTCTTTAAATCAAAAGTATGTATAAACTCCCATTGATGTACAGTCAGCTCAATAATTATGCGCACCCTTGATGAAAATGAGCAAGGTGGCATGAAATAAACATGCGCAATGAACCATATTTTGAGCTCAAAACAATATTTTTTTACATAATAAAGAGAAAAAAACAAAGTTGGTCTGAGTTTTACATTTTTCTCCAAAATATGCCACATAATTATTGACATGTTTTTCTTTAATATTTGGTGGAAACTGTCCTGGAGTGCAAGTGCCGAGTGGGGAAAAAAGTAGGTCGTAACTCTTAGGTTGGTCTTGGCTAAATCGTCTGGGATTTGAATTTACACCGAATGCACTTAGTCAGACCGACAGTGGTTGTAACTGCGCCTCATCTCATGATGCTCTTCTGTGTCAAAACTTACTAAGCAATTACTGTTGTCTAACTACACCCACATAAAAATCGCCAACCCAATTAGAAGGAAAATAACTTGGAAGTTGGTTGTAACCTTCTGTTCTAAGTTGGACAGAAGTTGATTAGGCGTACGCCCAGTTGATGTGCTCCGCTCCTGGAGAGAGAAACTTCAGTATTTTCTGAAAAGGTTGATTAGGCAGCTTGGACTACTTTGGTATGCATAAGATTTCAAGATGCTTGAAGTTCCTAAGTTTGTGGTTGCCATAGGTTTTCAACAGGTTTTCAATGGGTTTGAATTCCAGATGCTGAGATGTCCACGACTGATTTTTGTCTTCCAAAACCATTTCTTTGTTGATTTTTATGTTGGGGTCTCAACATTCCGGCAAAGGCAAAACCGATTGTTTGGTTCGTCCTTGTACTTAATAAAACTGATTACATCTTGGACCTTTGCAAGATCCACTGTCCCACTCAAAAGAAAATGTCCCCAAAGCATCAATGATGCTCCAGTGAGTTTACTGAAGCCACTTGGTTCAAAGGATCAATGTTGGTCTCCTCTCACCACAACATAAGACTGATTACTCCTCCTATAACACTTGGCGCTGCAAATTGTTGGTTGCTTTCAGTCGGGGCTTTTTTTAGTTCAACCCGTCCAAGCCGCGTCTTTACGCTGAGATTTTGTTTTACAGTTTATAGAGAAGATTGGTGACTCCTAGAGTACAATAAACTGCTGCTCTCAAGCTGTAATCCAATGCTTTTTTACTTACTACCCTGACCATTGTGATTTGTTTGTGGGGTTAGTTCCCTTCTTTGAAAATTTTTAACTGGCCCTGTGATTAGAAAGTTTTTGATAATTGTTCTATCAGCTCATTGGTATTTTCAACTTTTAATGTAGTGTTGTATATCCTGTAGCTGATTTATTTAGGTGGACAAATATGTGTTTCTCTCCTGAAGCTAAAAGGAATGTGTTTTTCCTTTGATGATGATGACAGAGGGGATTTCAAATATACACAACTTCATATTCATGCCCCAGTGAAATGGGGAATGGTTACAGGCTGCAATACAGGCTCTGGCAACGAAGGCCAGATTTTAAAAATCTGATTTCACTCAGGCATATTTTTATTTGGCTTTATTTAAAATACTAATTTGCTCATTTTCATGAAGGGTGACAATAACTCTTAATTGCAATACAGATCATTAGAAATGCAATCATGGATACCGGTATTGCGAAGCTTGCAAAGTACGGTTTCTTTTGATCTGGTTCAAATATGGATTAATTAATCTCTGTGGTGATTTTTAGAGCAGTTATTCTGTGGTTATTGGCCTCTCTCCCTCCAAGTGTCTATTTGTCTCTCTCAGAGCTTTAATTTGTGTCCACAGTTCTTATTTGTCGTTTTTTGGATGATTGGAATATGCAGTCAGAATTTTTAATCACTATTACCCCAGCCACCTAAAATTAATTTTGCTTTTTTTCTGACTGATGCACCTGCAATTCAGACACCAACTATTTGGTGCCTTTGGATCTCTCTTGGGATCTGTATCTTGTTTTGGAGACTTACCAAGCAAAGTGCCCTTGGGCAGACCTTTTTAAGCAGACACTTTCTTATTATTTGCATATTAATAGAAAACACCTGTGCGGATGCTTTTGTAATTGTGCTTTAGATACTTCAAAGCCAAAGCCTTTTTTCAGGGGTGCTTCCAATATTTTATCCACCCTCTGTACGTCACTTGTGTAAATGGGATAAGGTCAGTGCATTCAGCTTTAGATTACATTTACATTGCAGTTAGTAATCCTCTTCAGTCATGCATTTTTCAGTGTATTCTTGCTTCCTGATATGGGTTCCAAAGATCACCTGAAAACATGAACAGAAAAACGGTTACCTGCTCCATTGATGCGTGCCTTGGTTGATTATAATGATAATTCTAACTTCCCACGTTAATTATTAATGGAATTACAATGATAAAATTTGCATTTGGGTTTAATAGTTAACACGTGTTACTGATACAGTGTTGGTGGAAAAAAAAAATTCATTTGTGTTTATGCATTACACAGTGCCTCAGGGGACAAGAATTTCTGGCTTAGGGCACCAGCTCAAATTCTTTGTTGTAACTGTCGTTTCGTTCATTCTTTCTTGTGCTTCTTTACTATAGTAGGTCCTACAATTGAGGATATACATTTGCATTCCTTTATTAACACTTCAATATTCAGTTCAAATGTATTGCTATTTGTTTTCTCCCTTAACACCCATTTCATGATTATTGGCAAGAGGCCTCAAAAACAAATATTTTTCCTTCAATTGTTAAAAGATTAAGAGTTGAATATGCAGTACTGACCATCTATGTTACATTTAGGTGCACTATTTTTCCTCGCTCTGTCTTGCCTATGCTTGACACCCTTTCTCAGTTATGTAAGAATTTTTCCTTACTGTGGAAAAGAAATATTACGGTTCTCTGGAACATGTCAGCAAACTATACTGTTTGATGTGGGACTTATTGTGCTGGACAGGTCTGTTCTTTCACTCTGTGAGCAAAGGTGCCTCTGACACTGAGCACCAGTTGACAATCTACATACAGTATACATGTGGGAATGCCACAAAGAGACACCACTTAGTCATGAGAGTCTCTGTGGGTGCTGAGTCATGCATCATGACAGTGCCCAAGCTCAGCAGTAGAAGTGCTTGAACCACAGAAACATAGATTTTCTTTCTGCTTTCCAGTGGTCATGTTTCAGCTTCAAAACTGCATCACATTTAGCTTGAGAAGTGCATAACCAGCATCCAACTACTTTACATGCTATTCAGCCATGTTTTGGGTTTGGTCCCTTTTAAATACATTTGTCTGTGAAATTGCAAAAGCAGTTATTTGGTCATTTACCAGTTATAGGAAACGTATCACACATACAGTAGTGTTCAGTGATGATTACACCAGCAATGAAGATAAAACCAGCAACCAAGTAGTATTCAATTTTTTATTTCGTGTAATATTGGATGGTATGGATAAAAATAAGTAAACTGATAACAATATATAGCCAAAAACAAAAGTAATAATGTCTTTTAGAGGGAAGAAGTCAATATCTAGTGTGGCCACCTTTTCCTTAGATTACAATATTTAATCTTTCAGGCATAGTTTTAACATATTTTCATATTTCCTCACTCGCTAAACCATTTAAATGGTTTGAAGTTCATTCCAAAGAGATTTTTTCGATGTTACAACAGATTTTTTCAATTGGATTAAGGTCTGAACTTTGAGCAGGCCAAGTCACTACTTTTATGTCACCAGATGTTTCTTTCTGACTGAGATAACTCCTGCACAACTTGGAAGTGTGCTTAGGTTAATTATTTTGTTGAAAATAAAATCCCTGACCACTGAGTCTCTTTCCAGATGGCAATGCGTGCCTCACAATGATGCTGTGATATTTCTTAAGATCCATGTTTTCGTCGATTTTCATGAGATCACCCCCTCTTTTGGAACAGACTGAACCCCAAACCCTAATAGTACCACCTCCATACTTTACTGAAGAGGTTAAATGGTCATTTTTGAAACGTTCTCCGATTCTAGGGCGCACATAAGTTTTGCGTTTAGGTGAGAAAATTTCAAACTTTTATTAGTCCAAAGGACTTGTTCCAAGTCCATTCCTTGAATTTCTTCGCAAACACACGTCATTTTTTGATATTGCCAGCAGTTGACAGCAACATTTCCAATCAGACCATTTTCACTCAGGCGTCTGAAATAGCAGATCTTCATACTTACATCCTCTCACTTCTGGCACTATTAATATCATCACAGAGTTTTCGTGCAGTCAATTGCCGATTTTTTTTTTTTTTACTTGTCATACACAGATAATTTTTTTTTTTTTATTTAACCCTTATTTAACCCTTATTTTATTTAACCCTTATTTCATAATGAACATCAGAGGCACTTAACCTTCCATTGTGCACCTCCATTGCCACTAGTTTTCAGCAAACCAGTTTCTTTGAAATGCTTGATGGTGTTTCTTACAGTGCCATGGCAGCATTTAACATCTTCAGCATCATGAAAGGCCGCAATGCAGCTAAGAAATATCTCAGAGAGCTTCTCCCATTGTACCAAACTGTAAAACCAAATGTTTAAGTTCTGAACATATGTTAAACACTTTTTTGTTACACCTTTTAAACATGTCACAGTGTTTAGATTCAGTTTTAAAGTGTATTCAACAAATCTGAAAAACCTTGATCGCAACATCCAAAAAACATCAGTTTTTTGAATGAGAAAACCTATTTAAAAAAATAATCACCTGTAATTTAGCTTTTACACACTAGTGTTTAGATTATAAACATGTCACATGTTCCAAAGTTTTACAGTGCATCATGTTTAGCACTGTGACACTGCTCAAAGTTCATTTCATCTCATATACTGGAACAACTGACCATTAGAAGTAAATTTTGCAGAATATTTGCCTCAAACCAATTTAAACAAATTTTTTTTAGCATCAATAATCATTACTTGAGCCTTCAAACATGCAATTGGGCTATGCAGGAGTCAAAAAAAAAAAAGTGACACCTTTTGATTGTTATAAAAAAAGTTTTCAGTGTTTTTGTTTATTACCCATATTCTTACCCCAATATACTTGTGGGAATGATTTTTTTTTTGTTCTCATTGCCTACAGTAATATTTTTCAATACATTTTCACCAAACAATTATAGAGAAGTAACACATACACTACTGTAATTTTGCATTTGTAAGCATTATGTGGGACTGATTTTCTTTATCCCATCTCAAAATTGCTGAGAAGCTTATTTTGGCCCCTTCTTTGCCATGCCGAAAAACTAAATTCATATCTGGTTCAGTGAAAGTATTGTGTTGTCTGGTTTTCCAAATGACATATTTCCTGTTTGGTTGTTCACATATTGGGAGATCTGCCATTTCAACTGGGTCATAAACTGTCAGACGAAAGCAGGACAAACAGAGATGTATATTTTCCAGATGATGTTTTCCGTGGCTGATCTTTCATGGTGGGAGATTTACTTCATTAAAAAGAATATTTGGATTTCTACCAGCCTCTTTTTATGACTCTGGAGCACATCCCTTATCCACAGTATGTTCAATGGTTTTGAACCGTGCTCAGACATACAGAAAATTCTTGCTAGATTCCAAATAACAGCAACATCTGACGTTCATCTCAGTGGTCACAGAACCATGTTCATATTTGTAATCTTTTGTCTATCTCATTTATCAATTGCTGTCAGGGCCAGTGCTGCCATTGGATGCTGTATGCCAACTGCATCACAAGTAATCTTTGTTCATGACCTTTCTGAACTTGGCAAGACAGCTGCTGACAGAATGATGTGCCGCTACGATGACCCTATAAGCCGGGCATATGAATATGGATACCAATTAGCAACAGCACAAATATTTTTTTATTGACGTTGTCTAGATGGCTGCCCTGGAATTAGACTCAGGCCAGCTATAATGCCATGTGATTTTCCTGGACAAGTAAGGCCTTCGCTTGAAGGCTTGCATAATGACTTCCACAATCCAACTGGATAACCAGTTCAGTCAGGGCTATATGGTCTTCTTGGCTGAAAAATATTTGCAGTGTCCTCAACTTCTGCCCTCAGTGAATGCACTGCACTGTCATATAATAGCACCGTCTTGCCTTGGGGTGAAGGCTAATACTCAGTGTTGATTTATCTGAGAAGTAGACCTGTAAGGGAAATGACAGGTTTGCCTGCAGGGTGCCCCTGAGCCCTCAGGGTTCTCCTGCCAGTGCCTTGGCTTGTCCCAAATGCAATAGCCAAAGGGAATGCAAATTTGATTGATAATTACTGCAGCTAAATTGCTGGGCTCTCTACGGAAGCTAGAACTCTAGCATGTAACCTCACTGAATGCTTGTCAACTATGGCATTATGTTGTAGTATACGTCACATCTACTCAATTGTGGATGTGTATTGCCAGCATCCAGTAGAGACTGCAGGAATCACATCCAGTGCATGGGTGGAGGGTGGCCTGGTGTTCAGAGCAGTCTGAACAACTGCCTGATTATATAGTCAAAAACAGTTCTGGCCCCTGAGGCCAAACATGGACCTGCAAATGTTCGGGTTTGGCATGACATATACAGCTGTGGTAAGAGGTGCTGTCATGCTTAGTTAGGCCATATTTGATGATGAGTTAGTTACCCTCCACACCAATTGTTCTCAGGTACTGCATATGACTAACAGGTCAACCATATAACGACAGGATCATGACTGTTCTAGCTTGTAATGGTAAGAGGACTGCTGCCATCCTCCTGGTGAAATTTGCAGTGCCAGAGAGAGCTCAATGGAAGGGTCTGATTAAAGGAAGGCAACATAACACTTCCAGATTATTAGTTATGGGAAAGAAATGCCCAACCACATTCGAACCTCAGGGATTAATGACAAGTTAAAATGCGTCTTCTTACCCATTCTTCAAAAGCATATGGAGGACACACATATGGCAGTCCTCTCCAACAGGAAAGTAATGTCCTGGGGGGGTGCAAGAGATTTTATAGAATCAGGGTCCACAGACGCTCAGCTCCCACGACTTCTTGGAGAACAGAATCTGAATAGTAGGATCAGGAACATGGTTATGAGAGTCCCAAGTGTTGTGACCGGGCTTCATCTACAGTTGTTATTAATTCGTGTAAGCACCAATCTTATGTCACCACAGTTATGGAGCTGTAACTGTTTACAGCAGTAGTACTAACCCTCGTTATTGGTAATCAATCAATCAATCATTCAGTTTAGCATTAGTTACCCAACAGCTAAGCGCCAATTTCCAGCAGGAACAGTTATGAAGTTGTGACCTCTTTCTGCACAACCGTGACCGCAGTTGGTGGTACCAATAAGCTCAGCATTAATAGCAGCCAAATGGTCTGAAACATGATGTGTGATCCATGCACTTGTTTGCCTTTCAGACACTCATTAAAAAAATGCGGCTTCTTAAACCAAACAGAATGACCTTTGTGGGTTCTGTCCGTCTTCAAAATGGGTTAAATTTATGCTTGAGATTATGCCACCCAGGAGCTTTGAGCATGCCAAGACAGAAGTTAAACTCACATGTTTACAGCTCGCTGGTGACACCAGTGCAAACATGTACTGGCCCCATGGCAAGAATAGGGGAAAAATGATTTGGATCAAGGTTCAGTGCAAAATCCTGAATGACGGTTATTCAAAAAAACTAAATTATAGCTTGAAGCCACTCAATCAGGCTGAAGATGAGACATCCCAGCTGGATGAGAACAGGTTAAGTAAAGGAGTTGGCAGAGGTTCAACCTCACTTTTCAATGGAATAATCTGGGAAATAGTCACCGCACCCTTGCCATTGTGATCATGAGCCCCAAACTGAAATTAAATCATGTAAATAGTTGGCTCTCATATATATTTGTTATTTTGGATGAGTCTGATATCAATACAAACCTTCTTGACACAATGATGATCAACTCATATGTTTGAAAAAAAATTGTAAGATCTCTTGGTCTTCCTTAATAGCTGTGAGCTGGACTATTTTGAGAACCAAGAGAAATGTGTGTATGGTGGTGAGAGCACATTCCATCATTTCTGTTAAATAGTAAATTGCACATATGACAAATTTTATTTAGAGTATGCTATCATGCTATGGTTTCACAAGGTTGATCAACGGTGTTCAGTTCTTAGGTCATGAGTCACTTTGGCATCTATACAAATTTAAATTGTGGTATGTATCACCCGCTTAACTCACTGTCAGCATATAATGCACTCGCTCAGATGCATCTCAGTCAAATAATTTTGTGAGTACTATAAGATTTATTTTCCAGGGACACAGTCATACCCGTGGCAAACTTTATCAATTAAAAATAGTTGGAAAAGAAAAACAACATAGACGACGCAATTTACTCCTTGGGTCACATTATTGTTAAATAGTTATGAAGTTAACAGTTTTACCTCATTTATTCCAAAAAAGAATGTATTTAGTACAAAAATAAAACACGCTACAGAATTGGTTTAAAATCATGATATTTTGCAAAGAAATAGTATGGACAATAAATTAACGATAAACATTAGATTTTTTAAAAATTCATCATCAAAATAGTGAATTGTTAAGAAAAACACTAAAATTGTGTTTATAACATGCATCTATACAAACTGAAAAATTCCAAATTCCCACATGACAAATTTGTAAATCTTTGATCCACAACTTGTTCTAAATTTTTAGATACCAAATATATCATTACACTCCATGTGGTTTCTGAGCTACAGCCATTACCTTATCTAACAAAATTTAGTCTGTTGGCAAGAAGGACTATTTGTTTTTTTTTGTGTTGGAGATAATTATTGACTCAGATACAAATAGGACTCTCTCTCTCTCTTTCTCTCTCTGTCATGGTTTGTGAGGGGGGTGTGTGGTTTGGACTTTTCTTTGCGGCTCTCTTCCCGGGACGATATCGAATTCCTTGGCTATCGGATTCTTTGCCCAGCTGGCTGATTGAGCTGGGGCGGCACCTTCTGGGACTCTATATAAGCAGGAAGTCCAGCACGCCCCCTTCGCTAGAGTGTCTGTTTTTAGCTTCGCACTATAGCTAAAGATATCTGTAGTCAGGTTTTGTATGACTTTCTATCTTCTGTTTATTGGAGTTTCTTCTCCCTTTTTTAGCTTACTGGCCCTATGGGCCAATAAGCTATTGTCGTGGTGTGGCGTCCGTTGTCCGTCGTCCGGCGTCCGTCGTTCGGAACATTTTATTTTTTTTTTTTTTGGCCTGATGAATTTTCTTGTAAATTTACAATAATACGCTACTAGACCATATCTCCAGACATTTTTTCTCGGATTTTTGATTGAATCATTTTTGTCCATTTTATGGGCCCTTGAAGTTTTGGCTCCAATGTTAAAGAAAGGACTGAGAAATTTTAAAAAATCATTTCTCAAAAACTGCTTGATAAATTTTTTTCTAAATCAGGCAATCAACTTATCTTGGTACCGTCAATGTACAGTGCGAGCGCCATTTTGATTGAATCGACGGAAGTGGGTCTATTGGGGACGCTGTACTTCATGAATATGCAAGATGGCCTGTGGAGACCAAATGGTTGCAGATAGAGATTAAGATTGTATTACTGACATATAGGAAGTAATATATGACCTATATTTTGGCTGTATTAAAGTTGACCTCTGATGACCTTGAAAGGTCAAACTTGTGGTCAAGCAAAATGTTACAATTTTTAAAGGTTTCTAGGCTTGAAAATACTGAAGATTGGGAACATATGTGCATTGAACACATATAGGAAGTTATGTATGAACTTTCATTTGGTGACCTTGAACTTGACCTTCAGTGACCTTTGAAGGTCCTTCACATAGTGAAACAGATACCACCAAAAACTATTACAGATAGAGCTTAGGTTTGTATTGTGGCCATAAAGTCATGTATGAACTTTCATTTGGTGACCTTCATGATTGAACCTTTGAAGGTCTAAGTCATGTATGAACCATTTAGTGACCTTCAATTGACCTTCTATCACTGAAAATTCAATGACTTCTATCACTAAAAAGGTCGCAGATGGAGCCTAGGTTTGTGTTCTGACATAGAAAGTCACATATGAACTTTCATTTGGTGACATTCAGCTTGACTGTTGATGACATTCGAAGGTCAAACTTGACACAATTACAATGACTTGTCTTGCCAAAACAGTCACAGATGGAGTCTAGGTTTGTATTACAGACATATAGGAAGTCGGATATGAACTTTCATTTGGTGACATTCAACTTGACTGTCAGTGACCTTTGAGGGTCAAACTCCACAGTGAAATTACAATGACTTGTACCACCAAAATGGTCGCAGATTGTACCAAGGTTTGTATAGAGACATTTATAAAGTCATATATGAAGTCCATTTGCTGACCACAACTTGACATTCTGTGACCTTTAAAGTTTACAATTGAGAGATTGAATATATATTGACATATTTTAATGACTTGTATCACCAAAACTGCTTTAGAGCTTAGGATTGTATAACAGAAGGTCTTATAAATGTATGTGAACTTTTATTTAGTGACCTTGACATTGATTTTCATTGATTCAAATGTCACACTTTACATGAAATTTTCATAACTTGTATCATCGCTGTAAGACTGCTTGCCGGTAAGCTACAGGACCCTTGGTCGTTGCGCTTGGTCTCCTAATTCTACCGGCCATTACAGAACACTCTAGCCAGCATGGAGTCGTCAGCAACGGCTGCGTGAGAGAAAGTTGTGGCTAATCAACAAGCTGTTCTCTCTGGTTATGGCAAGGGCCTTTCTAGCCTGAACAATCAGCAGGCAGAGTTAGCGGAGAGAGTCCGCCTTCAGGCGAATGCCATGGAGAGACAGGAAAACGTTCTGTAAACTCTCACTGAGAGTATTAGAGCCTTGTCCACTCAGACTACACAAAATGTTGCACAAGCACAATCCATACACCTTCCCCGAGAGCCAAAACTCCAGTTACCCCCAAGATATGGAGGCGAGGCAGGAAGATGTAAAGATTTCATTGCCCATTGTGAAATATTTTTCAAAGCGCAGCCTTCACGGTTCATGAATGAAGACTCTCGGGTTTCATTTATTTTATCCCTGTTAACCGACACAGCACTCACTTGGGTCGGCCTAATTATTCGATCTAATTCACCGGTCGTGAATACTGTGGAGACTCTCGTTAGAGAAATGGTATCGGTGTTTGATCAGGATGTTTGTGGTCAGGACGCGGCTACGCGTTTAAAGCATCTGAGGCAGGGCTCTGAGAGTGTCGCTGAGTTTTCAATCTCATTTCGCTCCTTGGCGACAGACTGGCTGGCCAGAAGCACATCTTATTACAGTTTTTGTTCACGCTTTGGCTGAGGAGGTTAAAAACGCTCTGGCTACATTGGAGCCTTGTGTTTCCCTGGATTTGTTGGTTCGCACTGCGGCGCGAATTGATAATCGCATCCACGAACGTAACAGGAAGAAACGTACTGCATTGACTCTTGCTGGCAACGGGGCTAATGCTCCTCACAGCGTGCATGCAGCTCCCATTCCGCCCACTGAGATTTCCACTCCTGGCAAGCCTATGCAGGTTGATGGCTCATATGAGAGGCGGGCTCGTAAGCCTGTTCGCAGACATATAATCTGCTATAATTGTAACAAACCGGGACATATCTGTCTATTTTTAGCAAGCAACGGGCCTCGACTTTACCTCCTTATCACACATAAGATTGCAAAATCAATCTCTACCCGGGTACCACTCCCCCCAGGGGTTCATTATACTCGCTGTCAGGGCCTGAGTGAAGGGCCATGCAAGAGTACATTCAGGAGGCTCTGGCTAATGGATTTATTCGGCCCTCCACGTCTCCTGCCGGAGCGGGGTTCTTTTTTGTGGGCAAAAAAGATGGCGGCCTGAGACCCTGTATTGATTACAGGGGCTTGAATAATATCACCATTAAAAACCAATACCCCCTTCCGTTGATGAATTCCGCGTTTGAACATCTGTAGGAGGTGTCGTTTTTTACTAAGCTAGACCTCCGGAATGCTTATAACTTGGTTCAAATCCGGGATGGGGATGAGTGGAAAATGGAATTTAATACGCATGACGGGTCTACGAATATTTGGTCATGCCGTTCGGATTGGTTAACGTCCCTTCTGTGTTCCAGGCACTCATCAACGATGTCCTCCGAGAGATGTTGGAGAGCTTCGTCTTTGTCTACCTTGACGATATTCTGACTCTGGAGCATAAACAACACGTCAGACAAGTGCTTGAGGCCCTCCTTAAAGCCAGGTTTTTTGTCAAGGCTGAGAAATGCATTTTTCATGCCAAGACAGTTTCGTTTCTAGGCTTCAGTTTCGGAAGGGTCGGTCCGCATGGATCCTGACAAAGTGGCAGCGGTCAGGGATTGGCCTGCCCCTCAAAATGTTAAGGAGGTCCAATGGTTTTTGGGATTTGCTAATTTTTATGGGAGGTTTATCCGTAATTTTAGTGCAGTAGCTGCCCCCATTATCGCGCTCACTAAGAAAAATACCTCCTCGTCATTTGTTTGGTCTTCAGCAGCTGAAGCTGCTTTTTAGGAGTTAAAGAAATGATTTAGCTCAGAACCCATTCTCGTTTTGCCCGACCCCTCCCTCCCGATTTAACTTTACGTTAACCTATCGCCCGGGTTCTAAAAACATCAAGCCCGACGCTTTGTCGCAGATTCACGACCGCTCTGGTCGCGACCCCATTCCTGAGCCGGTTATCCTGGCAGCTCAGATTGTGGCTCCCATTCAGTGGGACATTGAGTCTGTTGTGCAGGAGGCATTGAGAACTGATCCTGGTCCTGATGGGGAGCCACCTGGCTGTTTGTTTGTTCTGTTGGCAGTACGGTCCCAAGTTCTCCAGTGGGGGCACTCTTCCCATCTGGCGGGTCACCCAGGGGTCCATCGGACCAAGCAGTTCTTAGCCCGACATTTTTGGTGGCCCAGCATGATTGAGGACATCCGGGAGTTTGTAGCGGCGTGCTGTATCTGCACTAGGAATAAGACTTCCCATCTCCCCCCCTCTGGTCTGCTGCAGCCGTTGCTCATCCCTAAGCGCCCGTGGAGCCATATCGCTCTTGATTTAGTTACGGGGCTGCCTGTTTCTGAAGGCAACACGGTCATCTTGGTCGTGGTCGACCGTTTTTCTAAGGCCGCCCAGTTTATCGCGCTGCCCAAGCTGCCTTCAGTGCGGGAAACGGCCCTTCTTGTTGTGGACCATGTTTTCCGGCTGCATGGTCTCCCTCAAGATGTGGTTTCTGATCAGGGCCCTCAATTTACGGCCAAATTCTGACGTACGTTTTGCAACCAGTTGGGGGCCACCGTGAGCCTTTCCTCTGGTTTCCACCCAGAGACTAACAGGCAGACAGAGCGAACCAACCAGTCGTTGGAGAATACTCTTCGATGTTTAGCGGCTGAGAACCCATCTTCGTGGAGTCGATTTTTAGCATGGGCTGAATATTCCCACAATTCACTGGGTAACTCCTCCACAGGCCTTTCCCGTTTGAGGCTCAGTTGGGTTATCAGCCTCCGCTGTTTCCTGAGAGTGACAGGGATTCAGAGGTTCCTTCGGTCAATCACTTTGTTCGGCGTTGCCGGTCAGTTTGGGCCAGGGTCTGTTCCTCTTTGTTGTGCTCTGGACAGAAACAAAAGATCGCCGCAGATAGAAGGCGCCGTTCAGCCCCATCTTATCGGGTTGGCCAAAAGGTCTGGATTTCCACACGGTACCTGCCCTTGAGAGTGGAGTCACGGAGGTTGGCTCCCTGCATCATCAGTCCTTTTAAGATTGTGTGAAGGTTCAATCCTGAAGCTCCCTAGATCCTTACGGATCAACCCATCTTTTCATGTCTCCAGGCTCAAACCTGTTAGCACTTGTGTCCAGGCTCCAGTTGACAAACCCCCGCCGCCGCGGATGATTGAAGGGGGGCCTGTTTACACTGTGCGTTGTATTTTAGCCGAGAGGCGTGTGGGTCGTGGGACTCAGTTATTTGTCGACTGGGAGGGTTATGGTCCTGAGGAGCGGTGCTGGGTTCCTTCTCGGGGTATCCTGGATCCCACCCTTATCTCAGAGTTTCGTGCACGGGGTTCTCTGGGAACTTCTGGAGCCGTTCCTTGGGGGGGGGGGGTCCTGTCATGGTTTATGAGGGGTGCGTGTGGTTTGGACTTTTCTTTGCGGCTCTCATCCCGGGACAATATCGAATTCCTTGGCTATCGGATTCTTTGCCCAGCTGGCTGATTGAGCTGGGGCGGCGCCTTCCCGGACTCTATATAAGCAGGAAGTCCGGCACGCCCCCTTCACTAGAGTGTCTGTTTTTAGCTTCGCACTATAGCCGAAGATATCTGTAGTCAGGTTTTGTTTGACTTTCTATCTTCTGTTTATTGGAGTTTCTTCTCCCTTTTTTATACCTCACTTTGCTTCCGTGTTTCGGACTATTACACGTCCTTTGGAAGCATGAGTACTTTCGTTTGGTCTGTATTATTCTTTGTGTTTGTACTGTGTCCGTGCTGCTCACTTTCTCTCTGGTCGTTGCGCTTGGCCTCCTAATTCTACCGGCTATTACACTCTCTCTCTCTGTCTATCTCTCTCTAAATTTGAAACTTTCTGGGAGGAATGGAGGAAAAGAAAACAACTTTTTAAGTCCTTAAAGCAGTGGCGGGAGATCGGAAAAGCCCAAGTGAGGCTTTTTTCTCAATCAGTCACATGAATAGTGTGATTGGTGACCTCTAAAGGAAAATTATAGGCATTGAGAGACAAATGGTTGGACAGGACGAAGGGCCCTTAAACCTAGAGCTAATTCGCATTCGGAGGGATCTGGGGTCTCTCCTGCAAGATAGAGCAAGTGGAGCTCTGGTGAGGGCCCGCTGCTCCTACTTTAGAGACATGGACGCTCCCATCTCTTTCTTCTTTGATTTGGAGAGGCGGGTGGGGGAGAGTAAACGGATGCATTGCTTGCGGCATTCGGATGGAGCCTCTCTTATGATGTGGAGGAAATGAGAGGAGCAGCAGCTTCATACTATGAGGAGCTGTTTGCAGTGGAGCACACTGAACAGCGACAGACGGCTCTATTGCTCCATGACCTCCCTACGCTTGGTGAGGAACAGAGGACTGGGGCTGATAGCATGGTGACTCTACAGGAACTCACAATGGCGGTACAGCAGATGGCTACTGGCCGGGCCCCCGGGGTGGATGGACTACCTGCTGATTTTTATAAGCATTTCTGGGGACACTTGGGGCCAGACTTGTTGGAGGTGCTGATGGAGTGTTTTAACAATGGGGAGATGCCAACTAGCTGCCGCCAAGCAGTGTTGACACTGTTACCAAAAAAGGGGGACTTGTGCCTCTTAAAATAACTGGAGGCCAGTTGCCCTACTTTGTGCTGATTATAAGATCTTGTCCAAGGCTTTGGCTAATAGGCTGAAGATTTATTTGGCTGGACTGATAGGAACTTATCAGACTCGTGGTATTGCTGGGTGCTCCATTAAGGACAATCTGTTTTTAATTTGTGATATGCTAGAGCTATCAAAGGTCTGCAGCCTGGACTTCGGACTGCTGTTTTTAGACCAGGAGAAAGCCTTTGATCGAGTAGATCATGACAACCTTTTTCATGTGCTCGATTATTTTGGGTTGGGGCAGGGTTTTGTGGCTTGGGTCAAGTTGTTGTACACTGAGGTGTCATGCCTGGTTAAGGTGGGAGGGGGACTTAGTTGTCCTGTGGAGGTTTTTGGGGGGATTAGGCAGGGATGCCCCTTATCGGGTCAACTTTATGCTCTTGTAATTGAGCCATTACTCAGACATTTGCACAGTACCTCGAAGGGAGTATTAGTGCCAGGGCCGGTGCCAGAGGTAGTAACTAAATCCGCATATGCTGACGATGTTACGGTGTTTGTCAACAATCACAAAGATGTTAATGCACTCAAAACTTGTTTCGAGGCCTATGAGAGGGCATCTACAGCCAAAGTAAATTGGGGCAAGAGCAAGGCTTTACTTTGTGGCCCATGGCGGGGGAGGCCAGCCCCTGCACTCCTTGGGAATTTGAAGTGGGGTCGGGAGGGGCTTAAGATTTTAGGGGTGCACTTGGGCACTGATGTGTTTGTTAACAAAAACTGGGAGGGTATCCTTGAAAAGGTCTCTAATAAGTTAGCGAGGTGGAAAAGGTTTTGGCCAAATATGTCGTACAGGGGCAGAGCACTCTTGATTAACAACTTGGTGGCAGATGGTCTGTGGCACAAGTTGACAATTTGACCCCCCAGAGGGCCTGTTGCGAAATGTTCAGAAGGTCCTAGTTGACTTTTTCTAGTCAGGGCAGCACTGGCTGAAAGCAGAAGTGCTGTACCTGCCACTTCAGGAAGGTGGGCAGGGTCTCATCGATCTTAGAGGAGAATGGCTGCCTTCCGCTTGCAGGCAGTACAGAGACTGCTTTACCATAGTGATGTCTGCTGGAGGGGGCCTGCCTGCTGCCCTCTGTGGTGCTATGGTGGCTTGGGCTGGATCGGCAGCTATTTCTGCTGCAGCCGGATAAGCTCCATGTTACCCGATGCTCTGGTTTTTATGGCTCAGTGTTGAAAGCCTGGAAGCTCCTGCAAGTCTCTTGGGACTGGGAAAGGGTTCCTAGTCGGTGGGTCTTGGAAGAACCACTGTTTGGTAACCCATTAATACCGCTGGGCGGAGCTTTTCCAGCCGCCTTACAGGGGGGTTTTATTGATGCAGGCATCTGCAGGCTTGTTCACTTACGGAACACAGACGGGTTAGGGTGGAAACCCGCACAGGCAGTGGCTCAGCAGCTGGGCATGTATTCAGGCGCACACTGGAGAGCCTGATGCTGAACGTGACGGATGCCTTGCCTGTTTCGGTTCGGGAGGAGTTGGATGGCCTGCATACTCGCCCTGGTCAGGGGGAGGATCAGATCTTCCCAGAGCTGCGGGTGTCTGCATCAGTGGGGGATTGGCAGGAGAGGGAGGGGTACCTCCTCTCCTTTACATCCCCACACGAGCAGTTTTGAAGATGCCAGCAAGAAGGCCTTTTATGTAACTTGTATAAAAGTGTGCCATCTACAGGCTTTGAGAGAGGTCAAACAAAGTAAGTGGCAAGGGGTGTTTGCTGATGCCATTGTACCGGCAGCTGAGTGGAGGGTATTTTATAAGCAACCCTTGCCAAAGCGGTCTGGAGACCTGCAGTGGAGGCTGGTCCACGAGGCCATTGCCTCTGCTGCACATCTGGCCCATTTTGACCCAGGAAACAGTTTGGCATGTCCGTTCTGCTCTCAGGATGAATCCTTTGCCCACATTTTTATTTTTTACAATAGATTGAGCAGTTTGTTTGCTTTACTGAGGGTTCTGAGCAGGAGGATGGGGGTTACTTTTACTCACCTTTTGTTTGTGTTTGGGTCAGGATACAGTTTTGCAGACAGACACAAGTACTGCTTTGTGAATTTCTTGTTTGGTGAGGCCAAGCTGGCGGTTTGGGTGACCAGACGAAACAGGATTCGGGGGAGTGGGCCAACGGACCCTCTGTCGGTTTTCAGGGGGTTTGTCGAAGCACGCCTCAGCGTTGAGTATGCTCACGCCGAGCTCAAAAATGATGTGTCGGGGTTTGAGGTAGTTTGGTCTGTGGGGGGAGCTATTTGTGCACATGGTTTGGATGGCCTCGCTGTACATCTGGCATGAGATGGATGGGAGGGGTTACAGGTTATGAAGCGTAAAAATCGCCCTTTCTTTCTGTTCAACCTTAAATCTGCTCATTTATTTATGTTCGTCCTTTTTTGAGTAGTCGTATGAGAAGTCCTTTCTTTTTCTGAAGTTTGATCGTATAGTTTTTTTTTTTGTAATGTTGCTGTGCTGTTTCTGTAATGTTATTGAGGAGTATCAAAGGTCAAGGTCTCTCTCTCTCTCTCTCTCTCTCTCTCTCTCTTTCTCCTTATGTCTGAAGCACCTGTTGGAATAACTAACTGAGTGAACTTTTGTTGTGGCAATCTTACAGAGAAAAATTCCCACTCCAGGAAAGTTGTGGTGACATACTGGAAAGACATCACTGTTGTCACCATGGCCGCACTCCAACTGCTTGTCTGTGAGGCCAATCAGCAAAGCAGTTTGGTACTCCCTTGCTCAGGGAGAGAGAATTTGATCAATCCACCCCAAATTGTGAAGTACTATAATCAATATATGGGAGTGGTATGGCAGCTACTATTAGACTGAGGTTCTTTTCAAGAAGTGATGAGCATGTTCTTTTTGTTCATGCCTGATGCGGCATTCTAAAATGTATGGCTACTCCAATGAAAATTACATGGAAATTCAAGCTGACAACTGGATCTTCTCACATTCAGGGAAGTGGTGATGGTGTAAATGCTCAAGTACTCTGTCCATAAAGCAGTGGTTTCGAGACCCATGAGTACATAAACACAAATGTACTGAAGGAGTAATTAGGTACCAGAATCAATGTGCTGTAATGACGACACTGTGTGCCACATCCAACAGAAGCGCGAAGCACATTGCGGTAAGCAGGAAACTCTATCCTGCCTTAAATGCAGAGTACCACTGCATTTCCACTGTTTCAAAAAAATTTCCAATGGGCTCAAAAATTACTGGCACTCCTGACTGGCAATGCACAAACAATACTTCAAAAAATTCTAAACATAAGTATAGAGAAACTCTAAATAGTAACACGTGAGAAACACTGTACAATATTGATGTTAATTGCCAGTCAGGAGTGCCAGTAATTTTGGAGCCCACTGTAATTGGAAGAAAGGGACAATGTTATTGAAGTGAAATCACTCTATGGCTGAGGCAGTCCACCCAGTGATATACATCAGGCATTTGAGAATTTTTTTTTCCATAATGATAATTAATAATGCAATTGGTCGCAATTTTTATACAGGTTTTGCATGTATTTTGAGATTAAGTTTTTACTAGTCCATATATATATTTTTTAAATCTAACCCTTATTTAACCAGGGAAGTCCCGTTGAGATTGAAATTGAAAGGGAGCCCTGGGGGTTGAGGTGGGGAGGGAGAGGGCAATTTGTCCAATTCTTTGACAGACATCTGGATTGTAACCATTTTGCTCATAAGCGACTCCTTCCTGCCTTCGGAAAGTTCAGTCCTGGCAAAGTGTGCGTTCCACCTGGCAGTCAATCCAGAGATTGGAATGCCTACCCAACTTGGCCCACAACATCTGAACTGAACTGTGCTATCCTCTTCCTACCCACTGTAACCTTATTACACTCCCTACTATTGGATTGTGCTCTGACTCTGCACTTGATTCTTGATCTGGATCATAACATAAAACAAAAAGTTGAAATAGCTTTTATTAATGTTCTCTGATGCAGTTACAATGTGTTTAATCACTTTTCTGAACAACTATTAATGAGATTTACTGCAATAAAATAGTTTTGATGTACAACATCAATTTTCGACTGAAAATCTTCCACTCAATGCAGTTCTCTCTTCACATGTGAGTGAGAGAGAGAGAGAGACAGAGAATCCTGCCTATACTTAAGTCAACAGCTATCACCCAAAAGCAAGCTCTGCTGTTTTATGCAACTGAACAGACATCATTCCTGAAAATGCACTGAAACAAATATGCAAGGATTTTTCAATTTAGTGATTATCACTTGGTCTGGCCTGATAATAGATCAGAACTATTTTTTTTTTTTATTTGGAATATATAGGCACAAAGCTTTTCATGAGTGGACTGAAAATTTAAAAAATCATTTTGTACTAAATTGTTGAGAAAAAAAATAGTCTTTTTGCCCAAAAACTGAATTAATTTAAAAAAAATGAATAAATCTGTTACAGCAAAAACTGGGATAAAGGTTTGCTGTCCTATGTCAAGTGACTATTTACTAAGGTCTCTGCCATCGTGAAGGACAGTGGTAATATGTCATGCACCCGGATAATGTTGTTCGTGGCATTTTTAGACGATATCAACTAATGGTATTCCATTCACGACCTGTGCAGTCAACCGCAATAAAGCCGTTCAATAGCCTTAGAGCTTCATTAACGTATTCATATAATACTCGGTTATGGGAGGAGCTTCAGAAATCCAGTCTTCATTCTCTATTACAGGCTATTGCGTTTTAAAGTGCGCGCAGAAATGCAGGATTTCAGAGCCGGGGTGAGCACATCAGCGGGCATGCTGTCTGAGAATGCACTACAATTCGGAACTTCAGCTTCAAATCGCACACCAAAGCCAAGAGATAAGTTTTTCCGTAGTTACACTTTAGAACTGATTGTATAGACCAAGCAATCATTCCGGTTCTTGCCTTGAACTAATAAAAGTTTGGCAAAGCAGAAGACATGCGAGTGGATTTTACAATCGGTTGGATATTCCGAGGCTGGGTCACGCACGTAATTGTAACTCTTTGCGCCCAGGTAAGTATTTTTATTTTGCTCCAATTCCTTCAGTTGGTATGCTAAATTCCCTAAATCAGACGATGGGTTTGCATCATAACTTGAAAATAATTTTTTAAATGCCGAATAATTCGAAATAGAGTTCTGTCAAGATCGCTGTCACAAGGGACATGCTGGATTTTTTTATGTAGAAAACAGTAGAACTGTGGGCTATTTTGAAAAAGAACGTGCAGAATGAATAATAGACGATGTTTACGTCTCAAGAGCATCCGCTGACAGGAAAGAATGTAATTTACTTTGCGCTCAAGAGCCATTCTAACCACAGGATCTGCTTTTGAAGTTTCCTCTCAACTATGTCCTGAGTTTTCTGTTTTGTGGGAAGCTTGTTACGTATTCTGATTGTTGGTTCTTTATTTGACACCATGCGTGACTGCGTGTGGTTAACTGGAAAACAGTTCAGTTTACTCTTGACTAAGATGTCAGACGGCCTATTCTCTTTGCGTTTCAAGCAGTGAAAATACTCATATATCATTTTGAATGTCATTGTAGGTAACCGATCGTTCCGACCTGAATTAATTCTTTTGGATTCTCCTTATTTATATACTCTAGCTACGAATAATTCCTCAGTGAACATCCATCCCCTCCATCCTGCACTGGGCACCTTATCTACACTCCGCTGCGAATCTATGTCGGCAGATGGCGAGTCATTGAAAATCGGACCGTTTTAGCATAACATTTCTAGCAAAGTGTTTTGTCTTGAATTTTATTTCTGTGTGTACACAAGTTCTCTGTCATATTCATTGAATACTAAGGCGCATTTTATGGGTAATATTTTAAACAACGAAAGTTTTACAGATCGATTTCCCCCTATTTTAATTATTGACTTTTACAACCAGATTTGTATCCGTCCATTAATTGCATTTAAATTGCGGTGTTGGTCGGCCTTGGGTACACTCAGTGCGGTAGGCTAAATCTTGATCTGGAGTAGCGGGGTGAGATCTTGATTCAGATTTGGGGATGGCTGACTCCCTTCGAGTCATCCAGTACAAAATTTACCACACATAGTATGACATTAGGCTGTTTGACCCCTTTAACTCAAACTTTTCACTTAAGTTTTCCCTTAAGTACTTTCAAAGTCAGAAAAAAGTTTCTTTTTTCTCCAAATTGTACGTCAGTATCACATACATGTTCAGTAACTGGAAATAGTGCTTCACTGACGCTATCACGCTTATATTTTGGGAAATGTTTCTGTGGTCACAGAATTACATCGAATGGAAATATTTAGATCTTGTACATCTTTTCACATTTCCCTGTGATTAAGCGGGACAAATCTGGGATCTTTGGGGACCCTGGGATGTCCACTGGAATTTAAAATAAGCTTGAAGTTTCACAGGTTTGAATACAACATTGACACATAGGCTATATGGGTCCATAGGTTTTATTAGGTTAAAAGGGAATAATATGTCGGGGATTAAACCTGCTGCATGTAGTTGGCTTGTTATCTTGTTATCTTTGCTGATCAATGGAGTATGCTTTATCTCCAAAGATAGATATTTCATAAGTATTATTGAATGTAAAATGAAAAGATTTTGCCCACATTTGTCTGAAGCTATGCTGCTGGTTCTGAATGGGACACATCTCTTTGCTGCTTCTATATATAACCTAATTCCAATGAAGTTGGGACGTTGTGTAAAATGTGAATAAAAACAGAATACAATGATTTGGAAATCCTTTTCAACCTATATTCAATTGAGTAGTACACCACATAGACAAGATATTTAATGTTCAAACCGATAAACTTTATTGTTTTCTTGGAAGCATTCACTCATTTTCAATTTGATACCAGCAACACATTCCAAAAAAGCTGGGACAGGGCCATGTTTACCGCTGTGTTACATCACCTTACCTTTTAACAACACTCAATAAGCGTTTGAGAACTGAGGACACTAATTGTAGATGCTTTCTTGGTGAAATTATTTCCCATTCTTGCTTGATGTACGACTTCAGTTGCTCAACAGTCCAGGGTCTCCGTTGTCGTATATTGTGCCCCATAATGTGCCACACATTTTCAATGGGAGACAGATCTGGACTGCTGGCAGGCCAGTCTATTACCCGTTCTCTTTTACTACGAAGCCACGCTGTTGTAGCACGTGCAGAATGTGGCTTGGCTTGTCTTGCTGAAATAAGCAGGGACGACCCTGAAAAGGACGTTGCATGGATGGCAGCATATGTTGTTCCCAAAACCTATATGGACCTTTCAGCATTAATGGTGCCTTCACAGATGCGCAAGTTACCCGTGCCATGGGCACTAACATATCCCCATACCATCACAGATGCTGGCTTTTGAACTTTGTGCTGATAACAATCTGGATGGTCCTTTTCCTCTTTAGCTCGGAGGACACAGCGTCCATGATTTCCAAAAACAATTTGAAATGTGCACTCGTCAGACCACAGCAGACTTTTCCACTTTGCGTTAGTCCATCTCAGATGAGCTCGGGCCCAGAGAAGCCAGTGGCTTTTCTGGGTGTTGTTGATACATGGCTTTCGCTTTGCATGGTAGAGTTTTAACTTGCACTTGCAGATGTAGCGGCAAACTGTGTTAACCGACAATGGTTTTCCGAAGTATTCCTGAGCCCACACGGTAATATGATTTACGGAATGATGTTGGTGTTTAATGCAGTGCCATCTGAGGGTCTGATGGTCACAGGCATTCAGTATTGGTTTTCGGCTTAGCCGCTTACGTGTAGAGATTTCTCCGGATTCTCTGAATCTTTTGATGATATTATGGACTGTAGATGATGAAATCCCTAAATTCCTTGCAATTGCATGTTGAGAAATGTTCTTCCTAAACTGTTGGACTATTTGCTAGCGCAGTTGTTCACAAAGTGGTGAACCTCGCCCCATCCTGGCTTGTGAACGACTGAGCCTTTCGGGGATGCTCCTTTTATACCAAATTATGACACTCACCTGTTTCCAATTAACCTGTTCAACAGTGGAATGTTCCAAACTGGTATTTTCTGAGCATTCCTCGACTTTCCCAGTCACCCCTGTCACAGCTTTTTTGGAACGTGTTGCAGGCATCAAATTCAAAATGAGAGAATATTTTCAAAAAAAACAATAAAGTTTATCAGTTTGAACATTAAATATCTTGTCTTTGTTGTGTACTCAATTGAATGTAGGTCGAAAATGATTTGCAAATCATTGTATTCTGTTTTTATTCACGTTTTACACAACGTCCCAACTTCACTGGAATTGGGGTTTGTACTCATACTCCCATTGATTAAATTTTTTGGTTGAACATTTTCTGTCTCGAGTATCATCCTCCTTCCAGTATTTAATGTACAACCCCAAATCAAAACGTGGGTATATTTTGGAAAATGTAAAGTAAAATCAAAATAACTGATTTGAAAATTAAGTTGACCCTTGACTAGATTGAAAACCGAACAACAGCACATTATTCGATGTTCTAACATTCAAATTTAATTGTTTATTGAAAATTAATGTGACAGTATCCAGTAAGTTGGCACAGTCAACTGTTTACCTCTCTATTATGTCACCATGTCTTTTAATCACCCTCATCAATTGTTTGGGCTCTGAAGACACTAGTTGCTGAAGTTGCCATTTAATTCACTTCAGAATGTATAATAAGGGCAGCAGTGGTTAGCACTGCTGCCTCAAAGCAAGCAGGTTGTGGGTCTGAATCCAACTCGGGGCCTTTCTGTGCAGAGTTTGCATGTTTCCTCCGGGTAAACCGGTTTCCTCCCACAGTCCAAAGACATGCATGTCAGTATAATTGGAGATGCCAGATTGCCCATAGGTATGAGTGAGAGAGCAAATGGTGTGTGCCCCCTGCGATGGATTGGCGAGCTGTCCAGGGTGAGTCCCTGCCTTTTGCCCAAAGTCAGCTGGGATAGGGTCTAGCTCCCCCACGACCCTTGTGAGGAAGAAGTGATATAGCGAATGGATGGAATGTACTATAATTTTCAGATCGGAAACAAATAACAAGTATAAGTACAGGCTGGCCAATCCGCCATCTGTTCTTTCTGCTTACGCAGCCATGCACTTATAAACCCCGTAGAAGGTGATTTGCATTGTCGTGTTGGAAAATACAGCAATGTCCCTGGTATAGGCAACTTCTAGATGGGAGCATATGTTGCTCTAATTTTGAATATATCTTTCTGCTTGAATGATGTCCACTCAAATGTGCTGGTCACCCATGCCATATGCCTGACACATCCCCTAAAAAAGACAGACGCTGGCTTTGACGTAATTTTGAAAGTAGCTTGGGTTGTCCTTGTTGTGTCTTTGGTCTGGAACACACCGTTTTTCCAAAAGCCACTTGAAATGTTGGATGGTTGGACCACAAAATATGCTTCTACTGTGCTACTGTTCATCTCTGATGATATCAAGCCCAGAGAAGTTAGTGGTGCTTTTGGACAGTGTTGATTTATTACTTTGGCTTTGCATAATAAAGCTTTAAATATGCATAATGGACAAATATTTATGAATTCACAAAAAATTCTGATTGTGTACTCACCAAAAATAACACAATTTCATGCATGTGCATGAAAACCCAGGTTCATAAACCAGCTCTTCAATTTGATACCACTGCATGGTCCGAGTTGGCCTGCGAGAGTTTTCAAATTGTGCAGAAAAGACCATGTACATCACTGGCTAATCACGTGATAAAGCAGTTTAGGAATCAATCAACTATGAGACAGAAGAGAAGAAACTGTACCATAAACATTTGTCCTTTGGAAGTTTCAGACCACTAGCTGTCTGTGTAAACAAAAATAATTTTACTTTCTTGTTGTATTGGAGTGAGGGCTGATAGGATAAAACACTTACTGTTTAGTTAGATCAGCACAAAATAGGTAGTGAGTGCACTTATTTTGTTCTTGACGGACTACTGTACAGTCTACAGCAATGCATCATGAGTACAAAAGCTAATTATGGTGAAATTAGTAAAAAGCCACTATCTATATGTCAAAGTCAATTTAGTGACATTTATTGAAGCTTGCTTGTTTTGCGGAATAAAAACTATGACAGGTTGTTATATCTTGACCGCTCCCAAGGTAAGACCATTGGTCTCAACATATTTTCACAAATCTGACGAATTGAATCTATGGGACAGCATAGTCAGGCTGAGGGTTGTTATGACACTATTTCGAATACTACTATTGCTTTCGTGTTTGTTTCATAAAATGGCTCATGCAGATAGAAGGCTGAGTCCTCAAACTTTTGAACAATATATAGTTGTTTTGTGTAGTACAATATTTGATGGTATAAAAACGCAAATATGTTTACTGGTATGCCCTTGGGCCAGTGTTTGCGTAAGGGTAAAAACTGCAAACCCAAACAGCCAAAATTGCAACGTTCAAAGACAAATCAAAGCCATGATAAGATGACCTAGTTCAAAAATGGCAACCTATTCTAAATTCTGCATTGCAAATTTTCCATTCAGATTTATTTTGCTTCATGTAGTGTTTGCAAGCAGTCGTCACAGTCATGTGCTAATGGGTATCACTGCTAACTTCTGAAAGCCAGGCGGGGTGAGCCTGAAATTGAGAAGGTAGCAGTGCTGATGCCAGTGATGGGTGATAATACAAATCATACAAAAACATAGTAATTTCTTACTTATGCTACCAGCTGCGCACTTCAACCCATTACACTTCAGAGGTATAATTTTACAATATATAACATTATGTACTGGTGTCACAGCATTTCCAATCTTAATACCGGAGGGGATGAGTAATTATCATCCAACCCTTGACTTTTGCTCTCACTTGTATCAGAAACTTTCATTTCTCAATATCCTGTTCTGTGACGTCACTATTTTGTATGTAGATTGTGAACATCCCTTGTTGCAAAGCATTGAAAGGCAAAAACATGGAGGGGCACGCAAATCATTGACAGTATTTGAACGTCCGAAAAATAGGCATTAAGACAAAAACCGCGAGTTTTATGACCATATTTCATTGTAGTCAAAAAAAAAATGCTTCATATTCCCACAAAATTACAAGGTCGTCTTCAAAATATATCCATTATGCATCTGTGGATTTAGCGGCAAATTGTGTTGGCTGACCAAGGTTTACCAAATCTTTTCAGCACCTTTGTCGTAGTATCCATTGCCTTTGCAACTTAGCTATGTTAGCCGCAGTGCTACCATCACATCCAACAGGCTAGCATGTTAGATAGGCTTATGCAGTAAAGCAACACAAAATAGTAAAACTTACTGCTTCCGCATCTGTGAGTCACAAACAGTTGATGCTGATCCAGGCTTTATCTTCAGATATTTTACAAAGCCTGCATTTGAGGCCAGTTGTGAGTGCTAACTATCGTTAGCGGTCCTGCTAGCCACCCTGCTAGCTTCACTGATATTATTTGAGGAGTCGACTTGCAAAACCTGCTAAGTCAGGTATTGAAAATAAATGACTTATCTCCCTTAGCCTCTCTTTCAGGCACCTGCGCATGTCCCACTGATAGCTCCACTTTCAAAACCTACTAAATCATGTTACAATTTGTGACGGAAAAAGCAAAACTGTCAAAACCCGCCAAGTCAAGGAGAAAGTGTTAAATTCTGCTAAGTCATCAGCCATGGAAACATGATTCCGTTTTCGTTCGCTAGAAGGAACCAATCACAGTCGAGCTTTTATAGCCTGTTCAGCTTTTGGGTTCTAGAACATTGGGTTCTAGTTTGTTGGTTTGGGCAGTTCAGAAAAATGTGATGATAGTGATACCATAAAAGGGGGATTTGAACCCATGGACTCATGTTTATGTTGTCGTTGTCATCGCAGCTATTCAACCACTGTGCTGTCTGTAGCATTGAGTTGCATGTAGAGTGGGTCCTGAGTCAAATACCTTCACCTATCGAGCAACAGGGCTGGTTTGAACACTGTCAACATTTGCCAGATCTCCACTCCAATTTCAAAACCTGCTAAGTCAAAACTTTGTATTGCAAAATCAAATTCATTTCTTTTATGAATTACCTCATGGATTATGTCTGCATGGCTAATAGTTTCAAGTGTAATGAAAATTGGTATCTATGGAAGATAATTTCCATGCCTACCAAAAAATCAGATTTTTCTAAAAAATGGACCAAGTTGACTTTGAAGGCTTTGCAAGTGGACTCCTCATTTGCTGTTATATCGTTACTTACAGCTTGTGGCTCAGAGCGCTTGATCGATGAAACTGCTCCAGGTTTGAGAAGCAGCTGAGACGCAGATCCAGCGGCGAATTATCATTTTTGATAAAGCTGTGTTAGGTGAAATGCCGAGCTTAAACAGCTAACATTCCCTTTGAGTGTGACTGTTTGCCGCCTGCAAACAAAAAAGCTATCCACTGATTTCTGGTGGTATTGTCTTTTGGAAGAGAAAATAGTTGTGCTTTTGTTTCGCATCCAAAAAAAAAAAACACGTACAAACAGCTTTGGGATACATGCTGATAAATCGACACGTTAAATGATATGGGCTCGTTTGTGTCTGATATAATAAATTCCGGTGTCGGCAGGTCCAGTGCCGTGATTGGCTCTGGCCAGGTCTGTCCTGATTGGACGCAACAATCTGACATCAGGTCTTGCCCAGATCTCGTGAAGATCTCGGGACGAGCTGTTCAGAGAGGAAATCACGTTCAGGAAATCATGTTCTCAGATTATGGCAAAACCGCTGTATCTTATGTTAAGAAACTTTGCAGAGGTTTAGTATGGACATCCAACATTATAACATTACTTTAAAAGAAGGATCAGCATAACAGGGGACCTTTAAGATTGCAAGATCTCAGGGATCGGAGATCTTGCATATTCAGATGTGGTTTGGCCATTCTGAATGTCTCTTCTTTGCTTTCAAGGGACTTGACCCTTTTTGGAGGCTCTTTTTATTGGCTACTGTAAAAAAATTAGCTTACCTCTTTAACATCATTTGTTTCAAGTGACCTTGTGGCATTGCAACTTGTCACTTCATTATTAGTCCTAAATTGCGTTTGGCCAAGTTTTTTGGAGTCTGTCCTTGGAGTATTTTTTGCTGTCATTAGATTTGAAGTATGCATATATTCTCAGTGGGCCAAAACAATTAAATGTATCAGTTAAAGGATCAAATAATGTTGTCATGTTTTCAACATAGTAGCAAGCAAATGTACTTTTCAAATCACTCCTTATTGATTTTATTTGAATCTTCCATTATGTGCCAACTTATTGGGAATTGGGGTTATACTGTAGCACTGCCCGGTGCTATTATTCTCAAGACAATTTTATATTTCACATTATAGCATTATAGCATTATTAGCATTATTAGCATTATATTTTCTTGGAAAAATATCTGACTTGGGATGATGTTGTAATTGGATTTACTACACCTTGTCAGGGTATACTATTTTGTTTGGTGAAAATTTTTGCAGTATATCCCAACTGAAATAGTTAACTGTGAGTGTGGTTGTCACAATTATGTGAATATTGTTAGAAATATTTCTAATATTAAACTAAAAGCAGTAAAACAGTCATTTAAAAAATAAATATGAACTCCCTGTTCCAAGTATGACTTCAGCTGAATGGCAGGTGTGTAAAAACAGAATGCAAATGTGATGCAAATATTTTGGTGGTTTAATCTTTTAATCGAGTGAGCTTCCTCATATAGTGTGCTCCGTTTCATGTTTCAACTTCTAAAAAGGTTGTGTTATGACATGCTGAAATCACATGTGCAGAGAGAAGAAATCCAGTTCCTTTTAGTAGATTATTATTGATGCTGATATTGTTTTAGTCAGAATAACAAACCATTTGATATCTGGAGAAGATGCCATCTGTCATTGTGTCTAAGCAACTCATTGAACCAGAAGAAGCTAAAACACACAGTGTTATTCATTATTGCTTATGGAATATTCTGTAAATTGCTCTCAAAAATATGCCTGCTAAATTAATTCATGACTTGGTAAATCTGTGTCTGGCTTTATGCCAAATAGAATGTACACACACAGGCATCCTCTGGACACTCCAGTCTCCTCCCACCTGAAAGACATGCTGTATAGTAACACCCTTGCTGCTGCCTCTGACCCAAGGCTCTTAATTCTGAACTGGAGTTGCTTTATAGGCACCGCACTGTGACTGCCCTCAGCTGTTTGGGATGTGTCACATGAAGCAGAGAGATAAACTGATTGGGGTTCAGTATAATGTATCTTATCTTTCCAAAGTGCTTTTTAGCTCACTTGTTCCAATGGACCAAAGGGAGCTTATGCGATCACACGGCGGTGTGATCCAGTGTCGGTGTCTGCGTTAACTTTGATCTTCTTCTCCCAAACCATTGAAGGGATCAATGTGAAATTTGGTGGGGAGGCACATACGGATGTACAGATTATAAATTGTCCGATTGGTGTAAACCTGTCCATAGGTGGTGCTATAGAGATGTATAACGCGTTTCAGGCTATATCTTCTGGACCGTAGAAACAAAATTCTTCTTTTGTTAGATTCTATGGATCAAGTTAATTCAGACAATATAATCCTTACCAATTTGCGTATTTGCAAATTTTCCATCATTTTGAATTGTATGTAAAAACTTTCATTTCTTTCTTCTCCTAGACGGTGCGATCAATTTGCAAAAAATTTGGTAGACAGCATTTTCAGACAAAAATCTGGAATCCCAGCGAACAGAATTTTGCTAAGTGAAAGGATATAGCCAGAGTAAGCCAATGAATTTTGATGGCGTGGCCTCTATGGATATAAGGAGCTGTAAATCCTGAAAGCAAAGACCAATCCTCACCAAACTTAAGATCTGTCATCCACAGGCCAGGTCACTCTAACGCACCTAATTTGGCATAAATCTGTCCATAGGTGGTGCTATAGCAAACAAATGGTCATAATTCCTAAACCATTTGTCTGATCAACTTGAAATTTTGCATGCGTCATATTAGTCAGGACTGTTATGCAAATCTATAAGAATAAATTGATAAATGAAACAACATGGTCAACATCAGCCAATCAAATGGTCGGCATCAGCATCGGTGTCTGCGTCGGCGTCTCCGTTAACTTTGATCTTATGCCAAACCGCTGAAGGGATCAAGGTGAAATTTTGTGGGGAGGTATATATAGATGGACAGATTATAAATTGTTCAATTGGTGTAAATGCATCCAGAGGTGGCGTTATAGCAAACAAATGGTCATAACTCCTAAACCATTTGTCCGATCAACTTGAAATTTTGCATGCTTCGTGTTAGTCAGGGTTGCAATGAAAGTCTATAAGAACAAATTGATGAATGAAACAACATGGCCAACATCAGCCAATTGAATTTCAGCTGCCCTTATACTCACTTTAGCTGTCACCTGTCATCATCAAACTTTATACTCTCGTTAAAGTTGTGGAAAAGAGCCATTTTTTATCCACATTACTTTGATTGGCCATGTGGCGGTGCTAAAAAGAGGCACAATATGTCTTGGGCAATAACCTCTAAACCATAGGTTGAAGAAACAAAATTCTTTTTTGTTAGATTCTGTGGGTCAAGACCAGTAAATCATGTGAGCCACACTCATTTTTGTTTTTTCTAGAAATGCAAAATCAGAAGAAGAAGAAGTGCCAAGGATCATTTGAGGTGCGGTTTTGTCAGTATGTCTCCCAAAGCTGCTCGTCCGTGTTTTTTTGGATGCGGAAAAAAAGCACAACTATTTTCTCTTCCAAAAGATGATGCCACCAGAAATCAGTGGGTAGCTTTTTCGTTTGCAGGCGGCAAACAGCCACACTCAAAGGGAACGTGAGCTGTTTGTGCTCGGCATTTTACTGAAGACAGCTTTGTCAATTAAGGATAATTCGACGCTGGATATGCGTCTCAGCTGCTTCTCAAACCTGGAGCAGTTGCATCCATCAAGCGCTCAGAGCCACAAGCTGTAAGCAACAATATAACAGCAAATAATGGTGAAGCTAACGTGTAATGGGTGGCTAGCAGGACCGCTAACAACAGTTAGCACTAACAACTGGCCTCAAACGCAGGCTGCGTAAAATATCTGAAAATAAAGCCTGGATCAGTAGCAACCGTCCGCGACTCACAGACGCGGAAGCAGTACGTTTTATCATTTTGTGTTGCTTTACTGCATAAGACTGCCTAATGTGATAGCCTGTTGAATGTGGCTGTAGCACTGCGGCTAACGTAGCTAAGTTACTGTTGATAATGTTTGTGTCCTAAATATGCAAGAGTAATATCAGGGGACATTCAACAGAAGGTGTGCGAACATAAACCTCATTTGAAGCTAACTTTTTATACTTGTTTGTAATTTGGATACTTAGTACAACTGTTCACGGTAACAGAACTTCTTGTCTGTAAAACCTGTATTGCAGGGTAACGTTTGTCACTCTCATTACGATGACCTCTCAGTTACCACCATATGTTAGTTCGCGTTCCGTGCTACTTAAAAAATGCTCCTGGTTAATTAATATGCAGTAATTCAGATTGCTATGCTTGTGTTACTTTGGTAAGCATCAAGGTGGTAGTTTCATCATGACGTTACCTGATCGTAGCCGCTACAGTTGAAGCTAATGGGAGAGGTGTTGTGCGTGTCTGCAAAATTGGGCTGCTAAGGCTGCAGTTAGACTAGACGTAGGCTTTGCGGAGCTTAGGGTACGTGCTTGGGTTTGTTTACGGCTGCTGTGAAACGATGGTTTTACTTATCCATGGCCGGGGTCAGCCGGGTACTTTGCCGTGGTGTGGGTTTAGCTCTCCGATCCTACCGCAGTGGAAGCAATCGCGAAATGCACTATAAAGTGTCTGGTATAACAAACTATTTCTCACCATTGCCGTGGCGGAATTTCATCCACCTCTGAGAACTGTTCTGGCGAATAAAAAGCCGAAAAAAAATGTTGATTGGATGCGGGTTTTTTTCAGGGGAAGTTATCGATTTGCTTGCTCCAGATAAGCAACCCTTACACCGTTTGTGTGCTTTTGCAACAAACTCATTTAGTAGCTTGGTGTCGAAATTGCGTTTTGTTTTGGTGGAAATGGTTAACCGGAGCTTTTAGCAAAGTTTCCTCTGGATAGCTAAGTGGGTATATAACATGACTATATAACAGTACAGCTACAATCACATGCATGCAAGGCGAGACAGTACGAGCAAAACACTAAAATTTCAACTTGCCACTCATTGAAATCCTGTTGTAAATGTTGCTGTAATACTTCAATTGCTTCCTCCTCCTGTTCAGCGTCGGATTCGGGATCAAACAAGTACAATCCCACAGAAATACATGCCGTGGAGAGCTCTTCCTGAAATATCTGCCATCTTGGTTTCCTGTTTTTTCATCTCTGCACCTTCCCCCGGAATCGAAGCGGCCAGGCAGCCAATCAGAGCAGCGCCTCATTAGCATAGCCTCCCCGCCCATTTCAAAACGGCTCGTGTTTCAGGCCGGCACAGACAGGGTGAGATAAGAGGCCCCATTGGACCCATTGGACAAATTTTAAAGAACTAAATACAGCATAATAGGGGACCTTTAAATGACACTAAAGCCTGAAATAAACCAAGTGAGGTGCAGTGCCCATGGCACTATTTTTTCAATGCTGAGATATCCTTTAAAAGGAATTTGGTGAAGCTAACTTCAAAAATAATTTTTGTCTTTATTATGGTACCTCATAAATTCTAAGGTCTGCTGAAACATTTCAGAGACTTCTTGTGTTAACAGTGCCAGTAGCAAGGCAGTGAGCTGGATGAACATGTGCACAAATTTCAAATACTCCGAGTGTCTATCCACAGACAGGCAATTTCTCCAGATCTTTATACCCTTGTTGCAAAAAGAAAAAAATGCATTGGAAATTTGAGGAACCCCTTATAAAAAATTACCACAAAATACTACAGTAAAAATACTATAGTTTTCTATAGTAATTATGGTATTTTTGCGGAAGTACTATAGATATACTACAGTAACTCAGTTGTTGGGTCAATGACAAATAAGCCTTTTAAATTTTTTTTTTTTTAATAAATCTTTAAAAATGTACAGAATACATTTATTTGAAGTTGGAATAGTGTGTTTAAACAAGTCTTAATGGTTGCACAACATTTACAGGGTTTTAGTACAGTTTTAGACTGTATTTGCAATTTCACCAGCCAAAAAATGTCAGGTGGCGCAACCAAAAGTTTCTTGAAAAAAAACACACTTCCCTCTTTTTTTTCTAAGTGATTTTTTAGTAAGTATACCTGAGAGTGTCTACTCTGCCTAAAACATTACTATTTTGTATTTGAGCTGGGTATTTTGTAAAAGTAACTAATGGATTCTTTATTGTAGCGGGTGGGTATTTTGGTTCTCCAAACAATTTAAGAACAATTAAACTATTAAACTTTGTTTATTTGAAAGGTTTTCAATATAAAATTATGCCCCCATATTAATATTATATTAATTCATATTTTAAATTACATATTTAATACATTTCACATGGTGTTAACTTGCTCGGACGGTTGCGCCACCTGACATTTTGAGGGTTTGAGATGGCAAAACATAAAATATATATCAAATATCAAAGGAAGAAGTCCTGGAGCACACAGTTATATAAGGCGATTTATTAAGGTGCAGGTGACTAACGTTTCAACACAAGGTCTTATTCAGAGTCAAACAGGGGGCCAAGACTAAAATGGACATTTAAATCTCCCTCCACAACGGAGTGGCAATATCCCATTGGATAGAGTGAACACTTTTGAATAAAATAGCCAATGACCCGAATACACACACTCACGAGATGAATGAACACATAAGAGAGCCCCTCCCATTGTCAAGCAAAACATCTCATTGGTGGGAGAAAAAATCCATTGGGAATAAAAAGATAAACAATGGCACATAGGAATAATCAATTAAAGAAAACGACAAATTCATTTCTTCATTTAAACCAAAAGGTTCTACAGTATTGAGTGTAAATATCCAAAAGGCTTCTCTGCGTAGGATTTTATTGACAATATCCCCGCCTCTTGGCGGTGGAGTGATTTTCTCTATCCCCCAGAATTTAAGGGAAGCCACTGACCCATGTTTAGCCTGTTGATAGTGACGCGCTATGGCATAATCAAGGTTTTTGGTGCGAATAGCAGTCTTATGTTCAGCTATTCTCACTTTGAGAGGACGTTTGGTTTGTCCCACATACACTAATCCGCATGGGCATTTTAACATGTAAACAACATGGGTACTTTTACCATTAATAAACGAATTGATTTTATATTTCTTGCCCGTGCATGGGTGCGTGAATTCTTTAATATCCGAAGAGTTTGAGCAGTGGGTGCAATGTCCGCAGCGATAAAAACCTATGGATTGAGGAAGCCAAGAAGAGAGGGGCGGCGTACGAATGTTCGAGTGGACCAGCTGATCTCTAAGATTGCGTGCACGTCTAATGGTAATGCGAGGGGGTTGAACAGAAACGTTTAAACGTTAGTCACCTGCACCTTAATAAATCGCCTTATATAACTGTGTGCTCCAGGACTTCTTCCTTTGATATTTGCATTTTAATCCCCCTCTTTCTGAGAGGCACCAGTTTTTGGCTATAGTCCGCCAGCTGATGCGCGTCTTTCCATCGTATATAAAATATATATCATTTTTATGATAAACTGGAAATATGTTCAAATTAAACAGGTTTTATAGAATAAAATGATGCTTATTATGAATCATTTAAAATTATTTTAAACAAAAGTAGTGCACTCGGACAATGTCACGTCATTGACCCAGTTTACTATAGTGGTGCTGAAGTAAATCACAAAAGTCAAACTCTACTATAGTAAACTATAGCAATGATATATTTGCAACAAACTATAGTTTACTGTAGTAAAGTGTAGTTTACTATAGTTTACGTAAATTTTACTGTAGTAAACTATAGTTAACTATTGTAAATTTTTATAAGGGACGCGTCTGCATCAATTTTTCTGTGGAAAATGTAATACCACACCTCCAGGTAATCTCTTGATCTTATTCCGTGTGATTTTTTTTTTTGTTTCCAAAAGTGAAGATTAAAGGAAAGGGATTTGTTGATATTCCAACCATCCAAGAAAATGTCAAAACTGAACTTACTCACATAACAGTTCAAGAATTTGCGTGGGGCAGCATGATGCACTGTTGCATACACTTTATTTGGAATAAAAGTCAAGCCTTAGAACTTTTTTTATGTGCCTTGTTCATTTTTAAATTAACCATTAGTATTAAATAAAATCCAAAATTCTGTTTGATGTGCAGACCAGGCGACCTTCTTCCATTGCTCCAAAGTCCAGTTCCAACACTCGTCAGCCCAGTGCAGGCTGCTTGACAGGGGACAAGGTTCAGAATGGACATTGACCAATCTGTAGTTTCAAAGGTCCATATGCAGCAGGGTGCGATCATTCACTGTATAAAAAGATGGACGAAGCAACCGTGACGTCACCCATTGGTTTCAGCATACCATTTTGGAAGCCTCGATTTTGGCAATTTGAATTGCGCCATTTTGTCATTTTGAAACTGGATGTGATTCCTATTGGACGAGAGTGTGAATTGAATATCCAGGGAGGAACGAGGGGTGGATCTACGTGTGGATCTGACCGTATCAGACAAGGACCAGAGGATAGCCACGCCCCTAAAGCATATTCTGGCTTTATCCTTTAGTCTATTTGGCTCAATAATTTACAAAAATGAACATCATGATATATCGAAGTAGACTTGAAACTTTCGATACATACAGTGAAGTAATGTGGAAAATCATTATTTAAATAATAAATTAGGTGGGAAAGTAGAGTTATTTTTCTCATGGACTTCTATAGAATTTAACTTCTTTCTGCAATCACCGATGTCTCCATCTGCTGGCCATTAAATAGAATGCAAATTTTGCAGCTTTCCACATTGGCCTCCATTTTCAGACCAGAGTGCTGCGTCCATCTTTTTATACAGTCTGTGGGTGCGATACACGGTTTGTAGTGGCACATCACGCTAGTAGTAATGACTAAAATTGTGCCACAGTAGTCCTTCTGCCAGCTCACACCAGACAGGATAGCTGTCAATGTTTGTTAATTATTTTAGATATTTAATGTAGTAGTTCATTTACTTTTTTTGCTTATTCTGTTTAGTTTCTTTTCCTTTTTTCCCTTGCCTCCACATGTCTGTGTTAACTTTCCCTTTTCTGTGCATCTTTCCCTCCCTGTTCTGTTTCCCTCATTGTTTTATTACTTTGTTACCACGCCCCTCTGTGCTCTCTCCTGCTTCCCACTCCACCTGTCCTTTGTCCCTAATTACCTTTGTCTCTATATAGTCCCTCTGTTTTTCTCTGTTGTAAGTTGGTACTGCAATTTACTTGGCTGGTTTTTGGACTTCTGCCTGTTTATCGTCTGATTTTTGCACAGTGATTTTGGACTGTAATCCAACCTCGGTGTCAACTTGGACTGTTTGACCCTGACTTTTGGCTTGAAAAAGCAGTGTGAACTTCATACTTCTGTCTGAGTCCTTTGTGCATACTTTTCAGTACAAATTCACTAGAATGGACTCAGCAGACACTATTCAGATTCACATGGTTATAGATCGCCAAGGAGCGCTGCTTGGAACACATCAAGCCCAGCTGGAAGCTATTTCCAATGGACCCCTTTGCAACCAGCACAGATGCCCTGGCCAGCCAACAGTGACAGTGACAGTTTCAACCCAAGTCTTCAACTTCAGCAGCAGTTATTTCTCCCAGTCTCAGCTCCTTTCTCATTCATGAGCCACGCCTACCGGCTCCAGGATCATATGATGACGATCCTGTAACCAAAGGATCCTTCATGTCTCAATGTTCCCTGTTTTTTTAGATCCAGCCCTCTGCCTTTTCCACCGACCGTATCAAGTTCGCCTTCATCACCACCCTCCTCACTGGTCATGTACAGTAGTGGATATCTTGATCTTGGAGGTCTACTCACCTGTCAGCACTTCTAGCCGCCTTAGCCAAGGAGATGAAATGGGTCTTGAACTGATCCCAGGCACAGGGATGAGGCTGCTCGGGATGTGCTCAGGCTGCGTTAAGGAACATAAAGTATTTCTGACGAGGCTACTCTGTTTCGCATACTGGCAGAGGCACAGTACAATGCTTTGATCAACAGGCTTGATTTGGAGATTAAAGATTAATTCCTGATGCGTCTTCAACAACCCCAATCAAGTTGACTATTCGTGATGACCACCAGCTGGCATCTAGACGCAGGGAGATAAACCGAAGCCCCCAGAGGCAAAGACCTCTGACACACCCGATACCCTCAACCATTACTCCTGACCCGTTGGATTTACCTTCACCTCCTGATCCTCCTGAGCCAATGGAGATCAGTCAGACACAATTAAACCCAGCCAAGCATCAACGTCACATGCTGTTATACAACTTCCTGTTTGGCAGCAACCCAGGACACTTCATGGCTCCTTGCCCGTTAAACGCCTGTGCTTACCAGTAGCTTGGAGATCACTGGTTAGCGAGACCAATATCAGCTCTCTTCTGACATCCTTTCCCTGCTTCCAGTCACCATTCAGACCTCAGAGAGCCAACAGTCAGTCACAACCCTCATTGGTTTAGGAGCTGATGGCAACTTCATTGACGTCCAGCTGGTGGATCAACTGTAGTTACCTCGTCACCCTCTTCACTAGCCCATACAGGCGTTTGATATCTTGTGAATCTAACCCATGTCTCAGCTCCAGTTAGTCTGATGCTCTCAGGGAAACACCGCAAAGAGATCTCCCTACTTGCAATCCATTCTCCCAGCGCTCCCATTATCCTGGGCCACCCATGGCTCGCCAAACACAACCCTTGGGTGGACTGGACCAACTATCAAATCCTGAAGAGGAGCTTGCTCTGCTCCAGCTACTACCTCCTCAATGCCTCATGCCCCCACAGGCAGGGATCAGAGACCAGGCAAGAGATCCTAAAACTGTCTAAGGTGCCCCTCCAGTACTGGGATCTCCAAAAAGTCTTTAGCAAGTCCAGAGCCTCGCCGTTTCCTCACTGACCTTACGACTGTGCCATCAATCTGCTGCATGGAATCACACCTCCATTGGGTCACAAGTTTTCCCTGTTATGCCCCTAGACTAAGGCTACGGAGAAATATATTCAAGAGTCCCTGGCGGCCGGTATTAACTGACCCTCTTCTTTACCCACTGGAGCTGGCTTCTTCTTTGTAAGCAAGAGGGGCAGTGGTCTTCAACCTTGTATTGACTATCAAAGCCTCAAAGCTATCGCTATTGAGTACCACAACCCCCTAAGGCTGATTTCCTCCACTTTTGACTCTCTCCGTGGAGCCAAGATCTTCATTAAACTGGACCTACACTACACCTCCCTCCTAATCTGCATTTGAGACAAGTGGAAGAACGCCTTCAATTCCCCCACCAGACCCTACGGGTACCTTGTGATGCCATTTAGACTCATCAACTCTCCAGACAGCTTCCAAAACCTTGTCAACAATGCGTTCCATGGCATATTGGGTCAGTTTGTCTTTGTCCACCTTGATGACATCCTCATCTTCACCTGAACGGGCGCACCTGCAATGTCTGCTGAGTTCTTCAGTGCCTCGAGAACTGCCTCTTTGTAAAAGCTGATAAGAGCAAATTTCATCAGCCATTTGTCACCTTCCTGGGATTCACTGTCTCCTCTCAAGGGATTCAAATGGTCCTGGAGAAGATTAAAGGTCCCCTATTATGTTACCAGGTGCACAAACAGTTAGTTATTACAAGCCATTTCAAAATCTTTCCCCTCTTGACATCACATGGAAAAGTAACCAGCTAGAGGCAAGAGGAGCTGATCAACTTCAGCTAAGCAGTAAATCAGATTTCATTATTCTGGGTGGTCACTCCTCCTTGTGACGTCAGGAAGGGGAGATTTTGAACCCGCCTATAATGGCTAATTTGCGGTGCACCTGGTGGCATAATAGGGGATCTTTAAGGTAGTTGTGGATTGGCCCCACACCTGACTCCCAGCTCCAGCGATTTCTGGGCTTCAACAATTTCTTCCACTGGTGCATCTGCAACTATGGCTCCATTTCAGCCTCTCTGACTGCCTTCACCTCCACAATCAGAAGATCTTCAGGGACCCCTGCAGCCCAGCAAGCCTTCCCGGAGCTCAAGCACCAATTCACCTCCACTCCTGTTCTCATAAACTCGGACCCTTCACGGCAGTTCATGGGGGATGTGGATGCCTCTGACTTTGGAGTAGGAGTCATTTCACCCATGAACAAAAAGTCTACCTCTGCCTTTTCTTCTCACATAGCATTGGTGATGACAAACTTCTTGCTGTCAAATTGGTTTTAGAAGTGTGGAGGCACTGGCTTGAGTGGTCACAAGTTTCGTTCCTTGTGTGGACTTACCATAGGATCTCAAGTACCTAAAAACTGTCAAGTGCCTTAACCCCCTTCAGGCCTACTGGTCCTTATTTCTCAACAAAGTCAACTACATGTTTTTTACCAACCTGGATCCAAGAATGGCAAGCCTGATGCTCTGTCTTGGATGTATGCATCAACAGAAGAGGGTGATGAGAGTGACACCATCTTTTCACCTCACTGTTGGACCACAGCAGCACTGTGGGACATTAAGGCAGTTGTCCACACTGCCTCTTTGTGCTCTAACTGGTTCGCTCACAGATCCCTCTGTGGGGCACTCCTCTTGCCTCGCCAGTCATCCTGGATTATGACTCATCATCATGTTTATCTTGCAGTGCTTCTGGTGGTCCTCTCTGGAAGACAATGCCCACAACTTTTTCAACCCTTACCTGTGCCTCAGTGACCTTAGTCCCACATTGCAATGGACGTTGTCACAGGTCTGCATACCTCCAACAATAATACCACTATCCTGACTGTGGTTTATCACTTTTCCATGGCAGTATGCCTTCTGGTCCTACCTAAACTGCCCTCACCCAAAGAAACCACTGAACTAATAGTTGACCTCGTCTTCAAGCTCCACGACCTCCCCACTGACAATGTATTAGATTGAAGACTCTAGTTTACATCCCATTTCTGGGTTTTTTTTTTTTTTTTTGTAAATTGTTGGGAGCCAATCCACTGATTTCGACCCCCAGTCCAGGGGTCAGATGGAGAGGGCTAACCAGGAGATGAAGACCGCCCTTCATTGCATCACCTCTGCAGACCCTACCTCCAGTAATAGTCAACTGCTCCTGAGTGGAATATGCTATTAACTCTCTCTCTGTCCTCTCAGGCTTATCCCCCTTCCAGTGTTGCTTAAGACACCAACCCCCTCTCTTTCGGCCCAAGAAGAAGAGATGGGAGTACCCTGTGCTGCTCACTTCATCAAGCTATGCCAGTGTACCTTGTGGCACACCTGCACAGCTGTCCTGTACACCTCCAGTTGGATGAAGTGGGCTGTTAACTACCATCGCCACACTATTTCCAAGGAAAAAATTCTGGCTGCCTACTCGAGACCTCCTCCTCAAGGTTTACTACCCCGACTTCGCACCTCACTTCATCTAACCCTTCCCCATTTCAAAGTCAACGGCTCTCTAGCTGTCCAGCTACAACTCCCACAAACTCTCCGATGTATTTATCCCATGTTCTACATTTCCTGTGGCAAGCCCGTCTTCCATAATCCTCTGGCCCGCCCCCATGGTTGGCCCAACCGCAACCTTACTTAAATTCGGTGATGTTTTTCATACTCCAGTGATGGTGCACTGTTGACCATATCACACGTGAATAAATGGGCTAAGGGCTTGTCCGCACTTACAAGGGTATTTCTGAAAACAAAGTCTAGCTTTTTAAGTGGGTTTTGGCCTCCCTTCCATACGTAAATTGTGTTTTAGGTCACTAAAGCTGAGATCATTGGAAACGCCTTCTAAAGTGAAGATTTTATAAAAATCCAGTATCTATCTATTCATGAAGACATGTAAAACAGAGCATTTGGGACTAAAATGTGTATGCATAAGCCGTAAAAAAAAAAATTAATAAAACCTGTGTTTCTGGTAACCCGACTGACCCTGGGTATTTATGCCCACCCTATTTTTTTCTTGCTTTTTCATGTCCACACCAAACTTGCGTCATTCTAATAAAGGATCCATGTTGAATTCCAACATGAAAGTGAAGATGAAAAGCAAAATTGAGTCAGTTAGTTGGCCAATAGCAGCAGTAAAGTAGTGAAGATGTATTTCTCGCAAAAGAAAAGGAAAAGATGGCAATACTGGGTGCATCCTATTCTTTAAAAAAGACAAGCCATGTAACTTTATGCAGACATTATTCTGTTGGCTATAGTCTATAAGACTACGAGTTGACAATTTTCAAACTGTATGATCACGCCTCCTGCCATCCAGCTCACCGGTCTATTAAGACCCGGACCGCATTCCTCAACTCCTCATCATTACCTGCAGCTGGCCGTCATTTCCACTGAGTGGTAGCAGTGTGCTATTTTAGACTGAGCTTCGCACTCTTTGCGAAGTCCTGTAATCACGTCTGTGTTGTATTCTAGTCCCGCTTTTCATGTGTATATACAATAACTCTTTAAACTCAGTGCTGTTATGGTTTATTCCAGCACTTTATATTTTGGAACCTTGATTCCTGTTTAATTTCTATTTGTAATGCTTTGTTACTGCAGCTAATGCCCAGAGTCTGTATTACCAATAGTGTTTATTAAGGAACGTTGATTCCTGTCTGGTTTGTATTGCTTCATTCTTGCCTTCTGCTGTGCAGTAGGCATAATAAATGCTACCAAGTCCATCCCTGCGCCTGAGTCCAGTCCTCAATCCCCTGTCCTCCGTGCACCTGAACTGAGTACGAAGCACAACCCTTACACAAACTGACAATCTCCGGTTCCCATTTAATCAGCAGTTGATCTCCATACAAGTTCATTTTGTTCTGCTGGTTTCTAGTTGTTATGGGTTTTATCATTAAGCTCCCTACTCTCCGAGCACTAAGAAATGTACAGTTGTGGCGACGGGATCCAATGTCTGTCATTTGTCATGTCCTCTGTCATTTTCCGCTTTATTCTTGCTCTAGCTGCGTTGGAAAGATTTTTTAAAATAAAAGAAAAGCTGTGCAGGAAAGGATAATCCGGTGTCACACACTGACATTGTACCCTTTTTGTATTCATTCTATGTGCGCATGTACGGAAATACGGTAGTAAATTCAGTACGCAACCAAAATGGTCTGTGACTTAATAAAAATGTTAAAACTTTACCTCAGCAAAGGTATGTTCCAAGTTTTGAAACGATTTTACAATCGCACTGGTTAGGTGCTGAAGTGACTTCTGTATTTCTGCGCATGCACAAATAGAGAAAATACAAATCCGAACAGGTCCACCTCAGTGGCCACCATCAAGGAAAGAAAACAGCTGAAAAGATTGCTGAAATCTCCAGAATTGGGTTGAGAGGATTTTAACAAATATAACATAAAATGCACCCTATCCTGCCTTTAATTGGTCGGGTCCCAAAAGACATGACCCTGACAGTAGTCATAATGTAAGTTAAAAGCAACAGTGCTGGTGAAACCCAGCTATCTTCAAAACTCTGAATATGCTGATTAACAAAAGACATGGATTCCACTGAAGCTGTATCCGCATACTCAGTATTGCAGACTGACTTGGTTGATGGTCATTTTCCGGATGTCAAAAATCTCCAAAAAAATTTGTCATGGTGCTGGTCCTGCTATTTTTGTAATTCACAGGACCACTTTGTCTAATTCCTCTGAGAGATTATACAGTGCTGTTGAAGCATTGCTTAACCTGTCATCATTTTTCCGGTACATTACACTGGTATATAAAATGCATTGGTGGTTATGCATTGCTTGCAGCCATGTATATTATCCTCATCAAGTCTTTATATACAGGCAGGTTAGAAATGTTGGCAAATAGGTTTAATTCAATCAAAGCAGATTATGTTAGGAAAAAATACTTTGAAGGTGCTGTTTTCTTCTAAATTTCGTTAACTGTTTTAATGAAAATTCTGAATTTTCCCACATTTTGTGGTTTGATATCACATTTCATTTCTCTAGGCAGCCACAAAACCGAGCTGCAGCCAGCACCAGTATGTGCAGGACAGGAGGTGCTGCAGCAAGTGTGCGCCTGGTAAGTGCACACAGCAACCGGATGCATCTCTGAGTTCTCTATAAATGTCTCTTGATGGGTATGTCATCTGTATTCTGTTCATGTTTTGGAGTTCATACATGGAGTGACTGTTATTACTGTTACTGTTTATACCCCAGCACTTCTTTGCTTGTGTAGCTAGATGCCTCAAGTTATCTTCCTCAGAAGATAAAAATGTCATTTATACATTTTTTTTAACCATACAGCTCTTAAGCCCAGTGCACACCAAACATTTTCCAACAAAGAGATACCAACACAGATGAATATTTGGTGATCCGTAGTTGTCTGTCTTTGTTTGGAATTGTTTGGGGATGTTTGAGCCATGGCATTTAGAAAAACAACTTTCCAGGAAAACATTCAAAGACAACTGCCAACACTAGAATGTTCCCTGTTGATGGAGAATGTTTGATTGATGTGCTCTTAGCTTGAAACTGGGGAAGTGTTAGTGCAGGAGCAGTTGCTGTTACACATGCTACATCCTGTGACCACCATAACTTGCATGCTACTATGGGTTGTGTTCATGGACGTCATGGATTTATGCACTTTCCCACAATGCACATGGAAACGTCATATTCCTTCCTCATGCTCCCGCAACACTGCAGTATTAAACAACTTATTGTTACTGCACTAGCAAATATACACATCAGATTATTTGCTAGCGTTTGTCCTTCACTTTCTGACTTAGAGCTACCGTTAACCCGGGAGCTCGGGTAAAATACTTTTCAGGTGTCCTGTCTGTCCTGTCACTCTAGGAAAGTACGTGTTTGCACCATGCACCAGTGACTCAGACACCACTTGTCGGGACTGTGGAAGTAACGAGTACCAGCCAGACTGGAACAATGAAACTAAATGTCTCCCACAAAAATTTTGTGACACAGGTCAGTTGTGCCTTTGAGTATTTTTATTTCATTTTATACTTCTTGCTAAGGTGACAGTTCCAACTGGTGTACTATTCAAAAAATGGTGACACAGCTTAAAATCCCCATTAAAATGTCTTTGTGTCCTGTTATGTTCACTTTTTGGACTTGTTTGTAATATCCACCAGAATATTCTAGGATTTGAGAGCAATACTAAAATAAAAAGTATGTAAAAATGCACAGTAGGCATTAGACCAGATTTTTCCTATCATATGGAATACATGCAATATCAAAGTATTTCCGAGCCTATGTCGTGTTATCCTGTCAGGCTCTGGCACCCAAAGTTGTGTTATCCATTACAGTCACATCACAGTTCTTAAGGCTGTGACATCTGAGGGCTCAGAGATGACGCACATTCAGAGGTGTTTTTCGGCCTTGCCCCTTATGAACTGAGATTCAGCTGAATTCCCTCTATCTTTTAATTGTATTACCCACTGCAGAGGTGTGTAATGACGAAAATCCTACCAATTTGTCTTCGGGTAGTCTTGTTCTCAAAGTGATGGATCATTAACCTGTGCGTCTGTTGGCAAATTAGTCACTTTGCTCTTGAGGGGCATTTTTTGAGGCTCCTTTTATGCTATAACACAATTAGTTCACCTTTTTAACATCACTTGTTTCACTTTACCTTATAATTGTTTTTTGTCACATCATCATTAATCCTGAACTTCACTGGCACCAAAATTTTGGGAGTCTTGCTGTCATCACTGGAGTCTGTTGTAGCATGTTTTTTCAGTGAACAACTGAATTCTCAAGTCCAAACATCAAATAATGAGTTGTTGTAGTGTTTCCAGTCTTGACGAGGGTGAATGGAATTTTTCGAATCACTCATTTTATATTGTTTTTTTGCATTTTCCGCAATGGGCTAACCTTTCCAGCATTGGGCTGAACATATTGCATAGTGCGTCAGAATGTACAAGGGGAGTTCTAAGGGGAATTTTGGCAGGCCGGCCACTCACGTCAAGGTGCACCACGGACTATGTTTACATGCGCACAATATTCTGGTTATTGATCTTAGCCCGGTTATGATCAGATTTCGAAAAACCCAGTTTAGTTGACAATGACCGGCAATACGCCAATCATATTCCTGTATACATGATACACTTGTGTATTCTGAAAGCGCCCTCTCACCAAAAGAAATACACATGCATGCTTTCTCAGGCTTATCCCAAACATCTGGCTACTGGTGACAAAGCAGCTCATTTCACACCATTCCTGTTAATTTATTTGTGCAATTGCAATTTTACAACACCGAAGGCTGTTGCAAACAGTTGTGCAACTTCACGTCTTACATCATAGAAGACAAGTGGGACAGCTAATGCGATGCTGATGTGATTTTGTTTTTTCGCTTCAAAGTAAGCAACTTTGAGAGTTTTCCAAAGCTATCTGACCTGTTCAACGGTCCTGACAAAGCCAGCATCCCTCAATATATCTTTAGAATTAACAAGGCTGGCATTAATCATGCCTAGGTGCATCTAGTGAATTTAAACCCTATAATCAATTAAATTGTTCAGTTGCTCGATTTAGCAACTAAGGGGGCAATTACTTTTTCAGATAGGGCCAGTTAGGATTGAATAGATTTTCTTCCCTTCGATAAACATCATCAGTGATAAACTGCATTTTATGTTTACTCGGGTTATCTCTAAAATTAATATTATTTGAATGTTCTGAAACCTTTAAGCGTGATAAATATGCAAAAATATAAGAAATCGGGAAGGGGTCAAATACTTTTTTTCACAGCACTGCACATGCATCAATATTAGCACTCCATGCATGCATGTACATGTCTTAAGGCATGAGAGCAAATTTTAAATAACAAGAAGATAAGTCACTATGATGGTGCATATTTACCATAACCTGCTGTTCTCCCCATTGCGTCACTTAATGGGTCTAATGGATAGGTGAGCAGCATAGGGGCATAAATGTGTAGGTGGCTTGTTGCATGTGTAATCAATAAAAAAAGTTCTTATTCATGTTATTCACTGAAAATAAACATCAAAAAAGCAGATAAATCACCACTTGCATTATACCAAGTCCAAATTCAAAGTAGTTCTTAATCCAAGATTTGATTGTTTTTCTTGCTGTTGTCTTCTGAAATAAAAAGCACAATACAAGGCACACTAGTTCTAGGATCAGTTTCATTTTAGCTCAGTAAATTATGGGAGCAAAAAAATCAAAGGAAGATGATTACATTTTTTAAGTGGAAAATGCAAATAATCTCAAATCATAATTTTTCAGTGAAAATTGAATTTTAAAACATTTGCTGAATTGACTGAATTGGAATTGAATTTGGCCTCACTTGAAGCATGACAGTGTGTGTCCAGTGTCCTCTATGACGATGTGTCTGTTTAAACCCCTGGATTCAGGAAAAGGTTTCAGCCACATTCGCCCACAGAACCGTCTGGCTGCTGTGCCCTGCCAGTGTAAGCCCGGGTTTCAGTGCTCCCTAAGCAACTGCGAGTACTGCGAGAAGATCAAGAGCTGCCGCTCTGGATATGGACTTACCATGGACAGTAAGCACCTTTCATTTAGCTCTCCTACAAAAAAACTGATGCACAATGATGGTCACATCGTAGGCTTATTTCTTTGCACTGATGGGGAAAATGCAAAAGAAGAGAGTTGCGTTGGTCTGAGTGTTTGTCTGCTCTGTGTGCTTTATGACTTGTTTCAGGAAATGGAAATGCTTGAGGCGGTAATGTTATTCACAATTTCATTTGTCGCAAATGAAATCCCAGTTTGGTAGTTTCATGGTCTGCAAGAAAGAAATTTGCATCACAGTGGGTTAAACAGCTCTTTAGGGGATGTGTTAATGAATACTGTTGGCACTGTGCAAGCTTTGGGTTAAAGATGATGTTTGCATTTTGACTCGCCTAGACCGCCTTTTAATGCAAACACTGTCACTCTGTGGTAGCTTGATGCAATGAATCCATGCCACTGGAGCTGTTTGCAAATAACCATGTGATTTTATTAATGGGAAGGAGAGTGTGAGGGGCTATTTTTACTTGTGTGAATTATTTTTGTGTGGGGGGGTAAATACAAATTTACATGTGCTCACCAGTCTTCATGTGCTTTGTGTACTTGGAGAAGGCCAATGACCGTGTCCCATGAAGTGTACTGTGGGGGGTGCCTCGGGAGTACGGAACTCCAGGGCCATTAGTTCAAGCCATCCGATTCCTGTCCAACCAAAGCAGGAGTTGTGTCCGCATTCTCGGCATGAAGTCATACTTGTTTCCAGTCGGTATTTGGCTCTGCCAAGGGTGTGCCTTGTCACCTATTTTGCTCATGATTTTCATGGACAGGGTGTCAAGGCGCAGCCGAGGCTTGGAGGGTTTCCAGTTTGGTGGCCTCAGGATTGCATCTCTGCTGTTTGCAGATGATGTGGTCCAGTTGGCTTCATCATGCTGTGACCTTCAACGCAGTTTGCAGCTGAGTAAGAAGCTCAGCACCTCCAAATCTTAAGCGATGGTTCTCGCTGGAAAAAGGTGGATTGTCCCCTCTGTGTGGGAAGTGAGTTATTATTTACCCCAAGTGGTGAAGCTTAAGTATCTCAGGGTCTTGCTCACGAGTGAGGGTTGAATGGAGTGGGAGATTGACAGGCGAATAGGAGCAGCATCTGCAGTAAAGCGGGCATTGTACCGGTCCACTATGGTGAAGAAGGAGGTGAGCTTAAAGGCGAAGCTCTCGATTTACTGGTCAATTTATGTTCCAACCCTCACCTATGGTTTCAAGCTTTCGGTAGTGACTGAAAGAACAAGATTGCAAATACAAGCGGCTGAAATGCGCTTTCTTTGCAGGGTGGCTGGGCTGACCCTTAAGGATAGTGTTAGGAGCTGGGATATCTGGGGGAGGCTCAGAGTAGAACCACTGCTCCTCCACGTTGAGAGTCGTCAATTGAGGTGGTTCGGGTATCTGGTTCAGATGCCTCAAGGATGCCTCCGTTGAGAGGTGTTCCAAGCATGTCCAAATGGGAGGAGGCCCAGAGGCAAGCCCAGGACACGCTGGAGGGATTATATCTCCTGGCGGGCTTGGGGACATGTTATGAAAACTATTTTTTCAGTTCTTGTGCACATTCATTTCAGCATTTGGAGTGCTTACCAACCCACTAACTGTGAAATAAGACAACATAGTCAGTTTTATGGGGGTGCCTTTTTCATAAAACATGGCATTTGCCTTGACATTCAGATTTGGCTTCCCTTCCTACATCACATTCAGGCTTGCAGAAAATTTTCTGCCCCTCATCTGAATATCTCCACCCATGGCTTTTTTTTATTGCAACATCCAAGCTTCAATCAGCAAAAGCGTGTGTCTGAGTACTTTCCACTTTTTTGACTGCTTTATACTACTGACCTTGGTCAGTAATGTGCAACACAGGACTGGTAATGAAATGTACATTATAGGGGACCTATTATGGTTTTCGGAAGATGCAAAAAAGGAGTGTTTTTTTTTACATTTATTTTCAAGGAGCATCTGTAGCTAGCCAGGTGTTTCCAAGTTCTGTTAATATTTAAACTGAATTCCAAGTTTAACCTTTTGTAAATTTGTATGGCTTAATTGTTAGTTGTTGGCTAGTTAACTAATTGCCACTCTCAAAACTGACTGAACTACTTAACTACTTAGCTTTCTATTATCATTGTTTGATTCTCTACGTAGCTACTAAATTGACTGTGAATTTAGAAACTGTTGCTAGTTAAGCCGAAAGCAATGTTTGAGAGAGGACAAACTAAACAAATAGAATGGGTGACCATTTTTAATTGAATTCAGTCTGTTTTTAATGGCGTTCGCTAGCTAGTGCAGGAGCTAACAATTGCTACCACATAGATGCTTGGCAAGAGACTGAATTACCAGTGTAATTAAAGGTCCCCTATTATGCTGTATTTAGTGGTTTAAAATATGTCCTTTGGGTCTTTAAAATAATGTTAAGAATTCAATTACCAAAAAAAACCACACAGATACAGGCCTGGTGGGACCTCTTCTCTCACCCCGTCTGTGCCAGCCTAAAACACAAGCTATTTTGAAATGGGCGGGGAGGCTATCCTAGTGAGGCGCTGCTCTGATTGGCTGCCTGGCCGCTTCGATTCCGGGGGAAGGTGCAGAGATGAAAAAACAGGAAACCAAAATGGCAGATATTTCCGGACAACTCTCCGCGGCATGTATTGCTTCGAGACCGTACTTGTTTGATCCCGAATCCGATGCCGAACTGGAGGAGGAAGCAATTGAAGTATTGCAACAACGTTTACAGCAGGATTTCACTAAGTGGCAAGTTGAAATTTTAGTGTTTTGCTCATACTGTCTCACCTGGCATGCATGTGATTGTAGCTGTACTGTTATATAGTAGGGTTTAATCCCGGGAAACGGGATTCCCGGGTTTTGACCTCCAAACCATTTCCCGTTTCCCAGGAAATAGAAAAACGGGAAACCGGGAAAAAAACTTTAAAAAATATTTATAAGATAATGGAATATATTTAGAAAATATGTAGGCGTATTTTACTTTCTTAAAACACATTCAACAGCCATGTGTGTGCGCAGGCGGAACAGCTGTGTGTGTGTGTGTATGCGTGCGGGGAAAGAGAATACTTTAATTAATCGAATTGACTATTTGCACTTATTTAAGTGCGTCCAAGCTCAAAAATTGATTGAAATTCATGTTAGACGCACTTATAAGTGTGGCCAAGATGCACATTGCTCCAATGCCCACACTTATTTTAAGTGTGTCCAAAGCTAAATTTTTTTTGTGGGCCGAACTTATTTTAAGCGGTACGTTCTAAAAACTTCTTCAACTGGCGCAGCGAGTTAGTGTGGCCAGGAAAAAAATTCAGCATTGGCCACACGTATAAGTGCGAATAACATTGGCCTTAATTAATTGATTAACAATCACAAAACACCCTGAATTCAAACACTTCTGACCTTTTGCGCAGTTAGTTAATTAACTTGAGGCTCTATAATCTGAATTAGACTAACGCAACACGTTTTTTGACATCCGCTGGAAATACTTCATAATAGCCTACTTCAAAATATTAAATAATGAGGATGCGCTGCGCTGTCTGAGGGAGGGATCAAATGCGCAAGACTGAGGCTCAACAGTCGGCTCACTGCAACATTTAAAATCTCAGACAAAACTCCAGGTGAAAGCTCAAAACTACAAGAACATTCATACCTTATGCAAAACACTTCAGACAGAGATGCAGCAGGCTTTGGTGAAAAGGGGCACTCATTCAATAAAGAAAAATCTCCTGAATCCATCTGAAACCTCTCACCCAGTGAGTGGATGCGTTTTGTAGCTTTGTCTTTTAACTTTGAGTTATCGCTGACTTTGTTTAGCCGACAGTCTGACATTGCAGCACACACCGTGCTGGTCTCCCGCAGACGCACCCACAGCATCTGAATGCGCGCAGATTATGGAATCTATCTCAGCTCTAAACCATGACTATGAAAGCACAAATACTTGCCTTAACGAATTTCATTAGTTTATAATATGAAGAATTGTAAAATATCATTTCCATGAGGCTGTTCAGCCAGACAGCGACAGATCACAGGCGTTTTCTCCCTCTCATCTGCTGCGAACGTCAAGCTGCATGCAGCTAGCGCAGTTTATATTGTTATAATATTGATTAATGTTGAAATTACATTTTTGTGCCTCAATAATTATATAAACCACCAGATAATACATTAAATCAGTCATGTTTGGGACCCACATGTCTCTGTTAAGTATGGTGTTGCCGGAACTATGACCAATGTTGTATAACGGTAGCCAAAATTATACCTTAAAAACAAGTGCTTCTTTTCCCGGGATAGTAAATGTCTCATTTTCGGGAAAAATATTAATCCCTATTATATAGTGATGTTATATACCCGCTTAGCTATCCAGAGGAAACTTTGCTAAAAGCTCCTGTTAACCATTTTCACCAAAAAGAAATGCAATTCCGACACCAAGTTACTAAATGAGTTTGTCGCAAAAACAAACAAATGGTGTAAGCGTTGCTTATGTGGAGCAAGTGAATCGATAACTTCTACCAAAAAAAAAAAATCCGTATCCGATCTCCGCTTTTTTTCGGCTTTTTATTTGCCAGAACTATTTTCGTACGTGAATGAAATTCCGCCACAGCAATGCAGAGAAATCGTTTGTTATACCAGACGCGCTATAGTGTGTTTCGCGATTGCTTTCATCGCGGTAGGATCAGAGAGCTAAACCCACACCATGGCAAAGTACCCGGCTGACCCCAGTCATGGATTAGAAAAAAATGATAGTTTCACAGCAACAGTAAACAAACTCAAACACGTACCCTAAGCTCCGCAAAGCCTAGGTCTGGTCTAACTTTTCAGACACGCACAACACCTCTCCGGTTAGCTTCAATTGTAGCGGCTACAGTCAGGTAACTTTATGATGAAACTACCACCTTGATGCTAACCAAAGTAACACAAGCATACCAATCTGAATCAATGCATATAAATTAACCAGGAGCATTTTTTTAGTAGCACGGCACGCAAACTTACATATGGTAGTAACCGAGAAGTCATCATACCGACAGAGACAAACATTACCCTGCAATACAGGTTTTACAGACAGTATTTCCGTTACTGTGAACAGTTGTACTAAGTATCCAAATTACAAACAAGTATAAAAAGTTAGCTTCAAATGAGGTTTATGTTCACACACCTTCTGCTGAATGTCCCCTGATATTACTCTTGCATATTTAGGACACAAACATTAGCAACAGTAACTTAGCTACGTTAGCCGCCGTGCTACAGCCACATTCAACAAGCTACCAGGTAAGACTTATGCAGTAAATCGACATAAAATGGTAAAACTCACTACTTCCGCGTCTGTGAGTCACGGACAGTTGCTACCGATCCAGGCTTTATCTTCAGATATTTTACAAAGCCTGCGTTTGAGGCCAGTTGTTAGTGCTACCTATCGTTAGCGGTCCTGCTAGCCACCCGTAACACGTTTTCTTCCCTTACATTATTTGCTGTTATATTGTTACTTACAGCTTGTGGCTCTGAGCACTTGATCGATTTAACTGTTCCAGGGTTGAGAAGCAGCTGAGACGCATATCTAGCTTCAACTTATCTTTCATTGACAAAGCCGTCTTCGGTGAAGTGCCGAGTATAAAGAGCCAACGTTCCCTTTGAGTGGCAAACAAAAAAGCCACCCACTGATTTCTGGTGGCATCGTATTTTGGAAGAGAAAATAGTTGTGCTTTTTTTCGCATCCATAAAAACACGGACAAGCAGCTTTGGGAGAGATACTGAAAAAACTGCACCTCAAATGATCTGCGGTTCTTCTTTTGTATTTCCAAAAATGTAGACGCTACAAAGGCTTAATGTGATCCGCGGTTGTTTATGCCTGCAAGAATGGTTTCCAGGGTGGGCAGGTCCAACGCCGTGATTGGCTCTGGCTAGGTCTGTACTAATTGGACGGCACAACCTGATGTCAGGTTTTGCCCAAATCTCGTGAAGATCTCAGGACGAGCTGTTTAGAGAGGAAATCACGTTCTCGAATTATGGCAAAATCCCTGTATGTTATGTTTTGTAACTTTGCTGAGGTTGAGTATGGACATCCACCCTTATAACATTACTTGTATGTATTAAAAGAAGGATCAGCATAATAGGACCCCTTTAAACTATTATGGCGACTGCATGTCACACTTCTTTGTCAGTGCTTGTTTAGCCAGCAGACATTACCTTTCCGCACTCAGTGTGTAATTTAATAGCTGGCTAGCAAGCTACTCATTCAGTCATCTGTATTTAGGGACTTGCCTGTCGCTGGTGGGTTATGAGGTCATCACTTTCCGTTGACACGGTGGCACTGTTTGCTAGCCAATTCGAACAGAGCCCATTCCATAGAGGGGATGCCCCCTCCAGACAGCCTGTTTTTTAGAGAGTAAGGAATGTCAGGAAGCAAATTGCCTAGAAATCATGGAATTTTTATGTTGTTTTTTTTTTCCGCCAAAAAAGTTCTTAAACTTCCCTTGTGGGCATCCAAGAATATTATAACTTGGAAAAAAACCCCAGCATAATAAGTCCTCTTTAATGAAACTAGCCCCCCCAGCACCCACTAGTAAATAAATTGTCTTGGACTAACCCTTCGGATCACAGTGCCACAGTTGCGCCAACATCTGACATCACACAGTTACAGCTTTGCTCTGTGATACCATTACGCAGCACTTCCATTTCCCAACTGAGTTTAATTCAAAAGTTTAGGGTCCGTAGTATGAAATGCCTTTCCAAAACACATGAGTATCTGAATTATATTGTGCACCATATTATTTAAATCATCAGAGCGAAATTGATTAGAAATTGTAGATGATAGCCCCAGCCCACATTAGATGCCTGCTGGGGCAGTTACAGATGAGGTGTTGAAACTTTGCGGGTAAAGTTGTGAACTTATTGCTCTATTTTGTCCATTATATTCTGACTAAAGAATCTGGCCGCGGTTCCTGTAAGCCATGTGAACTTGGACACTTCTCCAATGAGTCTTCAATCGAGCCCTGCAGACCTTGGACTAGGTGGGTGTTTTTGAAATGTCTCTCCTCCTGTGAAAGCAGAATGTGACATTCCCTCTCAGATCATGCACAATTCCATTGAATTCTTGTTGCTTGGCAGAAATTAAACCACGAATAATTAAATATTTGAATACTGGTCCACAAAAAATTATCTCAATATATGTACCAACAAAGGGAACTTGTCAAGTCAAATCATCATCTGAATCAGTTCACAAGCAAAAGCATGTGTTATTTATTGTCCCATGCCGCCGCGGTAGCGAGCGGAGCGGGGGACATAGTATTCAGCTCCGTCCGTCACGTCCCGTTTGCTTTGAACGCGATATCTCAAGAACGGTTTGACCAATTTCATTCATATTTGGCTTCAATGTGCATGAGTGTGATACGCCAACCCCAGTCGATTTCCGTGACCTGGCGGGGGACATGGCCACGTTCAGTGGCGACACTTGTTTGCTTTATGAAGAGGAGTGACGTCATTCAAACGTTTAAAGTATGAATACAGTTGATTTGTAATAACTCTTATGTCAGGAAAAAGCAACAGTTTTTTTATAGTCCAGGATCCACTCCGATGGGAACATTTTTGTTAGCAGACTGTGTGGCCTCTGAAAACGCCCTGAGAGCAATGGACTTGCCACAAACTAGCATCATATTTCTGGCATAAGGGGCAATCATTGTTGGCTAAAATATATGGTCTTGTAAAACCTGAGAATGCCTGACCCTGAAATGAACCCCGATAAAACCACAAGGAAACTACATTCTGTTCTACGCTCATCCTGTGGCCTTGTGAAACTGCCAACACAGTACAAAGAGACACATACATATAAAAGGTGATCCTGAGGAACTTGTTTACCGTCTGTTATTTCCAGGTCACAGGAAAAGACTGTTTAACTCACCATCTCAGACTCACCGCACTGTGGTATTATGACTAATTTTTGCACCACATCCCATGGCACTTTCTTTCCTGGCAGTGCTTGTGGTGTTTTCTGCTGAGTAAACTGAACATCGAAATGGTGGTAATAGGGGTTAATATTTTCAAAAGTGACGAATATCTGCCAGTAAATATGTGTTTCTCGCTAGCTGCAAAGAGCATGGGAAGACAGAGAAACAGCCTGGCAGTGATAAAACAGATGCGGTGTGTGGACCTCCTCTCGCTGGTATGTGGGCTGTTTTTTTATTTCAGGGAATGGGTTTGTTGCAATCTTGGTGGCAAGCGAAATTTGGAAACAGATACTCAAACCAATTGCTTTTTGTCTCATTGCCTAGTGCCATTTTTGTTTTGCAATGGAACATTAATTTCTTCTGGATAACTTGCTTGTTTTTATGTGATATGCTGATACTGTATCATAGGATAATAGTAACACTTGTATTATTGTGTGCTTTCTTCAGGGAAGCAGCACACTCTATTCTCTTACTTCTTTTTCTTCTTCTTCTGCCTAAATTTAGTCGACTAACTCCTCCTACACTGTTTAAGCTATTGATTCCGTTCAAACTTGAAAAAATTCAGCTTGTTCTGAATTACGTTGCATCTGTACAGATTTTTTTTTTTTAATTTTTGAGATATTTCATCTTAAATGTGATTTTTTTGGGGTCCTATTAAATCAAGCCATTTTTGTGCAGATTCAGTAGATTCAGCTATTTTCTGCTATGTTTTTGCTCTGTCATACTTTTAGCTAGTAATGTCATTCAAACTGGAAAATGTTAGGTTAAGCTTGTATAATTTCTTCACAGTTCAAATTTTTCATAAAATGTATAATTTTTTAATTATAATTTTTTAAAAGAATTCTTTTACAATAAATTCTGGGAACTTAGAGTGCGGTGACGTCAATGTTAGAGTGGCGAACGGCTGTAAAATCGCCAAGAAGTCTTCTCTTAAACTTGTTCTAACTCCCACAGTTTTCACTCCACATTAATATTTTTATATCCAAGTTGTAGCAAAAGTTGTGCTGGTCACGAAAATGTAACTATACAAGCAATCGGACTGATGGTTTTGGCAGTATGAGCCAAAAAGCGACGGGAGCACTAACCGAAACTCCATTAACTCCTATATTAAATGAGACAAGAAAATGCCGGTTGGGAAGCTGAAAGACACAGTTATATAACTTGTTCGTGATCCCACATTTTTGGCACTACACACACAATTTTATCATATTTTGTTCAGCAGACTCTCCTCTTCAGTATGGTACCTTTATGTCATATATTGGACTTGCCATCTTTGAGGTAGCGGTAGTAGTATGTAAGAGACATCTTAGTTAAATCTCCGTTGGTGCAAATGCTTCAGCCAATAACTCAAATGGTTCAGAGTGACTAAGCTAAATTTGTGGCATAGCGGTATTGCGGTTCAACCCTGCCCTCTGCTGGAGGATTTTTTCCAGGCCTCAGCATTATCGTTGTTCGGATTAAGATTGATACAACTGTTAAGACAAATCTAATTTTGCTTCAAACTCGGTGGAAGAATTTTCGGTATCGTCGTTTGTATGGTCGCTCAAACCAGGTTCAAGAGAGCACAATGGCCCTCATTTATCAAACTTGCACAGGATCTGGTGTAGATTCTGGTGTAAATATCAGCGTTCGCCAGGTGTCACGTCCGATTTACTAAAAGTGTGCACGTCGCTGATTTCGGTGTAGAACTGGCGTGGCATTGATAAATCTGGCGGCTGAAACCATCGTAATTTACATGACACGCCCCTCATTCATGCTCCAGGAGGCATAGTCCTGCCCACATTATGACATGGACTCTCGAAAGACGGCAAAGAAGAAATAACTTCAATGAGGAGGAAATAAAAATTTTCACGTCTGAGGTGAAGAAAAACAAACTAATTTTATTTGGAAGCTTTAAGAGTGGCATAAAGGGAGCCCAGAAGGCTGCAGTTTGGAAAACTATTGCTGCTGCGGTAAACACCGTTGGGGTGGAAAACCGGAGTGCAGCAGACGTTTGATTTAATTCATGAATAAATCGAAGCGACTATTCGCACTTATTCAACTGCGTCCAAGCACAAAAATTGATCGAATTTCGCGTTAGACGCACTTATAAGTGTGGCCAAGATGCACATTTCTCCATTGCCCACACTTATTTTAAGTGTGTCCAAAGCTAAAAATTTTTTCTTGGCCAAACTTATTTTAAGCGGTACTTTCCATAAGCGGCACTGGAATGGTCATCAATGGCGCACTTATAAGTGTGGCCAAGAAAAAAATTCAGCATTGGCCACACGTATACTGTAAGTGCGAATAACATCGGCCTTAATAAATTCAATTTATAGATCCATGATATTTCATGTTATATAGCCTACATAATTCAAAATCCAAATGCTTTACATGTAGGTAAAAAAAAAAAAAGTGGTCCAATTTTAAGATCGCCACCAAAAAACCAGTTGCGGCGCTCAGAAGCAGCAGCGCACGGACCGGTGGAGGCCAACCAGACTCGAATCTCCAGCTGTCATCGTTCGAGGAGCGCGTGGCACCACGGCTCCCTCTCCATTGTGGGAATGCGAGGCAGTGGGGACATGGATGAGGCCCCACTGCCTCGATCGGAGCTCCATGAGGGTAATTGTTAAAATACAGTCTGCAGAGATCACTCTTCATTGTATTTTTATTTGTATTACTCCATGACATTTTATTGGGTGCCACACAAAACAAGCAGCCACTCGTCACTTTCCCAGAGGAGATCTTCTCTGTGCCGACAGTTCCTCTCACATCGGACAGGAGCTTATTCTTCTAAAAATTGAAGATCTGACATTGTCAAAATGTGATCACGGTCAAAGTGTCCGTAGGCCTATACATACAGAGCAACAAAAGAAACGCAAGTTAGCTAGTTAGTTAATGTACTCTTATGGTTAATCAGTCAAAGTGACCGCAAAATAAAGAAAAATTTGATGAAATGAGTGTAAATGTGCACGCGCTAGTAGTAAATTTGATTTTAATAATTAATTAATTAATTAATAATTACGCGCAAATGTATTTTCCAGTCTGCCTTTCATTAACTTGCGTTTTTTTGTTGTTCAGTGTATATCTGACTGGATGAGCATCTGACATACCACACTGCATATCTGCCAAGCCACGCATTGCGCTTAATCAAATTGATTGTAATTGTCAGCCGTCTGGCCTGACAAGCAGGTTGTCTCAAAATATAAGTTTAAGTAATTTCTCAACACAGGTGTCTTATTTATTTATTTATTCATTCATTCATTTATTAATTTAGCCTATTTATCTCTTTAGCCTATTTAGTCATTTTACTAATAAGAGTAACAACAGCATGACATCCGCATTGCTGCAAATTACTCATTTTGACAGCTGCACTCGTTCCTGCATGTTGTTTGCTGGTTTCAAATCTGCGTACACCTGGTCAGACCTGGCGTGAGATTTTTGTGGACCGTTCGGTCACGTTCAGATTAATAAATGCCGATCCTTGCGGGAGATTTGGCGTGCACCCATTTTTTTGGTGTACGCGTGTTTGATAAATGAGGGCCATTGAGCATGGCAAAGACCGGTCTTTTTGCAAGGTGCGTCCATGAGAACATTTTACAGTAAAAAAAAAAAAATTGCAAAGCAGAAAAAAAGGTGCTCGAGGTTTTCAGTATTTACAAGCAATTGTTCACACCAGCTAGATATATTTAAGATCGTATCTCAAACAGGCGAAATATTGGCATCAAAATAGAGCCTGTTTAGTACAAAGAAATGAAAGTGATGTCCCCACTCGCTATTTCTTCATCGCTCTACATTTCTTTTTCCTGCATTTGAAAATAGTCAGGTTTAAGGCCAGAGTAAGCAGTAGCCCCTAGTAGTTTGGCTTTCCATAAATGGATCAATGACGCCATATAATGTTACTTGCCAAAGTTTAATTACACACAATTGCACACATTTTACTAATCAAATCCTCATGTTTCTCATGATGCATTTTATTTGGCAATAGGAGTTACATTCATTGATTAACAACCATTTGTTTGACCATTGTATTCAGCTAACAAGTCAGCATACTTTAAACAATACTTTCAGCTTCAAAGTCCTGTGTTTCCTTTCAGCAGTTTTTCAACATTTCTTCAGCAATTTCTTTTGCCTCTCCATTTTCAAGCACCTTCATTCTATAAGCCAACCTCTTCAACAATTCACGCTGAAGCAAGCACACAAATTTTTATCAGAAAATTTAGCCTTTTCTAGTTGACCTTGTTATTGCATTATTGACCTCATTGGCAAGTATGAACTGACCAAGCAAATTGGGTAGAGGAGTGTTCCCAGCCATTTATGTCTGGTTCCTCCAGACCCAGATGTCATCAAGAGAGTTTTTCCTGTGCAATCATTGGTTTCGTTTAAAGTGCTTATGACACTAAATAAGTATTAAAAGACTTTAAGAATTTGAAGCAGTAATGTAATGGAAGGTTTTTGTCATGGCAGTTCCACTGGCAAAGAAATAATAACAAAAAGCAAGCGATTCAAAACTTTGTTGCTCTTGTGCCGCTGAGAGAGATTTGTCATGCTAAGCCATTTTGGCTGTGACGTCATCGGCAGAATTCTTGCAAACCCATCCAAAGCATTTCACTGCAAAGATATGGCAGAGCAGAGAAAGATATTTCCAGATATATAGGACCTTTCTTCAGTCATAGATGTTTTTTACAACGTATTTCTAATGAACAATCTGTATCATAATTATACTATACAGGCCTGCATAGCAGACAGTACGTCATGATTGTCATTCGCGTTTGTAATGTCATGTAATAATACCAGTATACTTGTATTATGTCCAGTCTCTATGTTGCTGTGGATTACGAATCGGATAATTAATTACCATTGCCAATATTGTTCCACAGAGCTGCATGCATAGGTGCCGACTTGGGTTTAATATTGATGTAAAATGTCAGAAATATTTGATGGCCCTCATGCGCTTGGTGCATATGTTTCAGGCCAATGTTGTCCCATACCTTTCTATAAAGTCCCTTTTATGAACAGTATTTGACGAATTATTAATTTACCTGTAAATCGCTTTGTATTCAAGAACCTGCTAATTTAATGAATTCATGTAAAAATCACTCCTTTTTGAGTTTTCCATCACTTACCGGAATTGGGGGTTGCACTGTACGTCATCCACCTACAATGCGCCGTCCTAACTGTAGTACAGCATGCTCATAATAAAATTAAAATTCCCTAACATTAGTGTGGGTGGGAACTTGTATTTAATTATGAGTATACAAATTAGTTAAGACTGCACATTCTTCCTTCATATTAGTCCAAATAATTTTCTGATTTTAATATAATGTACGCGATTCTTATGAATGTGCTGGTTGAGGTTGAAGTTTACAGTGTATTAGAAGCTCTGTGCATTTAAGGTCAGACCACATGAATATGCATCTTCCTGTAAAGCCAAGTTCCCACCAAACACAAAACAAAATTTCTTCTTGCTTTATTCGCAGGAGTTTGACCACAGGGTCATGCGCCAAGATCGCATTCACTTCTATGGGAGAACAACTTAGTGGAGGATTGACGCGTGTATTTGCACTGCCGACCAATAGCAATGCAAGTTGAGCCTTGTTTATACTCATGAGTTTATACTTACTGCGATCTCCAAAAATCATCAACAAGATGGCGACGCTAATGTTGCTATGCTAACGTTGCAAAAATTTTACTTTATGAACATTGTGCCTGCTTGAGATTAAAAGCATCCACAAAACTGATGATGCTGTCATCTCCAATGTTGAGCTAGACCACTACTTTTTTGAGAAAGTGCGATCCATAGGTTATTTGACACAGCTAGCTCACTAACTACTGTTCCCATTGTCTCAAGCAACTGAGCTTGAGCTATCTGTGGCTAACTGCGGTTTTAATATGAAGCTAGATAGCCAAGCTAACTAATGTTGCTGCTAGTGGCAATAATGCTATTCAGATCACTGCCTTATTCACGCTAATTTTTGCAAAAAAATATTTTGATATGGAGTGAAATGCGAATTTCATGCATTCGCGCTGTTCACGCGTGTCATCCATGTCATATCTCGTGTAATCGCATCTTTATGTTGACTTTGAATGTTACCTAGAGACAGGCCTTTATAATCTACAGAGTTCGCAGCACTAAGTGACTGAGTTTCCATGCGACGCACTGAACTGAATCCAGCTACTTTTTGGGAGTGGGCATGGACGCATTGAACAGAAGTCATGACTTTATAAACCGTCACATTGCGGTCGCCCCCATGCCCTCCTGTAGTAGGAGCCAGTGGCTGGATGTACCATAAATGAAGAAACTCTGGTCCATCCCACTTAATCTTTGGAGTATTTAGATAAACCAAAACCCATCTCTTGCGTATTACTACAAAATCCTGCAGCACAATATTGTGGCATTATTAAAAAATATTGAAAAAGCAGACTAAAAGAACACAACTCCAGATGTTTTAATGTGTTTTACTTGCTTTGCCTGGAAAAAAAATTTCTGCCGCTTATGTCATACATGCACTTTTCCTCGCGAGTAACTAGGCATTCAGTTCAAGAGTGGGAAAAATATCTTTATTCGGTTCATTTCACGTGGAATGGCTTTTCCAGTGAAATTTTGGGGAAATTTTCTGCATGCTCAGAAACAGATATGATATGGTGTCATAAGCACTTTAAGCTAGTGCATGCCGGTAAGCTGTTGTAAAAAATCACCTAAATCACCGAAATATTCACTTTCAAAGATATACATATTATTGAAATTTTATTTCATTCAGTTTGATTACACTTTAAGAAGCACAAATGCAAGGAAATATTTTGGAGAGTGTTATATGTATTATAACAGAAATAGGTCTCTGAAAATGTGTTTTGCCATGTTTCAGGTACCTCAACATCATGGGTTGTAGTGGCAGTCTTGTTCGTGATAGTTGTCATTTCTTCTGTAATCTTATTCTTGTTCTGCTACAAAGATAGACTGGAACCTCTGTCCGGTAAGTTACTTTCCCTCATTTGGAAAGTACGATTGTGATATCAGTGAAAAGTAAGAATATAGACTTATTACTGAAATGTACTTTCAACTTCTGTTAACACACAATCTTAACTGAAGTGCTTATCAATTTCAGCTCATGAAAATGTCCAAATCCACATTGAAATTACTTTAAATATGACTTATTAAATGTGTCCATTACTTTCAGAAAACTTAAGATCATGTGTGCAGAATCTTAAACGAAGTCGGATACAACAGGTAAAGGAAATTTCCTTTTTCTTTGAAAATATACAAATATTTTAGAAATCGCTCCTGAGAAAGCATTGGTAGGATGTGGGAGATATGTTTCTTGATTCCTTATTTAATGGACATTCTGGAATGACAAGGTATAAAATGGGTAAAGAAAACAAGGAAAATCCAGAAAGGTTTCAGAAGACACAGTGACAGTTATTGTCAGTGCCTAAATCCATCTTCGGCTTTGCGTTTTCTGCTGAAGTTCACAAAAACATAAATTTTTATTCTGCAGCTTTTTTTTTTTTTTTTTTGCTTTGATAGCTGGCGCTGTTTAGGTGCAGACAATGAATTCAGAAAGAAAAATATATTCTGTTGCACTGCCTTTACAGCAACATTTTAATTGTGCCTATTTTCTTTGTTTTTCCCTTAAAGGAAACATCATTGGCACCCAACAGTAATAGCCATGGACCCCAAAATTGCGCACTTTATGAAATCACCTGTTTAATTAACCAAGAGGACAGCATACACAAATCACTGAACCTCTGCCCAAAGGACAAACTGGCGAGTGACCTGTTGACACCACAACTGGATCATGGAAAGCCCTGTGATGAGCCTTTGAGTAAAGAGCCTTCCCCATTGCCTTCTTCTGGCTCCTGTAGTTGTATGCTGTCCTCCAAAAAGCCGATGGAAGTGGGAGAGAATGAGGACTGCAGTCAGGCTGTGGCCACAGGCCTGAGCAGGACCTGCTCCTGTGCAGGAGACAATGGCGAGGGAGGAGATAACCTTCTCCAGGACATTGTAACAGAGTCCTTTGGTAACAACTGCGCCAGATGTAGCCTTTGCTCTTGCTGTGCCGACCAGCCAGGCTCATGTGACACCTGTCTGGATTACTGCGGCGGAACGACAGGGGACGATGCGTCACGCGGCAATGGCAGTGTCAGTGGCATGGCTGGAGTGGACAGAGACTACAGACAGAATGAACCCTGCTGCTGCAGCATAGATTCCACCACTGTCCCTATGCTATCATCAGATAGTGATAATGAGCAGAATGGCAGCCAGGATGAACTCTTTGAGAGGGAAATCTCTCTGGAACTAAATACTGAGAGTTCCATTCACACCTCAGACCCTCCTGCGACATCCGGTGAGTGAGCCACTGCCTGCTGAGCACATCAACATTGTCTAACTCCACCTTCACCCCTTTGTGCAGATGTGTCCTCCAGCGGACATGGAGCTGCAAATTTATGCACGCAGTTGCAATATTCTATCACTAGATGGCAAACAGGGATCAGTAATTGAATATTCACGAGCGAGCCGAGCTCAAACACGGTTTAGAATATGGATGAGTTCACTCCCATCCCTGTTTTTCAGGAGTTGCATGAATTAAACTCCTCAACTAAGCCTGATGTGCAAACTGCTCAATATACTTGCCCATAGTATCTATGCAGCAGTTCAAAAAAATGATCTCTTGCGACAGAAAAAAATCGTTGTCCTCTGTAGCAACCACTTCAGCTACAGTGAGCCAATGGTATCCCAATTAGTATTTAAGAAAAATCAGTTTTCTAAAGCAAAATTTCAACATGGTATCGATACTATCTCATTCTACTATCAACTATAGTCATCACATATAAAAAATACGTAGTTTCCAACCATGGATTTACGCATGGATTCCTCCATTGATGAACTCAGTGTTCCCTTATATCCTTCTAAGTACTGGTGTTGATAACCAATCACTGAATTATATACTCAGGCTCATTGGTGTCATCATTGACTCATTTCTTACCCAATTTCCGAGTGTTTAAACTTTCCACAGTAACTAAAAGACATTGATTGGACAATCAGAAGAGTATACAAGCCTTAGTGTATCAGCAAGGTAGGTTGTATTTTCTCAACGTCGCGCACGATTGTGCAGCTTAAAATGACATGATTTATAGAGAAAATGACTCCCCAAACTGCCCTGAAGTGTTCAGTTACATTTACAGGATTTAAATGAGGTAAGGACATAGCCAATGGGAATTATTCTTAATGACACCGGACTGGAGGGTTCCTTCTACCGGATAAATCTGTCTCTGGAGGAGGGATGCAATGAAGAAAGGTTATGCTGCTACTGTGGTTGTAGCATTTTGCTCAGTGTGGCTTTTTGTTTTGGAATTTATATTGTATTCAACGAAATCAAATGAAGAAGTTTTTGCTCATTTAAAACGTGAACTGCTCAAACACTTTGGTAGACCCCCTGGTATGTTCAGTGCACCATTCTGTTGAATCTAGGGTAGAATATTTTCCTGATAGTGGAATGTCTGTTCTGTTAAAATAAGGTATATTTCAGATATTACTGAGTTACTGAGTTATACTTGTTCCTTATAAGCTGTGGAAAGTGTTTATATAAGGTTGTGAGCTCGGAAGTGGGAACTGCTTTTCATTGCAGGATGAATGTTGTGACTGTTAAATAAGCACTTCCTTTAATTAGTATGTGTGCTGGCTTGTGGGACTCCGAAGAAAAATGAACAAAACTCTGGACTTTATCATGGAGAAAAGGCATATTTTGTGTTTGGTGAGGTTACTGGTGACCACTGATGTCTAACTGCACCGATACTGATAAACTCATGCTAAATTCAACCAGAAAATCATTAGTTCATATTGAATTTCATGCGTCAAAAGTATATTTGTGTTAAATATATAATATAATTATTTTATGATTTGACAGTGCGCCATTTTGAGGGATCTTTAGAGTTTGGGGTGCCACCTGGATAGCTGTCTTATTTGGCTCCTTGAGAGTGAGTAATTTAGAATTTACTGCTCAAATGAATTATACTTGTAGTCAAGGAGTTTATGATCCCAGAATTGTATAGTTTTAACCCCCAGCCATTTTTCAAATCTCAGTATTATTTTTTTTTTTACAGTTTCATTGCTGAATTCTCATGAAGATTTTTTTTTATGTTTGCAGCCCTTTTTCTCAACCAAAATCATGAAAATAAACTGAAATATGATGGAATTCTAAATGCTTCAAGTGTCCTGACGCAGTTGAACCATTCCTTTCCTCTCTGTGAAGCTGAAATCTTGAATTATAAAGCCTTAAATGAGGTAACACATAAGTAGCCAGATTTGGCTTCTGCGCAAAGGAGTTAAGGAACTGATCTGAATCAAATTGCAAACTTCTTTAAAGCGAAAATAAAATGCTGCTCAATGTGTCAGTATTGTGTATTGCTGTAAAAAGGATCAGAGATTTTGTCTGAAATATAAACAAATGCATAATGCGAATGCTTACAGTCAAGTCCTTAAATATTTGGGCTTCGACAGTGTTTTTGACATGTTAGCTGTAAACCAGTGTGTTGGAGTTGAAATGAAAGAATGGACATGAGCTTAAAGTCTCAGTTTTTGGCGTTAAATTTCAGGGTAAATTACACCCAAATCAGGTGAATGATGTCGGTGGCACTGCACTTTTTATTTTATTTTATTTAATTTTTCGGTAAAAAAGTTCAAATTGATTGATTGTCAATCAGGCATAGTACGTGGAAACAGGTTGAAAATTCTAGCTATAAAAAAGTCACTGCCTCCCCTGACTGCACGTCTCTGATTCGTACGCATTTCTTCTCCTCCTTGATGAACGTTATGCTTCAGTAAATTATTTTTGTAAACTGTCCTCTAAAATATCACATGTATTAATTGGATTCTTGGGGAATCATGAGAAGCGCAGAAGCTCTGCGATCTATTTATATTTTGGACCACAAATAGCGGCACCTCATTTTTTTTTTTTTTTTTTTTTCAGTTTGGCATCTCCAATCCCACCTGAATTTGGAATGCCCAATTCGAGAACTATGTACAAGCCTTGCTCGTATATAACCCCCTGTTGCCAGCTCAGGAGAGAGAGACAGTTCACGGCTTTCCTCCGAAGCATGCGCCTGTAAGCCCCTGCATCTACACTCATTGGTCGAAACTATCGCAAGTTCAGAACGAGGGCGGAGGATACCCGAACATGAACAAGCTCAGAATCTCACTGACGAGCGCCCAGCTGGCCAACAGGAGGCGCTTGAGCAACGAACAAGGCAATCTTTTTTTTTTTTTAAATTTCCTTCCCAGCAGTCCCTTCCCAATTTGCATTCCCACAGTGTGCGCTGTTCTGAAAAAGCTGCCGACCACTGCTGGTTGGTACGACCGGGGATCGAACCAGCTCCATAGTAGTCACTACTGCATCGCAATTGCAGCGCCTTAACCGAGTGAATCAGTTTTGATTATTTATTGTTTTATTACAATTGGAAAACACATTATGGGTTTGTAGGATATCTTCAAAAAATAAAGCAGAATGCTTGTGACTAACAGGTCAAAGTTCAATAAATCGTTCAGCAAGCAAACTACACTTCTTTAAAAGATTTCCATGATGGTATGATGTGTTCTCTTTTCTAAAAAAAGAACGGTCGTAACCCATCGTTATGTGGATTTTTTTGTCTGATAAATAACATTTATGATAACATAATTAATGATGGTGCAAGGGCCTATAATTTGCCCCCTTTGAATCCTCCGAAATGACTTTTTAAATAAATAAGAAGTTACGTACTAAATCCATCAGGGTTAAAATACAACATAATTATTGCCAGCTGAAACATAGGCTTTTAATCGCTGCAATAATGATCCGGTCGTAGTATTTGTTTATTTGAATCCAAACAGCAACTACTTTTGGGCAGGCGGTGTAGAACGCAAATGATCCGCTATACAATTTGAATTATCGAACAAGAGAATAAAACAAATCTCGCTGCTTAAGTTACCGCAGAAGTCCAAACCATTCAATGTCATTAAAAGAAGACTGATAAATTGCAGTTTTAAAAATACACGCTTTTAAATGAAAAGAAAATAGAGCAACACTGCTAACTTCACAAAACGCACCAATTTCGTTCAGAGATTTACTAACAGACACACAGACGCAGTATATAGAATGAGCCTGCATAGGTTCCATACCAATTGTGTTACGTATAAAACATATAGCATATAAAACCTGTAAAACGATAGTATGAAAAGTGGAATTTGGGCTTTTAATTGAATGTTTTTTTTAACCCGTTTTGTAAATATCAAAGAATTATGTCTCCCCCCCAGAGGGAGAGGGGAGACATGTTGTTTTAGGCTCGGTTCCCGCTCGCGTTTGCGTTCGCGTCGGTGTTACCACTTCATTTCCGGAGCGTAACTCCAAAACCGTTTGCAAGATCTTAACGAAACTTTGCATACTTACTATTCAGGTCCTGAAGTGGTGCCTTTTGGTATGTGCCTGTCTGTCTGTCTGGATGTCATCAATTCCTGTCCAGAGCACAACTCCACAACCGTTTGTATGATCTTAACGAAACTCTGCGCACTTACTACTCAGGTCCTGCAGTAGTGCCTTTTGGTACGTGCCTGTCTGTCTGTCCATCTGTCTGTCCATCCGATGGGTTAGGCAGGGATGGGGGGCCGGAGGGGAGACGTACGTTTTTACAAGTAAAAACACATTCTAGTTTTCCTTTGGAATACGTTGACAGGATCTTGTATTCTGTATGTATTCTGTATGCTGTATTCTGATGCCATTTTCTCATGCTTGCTGTGGACAGACTATCTTCTTGCTGTTATATGCTAGTATTATACCAACAAAGAATCAAATAAAGTTGGTTTTCTGTTCTTTGAATGATTTTGAAATTTTCATGTTTGTGTCACACTTTTGTTACCCAGTATTGTGAAAAGACACATTGCAAAGCCCTCAAATTAAAGCAGAAAGACTACACTCTAAACACATCTTTTTTTTTTCAAATCCATTATGTGTACGGAGGTGTACAGATCTGAAATAATTAAAATTATGTCACTGTACAAAATATAGTCTCATGCAAATTAATTGGATAAAGGTGCTTGTCAATTGAATGAGCTGAATGGAATGCAAATAGCCGTGCCAAGTGATGGACGTTTTACATAATCACCTCAAAGATTACTGTATAGTACCTTTTAGCCACATTTCATTGATTTCCTTGACTTGTATGATGCAACTAATGTGATTGCATCATCAGCACGGTACTGTAACTGTGTTGGACTGGCCTAGTAATTCACCTGACCTCAATCCCATTGAGAATCTCTGGTCCATCATCAAGTCAAGGCTGCAGCAAAAGGACTGCACCACAAAAGCCTAAGTCATCAATGTAGTTGTCCAGGTGTGGCATCACAATGAAGAAATCAATGCAACCTGCAAAAACCTGGTCAGCTCCATGGCAAAACGGGTGGAACAGCTTATCAAGAATCGGGGAGAACACATCTCGTACTGGGTGCTGAATGTAGATGCCACTAAAGTAATAAAAAGCCTGAAAACCTTTGTTGTTTGGTTTTTCCCACTCCAGCCTGCTTTATTCACTTAATTTGTACAAGACGGTTCTCATGGACCTGACTGCATGTACATTATTCATCGAGAACTGTAATCACGGAGTACAGGTGGTGGTAAGGACGAGCCATACACAATACTTATAAATGCTACTATTTCCTTAGGTCAAACTGTGGACAGTTTTAGGCTGGCTCATGAAAATACGTAAATTCAGCTTATGCAGATATGCGTCATTGTCCTTAGAGCTAGTGTTCCATTGTCTTTCGCTGTAAGTGCTCCATGGAAACTTGGAGTTGAAGTATACTTTAGTGTACTGAGGAGAATTGTCTTTAAAAAAACGAGTCGGATTGTTTTAAAAAAAGAAAAAAAATGATGAGCCAAAACATTAAAACTCCTCACAGATGCCTTAAATAATGTTGATTATCTCATAACAACTGCACGTGCTCAGGTCTGTGGGCAGTAAGTGAACAGTCGGTTCTCCTATTCCATGTACTGGATGTGGGGAAAGTGGGAACTGAACAACTTTGACACAAGCTAGATCGTTATGGCCTGACAAGTGGGTTAGAGCATCTCTGAAGTGGCAGGACTTCTGGGGTGCTTTCTGTCAGCAGATGTGAGTACCTACTGACAATGGTCCAAGGACCATGACCCGGCGAAGGGGTATAGGGTGCCCAAGGCTCATGGATGCACGAGGGCTATGAAGGCCACACACACGCACACAGACGCACACATAGAATCCCAGGGCATCGAACTGAGGGTCCATGTTCCATTCACGGGTACTCAAATTGCACAACAATATAAATGCTTAACTGGTTTGTTTGTAGTATTTTCGGTATAATTATCCACTAAATATTCAACAGTCGTTTTCAAAGTCTTTTTCTGACTGAGAATCCTTGCACCATTACGCACGAGCACTGAGACACGCAGCAGTGCTAACGCTAGATGGGGGTGCATGAGGTGTGTTCTTGACTCACTCTTCATGTGAGCAATGAGGCAGCGGGTAACTTGTTAATTGATGTAGCGTAGTGGTTAGAGCAGTGCGCTCTCCAGTGGGAGACTTGGGTTCAAACTCCAGATTGGCATGCACTCATTATAGGCAGTAGAAGCATTATTCTTATATAAATAATTGTTTGTTCTTTTTACTTTTTCCATTCTTTACTTTATCTTTGTATTTATAATTTTGTTTATTTGCTTTTTTAAAAAAAATAAATCTGCTCCTGTGGAGTCAAACTTCATTTCCTTTGTATTTTCTTTGAATGGGAAAATGTATACAGGACTGGCAGAAATAAATATTTAAAAATAAAAAAAATCAAAAATTAAAAGGATTAAAATATGGTTGTATTTGGATGGAATGTATGCCTGTAGTGACATATAAATGAAATTAAATTAGTTTTACCATTTGGTACTCGAGAAATCTGAAATGGCACACCGTGCCTTAAAAGGTGCCTGAACTGCCAGTTTGGAGAAGCCACCCAGACATTACTGTCTAATTTTGCTTTGATTGACTTGGAATAAATTGGAATAAACTTTGGCACAGATAATCATGAGATTCTGTGTTGTAATTTTTTAGTGGTTTCAGACTGCAGCTAAATAATTTCAAAATGGACATAAGTAAATTTTTGTTAGGCGGAAATGAGATCTGTCATTTATGCTGTGTTCCATCTTCATTTACTCTGACTCAGTGATATATATATACAGATAATTACACCAGGGCAGAAATCCCCAAGGTGTTAACCTTTATTATGATACTAAGATTATTTAAATGGACCATGTAGCTGTAGAGATATACTCACTTTGGGCATGTCACTTTTGAGCCAAAGGCTCAGGGCTTAAGAGGTTAAATGCAATGGCATAACGGAAGGTGCTCTCTGAGATTGTTCGTAGCCACATTGTGGTCTTGCATGATGCTGACGAAGTTCAATGCTGCCATCGCACTGTAAGAAACACCATCAAGCCTTTCAAAGAGACTGGTTTGCTGAAAAGTACTGGCAATAGAGGTCCAAAATGGAAGTTAAGTGCTTCTGATGTTCGATAATTTGTGCATTACAAGTTTAAAAAAAAATGGTGGTTGACAGCACGACAACTCCGTGATGATATTAATAGCACCAGAAGTGAAGAGATGAAATTATCAAGATCTACTATTTCCTGAACTTGTGTGAAAATGGACTGATTAGTCGTGTTGCTGCCAAGAGCTGGCAACATCAAAAAAGACTCTAATTTGCCAAGAACGTCAAAGATTGGACACCAGTGGCCTGAGAACAAGTCCATTGGACCACTAAATCAAAATTTGAAATGTTCTCACCTAAACGCAGAATCTGTCTGCACCATAGAGTTTGAAAACATTTCAAAAATGACTGTTTAACTCCTTCAGTAAAACATGGAGTTGGTAATATTATGGTTTGGGGTGCAGTCTGCTCAAAAGGAGCCGCTGATCTCATTAAATTCAACGGAATTATAGCTCAAAGAAAGTATCACAGCATCCTTTTGTGGCATGCATTACCATCTGGAAAGAAACTGATTGGTCACTGATTTTATTTTCAACAAGATAAGACCCTAAACACACTTCTTAGTAGTGCCAGAATTATCTCAGTCGGAACAAAACATCTGGTGATATAAACGTTATGATTTGGCCTGCCCAAAATCCAGACCTTAATCCGATTGAGCAAATCTGTCGTAACATCAAAAGAATCTCTTTGGAATGAATTTAAAACCATATGGAATGGTTTAGCAAGTGAGAAGAAAAAATGTGAAAAATATGCCTGAAAAATTAAATGCTGTAATTAAAGCAAAGGGAGCCACACTAAATATTAACTTTTTTTACTCAAAAAGACATTATTCATTTTGTTTTTACTATATAATCTGTTCACTTATTTCCATCTAAATGATCCAATATTACATGAAATAAATACTTGAGTAGTACTTGGTTTCTGATTTAGCTTAATTTTGTTTAGAGTATAATCATCACTGCTCACGACTGTAAATTGTGGTACTTGACAAAGGTTTGCAAAAGTATTCCTGAGCCCATGTGGTAATAACACTTATAGATAAATTATGTTCCTTTATGCAGTGCTGTCTGAGTTATCAGAGATCAGAGGTATTCAGCTTTAGGCTGTTTTATACTTGTAAGACTTGTCTGTAAACAGTGTCTGATGACCAAAATTATGTCAGAGAGAAGTGTTGTCAGATGGTGTCTTGTATTTCAGTTATCGCTGTCTATGCAATCTCATATTGTAGCCTTTCTCTTTGACACAATGCTACGTGTCATGATAATTAATGGTAACGTAGCTTATGGTTGCCTATTTGCTCAGTAAATTAATTCAGTTAATTGTCAGATTCTTAGTCGGAAACAGGTTGAGAGTTAACCTGCATTATGGCAGTGTTACTGGTTGTAGACGGAGTTTTATTTTTACATAAGCAAACTAAACATGTGGACCTCAGTCGGGAAAACTGCATTTTTTTAAAACGTTTTCTCGGGCTGGATGGACCGAGAGCTTGGTGGTTGTCACAGAGGTAGAAAGTGGATAGAGTAGCATTTGCAAAAAAGATTGGTCGGTTATGGATATAGAGAAAAGACAACAGTTACAATGGAGGCGACAGACACTTTGTTTAAAGCATAAAAGAATCTGTATTGTCCGACACTTTCCTTAAGATGTCTGATGACACGTCATACAATTATGAAATGGCCTTGAGGCTTGTGCCCTTGCACCTCATGCACATAAAATCCTCTAGAATCTGTGAATCTCTTCATCATATTACAACAGCATCGGGCGATTTAGCCAAGTTCCTCGCTATCTTTCTTTGGGGAGCATTGTTTTTAAACCTCTCAATGATTTTGTCCCTCATTTGTGGGCAAATTGGCGATCCTAAGCCATTTTTGCTCCTTTAGGACTAGGCCTTTCTTGGATGCACATTTGTACCTAATTTTGATTAGTCTCCTGCTGACATCAGCTGTTTTAAATTACATCATCGTTCACATTTTTTTTTTCTTACCTCAGTACTAGTCCTAAATTGCCTTTTTTGGAATGTGTTGTAGGATTGAAGGGTACCAATGGATGCATATTTACTGACAAAATGAAGTTGACCGGACAAAGCATTAAATAAATACAAGTCAAAATAAATTTATGAATTTATTTTGGTTTCAGATTTCATATGCATTATCCATTACACCACAAGTTTTTCTGAGTTGGGGTTGTATATGTCTAAGATGATTTATTTGGGGACCTATTGTGTCTATACTTCATATACTGTTATGAGAGAAGCCACACTCACGGTTCCCTGTTGATTTCCATTTGTAGGCCACATTACTGGAAACAGCAACACCACATTTATTTCTAATGGACAGGTGATGAACTTCAGCGGTGACGTCATCGTGGTGTATGTCAGTCAGAACTCTCAGAGCAGTGGAGGAGGTACAGATGAGGCCGTCTGCAGCCCAGTCCAGGAGGAGTCCAATGAGGTTGACTTCCAAGGCATCAGCAATTCCAAGATGAACACTGTGCCACAGGAGGGTGTGCTTCACCCTTTACAAGAAGAAACACAACAGCAATCTACAGCTAATCATAGCACCCTGCCTGTTTAGGAGGAAACCAATGACTAGCTCCAGAGGAAGCATGCATGAAAAAATACCCAAGTAACCACTGGTTCATGGGATTCGGAAATGTATAGATCTATGCTGGATCATATTTTGTGTTTCACGTTTCAAATTGTTCTAATTGCATTCATAGTGCTTCGTGAAGATAAATGCTGTGCATTTGTTGAAAAATATATGTATATATTTTTGTTATTATCATTTATTCATTTTCCCAGGTTGCCTAGCCTCAGACATGTTCAATGAAATGTTAAAAAGGGATCACTTGCAAGGTCAAAGCTGATCTTGTCTTTTGAAAATGTAGTCGAAGAGCCTGAGGCTAAAAGTACTTTAGTTACATTCTCACACTTCATGGGGTGAGGATTGGATAATGTCTTTTATTGTTACCCAAGCTGATTTTCTCAGTTTTCTCTAAATGGAATTGGTGACTTATGTATCTTTAACACTGGGGTCTTCAATTAATCTTCCTGTTTTGATTGCAGTTTTCTGATGATGCAGTTGGGTAGAATCGGTGGTGTCTGAGTTTAAAGTTGATCAAACTATTTTATCCCTCTCTGTAGCACAGATTTAAGTTCAATTTTGAGTTGCTTTTGAATACAAATGTTTTGAATGAAAACATGTATGAACCAGGTTAATAATTTACAAATAGCTGGGGTTTTGCTTTTTCCTGAATTTGGATGACTTTAACAATGAAAGCAATCTGTGATTAGGATAAATTTGAATCTAAAATAATGTTAGAAGAATTCAGAATTATTGAGTAGAGTTGACCAGCTATCCTGGTCATAAGAAGGCTTAGTGCTTCTTTTGGTCTCAAGAATTAGCAGTAGAAATGGAACAAAGGGTTTCTGAAAGAGGAGAAAGAAAAAAATAGTTTTTTTGAAAGCTTGCTGAACATGGTTATTTACATTCAAATCCACAAGTATTTGGTCAGTGACACAATTCCATCATTTTGGCTTTGTACACAACCACAATGGACTTGAAATGAATCAGTCAAGATGTGCTTGAAGAACAGACTTTCAGGATTGATATTAGGGTTTTGCGAAAAATATTACATGAACTATGTAGGAATTACAACCATTTTTATAGATAGTCCCTAGAATTTTAGGGGTCCAAAAGAATTAAAATACACACTAATATAATCATAAATTAAATAGTCATTTTAAATACTTTGTAGCAAATCCTTTGCCATTAATAACTGCCTTAAGTCTGGAATCCTTAGACATCATCAAATTCCAGGTTTCACCCCTAAAGATGCTGTTCTTGGCCTTGACTGCAGCAATCTTCAGGCCTTGCTGGTTCTTAGGGCATTTTGCCTTCAGTTTTACTTTCAGTAAGTGAAAAACAAGCTCCTTTGGATTCATAACAGGCAGATGACTTGGCCAGTGAAGAAAATTCATTTCTTGGCCTTAAAAAATTGGGTTGGTTTTGAAGAGTGCTTTGAGTCATAGTCCATCTGCACTTTTAAGCACCTTGAAATGAGTTTTATAGTATTTTGCTGAACCAGAGCCGACAATATAGCCCTATATCATCCATAATTTATCCTGCTGCTTTTGATAGCGGTCACATCAGCTATAAGTACAACAAAGCTGGTTCAGTTGGCGGCAGTACATGCCCACACATGGCCACATGTCACAGATGAGGTGGTATGAACAGTTCCTTCCCTTCTCCATACATAATTATGTCAAGTTTTTCTTCATCTCATCTACTCTTAAGATTTTGTTCCAGAACTGTACAGGCTTTATTGAAATGTGTTTTGGTAAACACCCTGATTTTGCGTTTTTCAAAGTATTACACCATGTGGTAACCTGTATCTATTTACTTTTCTTTTGATTGGTGATATTGACTTGGATATGTTTAGCTCCTGGAGAGTGTTCTCGATCTGGCCAACTGTTCTGATAGGATTTTTCATCACCTGGGTAAGAATTCTTTTGTCACTCTCCACAGATGTTATCTATGGTCTTCCAGGCCTTTTGGTGTTCCTGAGCTCACTGGAGCATTTTTCCTCTTGAAGAATTAACCAAATAGTTGATGTGGCCACTAGCTAAAAAATCAGCTTGCAAAAAAAAAAGAAAAAAAAAAGCTAAATGCAAAAATGGAACAAAAATGCATCTATAAAAATGTTCAAACCTATTTCTTTTTGAGTCTATCCACACTGAATCCAAAACTTTTGCATATTGTTGTCAACAATCATTGCACACTTTTTTTTTGTCCTTGGTGTTAAAATACCTTAATAATGGTTTCCTTCACTAGTAGTGGCTGCTGTTTTGAATTCATATGGAGAGTTTTCAGCTACATATTCCAAATGCAAATTCCTAGCTTTCAATCAAGTCTATACATTTTAATCTGTTCACTTGTAAATAAAATAATAAAGGGATAACACATACCTGGCCATGGAACAGCTGTGTAACCACATGTCCAATTACTTTTGGTCCTTTAAAGGGGGGTGTCTTATCAAAAGTGGTGTAATTCCTACACCATTCATTCATTTTGGATGTAAATGCCCCCAAATTTAACCTGAAGGTCGGCACTTCAAGGTCACATTCATTATTTAGTTTCTACTCCAATATGGTGTAGGGGACAGCTAAAGTAACAATAACATTGTTATGACAATGTATAGAGCTGACACTGTGTAATGGTTTACTGTAATGATACAGATACATAGGGAGGCCTGTGGAGATTTTTCTAGGCCACTCGAACTTTTGCTGTTATATATGTTTTAACAATAGCATTACACGGAATGCCCCTGACATAATTTCATCCCAAAAATCACTTTGCAGATCAATCACAACAGATACTATGCTAAAAGTTTTAATGAATGAAAATTTACCTGCAGAGTCGCTCACTAACAGTCTTGAATGAACAAACATCCTCTTTGTGAACTGAATTTTGTATTAGTAACTCCTTCATTTAAAAGGCATTAAAATAAGAAAATATTTATTTTACATTTCGGTTTCCTGCCAAATTCAGCGAGGTGGTTAAAATGTGAACATCTGTCATCTTGCAGCCTCAGTGTCAGCCTCGGTTTTTCCAGGAAAATCTGTCAGTAGACCAAGTAGTGTAATATTTTTGGAGAGCCTTGCTTTTTTGAATCACCATAGTGTTTAAACTAAGAATTTATCTGGTTGAAAATAAACACTTTAATCAAACCAAAGATGGATACCTGATGTTTGAAGAGCTGCAGTAGCGCAATGTATGATATTTCATTTGACCACATGCATTGCACAGCCCATTGTGGTATGACCCTACTGAAAGCTGGATCATAGTCATTGCATTCAGAGTGCTTTGAGAAGATTAATGCTGTGCATTTGTCGAAAAATATGCGTATATATTTTTTTATTATAAATTATTAATTTTCCTGGGTTGCCTAGTCTCAGATGTGTCCAATGAAACGTCAAAAAGGGTTCACTTGCATAGTCAAAGCTGATCTTGTCTTTTGAAAATGTAGTTAAAGAGCCTGAGGCTAAAAGTGCTGAAGTTTAATGCTCACACATCATGAGGTAAAGATGGGATAATGTCTTTTATAGTTAACCAAGTCGACTTCTCAATTTTCTCAAAATGGACATTATGTGACGTAGCTACCTTTAACACTGGGGTCTGCAATTTATCTTCCTTTTTTGATAGCAGTTTTCTGATTATGCAATGGGGTAGAATTGGTTCTTCGTTTAAAATGAGTAAAATTTTATTTTACATTTAAGTTTCCCCCCTAGTTCATTGATGTGGATAAAATGTGGACATCTTTCGTCTCTCATTCTAAGTTTTTTAGACCAAGTAGTGCAATATTTTTGGAGTGCCTTGCTTTTTTGAATCACTGTAATGTTTAAAGTAAGAATTTATCTGGTTCAAAATAAATTCTTTCATCAAACCAAAGATGGATACCTGATGTTTGAATAGTCGCAGAAACGCAATGTAAGCTATTTCATTTGACCGCATCAACAAAATTGTGCAGCTCGTTGTGGTTTGGTTTGGATCCCATTGAAAAGCTGATAAGATCCTTCACTTAGAAGTTTAAGGTAGCATCAAAGAAATGCTTACTGCTGTGGGGACAGAACATAACCTACATTAAGCACATTTGAGTTTGTAAAAACAGGAAGTTACAGCTGACTCGCACATAGTTTGCATCAGGGCCATGTGCTCTGGTTTGCATGAGCCTCTCTGATTTTTTTTTTTGATCAAGGTCTTTTCTATTTTCAAATATATAGGAAAAAATAGACAATCTGAACACAAAACAATCAAACCAAGTTCCTAACACCCCAACCCCCCAAGTGAGCCTCACTGATTTAGCGGTTTTTGGTGTGCTATCTGATTTCAAGGGATTTTCTGGACTTGCTTGTGCTATTGTGCCACCCAGTGGTTGTAAGAATGCATTACATAGTTCAAAAGTTCTTATACTATCGGAGCAGTGAGTAAAATGTTGTGTCAATTGGTCATGCAACAGATGTATTACACTTCTACTTACAAGTTTGCCACTTTATGTCACCGGTAGCTCACAATGATATGGGCACCATATTGTGTACAACACAAACGGCATTGATTCACTGTTTTTCAGAGGAAATATAATGCTGAAAGAATACCTTGGTCAGATCAAGATCACTGGAATTGCCTGTTTTTGGTGGTCTTTAAGAATCTCCCAGACTCACTGAGAACAGAATTCTTGTGTACCTCCCCTTGAACCACACATTTAATTCTTCATTTGAAACCACAATTGTGAAAAAAGTTGGCACATTGTTGGACATTCAAATGAAAAAAGGAATGGATTGAAAAGTCCATTCAGCTTCTTCTATCTCGAAAACACTACTCATAGATGGCGTAACCAAAGTCATGAACTAATTTTTTGACTTGTGAATTTAATTATTCAATAGGATACACTTATTTCAAATCTGATTACGGCTATAGTCTCTTAAAAAAGCTGGTGCTGGGGGCAGGTTAGGATTAATAATGATGTGAGAAGTTGTAATAATAGAGTGATGTGAAACAGGTGATGGTAAACCAGTGAGCTAATAGTGTTATGCTTGGGTTAGAACAGGGGCAGAAGCACAGCGATACATGAGCGGAATGACGTGACCCTTTCAAACCTGCCACACCTGCTGTGTTTCAGTTGCATGCAGAGCGGTTACTGCACAGCTACAGAGACAAAGTTAACACCACAGTGAGAAAAGTGGGCTCGCATATGTTACTTAACTGATGCGTGAAAGGCAGACACTATTTCTGTAATACATGGAGCAAACAGTATTTAAAAAGTGGCCTATGTATGAAGTAAAATACGTGCATAGGATAGATTTTTATTGTGAAAGCTAAGTGTTTTTGGTAACACAGAAACAGTTACTTCCATACCAAATGAAAGTTGCTTGACTGTATGTTTGTACAGTTGACCAGTGACGCTCTGGCTTCTGCAAACATGGATCAGCCTCAATTCATAGCAATGGGTCTGTAAAGTATTTATGAAAAGGATTAAACTTATTGAGTGCATTTCTCAGGGCACAATAAACACAGAAATAAATGTTTGAATTTTAGAGCAAGATATTTTGCCAACTGTATCTGTTTAAGAGACAATCCTGCATTTTCCACCAAAACTACACCAAGCCAGTTCCTGTTCGGATTACAAGTGCATGCCTGCATAAGCGGATAGTGTGACTATTTGATTGGCCTGCCTACAATCCTTATCTGACTCATTATGAATGTATGATGCATCATGAAGTAAAATACTTGGGAACGAAAGTCCCATACAATTGCTCAGCTGAAGACCTGCATAATGATGGAATGGGGGAAATTCTGACTTAAAATGTTTTTGTTTTTTTGTTTTTTTGCGTCTGGACACTGTTGCTGTCAACACACAGCATATTTTCAATAAGCAATGAAAATCACACGTTGGAACATCAAATAATGTTTTGTTGTACTATTTTCAATGTAGTAAAGGGTGAATGAACTTTTAAAATCAGTCCTTTTTGATTTTATTTGCATGTTTTATGATGTACCATCTTTTTTCAGAATTGGGGTTGTACATGGTTTAAAATTCTTAAAACAGAACTGCTGCTTCTATCAGAAGGCAGTTTTGCAAATTTGTTTGATTTTCTTTTTTTTTTCATTTTTCAATAATCATATTTTACGATTTATAAACTCTTTTCCAAATAAGTGTGGATTGGTTTATTGAAATTTTGTTGTTTTCCACCATTCATGAAGCATTATGAGCTAATTAAATTTGTCATGATCCCTGCTGCATGGCAGATCAGCACTAGCTTGCACTATCAGGGTTTTGCCTGCTGGATGCCAAACGGCTGTCCAGCGCACTATAAAATCAGGATAGGACTTAGGTGCAAGGCTATGGAGTGAATGTTTAATAACAAAAGAGTGAAACACAAAACAAAAGGGAAGTGATATTCCAACTGAATATAAAACAAATACGAAGATAAACAATACCAAAACCTGAGTAAAACTAAAGAAAGGTGAAGAGTGACTGTTAAAACCCATTGACCAGCAGTGGAAAAAAAACTCAGCAAAGTTTAAGGCTTAACTCTAGCTCCAAACCTTAAACCTAGCCCTAAACCTAACCAAAATTTAACCTTGTACCTTACCCTAATTGTCAGTTTGGTGGATGGAAGTAAGTGACGATCCCTAAAAATGCAGCCTTCGAAGGATGCAGCCTAGGCTTTGAGATGCACCCCCAGTCTCAGTGATGGCCTGGTAGGAGGAGGTGTGCCACCTTTAACGTCATGGCTGTATGGTGGGTGGTAAAAACAATCAATACATTTCTACTGAACTGATGTACTGGAGAGTGTGAAAACAACTGACATTGTATAGTATAGTGTTTAATACATAGAAATCCAAAACTAATTGAGAAGTATGGTGTGATTGAATAAAGCAAAGGAATCTGTGCAACTGATTAAAGGCTGTCATGGAGAATTGAATGAGGATATTGCAACTGTGAGGACTGCATATGGTTACTGTCAGGTTACTTGATAAGGGATGGAAAATGGGGGAAATAAAACAGAAAGAAGAAAATCAAGCCCATTGTAGCAGCACAATTTTTGGTTTCAATCATTTATCAAAAATTGTGTCATAAGTCAGGTGAAATGCAGTCACAATTATGTTATATTATCATTGTAGCCCTGGACGATGTCAGGTGGCTACTATGGATTCATGCGTGTCCTCTCCGCTGCCGCTGTGTTCGCGTCCTTAGACGCTTCCTTGTGGACGCTGTACAGGCAGTAATTTTTGACCGATTACTTTCATATTTAGTATGAACATGTGTTATACTTCACTTATCGCACCTATCAATTTTGGTTGCCATGGCGACAGTATTGGCTGACTAATGCGCAAAAAAGGGGAGAAGTGGGCTTTTGGGGGCTACGCCCATCTGGTTGCGGCCGACTGGACTGTCTAGTATTATAATGAATTCCATTGTTTAGGCACACAAGGCTCTTTCAGGGATGCAACCGCCGAATTAGTTGACCCAGTTTCGCAATGATCACATGGATACACTGAACTTTCCACAGTTTTGTGATCAACAAGAAATCTTTGGAAATGACTTTCATGGGTAAAGCCCATTCAATTAGTATGGTAATTATACAGTACATAAAATTGACTGAATGGGAGTGTTTTTCATTATGTAGTATTTCCATCCATGGCACACTGGGAATTAAAAGCTGCATCTGGGACAGCCTGTGGTGTAGCTTGGCCGTTTGTTACTTTGGAAACTTTTCGAGTGCCAACGCAGTGAAGATGGATGCTCTCAGGTAAAACTAATTAAAAATATAGTTGCAAGGAATTGTATGTTAAAATGTAAAATGATTAAGTATTGCAGAAGAAGGAAATATAAATAAGGAAATAATAATCACACACAGAATGCCTGAATAAATTAAATAAAATTATTGTTACTGTAAAACACTGCATAAACCTTACTGCATTTAAATAAGGTGCCAAAGTTTTAAATCCTTCAAGTCTGCTTCTGCCTGAATATTCAAGATAAATGGCACAAGACAATTATTTTGAAATTGATTTTTCAGTTCAAAAATATTTAGACAAAGACACAACTTTAAAAGGAAGGGAAAATGGTACATATTCAGCGCAACAATCCAATTTTCAGCTGTCAGCTTTGATTTTAGGCATATTGAGAATATGCTGCTGGAATTAAACCATTTAAATTAAAATTGTGCCTGGTCTGGAATTTTACCATTGTTGTCATAATGCTACAACTGAATGTTCAGGCATGTTTTTGGCAAAAGCTGGTCATCTGATGCCAGACTGGATGGGAAAACAGCAATTCTGACGGGAGCCGACACTGGCGTTGGGAAGGAAACTGCAAGGGAGCTGGCTAAGAGGGGTGAGTGCTAGATAATGGAAATTGAAGTCAGCTATAGTTCCTGTCAACTCAAGGGCAGGAAACTTGCAGTAGTTTTCACAGATCCTGTAATTGACTTGACTCTCTTGATCACAGGAGCTCGTGTGATACTGGCGTGCCAGGACATTTTGATGGCTGAATTAGCAGCCAGAGAAATAATCAGGGACATTCGAGAAGTCAATGTTATTCCAAGGCAACTGGATCTCGCAGACACCGAGTCCATTTGCGAGTTTGCTGAGCAAATCTACAACTGTAAGTCTCTCTGTTGCATATTATTTTCAGTGCACCCCCACCCTTTAGCTGCTGATGTGTTAACTGGCTGACTCAGTTCTCAGTATCAATTGAACAGCTTTTGACTTTCCAATTTTTATCACTTTGTTGAAAGCATAATCTCAATACGGATTTTGTGGAAGAGGCTGATTTACTGGTTTGCTTGCTTTGCAGCGGAAAGTTCATTGCACTTTCTCATCAATAATGCTGGTGTTACAGTCTGCCCATACTCAACAACTGCAGATGGTTATGAAATGCAGTTTGGAGTCAACCACCTAGGTATGCTTAAAACAAGGGGAAAACTGTCCATGATGTATTGAAGAAATATACAGCAACAAAAATGGAAATTGTAAGATTTCAACTCAATGTTTTAAAAACAATATAGATAATATCATGGGCACTGTTTTATGTGAATTTTTCTTTTTAAATTTGTGCAGTTTCCTTTGTCAAATTATTTTAATGACTATTCTTGTGAATTAAATTAAGTAGTCTAAACATTCAGAATGTACAAACTTTATGAATGTACTGGAGCTCCTCCAACATGTACAACCCCAATTCTGAAATAGTTGGGACAAATTTGTAAATTGTGAATAAAATCAAAATGCAATGACTTTCAAATCACCAGCCAGTATTTTATTCACAATAGAACAGAGATAACGCAGCAAAAGTTGAAACTGAGAAATTTTACAATTTTATCCACAAAATGAGCTCATTTCAAATTTGATGGCTGCTACAGGTCTCAAAAAAGTTGGGACAGGGGCCTGTTTATCATGGTGTAGCATCCCTCTTCTTTTTTAACACAGAGTGGAGGCGTCTGGGCATTGAGGAGACAAGTTTCTTGAGTTTAGCCATTGGAATTTGATCCCACTCTTGTTTAATATAGGCTTCCAGCTGCTGGAGAGTTTGGGGTCTCCTTTGACGGACTTTTCGTTTAATTATGCGCCAAATGTTCTCAATTGGTGAAAGATCAGGACTGCAGGCAGGCCAGTTCAGCACACGGACTCCTCTACTACGAAGCCATGCTGTTGTAATAGCTGCAGTATGTGGTGTTGCATTGTCCTGCTGAAATACACAAGGCCTTCCCTGGAATAGATGTTGTCTGGAGGGGAGCATATGTTGCTCTAAAACCTTTAAGTACCTTTCAGCATTCATGGTGCATTTTAAAACATGCAAGTGTCGCACACCATATGCATTAATGCATCCCCATACCATCAGAGATGCTGGCTTTTGAACTGAACACTGATAACAGGAGGGGTGGTCTTTCTCCTCTTTAGCCCGGAGGACACGAAGTCCATGATTTCCAACAAGAATGTCAAATTTGGACTCGTCTGACTACAGGACACTTTGCCACTTTGCTACAGTCCATTTTTAGTGAGCCTTGGCCCACAGAACACGGCAGCGCTTCTGGATCATGCTCAACAATGGCTTCCTTTTTGCATGATGGAGTTTTAGGTGGCATCTGTGGATGGCACGGCGGACTGTGTTTACAGACAGTGGTTTCTTGAAGTATTCCAGGGCCCATTTAGTAATGTCAATGACAGAATCATGCCGGTGAGTGATGCAGTGGCGTCTGAGGGCCCGAAGATCACGGGTATCAGTAAAGGTCTTCGGCCTTGTCCCTTACGCACAGAGATTTTTCCAGTTTCTCTGAATCTTTTGATGATGTTATGCACTGCTGATGATGAGGCCTTCAAAGCCTTTGCAATTTGACATTGAGGAACATTGTTTTTAAAGTATTCCACAATTTTTTTTACGCAAGCCTTCGCAGGTTGGAGAGCCTCTGGCCATCTTTACTTCTGAGAGACTCAGCCTCTCTAAGACATCCCTTTTATAGCCAATCATGTTACACACCTGACGCCAGTTAACTTAATTACTTGCTAAATGTTCTTTCAGCTGATTCTCTTATATATTAATTGCTTTTTCAGCCCTTTTTTGCCTGTGTCCCAACTTTTTTGAGACCTGTTGCAGCCAGAAAATTTGAAATAAGCTCATTTTGTGGATAAAAATGTAAAATGTCTCAGTTTCAACATTTGAAATGTTATCTATGTTCTATTGTAAGTAACATATTGGCTCATGTGATCTGAAAGTCATTGCATTTTGATTTTTTTCACAATTTACACTTCGTCCCAGTCTGCAATCAGCCTGACATGCATGTTTTTAGACAGTGGGAGGAAACCAGAGAACCCAGAGGGAACCCACGCAAGGGAAGAGCATGCAAACTGCGCACAGAAATACTTTGAGCCATGATTCCTTATGACCACCACGCAGCTGTTACTGCAAGTGTCAGTTTTCATTAGCAATGGGGAATATCAGAATAAGGACTGTCCAAAAATATTCGGTGGATTGTTTTAATATCAGACCTACAAGCTCTGTGTTAACCTCTGCAACGCAACAGATTCAACAACATATTACACATAAATGGGTAAATATGTGGGTAACTTATAAAACTAGGGACATAACAGTTTTCTCTCTCTCTTGGCTCCAAACTCTCTTGGTTCCCTGGCTCTCAGCCAGATTTATCAGAACACCTCTCAGGCAAAGCCTTCACAAACTGTACTGCAAACCTGGGCTGCTAACAAACTGGGGCCAAGCTAACCACAGGGTCTGCCGCTAAATTTTCTAGGTTTATGGGCAGCAAAGTCTTGGCCTATTTACCATCAAACTTTTCCGAAGACCCTGTTGCCGCCAGTGGAAAGGATGCCTTAAAAGGAATGCGGACCTCGCACTACTCATGGGAGAAGACTCCGGCTTGCACAACACAAGGGAATAGACCCAAACCTGAGCATAAACCCACCGGAATGCCATTGAGCATTCTCAGCTCCACTACCGCTCTTCACTTGAAAGCTCACAGTCAATCCCGAAACCATAATGCATATGGATGGATTGGAGTAAGACTGACTGAACATTCAAGGCAGTAGCTGTAATTCTGATTAGTCTTCACTGAGTCTGATGTGAATTTGTGTTTCTGGTTACATTAATTCCCCAGTTATTTTAATAATTTATATTAGCTGTAGTTCTTCTCCAGACTAGGAACCAAATGGGGAGGCAGAGTACAACCCAATAGTAGGGTTAATTGATAGTAATATGTTAAGATAGAGGGTTGGAGTCCAGAGGATCGGAGCCTAGAGCAGAATGACACAGTTTAGCTCAGATGTAGCAGGCAAGGTTGCATGGACGAATCCCATGCCCGGCCAGTGGTTTTCTGGGACAGCTGCCAGATGGAGTGCACACTTTGCCAGAGCCAAAATTTCAGATGGCAGGACAGACGAGGTTAGCAATAACGCAGTCCCAAACCTGATGACTGTAGAAAACTTGTGAAGTAGTTCCCAATTAACTAGCCAGAGGATCAGACTGAAATTTGAATGATTCTGGTCCCAATCCTAGAGACCAAGGGTAAGGCTGGCCATATTAACTGGACTAAGAAGAGAACTTCCCTAAATTACTATCATTAAAGGTTAGAATCATATCCAAAGACATAGAGCTTTACTGGCAAATACTGATTGTTTGTTAAAGGGCATAAAATAAGTGATAATTCATTCACTTCAAACTCAAAGTAGGGGGTATAAATACATCAACACACGTGAGGAAAGGGAAACATGAATAGGACACAGCCAGTGAGGAAACCCCACAAAATGTAAACCACTCAAAAAAGATAATACTTAGAAAAAACATGCAAGCTGCTAGATGGAAGGAGACACAAGACACATTACCCAGGAGACACAAGAGGCATTAACACGAAGATTGTGGCAGTATCCCCTCTCCCCTGATGTGCGCCACCTGCCGACCTAATGGTGGACCCCAGACGCAGGAAATCACAAATGAGGAAGGGATCTAAGATGCTCTGCACCGGGACCCAGGAACGCTCCTTGGGCCGATACCCTACTCAGTCCACCAGAAATTGGTGTCCGCATCTCCTATGCCACACGTCCAGGATCCGGCCTACAATCAATGAGCCCAGGGGGAAGCAGGGAGCTTAAGAGAGGACTGTAGGGAGACAAAGACATGGGTTTAATTCTCAAGATATGAAACACAGGATGGCACTCACCAGGGAGCAGAAAGCCTTGCAAAAGAAGCTGACAAATTGTTGACCACAGTCGGAGACCGCTTCCTGGGTAACGCCATGAACGTGGACCACATCATGTTGTTGGAGCTCAGCAGTCTCCTTAGCTGTGGGTAGCTTAACCAATGGTACAAAGTTCGCTGCCTTCGAGAACCGGTTAATGATAGTCAGGATGACCGTGAACCCATCGTAGAGAGGCAACCCTATGACAAAATCCATGGCTATGCAGGCCCACAACCAGTTGGAAACCTCCTAGAGCTGTAACAGACCGCATGGTTGTTAGTTGCTTGATTTGGAGCGGCGTACAAGCAAAGGCTGCAACAAACTCCAAGGTATTCAGGCAGATGGCTGGCCACCAAAAGCATTGACAAACAAGCGCAATAGGACAGGACCTTGCCTTTCACTCTCTCTGGGATGAAGAGATGATTGGATGGAGTGTCCTGTGGAGAGGGACAGGACCACAACACCTCTTTGACCTCACTGTCCACTTGCAGCTTGGTGGTCACCAGGAAACAACTATCGGGGAGGATGATGTCTGGAGGATCTTCGGACACAGAAGGATGCGGGTAAGATAGGGAGTCAGGCTTAGTACTTTTAGTATCATGGCAGTACGACAATGCAAAGTTGAAACTTGTGAAGAAGAGGGACCGACAGGCTTGCCTGTGATTCAGCCTCTGAGCAGTTGAGAGGAACTCCAGTTTGTGATAGTTTGTCCAAGCGAGGAAGGGTAGCTTGAACCCATCAAATCTGTGCCTTCACTCTTCAAAGCAAGCTTCACTGCTAACAGCTCCCCATCACCAATGGAATAGTTCCTCTCTGCTGCAGACAGCCAATGAGAGAAAAAAGCATAAGGGTGTAGTTTGCCATCATCAGCTCGCTGAGAGCAGACAGCCCCAGCACCCAAATCAAAAGCATTGCCTTCTACAACGAACAGGTACTAGGGTCCAGGAGCTTGAGGATTGGAGCTATGGCTTTCTGAGATAGTTTATGGCAGAAGTCGTCTGGGGGTACCAGGCAAAGGCAGCTGTGATGGACATCAGTGCTGTTAGGGGGCAGCAACTGTTGGGTACCCTTGAATGAACCTGCGGTAGAAATGGATCACCAGAAATCCAGCACAGCATGTACTTTCTGGTGATCCATCTAACCTGTGCCCAGTACTGCAACAAAGCCTAATGAGATAGTGGTGCAGTGGAATTTGCACTTCACTGGTTTTAAGTAGAATTGGTTCTCTAACAATCTTTGAATGGCCAGGCAGACATAGTCCAGAGTCTGAGAAAAGACAAGTACATTGTTTAGGATGTCATTTATGAGGTTCTGGAACAGAGCAGGGGTGTTAGCAAGCTCAAATGGTATAACAAGGTTTCCATAGTGACCTGAGGGGGTGATAAACGCTATCCTCCACTCATCTCCATCCCGCATGCACACCAGGTGGTAAGCGTTGCATGAATCCAGCTTGGTAAAATAGCGGCAGTCTTTGAGATTGGAGAATGCCAAGTCCATCAAAGAAAGTGGGTAATGATTCTTGATAGTGATTACATTAGGTCCCAGATAGTCAATGCGAGGATGTGGAGAGCGGAGACCCTACAAAGTGACCTGCATTCATTTTCAGGACAAACTCGTGCATAGTTCAGTGTTGTGTTGCCATTTTGACAATACTTTTTTTCTTCCGAGATTTCACAATTTACACTAAAGATGAATTGTTTTTATAATATTCCAAATGAAAATATTAATTTTTCTTTCTTGTTTAATCAATCTGTATCGTTTTTGACCAAAGTTGTGCATCAGAGGGGCGGCCAGGTGGTACAGAGGGTAACCCTGCTGCCTCACACAAAGAAGGGATTGGGTTCTAATCCAGCCTGAGGCCTTTCCGTGTGGAGTTTGCATGATTTCCCCGTGTTCGCGAGGGTTTCCTCTGGGGACACCAGTTTCCTCCTGCAGTCCAAAGACATGCAAGTCAGATTACTTGAAGACTCTTAATTGCCCATGGGTATGAGTGTGAATTGTGTGTGCACCCTGCACTGGATTGGAGAGCTATCCAAGGTGTCCCCGCCTTTTACCCCCCGTAATCATGGTGAAGAAGAAGTGGTATAGATGATGGATGGATGTGTGGATGCGCATCAGAGGGTCTACTTAAACACAGGCTGTTGGTTTTTTACTGGTCATTTTCACCAATTAACTTTAAATGAATGCTTGAACGGATCACTTTATAACCATCAAGTATGAAGCTCTGATGACAATAATCAGCTGTCTGCCGTTTGTGATGCAATACAAGGATCTCCCTTTACCATACCATCAACAGCCAGAGATCCATATGAACAGTGGCAGACTGAAAACTGTAGTTTATTATTTTTTTCTTACATTTCCCATTCAGCAAGTTTATTCTATACGACGGGCATAATAAAGAAAAAACCTTTTTTAAAAGTCAGGAAACCTTTATGAATCACTCCTATCATGTATAGGTTTAATGTATCACTGTAGTGAATTATTAGATTATGGGTCAAATGTTTTATGGCATGGTTCATTGAATGTAATCGGTTCTTCAGGGCACTTTTTTCCTCAAGTTCCTGCTGCTGGAACTGCTGAAGCACTCCGCACCCTCCAGAGTGATCAACCTCACCTCCTCGGCACACAAAATGGGCAGGATTCACTTTGATGACCTGAACTGTGAGATGAGCTACCACCCCGTCAAGGCCTATGTGCAGAGCAAGCTGGCTACCATCCTGTTTACCCAAGAGCTGGCCAAGAGGCTGGATGGTGAGGGTGAAAAAATGCATCTCGAGCGCATGGCAAGGCACAATGTAACCTTTTCTACTCAAGAGTATTGCTGGTTCAATTCCCTCATGAGTTTTTGCGGAGGGATTTCCGAGGACTCATCTTTGGGGCTCAAATGTAACTGGATAAACTAACATATTCTTAGATTAAACTGTCATTTTTAACACTTTGTTGCTAATCCTTTGCAGTCAATGCTCTGCCAGGTCTTCTCTGCTGCTGGTTTCGGTTCCTGCATGCTCTTCTACTCTAGGGCTTTTATCTCCTCACTTTAAAATGGAATAATGTATAATAATGGCATAATAATAATAACACAAACCTGGTCATGGAACAGCTGCGCAGCCTTTTGTCCAATTACTTTTGGTCCCTTAAAAGAGGTGATGGAAAAAGTGTTCTAACCCACAATTAGAATATTATTCTCTTAAAGGAAAGCTGAACATCTGCACTGTGAGCTCATATTCATTATATAATTAACTCTCCAATATGTTGTGGTAGACAGCAAAAATTGGAATAACTTTGTCAACGTCTGAAAATTACTGGACCTGATTGTGTTTACATGGATGTTGTTTAGGGTGTAGCCTCATAATAACCATGTAAAATTATAAAATCAAGCATGTAAACCAGCAGTGCATTTTCTGTACATCCTGGCTTAAATTAATCACATCTAACAGGAAGAAAGTGACTTCAGAGGAATTACAGCCAATTTTTTCAGTATGATAGTATCAGTGGCATAAGAAGCAGTGATAATTAATCAGACCATGGAACAACGTGAGTATCCCATGTCACGGACTCAAGTATTTTGGGAGGTTTGTTAAGAAGTAGGCAGGGGAACACCAGATGCAGGATAAAAGAATTTATTAAACACCAAACACTGGGAGAAAAATGGAAAACAGGCCAGAAACAAAACACCGTGCACATGCACTGAACGATGGGAAAACTAAGATGCACTGCCCAAGGCAGGGGGAAACAAAAGTACTCACTCAAGGAGTGGCTAAACTAGAAAAGCAAAAACTGAACCTAACTAAACTGACGGATAACACTGGGAGACTTAAACAAGGGGCAGACAAGACGAGGGCGCAGCAAAATACAAGACTCAGAGAAAACACAAAGGAAATACTCGGAAAGCACAGGAGCTGAGATTTCACAATGTAGAGCTGAGTCTAACACAAAGTTCCGTCTGATGTCTCCTCCCATCTCTGCCACATAAATAGCCACGAGAGGAGGCGGGGACTCGGAAAGCAATCTCGAAAGGAAACAGAAACACATGGGATTAATAAAACAATTACACGAGAACCGGGTTAACAATAATGACTTGAGACAAGACCCTTAGACAGTGAATCAAGCTAGACAGTTTAGATTAAGGCAATCTAAACGTGACGAGTAAAAAGCGCCACGAGAGAAGCAAAGGAAAGCACAGCATTAAACGTAGTTAATCAGGGAAAGCTTAGGCAGGAATTACTAAAGCTGGAAACACTCGCACTCGCTAATGAGTAAATAAAGGTTAATACTATGTGACGAAATATTTACAATCACCCTCAAATAAGTGCTGGTTAGTACGGTTAGTAATTATCCTATCAGAGAACGCATTCACTCAGAGTTTAGCGAGACCAGAATTAAGCACAGGTGGAAGCAATGAATGAAATACCACAGCCGAAACCGAAAGAGGGAACGTGATTGGACAGCGGTATGTCTATGATGCTGAAGGCTGTCACGCGACATCACTGGAGTTTGGGCAAAGAGAGAATCGAACATCAGCCGGCGGGAAATTAAAGCTGAAAAATAAAGCGAGAGTAAAGCATAAGCACAAATAAGCACAAAGACAACACACATGGGGCAGAACCATAACAAGGTTAAATCATAAAATGGACTTTTCAGTCGCATAAATATCAAATCAAGACAAAACAGCAACTTCTTATGGCTGGCAAGTACATAAATAACCACATCCATAAATATGTAGAAAGTTGTTTTTATTTTAGCTGCCTATCTCAGCATATTGGAGTTGAAATAAAAAAAAAAATGAGTACGAGTTCAAAATTCTCAACGCCAGCTTTAATTTGAGGATATTTACATCTGAATTGGGTGAACAGTGTAAGAATTACAGCACTTATTAGATGTGCCTCTCCATTTTATAAGGGACCAGAAATAATTGGTCAGTTGGCGGTCGACTTTCCATGGCCTGGTGTGTGTTATTTTCCATATTACATAATTTAAAAGTAAGCAGATAATAAGTGAAAAGTTGATTTCAAGTGTGACATTTACATGAAGAGATGCTCGCTGAAAGATAAAAAAAAATGTTTTCAGAAAAAAAAACACACTGGTGAGCTCAGGAACAAGAAAAGGCAGGGAGTACCACTGATAACTGTTGTGGACAACATAAGAATTCTTTCCCTGGTAAAAGCAAACCTCTTCACAGCCAGTAGGTGGGCGTACCTGTGTTTGTACAAATGAGACAAAGAACAACTTTTATGAGACAGATGGGGGTAAGACGTATCGAGAAGGGAAGGAACGGCTTATGATCTGAAGAATACCACCGCATCTGTGAAACATGGTCATGTGTAGACAAGTATGGCGGCCAATGGACCTGATACCCTTGTATTTGTTGATGAGGTGACAACTGACAAAAGCAGAAGGATGAATACTGAAATGTATGAGGCTATATTATCTGCTCAGATTCGGCCAAATGCATCAAAACTCATCGGACGGCAGATCAACAACTATACGGAGCATGCTGCAAAAGCAACCGAAGGCCTTTTCTTTAAAGCAAAGAAGTGGAATTTTTTATTATAGCCAAGTCAGAGCAACTGAGAATACATTTCACTCGCTGAAGGCAAAACTGAAGTCTACGGGTTCCTGTTATGATCCAGAGAAGGAAACAGATACAGAATGAGAGTGCAAGCCAATGAAGGCATTTATTGATATGAATACAAAAATGGCAAGAAAGGACAGAGCCCAGAGTAGCAAGGGCACAGCTCAGTTCAGATGGCATAATGGATAAGAGTAAGGGGTGTGTCCGTGCCTGGCTAGTAGCGTCTCGGGGCAGAAACCTGGTGGTGTTCAGCTTTGCCAGAGCAGAAATATCAGACAGCAGGTCTGGAGGGTTAAGCAGGGATGCAGTCTCAATTGTGGAGACCAAAGAAGGATTGGAAGGTGTTCCTAATAAACTGGGCAGAAAACAAACTGGAGGGGCAGGTAAACAGGAAAACGATCCCAATCCTGGAGACTGGGATAAGGCTTGGGAGTTTAATTAATAATCTAATTAATAAATCTTTGAGGAGTACTTCCGTAGGTAACTATCATTAAAGATTACAATAATTTCCAAAGACAATAAACTATTAAATTAGAAAGAATGAACTGACTGGTTGCTTTAAGGCATATAGCAAGGACAATCTAGCAACTCTACTGAACACAAAGTACAGTAATATACACCACGGGAACACATGGGAGTGCGGCACACAAATGGATTACACCATGGAAGGGGGAGACATGCAAGACGCTTAACCAGCTGAGGAGACAATACTTGAAAAAGACACGCAGGTTACTGGGAGGAAGGAAAAAACAATTAAGCAGACACGAGGGTTTTGACAGGTTCCAGCCGTCATTGACTGCAATGAATTTGTAACCTAGCATTAAAATTATTTTTTAATTAACTAATTTAGTCCGTCGAATTATTTTTGAGCCCCTAAAATGGGGTGGGGGCTGTATTTGAAAATAGTTGAAATTCATATGTGGTTCCTGTTATGTTTTTGGCAAAACAATTAAATTTAAGTTGGAAGTCTACATTTCAAGCGCAGCTTGATTGTTTCAAGTCTACACAGAGGTATTGTACAGAGCCAAAATGATAAGTATTGTGTCACTGTCCAAATACATGTGGAACTATCTGTTTAGGCTTCATATCTGAATCTATACAATGATTTTTCCATTTTAAGATCAATGGTTTGTGTAAAACACAACCTGAATTATGAGGTTAACAGGATTTGGAGAGACCATTTATTTATTTATTTTTATTTCAGGGCCATACACTGATCAGACACATCATTAAAACCAGACACTGGTGACATGAATAATTCTGAATGACACTGACAATGGCACCTATCAGTGTATATTTGACAAGTAAACAGTAAGTTCTTGAGGTTGATGTGTTGGTTGCAAGAAAAATGGGCAGGTGTAAGGATCTGAGCAGCTTCTAAAAGGGCCAAACTGTGATGACTGGGTCAGCGTTTCGCCAAAACAACAGTCTTGTGGGGTGTGCTCAGTATGCATTGGTTAGTTCCTACCAAAAGTGGTCCAAGGAAGGACCACCAGTGAGTTGGCGACAGGGTCATAGGCACCCAAGCAGATCAAATTCATTAATGCAGGAGGGGAGTGAAGGTTCCTAAAGAAGAGCTAGTGTTGCACAAATCACTAAAAAGTTCATGCTGGTTATGATTAAAAGGTGTCAGAAGACACCGTGCATTGCAGCTTGATGCGTACGGGACAGTGTACCCGCAGACCAGTCACAATGCCCATGTTGACTCCTGTTACAACAACTAAAAATGCTTACAATAGGCATGTGAGCATCAGAACCGGACCAGGGAACTATGAAAAAAGACAGCCTGACCTGATGAATCACATTATCATTTTACATCATGTAAGATAAGATGTACTTTACTGAACCCTGTGGGGTAATTAGTCCTCTGCATTTGAGCTGTCTTTGTTACAACTGGAAAAAGGTGGCACGGTATGGAAAATGCACATAAAAACAAAAATCTGTGATTTCTAAATTTATTTTGACTTGTATTTAATTGCAAACAGTATGAAGACAAGATATTTAAGAGCCATTCCGTGAGAAAATGGCACTTTTTGAAGAAGTTGAGGAGTTGACTCCCCTGGAATTGAATGAAACTTGGCAGATAGATAGATATGGTAGACTTACAGAAAAAGCCAAATTTTTAGGTCCGAATCTCAAAAAGTCTGCCGGTGGCGCCACCTGGAAGCCACTAAAGTGGCTCAGTTTTGCTTTTGACACCATATTTTACATCAATTATTATGACTTAAGGGTAAACAGTACCAGATGTCTTATACTTTTATCATGACCTTTCACACTTCAAGTCTGGATAGACGTTAGCACCACATCAGCGCCCAGCTGGGTATCTATGTTATTGAGCCGGAATTTTTTGAGAAATCACAATAAAAATTGAAAATGGGAATGGGAATAAAATAATATCCCAGACATATACCAATCAAGAATGCTTTATTATGTGTTTAATCACAACAAAACTATCATTTTCAGTTAATATTCCCTTGGTATCTTGCTGGGTTAGTGCAATGGATGGCCGGAAAGATGGTCAAAATTGATTTTGGTGCATGTTTGCGGTATATTTTCTCAGTAACCCAGATATGTTCCATGGTGATAAATGCTGTTTGTTGTGCTTTTGGAGCTCTGTCTTCTGGAATATTAAGAATTTCTTTGGTAGTATTTATGCTTTCAAGCTAGACGGAGCCAAAGTTGGAGGAAAACTCAAAACGGACCATTTCATAGCAGATTGAGCCTGTGTTTAGGTGGTATGGGGATGCATTAGTGCATATGGTGTGGGACACTTGCATGTTTTAAAAAGCACCATGAATGCTGAAAGGTATATAAAGGTTTTAGAGCAACATATGCTCCCCTCCAGGCGACATCTAGTCCAGGGAAGGCCATGTGTATTTCAGCAGGACAATGCAAAACCACATACTGCAGCTATTACAACAGCATGGCTTCATAGTAGAAGAGTCCGTGTGCTGAACAGGCCTGCCTGCAGTCCTGATCTTTCAACGATTGAGAACATGTGGCGCATAATTAAACGAAAAGTCCGTCAAAGGAGACCCAAAACTCTCCAGCAGCTGGAAGCCTGTATTAAACAAGAGTGGGATCAAATTCCAATGGCTAAACTCAAGAAACTTGTCTTCTCAATGCCCAGATGTCTCCACTCTGTGTTAAAAAGAAGAGGGGATGCTACACCATGGTAAACAGGCCCCTGTCCCAACTTTTTTGAGACCTGTAGCAGCCATCAAATTTGAAATGAGCTAATTTCGTGGATAAAATTGTAAAATTTCTCAGTTTCAACATTTGCTATGTTTTTTCTGTTCTATTGTGAATACAATACTTGCTGGTGTGATTTGAAAGTCATTGCATTTTGATTTTATTCACAATTTACAAATTTGTCCCAACTATTTCGGAATTGGGGTTGTACATAAAGATTTGAGGAATTTGGAGGAATTTCTCTGCATAAAGGGCAAGCCTAAGCTGAGCTGCAATCACTCAGACAGCATTGCATCAAGTATTGTCATTTATCGATGAGTGATATAACCACATGGGCTCAGGATTACTTTAGAAAACCTTTGTCAAGAACTACAGTGCAGTTATATTTACTAATACCAGTCCTAATTTCACTGTGCAGAAAGGAACCCTTATGTTTACAATGTCCAGAAGTCACAGAGCGGTGCAAGGGACAGACTCGAGTTCGAAAACCAGAGCCTTGGTCAGGGACACAGTAAGGTGTGTCCCACTAGCCCAGTGGTTCTCAACATCGGTCCTGGGGACCCCATGTGTGTACTGGCTTTTGTTCCTACCACAATTGCGATTGTAGAACTTTAACAAGCTGTGACTGTCTTAATTAGGTGCTTTTCATGTTCAGAGTTGTCAATATATCTCTTTAGTCAAATGTTACAGAGGAACATCCATACATGCAATGAAGAATAAAACACCCTTGAAGATAGTGTGTTTATTGCAATACTGCAAGTAATGTCAAGTAACATAACATGTCAAACAGATCAAATTATACACTGAGGAAATCAATAAACCCCAGATTAGGCTGCTGGACACAACTGTTTCAAGTTCTTTCAAAAAGCTTCAGGTGAACTTAATCAGATCAACATAATACAAAACTGGTTTGTTTGTGGACAACATTTGTCACGATGAGCCAAGTAGTTTTCACTAATTAGGAGCCAACTACATCATTAATTTGATTGGTTGCATTGTTTTCTCTCATTTTATGCTGTTATTTCTGATATACTGCAATGTGCGAATGGTATTTTTGAAATTCTTGATGGCAAATAGATAGTTCTGTTAAGTTGTGGGTTAAGAGGGTAAATAACTGCTCTAAACATTAAATGCACATAATTAAGACAAATTAGCAGCTTGTTAAAATCCTACGATTGCAACTGTGGTTGGATTAAAAGCCAGCACACACATGGGGTCCCCAGGACTGACGTTGAGAACCACTGCACTAGACCACATCTTTCAGGGTGGGTACACAGGGAGAAAATGTATACCCTATACAGAAATGTCCAGGTCAGCTGGGACTTGACCCCAAAATCTCCTCTCTATGAGGCAACAATGCTAAGCACTGTACCATTGTGCCATTGATGTGGATGGCTGGATGTGTGTGTATAATTTACCTGGGAAAGAGATGGCATCAGGACACAGTATGGGAAAAAGGCAAGCCAGCGGAGGCAATGCGATGCTTTGATCAATGTTCTGCTGGGAATCGTTGGGTCCTGGCATTCATGTAGATGTTACTTTGACACGTAGCTCCGGCCAAAACATAGCTGATGACCAAGTACGCTCCTTCATGGCAACAGTACTCCCTGATGGCAGTGGCCTCTGTCAGCAGGAAATTGCAGCAAGCCTCACTGCAAATATTGTCCAGGAATGGTTTATGGAACATGACAAAGAGTTCAAGGTGTTTACTTAGCAACTAAATTCCCCAGATGTCAATGCAGTTGGCATCTGTGGGGAGCCGGAAAAAACAAGTCCTATCCAAAGAGCCACCACCTCGCTGCTAAAAGGTCTTAAAAATATGCTGCTAATGTCTTAGTCCCAGATACCATTAGACACCTTTAGAGATCTTGTGGAGTTTATGTCTCGACAGGTCAGAGCTGTTTCGACAGTACAAGGGGGAACTATACAATATTAGGCAAGTGGTTTTAATGTTGTGGATAATTGGTGTATGGCATATTCAAATTTCGACAGATAAGTTTTTGCAACTGATAAAATCATGACTGTCCATTCATTATAGAAAATTTAAACCACCTTGGAACTCAATTATCTGATTGATTTGATACCCAATGCATAGCCACGCTGACAATGCCTCAAGGCGACGTATCCTTAATACACAACATGAGAATTAAAGCCTTTGTAAATTAATCAGTCAAGATTATTTATGGGAGGCCAAATAAAGAGGCCCTATATTACTGAATGATTTTTGCCTGATGCCACCTTTGTTGGAGCTAGCTGATTTGTCTTGATTGTACACAGGCACAGGGGTGACGGTGTACGCTGTAGATTCAGGGATAGTCAACACTGATGTGACGCGGCACATGAATGACACCATACAGCTGTTAGCGAGGGCTTTCAGCTTCCTGATCAGTGCGCCAGCTAAGGGAGCCAGCACCATCCTGTACTGTGCATTGACTCCAGACCTGAAGTCTGGAGGTTACTACAGGTAAGAACCCACTGCTTTGGACTTTTCACTCTCCACCATAGGGAGGGAATGGCTCTATTCTCCACATATTTTTCATCACAGCATCACAGTCAAGTAAGAAGATGGCATATTCAGATGTAATGATGTGGTAGCGTGAAATCTAATTTTACTCGTCTGGCTTATGGGATATCCTGATTTTATTAGAAGCATCATGTTGCAGAATTTCAGATAATTTTTCTTTCAATTTTATTTAAATGAATTAAGAAATAAAGTCATTAGCTAGTTGCATTGATCAGCATGTTGCCTGAATTGAGAAACTGTTGCACTTTGAATGCCATATAATTACATAGTGTTCTGCATGCTGTGTAACATTTATTTCATCAGTCCATTGGCAAATAATATTGTCATTTACATACTGTGAGCTGACAACACTATGATAATTAACACTAATCAAAGGCATAATGAGTATAAATGCATAGAATGAAGAAATTTAAGGAGTTGAGTGCAAAAAATGTTTGTCAACGACAGAGTACAGCTGCACTTGGACATAAAACATGGAGAAAAAATGGGTTTTCTGTAGGGGATGTGTGCACGCATGTGTTGCTCACGTAGATGGCATCAAATGGTACTTGCGCTCACCCTCGGAAGTCTCAGACCCCTCATCACATGACCAGTTTGGGTTGCTGTCCGGAATCTGTCTCATACAGGTTGTAACCGGATGTGGCGCTCTTGAGTTACTGTAGTCACTCGTGGCTGCCCTGAGCAGGATCGGTCAGGGACAGTACCTGTTTCCCATTCTAGGACAGACAGCCGACTGATTGTTGAACGGTGACAGAGCAGATGACGCGCTGACTGTCAGCGGCTCAGACCTGCCTGTAACATGCCAATGATTCTTTTTCTCTCTCCTGTGTCGTAAGCCGTTACATTTTCTCGATGCCGTAGCATTTTAAATTTTTTTTGTAGGCTTGATGCAGGGTATTGATCACACCCAAAAGAACAAGTCAAGTGTCACTGTTCACATCACAAACAACTTGTACCTCACCGCAATTGCAATTGATTTTTGAATTTGAAATTTGCAACACATGCCTTGCCCTTAACGGTCCGCGTCACCTGAGTTCTGATGCCCAGCCACATTCCTCACCACGCTCCCCCGCCGCTTAATTGGTCTTCAATTACCCAATTAAGCATTTACAGACTCACACCGCAGTCTCAGTAGCCATTTACCATTCAGCCTGTGTAGACATAGTGATCTACTGCTGTTATTTTGATAGTCTGTTAGTGTGCCTAACAGTGCTTCTCTTGTATTTGTATTGGGGGTTGTTTTCCCTGAGTTTGCATATTTAACTGTGTTTGTGTCTGAAGTGTATTTTTGGGGTGTCTTTTTTCATCTCAGTAACTGCACTCAAGCAACGTGTTCCAGGGCTGCCAGTGATGATCGCTCAGCCCGCATTCTGTGGATGATCAGCTGTGAAATGCTGGGGATCCGCTGGCGATAAAGCAGGGGACGTCCTCACTGGTGGGATGACTCTACTGACCTATGTGCTAATGCTTCTCCTACATCATACAGCACGTACTTTGTATGATAATATACATACTATGCTGTGTGCATATGTGTCTATTATCTGCTCTGTTGATTTACATCTGTCAAATAGTCTGAACAGTAACATGCAATTATATAATCAATTCATTCACTGATACTGATGCTGCCTTGAACTGATTGCATTATGCTTGTTACATGCGGAAAGAAATGTGAATATTGATGTGGTTAGCATTAACTTATCAAAGTATACGAGAGGACTGAGAAAAATCTTTGGTCTGTGGCTGTTTTTTATGGTTTGGGCTCAGCATACCTCTCCCTCCCAAGTTTGAGGGATCGAAATGCTGGTCCATCAGAGTTTCATTTTGATCAGGCGGGACGGGGGGGTAGACAAGACATTTCCTGATCATTTTGTGGCCCGGGGGTGGAATTTGCTTTTAAATTTGTTGATTCATAACATATTATTGCCAGGGGTGCTCAGAGATTTTTAAAAATAAGGAAATTCTACATGGTAGGATATAAAAATAAGGAAGTATTGACATCACATCATATTGACAACAATTTATAATACATCACCATTCTGGAATTATATATATTTTTTAAAAATCCAATTTGTATTTCATTCACATTCATTCAGTCATAATAAACAAAGAAAACGAACAACATTGAATGTTCATGCATTAATGTTCATACATGCATCAATGTTATTATGTAACACAAAAATCAATTGTATGTATACAAGTCTATGCAGTCGAAACCACATCAACTGTGACAGACAGTCCTAACATCATTGTAATAAGGGCATCTACAACTCCTCATCAGCTGCAACTTCCTGTACTGCCAAGCGACGTAGATTATGTCCACGATCTGGAAAGATATCCATTATCTCATCCACAAGCAAGATAGCCACATAAAAGCAATGCTCCAAATGGCCACGGAAAACAATGGAGCCTTACTGCCTACCTAGCTACGTTAAGGTGCTTTTCCACCGAACGCGAAATGAATTTTTCGAGCGACAGATTGTATTAAAAAACAATGCAAAGACGCGAATACACACTCGCATGTATTCGCATCTTCGCATTGACTTTGAATGTAATCTGTCGCACGAAAAATTCGTTTCGCGTTCGGTGGAAAAGCAGCTTAGACTAATTGTTGATTTTGGCACAATGTAGTAACTTTACAGCAACTTGTTAGATACGATCTAAAATGTTCGCTGAGTTGCTGTTTAGTATTTGCAGGACAGCACCAAACAAGCACACAATATTTGCGGTTCACACTTTAAATTATCAGCGACAAATTCTGAATGGATAGGAAACCTTTAACCAGTTGAAATGTGTTGGGCGCGGTGCTCGGGGGCTGCATCTGTGGTTCAAGGGAGTGATGGAAGGGAGAATTGATGATACGGCTCAACATCTGCATGAAATAAAAATGGGTTGTACGCTAAACATCAGCCTACGTTTCAGCGTCTCGCATACAGCTTCGCAATAACTCTGCCCCCAGCCCCTGACGTGATCGGTGCCAAGGATGTTTTATATTTCACTGGATATACAATTGGAAAATGGCCGCCCATTCATTGCAATGGAAATTGCTCAATGGCGCAGCACGCCAACATGGGGGCCAACTTTCGGAACCACGTGGACATGCGCTGTGTGACTTTTTGCTCACAATTGCGTAGTGTGGGGCTCATGAACGCGCTGGTATCCGAGGTGCCCATGACAATGGCTCGCGGTTGTGGAACTCCTACCCATGGTGCGGGTTCACGATCACTTTTCTCCGGAAATGGAATTCTGACCACTGCAGACTGCAGAACCTTCCATAAGAAACCCCTGATGTAACTATGAGCGGAACAGAAAAAACATAGCCGCTGGTAGAGGCTTCATTATAGTTTGAGATACTATTTTAAAACCCAAATGCAATGTCAAATGTTTAAAACGATTGTTTTTTTAACAGTGAAGTACTACTATTGATTTCAACTCAAATGTCGGCAAAATAGTTGACTTGCTGTTATGTAACATGACATTGCTCAGGGGTGCGTTTCCCAAAATCACAGATGCTAACTTACCTATTTGGAACCATTGACTGTGAATGTAACAACGCTTTTGGGAAACGCGCCCCAGGCTCGTGTCCTCTTTAGTTCAACGATGAATAACCACATTAATAGAGTCAGACGATTCTTGCTTGTCTGCGTGCAAAACTCCATTAGCTTCTGCGGATTCAAGACGATAAACCAAACTCACAATGCACTGCACATGCCTTATAAACCGATATGTTTTAAAGCCAGAAGCCTTAAACTTTGCCAATTCTGGCAAGCTAATTTACTTTAGCTAACGTAACTTAGCTTCGCGCTAGACTCATAACCATTCCGTGGAGTATAGTAAAATGTGGGTCTACTGTGAAATGTTACGCACATTGTACTGCATTATTTTTACCTTTGTTTTAACGCTCCTTTTTTCTGTCTTTCCCCAGAGATATCGGAGCCTCTTGGAGTGCATTGAACAGTTAATCCATGATGTTCTGCATGTCAGCGAACCGGAGGCCGTGCCTTTCTATTTTTTCCCCCCACAATTCCCTTTCCAATAAAGTCTGTCTTGATTATAATTTGAATACTGTCTCATTACATTTCTAGGTGCGAGTTAACATCGATTGTGTTACTCAATTTTATGATAGTGGCCGGCTCTGCGAAATTTAGGCTAAGCATTAAACCCATGACCCTTTTGATTTTGAGTCCTTGAGTTCATCTTCAAATGTTCAGCAGTGCATATACGGAAGGGTGAAAAATTTATGGGGAAAAAAAAGGTAAGAGCAAAGAGAAGATGCTTCTGATAATTTTTTGGGCATAGTTTCAGCATACTAGTTCATTTAAAGGCAGAAGCATCATTGAAATTTAGTGCAGTGCAATTCTGTGCAATCACTTTTACATGATATTAAGCTTTCCTGGAGTGTATAAAAAATGGTCCTGAGCATATGTCACTGCCTTCAGCGAGGGAACATGAGGAAAGGTACTGTGTTCCTTTAGTGAAGTTTTACAACTCTGCACTCCAAGCCAAAGAGAGTTCAAGCTAATATGTAAGCTTAGCAGCAATGAACAATTTCTCACCTGTCTGTATATATGTGCGTGTTTGTGCGTGTGCGAGTGTGTGTGAGTGTATCAGAGCAGTGCAATACTATTTACTCTTATCCAGTGCTCTTTATTTGATTTTTTAAAAATTATGTAGATTTTCTATCAATCTAAAGTCATAATTTGTAAACGGGACGGGACGCTATGGGATCACTTTTCTGTCCCGTCGCAGGGCTCTGTTGTGTATGATTGTGCATATTTATGCTACCAACTGTTGCATTCTTTTAGGACTCGTATTATCTTTGTTCAGATGAAAATCAGCCACACCGTCGAATCTACCTGCATCACTCCAGTTGATGTCAGATGCTGCTCTCGAACATTAGATGTTCGGATTTCATATAGGCTACTCTGACGTTTCCACCTACCAAAAACTTCGATCTAAGAAAGGCTGTACCACAAAAAATGTGTATGTATGTTCAGTGCTTTCATGGATTTTCGGATCATGCACAAAAAAGTTATCATTTTGGATGTCATCTGTCAAGTTGCTGAAAAGCTTCGTCATCAACTATGAAGGTCTGGAACTAATTTAAGAATGAAGAATAGTTAATAAATGGTTTGCTAAGCAATGTTCGAACTGAATTTATGTAGTGCTATAAATGCACTCATATGGACATTACGTTAGATGCTACTCAGCTGACACATGCATAACGCAAAATGCAGTTATGTGAATTGGTGCTATTCAAAGTAATGGAAATATACAACTCATTAAAATGATATGGATATATCCATGAACTATGAAAAAGTAAGGTGAGTGTTGGCTGCGTACATGGTTCTAAGATGTCACACAGGGGCCTGAGCTTACAGTACATTTTGCCGCGCTACATAATGAAATGTGGCAATCGAGTTCCTGCTTATTACGGCCATTCATCAATTAAAATAAAATGGCGAAAATATTTGCACCGTAACGCCAGCTCACTTTACCGACTTGGCTACGTCTATAATGTTGATCACAGATGGACGGCAAGGAATGCCCATTGCTCCACCCACTCGGTTCGGATCATGCACAAAAAATAGTTATCATTTTGGATCTCATCTGTCAAGTTGCTGAAAAGTTTCTTCATCAAGTATGAAGGTCTATAAGTAATTTAAGAATGAAGACTGGTTAATAAATGGTTTGCTAAGCAGTGTTCGAACTGAATTTATGTACTGCTATAAACGCACTCATGGACATTACATTACGTTAGGTGCTACTCAGCTGACCCATTATGCATAACGCATCAAAATACAGTAATGTGAATTGCTGCTATTCAAAGTAATGGAAATATACTACTCATTTTATGGATATATTGGTGCTATTCAAAGTAATGGAAATATACAACTCATGTTATGGATATATTGGTGCTATTCAAAGTAATGGAAATATACAACTCATGTTATGGATATATCCATATCTTCTTAATTTGAAAAAGTAAGGTGAGTGTTGGCTGCGTACATGGTTCTAGGATGTCAAAACAGCGGCCTTAGCTTACAGTACATTTTGCCGCGCTACATAATGAAGTGTGGCAATCGACTTGCTACATATTACAGCCATTCATCAATTAAATAAAATGGCTAAAATATTTGCACCGTTACCGTTACGCCAGCTCACTTTCCTGACTTGGCTATGTCTATGTCGATCACAGATGGATGGTAAGGAATGCCCATTGCTCCACCCACTCACATCCGCTGCAGTACTAAATTTGGAGGAGACGAGAACATGCTATCATATGAGGACCCGTTGGTGTTCACGTAGCCTGAATCTAAATAAAAATTTTTGCCGTTGCCAAGGAACTAGGCATCAATGATTTAAAAGAGAAAAACAGTTTCGGTATCGATAATTTGTGACTGTCAAAAAAATGTATTCACGGATTTATCAGCGTGTCTTTTTCTATTATTCCCTATAGAGAAATTTCTTTTTGGCCCCCATGGCATCAAGTGACTTGCAATATCAGCTTGACCGCTAAGCCCATATCGGCATGCGCTCCTCCCTTCATTGTTTGTCGAGTTCTCATTATAGGTCCATGATCGGTGCTCATTGCTTGCAATCACCAACAAAAGGCTCTCTGACTGGCTACGAGTTTAAGTTTGTACAAAAACACATATTGGCTCAATCAACCGAACTTATGGGAAATGTAGTTTTTTACATACGCGAAATTAGGCTATTTTTTATTTGCCCAAGATTTTTTCTTACGGAGGAAAATTTTAAAAATACGGAAATCCGTAACATTACAGACTCTGAGCACCCATGTATTACGCAGGGGTGGAGAAAAAACGTGTAAATCTCTCAATTCGCAAATAGTGGGTTTTTTCACTTGCTTGCGGGTCCGCGGGTTTTGCTATTCAAATGCAAGTCAGACCCGCCAGATGCGGGTCACTTGGGAGCTAAGGCTCAGTCTCTTGATTCCGCTGAAGGAAAATATTGAAGATACAGTATATATAAAATTCCAGATGATTTAAGGTCCTTCCTACCTCAGCATTACCCTCCACAAAGCAAGGTCTTGGCATTGTTTGTTGAAGTTGGTGTGGAAAAATCTAGCAGGCCTTCAGAGCCTTGATGTCAACCCCATTAAAAACCTTTGGGACCAACTGGATCACTGCTCTTGAACCAAGCCTAACTGTTCATTATCAATGCCTGACTTCACTGATGCTCTTGTGACTAAAATGGAAGCAAAGCTCTGATGTTATGTGCTGAAATCTTGTGGAAAGCCTTCCCAGTGGGGAGAAGGCTGTTATGGCAGCAAAGGATGGACTAACATATTAACCCATTTAAACCGGGACAGCATGTGCGCATTTTAAGAACGTGTCGTTGCCGACACAGATATGCGCGTAATTTTGAAAGTTCCGTAATTACTGTAAGTTTTGCGCAATAGAAAAAAAATTCCAACTGTTCCTGAAAGCTGAGAAGCTGTGCTTCAGCCCATATACAGGTTACTATGGTAAACATGGCAGCATGATTCTCTGCTGGGATTTTTGCATTAGGCCTTAAAGGGTTAATGGTCATGATTTTGAAAATTGGACAAGCTGGTGTCCACATGTTTTTGACCATGTCATACATATTCTGGAAACATGGAAATTAAAACCGGCATCACATAAAATTAATACATAGTAGAGAGTGCAAATAATAATGACATCATGTTGAACGAAATCTGAGAATTGTCATCAAATGAGGAATTAATGATAAAGTTACAGAATATCAATTAATACGTTGTTATTTCTATTTTGTATTAACCCATCATAGATTTTTTAGCAATTACCACAAGTGGGGGCCATGCACACAGGAAATGTGCTTGCATCTGAAAAATGCTAGATGTGACAATACATGCACGTCTGTTTATGGCAAAGAGAAAAGAGAAGCAATAAGCACAAGAGACAGCTCCGTCGATTCAGTTTAATATTGTGACATTTTCTCAATACTGTTAATGAAAGAGGACCAACAGAAATCCAGGTCTCTCTCTTGTGTGATGAGCTGACTGCTGTGAAATTGACACTCATTAGCAGCGCTTCTGACAGATTTTAATTTTGGATGCCATCATAAAAATACAAGCACTCAGCGTTTTAACGCAGTGGAGGAGATACGAGGTAAAGAAATGTGCATCTGGCTCATGCTACTGTAGTTATATAATTTAACAACAATTAAAGATTTAAATTTCTCTTTCACTATCTGGAATTTTGCGAACATTAAGTCCGCCCAATTGCGCTACTAATTAATGGTTTAAAGTACAAAAAAGTCTGCAATGCACATAGCCACATAACCATATTTTAGCTCTGGCTACTGTGCGACTTCATTATAAAACCCCTAATAAGATCTAGTGCAACCAATCACTTTCAGATGTCACATAATTGGTTGAAGAAAACTTACAAAGGTGTAGTCTTAGTGCTTCATGATAAACAGTATAAACACAGCTGTTCTGAAAGGCCCCAGTGTCTGCAACACCACTAATCAGGGGGTAACACCAAGCAAGTGGTAACATGAAGACCAAGAAGCTCTCCAAATGGGTCAGAGACAAAGGTGTGGCATTGTAAGGACTAAAGTTGGGTTAAACAAAATATACCAAACTTTCAACATCCCATAGTGCACCATTAAATCAATTAAAAAATTGAAAGAATATCGCAGCACTAAAAACCTGCTAAGAGACAGTCCCCCATCAAAATTCACAGAGAGGGCAAGGACAGCATTTATCAGAGATGCTACAAAGACCACTTAAGTAGCTGGAAAGGTCCACAGTGGAGATGGGAGTATCAGTCTATAGGACTTCTTAAAATCGTTCACTCCACAAAGCTAGGCTTAGATGAGTGGCCTGAAAAAAAGTAATTTATTCATGAAAAAATAGGAAAACATGTTTGTAGTTTGCAGAACAGCATGTGGCAGACTCTGAAAACATAGAACGAAAGTTCTCTGGTCAGATCAGACTGAAATATATCTTTTAGGCCGTAGAGGGAGACCATATGTGTCGTGCAAACCCAATCTCATCTCACTGAGAGCACTATCTCCACAGTGAAGCATGGTCAAGGAAGCACTATGCTGTGGGTATTCTCTTCACTGGCAGGGACTTGGAAACTGGTCAGGATTGAAGGAAAGATGGATGGCATTAAACACGGGGCAATTCTTGAGCAAAACATATTTCACTCAGCCAGAGATTTGAGACTGGGATGAAGGTTCACCCTCTAGCAGGACAAAGACCCTTAACATGCGGCTAAACCTACACTTGAGAGATTTAAAGGGAATTAATGAATTCCAGACCACACCTAAAATAGTAGTTAACAATATTTATTGAATTGAATAAGCATGGAAATTTGTACTGATGAAGGACGGAATAGAGTTGAGTTGGTGAAGACCAGTGCTGGATAATGGGAAGCCCCAGACGACAAGACTCAGGGTAAGGGTTGCGTCTCTTCTTGGAGTCATAAAGGCTCTCAAGTCCCCAAAATGGTGGAGAGATTAAATATGGGTATGCACTTCATGGATGTCATGCATGTCGCTATGAAAGTAGCACAGGTATTCTTGTAATGACATAAATTAGCTGTAGATTATTTTTTTCTAGCTGGTGTCGCTACTGTACATGGTGTTTAATGGGCCACGAGAACTAAATGGATTAATGATATGACTGGCAGGAGGGATTCAGCACTTCAGAAAGCCTCTCATTCCAATCATTAGGAACAGTGGCTAGGGACTTCCGGTTTGACGAGCATGGGGTAGGACGTACTTTCCTCTAGCTCCCGCTACTTTTAACTTTAAAAACCCACCTTTTCAACTTATTCTCGAACCAATACTGGTCTTGAGTTTTTTCTTTCTTTCTTTCTTTTTTGATCACTTGGTAGTGTTTTGTCACATAATGCCACCTAAACTCGCCAAGAGGAGTGATAAAACCAAGCCAGAGGCTGGTGCTGCTATTAGCAGTATCAGTAAAGCGGATTTGGCAGTGTCGTTAGCCGAACTCAAGACGTCTCTGCTTGCCGAGTTGAAAAAATCTTTTGACAAAATGAATGGGAAACTAGATGGGCTTCAGGAGACTGTTAATAGTCATGGCGAGCGCCTGGATTCCCTGGAGGGTAATGCAGAGTTGCTCCATCAATGTCTAGCTAAAGTTTAAGATTGCTGTGAAAGACGACAGACTGATAACACCAAACTAAAGGCAAAGCTGACTGAGTTGGAGGGGAGAAACAGGAGGAACAATGTCCGTCTTATTGGTCTACGCGAGGGGATTGAGGGCCCGCAGCCCAGCAAGTTTTTCTCGCAACTGTTACAGGATGTATTTGGGCAGGACATCTTCCCCTCACCTCCGGAGTTGGACCGTGCACATCGCAGCCTGGCCCCCAAGCTGGGCCCTGGAGACAGGCCGCAGCCTGTCATTATCTGTTTTCATCGGTATCTTAACAAAGAACTGGTGATTCGGGAGGCCAGGAAAAGGGGCGATTTGAGGTACCAGAACAACCCACTCAGGATCTACGAGGACTATAGCCCTGACGTGGTTAGCCAAAGGAGAAAATACGCGTCAGTAATGTCAGATTTGTACAAGTTGGGACTGAAACCTTCACTGCTATTTCCTGCGTGGCTCCGTATTACCAAAACTGACGGCACCCGCACCGCGTTCAGCTCCGTGGCAGAGGCTGAGAAGTTTGTTAAGGATTTAAAAAACTCTTGAGCGGTTAGTTTTGATACCTGTTAGATATGCGACTGCTTCAGTTTCAAAAAGTGAGTATTGTTGCGTGTTATATACAAAACGTTCTATTTCTGGTTTGTTTACTGTGTTGACGAAGGCATGCTTTTAAACACTGTATATTTTTTGATAAGGCTTCACCAAACTACCTGTTATCTGGTGGGTTTCATCTTACACATACAAAACGTTCTATTTCTGATTTGTTTACTGTGTTGACGAAGGCATGCTTTTAAATAGGCACTGTATATTTTTTTTTGATAAGGCTTCACCAAACTACCTGTTATCTGGTGGGTTTCATCTTAATGCTACTAAGCGGGATGGAGGGATTTGTTTTGGTAGGATTAATTACAGGAGTATTTCAGCTAGATAGGGTAGGTGTGCTGTTTGTTCTAACAGCTAGTGTCACCTGGGGTTTCTGGGGAGGGTCATTTTGTTTCACTGTCGCTATGAATAGACCAAAGTGCTGTACTTTTCCCTGTTTTTTAATTTTTTGGTACTCAGCCAGAATATTTGGGGCCCGTGGCATTACACAAAAGTGGCTCTTTCTCTTTCCACTCTTATGTTTGATTTGATCACAATGGGTAGTTCATTTAATTTTGTTTCATGGAATGTCAAAGGCCTGAACCATCCTGTTGAGAGGAAGAAGGCCCTTACACACTTGAAAAACTTAGGTGCCGGAATTGCATTCATTCAAGAAACACATCTCAAGAACTCAGGTAACGCCCGGTTGAAATGTGGATGGGTGGGGTAGCTTTTTCATTCAACTTTCCGGGGCAAGGCTAAAGGCGTTGCAATATTGATAGATAAATGTGTCTCTTTTGTACCCTCCACGATCATAGCCGACTCAAATGGACGGTACATTATAGTAACTGGTAAACTTTATAATCTTAATGTTACATTAGCTAATGTGTATGCCCCAAACTGTGATGACCCTCAATTTTTCTCTCGCGTCATCGGTCTGCTCCCTTGTTTGAATTCATATTTGCTTATGGGAGGGGACTTTAATTTATATCTGGACCCTGGGATGGATAGGTCATCTGTCAGGCCTGGTTATGTAACATCTAACTCTGTCTCTTATATGCAGTCATTTCTTTCCACTTATGGCATCTCAGACATTTGGCGCTTTTTACACCCAAAAGACAGGCAATATTCTTTCTTTTCTCATGTTCATCTGGGCCCGTATTCACAAAGCATCTTAGCGCTAAAAGTAGGTCCTAATTGCCAGATTTAGGAGAAACTCCTAAAAAAAATGGGCAGGTCAGTTGTAAATTTAGGACTCCTAATTATTTTTACAAAGTGTTATTCACAAAGCATTTTAGGCCAAAAAGTAGCTCCTAAGTCTGGGAGAGCTTAAAAGTACTCAAGAGGACTCCTAACTCGCTAAAACCTATTCACAAAGAATCGGAAAATGGCTGCTGCTGTTGAAAGACAGAACGACTTGGTAATTCTGAATGATGCGCAGTTGTAAAAAAGATATCTGATCGACCGTGAAGGGATTTTATTTGTTGTTGACTTGGTGAGGGAGAGAATTACATCTCCAACCATGAGAAACAACCCAATAAGCCCCAAAATAAAATGTTTGACAACACTTCGTTACTTGGCCACCGGAAAAATGCAACTTTGCAACGCGGACAATTTAGGGATTTCACAGTCATCTGTCAGTCGCTCAATTCACAAACAATCATTGCGCTCAGTGAACCCCATATCATCCGACAGTTTATCCGGTTTCCAATGGACATTCACCAACAACACAGAATCAAACTTGAATTCATGCACATCTCAGGTAGGCCTATGCTCAGTATCATCGGTGCTATTGACGAGACCCATATTTGAATTATTTCTCCGATCCAAGATGACGAGGTATTTGAAAATAGAAAAAAGTTCATTCCATCAACACCCAGATAGTATTTGATGCCGAATACAATATTTTGGACATTGTTGCGAAATGGCCAGGATCCACGCATGAATCGCATTTTAATGGAAAGCAGCTTATGCCAATTATTTGACAGGCATTATGTGCCTGCGGGATGCCACTTGCTCGGGGACAGTGGCTTTGATGCTGTACCTCCTCCTGCTATGCATGAATTATTTTATTAGGTTATTGAACGAGGGTTACATTTAATAGATCATCATAATAATACCAGCCTATGTCATATTTTGTATACATATTTAAATTGTAGGCTATAAATTACAAACCAAGCTTAGTATGCTTTCCTGTTTAAACGATAGCCCGTTTATAGGCTGCAATCTCGGACCTCCCCTGCGATTGCAGCCCATACCACCACTTCTCGCAGTCGTCTGTCGTCCGAGGATTTGCTGTTCACCCCCGAGGCAAATTTCCCTTTGATTAGCTACATGCTTTCGCTCCAGCACCAACTGGGCCAGCAGCAGTAACTGGTTGTAGCTCCAGTTGGGCTTTCGCGTCCTTTTTGAACTTTCATCCGTGACAGTTTAAGGCAAACAAACTCGAACGGCTCGACATTTAAATGATCGCAACATGTTCTCATTGGGTAATAAGTTGCTTATTATTGAGGAAAATGACGCGTTTTATTATTGACTCGTTTTATGCTATTGGTGTTTTTACAACTATCTCTTTCCTATGTATGTTTATTTGCCTAGAGCGTGATATGTGGGGACTACGCATAGTGCATTTTCAGGAGTGCTCAACATGTTATTATTTTATGGGACAAACCAGCCGCTTGGACTATTTCTTCATTTTTTCCTCCATGGGTTGTATGTGGGATATTTTTTTCAATGGGCCGCCCTGCTACCAAACGGCCAATCACCGTGCTCATTGTCCCAAGACTCGTGCATGAGAATTGACGTCATCCATAGCAACGGAGATTTACTCCCACCTATCTCAGAGCTACTCCTATTCTAGGAGTTACCAGTTTTGTTAACTAAAAGTTCCTCTCAGCAGCTTTGTGAACAACTTTTAAGATTTTACTCCAACATAAAATGTTTTAGCGCGACTTAGGAGTACTCCTAGCGGTAAGATAAGATGCTTTGTGAATATGGGCCCAGAACTATAGCAGAATTGATCATTTTTTATTGATAATAAATTAATATCAGAAGTTCAGACATGTGAATATCAGCCCATAGTAATATCGGCCCACGCTCCTCTTCTACTTTAACTGATCATACCTGACGCTGTGACTCCCAGACGAATGTGGAGATTCAATTCTCTGTTGTTATCGGATGAAAATTTTAAGAACTTCATGTTCGAGCAAATTTCTTTGTTATTAGACTTTAATATGACACCTGATGTTTCCATTTCGACTGTCTGGGAGGCCCTTAAGGCATATTTGAGAGGTCTGGTGATATCTTTTATGGCTAACAAAAAGAAGGTCTCAAATTCAAGACAAGTAGAATTGGAAAGACAAATAGCTGACCTGGACAATAGAAACGCTCATACTCCCTCTCCAGACTTGTACCAAGAGCGATTAAAGCTTAAGGCAGAATTTGATATACTTACATCACATCCTATTGAGTATCTATTGTTAAAAAATCGGAGTAATATTTACGAGCATGGGGACAGAGCAGGGAAGGTTTTAGCAAGGCAGTTGAAGGGTGCCAGAGCTAAGCAGGTAATCAATGGTGTGACATCCCAGAATGGCGAGATTGTCACTGACCAGTAAGGAATAAATAATGCTTTCCAGCATTACTACCAGGATCTGTACAGCTCTCAAAACTCTTGTGACCCCTGTTCATTCTTTAACTTCTTTAGAGATCTGCCTATTCCAACTTTATCTTCAGATCAGGCCTCTGCCTTGGACGCACCACACAGCAGCAGGAGATTGTGGCTGCGATTAAGGGGAGGAGAAATCTTTTGGAAAAAAATTGTCATTTTTGGATAGAAATCATTCATACTTGCTGTATTGACAGTATATGACCTGAAATACACAAAATATGAATTTGACCTAATTTGCATAATTAGGTCATGTGATTCAAGATGGCCGCCACCCCTATTTCACCATTATTTCTTTGCCTTATATCTCAGGACTGAAGCAAGATATTTGAATCAGGTTTTTTTTTAATTAGATTTAGTTATGTTTGCACCTTCTTCTGAACTAGAATAAAGCATTTACACATAATACTAGAGATTTAGTGGGGTAAAAGAGGATTTTGCCATTTTTTTCCCCCTCGATATGAAATATAAATCACCATAACTCACAGACCCAAAGTGCTAAACCAAAACTTTTAGTTCAGAAGACTTCAGACTTCTGTCAAAATTTCATGAGAAAAGCTCCACAAATAAGTGAGATATAGTGCCTTAAATGATAGCAATCGGGGCAAAAATCAGGTTTTGAGAAAATCCAGGTTAAAGTCAAAGTACACTTACAAATCATTGTAACAGTCAACTTAGAACATTAAAATGCCCCTGAAGCATAAACTCCTCCCTCCTGCTCCCTCTGATTGTCCTGTTCTTGAGCAGATTGAAGTGATTTGCTCTTTCTTTTGGCTTTTTCAGAGTCTAGGTTGGCCTTCTCTGCACCCCTAACACGCGACGGATCCACCTGCTCTTAATTATGAATGATTAAACTTTTAATTAAGACCAAAATTAAAATTTTGATAAAATTTGTCAAAAACCATTTTTTTGGATTTCTCCTCCCCTTAAATCATTACAACCCCGGAAATCACCTGGCCCAGATGGCTTACCGAGCGAGTTTTATACTGCGTTTTCTGAACAACCTACTCCCGTTTTGGCAGAGGTTTGCACAGACTCTCTTAATAGGGGGTCTCTTCCCAACACTCTGAATCAGGCTTGCATATCGCTACTCCCGAAAAAAGATAAAAATCCCTTAGAGTGTGCATCTTACAGGCCAATCTCACTTTTGAACTGTGATTACAAAATTCTGGCCAAAGTACTGGCCCGCCGTTTAGAAGGGGTTTTGCCCTATGTTATATCCTCAGATCACACAGGGTTTGTGAAAGACAGACGCTCCTTTTTCAGTATTCGTTGTCTATTTAACATCCTATACACTCCTTGACAGACTCTGAAGCCTTCTCTCCATGGAGTGGGGCTACCTGTTTGAGACTCTGCATAGTTTTGGGTTTGGCAAGGCATTTATATCATGGGTTAGGCTGTTGTATGCTTGCCCTTCAGCAATGGTTCTCACAAATAACCACTATTCAAAACCGTTTATGCTACATCACGGAACCCGTCAGGGATGTCCTCTCAGCCCCCTTCTCTTTGTGTTAGCCATTGAGCCTCTAGCCATAGCCATAAGAAATAAACAATCTATCCAAGGCATTACAAGGTATGGCATTGAGCATAAATTATCTCTTTATACTGACAATCTTCTGCTGTTTGTGTCCAAGGCTGAGACAACCATTCCCCTTGTCCTGGAGCTCCTCGCAAAATTTGGAGATATTTCAGGGTACAAACTAAATCTACATGAGAGTGAACTACTGCCACTGAATCTTACTAATACTGCAATATAAAATATTACAGTACCCTTTAAGATTGCCGTGCATAGCTTTACCTACCTTGGTATCAAGGTGACAAGAAATTTTTGTGATCTTTTAAAAAATAATTTTGATGAATTACAACTCAAGGTTCAGCAAGACTTAGCCAGGTGGTCACTTCTTCCTCTCTCACTGGTTGGGAGAGTGAATGTCATCAAGATGTCTGTATTACCCAGATACTTACACTTATTTCAGAGCCTCCCTGTGTTCGTCTCCAATGCTTATTTTAAGAAACTGGAATCATTGATTTCATCTTTTGTTTGGAATGGCAAAAAGCCCCGCCTGCATAAAGAATACCTGCAGAAGTCAAAGCAAGATGGTGGTCTAGCTCTTCCAAATTTTCAGCACTATTACTGGGCTGCCAATCTCTGCTGTTTGTCTTTTTGGGTACATTGTTATTCCGGCAATAGTGGACCAACGTGGGTGGAGATGGAGAAGTATTCCTGCAGTCCCTTGTCTTTTCCAGCAGTAATTGGTGCATCAGTTCCACTACTTCAAAACGTGACACTTAACAATCCTATTGTTCATAATTCAGTGAAAATCTACTCACAATTTAGAAAACATTTTGGTCTCCAGAATATGAGTGTGTCTAGTCCAATAGCATCAAACTTTTTTTTCTCTCCTTCAATGCTAGATGCCACATTTTGTGTGCGGCAAAGAGAGGGGCTGAAAAGTTTTAATGACCTGTTTATTGAAAATAAGTTTGCTTCTTTTGAACAGCTGTCTGCTAAATATAATTTAGTCCCCTCTCATTTTTTTAGATACCTGCAAGTAAGACACTTTGTGTCAAGTTCCATCCCGGGGTTCCCAGACAAACCTCCCCACAAAGCAATTGATGATGTGATATCTTTTAACCCAATTAAGAAGAAAGCTATTTCTACAATGCTACGTTTGATTTCTCGTTTAAATTCTCCCTCCATGTTTGCTATTAAAGAGGCTTGGGAGCATGATCTCCAAATGAACCTAAGTGAAACAGACTGGGCTGAGGTTTTGATGTTATGGTTCTGCCTCGTGTGCTTGTTTGTGCTTGTGCGTTTTTCCCCTGTGCCTCTTGATTTGTGTTTCAGCTCCATTCCCGCGGTCTGACCGTTGATTCCCTCTTGCCCAAACGCCAGTGGTGTCGTGTGACAGCTTTCAGTATGCCTGAGTCTCGTTGTCCAATCACGTTTCCTCTTTCGGTTTTGGCTGCGGTATTTCATTCATTGCTTCCACCTGCGCTGATTCTGGGTCTCGCAAAACTCTGAGTGAATGCATTCTCTGATAGGGCCATTACTAACCCATACTAACCAGCACTTATTTAAGGGTGTGTATATATTGTCACATAGTACTAACCTAATTAACTCATTAGCGAGTGCGAGTGTTTCTAGCTTTTGTAAATTCCTTCCTAAGCTTTCCCTAATTAACTGCATTTAAAGCTATGCTTTCCTTTGCTGTTCTCGTGGTGCTTTTACTCGTCACGTTCAGATTATCTCAATCTAAACTGCCTATCTTGCGTGATTGTCTCGAGTCATTATTGTTAACCCGGTTCTCGTGTAATTGTTTTAATCTCATGTGTTTCTGTTTCCACCTGAGATTGCCCTCTGTATCCCCGCCTCCTCCCATGTGTATTTAAGCAGGGAAGATTGAAGAGACCGTCAGACGGGACTTTGTTTTGCCGCCTGAGTTTTCCCCCCTAGCCTCATGTTTGCTGCGCCCATGTCTTGTCTGCCCCTTGTCTAAGTCTCCCAGTTTTCCCGTCAGTTCAGTTTAGATCCAGTTTTTGTTTCCTTAGTCTAGCCACTCCTTGAGTGAGTACTTATGTTTCCCCCTGCCTTGGGCAGTGTACCTTAGTTCTCCTGTTGTTCAGTGCATGTGCACGGTGTTTTGTTTCCGGCCTGTGTGCCCATTTTTTTCCGTGTTGTGTTGTAATAAACACTTCTGGATCCTGCATCTGGTGTCCCCCTGACCTCTTCCTAACATTTGAGGAAAATTCATTCATCTTCAATGTGCGCGAGACATTCTCTTATCCAGTTCAAAGTAGTTCACCGAGCTCATCTCCATAAATCTAAATTGGCAAGAATTTACTCTCATATTGCTCCAACGTGTGACAGATGTAAATTGGCAGAGGCCACTTTAATACACGTTTTGGTTTTGTCCCAAGATACTGCAATATTGGGAGGATATTTGTGATGCACTCTCTAATGTACTTGGTCTTAATATAACCTTAAATCCACTTCTACTGCTGTTTGGGGTCACTGTTGAGGAGTTAGGATTGCCAGTTGGGGGTCCGAAGCTCATTGCTTTTTCAACATTGCTAGCACGCCGCCTGATCCTTCTGAAATGGAAGGATGCTGCTCCACCTACGGTCTCACAATGGATTAAAGATGCGCTATTTCACCTTAAATTGGAGAAAATTAGATCTGTTATGAGAGGCTCTGAAAGTTTCACCAGGTGTGGAGGCCTTTTATGACGTTTTTTGATCAACCATCGATAAAGGTACAAGAATGAATTTTTACACAGTATTCTGGCTGATTTCTTTACTGAAGGTCCACATATTTATGTTTTATAGATTTTTTTTTTTTTCCCTTGTAAGCGACAGTGGGGATGGGGACTGTTTTGTGGGGTGGGCTGTTTTGTAACTTTGCATACTATTGTTTAAACTTTAATAAACAAATTAAACACGAGGAATAGTGGCTAGAATGGAAAGTATTAGACTGATGTAATTGCCACGGTCAGAGTAGAGTTTGAGGAGCAAAGTTGTGTAGAGTTGCATACAATAAGTCTTCAGCTAGATCAGGGATGTTTGGGAAAATGGTGACCTAATGTGGTAAGAGTGAAATTTCATTTTGATTCGATTTTTATTTTGCATAAGCTTTTCATGGAAGGATTGTCGCAGAGACGTTTTACAGTGCAAAAAATGGGCAGTGCCCGGCCTAATCCCAAGGATGGCAAATGAGGCAAAAAACTTCTGATAAGGAGAAAAAACCTCAAACAGTGGAGGGAAAAAACTCCCCTGTGGTAAGAAATCTCAGCAGGAACCTGGCTATAGTGGGGGACCACATCCTCCACGGGCAAGCTAATTGATTAATTTCTTAATATTAACATCTTCGCATTAATGGGTGTGGAGTAGTGTAATGTGAAAAAAAAAGCCACTAGATGGCAGTATTGATATTTTTTTTTTAAGCAGTCTGGTGCTAGGTTTGGGGCATGTCCCGGGCATGCCTCAGAGGGGGCTGGAAAACAGTATATAAGGAGAAAAATCAAGAGAGTGTAGTAGTAGGAGACATTGCAAGGAGAAATAGTGGAAGGATACATTTGACCAGACCTGTCACTCTTTTCAAGACCTGTGAAGCTTTTTGTGGATTTTTGCCTGTGTTGGAGCATTTTCCTGTCCCAAGACATCGCAACATAGCAGCGCCATCTCCATTACCGAGGGACTGTAAATATCTCATTTTTTTTTATTTCAATCTTGGTCAGTAGAGGTAGAGAGTAGATTAGTTCTGTTTGTTTTATTAAATCTGTTGAAGTTTAAGAATTTTGTCTGTCATCCCTTGCTGTCCGTGACGTCATAACAAATTGACGCCATAACAAAATTGGGGCCATAACAAATTGGGGGCTCATCCGGGATAGACCATTGTGAGAGTCATTTATTGAAAATCTAAAATTTCAAATAGTGAAATTGTTTTTTGAATTTTCCTATATATATATTGGCAGATCAACAGCAATGGATGATTTTTTGGCATCACCAACCGTAGAGGTTTTGAAGTCTTTTAAAAAGACAGAACTGCTAGAAATATGCAGACAGTTAGAGCTGACAGATGTAAAACCAGCCATGCGAAAAGCAAGACTGGCTAGAGAGATTGTTGAATATTACATTGATGAAAAAATGTGTTTGCACCAGGAGATCTGGAACAGTTTCGGTGGAAAATCCCAATGTAGAATTGGAACTTAAATTAAAAATGCTATAGATTGAAAGGGGAGGAAAAAGAAAACAAAAGAGAATTTGAGAGAGAGAAAGAAAAAAAGAAAGGGAAAAAAAAAAAGAAAAAAACAAAGGCAGTTTGAGTTAGAAAAATTAGCAAGAGAAGAGAAAAAAGAAAAACAAAGAGAATTTGAGAGAGAGAAAGAGGAAAGAGCAGAAAGAGAGAGACAGAGAGATTTCGATTTAGAAAAATTAGACAGAGAAGAAGGGCTCCAAATGGAGCTACTAAAAATCAAAATGCAAGGTGAAAACAAATTTCGGGCTAGCCAGGAGGTAAAGCTGGTGCCTCCATTCTTAGAGAAGGAGGTTGATAAGTATTTCCAGTGCTTTGAGAAGGTAGCTAAGAGTTGTCAGTGGCCAAAGGAACACTGGCCTCTGATGTTGCAAACTGTCCTCAAGGGTAAAGCTCAACGAGCCTATTCGGCTTTGTCTGCAGATGATTCCTCTGATTATGAGGTTGTCAAAAAGGTTATTTTGACAGCTTATGAGTTGGTTCCAGAGGCTTACCGACAGAGATTCAGAGGTCTGAAGAAATCTGACAAACAGACTTATGTTGAATTTGCTAATGAGAAGAAGGTTTGCTTTTGAGCGCTGGTGTATTTACTTCTATGGAGGTCAAGGATGATTTCAACTCACTAAAAGAGATGGTGTTAGTTGAAGAATTCAAGAACTGTGTCAAGGATGATATTAAGACCTACCTTAATGAGAAGCAAGCACTGAATTTGCAATCAGCTGCCAAGTTTGCAGACGAATATGTTCTCACACATAAGTCCAAATTTCAGTCTAGCAGTAACAATAGATGGTCCCAATTTCAGAAGAAAGGTAACGGTGATACCCAAGATTCCTCACCCAAAGACAAAGACAACTATGGTGATGGTGCTCAGAAATCCAGTCAAAGGTCTGATCAAAGTGTGAATGCTGACAGGGACAAAAGTGGTCTAGTTTGCAATTATTGCAAGAAATCTGGTTATGTTACAACTAACTGTTGGTTCCTTAAAGCTAAGAAAGAAAGAGAAAAGGATACCAAACCCAATGCCTTTGTGAAGACAAGGTTAGAAACCCCTGTAGTAGATGACCGATCTGCTAAATTGCCTGCTCCTTGTGAGGCTAAGAAACCTGATACTGCTGACTTTGTGAGGGAGGAATTTCTTCCATTTGTGTCAGAGGGATTTGTGGCTCTGAATGAGCATTCTCCTCCTGTCCCCATATATATCCTAAGGGATACCGGAGCTTCTCAGTCACTTTTGTTGATGGACTCCTTGGAGTTACGTGATGAGACCGCTTCTGGGGATTTCATACTTGTACAAGGTATTGAAGGGAGGACTGTATCTGTACCCCTGTGCTCTGTATTCTTGAAGTCAGATTTAGTTACAGGACAGGTAAAGGTGGGACTTATGTCAAGTCTACCTATCAAGGGTGTTTCTCTGTTGCTAGGCAATGACCTGGCTGGGGGCAATGTAGTTCCCCCTGTTCATCTTACTTCACAGCCGAGCACTGAAGATGGCGATGAAGACCCATCTCTGTATCCTTCCTGTGCAGTGACTCGTGCTATGGCCAAGAAGGCTCAAGAAGAAGATGATGTGGTGCCGTCCAGCACATTGAATAGTCATGACTCAGGCGGTTCGCCTCATGACTCTGTTCAGCTTACTATGGTTTCTCCGTTTGAGGACTTATCAGACACTTTTATCAGTTCTCTATTCAGCCAGCCCGATGGGTCTGGTGATTCTGATGTGTCTGGAGACTAGTCTCTGTCCAGAAAGCGGTTGATTCAGGAGCAAACCAATGATCCTGAAATTTGTGTACTAAAGAAGAGAGCCCTTCCTGATGAAGAAATAGACGCAGTTCCAGTTGGGTATTATCTCAAGGATGGAGTGTTGATGCGGAAGTGGCGCCCTCCTGATATCCCTGCCAATGTAGATTGGGCAGTGGTCAAGCAAATTGTTGTTCCGAAGGTCTACAGGAATGAGATCTTAACAATGGCTCATAGTTTGCCTTTAGGAGGTCATCTTGGTGTTAACAAGACTGTTGACAAGATCATGAAACACTTCTTCTGGCCTGGACTTCGGAAAGATGTTTTCAACTTTTGCAAAACCTGTCAAACTTGTCAAGTAGTTGGAAAACACCAGTTAGACCCACCTGTAGCTCCATTGCAGCTTATCCCAGCATTTGGGGAGCCCTTCTCCAAGGTCATTGTTGATTGTGTTGGTCCATTACCCAAGACTAGATCTGGAAATCAGTACTTGTTGACAATCATGTGTGCATCTACCAGATTCCCTGAAGCCATCCCTCTACGCAACATCAAGGCAACTGCAATCTCGAAGGCTTTGATAAAGTTTTTCACGTTGTTTGGCCTTCCCAGGGAAATTCAGTCAAATCAAGGTAGCAATTTCACTTCCGGATTGTTTCAGCAGGTTGTGTATGAACTAGGGGCGAAGCAGATTCTTTCCAGTGCCTATCATCCAGAGAGTCAGGGTGCCTTAGAGCGGTTTCATTTCACTCTCAAGATAATGATGAGGACTTATTGTTATGACCATGAGAAAGACTGGGATGAAGGTGTTCATTTGCTGTTGTTTGCAGCTAGAGAAGCAGTGCAGGAGTCTACTGGATTCAGTCCGTTTGAGCTAGTGTTTGGCCATGAAGTGAGAGGACCTTTGCTATTGTTGAGTGAACAATGGCAAGAGAAAGAGCCGCATATCAGTCTGTTAGACTATGTTAGCAAGTTCAAAGAAAGACTGCGTGCAGCTTGTGACCTAGCCAAAGAGAACTTGAAATCAAGTCAGGGAAAAATGAAAACTTGGTATGATCATAAGGCTAGCAGCCGTGAGTTTAAACCAGGAGACAAGGTCCTTGTGTTGTTTCCCTTGCCGTCCAATCCATTGCAGGCTAGATTTCATGGTCCTTATGAAATTCTGACAAAACTCAATGATCTCAATTACATTGTGAAGACTCCAGATAGGAGAAAGCCAAAACAGTTGTGTCACATTAACATGCTGAAGCCTTATCATGATAGGAATGCTAGGGTTGCAGCTGTCACTTCAGATCCTCCTATGGCCAAGACTTGTGAAGATGAGGGGGAGTTTCAAGATGATGAACCTAGAATTAAGGTTGAAGTTCTTTCATGTAAATTGTCAAATTCTGAAGTGTTGCAAAATCTTGATGTAAAACTCCTGCACTTAGAACCCTCACAGAAAGATCAGTTTGAGAGGTTGATCAAGAAATATAAAGATCTATTTCCTGATGTTCCAAAGAGAGTTTCTATAGCCTCTCATGATGTAGATGTTGGTGATGCCAAACCAATAAAACAGTGTAGGACACTCGCAGCTCGACCAACGGTGGAGGAGCCGGGTGGTGAAGGCTTATGCGTGGTGATTCTGGCTGCTATGAGGCAATGGAACACGTCAGTTAAATCTTTCATGCTTGCGTCCCGCCTTGGACCTGGTCTGAGACTTACCTGAAGGTTTCTCAGTAACTCTCCGTTCAAAAACGGGGCTATGTCGAAATCACGGAACCATCTAACCTAATGCCGCGCTGCGAATAATCCAAGGTGCATGTTGGAACACTCGCAGAAGCTGAACAAAACATCAGACTTATCAGTGATTAGGGCAAACTAAGCATAACGATTACAATGTTACTCGTTTTAAAATCTGACTCCATTTAGAATTAAAATTTATAATTTAGGGAGAACCTGCGTGGATCTCGGGGTGATTACCTCCCGGACTCGTAAATAAAGGCCTGTGTCACTAAAATATATGCCCCCGGGTTTTGGCATTATTTCCGCAGCTTAGGTTCGTTGGTAATACTAGATTGGAAGCCAAACATCACAGCAACAGCATCTTTTGGCTTGAATACTGCGAACCCAGATCTATGCACGCCCATGGGTTCCTTCAGGGAATTTTAACAGATAACCGACTTTTCGTCCATGGGTTTCCTTAAGGCTAAAATCCCAGAACCGGCAATACATAAACCCTTTATGTAAGTAGATCATGATTGTCTCTCCAACTTAATAAAACTAATTCTCATCCCAAAGCCGCTGATCAGTCAGTCATTGGGTGAGCTTAACCCCTAAGTCTCCGGCGTAACGTGGCTAGAAAGAATGTACAAGTGTTAAGAGTCATGGATACCACGCAAGTTTAAAGGAATATAACAATAGTTATTCACCAGGTAGGCAAGAGCTTAAATCAAACAAATCGCAGTTAGATCAATCACAAGTTACAAACGATTTAGAAAATGAGAGTGAAGTCATACCTGGCGAAAAAGGCTACACACGTGGCAAGCGTACACGGAGTTCGAATTACGAAGCTTCACTAAGATAGAAATACCGTACGGACCAATCGTGTGGGAAGTCGTTTACGAGCTTCCCCGACCAGGTCGTCTCTCTCAGATTTAAGGCTGATGACGCCTTTGATCAGCCCGCACAGATGGCCCAAATTGTAATTTAGACTTCCTCCTCGGAGGAAATAAGAAAACAATTATTATTCAAAAGGAGATTATAAAAGTTCTTAGATAAATGAGAGGACCTTGGAGACAGACCTCGGGGGGGGGTCGCAAAGCACTTCCCGCAAAGGGGGAGAGATGATTCTAAATACACCTCAAGAGATAACTCTGGTTCAGGACAAATTATTGCTGGAGAACAGAAACTATGTTTCCTTGAAATACAGCGGATATGAAATGCATCTCATTCAACTCCTTGAATTTAGCTGAAGAGATACATACCAAACATGATTACATTGAGAATTATGATGATGTAATTACCATGAAATTTCATCCCAACTGAACCATTCCCCATGAAATTCACATCACTATTACCCCAGATATAATGCAGTAGTTCAGTGATGACATGTGGGCAGTTAGAACGGTGTAACAGTGGGTTTTTGTTTAAATTGAAATTCTCAACTCAGAACAGTTACAGTGATGAACTGAAAGGATGCGGTAACAGTGTGTCCACAAGAGGTCATTATGGCACTAATTGGGCAGAGGGCACAGGTCACACCCCGCTGTGAGGGAAATTCCTTGCAGCAACCAAGCCAGGGCGCGCCTCCTTCCCCACCTTTGATGTGCTCAAGACACACACACACCCATGCTGAAGTGTCCAGTATCAGGCCCCCTTATCTCTGTGGTGGAATTGGGGGCGCAGCTGCAGAGGACGTCTGGACCCTGGTGACTTTATTACCCCACTGTTTCCAGCCATGCCTGGCTGGAGACGATGCCAGGCTGTGGAGGAAGTATAGGCTCTTATGTCTTTATTACCCCACTATGTTTAGAACAGAGGGCAACAGGCAGTCCTGGTCGCATGTCCATGTTATCTCCCGGCTTCCCCCCTACAACAGCATCCATACCGGATGAATCCTGAAAAGAGAAAGATTGCTGAGAAAGAGGTTGAGTACATGTTAGAACATATTATCAGACCCTCTAACTCAGATTGGAGTTCACCCTGTGTTCTAGTTCCAAAACCTGATGGAAGTACTAGATTCTGTACAGATTATCGCAAAGTCAATGCTGTAACTAGAACTGATGTGTTTCCAATACCTAGGATTGATGATTGCATCGATAGAGTAGGGCAAGCAAAGTTTCTGACCAAGATTGATTTATTGAAGGGTTATTGGTGTGTGCCTTTAACTGAGAGGGCCAAGAGCATCTCTGCTTTTGCCACACCATCTGGGTTATACCAGTATGAAGTCCTACCCTTTGGCATGAAAAATGCCCCAGCCACGTTCCAAAGGATGATACAGTCTACAATCGCCGGATTGCCAAACATGGGTGCGTACATCGACGACCTGATCACATGGAATGACTCCTGGGAAGAACATCTGAAAGATGTAGAGACGTTGTTCCAGTGCTTGACCCAGGCTAACCTGACTGTTAACCTGAACAAGAGTGACTTTGGTTGTGCTACTGTCATGTATCTTGGCTACGTCATAGGCCAGGGTAAGGTGGCACCCATAAATACTAAAGTCCAAGCCATAATGGACTTTCCAGTTCCTGACAACAAAAAAGCTTTGCGCCGCTTCCTTGGAATGATCGGGTACTACCGCAAGTTCTGCAAGAACTTTGCTGAGATTGCTCTCAGTCTCACCAACCAACTGAAGAAAGGCGTAAAGTTCACTTGGGATGAAGCATGCCAAAGAGCCTTCGATCGCCTGAAGTCTCTGCTGTGTCACTTCCCCGTGCTCAAATCTCCTGACTTCAACAAACCGTTCTCCATGGCGGTCGATGCTAGCGACCAAGCTTGTGGATCTGTGCTCCTACAGAGAAGTGACTCTGATGACATTGAGCATCCCGTGGCATACTTCTCCAGGAAGTTCAATCGCCACCAAAAGAACTATTCCACAATTGAGAAGGAGCTGTTGGCTCTGGTTCTATCCTTACAACACTTCAAGGTTTATGTTTGTACTGGGCAAAAGCCAATGATTGTATATACTGACCACAATCCGTTAATGTTTTTGAGTAAGATGAAAAGCAAGAATCGGAGATTGTTGAATTGGAGTTTGATTTTACAGGAGTTTGACGTGGAAATTAAGCATGTAAAGGGTACTGACAATGTAATTGCTGATTGCTTATCCCGTGTTTGAGTATGTGTATATATATCACCTGTGTTTATTAGCATATTGTATTATATGTATATATATACAAGTGTCAACTTAACCATTTTTGTATTGAAAAGAAAAATTTTGCCTTTATGAGTCAAAATTTTTCCCTTTTGGAATGGAGGTGTAATGTGAAAAAAAAAAGCCACTAGATGGCAGTATTGATATTTTTTTTGTTAAGCAGTCTGGTGCTAGGTTTGGGGCATGTCCCGGGCATGCCTCAGAGGGGGCTGGGAAAGAGTATATAAGGAGAAAAATCGAGAGAGTGTAGTAGTAGGAGACATTGCAAGGAGAAATAGTAGAAGGATACATTTGACCAGACCTGTCACTCTTTTCAAGACCTGTGAAGCTTTTTGTGGATTTTTGCCTGTGTTGGAGCATTTTCCTGTCCCAAGACATCGCAACATAGCAGTGCCATCTCCATTACCGAGGGACTGTAAATATCTCATTTTTTTTTTATTTCAATCTTGGTCAGTAGAGGTAGAGAGTAGATTAGTTCTGTTTGTTTAATTAAATCTGTTGAAGTTTAAGAATTTTGTCTGTCATCCCTTGCTGTCCGTGACGTCATAACAAATTGACGCCATAACAAAATTGGGGCCACAACAGTAGGCATTAAGGTTGATTTCCAGATAGAAAGGTTTTGAGGAATGGAATTGTCCTGTTTACAATATTGACTTTGCCCAGTTACCCGGATGAGAGAGGAGTGCTTTCAGTTTCCCAAAAATGTGGTGCAACTCCAGGGGCAGAATGAGCTGGTGTGACGTCTTGGCAGGGGCCAAGTAGGCTACTTGGGTCAAACTCTGACAGTCTGTTGGTATTGACTAGCATTATCCTCTAGGGTTGCGACCAGGCAATGGCGTGATCAAGCTTTTGTGGATCAGAAGGGATGGAAAAAACGGGTTCAAGTGACGTGTCTACAAACTCAGGGAAAGCCTGGGAACTTGATGCTGAAAGAAACATCTCTTAAGCTAGTTCCTGCGCTGAACAAAGTCTCAGATTTGCATCCCAATTCCTTTCCAACGGGAATGATGAGATTGGGATGATAGAGACTTTGCGTTAATAGTTTGTACCGGACACTTGCATCCGGTAGATAACATGTTAAAAATAGTGCTTTAAAAACTATACGTGTGTTTATGAGGGGGGGAGAGTACAAGGGGAGAACAAACAGTTGTGCTCAAAAGTTTGCATACCTTTGCTGAATTTGTGAAATGTTGCTATTTATTTTGAAAATATGACTCATCATTCAAAAAACTTGTCTTTTATTTAAGGATAGTGATCATGTGAAGTCATATATCATTACCTAGGTGTTTGTCTCCTTTTGAAATCATAATGATAAGTGAAATAAGCCAAACGGCCCTGATCATAAGTTTCCATACCCTTTAATGTTTGACCTTGTTATATAGACACAAGGTGAAGCACTCAGGTTTAAATGGCTATTAAGGGCCTTTTTAAATTTTAATAAGTGTCTGTGTATAGCCGTTGAGTTTGTTAGCTCCCGAGTGGATGCACTGATCTGGCTAGACCAGAGGTGGGCAACGAGGGCCATATCTGTCCCTGGTTTTCACACCAACTTCTGGCCTTTAATTAGTTGATTATCTAAATTAGCCAAACTATTTATGAAATCTGACATTTTAGGCGCATTTCTTTAAATTATCATGAATGGCCAACAAAGACTGTTCTCGTCTCCGCAATTAAGACATTTTTCTCTGATCTATTCTTCGCGCAAATCTATATTTGTCTGTGCAGTCAGTTAACTCAGTTAGTCAGGGTAATGTTGAGGATTATATTTCAATATTTCTCATCATATTCATCAGTAGATCAATTGCCATGTTGAATAACCATAATCATAATCAATAACCATATTATGTAAGCAGCAGTAACACACACACATAACATAACACACTCACATACAAGTAGTTCACATACGCGAAGGGAGGGGATGAGCAGTGCAAACACACACACACACGCACAGGCACACACACACGTACACATGCACATACACACAAAACACACACATACAAGCAGTTCACACACACGAGCAGTGCACACAGACACATGCACACATGCATAAGCAGCTCACACACATAAGCAGTGGGCTTCTGTAGCTTTGATTAGTTAGCAGGCTTCTGTTTAGTTAATTTGAAAACATAATCAGATGATGTATTTGATTTCTGTAGCTTTAATCAATATTTGTTCAGTAAAATCATAAGTTGTTACTGAAAACATAATGAATTGAATCATTTATGTATCTACTTGTATCCTATTCATCTGACTGTGTTTTTCCACTCTTAAACTGTAATTTTCCTCACCTTTTAAGTGTATATTCTTTCATTTTTTTTGAAACTAATGTGTCTGTGCGCCACCAATATTTCTCAGAGAATCCAAGGGAAAGCAAAAAAACTTGAGAGATAACCCAAGAATTGTGATAGGAGCAAAGTTGGTTAAAAAAACGTTAGAGATAAGATGGTTACAACCCATGCATTTTGATTGGAGCAAAGTTGGTTGAGTTTTTCCCCTAAATATTGCTCTGTAAAGAATGCCGAGTTAGCACTTCTTGACCAGGGACTGCTCACCGGGTTTGAATTATTGCACGATTAAAGGCTGGGAATAAAGATGGCTTCTGAAGATTTTGTCTCTCTCCAATTATTCACGAACAAGGGGACCTCAAAAATATGTAAACATCTAGTCGGGAAACCACAACAGTAATTGATAGAAATAAACACCTGCATACACACCAGTCCTCTAGGACCAGAATTGCCCACCCCTGGGCTAGACACTGAGCCATGGACAGTGGAAAAGAGCTGTCCTTTGTAACAAGGTTGTTCACCTTTTTAAAGATGGGAAAGGATATAAAAAAATATACAAAGACTTGAAAATGCTAGTCAGTACTGTTCAGTCTGTGATTAAGAGGTGGAAAATTAGGGGATATGTTGATACCAAGCCAAGGTCAGGTAGGCCATGAAAGATTTCAGCCCGAACTGCCAGGAGAATTATTCGGGACACAAAGAAAAATCCACAAGTTACCTCAAGAGAAATATAAGATGCTCTGGAAAAAAGACAGTGTGATAATTTCGAGGAGTACAATAAGGAGATACTTAAACAATGAGCTTGCAAGGTCGAGTTGCTAGAAGGAAGCCTTTATTGTGCAAATTCCAAAAAAAAACCCGCCTAAGATATGCCAGACAACACCTTGACGCACCTCTATTGACGAGACCAATATAGACCTTTATGGTCACAGCCATAAGTGTTATGTTTGGAGAGCAATCAACAAGGACCATGGTGAAAATATACCACTCTCACTGTAAAGCATGGTGGAGCCTCTCTAATGTTTTGGGGGTGTATGAGCTCTAAAGGCACAGGGAATCCCGTGAAAATTGATGACAAGATGAATGCAGCATGCCATCAGAAAATACTGGCAGACAATTTGCATTCTTCAGCACGAAAGCTGCGCATGGGACACACTTGGACTTTCCAGCATGGCAATGATACAAAGCACAAGGCCAAGTTGACCCTCCAGTGGTTACAGAAGAGAAAGGTGAAGGTTCCGGAGTGGCCATCACAGTCTCCTGACCTCAATATCATGGAGCCACTTTGGGGAGATCTCAATCATGCAGTTCATGCAAGACGACCAAAGAATTTGCAGAAGCTGGAGGCATTTTGCAAGGAAGAATGGGCAGCTATACCACCTGAGAGAATTTGGGGCCTCACTAACAACTATCACAAAAGACTGCACACTGTTATTGATGCTAAAGGGGGCAAAACACAGTATTAAGAACTAAGGATATGCACACTTTTGAACAGGGTTCATTCCATTTTTTTCCCCTAATTGCCATTTTCATTTGATGATTGTGCCATTCTACATGACATACAGTTAGATATGAATCCAATAAGAAATAAAAGAAATGTGTTTTGCCTGGCCAGTCATGTTTTCTTTAAAACAATGTGACCTATTTTACAAATTAAGCCAGAGTATGCAAACTTTTGAGCATAACTGTAACAAATGGTTAGAGGGAAGCTTTCATCGCGTTTACTGCTCTGTTATAAACGTGCACCTTTTTTGCCAGTTAATTTAACTGGCTCCTCTTTTGACAGTTATTTTCACTGTAATTTTACAATAAAAATTATAACAGAGTTCCGTGTATGTTAAGTGTAAACCACAGTTAAATGTGCGCAGGCCTCTACTTACAGTTAAAATAAATGGCAAAAAAGTTGCAAGTGTATGACAGTGTAGATAGTCTTTATGGCAGTGCTTCTCAAACCTCTCTTGGAGTACCACTTGTCCTGCATCTTAGATCTCTCCCTGCTCCAGCACAGGTGATTCAAATGACCAGCTGATTATCAATAAACTTTTGGGGATTGATAACAACCTGATCATTTGACTCACCCGTGCTGGAGCAGGGAGAGATCTAAGACATGCAGGACTAGTGGTGCTCCAGGAGAGGTTTGGGAAACACTGCTTTATGGTACACTGCCTGTGAAACAAAAGCTTTGATAAAACAATTTATGTGGAGATTGGAGACAAGGGAATGAGGGACAAGGAGGTAAGTAAATGGGGGGGAAATTAGAGCATGAAAATTTGATGGAATTGTTATGATTTGTCATAAAGTAAAGCTTCTAAAAATTGAAATGCAATGAAATAATTTGTTTGGGGGATGAGGAATATGGGATCAGGGGGAGTGTCGGAGTGATATTACATTAGTTGCATTTTTTCTTACAGATTTGCAACAAGTTCATCAAAATCATGTAGGGATAAGGAGACGAAAGGTAATGAGGGAAGGGGAACAAAGGGGAATGAGGGGTGTACAATTTCATTTTTAGAATTCATTGTATCTTTCTGTCTGGTGTAGAATCAGTGAAAGGAAATGCATTAGCAATATGTTCATAACAAAAATATATTCACATTTTTGCAAGAGAGAGGGGTGGGGGAAGGGGTAAAGGATAGAGTAGTCAGAAAGAGAATTGCCAGGTATGTTCTTCCATTATTTGAAATGCTTGCAATGAATATGTTAGAGGCTGAAGGAGCCAAAGTATCTTTATTCAATTTTTTAATATGGTGAAGAAGAGGAGAGGAACGGACGAGGGGACGAAAGGTCCCATGACCCTTGTGCGTGACGGTATTAGTGCAGTCTGCAAAGACAGGTTCAAAGGGGGGAAGAAAGAGGCTGAAAAGATTGAAAACAGAGGGTGCAGGCGCGGGGAATATGACTTGGCCCACTGACTGTGGGCATCTGTTGGAGGATCAGTGACGTCGGCTGTCGGGTGAGATGATGTTGTGGTTGATGCAGGCCAATGCTGAGACAAGAACCCAAAGCTGCGGTATAGCAGTTGGAATTGTTCCGGAGGGTAGAGGGAACAATGGAAGGGGACAAGAGGACACGCGATTTGATAAGTGAAAATTACTGCATTGTCCTGGCTGGTAGAGCATCTGTAAAAGGAAATGCTTTGGCAAAACATACATGGCAAAAAAAGGATAGAATCGTGGGAAAGAAAATTGCCAGATATGTTCTTCCCTGATTTGAATTGCCTGCAATGAATACGTTAGAGGCGGAAAGAGCCGAAGTAACTGTGTTTCATTTTTTAATATGGCAAAGGAAGCGGAGAGGAACGGCCGAGGGGACGGCAGGACGCAGATGCTCGGGGGTATTTTCTCTCTCTGTCTAGATGCCAAAGCATAATCTATGCTTCAAGTCATCATCTACAGTTACGTCCTCTATCATTCAAAGTGGTGATTGACAGAACTAGATAATACAGATACGCTGAAAAAAAAATTTCCAGCTGAACTTGAGAAATTAACTAATGATACCATATTTAATGTCTTGGCAAAAGGAAAGTCCAACTTAGAAGTACAAAGTATATAATTCCATTAAAGGTATTACATTTGAGATCTTGTGCTTAAGTCTCCAAAAAAATGATTTCCAGGATTACATTTAAATGAAAAACAAAGAACTGAGCGTAAAAATATTGCACGGAAATTTCTTTTCTAATACAACCCCATTTCCAAAAACGTTGGGATGATGTGTAAAATTTAAATTAAAACAGAATGCAATGATTTCCAAGTAATTTAAACTGCATATTTAATAGAAAATAGTGCAAAGACAGCATATCAAATGTTGAAAATGAGAAATTTTATTGTTTTTAGAAAAGCATCTGCTCATTTTGAATTTGATGCCAGCCACACATTTCTAAGAAGTTGGGACAGGGGCTACAAAAGACTGGAAACGTTGAATGATGCCAAAAAAAAAAAAAAACATCCTGTGGAACATCTCGCTGCAAATGAGGTTAATTGGCAACAGGTCAGTAATATGATTGGGTATAAAAAGTCTTTCGGACATCAAGATGGCAATGGCTTCACCACTCAGGGAAAGACTGTCTGGGCAAATGTTCAATAATTTATAATAACTTTTTTCAATGTAAAATTGCAAAGAATTTGGGGATTTCATCCTCTTCAGTACATAATATTATCAAAGGATTTAGGGCATCCAGAGAAATCTCTGTACACAAGGGTCGAGACTCAAAATCAATACTTAATGGTTATGATCTTCAGGCCCTCAGGCAGCACTGTCTTAAAAACAGGAGGCATTCTGAAGTGGAAATCATTGCATTGGTTCAGGAACACCTCTGTAAACCATTGTTAGTGGACACCATTTGTCACTGCATCCACAAATGCAAGTTAAAACTCTGCCATGCAGATATTAAACCAAGATCCAGAAATGCTGCGGCCTTTGCTGGGCCCCAGCTCATTTAAGATGGACACAGGCAAAGTAGGAAACTGTCCTGTGGTCTGACCAATCAAAATGTGAGATTCTTTCGGGAAATTACAGACGCCATGGCTACCGGGCTAAAGTGGAGAGGGACCACCCAGCTTGTTGTCAGAGCACAGTTCAAAAGCCAGCATCCATTATAGTACGGGGGTGCATTATTGCACATGGCATGGGTTAACTTGCACATCTGTGAAGACACCATTAATGCTAAACAATATATACAGGTTTTGGAGTGTCATATACTGCCATCCAGACATCTTTGACAGAGAAGGCTTTGCTTATTTCAGCAAAACAATGCCAAACACAACATTCTGCACATGTAACAACAACATGGCTCCATAATAAAAGAGGCTGGGTGCTAATCAGGCCTGCCTGCAGACCAGACCTGTCACCCACTGAAAATATTTGGCGCATTGTCAAAAAAAAATATGACAAGAGTCTGCGAAGTGATGATCAGCTGAAAGCCTATATCAGGTAAGAGTAGGAAAACATTTTGATTCCAAAACTATAGCAGTTGATCACTTCAGTTCCCCAATGCTTTCAGAGCATTGTTTAAAGAAAAAGTGATGCAAAACAGTGGTAAACATTGCCCCTGTCCCAGCCTTCTTGAAACATGCTGCTGTCATAAAATTCAAAATGAGCAAATATTAAAAAAAAAAAAAACATTTTTCAGTTTCAATATTTGACATGTTGTCTTTGCACTAGCCTATTTTCAATTAAATATAGGGTTTAAATGATTTGAAAATCATCGCATTCTGTTTTTATCCACATTTTACACAATGTCCCAACTTTTCTGGAGATGGGGTTGTATATTTCAACTGCATAACGTTAAAATGAATTCAGTACTTAAAAAGTATATTTTTAGAACCTTAAAACTTTATGAGGTAACTGTTGCATCCTTTCCATGAAACATCCTTTCCCTTAATCCTGAGACAAACTTGCCTCAGGCACCCTTACCTTCCTGAGTCAGGTTTATCAATCATCTTTGAAGGTATAAGGAAAACAGTTATGATACCAGGCTTTATTTTAAGATTTGTTTTTCACTCTTCGGTAAGAATTGGACAATGGATGACCTAAAAACTCATGTTCTCAAAAAATTGTTTCTTGGTTTCTAATCCACACCACATAAATTTTCATTTTTTCTGGTAACTAGTCTCTCGTTTTTCTTGAATGCTAACTCATCTACAAAGAGAAAAAAGCAACAGAATACATGATTATGGCAGATAAATACATGATGTACAAGCACAAGAGAGGAGGAAGCACAGGTAGTGGATGTATGAAGCCAAAAGTTTTGTGCAACTTTAACAGCTCACCATGAGAATACATGACAAACTCAAGAATTTTTTTTGTCTGTGTTCCTGAGGGTGTTTACAATGAAAAAAATAATAGCAACGTTTCATTTTAAGGACCAGGCAGTTTTCAACTAAGTTAGCCACAGTGGTATTCAGCTTACTGGCCTCCGATCCTTTACATAAGAGCCCGTGGAGTCATCTCCAGTCTGTACTAGAAGCCAGTGTAGACTCTCACCGTGGCGAACAATAGTGTCTATCTTTATTTCGGTCAGAGTAATATAATTTCTTGCGCCACCAATCTGGCGCTGTGTTCTGAATATTGTCGAGTGTAAGGTAGTGCACAATCAAAGCAGCAAACACAAGATGTAGGCTATTTAAACCCAGTTGAAGTACAGCGTCTGCTTGCGAATGTGCCGCCTGTCCGCACTGATCGCTCAAAAAAATAAAAAGAGCAAGGGCTTGTTTGATTGGAGGGCGAGTAACACGCCGCTTGCTGCGCTGAGCGAAGAAACTGGGATGGTATTGCTAAACGGACAGAGGGTTCGTGCAAGGCGTGCAAGAGCAATAACTCAAGGAAAAACTGAACTGGCTCGAAAGTATTAGATTTCTTGTTTTCAAAACCATGCATTCGATTAGGTAAGTACTAATTTTTGTCTTCATTTGTCGAACTGGGTGAAGTTTTCACAATTGTGGTGGGGAAATTGTGTCGCAAGTTAGCTGACATGAGGAACAAACATTTCCCACTATATTCGACATGTATTTACAACATTGAATGCACTTCCCATAAACATCAAAATAAACATTTAAAAAAGAAAGAAAACTGCAGCAAGTCACCTCAATACCAGTTGTACTCGCCTATATCGATATTTGTGGACTTTAGCTACTGTAAAAGGCAAAGCAGGAATGTACTCCTTTCTTACGCATGGTTTCAATTGTCATTGTGTCATCCGTAGAATAGACCATATTAAATCATTAGCTGTTTGCATGTCAGTGCAGAAAAAAATAAGTCAAACAATAATGTTCTCGGCAGCGGTTATTGTTTCCGAGCGGTCTATTATTTTTATCATTATTATTTTAGTGGTGCTAAAGTGCTGATCTCTTTTAAGTTTGAGCCATTTCCCATTTTATGTACACTTTTTGTGACATTAGTTCGCATGCGTGTTTGTGCAAATGCCTGTAATGACCATTATTGTTCCTTTATCTTTCAGGAACTTTTTCTGCGGTCAGTGGTCTTCCGCCGCCAGACTTGATGGCAAAACCGTGATTATAACCGGAGCAAATACTGGTATCGGAAAAGAGACGGCCAGGGATCTTGCTAAGCGAGGTATATTTACCGAGTGTAAATTCCTGTATATCCAATGCATTATAGCTCTCAAAAGTGCAGACACCTGATGATGTTTACTTGTTTGATAAACACGATTGACAATGTCGTTGCATAGGGATTAAAATGCATAGGGCGCGACAAGCTGCAATTTAGGATTTATTTATGTATTTATTTATCTCACGCGCAACATGCAAAACCCGGGATGAAATAAGTTCTGACTGGTTCGGAACTCCATTGTATCTGTTCCCCAAACCTCACATCATTAGCGCTACTCCTCATTTGCAACATTCCATTATGAAACACAACAAAGTGCATCATTCACAGACATAATTGCTGTGCTTGTTGTCATGCCTGGCAACTGGGCCTCTCTCAGAACAGCAGTTGCTTGTGCCATGCATTCCCTTCTTATACACACACATCCATGCGTGTAAATGTACAGTGACTTCGATGCTAAAAAAAAACAGTGCATTATGATGCAAACACTATTTTTTGATTTAAAAAAAAAAAAAAAAAAAAAAAGGCAGCTCAATGTGTCAGAAAAATATTCAGACATGGAACTATCAACCACCTTGCTATTTAAAGCCATCGGTGGCCATTTTTAAAATTTTAAATGCATAAAGCAAGCCGTATTCAGTTTTTGCTGTTTGTATTCAGTGGCGCCCATAATTATTTGAATAGTGAAATACTCTCTCACCGTATTTGATACTTACTCCAGCACATTATATCAGCAATAAGAAAATGTGTGTAGAATGCTACTATGAGCTCTTATCTGATGGCTTTTTAAATGCATATGAGGTGATAGCTTACTCATAGGAATTATGGCCTTTTTTATAAATGGCCCCCAATCTTATGGGAGCAAAAGCAATTTCACAAAATTCATAATCTTTATGAAAGTTGTCATGTTTAATTCAAATAATATTTTATGAACCTTTTGATTTGATAACTACACAGAACCTGCAGGCTATAGAGATCACTAGACACTTCTGCACCTCCACAATTTACATTTTGGTTTGTTGCTGTGAGGATACGCTCAGGAACCAGACGCGAGAACCAAGGAATGCAGTAGATGAGAGTTTAAGCGAGGGGGGAAACCCCCGCAGGGCAGAAGGCAAAAGGTACAAAGTCCACAATCCAAAAATCACAATCCAGTAGGGCAGAATCAGAGCCGAAAACCAGGGCAGCAATCACAGTACTCATGGTCGGGCAAAACAGGTTCGGTACACAGACACAGGTATGCCAGAGAAGCAGAAGCCAAAATCCAGTGGGCGTAATCCAAACCATGAACAGGGCAGCAAACACAAAACTCATAGTCGGGCAAAAAGGGTTCGTAAACAGATGCAGACAATAGTACCAAAAAGCAGAGCCAAAAATGGTAAGTCAGATGGTCCAGTCAGAAGAGTAACACTATGAGTACAAGGCAAAGACGATAGCAGCACAAGAGAAATGTTCTGACGGGGAACTGCAGTGAGAAGACAGCTTAAATACACTCAAGGGAAGTCACATGCTATGATTAGGATCAGGTGATGAGGATCAGACTAATTACGTGGGAGGAAACACAAGGGAGAACCTAACCACATGAAATTGGCAAAAAGCCAAAAACGCGGACAGGGAACACGAGACAGCCTATGACAAGACATACAGCTCCAGTTAGGGAGTTCTAACGTGCACAGATAATGAGAGGCAGGACAGAGTGGAGCAGGTGCGGAGGATCCGCTGAATTGCAGCAAAGACTAAGTGAAGGCAAGAGGCGGAGACTAGAACAGGGCGAGTGCTGAGAGCTTGTTAATCAATTAGTAAGTGCAGCTATACAATCCCTAGTGCTTGTTAGTAAGTTAGTATTATATACAATGTTAGTCTGGGTTAGTAACTTTAACAAAAACAAACTGTTAGTATTGGTTAGTAAAATAGAAAAGAGAGGCGAAGGAAGCAAACGAGATTGGAAGGAATGTTTGAAACCCAGAAACCATGAAATCACCTAAGCATGTGACACGCGGGACTGGGGAGAAGCTGTAACTTAACAAGAGACCAGACAGGGGAGACAAAGTGCAATGAAGGGCATGGCAAAACAAGGACCGGACTATCACAGAAAAATGGATTGGGAATGGCAAAAACGAAAACATGGCAAAATACAAAAACTAAACAGAACATGGCAAAACCTAACAGAACTGATCATAAACATAACAGGGAAGACAGAAACATAATAAACATGGCAGAATCATGACAGAACAGAGCAGAATCATAACAGTTGCTTAATAACAAGTTAAAGGTTACATGCAAAGTTTCTCCGAACATTTGCCCATTTATGGTAAGGAATGTTGGTCTCAATAACAATAACCATAAAACAAAGTTTTTTTGGACTGACACTTAACTTACCATGAAATATAGCCAAAATAAACTGCTCATAGATTACTTTTTCATTGCAATGTATGGAAAACAGTTGGAACACTGCGGTAATTTATTGCAGAAATAATGTCAATCGTGTCATTGGAGTCAGGTTGGTCACTGATACCATGTTCACTGAATTGCAATGAAACTGAGTCATTGTCCTTAATTAATCACCTTGTTATCTCAGTGGCCATGGTATCTTGTTTGGAGCCAAATCTATAGCAACTCTGTAAAACTCATGTCATCAGATGGTGTACATTTTTTCCATTGTTTTATCTGAGCGAGTAGGCACTAATCGCGTATGAGTGCACTTATCAGTGGTAATCAGTGGCAGGTTAATCTTGGGGACCCAGGGGCATGGCGTCGTATTTTTTAAATGTTTTTGTTGAGAATTCTAAAGGGGGGACTGGATTGCTTGTGCACTTCTGTAGCAGGATCCCCAGGTTAAGACCTGCGGGATTTATGTGGGTTGTTTGCAAATAAGCTGAAAATTTAGACAGCAGGGTTTGCAGTTACCTATGTAATGGAAGCTATTCATGACATCAAAACAAAGTCCACTGCTGTTCGGTGGAAAAATGTACAAAAGTGAAAAGACAAATCTCCTGTCCGTGGACATAATAGATGACAAGATTGTGGGACAAAACTGCTCTGTACTCCAGGGTAATTTCAAAATTATCATACATTAAAGCTATTGTTTTTGGCTTAAGAGAAGGGTAACATTATTGACTATTCCTGATTTGTTGTTAACTCAGCTGATATCATGCAGGAGCTGGGGAGCACCAGCTGGGCATAAAAATGTCGGTATTTTAACCATTAGGTTGGTCTTAGGTTGGACTTTGTAATTGAATTTACATTGAGTGTACCAAGCCAGACTGAGCATGTTGGCCTGATCTTATAATGTCCGTCCACATAAATGCACGCGATGTGAAGATCATTGCCAAGCAATATTCAGTATTATTCAGAGTGTACTCTGATTTCTTCATTCAAACAAACTAGCTAAGAAGTTAGCTTGCTTTGGATAATGCCATCCCAAACTAGTGGAAAATGAATTTTATCGATGGTGAAATTATAAAAGTTACTGAGATGTTTGCAGACCATAGGTGGGCAACGAGGGCCGTATCTGTCCCTGGTTTTCGCACCAACTTCTGGCATTGAATCAGTTGATAATCTAAATTAGCCAAACTATTTCTGAAATCTGACATTTCAGGCGCATTTCTTTAAATTATCATGAATGGCCAACAAAGACTGTTCTCATCTCCCCACATAAAAATGTTTTCTTTGATCTAATCTTTGCACGAATATATATTTGTGTATGCAATTAATTAACTCAATTAGTCAGGGTAATTGATAGAAATAAAAACCTGCATACACACTGGCCCTCCAGGACCGGAATTGCCCGCCCCTGTTGCAGACGATAGAAACATTATCACAGCTAAATTTAACAAGACGAACACAAAGAAAAACCACTTATTTGACATTGATTAACACTGGCTTCTGGCCAATACATGCTGTAGTTGAGTGGATAGCACATTGATAAATGCAAACTACAACCCTTGGCAAAAACTGTGGAATCACCAGACGTAGCTTTTTTACTTCATAGCAAATAGACAATTCACAGATATGAGACAAAACAAATTTTGTTTATTAGCCTAACATTCAGGCTTCATGAAATGTACCCAAAGCAAATTAGATTAAATTATTTTAATTAATGGCATTAATCAAGAAGAGAAAAAAAATGGACTCACTCAGTGTTGAGGAAAAAATTATGGAATCAACTTGTAATTGGTAGTTCTAAAAAAAATACCAGCGCAAATCTGAATGAGCAAATTAGTCTGCAGTTAAAAGAGAGTGCTTGCTGACCTTAACAAGGTTTGGACTTGACTTATTGAGAGGAAGAATGGTGCCAACAAGAGAGCTGGAAATAGAAACAATGGAAAGGATTATAAAACTGCTCCCAGAAGGAAATTCAACACGGGAAGTGAGAAATGATGTAGGTTGTTTCCTGTCAGCTGTGTCTAACATTTGGTGCAAGTATAAACAAAATGGGGAGGTTCTAAAAGGAAAACATAGGGGTAGACCACAGAAGATGTCAAAGCGTCAGGACAGGAAACTCAAAGCAATAGGCCTCAAAATAAAAATAGAAAATGCACGAAAAAAAAAAAAAGAAAAAAATGGTTAAAGACAGAAGTCTATGTTTGAGACAGAACTGCTTGAAATCTGCTGAATTAAATGGGTTTTATTTCCAGAAATGCCAAATAAAAAGCAGCACTATAACCTACAAAGAGGAAAGCAAGGTTACAGTGGACTAAAGAGAAGCAATCCTGGAGTGTGGATGATTGGATGAAAGTGATATTCAGTGATGAATCATGAACGTACATTGGCCAAGGCAATGATGCTGGAACTTTTGTGTAGTTTTGTTTCAGTGAAAGATATAAAGATGAGTGCTTGAAGAAAAATAGCAAATTTACCGTTCATTTATGATATTGGCCTCGTCCTTTCACCCAGCGCATAGTGATGCAAAGGACAAACCAAGTGTTTTTGCTAGTTTATATACCGGAGAAGTTGTCATTATCCCACCCAGTGCCCAGTTTGCATTGCTAGCAAACATAATTGTGCCAAAGTCAGCACCCATGGGCATGTTGGTCTAAAAATGAGGTGTGGTCAGGCACATTTATGGCGCTTTGCTATCTTGAGGCGTCTGGAATAGATTGCGCAACTGACTGACAAAAACCTGCTCTAAAGTCAATAGTCAGTTTTTAATGACCATTTTAAGGGCGCATTATTAAGATATTATAATATACTTTTGTCATCGAGTGTACAACACGTGTACCCTCTTCTTGTTATATGCAGTACTACTCATGGATTGACAGCAGTGCCCACACAAGCAAACAATAAAGAATAAAAAGTTTACAATGTGAAAGATTATTTTCAAGATATTTTAAAAAATACGTGTCAGAATGGTTGGCGCTATCTATGATGCGCACATTAGCACATGCTGTGGTGCAGGCTATTTAAATCATAAGGGAACCTTCTCCATCTGAGTTACGCACATAGTTATTCACAAATTATTCTGCTCAAAGCCATGACTCCGTAATACTGGCGAACCTTGTCATTCATTCTGTCTTCCAGAGGATTGCCTCTGGAGGAGTGGCTGTTTGGCGGCCAATGGTTTGCCAAAATATAAAAATACATGGCATGTAATGTCTAAAACAGTGCATGGATTTTTGATCTATTACAAGAAACACAAAATGTAAATAAACAAATGTTTGAAGTGTTGAAGATGCGCTTCAGATAAGGATAAGTCCTGCAAGGGTCACCCCGTTACCTGCAATTATCTGAAAAACCTATTTTGAATCTGACCTGATCCAATAATACAGTGCCTGCTGTCCTGCTTCAATTATCAAATACAATATTCTGCATTTCATTTTAAATGGCTTTATTACCTTGCCAGCGACAGAGTCAGTGGGGCTAGGTATTGTAATCAGTTTGTTTGTTTGTTTGTTTTTTGTCTTTGTGTCCATGTGTTAACAATCTAGCGTTAACACCGTTGCACTGAACTTTTATAGTAGGTGGACAGCGGTCTGTAGATTACCTGATTAAATTTTGGGGGTGATTGGGTCAAGGTCCTTTAAATTCATCACATTGACTTCAAACCAAAGCCAAATTATGCATCTTTCAATTCTGCTTCCAATCATATGAAGCATAATGGGGTAACTTTGATAGTCTCCATAGTGGTTGGGGGTTACATGTCGGGGGGGGGGGGGGTCAAGGTCATCAGTGAAAATACTTTTTTTTTTTTTTTTTTTTTACCAATTCAAAAACAATTGCAGATAGACAGATCTTTAGTATTATTACGATATAGGAACTCCTGTATGGGCTTTTATTTCACACAATGACCTTTGACCTTGAGTGACCCTGAAAGGTCAAACTGAAGGTCACAGATTTTCAAAGGACTGCAGTATAAGTTGAAACGGGTGAGGTCACACTTGTGAAATTGAGTCAGATGGGTGAGGTTTGTTTTGCCTGGCAACACTTGTTATAATTTACAGTTTGGCTGGCAAACAAAGTAATGGCAGTTAAGTAGCAGCAAAAGCAACAGATGACATTGTCGACTCTGTTCATAATTAATCCAAATTTCTTCCATGTATCCGACTCAACCTTCAATCATCACATAAGTGGAAGCGAGTTCTTTTCACTCCTGTTGGATATTATTCAAGGGGTTATGATATTGTAATCAAAATAACATTAGTTTCATTTTTTTCTCGCTAGCGGTTATTCTCACTCATTTTAATTTCTCTTGGGCATTCCCCACCAGCGTGTAGCCTAATTTTTATATATTTATTTATTTTTACCTGCAACCCTGAATTAAAACCTTTTTTTGTTTGCTTGTTTTATGCACAAGTTGTAATGTAATGTACAGGCACAGTGCAAAATATTAGAATCACTTGAACGTGTGGGAGGTAATCTTATGTAATGTTGCATTGTTAACAATAACTTTTTATTGACCGTTTAATGGCATGGACCACAAAAACGTATACTTTATTCCCTGTTAAGTGAACCCATAAGTTGACAGCCAATATTTATTCAGCATGATTTATCAAGCATTGAAAAAATTATAATTGAAGCAAAAAAATTGAATCCTGCTGGAAAGTAAAGTCTTCAGATCCAAAAAGATGTTTGGCAGTTGGTATCATGTAACTGTTAAGCAACTCTTGGTAAATTCCTGCAGTGACTGTTATACTATACTATTATACTATAATCCTAGCTGCTCACGGAAGAGTGTTAGATTCCCTCAGAGCATATTGGTTTGGGGAGGTATGAGTGCGGATGGCGTCCAGCCTCTCTGTATTATCAAGTCAACAGTCACTGCAGGAATTTACTAGCCTGTCCTCCAACAGAATTAGCCCGGAAAGGTCGTTTGTCAAGCAGCTTATTACGACCTGAAGTTACGTTTAGGAGTTAAGCGACCTCTAGCGGTCATTTAAATAATTACAATCTGGTTTCCATCGTCAGCGTCGCCGCCAGTAAATCCCTAACCTAAACGTAATCCTAATACTAATCCTAAACCTAACCTAACCCTAACCCCAACCCTAATCCTTACCCAAACCGTTATTTTAAGTGTATATATGACTGAAACTGTATCTGGAACTGAAACTGTGACTGTAACAGTACCTTCCTGCTGCCAGTAGGGGCGTGATTTTAGGGAACGCTCCTATGGGTCGTAAATCAGAGAAAATTAGAATAATTGACCTATTTGAGCGTATGTTTGGATGACAGGTTGGAATTTACCAAGAATTGCTTGAGAGTTACATGATACCAACTGCCGAACATCTTTTTGGTTCTGAAGACTTTACTTTCCAGCAGGACTTAGCGCCCGCTCATTCCGCCAAGAGTACGTCTGATTGGTGTCGGGCTCACAACATTGAGGTTTTGCCGTGGCCAGCGAATTCACCCGACCTCAACCCGATTGAAAACTTGTGGAACATTGCTAGGAAAAAGTTAGTCTCAATGAAGCCAAGCAATCTTATTGAGCTGAAGGAATGCGTGAAAAGGTCTTGGAATTCTGTTACCAGAGAGCAATGCCAAAGACTGGTTCATTCCATGCTGCGTAGAATTAGAGCTGTAATCAATGCAAAAGGCAGAGCCACCAAATATTGATTAAAATGAACCATTACATGGACAATGTGTAACATAAACATGTTTGATTCTGTTTTTTTGTGCCAGAGATTTTGTGATTCAGTTTTTTTGCTTCGATTATAATTTTTTCAATGCTTGATAAATCATGCTGGATAAATATTGGCTGTCAACTTTCGGGTTCACTTAACAGGGAATAAAGTATACTTTTTTGTGGTGCATGCCATTAAACGGTCAATAAAGAGTTATTGTTAACAATGCAACATTACATAAGATTACACCCCACACGTTCAAGTGATTCTAATATTTTGCACTGTACCTGTATAGTTCAAATGTGGCCCCTGGGGACTCACTGTTATGATTTTAAAATCTGAATATGATGAAATTAATTTTGAGCAATATTTAAAAAATATTTTTTTATTACATTTTTGGAGATCACTTTAATCAGGTTTCCATACTTTAAGCAATGGTTTGCTTGCACGTTTTCGCTTTATGCATTTCCCACATCTATCTGAGCATTTCACTGTTTTTAATTAATTTGAAGACAAAGTCTACATTTCTTTTCACAGTTTTAATGAACAGACACTTTTCTTTTATCTGAGATGCTTGTATAGCAACTAAAGGTCCCAGACTTTTTCCTACAGGGATGAAATAACAAGGATTCTTAAATTCCCACATGGAAAGAACCTATATAAACATATAGGTTTTAATATAGGGCCACATATAGGTTTCACATATATGCGACATACATAAAATTGCACCTATGTGTACCTATAATATATGAAAACGGCCAATTTTATGTATGTCGCATATATGCGAAACCTATATGTGGCCCTATATTAAAACCTATAAGTTTATATAGGTTCTTTCCATGTGAGTTGTTAGTCCATTGCACGGAAACATGTGTTTTACATTTTAGGAACATAAAAAACTGAATAATATAATCAAATTTAGATTATTACATGTTTTAGAGGAATTTCAATGACTGGATTATTTAATCTGTGGTTGAAAAATACTATTGGTCATTTGATCCCAATTAATTCAGTAATGAAGTCTATGCTGCAAAGAATTCAGGCCATGATAAATGCTCGAGGAGAAGCAACAAAGTACTCATTCTGTTTTTTCTGGGCGAACATTATGTGTGGTGATTCTATAAATTTTTACAGGGGTTGTAGGCTTCCTTATCAAAGTGAAACCTCTAGATCAGCTCACTGTCTCAATAGAAGTGCAGTGGATTTGTTTGATCACGGACAACTCTGTCTCATATTAATGCCGTTTTGTTATTTGTTGCACAGAAGACATGCTGCCATCACCGTTTTTCCTTTCTGGTTGTGTCAATATAATAAAGGAATAAGCCCCGAGAAGCAGTGGGTTACAGTGATTTTATAACGGTGGAGGGGCGTTGCGTGTCGTGCCTTAGTGCCCCTCCGCCTTTGTAAAATCACTGCTTTCAAGGGGCTTATTGCTCTTATAAAACGGTTACCCTACATATAGCCAATTAAATAAACACACAAGAAAAAAAAAATCAACAATATATTGGTAATAATGCAACAATAAAATTGAGAACTATTCGTTCTTTCACCAAGCAAGGTAGACTGGACAGAATGGTGGGCAAGCAACACAGACGCTAAGATTGCTTTTTCATCTAGCGCCATTATCATGTCACATCAGGCTATTTGGACTTGTTAATGTAGATATACTATGAAAGCAGGCTATTTGGAATGTCTCCTTCGGTCTCCCGAAGGCCCCGTTAAATAATTTAAGTTCATCTCGGTTTCGGTTTTCGAGTCTCCTAGTTCTCAACTCGCGCCAATCGGCCATATCATTACAAGCAGCAGCGAGAGTTGGGAACAAGATTGACTTTTGTCCTCCACACTTGCCGGTGTCCAGGAAAATATGTTGAATTGTGCATTAGTTTGCTAGCCAGCTTGTCAGCTAGCTAGCGTTCACTACAATGGATGTGGTTACCCTACACATAGCCCATAAAATAAACGCACAAGAAAAAAAAATCAACAATTTATCGCTAATACTGAAATAGTGAGCTAGTTAGCAACGTAGCTAGCAAGCTAAAGTGATATCGAACTCTTTAATGCTATAGCTAGCTAGATAGATAGCCAAATGGTTAGCGGGTTAAAAGGCTAAACTTCGCTAACACTGAAATAGCGAGCTAAAAGTCTTGAAACAAACGTAACCTAACGAATCAGTTGAGCGCAGAGTAGTTGGTTGCTAGGCCAGGCACGCTGGGATATTTTGTGCTGCGGTCTGCCTCAGAATGCTGTGGGTTACACTGATTTTATACTGGCATGGAATGCGGCTCAGCCAATCACATTTAAGGATGGGAAGCACCCGTTTTATAATCGTTATTTTTTCGATTACTTTTACCATGTTCACCAACAACTCGCAACTCGCGATAGACGCTGCCATTGTTATTCATTCACGCAGTAACAGCGGGGACGTTCTTAATAGGAGAAATCCGCCAAAAATTCCAACGCAGTTTCAGTCGAGAACGTCCGCTACATTTTATTTCATAAAGGGCTGCATTTCGAAAATAAGGTCTTTTTCCAAGGAAGTTTTGCTATTATTAGTATATGCAGTGTCTAGAGATACGGCAATTTTATGGGTACGGCAGTCGATTTGAAGGGATTAGGGTAAGGATTAGGGATTCTGGTTAGGGGAAGGGTTAGGTTAGGGGTCAGGGTTAAGGTTAGGGTTAGAGTTAGGGTTAGGTTAGGGCAGGGTTTGAAATTGGGACTGCCGTACCTCTCTGCATTGAAATGCATTGGAAAACTGCCGTACACGTAGCAACTGCCATTAGTATATACATATGAAATACTTTCACCAGGAAAATTAGTTACAATATCTAAAATCATCGTATGTGGCCTTTAATATTGGGAATTTAACCAGAGGAAAAGCTACAAAGAAATGTTTTTATTGATTCTGAAAAAAATAAATAAAACTTCCACTTTCATATAAGCATTATTCAAATGCTGTATATGGAATGAAACTCACCATTATAAATGGATGTCAGTGCAGTAATGCGTACTTGAAGCACTGGAATAATTTGGCAAATATATTTTTATAAATACTATTTGTCATTGATGGTTTTTCTTACATTAACTTTATTATTTGCTTATTTGTTTTTATTCTGGAAAATGATCATTCTCAGAGTTATTAATATTCACATTCCCATATGAAGCTGACTGAAACAAAGACACTTTGATGCAGTGCAGGCAAATTGCTCTAATGGAATCTGCACTGTTACTGAAATGTAATTAGAGGGGAAATAATTATTGTTTAGCCTCAATGGGCTTTCTTGTCTGTAAAATACTGAACTAATGAGCCCATCCTGAGATCCAGTATATAGCCAAATAAAAACATTAGAAACCACAAAGAACTTCATTTCTTCATGCTGAACTAGTCCGGGGCCGCTCAAAACATCTTGTCACAATGATTGCTTGGCCTCTGGTATTGCTTCTTTCTGCTTTCTTGAGAACCATTCTTTCAAACAACTTCACACTCATCAGTGCACTTCCATCAGTCCTCAGCAATATACCCACCAAGCGTGAAGTTCAGCAAATGAAAGGTTGCAAAATAAAAAAAAACAGACCATAGGCTTCTATAACATTAAAATGGACAGGACTATTGCAAAGATGGGTCAAATTGTTGGGCATGTTGGGTAAGATTTCTGCTGCCTGCTCCTGTTGGCCTGCCTGCATAAAATTTTATGGTCTTTCCTTTCTGATGTCTCTGACGTTTACAATAGCAATTCAGTCTTACCCAAGATGGCACCCATTAGTATCGCATTGCAGGTCAAATACCATGTGTTCTCATCCTTTCTATTGTTTTTAATTATATGGGACTGATATACATACAGTCAGACAGAAACCTCTTGCATTTTAGTTGGGATGTAATTTTGATTTGTTTATGAGCATATATATAACCTGAAGTATCAACCGGCAAGGCTCATGTATTTAAAGACAACATTTGCAATGATGTGAATAATATGTATTGCAGCCCAAAAGTATATAGGCAGTTATGTTGTTTATTTATTTATGTATTTATGTATTTATTTGGCTACAGCAAACTAAGGAAACAATTAATGCAGGGTTGAATATGAGAGTATTTATATGAGGTGGTCTTCATTACCTCCCATTTTTCACAGTGGCTGACCAAATACTTATGGTCAAATGTGTTTTTGTTCAAAAATTCAATGGTTACTAGTGCATACATATATATATATATATATATATATATATATATATATATATAAATAAATAAAGAAATGATATCCAGTTTGAAAAGTACAGTATGTTTCGTGGTAATGTTATCATCGATTGAATTAGATAACTTTTGGTTTTCCCAGGTGCCTGTGTAATTTTGGCTTGCAGAGACATGTCCAAAGCAGAGGCAGCAAAAAAAGAAATCGCCGAAGATTCTGGAAACCAACATATTGTCATCCATAAACTAGATTTGTCTGACACCAAGTCAATCAGGGCATTTGCTGAGATAATTAACAAAGGTAAGCCAGTTTTTCATACTTGTCTATAGTCCATATCTATATGCTTTGGTCTCTGGTGGCAGGTCAATGAAGATAAACCATGCAAATTTTTGCTTACTTCTACATTAATCAGTTTTGAACAGTGGCCCTCAAGATGTATATACAAAAAAGAAAATAAATTGAAAAGCAAAATTACAATATTGTTCAACATTACAAAAAATGCAGCACCAAATCAGAATAAAAAATAAGCAAAACAACAAATTGGAAACACAGTAGCTTCATCACAATACCCGCAATTGCAGCCTTTGAAGTGATGTGCAAACCCAGGTCCAGAAAAGTAGGGGTGCTGTGTAAAATGTAAATAAAAACAATGCAATGATTTGCGCATCATTTCAACCCTATATTTAATCGAAAATGGTACAAATACAGTATATCAAATGTCGAAAGTGAGAAATTTACTATTTTTTGGAAACATTTTTGCTCATTTTGAATTTGATGCCAGCAACATGGTTCAAAAATGTTGGGACAGGGGCAACAAAAGATTGGAAATGTTTTATAATGCTAAAAAAATGTACAGTGGCCGACGGGGTTAAACATGCTGCAACGCCCCAAAACATCTCCAATTGGGGAAACGCGCTGCAAAAACTGAAACGATGCAAATTCAAAAACACGCAAACCACAATAGCAAATGCAAGAGAAAACACTGCATATCCACGTCAACACAAACGCGCTGCAACGGCCCAAAACATCTCCAATCGGAGAAAACACGCTGCAAAAACAGAAACGATGTTAACTCAAAATACACAAACCACAAGAGCAAATGCAAGAGAAAAGACGCTGCATATCCACATCCACATAACAGAAGTACTCCCAGCTATGGGGAGCGCCAGTTAGCTTTTACATTTGACCAGAGCGGGACTAGCTTGCTAAGTCGGTGAAAAGGCTTTCTAGCTAACGTCAGTTCGCTTGCTTAGCTCGCTAGTTTGCTAGCCTAGCTAGCGAACAGTTATATTTGGTGCAGGGACGTCAATGGAAAATAAGCGAATAAAAATTATTCATTATTTTGCTGTTTCACTTAGCTAGAGTTGAACCGCGAACATTTATATTATACCAAATATAACTGTTAGTTAGCTAGGCTAGCGAACTAGCTAGCTAAGCAAGCAAACTAAAGTTAGCTATCTATAAAGCCTTTTTGTCGACTTAGTTAGTCATATCTGATGCATGTAAATGCTAGCTTACTAACTAAATGGTGAAGTTATAACTATTCGCTGGTATCCATTGATTTCTGAGCATCACATTGTTCAAAAACAATAAAATTTCTCAATGTCAACTTGTGATATGTTGTCTTTGTACTATTTTTATTTTAATTAATTATAGAGTTTAAATGATTTTCCAATCATTGCAGTCTGTTTTTATTTACATCTTACACAACATCCCAACTTTTCTGGAAATGAGGTACAACGTTGTAGTATTTCCGGGCTCTAGCCAAAGCGTATAAGTCGGCGTTAAGATTGCAAGTGCCATGAGGTTTTGCTATCTCATGTTGGGACAGACAGTACTTGAAAAAAGAAGAATGTTGCCAGTTGAGAATGACGTAAAGAGGGTATATATTCTGAATAAATTGGTGAATAAAAGTTTGATTAGCGATCCAAACATTTAAAGAACAAACGTTACAACATAATCTAAAATAAATACAGTGATACATTAGCTAATAAAGACGTCAATAAAAAAGCAAGCAATCGATCAGTTGCTTAACTTACGCTGAGTACATTGCCAATAACTGGACCTTCAGAAACCTGATCTAACTTTATTTACATCACTGGCGGCTGGTGAAATGGTGATAGGCGAGGCTCAAACCATTCCTTAAAAATAACGATTGGTCATGACCTGTTTTCAATCATTCATTTAAATTACCATTACAGAAACTCCGAAAACTCAACATTATCAGGTGTGGTCAGTTTTCATTAATAACGCATACCTGTCAACTCTCAAGTTTTTGGCGTTTTAGTGGCATATTTACGTTCCCCTGCTGTAGTCAGCAATTATTCAATCAACGCATATGTAAGAGATTCTCGCGCGGAATTGAAGTCCTTGTGCATGGAGGTTTATCGGTTTCACGTACGTTACGGTGGATTTCACCACTAGTAATTGGAAGCCAATTATGACTCCAGACTTCTCACGCTTTTCTTTACTCAGGGGTTGGAAGCAATGCATGTGTTTCATTAACGTTTAAACTACTTTAAATGAAATAAGATCATTTGAAACGTCTTTATGCAATTCCATTGCTTCCAATGATCTTATTGCAATTTTATACTGACTATACTGCGGTTTATTATCTCTTGCGTACAACAGCTGTCCAGTATGAGTAAAACTATTCATTGACATAAAATTTTGTGTAGCAAAGTGACGTTATTTCTTAAAACCTCATAGCATGGGGATGGGTTTCTTTCACATCTTCGCTTTACAATAGATTATGTAGCATGAGCCATAAAAGACCAACCATTTCAAAGTGGTTTTTTTAGTATTTACATTTTTTTTTTCAAAACAAATATAAAACATAAGGTTTTGATACAGATTATTGAGCTGCATCAAAGTGTGGTTTGTGATTTTATATGACCTCTTTCAAAATTGGTCATTCATATCTTAAAGGTAGGAAGTTAAAATGACTTATATCTCAAAATATCTTCTGTGTGGATTGGTTCAGTCTGGCTACAAGGCACTGGCGCCAGAAAGGGGGGGGGGGCAGAGGACCATTGGGCCCCCCACTTTTACCCTCCTCCCACATTATTTTTAAGCATAATCAGAGGTCCCTATATTGCAACACTTTCGGTAAAAAACTGTTCCATTCACTGCAAATGCCTCTATATTGCAACACTTAGGGTAAAAACTCATACATTAGGTAAAAGATGCAGCCTACAACAGGCACTCATTGTGCGCACGGACTCCGCAGCTTCCCGTGTGCTCCGGCAGACTCTCAGCCGTCTGGCTCTGTCCCACAGCCATAGCAGTTGCAGTAAGCCCTAACCCTGGATAGGTTAGTGATTGATGTTGATACGAGCTAGCCAAATAATACCATTTGCCACTGGACGCATGCATCCATGGCTCGTATCAACATCAATCTCTTATCTTCTATCGTGATGGATCAGATTGAATGCTCCCTTCCACTCTGATCTGAAGTCCCGCATGTTGAGGATTATTCACGCAGCATGTATGAAATCGGAGACTGCTTGGTCCAGGTGCAAAATTATTTATTTTCATTAGAGTACGATAAATATGAGAAAAGCTGCAGTTATAGATTTATAGTCTATTTTCTCTGGGGTCCCGATAATTTGCCAGCGGTCAGTTGAACAGTAGGCTAATTTGCTAGCTGATGTCGCGGTGGATAGCCACGACGAGAAAAAGTTCACTGTTTACTTTGCCAGATGTAAATGACATGACGTATTAATTTTATCAACAATGGAGGCTTATATCTTATAAATAAACATTAGCTTTATCGTTTTATGTTTTTCTCAGATCGTTTTTTTTTTTTTTTTTTTTTTTTGGTTGCGCTACCAGCTAGCTCCTAAATGTCACGTTTCAGGCATCATGAACTTTGTGCGTGCAAACATAGAGATATATACGGGTGGAAGAGGGAGGCTTTTATGAGAACGAAACAGACATGTAAGCGTCCCCGTAACTACGGTAACTTTCTAACGCACGCCGCAAATAAATTGGTACAATATAGGCTAGAGACTCAGTGGTTGCAAGAGCTCTAAGTTCATACTCGTCTTATATAAGCCCTAACCCTTCTAACCATGAAAAGACTTTCTAACTTGATATTTGAGGAAAAGGCATAATATTAACTGGGAAACCAACACCTGACCTCAAGGATTTAATCCAAAGGAAGGGACAAAAATTGTGAGGACTTTTCAAATGGAATGGTACAAAAAGAAAGACCGGGTTGTGTGGATGTAGTCAAGCTAGCAAGTTGTTGTGCTTTCCGAGTCTCCTTTTCTCGGCGGGTAGCGGCAGCGTCTGGCTGAGAGAGGCTTACTGCGACCTGCACAACATGCCGAGGGCTTTGCTGAAGCATCAAACCTCCACAGCTCACATCCACTCTCAGATCGCCCTGAACATCTTTGGTAAGAGTCGGATAGACACAGCGCTGGATGAGCAGCACAGGCTCCACATTACTGCACACAACGAAAAGGTAAAAGCTAAGGAAGTGGCTATTCGCCCCGCAGCGGGGCGTATTGGGGGAAAGAGATCGGCTATCTGGCCCGCAACCGGGCAGACAAGAGAAGCAGTTTTGCTATTCGCGCCGCAGTAGGACGGATAAGAGAAGTGCTTCGGCAATTTGCCCCGCAGTTGGGCCAATAAGAGATTTCATTTTATAGTCCGCCCCGCTCTTTAATTTTTCGTGCTGAACCGCTGCGGGGCGACTAGCCTCTTCTGAAAGCTAACTGGGATATTTAAAAGTCTCTCTCTCTCTCTCTCTCTCTCTCTCTGGTTATAAAGTCTTTCTATGTTGTGCTCGTATGTGAGTGACACAATAGCTTTTTAGGCTTTTCAGACTTAGTTATGCTTGGAGGTTTAATGGTGTGTGATCAGAGCGGGCAGTGTTTATAATGTATTGTTGTTGGTCTTATAGACTGCACTGGAGCTGGAAGTCCTGTGTTGTTGAGATGCAGGTGATTTCTTGTTGTGATCTTGTCTTTGGGAGCTGTAAATCCTGCAGAAATGCAGGTGAATGTATGTCTCAGAAAATTAATTGGCAGTAATTGTGTGCGTGCTAAAATCCGCTGATGTCAAGAACTACATTTTTGACAGCGGCAGCTTGATTGACTTTGCAGTGGTTTTAATATTGAGTTCTACTTAATATATATTTTTGCATGCATGTACTATGCGATTTAAGCTCTGGCTGATCCTGCCTAAACAGCCACGGACCCCACTGCGTGTTAATTCATGATGACATTGAAACGAAAAGTCCAAAGCATTAGTTTTAAAGACACCTCAATCGAGGTGATGGATTTGGGGCATGTGTGTCTGGATTAACGGGAATGAGCCAAACGTCGTTTTATTTTTTATACCGCAAGTGTTGCAATATAGGGGCTCGGATGAGGTGCATGGAATAGAGGCACTGTGAATGAGCTGAACGCACAACATGGCACTTTTTGGCCCCCCCACTTCTTAAGTGAATCCGGCACTCCTGCTACAAGGTATTCTTATATCGAAAAGACACAGACACAGAAAAGACAAGCTGCTGGAGGGGAGGAGACAAGATACGGATTCACGTGAGGGTTGCGACAACTCCCATAGATGCTCATTTAGCATTATGTGAGCATTAAAGGAGGAGACAGCATCTTGGCAAAGTATATTTCAGCGGAAAGTAGAATACTTGAAGTGTCTAAAACGCATAATTTTATAAACTTTAATTTGGTAATGATCCAGTGCGACGCATTTTTAAACCAGCGAGTCTTCAATTTGGCTTCAATACCGGGGGGCAGACATTTTTACTTGGGGAATCTTCTGATGTTGAATTTGATCTTCGGAAACCTCACCTTTAAAAATGCTTAATAACCTTAACTTCTCGCAGTTTACATCACCCAATTAGCCACAGTTGCTCAGACTAATTGGTAAAAACCGACGACAGTCTAATTTACTTTTGATAGCATTGTTATGCATTGCACCACAAAATTATGAGGCGTCTTCTGCGCATAAATGACGACGTAAAATATCAATATGTCTTCATAATTTCAGCGCTCGTTAATTTTGATAGCATTGTTATGCATTGCACTACAAAATTATGAGGCGTGTTCTGTGCATAAATGACGACGTAAAATATCAATATGCCTTCATAATTTCAGCGCTCGTTAAGCAGCACGGATATGCGGAAATTAGTTTGCGAGGCTGTGGGAATCCTTTCTTTATTTTGAATGTTGTCATGGCTAAAGGGCGCTGTAAGGTTGCACAGCTGTATGACAATCCCAAGGACGGCGAAAATAAATGCTGCAAAGTCAACAAAAGTTTTGGATTTTCAATGCCATATCAATTATATAAATGTAGGCAATGGGAATTCACCTTTTATTACCATTACTAATCATTGGTCATGTATTGGTCTTGGTCGCTCAGTTGATAAATTGTTTGATTGTTAATCAGGCCAACTTAAATAAAAACAGCTTGCGGGCAGCCAAGCCGTAAAGGGAGAGCTTACTGAAGCTTTGAACTAGGGCTGCGCGATTAACCGAATCGGGATTATTTTAAGCGCAATAAAAGTAACTGCCACCATAAGGCAGACAGGCGTGCTTGCTTATTACCTTTTCTATGACACAGACCTTATGCGTCATTTGAAATGCTTCCGGGAAGAAAATTGTGATTTGAAGTCCGCTAATTACCAGCGAGGTTGGACAGCCTCCATCGCCTTGGCATAATTAGCTTACCTTAAATCAATTCTTGCGTGCTTTGCCTAACCTGTAATCAAGCCTTTTATTCAGCCAGCTGACTAATCAAAACCTAATTGTGGCCTAAAATGATTAAGAAGAGATAATGAGAAGCAGACAGACCAAACTAGGCTGCCCTGTTAGATTGAAAGAATGTCAAAATCTAAATTAACAGCAGACCTCTGAATTCCACCTCTCATGTAATTTTTACATATCATTAAAATGATTTCTTAAAAATAAAATCATTTTAAGATGGTCCTGGTTTTTAAGCGTTTCAAAACATACGCAAAATGGAAAACATTTTGTGAAGCATATCAAACGTGAAGTGAGAGAAATGATTATCGCATTGCACGCAATAGATAAATTCAGCAAAGACTTGGCAAACACATTGAGGTAAATTACGTGCTGAACAACACAAAGTTAAGGTCTGCAAAGTCATCATCCTCTACCCGACAATTGCTGTCACCCCCTTCCCAATTACTTTGCTCAATTTGCAATCAAGCAGTTGATTTGCTCAATTAGGCTAACGATTTAAATTGGTAGATAGTCTGATTTATTTAGATATCATTTTTGTTTGTCACATTTTAAAATTTAAATAGCCATGAAACATGACAGATTTGCCTGAATATTTTTAATTTTACATTCTGCCGCGCTGCATGTGACTGTTAACAATTGTCACGTTCGATACGCATAAACAAAATGTTTTCCACCTTCACTGTTGGTTATTTAGACGCTCAAAAGTAACTAAAATCAAGAGCTATGAGTTACTTTATTTTAAATTAATCTTGTTCACTTATCTAATAAAAAATGCCACAAATTTGCGGCACTGATTTTCCTGAACGTGTTTGCATAATCTTCGGTGCATTTTACTATTGCGTGCAATGCAAACATATTCTCTCTTGCATTCACCTTCGATATGCTTCACAAAATGTTCTCCACTTCACATAGCCTATATTTTTAAGCGCTTAAAACCAGGGCCATCAAATAATTTCATTTTTTAAGAAATACCTTTAATAATACATACAAAATTCCTCAATGAGAGGTGGAATTCAGAGGTCTGCTGTTAATTCAGATTATTGACATTCTTTCAATCTAACACAGCAGCCTGGTTAGGTCTGTCTGCTTCTCATTATCTCTTCTAAATCATTATATGCCACATTTTGGTTTTGATTAGTCAGTTGGCTGAATAAATGGCTTGATTGCAGGTTAGGCAAAGTAGACAGGAATTGATTTAAGGTAAGATAATTATGCCAAGGTGATGGAGGCTGTCCAACCTCGCTGGTAATTAGCGGACTTCAAATCACAGTTTTCTTCCCGGAAGCATTTCAAATGACCTCATTAGGTATGTGTCATAGAAAAGGTAATAAGCAAGCACGTCTGTCTGCCTCATCGTGGCAGTTACTTTTATTGCGCTTAAAATAATCCCGATTCAGTTAATCACGCTGCCCTACTTTGAACTACTCCATGGCCCGGATGAAAGGAAAGAGAACAACTGACGTCATGTAAGAGAATAACTGACGCACAAGCACCGTGGCACTGGCGTTTGATTGGATAATGCGTTCGAAATGCACACTCATCCACTATATAGGGCACTGTGTAGTGAATGTTCTACATTGAAAACAATATACAGAGTGAGTGAGCGAATGCACAAGTGTGCATTCTGAACGCAGCCTTAGATTCCCCAAGTAAAAATGTCTGCCCCCTGGTATTGACGCCGATTTGAATATTTTTCAGTTTAAAAATGCGTCGCGCTGGATCATTACCGAATTAAAATTTATAAAACTATGCGTTTTAGACACCTCAAGAATTCTACTTTCCGCTGAAATATACATTTCCAAGGTGCTGTCTCCTCCTTCAAATATAGTTCAGTCAGGACAACTCTCATATTTGAAAGCCATTTATTGAGAATGATGTAGAACTTAGCTTAGTTTGGCCGTGAATAGGTCTGCTTAGGGCACTCGGCGCACAATATACAGTATGCGCTAACCTGAATACAGGGAGAAGTTATATCTACCTATGAACAAGACACCAAATCCCCAGAGTACACAAGCAGATCTAAATAAACAGGTGGAAGCTGGGGTGGTGGTGGGTGAGCAGAAAAACAAAATAGCAGAATAATAACCAGAAATGAAAGCGATCAGGTGCGAATACAAGCTGTGCAGCGAGTGACTGTTGCAGACAAAGCGCCTGTGCAAACAGCCGCAAAGCATTAGCTCGATTAGCCATTTTTGAAGAGTGCGCTGCATTACTGAAGTGATGTGTGCAGACATGATTGGGTAGTGAGAGGACATGTGATGTCCAAATTCTGCGATGCAGCAGCTGCAAAGAGTTCCCTGACTGAACTGCGGCTGCATTTCATTCGCACCACTCATATGTAAGTTAATGCCTGAAAATTGCATAGTTCATTGTATGAATGACTGCCATTTTTGTCATTTCAGAGGAGAAACAAGTTAACATTCTGATCAACAATGCTGGAATAATGATGTGTCCATACTCCAAGACAGCAGATGGTTTTGAGATGCAATTCGGAGTTAACCATTTGGGTAAGAATTTCTTATTTCGACTCTGAAATAAAAGTGTCTCTGGACCTTCCCTGGCTTGTTAATGAAACCGCTAATTTCCATCTCAAATACAAAATTACTCAACATTGGTGTGGCAGTCTGCCCCACAGTATTGCACTGCATAATTAGAAAAATTTTCACTATCTGGTAAAATGAAGTAATTTTTTTTTTTTTTTTTTTTGCATTTATTGAGGCAACAAAAAACTGGTTCAACAGAAAGGGTTATTCAGCATTGGTTTCTTGAGTCTGACTGCTGTTCTAGACTGCCAGCTGTTCTCTCAATGTTTCAAGCTGCCAATCAAATTGTGTATGTTCCAGAAAATCGCATCCTGTTTTCACAGTGTGTTCATTGTCTTTTAAGTGTATATAACAAAATGCACTACACTCTCACACTGATGTCCTTGACCTCTTCTGTAAAGTAGGCAGATTAAGAAGGAAATAGAAGACAATGAAAAACCAACAGGCCAGGTTTGAAAATTCCTGATGTTAACTCATTGAACTGTCTGTCCTGTACTCCTTCAAACTGGTATGCATGTTTGTGGTCTGTCCAGTCATGCAGTGTATTGAGTGGACCCTATCCAGATGTGTGGCACGCAAGCATGTGCCCTGTTGACTTCTTGAGCGTATACATCAAGCATTGCGTGCCTTGTGTATTGTCTGCTCTCTTGCAGGTCATTTCCTGCTCACATACCTGCTGATAGATTTGATAAAAAGATCAGCCCCAGCCAGAATTGTGAATGTAGCCTCATTGGCTCACAGCTGGGGCAGCATTAAACTGGATGACATCAACAGTGAGAAAAACTATGATGCGGCCAAGGCATACGGTCAAAGCAAGCTAGCCAATATCCTCTTTACACGATCCCTGGCCAGGAGGCTAAAAGGTAATCTTCACTTCAAAGTGGTTTTTTGCAAAGTTATGTAATAATCATTAAAATAATAATAATAATAATAAATAATAATAATAATAATAATAATAATAATAATTATAATTATTATTATTATTATTAATAATATTATTGTTATTGTTATTTAATAATTAATAATAATTCATAATAATAATAATAATTATTATAACTAGACAGTCGGTTGCCTGCTGGTCGATGTGTATCCTTGGACCCCCAAAAGCAATCACTCCCAAAATCAATAGGCTTTGCGACCTCATCACACACAAGCCCGAAGGCAAATATGAAACGAATTGGTTGAAATTTGTGGCTTATAGAGCGCTCACAAGAAAATCTCTACGGATGCGACGTGACAATAGCTGACAGATTGTATCTCCGACTCATTGTCCATGGATACAAGAATGATAATATGTGTCTACTGGACCATTCATTCCTGGTAAGGATTACCCATTAGAGGATATTTACAAGCCTAATATACAGATTGTTTTAAAAATAGTTGATTGTGTTGAAATAATTTGAAAAGTCCTTCAGTTATTTGTATTTAAACCTGTTTTGTGTCCATAATTTGCATTCATAACAGGATACTTGCTAGTTGAATAGAAAAGTTTCCTGTTTTGACCCGTGCATGAACCTTGAACTCGCAGGCTTGAAGCATCTTTTCTTCTGCCACGAACACAGTAGGAAAAAATATACTCTGCTATAACAGAATTTTAATAGTTCACAGAATGCTTTCAGTATTATCAATATGTAATATTATTACATGATGTAAGGATTCACTCTCTCCTAATTGGTTGAGGCGAGCTCCGCTGGTCAGTGTAAACGGTGATATTGACCGGGCGAGAGTGCGCAAGAGGTGAATATAACAATCCAACGACCTTGACGTAAAAATAGACTTGACAACGTCTCACACACAGAAGGTGTTATTATGAAACAAGACGCAGCCAAGGATCGGGAAACACACAAAACGCAAACCAATCTACGGAGACAATACTTCAAATACATATGCCAGATGCTGAATGGGAGGAAACAGAGGGCATTCACACAAGGGTTGTGACAACACAGGTGATGGCAGCACACACTAGACAACCTGCATTTCAAATTAAAGTAGCAGAGAAAAGGGCCATGTGCACACTAGTACTGTTTATAAAGTTTTCCAAAACATATACATTTTCCCTAGCTAAAGAAGTAATTTGACAGGGAGCTGAACCTGGGATTGAAATAGCAATTTGGGAATAAGAATAAGGAAGCTGTGTCTGGCAATGAAGATCCAGTGCACTTTAAATCTGAATATGACATGATCGGGGGAAATAAACATCACAAAGTCTTGATTTAGGCCATTGTGAGTTACCTTGCCGCACACTGCTACTAACTAAGTGAACAATAGTATAATATACTGTATATTATAGGAAAAAAGATCTGAGGACATTTTATATCATAGATACCAACAAATTTTTAACCTGACATCAAGCTTCTATAAAAAAAACAATTTGATTTATTTAGACTTGGGCTGACTCAGGAAGCTGACCATGTGGAGCAAATAGTTGTGTTAACTTCCATTTTGAAGGAATGGTTTGAACTATGGAAGTACAAACGCGCTCAGGGTCGCAAGTCACACTGCAATGGGGAATTGAACCAATCCCGCCACCCCCCCCATCAACCAGCAACCAAAACGACAATGAACTATGAACATCCGGAGAGGCACCAGGCCACGCCCCAACGCAAAACACTCTCAGCCCACCCACCAGCCACTACCAGACAACAGCCTACGCATGCAAATAACCATTCAACTAATGCAAAATACAATATGTAATACAAAGTTCAAAATTCAATATAATGTAATAAGAAATTAAAGTTCCTGTTCGAAGTTTTATTGCAGTGTTCTTTCAGTACTTTTGTGGCAGAAGATAGACTCCAGATATTTCTATTCATTTTTTCATGTTAAAAGATCCCCCTCACTGACCAAGGAGTTTTACGGCTGGCAGCTCTTGGCCTGTGATCCTTGACAAAAAGCTTTGGGGCACTTCAATAAAAGCAGTCTATGGTACTAATTCAGATTCTAAATGACCGCCCAATACAATATTGTGTAATGGGCAAACTAATTTTGCATCGGAAATTCAAAATGACGGTGTCACGTGTGGACCAGGTCTTCCAAGTGACATTCCTCCTCTGAACTGAGTTCTGCTCCATGTTTTCATTCTTTCTTTCACATGATTGGTGGTTGCCTGTACCTGATCCCCATTGACTCTCCTATTTAAGCCAGCACTCACCCCTCACTCTCAGTCTGGCTTTGTGTTTGTGATGGAGTAGACCCCAGTTCGCTCTTTGTTTCCTTATTTCTGTAGTAGTTTTATTCCTTTGTTGGACTCCTTTGGTTTTCTAGTCCTTGTTCCAGCCTGTATTCACTTTCTAGAGTTGATCATTCCCTGGTTTACTTTCTTGTTCATTCCTGTGATTAAACTCGTTTTGATCCTCATCTTCCGTGTTCTCCATTCCCGAGTACCACCATGACAGATGGGATGGTGTTGACAAATTTCCCTAGGCAATAACGCACATGTGAAGGTCACCAAAAATTTATGACAAGGGTTCAATACAGCTGTGCACTACTGCACCCTGGAGCCCAAGATGCAGTACACAGCCCATGGCCCTCACTGATTTACAAGCTGCCATATTGAATATCGATTAAGCCTTGGATCGAAGTCCAGTACCAAAGGCTTTGTTTTTTTGACTGCCTCTATATTAGTTAATTACAAAATAATACGTGACATTGATTGAACAACTTTATTTTTTTAGATGATAGAATGAATTTAAATATAAATTTTTTACTAGCAATCATAAGATCAGCAATGTTGGTTACTACATTAAAATAATTTGAAATAACGACTTACAGTTTGCACCAGACGTTATTACATTTTGCCTATACTTGCAGATATTACAGAATGCTGCATACCTTGTAACAAAATGCATAGACTGGATTTATTACAAAATGCGGCATGCTTTATTACACAATGCGCACATTTTTACAAAATGCCGAAATCGTTATTACAAGATGTGTAACTTAATACAAAATGCATGTTTATTACACAATGCCACAGAACAAACAATAATTAAGTAAACAAATTTCAATGTCCTAATTTTTTTTTTTTTTTTAAATCCTGGTTTCCCAATGCTTTTGCACAGTACTCAATATCAGATTGGGTGATGCCATGTCAAATGACCTAGGCCTGAAACCCACTATCTCAGATATTGCAGAACTATGAGATGGTGTACACTAATGAAAGAAGTATTCTCTAAGCTTTGTTGTAAAAACGCTTATTGGTTTCATAAATAATTGTTGATTTACATGGGCCAAGTCAGCCATTTTGAGTGCAGGTTTTTTTCTAACTCTCAACTTTTAACTTCAAAATTATGGTTCAGATTTGGACCATCTTGGGCAGTACTACTGAATAAGGCACAAGCAATCCAAAACAACAACCAAACACCCTTCTATATCTGGACTATAAACAATGTTATTGCAGTATGTGCAACACGACATATAGGGCTGAACTCAAATTAATTTCTGTATGCTTGATAGACTGTTCTCATTGAAAATATTCATGGTTATTTTTTGTCTGGAGAATTAAATCTCCTAAGTTCTCACATTGATTATCAATCGTAACTACAACCCCTCACTCCAGAAAAAAACACTGTGGTGACTTGTACTCCAATGGGAAGTCGCCATTTGGAAAAAAAAACAAGCTTTGTTTTTGTTTTTTGTTCTGTCACGAATGCGCACACCAGACTGACATTTCCTGGTGATAACACTGCCCGTGTTCACACATTTTGTACATAATATATTTCTGTCAGTATTAACACTCAGATAATTTTGTGTTCATATGTTTTGCTCAAGCATGGCCGAACATATTTTATGTAGTACTATTAGGAATAAAACTGTACAGAAGTTGGGACTACCATACAGCTCACATCAAAACGGAAAAAATCGCGAGAACTCTCCCTAACTTACTGCTGTCTTGCCGTCTTTGTATCGCTACTCTACCACCAGACTAACTCGTAGTTTCGCGAGATTAATGCTGCAAGCCTTTTAACTGCCGACAGTCATCGTGAGGCGGCGCCAGGTAAGAAAATATAGTTCCTGACCACGTGTGGTTTCCTTAACTGACCGACTCCACATGAAGTATAAAGCTCGAACGTGACTAAAACCGCATTATAGTGCACTTGAAAGCGTGGAAGAAATTTTTTGAAGACGTGTGTCAACTGTGTGTGTGAGTTCATAATGTAACTAAAATCTTCTCTCTGGATGTCAGGAGCGCCACAAAGTCCAGCAATCTACAATATAACAGAGACAAAGTAAAAATTTTTCTAAACTATGACAGCAGATGTGTCCTATTTGGTAACTTGTATCATTCATTATCACTGAACGTTAAGAGTAAACAACAAAAACAAAGGAATTTTCCTGTCTGCACTAAATAGCATTAAAATATATGGAAAGCTTTATGATTTTTGCCCAAAAGAACTGCGCTTTTTCGCCGCTGTTCACCTCATAAACAAACCCCCCACATCAAGCCGCGTCATGCAGTATACTTTCCGGCTATATCTCATACAGCGTTCCTTTTATATGCAATGGTTTACCGATTTAAAAACTTGTGATTTTAAAGCTATCTACAACAATAAAAATACAACGACAAGCACCTATTTTTTGCAAATAAATGTATGAATAGGAGGAAATAATCTTCCGTGGTAGTGAGGGGTTGGTAAGTTTTCACCATTTACAGTGACTGCGTGTGAAAGCATCCCCTGCTGGGAGATGCTTACAGGCCGCTCAGCCAACCATGACATTCTTCAGCACACGCTGGGCCACCTGTGATGTGTATCCTGGAAGGGTTTTGTGACTGGGTACTATATTTATAAATGCTTTTTATCCCTGCGCCGCGCTTTCTCAGACAACCTACCGCGTTTCTACCCTAATGTTGCTCTGAAGTTACCGTTACCTTCTCCCAAACCTACCGCGATAGAATTCCATTTTGATGTGATCTGTACTGTATTTTTTCAGTTTGAATCTTTTGGCTTGCCTGTATGTCTGTAACGCACGATTTGATTGATAGGGGAATATTCTTCTCATGGCATCAAACCATTGAGGTCCGAGTTGATGTTGACAGTCACGGAACAGTACGGACGCTGCAAGGATTTTCCTATTGATTGATTATGATCATTATCATTGAAGCACCTGCGTAGTCCACTAGATGTCCCTATTGGTGCAGAGCCATGATTAATTTCAATGTGATAAATTTGGAGATTTAAGCCCTTATCAACTCAGGATTTCTGTATATTCAAGATTTTCAAAGGTGTCATTCAGTTGAGAGGAGAGTTTGAAAACTGAAAATACCAATATACTCCTAATATACTGTGGAAGGTGAGAACAACAACTAACCATAGTTACTTGCACGTGGCCATGTTTTCTTCTTCCAAGCCCTAATCTAAACCGCTTGGCATATACAAATCACTGTCTTTGCTATGTTCATCGTATTCTGAGTCTGCAGCTGCAAAAATATCATTTGCTTCTTCCTGTGATGTGTATGTATATACCTTCTTTACCACCCATTTAAACTGGCACCTTTTTTGCCAGTTATTTCAACTGTAATTTTACAATCCGTTTATAACAGAGGTTCCATGTATGTTAACTGTAAACCACAGTTAAATGCGCGCAGGACTCTACATACAGTTAAAATAACAAGGAGACGATGGGTTAATTTAACTGTTAAATTCAGTAAATTTATAACAGTGCACAAGGGTGACAAACCATTTTGACTTTTAGAGCGTGAACAAGTGGCGTTTTCTGGGAAATGACCGAATGCTTGTTGACAGTTGCTTTTACCAGTCAGTACTAGGCTGTTCTCTGGCACCAGCATAAGTAGTGTGATTGTATTCCCACAACCAGACTCCGGTCAAATGGTTGTTTTGAGAATGTACAGCATATATCATCCTGGTTTGCTGCATGGGTGCAGAAGGAGGTCAATTCTCCTGACAGGAAAAATAACGATCACACTTTTCAATGAGAACAATCTATCAAGTGTTCAGAAATTAATTTGAGAAGCTCTGTTCTGTATGTCTTGTCCCGCATAGTACAACTGTGTTCTGTGTGCAGTTCAGTTAAGTATTGAAATTGCAGGGTTCCGAGGCCAAATAAGGAATCTATAAGTGAAGGATCCCCGCGCATCAGCCAATGAAGGCTTAGATCCGGTGCCTCTCAGTTTGGGACAATAAATTCATGAAAGAGGGAAAAAAACTGGAGCGCATGGATACCAAAAAAGCCTTTAATAGTGCAGACCAGAAAGAACAGATGCATTTTGACACTACTGCATCTTCATCAGAGTCCAAATGAGGAATGTTGGATTCATTGCACCTTTATCAGTTATCCTGCCAAAGCTGGTTCAAATCTGAGTTGTAACTTAAAAGTTAACGAGAGCTGAAAAAACATTATCGTCTAAATGGCCGACTTGGCCCGTATTAATTAACTATTCTTTTGGAAACCCGTGAACATTTTCACAAAAAATGTTTAAAGAACTCTCTTTTCATCAGTGAACATCATCATCTGATAGAGTTTCAGTAATATCTGAGGTGGTGGGTGTCAAAACCCCGTTTCTTCAGGTGACTGCACAGGGAATATCTCTTTGGGAATGTGCATTGTATTAGGATACATGATGTAATATGACTCCTATATGCAGTAAGTAGCACATTGTAAGTTACCAGCAAATAACCAGCCCAAAAGTACTAAGTCCCTACTAAGTGGGTACATAGTTGTTTAAGAGCGTTCCCCAGCAGATTAGCAAAACACTGGCTCACCTGAAACACCCTTGCCACACTGCCACAACATTTTTTAATTAAAAAAATAAAACCATTGTTGAAATATAAAAGAAGATACAGTTTTCCTTTTAATTTTTCACTCGACAAACATCAACCAAGCCTAGGTTTTTGAATGAGCAAATTTTTTTCAAATTCATTGCTTATTAATATTCACATCCGTTCACACAAGTTTTTACAGATAACTAGAACTGCTTTTCGTCAGGACGAACCTCGAGAGTGTGCTTGCTAAAATGTTGACGCTAAAGTTAAAAACAATGTCAACTATTGAAATTTGTCTATATACTGGTTGTGGTGTTGAGGCTGCCCTCTGAGCCTAGAGTGGGCCAGCATTCCGTGATGTCATAATGGCAGAACTCCACCATGCATTTTTAATGGAGATAAAAAGGGATGAAAAACAGGAATTGCGAAAGAATGAAAGGGGGCTATGCAACCATTTGTACAAGGCCCAGAGACATGGTCGGGCCGGACATTTCGGCGTTTGAAGCGCGTCTCTATCGCAAACGCTCGGGCACTTGATACGGGACAAAGAAGTGTGTGGAAATGGAAAAAGAATAAATAAACTAGAACATAAATACATAAAAAACGGACTTAAGAAGAACAATGTATTGCTTGCCTACGCCAAGCGCCTCTGCTTGCCGTAAGCATACGATTATTCACCTGGTTCAGCAGCACATTTAGACAGCAGTGTTCAGTGGACATCTGAATTACCTGCTTTATGTTTTCAAGTTGTCTGACATTTTCAGTTGCCTGCCATGTCCATTTGTCTTGTCAGCCATAGTGTTTTCAAGTGTAATTCAGTCTAACACTCAGTTGTACAGTGAGCAATGAATGGCTGTGTCCTCCCCCAGGTTCTGGTGTGACAGTGTACTCCCTCCATCCCGGGGTGGTGCAGTCAGAGCTGTGGAGAAACCTGAGCAAGCCCATGCAAATGGCTGTCAAGATTTCCCGGCCTTTTACCAAGACATCTGTGCAGGGCGCTCAGACCTCCATCTATTGTGCCGTTGAACCAGAGCTGGAGAAGGAAACTGGGGGATATTACAGGTATTCCAGAAAACCTACAGGATTTTTTTCAACTAATCACGCGTAGCTTTTGCTTTTTGGAAAAGTTAAATTTGTAAGTATATTGAAAACGCATAAAAAATGAGTAAAGGGTTGGCGTGGGTAGGCTACACCAGTCACAAACCAAATTTGCAAACCTTAGAAGGCTGAGGTATGCTCCACGTGGGACAAGTAAATATTTGATCTGATTACCTTTTATAGTTAAAAGTGCTGTAGGGCATCTAATACTATATGCTAATGTATTTCCCTTGGGAGGAAAATGTTTTCAGCCTTGTATGCAGACAAAAAATGAGATCATATTTTGAGCAGCATGATCTAATACCCTGGGTTTTTTTATTGTCAGCGACTGTGCACCAGAAAGATGCACAAGAGCTGCCTCAGATGATGAAATGGCCGAGAAACTGTGGGACCTCAGCTGCCAGATGCTTGGAATCACATGGGACTGACAGCATCAATTCTTATTTTACTTTTGCTTTTACACTTATTTTACTGGGTAAACCCTGATCGTGAATATTTACTGGATGTGCTTGAGTAAGCTTCAGCATTGAATATTATTATAATTGCAAGTACCTTGGCCGATGAACTCAGTAGTTTTTGTTTGTTTGTTTTATATTTTTCTGAGTTTCACCCTGTGATTAAATATATTTATTTTTGAATTTACTGAGCAGCAAAATACTGATGTGGTGGTTATATTTAGCTGAAATATTAAATGTCAAAATTTGCCATTTTGCCAACAAGTCGGTAGAAAAATCTATATCAGGCAGGCCCCCAGAGGCGTAATCAAGTATTTTTTTTTTTTTTTTTGTCACCAAGTGTTTTTATTATGAAGCATACAACAGATGGATATACAGAATTCCTATATTACAAAGTTTCCCCCACCCCCATCACAAAAAATATATATATATGTGTATATATATATATATATATATATATCAAAACTGTTTTAAGTGCATGTGACAGCCATACATAGGCCAACTGAGTGGCTAATGCCTTTTTCTTCAACAATTTTAGGTGCGATTGTTTGGAAGCATATAGAGGACAATATTAAAATGATAATGGAAACATGAAAATGTAAATCCACGATAGCTTAGTAATTTTCCGTGTATGTCATCTGACTAAAACTAAAGAAGAAAATGCAATAATACAATTTTCACTTTCACATACTCATACAGTGCTGTGAAAATATATTTGCTCCTTTCCTGATTTCTGCAATTTTTGTGTTGCTACCCTGGCAAGAACTTCTTTTGTGTCTCCTCTCATCCAGTTGTGTCCATGTCTTTCAGATACATTGTCACTTTTTATTGGTTTATGTCCTGCGTGCTTTCCTCACCAGCTGTGTTGCATTCGTGTTCTGCTTGCCTTTTAGCCACCAGTCAGTATTTCCTAGTAAAAGCTTAATGCCTTCGGAAATTATTTGTTATCTTTAATGATTGTGAAATACGGAAATGCTCTTCCTAGTTCTATTGATAGGAACAAGCTCTCAAGCCATGCTATCGGTCTTCAGGGTCAGGACCACAATTCAGTTAATCAAACCTCAGTATGATCCTCTACCCAGTTTATTAGGAACAACCTGCCAAGCCTTCTGCACTCATAAAGATTAGGGACGTGTTCCTGCTAGACTCCATGGTCTTGCCATCTGACAGTTTGGCTCTGGTGAAGTAGCACTCCATTTGGCAGCTGTCCCAGATAGCTACTGGCTGGGCACGACACACTCTCGCTTCCTAACCTGTACCATCTGAACTGTACCATGTCATTCTACTCTGGGCACTGCCCCTCTGTCGTACCGTATTACTATCAATAAACCCTACAATTGGATTGTACTCCGACTCTACATGTGGTTCCTCACCTGGATCGTCGCATTTTTGCACCCTTTTTCACACTTAAATGTTTCAGATCATCAACTATAATATTTGTCAAAGCTAACCCAAGTAAGCACAAAGTGCAGTTTTTAAAAGATGATAGCATTTATCGAAAGAAAACAACCATCCAACCCTTCCGGGCCCTATGTGAAGATGTAATTGCCTCCTTAATTTCTAAATCAACCAATTAAACAAATTTAATAGATAATTGGTTTCAATTTCGCTAAACACACCCAGCCAGCCCTGCTGAATCTTAACATCACTGAAATCGCACCTGTTTGGCACTGTAAAGAAGGCAAAAATCTGTGCATATTGTTCAATTTTATCGAGACACTTCGCCGAGTTTTAACCTTATACGTGTCCAGTCTTAAATGATTGTGAAACTACCGCAGTGAGAGATTAGGAGAAATCAGAGATGCTGACTAAAATTTGTGTTAAAATTCACAGGTAGGACAATTTTATTGAGGAGGGGAAATAATAATAATAATATGATAAATTTATTTATATAGCACCTTTCAAGCAATACAGCACAAAGTGCTTCACAAACAGGTAAAAATACATGTACATAAAAGCAATAAAACAAAATGGGGGAAATAGGGAATTAAACATCAAAATAGGAAGAATTAAGATAATAAAAGGAGACATACATGAAAACATGCCCATACAATAAAAGAATTTAAACCGTAAAATCAGCAAAAGCAAGCCTAAAAAAATGAGTCTTTAAAAGAGATTTAAAAGACAATAAAGACTCAGTATTTCTAATATTGTGTGGGAGGCTGTTCCAGAGTCTTGGAGCCTTAACCGAAAAGGCTCGATCACCCTTTGTTTTTAACTTGGACTCTGGAACAGCCAATAATGCTTGGTCGGAAGATCTCAGCAGTCTTTTAGGTCTGTAAGGAATTAAAAGCTCACAGATATATAAAAGAGGAAGGAAACTACAATTGCTGAGAATGAAGTGCCATCACAACATGAGGAAGACACCAATGACCTACTAAACAAGCCATTTACAAAGACAAAACTGAGCTGCTCTCTCAAGAAAACCAAAATGTCAGCACGAGGCAAGGATCCGATGTGTTACATAATGATAAAATACCTCCGTGAATCATCCAAGGATATTTTGCTGCAACTATTATGAGAGCCGCTTGGCAGCGCGAACACTTGCTAGGCAAGAACCAGAGAAGGCTTTCCGGCTGATCCAAAGAAAAAATGGTTTATAAACCCCTTTGCGCGGAAGCCAAATCTGGCTATTTATGTGGTCCCTTATTTCGGGCTTTATAATTCAAGATTGCAGCTTCACAGACAGGAAAGGAATGGCTCAACTGAGACAGGACACTTAAAGGATTTAGAATACCATCGTATTTCAGTTTATTTTCATGATTTTGGTAGAGAAAAAGGGCTGCAAACATCTTGAAAAATCTTCATGAAAATTCAGCATTGAAATTGTAAAAAAAAAAAAAAAAAAAAAAAAATTTTACTGAGAATTAAAAAATGGCTGGGGGTTAAAACTATACATTTCTGGGATCATAAACTCCTTGACCACAAGTGTAACTCATCTGAGCATTCAATACTAAATTACCTACTCTCTAGGAGCCAAGTAAGACAGCGATTCAGGTGGCTCCCCAAAGTCTAATATCCCTCAAAATGGCACACTGTCCAATCATAAAATAATCATATATTTAACACAAATCAACTTTTGACGCATGAAATTCAATAGGAAACAATGATTTTCTGGTTGAATTTAGCATGAGTTTATCAATATAGGTGCAGTTGGACATCAGTGGTCACCAGTAACCTCTCCAAACACAAAACATGCCTGTTCTGCATGATAAAGTTTAGTGTTTTGTCCATTTTTTTCAGAGTCCCACAAGCCAGCACACATACATATTAAAGGAACTGCTTATTCAACAGTCAGAACGTTCATCCTGCAATGAAAAGCAAGCAGTTCTCACTTCTAAGCTCACAACCTTATATAAACACTTTCCACACCTTATAAGGAACAAGTATAACTCACTAACTCCGTAATATCTGAAATATACCTTATTTTAACAGAACAGACATTCCTCTATTAGGAAGAATCAGGCAATATTCTGCCCCAGATTGAACATAATGGTGCAATGAACGTACCAGGGGGTCTACCGAAGTGCTTGAGCAGTTCACATTTTTAACGAGCAAAAACCTCGGCATTGAATTTCATTGAATACGGTATAAATTCCAAAACAAAAAGCCACATTGAGCAAAATGCAACCACAGTTGCAGCATAACCTTTCTTCATTGAATCCCTCCTCCAGAGACAGATGTATCCAGTAGAAGTCCTTTAGTCCTGTTTCATTCAGAATAATTCCCATTGACTATATCCTTACCTCATTTAAATCCAGTGAATGTAACTGAACACTTCAGGCCGGTTTTGGGAGTCTTGTTTTCTATAAATCGTGTCATTTTTAGCTGCGCAATCATGCGCAACATCGAGAGAATACAACCTACCTTGCTGATAAGCGAAGGCTTGTATACTCTTCTGATTGTCCAATCAATGTCTTTCAGTTATTGTGGAAAGTTTAAACTCTCGGGAATTGGGTAAGAAATGAGTCAATCAATACACTGTTACCAGGGAAGCTTCAAGAGGGCATGAACTGTAACTGTGCAGTTACGCAGAAGAGCCTGAGTATATACAGTGCTGTGAAAAAGTATTTGCCCCCTTCCTGATTTCTTTTTTTTGCATATTTGTCACACTTAAATGTTTCTGTTCCTCAAACAAATTTTAATTTTAGACAAAGATAACCTGAGTAAATACAAAATGCAGTTTTTAAATGATGATTTCATTTATTAAGGGAAAAAAGCTATCCAAACCTTCCTGGCCTTACAGTGAGTGATCACTTACCAATAAGAACTGTGTATCAGGTAAACACATCATATTAGAATCAGTAACCTTATCATGAGCAAATCTGGGAAAACACATAATCAATATATTAATCAACACCATTTTTGTAATATGTGGAATTCATACCATGGTTAAAAATAAAGTTACAACAATAAAATTCTGGCATACAAACTCATACAATAAATAGCTATGTTTGGTGAAAGGATGAATTTGATACCAGCGTCTGGTCAATTTTCTAGTGCGCTGCAAGAACACTTTCATATCTCCCAGTAGACGCACAGGAGATGGGTCTTTAGTGTCATTAATGCATTGAATGTCCAGTAATGTCTCGCTGTACAGTGCTGTCCAGCTGGCTGATCCATGATGAAGTGGCAAATACGCCCTAATGATTGTGAGACGCACCTAACTATCAGCCCCTAACAGTACAGCCATAATGCCGTCATTGTCACTAGGGAGTGGAATGTAGGTGAGCCCAGGTTTCTTCATTCAGATGAAACCAACACCGCCGTAGGGCCTACGTCACGAGAATTTCCTTGGGGTCAATGTTGGATTTAAGGCTTCACCAGAAACCTTTGTCATGTAACTCCTTCGTAATATATCCAAGTTCATTTGGTTTAATCCAAGTCTCACATACAAACATACAGTCATTATCTCTCAATCTTTTTTAAAATGCTGCCATAAGAACTTTTAAAACCATTGCAGTTAAAATGAGCAATATTTAACTGCAATATGAGCATTGTAGTTAAAATGAGCAAAAAAAAGTAATATCCTGGGAGTCTCAGTCTGTATCTGTAGGAAGACTCACGAAGTTTTGAGAATTCTTTCTTGTACCATAAGTAAGAGGCATTGTCGTAACGGACCGATCCAGAGTACAGCCCACCCGGGCCTATCCAGCCAATGAGATCCAGGGCTGCAGTCACGTGACTGCACCCGGCTAGCGCCCGCCATAACCTCGGACAAACACTTATCCGAACTGCTTTCTCTGTTGGGAAGTGTACATTCACGCTTTGTTTTCGCATTTTTGTAATTATAAAATCTCACAATGGTAAATCGGCGTTGTTACGGTGAGTGTAAATCGGACACAAGATAGCCAGACAGGGTCGTAAACACTACTTTCATCTAGGGACATGTGGTCAGGGTAAGCAGTGACTTCTTTTTTTATCGCCAGATTTTGTCAACTTGTTTCCACGTACTATGTCTGATCGTCAATCAATCAATTTGACCCTTTTTTTTGGTCAATTAAGCCTGTAATGATTAAGAGGTGATAGTGACAAAAAGATTAATCTACCTTTATGCTTTGATTCGACACTGCAAGGAAGTAAATCTTAATAATTAATTAGGAAAAAATCTCAACTCTCTCGGTAATTCCTTATATTGTTTTGATCTTTTGTTTATCAGATTATGAAAGAAGACTGAAAATAAACTCCCTATTTTTTAAAAATGACATTAAAAAGTACGTGTTTAAGGGGGGAAATATTATCGTAAACATATTGACCACACATTGAACGCTGCATAAGAAAGGTTTTAATATTTGTTAATGGCATTGCATTCCTCTAAGCAAATATGAACAAACTTGCTGTCTCGTGAGCATTTTAAGCACTGAGCAATAATGTCGTAGATGGAACTGGCACGCCATTCTGCTGTTTAGTCTTGTAAATTAGTTAATCAATCCTCAGATTGCTAATCAAGCAAAGTAATAGAGTTATCGTTTGTTTAACGGTAAGGATTCTGCCTACCCTAACTGACCTCCGACGGCACATCACTGGAGGAGGGAGAGGGCTTGATATGGCAATTTATCTGCTAATTACTCATTATTCTGAAAGCTCGACTCACTTTGTTTACGAACAATAACGCCTCTTGATGGCTTAGCACTGGGCCGTAAAAGGGTCAAGAGGCTGCAGATTTTCATTCAAACAGAGCAGAAACACACCTGATACTATTTATGCAGGCTTCACACAGAGCTCCATTTCAATCAAAGACTGTCTTGGGCAATAACACTTGGGTGCTCCGGAAAAGGTTTATGATCTTATCACACCTTATGTAAATTGAATGCAACGTACCCTGCTTTGCAAGAGCACTGGCCGTGAACAATGCTTCTCTTTTCCTTGTCAATCGTAATTATCAATGAGTGTGGCTTCTGGGACTTCAGCATTGAGCGATAGCATTTGCATTTTGCCTCAACTTCACGGGCGTTTATAACAGAAAATGACACTTCGTGAATATACCCAGATAAAAAATAATTATAACCCTTGTCTTTTGCTTTTTTTGCGATGCGACCCGTTTTTAAAAACTTGAGATTTATGTTTTCAGGTAGCACTTCCAATGAGGTTATAAGGGACGTTGGCGCCATCTTCAGCAAAGCTTGACCGAGGTCCGGCAGTTGCTAAATGTAGTTAGGGGGTGGGCGGAGCTATGGATCGGTCTACTGTGGTCCAACTCCACCTCCAGTGGTCGAACTCAGGATGGTGTTGTCCATAGTAGTAATCACATGATGTCCTGTAGGACTGACAGTTGTGGCAGTCACATGACCTTGGCATTGCAGGTTGTTGTCTCTGGTTCTACTTACGTCGCAGTTGGTACTCTTGTTGTCTTGATTGCAGCAGGTTTGGCTTGTGGTGCTGTTTATGCTGTGATTCTGTGTTGTGGTTGGGTGATGGAGACTTACTAACCCCTGGGGCATGAAAGGGCCATACACAAATGTCTTTGGACCAGTTGGGATAGGTACATATATACTGTTCCTTGGACTTCAATACTTTAACCACAAATAATCTCCAGTCCTGTTTATTTGACAGCAATCTAATGTCAATTATGTCAATCCTTACCTCCATCCTGGTGAGTTCAAACATCACTTCATCACCTGACGCTAACAGATGTAACACCAATGTAGATATCGACTAGCTGTTCATTCTGGCTTCTCTTGGGATGAGCTGCAATCATGCGCAACATGAATGTCAAACCAGAGCAGGCCTCAGAAACACTGGGATGAGCTGCAGCGACAGGGGAGACAGCTGCAAAACTGGGAGGTTGAAAGGTGATTGATGGAGGTGTCACATTAACTACGTTGTAGATGAATCAACAGGCCCTTTTGCCACTATAGTCTCATTATCTCTGATTGGCTGAGGCTCTGTCCCAAGGCCGACCACTGACAAGGGAGTTGAGCCACATAGTGTCACTCCAGAGAGTAGCTGATTATTAAATGTACCTGGATCCTGTGTAATGTTGGCATCCATGATGTTCTCAGTATCTGCCCTGACACCTGTGAGAACTGTGTGCTGGGCTGCATACACATCTTGTGATTTCTGTTGCCAAAGCTCGACCTAAACACTTTCTTGGCGTTTTGTGTAGTCAGGAGTTCCACATATTTGGCATAGATGTCCTCAAATGTTAGGGTACTGGCACCTTTCAGTTTCTCCAGGAAGATCTTATCTAGGAATCAACAGATGTCACCATTCATTGGACATTGGGCCAGGGTGATGATGTCTTGTATATTAGTTCTTGTAGCATTGCGCTTCACAGTGCATCTTTCTTGAAACTGTGGATGAACTGCAATCACTTTATTGCACAGCAAACTATGTAACTGAGATAGAGTGTTCATTGGTCAAAGAGATCCTCTGAATATCCCTCACTGTATGCTTCAGTTCTCACTTTTCATGACAGAGGTATTTTTGCGGCACTGTGAAAATGTCCATAGTGATGAATTGTTGAAGTTGATGGGGGAATCGCATTTAAATTGTAGCCGTTTACACTTCCTTAATGTTTGTTCTTGCTAACTAGCTAGCTAGCTAGCTAACAAGTCAACATTGCCAAACCTAAGACAACTCAAGATAAACAGCCAGAAATGGTTTTCGATTAAATGGCTAGCTATACAACAAAAAGCAAACCTATTCTCTCTTGATTTTAAAAACAACAGTTTTCACAACTGACGGTCGATGAGTCGTCCAGAAATATTGGCTTGCCTTCTTAAGCAGGTAGCTATTCTGCTTGATAGTTAGCCAATTCATCTGCATCAAGCTAGCAACTCATAAATTAAAAAAAAAAAAACTAAAATCTATGCTCACGATTTCCTCAGTGCAAAAAAAAAAAAAAAGTTGGCCCAGAATATTCGAAATGTGTTCATTCAGCAATGTTAAATCATCATTGGAGAGTGTAAGGTCCATAAAGCCAAGGCATATACAGGCACGCATAAGTATACACTTTGGTCACTTCTGGACCTAAGTGTGGCCTTCTGAGAAAAAGAAATACTACTGATCGAGCTTTATGTGTAGAACAGAAAATTACAAAAGTGCAGATGAATAGATGAAAGTGTAGAGGTTGTGTTTTTTATTTAGGGAAGGCATACCATATGATGTGGAGGGAAGGATTATGATCAGAGTTTGTAAATACTATAGCCTATCAAAGGTTGACTATATAAATGGATTTATAACTTTTAGTCGGAAGTGAATGGGGGGGCAAACATAACTCCTCGGAAGGCCATACAGTGGATTTATTAAACAATATTAGATTATGGTTGTGTGGTGTAAGCATCAGAAGCACGCATATCTCTCATAAAGTTAAATAATATTCCATATCAAGCTTTGAGAATATGCACGTGTCTTTGAAACAGCCCAACAGCAACATTACTGGTGTAAATGGGAGAAATGCCACTAGAAATGAGAGGAATACAGATATCCCCAAATTATTGCGTTAATTTACAGGATCATATAAGGTCACCCAACATAAGACACCTTACGACCTTGCTTGAAGGAGAGGAGGGGAAAGCACTGGATGGACAGGGACACTGAAAGCAACAGACCTTCGGCTGCTTCAGAATTCTCTAAAGAGCGAGGAAACCTCCTCGCCGACGGACATGAACTGGAAATAGTTTGACTGAAAGCCATAATAACAAACATCTGAGGAAAGGAGGCACTTTGCTCCTTACTTGAATTCTTCCAGCAAAGAAACACAGGCTCAACCTTGGAATTATAGCTGCTGCGCAGCAATGGTTGGGGCCGGGCAATTTTAGGCAAAATTAGGCAATTCTGAGCAACAAGCAGAGTGTAGGAAGACAAAAAAAAGGTGGCATTCTAATGTGCATTTTACATCAGTTGAGGCTTGAACTCACAATTTCTGGCACAAGAGACTATGCTCTATCTCACTGAGCTAATTGGCAAATGGAAATGTCACATGTAGCTTCAAAAATTGACTAAGCCAGTCACCTGTGTGCAAGACAGCAGCTGTTAGCGTGTAAAGGCAGATTTCAAACGGCTGTCAAAAATTCAGTTATTAAGACAAAAATCTGAACATACACAAATTGCATCTAGACAGCATGGAGATGTTGGTAATTTGTTTTTAACAATGATTTATTGGCTCCGTAAGTGAAAAACTGATGTTTAAAAAATGCCATTTTTGCATTGACTCCAATTGTTCGCATGAGAGCGAAATTCAAAATGCTGTAAAAAATTTTTTTGAGATAAAATTCTGATATTTTTCAAACATCATCTACCATGACTCCAAAATTTTGTCATTTTTTAAATGAACATTGAAAATGTATTAAGCAAGAATTTGCTAGTACATGTTTACAATACAGTTTACAGTCAAACATTTTGATGCACTGTAGGCTCAATATTCGATAAATGAAAGATCTGTTTGGATCATTTGTGTAGGACAGTCTGAAGATGCTCTGTAGCAAGTTTGGTGTCAATTGAGCAAAAATTGTGGGAGGAGACAGGTTTAATAAGTTTTATGGTTTTTGAAAAAAAAAACAGAGCGATGGACTTCATCATCTGCAATAGGTTTAAATGTACAAATGTTTCTTCTGTATTGGGGCTACATTTTGGTGAAAGTTGCAAATCTGTAGCACATATAATTGATTTGTTATGAAATTTCAAAATTTTGAACGTTAGAGGCTTGCTGTAGCGCCACCATCAGGACTTTTGGCCTGTTTTTGCAGCTGAGGCAATCTGGCAAGGGACTGGACCTTTGTGCAAAATTTGGTGATTTTTCACACATGGGAAGTAGGATTTCCTCGGAAGAAGAAGAAAGAAGAACATGCAGAATAACAACAGGGTCCTGGCAGCTCAGGCTGCCCGGCCCCTAATAATTAAGGAAAGATCTAATGTGGACCACAATCCTTTGCAGTTGCAGCAACTGAAAATGTCATTCGGCCCCCAAATTTTCGGATAAATTGCGAAGGCTATCTTTGCCATCAAGCTTATGACATATTGAAGAAAAGAAGTAAGGACATCCGATTTTTAAATCAAACATGCCCAAGGCACCTTTAAAATCTCCCTGCAACTTTTCTTTGCCTGTGTAACGTTTTATAGCGAGGTCAAGAAAAAGTGGAGAGGAAAGTAAAAATGTCACCTTTTCAAGAGAATTTGGATGCTGCTTAAGGTAAGCATTAGATTCCATCAACCTAAACCACCTCGGTTGAGAGAGTTAAGGATTGGGGATCCTAATCAGGGGATTCTTTTCATAATTTGTTTTAGGTGAGGTGATCCGTCAAACATCTGATAATCTCTTGTCACGAGTCATAATTTAATCAGAAATCGATCAGGCTCGTGCGTTTGGTGGATGGAATCTAATGCCGACCGCAGCTTTAAAGGGCATCCAAAGTCGATTCCCATTGTTCTTGTTTATCGGTCAATCAGCGAGCCGCACCTGCGCAAACGAACCGAAATATAAGGAATATCTACGCATGTACACAAAACATTGGTTAATATGAATGAAATTGGTCATGTGACAATGCAAGATGTCAACAAAAGCTAGTGATTTGTTTGTCAACATTGGACATTCAACGACCCGTCTGAGAATCGACTTCAGATGCCCTTTAAGTGGCTCATTAAAACGTCCTGATCCTCAATCCGTACCCGTTGGTGGCAGTATTGCTTTGAGTTGTTTGTATTTTGAAACCTAACCTCAAAGAAGAAGAAACAATCCCAAAGAAGCTAACTGACAGCTGGACACTTAGCGGACTTGGTAAGCGTTTTAATTTTTTTTTTTTTTTTTTGTGGGTCTAGTAAAAAGCTTTACGGGTTTGCGTGGCTCAGTAATATTGTTAACAAAATGTATTCAGATGGTTCCCCGAAAACCAGGTTTGGTGACAACGAATAATATTGACTAAACTTTAGTTAGCTAGCTAGCTAGTTAACTTGGCAAGCAAAGTTGGCAAACGACTTACAGTCAGCGGTCGTTGTTTTGTCACACCATTAACGTGAGATAGTTTGTTCGTTAGTGGGGTGGCCTTCTGTATTGAGTTATGTGGGCTAATGGTGGATAAATCAATGAATATTACAATCGCGCGATATCTTTTAAACCCAGTCGCTAACTTAGTTGGTTTTTAGCTTCATGGCTGGAGTTACCTGGGTCGCTAATACGCTTCAGTTAGCTAGCTAGTTGGTTAACACGTTATATGGCCGTCCTTGTACGTGGTTTGGTGACTTTACCTGTAACTAGCAAGCTAGTTAACTACCTCTTCGTTTTTGTAAATGGGTCATTCCATGTCAAATCATCAGATATACAGAACATTTGTCATCCTGTAGTCATAGATTGCTTCCATATTTTCACATTAAATAAATATGTATTAGTGATGGACAAATCCGAAATTTCAGCTCATTCTGACCAAAAATGAATTTTTGGTGAATTATTTTCGAAGGGTACTGTTCGTCAGTTTTTTTGTCAGTTGACATTTTTCTTGTATTTAACATGGCATAACTTTTTTATTATTAGCTACACCTATAGCTTTGAAACTTTGCATTCAAACTAATGTTATACTGCTTGATCAGAAAATGCAGTCCATTTTACTTTATCTTTCTTGGTTGTGGAGCTATGGGGACACCAAAAGTGCCTTTGTTCAGGCAGTTCCATGTTTAGGTCCCCAAAGCACCCCCAATATAAACCCTAGCATAGGCTCTCTGGCATTTTTTCTATTCATTTGTGTCTGCTGAATATAAATCAGGCTGAATTCACCATGAATTCATCACCAACTGCAGTCAATACCTTGCCAAATGTGAAAAAAAAACGTTAAAATGCCACCTGTTCAAACCCCCGTATCTCCAGGGGCACACCTTGGATTTTCTTCTATGTTTTTTAACTGATGTCTCCATTATAGTAGAAAGACCACTCCAAAAATTGTTGATGTGTTTTGACCAATATAAATTTTGCAGGTGTCTGAACAGGGGTGGGGTAATCTCAAGAATCGCTTGGCATTTTCAGCTTCTTGCACAATATTAATGATTATTGAATTACAATAATTCTAAGTTCTCAATTCATCAATGCATGTCACATTCACAGAAATGTCAGTATATGCAGGTTGGTAGACCTTATTGGCAGGGAGAAACCTGAACCAGGTGTTGATCAATAATTTCTGATTATTGCTATTGTTTTTCATGAAGCGAAACAAGAGGACACAAGCATTAACATGGACTTCTGAAAAATGCTGGGTGCCATTCAATAACATTCTCCGAACTATTCCAACTCCGGATGTCACTGGACGCACAGCCCGGCAGTATAAGTTGGACAAAACTGGGACAGACAACATTGTTGTGCTCTTTGCTGCATTTAGGAAGCAATAACACTGTTAACATAGCATGGAATACAAAGTTTTAATTTGACAGTCAGTTTACAAGAATTAGTGTCAGTAAATTTTATTGATGCAAAGAAGTTTGATTTTCAAAAATTGCCTGACACCTATTTAAACAGTTCTGAAATTTATGTCATTCAAGTCATTTTTGTTTTGTTATGTGATTGCCTAATGATTGAAAAAAATTTAAATGTTGAAGTTAAAGTGTAAGAATTTAAAGTGCCTCTAATTGATTCAGACACCTGCAAAATATATTGGTCAAAAAAATCAACAATTTTTAAAATGTTAGAGGAATCAGTAAAAAAAAAAAATGTGAATAAGCTTTAAAGCAATTGTTCAAGCCACTAAAGACTATTAGTAGTTTGAAAGCTCTAACAGCTTAATTAACAAGTGTTGCCACTGTTCAGACACCAGGTGACGGAAATTTTATTGGCATCACAAAATTACACATTGAAGCCAAAGATGAATTAAATTGGTCAAAGCGTGGAGATTTCGCTACAACAAATGGGACGCGGACGGACGTGACGCCAGATGGATGGACTGATGGAGCTGAATACTATGTCCCCCGGCCTTAATACTCCTTGACCCCAAGGATGAATGGAATCGGTCAAACCGTTCTGAGATATCGCCACAACAAACGGGATGGGACGGACGGACAGCCGACGGATCAGCTGAATTTATATCCTCGCACATCAATACATTTTTGACACCAAAGATGAATGGAACCGGTCAAACTGTTCTTGAGATATCATGTTCTAATGGTCAAATGGTCGTAATGACCTTGAGAATAATGAATCGAGTGAGTTGTGAGCACCCCCCAATACACCTTGACACCAAAGAAATGGAATCGGTCAAATGAGATATAGGTTCACAACAAACGGGACATGACGGACAGACAGAAGAGTTGAATACTATGTCCCCACCCCTAATACACTTTTGACACCAAAGATGAATGGAATCGGTCAAACCGTTCTTGAGATATCACGCTCACAAACAAACGGGACATGACGGACAGACAGACGGGCGGACGGAGTTGAATACTATGTCCCCACCCCTAATACACTTTGACACCAAAGATGAATGGAATCGGGTCAACCGTTCTTGAGATATCACGTTCACAACAGACGGGACAGATGGACGGACGGTTGGGCGGACGGATGGAGTGAATACGATGTCCCCCGCCCTAATACACCTTGACACCAAAGATGAATGGAATCGGTAAAACCTTTTTGAGATATCGCGTTGACAACAAACGGGACATGACAGACAGACGGACGGGCGGACGGAGCTGAATACTATGTCCCCACCCCTAATACACCTTGACACCAAAGATGAATGGAATTGGTCGAACCGCTTCTTGAGATATCACGTTCACAACAAACGGGACGGGACAGACGGACCTGGGCGGACGGCTGGAGCTGAATACTATGTCCCCGCCCCTAATACACCTTGACACCAAAGATGAATGGAATCGGCAAAACCGTTTTGATTTACAACAAACGGGACAGGACGGATAGACGGACGGGCGGACGGAGTTGAATAATGTCCCCGCCCCTAATACACCTTTTGACATCAAAGATGAATGGAATCTGTCGAACCGTTCTTGAGATATCATGTTTACGGTTAAACGGGACAGGACGGTAAAGACCTGAAGCTGAATACTATGTCCCCCGCCCTAATACACCTTGACATCAAAGATGAATGGAATCGATCAAAAACGTTTAACAAAAAAGCGGGACAGGACGGACGGACAGACGGCCGGGCGGATGGATGGAGCTGAATACTATGTCCCCGCCGCTAATACACCTTGACACCAAAGATGAATGGAATTGGTCAAACCGTTCTTGAGATATCATGTTGACAAGGAATTTGTAAGTGGTCAAATGATCGAATGACCTTGAGAATAATGCCAAGGTCACGGAAATCTACTGGGGTCGGGCGATCACACAATATACCTTAACACCAAAGATGAATAAATCGCATTCAGAACAAACGAAATGACGGACGGCCGGACGGAGTTGACACAATGTCCCCTGCTCCGCCGCTATTCAGGGGACAAAAACCACTTTAAGAGTGTGTTGCAGGATTTTATGTGGACCTATTTTGCCAGTGTAATGATTGGACTAACAACTAATGATGCATAGTCTGATTTGTGTTATGTTAGGCTATTTTGTGCATTTATGGCACCCCCTACTGGTCAATTTGATTGAAACTTTCAGGCTATGTTTCAGGTTCTTATGTGGACATATCCTGTGAGTTTTGTAATGATTGGAAAAACTATGATTTATAGTCTGATTTGTGTTATACCACGTTGCTTTGTTTTGCATTTATAGCGCCCCCAATAGGACAATTTGAATGAAATTTTCAGAGTATGTTTCAAGTAATTTTATGAATATATCCTGTGAGTTTTATGGCTATAGGACAAACATCTGCTGATTTATAGTCTGATTTGTGCTATACCGCGCTGCTTTGTTTTGCATTTATTAAGCCCCCTATCAGTCAATTTGAATGAAATTTTCTGGGTATGTTTCAGGTACTTATATGAATATATCCTGTGAGTTCTATGGCTATAGGACAAACAATTGCTGATTTATAGTCTGATTTGTGTTATACCACACTGCTTTGTTTTGCATTTATAGCACCCCCTATCAGTCAATTTGAATGAAATTTTCAGAGTTTGTTTCAAGTACTTATATGAATATATCCTGTGAGTTTTATCGCTGTAGGACAAACAATTGCTGATTTATAGTTGGATTTGTGTTATACCATGCTGCTTTGTTTTGCATTTATAGCGCCCCCTATCAGTCAATTTGAATGAAATTTTCTGGGTATGTTTCAGGTACTTATATGAATATATCCTGTGAGGTTTATGGCTATAGGACAAACAATTGCTGATTTATAGTCTGATTTGTGTTATATCACACTGCTTTGTTTTGCATTTATAGCGCCCCCTATCAATCAATTTGAATGAAATTTTCAGAGTATGTTTCAAGTACTTATATGAATATATCCTGTGAGTTTTATGGCTATAGGACAAACAATTGCTGATTTATAGTCGGATTTGTGTTATACCATGCTGCTTTTGTTTTTGCAGTTATAGCGCCCCTATCAGTCAATTTAATGAAATTTGCTGGGTATGTTTCAGGTACTTATATGAATATATCCTGTGAGTTTTATGGCTATAGGACAAACAATTGCTGATTTATAGTCTGATTTCTGTTATAGCGCCCCCTGTGGGCCGATTTGCATGAAACTGTCAAGGTATGTTCCTGGTACTTATATGGACATATTCTGCAAATTCTGTGATGATTGGCCCAATGATTGTTGAATTTTGTCCATTTTGTGCAAAGCCACGCCCCTGCTGAAGTTCATTGGTCAATATCTTGGAAACGAAATGAGATTTTAACAGTTTTTGATAAGCTTGGTCCACTGATGATCCACAGCAAATTTCAGAAGGAATCGGACGCCTAGGAGGAGATGTCAAAAATGTGTTTTTCAAAGAATTCAAAATTTCGGAAAATCAAATATGGCGGATCTTGGAGGTCCTTATGGGAAAGTTGTAGAGAATGGACCAAAAATGTCTGTACCAAGATTCGTGTGAATCGGACTTACAGCCTAGGAGTTATGACCTTTAAAGTGAAAAAACCTGTTTTTCTTGAATTATAGCGCCACCATCAGGCCTACTCAGTTAAAATGCCTTGATCAGCATTTACACACAACTTCCAACCAATGTACAAAATATCAGGTCTCTACCATTTACCATCTCACGGGAATCATAAAAAACATTTCTGAAGAAGAAGAAAAAATAATAATAATAATAATAATAATAATAATAATAAAATAAACCAGCACAAAAACAATAGGGTTTCAGCCCTATGGGCTTGAACCCCTAAAAATCCAAGGTGTGCCCCTGGAGATACAGGGCTTTGAACAGGTGGCATTTTAGCGTTTTTTTTTTTTTTTCACATTTGGCAAGGTACTGACTGCAGTTGGTGATGAATTCATGGTGAATTCAGCCTGATTTATATTCAGCAGACACAAATGAATGGAAAAAATGCCAGAGAGCCTATGCTTAGGTTTGTATTGGGGGTGCCTTGAGGACCTAAAAATGGAACTGCCTGAACAAAAGGTACTTTTTGTGTCCTTATAGCCCCACAACCAAGAAAGATAAAGTAAAATGGACTGCATTTTCTGATTAAGCAGCATAACATTAGCTTAGATGCAAAGTTTCAAAGCTATCGCTGTAATAATAAAAAAAGTTATACCATGTTAAATACAAGAAAAATGTCAGTTGACAAAAAAACTGACGGACAGTACCCTTAGAAAATAATTCACCAAAAATTCATTTTTGGTCCGAATGAGCTGAAATTTCAGATTTGTCAGTGATATATATTTATACAGCTGCATACAAAAAATTAGCAAAATTGAGAAGGTGGTGATGAGACCCATTTGATAATCTGACATGGAATGACCCAAATGCTGACTACATCCATCCATCGGATCCGGGTTCGGATCCGATGTTAATGGTTGGTTGTTTTTTAGTAGTAGTGCGCCTGTTTGACCTGCCTCGTCCAATCTCTTTTACCCCTTGGAAGTTCCTGCAGATGGGGAATTGTCCTCCCCTCCGCTGTCTGTCTGTCTTCCCATCGATTGGGGATTACCACTCTAGCTGGTAAATTGTTGCAGGGACAGCCCTCAAATTTAAACAGTTTATTGAGATTGGGTGTCTCCGGAAGCCTATTTGATGTCAGGGTTATAGCTCTGAATTTGACGTAATTTTTTCAAGTTCAGAGGTCGGGCACGCCCATCTATAAGGCACACCGAGCATGTATATAGCACTGAGTGCAATATAGTTACATTTGTCAGCTAGTGTATTATACTATACATGATTGTGTAGTTAAAGGTCCCCTATTATGTCACCAGGGTGCAGTTATTACAGGCCATTTCAAAATCTTTTCCCTCTTGACATCACATGGGGAAGTAACCAACCAGAAGCAAGAAGAACTGATCACCTTCAGCCAAGCAGTCATTCAGATTTCATTATTCTGGGTGGTCACTCCCCCTTGTGATGTCAGGTAGGTGAGACTTTGAATTGGCTCATAATGGCTAATTAGTTGTGCACCTGGTGGCATAATAGGGGATCTTTAACTAGCTTATGGTTAAAGGCACTAACTAGCTACTATTTGGGAAAACGCTTCTTTTTCAGGGAGGTAGAAAATCAACAGCTGCCATGGATCAGATTATGCAGTTCGTGGAACCCAGCCGTCAGTTCGTGAAGGACTCAATCCGGCTTGTGAAGAGGTGTACCAAACCAGACAGGAAAGGTATGTTAGCAACTCCTATTGTACCAATTTGGCTAGCTATACATTTGTACAATGCATGCTGTATTTGCATATCACAGTGGTCCCCAGTCATATGCAGCTGAGGGGGAGAGGGCTATCATCAAGCCAGTACTCCTCCTCATTATCATCTTCACCTGTTGTGACAAATTACTGGCTCAAATTCTACTTCCAGTAACGCAAATATGTCATCCTGATTCTGGCTTGGCAGTGAAACATGGTGTTTCGCAGGGGTAGTCTGTTCTATGAGATTATTTTCTTTTTATATATTTGCGTTATGAAATATGTTAACTGATGAACCAAAACGCTATAACCACTCATAGATGCAGAAAATGATGTTGATTATCTCATAAGAACGGCACATGTCAAGGTCTGCGGAGAGATTGTAGACAATAAGTCGGTTCTCATATTCAACTTGTTTGATGTGGGAGAAATGGGAACTGAATAACTTTGACCAAGGCCAAAGCGTTATGGCCTGATGAGTGGGTTCAAGCATGTCTGAAGTGGCAAGTCGTCTTGGGTGCGCCCTGTCAGGGGATGTGTGACAATGGTCCAAGGAGGGACAAGCCATGACCCCGGCTTCAGGGTTTTGGGCACCCTCGGCTCATGGATGCATGAGGGCTATGAAGCAGAGTGTTCCCAAGAAATGGAAGTAGCAGGTTAAATGAAAAAAGTAGCCAGACAAGAGTTGCATGTGGGGCACACTGTCAGTGCGCCACACATGCAGGGGAATATGCATTTAGTGCATTCTCTTTAGTGCATTCTAGTGGACCTTAGACAGCTTAATTCATCTATTTTTCAGTTTTAGAATTTTCTAGTCAAATTTCACTATCTTTTTGCTATTTAAAGTTGAACACCCTTACATACATTGCCTGCATTTCATGGACAATACTAACTAGCACCACAAACACAAGTACATTAAAAACTATAAGCAAGCATAAATCAACTCCAACGCCACAGCGATTATTTCTTTGAAGCATTTTTTATATATTATTACAATTTATTCCTAAACTCCTATCGTTTGCCTGTCTTCTCCAGTCGTTAATTATTTTGTACAGTTTCTAATACTAACATCTCTTTACAATTATACACGTATTTCAATAATTCAGTCATTTGCATGTCTGAACGTTTTCTTTTGGCGCTGAATAATTGGCCATTTTCAACCATAACAGTTAAGAGAGTGCTTGCTGATTTTCATGAGGTGTTGGACTTTATTGGAATTGAGAGGAAGCATGACGCCAACAACAGAGGAAGCATGGCACCTGCATAACCCTATAATGATGAAGAAACTTAAATGGTAAAAAAGATCTCCGATAGGTAACACTGACATCCTATACGATACACGTGATATTAATAAAAAAATTACAGCTTTCATTTCAGCATTTTTGCAGCAATTTAATTTATTTTAAGATGGCACGAAACTTATTTCAAATATTTTCTGTAGTAAAAAAACATTTAAATGCAAAACATATTGAGCATATCGAATTATGAACATCGGTGCAAACAACGTCAGTTAAAGCCCAAGCCAAGCGAAGTAAGTGCTGTCTCATGAGCTACACAATTCAGAATATTCGAAAGACAATTCGCGTTTCATGTCCTAGTTTAAGGAAAATGCGTGATGACTTTTTGATGAACTGAGCAGAATGTTAGCGAAAAACAATTTTACCAGTCAACATACTGTGTAGTCTTCGCAAATGAGTGAATTAATGCATGGTTAGGGCTGGGTATCGATTCAAATTTCAAGAATCGATTTGATTCCGATTCACAAGATTCAGAATCAATTATCTCGATTTGATCCCATATCGATTTGGTTGATGTTATTTAAACTGTCTTTTTATTTTAATTATGTCATGGCCATTTGGCCCACAAACAGCTGTGAACAACACTTGTAGGGTCAAAGTAAACTTTATGCTGCATGTTGTGCAGACTCTCCAGTCAGAATAGCAGCATCAGTGTGAAAACCAGCATGACTGACTAACCACTATCACCATAGCTTCCAATCCAATGCAGTCACTTATCAATATGAAAAACAATAACAAAGATACAGCCAGTGTAAATGTAAACAATGTGCTGGTTACTGGCTTCAAAGTAATCAAACTATCATTATATGTCAGTGTTTCCCACAGACCGGGAAGCAATGTGTGGTGGAAGACCCAAGGGGGGGGATTGCTTTCCATTTTGTTGAGCGTGGGGTGCATGGCACTGTTATTGGGCAAGTTCCGCGTCTTCCAGTATTTTCTATTTTTTCTTTTTTTTTTTTTTTTTTTTTTTTTGACGTGTGCATATATTTTCAACGGCCAGCGATTGCGCAATGACTCAGAATTAACGGGAATCAATTTGTGGCGGGAAAAATATATAGGCTATATTAAAAGACCGATCTTTGGACGTGCTAATCGATCTTTAGGAATTAAAATGAGCATCGATCCAGAATCGGAGAATCGATTTTTTTCAACACAGGCCTATGCATGTTTACGGATTAGATGTGATGAGCGCATTAGTACACTCGCAGCCAGAATGCTTAATGTTTATACAATTTACCTATGTTTCGACGCAGGTTTTCTTCGGGCCACCATGAGTCCATTCAATGCCTTAAAATTATGTCGAAAACCCTTTAATACATTTAATACATTTGATTATCGCATAGTGGCAATGACTGTCCCTGGGTTGAACACTGGGGAATGTGGTAGTAGGCTAGTACTACTCTAGGGTGCGTTTCCCCAAAGTGTAGTTGCTAACTAAGTTAGCAACTTACATAGTTCGTCCATGCATTGTCAATGGGTCCAACTATGTAAGTTGGCATCAGTGGTTTCGTGAAACGCATCCCTGTATGGATATAGTCTATGGGCGATTACTGTATTATCGTATATGGGCTGACCTCTGAGCGGAATTGCCTCATCAGTTCAGTTTATTGTGCTGAAATTACCTTTCTTTACAAAGGACATCAAATGTCTGCCCGCTATTTGCCCTCATCTTCTTTTTGGGCGGCATCCCTACCAGCTACCGCTCAAAGATAGACAGAAGTACTATTATGAGAGTTCGTATGACGCTGAATATCATTGGATGTTGAAGTTAAATCTTTCAATATAGCGGCGAAGAAACAGTAAATCGGTCAACTGAAAAGCGTCTATCAAAATAAAACGCATCAAAACTCGCTTTAAATTTTAAAAAATGTCAGGAAAGTAGCCAGCGGAGGACTGAGTAGTCGGCGAAATCGCCGGCCGCCGGGGCTTGTGGAACACCCTGCTATGAAGGCTATCCTGTCTGTTCCAAACTTGCAGAAGGGCAACTGTAGCACAAATCGCTGAGAATTTCCGTAATATTTACGGGCTATTCCGTGTCAGTTCACACAATTTCAAAAAAATCCCATGGTGACAGACTTGGATTTCGCTGAAAAAATTACTAAAAATACTTTTATGAATATAATGAACAAAGCCAAAGTTTTAGCTCCAAACTCCCACTGGTTTCTGAGATATGGCCATAGACTGTGTAAAATGATGGACGAAGCAACCGTGACGTCACCCATTGGTTCCAGCATACACAGGGTGTCCGCGCATCCTTAAAAAGTCTTAAAAAGTCTTAAAATCGCGTATTTAAAATTAAGGCCTTAAAATGTCTTAAATTCAAAAAAAATTTTATACGCTGGTCTTAAATACATTACTCAAAGGTCTTAAATTTGTCGGGGCAGGACTATTTAATCTGCTTATCGGTTCCAAATTTATTAATTCAATCGCGGTCCGAAATGAACTGCAGTGAGAATAGATTTGGCAGGACCTGCTATCAGTACGCGGACCTAATGTCCCGTGATTTTTTTTTTTTTTTTTTTACGCAGTACGTCGTATAAACAGGAGGATTCGCTTCTGTTTGCATGCTTCATAAATATTTCTTTTTGTCCAACGCGCAACTGCATCGTCGCCTTTGTTTACATGGTGTTTGCAGTGGCTTGCCCCTAGAAGAGAACCGTGATTTGCTATTTGTTCCAGATTTTTCTTCCTCATATAACTTTAGCACTTTTTCCATAGCCCAACTCGTGACATATATTTGATATTATCTTAGGTACGTATCAGTTTTACGGAAATATTTGTCTGGGAGTGTGAGGGGGAAAAAAATCGCTCCTCGTTTACTCATGCCGTTAATATTTAGCCAAACTGAATGCCAAGTGTAATGTTGGTTAAATCGGTATAGCTTAGCACTGTAGCAGGCTAGCTAAGTGCCACTCTCATAACGAAGTTAAGGTCACTAGTGTGCTCGCAGACCTTTCCATAACCATTATGTAACAGCAGTTTGTTTTCTAATGAGTTACCGTTAGTCAGCCACTCAGTTGACTGTGGGAAAACCGTGATTTGGCATTTGTGCCTTATTTCTCTCCCACACTGAACTGTAGTACTTCTCCCGTAGCTCAACTCTTGACGTGAAAGTGATCAGTACAAACCGAAGCTACTTCGAACGCGAAAGTGATGGCTTGACCGCAATGTAGAATGATAGCCATACTATTCTGGAGCTTACGGAATTACTTTGGTTTTCCATTAAATTGAGCGATTCGGTTTTGTGATAAACAGCATCTAATACTGTCAGTCATGACCTTATCAGGCCACCGGTAATGCCACGATAAATAGAACCGCTGGGAACGTATGGCGATCATAAAACACGTGTAGCCTATTTCTGGGCCTTAATCTGTCCTGACGAAGATGATCTTCCGGAAAACTGTGAAAAATAAGATCAAAGTGCAATTTGGAATCCCCAGCGCACTGCGGGACACAACAGTGAAATGCTGATTGGGATGCGGCCATGCTGCGAACTGCGTGCACAGCACAGCAACGGTGTGTTATGCATAGCAGCAGTCTGCTATTCAGAAATAACCACAGAATTATTTTTATAACTGAAGCAAACAGTTGTCACAGTTTATAATTATTTAATAAATGAGCACAGAATAAAGAGGCTATTTTTTGTTCATGAAATATTTGTTTTTCTCTCCAAAAAAAAAAAAGGACTGGAATTGGAACCGAGATTCGATAAGAACCGGATTCGATGAGCACAATCGGAATCAGAACCGGAATCGATTAAATTGAAACGATACCCAGCCCTATATATAACTCGTTTCGGACTAGCACCTTTGATCAGAAGCCAGCTAATCTGCAGCGTCAACAAGTCTTTTTTTGTTTTAATGTTCGACGAGACACGCCACTAATAAGCAACTCGATATGCCCGTATGATATTGGGTCTGAAATCAAGTGCATTCACGTTACTTGGGCTCGATCAACAGCTCAAGATTTACTGCACCACTTCAAAGTGAGTAATATGTGTTTTTTCTATGACTAATTGTTAACTTTATATGCATTTTAGCAGATTTTGGCAATGTCATGACGCAGGCCTGCTCAGTACAGTGAACCACAGAGCACACTACTGTTTGATCAAATGTACCATATTTTTTTGTTTTGTATTGATTATCCTTGTGTATAAAGGCAGAACTGGAGATTAAGGCCACACAACTGAGGCTCATGCCATGTATGTGTCCATGTATGTGTCTTTTTTTTTTTTTTTTTTTTTGGATGTTGCCGACCAAATAACTGCATTTCTACATGCAGCTACTGAACCAGAGAGCACCGAGTATCACTTCATGTTCACTTAATGGACAAAAAGTAAACTTGAATGAGTCTCATTGAGTGACACACATGCTATGCTTGGGTTGTAATACAGCGGGATCCCCCAACCATTGCCTATATTTATAGTTTTTTCGGTCTTAAATTTCATTCAAGGTGGCATTAAAAAGGTCTTAAAAAGTCTTAAATTTGACTTGCTGAAACCTGCAGATACCCTGCATACAGTTTAGGAAGCCTTGATTTTGGCTGTTTGAATAGCGTCATTTTGTCATTTTGAAACCGGATGTGATTCCGATTGGACAAGAGCGTGAATTGAAGATCCAGGGAGGAGGAAGGGATGGATCTATGGGTGGATTTGACAGTATCGGACGAGGACCAGGGGATAGCCACGCCCCCAAAAGCATATCTGGCTTTATCCTTTATTCTAGTCTTTTTGGGACCATAATTTACAAAAATGAACATCATGATATATCGAAGAGGACTTGAAACTTGCGGTAGATACCATAAAATAATTTGGAAAATCATTATCGAAATAAGAAATCAGGTGGGAAAGTAGGGTCATTTTCTCATGGACTTCCATAGCATTGAACTTCTTTCTGCAACCACCGATGTCGCCATCTGCTGACCATTAAATGGAGTGCAATTTCCGCATTGACCTCACTTTTCAGACCCGGGTGCTGTGTCCATCTCTTTATACAGTCTATGGATATGGCACATTTAATTTTTAGGGCCATGCCCCTTTCTAAAACCCAACAAAAGTTTGACTAATATCTTTTCACCCAAAAGGGGTAGTGACCTGAAAATGGCTACTCTTACTAACCTTTGCCCAGGCTCTCTTCTACTGTCTGATATACAGGCAGCTGAAATCCTATATAGCCTATAACGATTAAGATGTGATGGTGAATAGCAGACAAACCTAACTGGGCTACGGTGTTAGATTGAAAGAATGCCAATAATTTGAATAATTAGAAAAAATCTTCCTCTGAATTACAGCTCTCATTGTAGCATTTTAGGACATTATTCAAGATTAATTTAAAACAGATTTGTCATAAGATCGCCCTGGATTTTAAGTGTCTAAAAAATACACAAGGTTGAAAACATTCTGAAAAGCAGATGAAACGTGAATGTGAGATATAAATTATCACAGTCGTTCGAAATGGCGTGGCAATGGCAATCGTGTTCATGCAAATCTGTACTGTTCCATGGTCATTTAAATTTCAAAATGCAGCAATCAAACTTGTTGTCTTAATAAACCGCTCTCTCTACTCATTCAACTTAAAAGTAAACAAATCCACCATTTGATTGCTAATCAAGCAAAGTAAACGGGAACAGGTATACTTTACTTAGAGTTGCCTAATTGGTTGATAGGAGACGATTCTGTTTTTGTTTGCTTGGCTCCTTTCAGCACGTAGCCGAAAAATACTGATGTCAGTCAAGTTTTTTCCGGAAGCATTTCCCATGCCCTTTGATGTTTGGTACTTTCGTTCAGGACAGCACGGGGGTTAATAAATGAAAAGGGAAAGCTCGGATGTTCGCCCCGTGGTAGCAGTTGGTGTTACTACGCTTTAAAAAAACCGCAATTCAGAATCATTACACCCCTAGGAGTCATGTACACAAAGGCAAGGATTGGCTTGATTTGGCATCTGTGTAAAGGGGTCAAAGAGAGGACATTGTCAGACATGGCGGATATACAAACCCAAAACCAGTGAAGTTGGCACGTTGTGTAAATCGTAAATAAAAAACAGAATACAATGATTTGCAAATCCTTTTCAACCTATATTCAATTGAATACACTGCAAAGACAAGTTACTTAATGTTTGAACAGGTAAACTTTGTAATTTTTTGCAAATATTAGCTCATTTGGAATTTGATGCCTGCAACATGTTTCAAAAAAGCTGGCACAAGTGGCAAAAAAGACTGAGAGAGTTGAGGAATGCTCATCAAACACTTATTTGGAACATCCCACAGGTGAACGGGCTAATTGGGAACAGGTGGGTGCCATGATTGGGTATAAAAGCAGCTTGCCTGAAATGCTCAGTCATTCACAAACAAGGATGGAGCGAGGGTCACCACTTAGTGAACAAATGCGTGAGCTGATTGTCGAACAGTTTAAAAACAACATTCCTCAACGAGCTATTGCAAGAAATTTAGGGATTTCATCATCTACGGTCCGTAATATCGTCAAAAGGTTCAGAGAATCTGGAGAAATCACTGCACGTAGCGACAAGGCCGAAAAACCAACATTGAATGCCCGTGACCTTCGATCCCTCAGGCGGTACTGCATCAAAAACCGACATCAGTGTGTAAAGGACATCACCACATGGGCTCAGGAACACTTCAGAAAACCACTGTCAGTAACTACAGTTCGTCGCTACATCTGCAAGTGCAAGTTAAAACTCTACAATGCAAAGCGAAAAGCCATTTATCAACAGCACCCAGAAACGCCCGGCTTCGCTGGGCCCAAGCTCATCTAAGATGGACTGATGCAAAGTGGAAAAGTGTTCTGTGATCTGACGAGTCCACATTTCAAATTGTTTTTGGAAACTGTGGACGTCGTGGTCCTCCGGACCAAAGAGGAAAAGAACCATCCGGACTGTTATAGGCGCAAAGTTCAAAAGCCAGCATCTGTGATGGTATGGGGGTGTATTAGTGCCCAAGGCATGGGCAACTTACACATATGTGAAGGCACCATTAATGCTGAAAGGTACATACAGGTTTTGGAGCAACATATGTTGCTCCAAGCAACGTCTTTTTTTTTTTTTTTTCTGCTTATTTCAGCAAGACAATGCCAAGCCACATTCTGCACGTGTTACAACAGCATGGCTCCGTAGTAAAAGAGTGCGGGTACTAGACTGGCCTGCCTGTAGTCCAGACCTGTCTCCCATTGAAAACGTGTGGCGCATTATGAAGCGTAAAATCGACAACGGAGACCCCGGACTGTTGAACAACTTAAGCTGTACATCAAGCAAGAATGGGAAAGAGTTCCACCTGAAAAGCTTCAAAAATTGGTCTCCTCAGTTCCCAAACGTTTACTGAGTGTCGTTAAAAGGAAAGGTGATGTAACACAGTGGTAAAAAGGCCCTGTGCCAACTTTTTTTGCAATGTGTTGCTGCCTTTAAATTCTAAGTTAATGATTATTTGCAAAAAAAAAAAAAGTTTCTCAGTTTGAACATTAAACATCTTGTCTTTGCAGTGTATTTAATTGAATATAAGTTGAAAAGGATTTGCAAATCATTGTATTCTGTTTTTATCTACGATTTACATAACGTGCCAACTTCACTGGTTTTGGGTTTGTAATTGAACTACGTGTAGTTAACTCCTCCCTAACACTTACTATTCTGCTCATGAAAAATACAGATGTACTTCTCAACGTCTGTCTTCTATTGATCTGGGTATATTACATAGAATTTTCTATTTGTTTAAGCACTGGCCTCTGTCACATGGTCAGTCGCTGTCGCATTTTTTTCTCTGACTTTAGTGGCTCACACTTTGTCACTGTACATGTTTATATCCCTGCGTAATGTACCTGAAAAAGACGACACAATCATTCAAATGTGAAAAAAATCAAATTTCGAAAAAATAACTTGTTCTGTAAGTTAGAACCACGTCTGGGAACCACCGCTCTAGGATTTCAGTGATGCTACATTTTTTCTCTCTGTTGGGTATATTTGAAGGATTGCTGTTCTGCTCACTCCTGTGCACTGAACCCAGGGTATTTAGATAATTGGACATACGTATCGTGGAACTTGAGATTTTGCAGTGGTTCTACTCACACTTTTATTATGTGCCAAGCTGGTGATTTTGTAATATGTGGTTAGATCTTTTGAAAATATGCGGTGATGGCTTGTAAAGTGAACTGCTTATTTCTCCAGAGTTCCAGAAGATTGCCATGGCGACAGCGATTGGATTTGCCATTATGGGCTTCATTGGATTTTTTGTCAAACTAATCCACATCCCCATCAACAACATCATTGTGTGAGTACCTGTAACACTGACTGATATGAGTGATTTTTAGCTCTTGCTGATCGTGTCACTAGGCAAATGCTTCATTGGAGCACTGGAACCTGCACTCCAAACGGACATCGCTTGATTTATCTGAGCTTATTGTGCGAGCAGATAATGCTCAGAATCCATTATTACACTTGGCTTTCACACACCACTGGATGGGTCAGTTTTAAGTCATTCAGATTCTAGTAGTGCTGGATGTTTCTTGTACCAACTATTAAAGGCTAATTTCAGTCAGAAGACTTCCATCCCTGATTGCTCAAGCTTTTCAGATTGCATTGCATCTGCTCCAGAACATGATTGACAATATGTGCCTTAATTAATCAATCATGTTATTTGTTCTCCCAAATATATTGGGAATACATTCTACCTTTTTATATTCAGTTGTAGAACCAGAATTGTTGTATTTGTTGTTTTATCCCAAATGTTTCACTCATTTCTGATTTTCCTTTTTTGCAGTGGTGGTTGAATTTCTCCGGAGCTGCATGCAGAAATGGAATTGTTGTGGGAGATGGAGGCATTGGGTATTATTTTCAGTCGGTGTACATTTGTTTTTCTCCAATGTTAATAAAGGACTGGTGAAAACTGTTATTGAAGTATTCATTGGTTAAAATTAAGTGGTTTCAGGGTCATCTTTACCTGTACTAACATTTTATTACCCTTCCCAAAGGTCACAGCCCACCTCTTGTAATCACTGGCTTTATTTACTTATTTTTTTTTATTGCTTATAACGCTTCTGAGCATCTGCAACTGAAGTTGGAGGGTATGGGGATGTGAATGTTTGGACATCACCTGGAGCGTAATTTCTGGTGATCGTATATGTTGACAGAGTTCACGATGTGAATATGCTGCTCATGCTGCCATGAAAGAGACCTACCACAGACGAAACAAATGTGTTCTGGACTGTTCTGATGAAAACATTTGGCCTTAAATCTAATCACTGAGTGCTCAAAGATTAGTTCAGCATGATTGAAGAAACATTTACGGGAATGTTTGTACATAATGGGGGTGGAAGTTGGCCCAGTGGTGTGTCTGTGAAGTTTGGCCTGTGCTCTTCTCAGGCTGCTCACTCAGACATAAAAGCCTCCCCCCAGCCATTGACCTGGATGCTGGTAAACCTTTAGTAAACACAAGAGAATGTTTTTTACACAATAGCTGTCACTGTGTGATGACTGACCATGTTTTTAAGTTAATAGGTCGTGGAGCGGGTAAAAGTTCAATTAATACCGGAACCTTTAAAACAAAAACTCTCTTTGTTCGATGGTCTGTCAATTAGCCGTGAAGGCTTTGTGTATTTGGTGTCTGCACACCACATCTCCTGACTACCTAATTAGAGAAATGATTGTATAAAGAAAGCTGAACAAGAGTGTCAAGATTTTTTTTTCCCTTTTTTTGGGCTAAAGTTTGCAGTTAAACCCAGCTTGTTTCAAATAAAGTTTAATGCATTAGCTACTGTATGGATATCCTTGGCAACTATTGTTGCATTGGATTTCTTACACTTCTCTTTCAGGAACTGATGTTTGTGTCACGAGCCTTTAAAATAAAAGAATGTTTCGTTCCTTATTCTGCTGAACTATGCCTCATGAAAAGCCCAACTGAATATACAGCTTTTTTTAAAATGAGGAAAAATGGTAATCAAGATAATCGACATGAGAATGACTTCACGACTTGATTAAAGCCTAGAACCAGCTGTTTATTTCCACATCTTCATGCCCTGATGGCAGAAGTCACATCACCTTTGCATGTCATTCAAGGCTGTGGAGGAGGAGGAAGAGGCCTGCTTTATGAAGACGGGCTGTGTAACTCCCTTTACAAAGTCTCTGATAAATGTGAGAGAGCGGGGGAGGGGTTGACTAAACCGTGAACAAATCTGCATGCTCTCAATATTTTGAAAGGGATGCAGAATTTCACAGGAAGACAGTATAAATCTGCCAATGTACAGCCTTCTAGCGGAGGGAAGAATATACAGTAGCAACATATGAAGAATGATCAACTCATTATTTTTGATATGGATTTTCTTGTGGATGATTTAGGCCACTGGTGGGACAGCATCTGCTTTTATTCCTAAGAATGGAATGAATTCTAGCTCTGCAATTGTTTTCTTATATTTCTGAATAGATTGTCATCAGGGTTTTCCACTGTGTCGGTACTGGATACAACCAGGTGTTGGTCATATTACTTGATTGCCTCTATGTCCTGTTTCACTTTACTTTTTCTGAGCTTAAGTTACCATTGATACTGGAGTAATAACAACTACTTTTTTTAACCTGATCAGAGACTGAAATTTTATGATACCTTTAAGAATTCTATCCTGGCACTGGTTAGTTCAAATGATACTTGTTTAATTTTTGTACAATTCACCTTTTACAGTGACAGACGGTGGCAGTATTGGCAAATTTCACTGGGGTAGCTGTGACAGAAGGCATACTTCTCCCCTACAAATATAAGAAAGGCTCTCGTCACTATGGAGTTATATGCTGCCTGAGGCTGTGCAGACTGGTTTGCACAAGATGCACAAAAGGACAACAGAACTAACAGTTAAGATGTTTTGTGCTAGTATAAGAAGAACTTCTTCATGTGATATGAGGATGTTAAAAACATCTGGGTTCTTTGGGGAGGGCAATATAAATAACTGATAGCCTGCACCTGTGGTTAGTTATTTTCTGGTATGATGCTGTTTGTCATTCTGTTTCATCTAAAGGACCCATATTGTGGAAATTCTTCTCTGCAGTTCAGTCTCTCTGCGCAGTGGTCTACACTGCATCAAACAGTCCAGGGAAGGTTGTCTTAAGGCCCATTTATGCTCAACGTTAAATATGGATCCGGATACGGACGGAGCCTTCTGTCTGTACTCCGCATTCTTTTCGTCCGTATTTCTGCACGTTTCCACAAAGCTTACGGATGCGGGCTAAACGGAGCGGTACCACCGGACACCGTGGGGGCAGTGTAGCTTTTGGTAAAAGATGTGAGCGAGACGCGAAAAAGAAAACTCACCGAAGATATGGCTGTGTCCGAATAGTTGAAAAATTACGGGCTATCCACTAATTCCTAACCACTTTTCTTTAACCTTTGAGGAAAACGTCATAAGGTAAAAGTAAGGTGTTAAGGGGAATTCCTAACTGCTTAGGAAGACAACTGCGCTAAGTAGAGAATCGGAATGCACTTTCACTCGGCAGTGTAATCATGAGCCCCCTGCCCATCATATACGTTTCTTTACGCGATTGGCCTGATGAATGGTCGCTGCTTTAAATATTGCTGCTGCGCAGAATTGTGGGATCTCCTTGTTTTTTTGTTTTTTTGTTTTTTTCTTAGGAAAGGATGGTTCTGTGTACCCTATGCTAAAGGAGGTAAATTAGGAAGCATTGAGACACCTTTCCTTAAAATTTAAAGAATTCGAATACGTTTATCATGGCTGCCCAGTAATTATTTCCGGATCACTTTCAGGAGTTAGGAACTTTCCTAGGCAAAAAAACCTATTCAGACGCAGCCTATGTTTCTTATTGTCGAAACTTTTCACTCTGAGCTGCCCCCTAGTGGCTTTACGGGTGAACATCCATGCTAACGCCAAAGACGCATGGAAGTATGTGGGCAGAGACGTTTACGACGTTTCGAACGGACATCTCCATTTTCGTGCGTAAAGGGAGCATAAATAAGCCTTTAGAAGCTCCTCCACCCCCTTTTCCACTTTAGTGTTTAAAATTCCTGCTGTTATTTACATCATGTGCCTACCAGTTCTGTCTCCCACAGCCTTGCCGGAGCTCTCACCCCCTCACAACGCTAATGCTACCTTGATGCATTTAGGTCTGTTAGCCAGCCAATCAGAATCAGAGCTTTACCCACTATCATTGAGGGGACTCCTACTCTACAACCTTTTTTGAGTGGGGAGAGAATGAAAGGCAGCAAATGGCCTGGAAATTATGAATTTAATGCCCAGCCTCCAAAAAAAAAAAAAAAAAAGTCCCCATTGGCATACAATAATGCCTGTTCAGAGTTTTCTCCTTGATAGTTATAATTTTTCATTCAAAGCAATATGTAATAATAATAAACTTTATATAGCACTTTTTATCCAAAAAAATGCAGCTCTAAGTGCTTTACATACAAGAATAAAAACAATTACAAAGTAAAAATCATGGAGGACTTTGTGAAAAAAATTACAGAATTAAAATAATCAAGACAGTAAAAAATGGAAGGGTAATAAAAGAAACTAAAAATAATCGGGCAATAAAATGATAAAATGGAGAAAACAAAAATCAGTGAAGCAGCATTAATTGCAAATAAGTTCAATCAAAAAGTAAATGTTATTTAGGCTAGGAAAACATGCTCAGGGAGAAAGCCTGATCAGTCCTGGCGATGTGTTGGTAATGCTCTTTAATGTCTTGAAACAGATCTGGTACTGTGAAGAATAAATTGCTGAGTTGCCCATTTAAAAAAAAAAAAAAAAAGAAAGCAGCACAAGTAAACAAAGTGAGAGGTCTGCATGTCCTTGTTTGGAGAAGGGAGAGCAGTCCCTCCATGTACAATCTCAATGGGAATCCTTTGAAACTGACCCAGTGAAAAAACAATGTGGGGTTTTTTTTTTTCCAGCCAAAACAGTTAAGAATGCAAGAGACTTGAATTCCTTTCCAGTCGCTGGAGTGATGGACGGCTTTTTTCGGGCATGAGCTGAGGAGAATTCATAGCTCCTGAGCTGGAAAGCTGCCAGCCAGACACAAAGAAGTGCCACTCCTGCTCGCATACCGAAGAGTCAAAAGATGGAAGGGCACCGATGAATAAGTCACCAGGGGCATCCATCACCCAAGTGATGTTGTCCACAGAGTAGACAGTGCCAAGAGAAGAAGAACTGAGCTGGGGAATTGAAAGTCCAGAAAACATAGAGCAAAGTAATAAAGAATGGTTTAAACCCAACAGGAAGTTGTGATTTATCATTACAATAGGGGCAGAGGAAAAATTCCCAATCACTGCAACTTATGAGCAGTGCAAATGAGGTATCTGCAGTGCAATCTCGGTCTGCGGACTTGTGCTGCAGCTGACCAGTGGTATATACATTTTTCCTTAATCAGCTTCACAATCAACCTCAATCACATATGCAAAACTCAGATGTACTGACTCTCCAATCAAACGTGCTCTCTGTGAAGTGCCCTCCTTAAACCAATAGTCAGAGCTCCCCTCTACTCTTCATTGTCTCAGCTGCTTTGTTTGCGGCTGCTCTCCTCCAGCTCAGCTACCACTTGCTGTTAGGATCTGCTGTCAGGCTCTAAGGGGGGTGGGAGGTTAGTTGGGAAGATGCACCCTGTCACAGTGTATCCATTGTAATAACTAAAGCACATCCATCTTGTGCAAAACCTAGAAAAAAAAAATTACAGGTTATTCAAAACATTGAATCAGTGGCATAGCCAGAACTGAAAATTGGGTAGGCACAGGACATCCCTTAAAAAGTAACCTGTTCTCAATGATTTTTTTCCTGATTAACAATATATTCACTCCAGAAACACTCCATATTATCAGGTGTTGCTAGTTCTTGTTAAGGTAAGGCAACAATTATTCATTTGCTCGCATACTTCAATGCATTTCAGAAGAACCATATTTAAAATTGTGTAAAGGTGTTTCAAATCATTGCCTTTGATTTAATTCAAACAACTCAAAAGATCATTTAGCACAGGTTAGATCGCCTTATGTGCCAAAAAGGAAATGAGGAAGTTCCAGACCAGTTTACCTTTCATAAAGCATAGGCCTACTAAAGAGTAAATTATTTTTTCTGAACTGAATTTATCTTATTATTTAGTTGCCCTCAGATCACATTAAGAAAGATGCTGTGCCTTTAATAACCAATGGATTATTCTTATGATTGGAAAATGTGTTATTAAAGGAAAATAAGAGAGAACAAGACAGGATTCATAAATGTTTTAAAGGATGTTCTGTGCCAATGCAATTTTCAGTTCTGGCAATACCACTGCATTGAATCACTATATGAGTTACTGTGACAGTAAGAAAACTAAGCAGTATACCTGTTTTGGGTTATCATGTGTGGGTTAAGGGCAAATGAAGTAGCTTTAATCAATTTTAAACTATATAACCAAACAAGGGGTGAAGGGCTTGAATACATTTCAAAGTCGCTTTATATGCATTTCAAATCTTTTGAAATAAAAGTAAGTTTGTTTGTATGTCTGTGTGAATTAATGCAACTTGAGTTAATTTAAACACACTTTCCTTTCTTTGTCAACACTGACCTCTAGTGGGTATATGTAATACTTTATAAGGCTTTTCTGGTTTCTTTGCTTGTCGCACTTTGGACATACTGCATGGGATACAGAACATCAGTTGTCAGTGTATGAATTTTTATGAATGGGTGAATGTTAGGCATATATTGTAAAGCACTTTGAGTGGTCAGAGGACTAGAAAGGTACTATATAAATGCAGTCCATTTACCATCCATCAGTAAATATTTTAGTCCCTACTAAAGCTTATAGTTACAAGTAAAACAGGTCTATATAATCCACCCACTCCCTTTACCGCTACTTCCTGACTAAGGTTGCAGAAGAGCTGGGTCCTATCCCAGCTGACTATAGGCAAAAGGCAGGGACCCATCCTGGACAGCTTACCAATCCATTGCAGGGCGCGCACACCTTTCACTCACACCTATGGGCAATTTAGCGTCTCTAGTTAGCCTGATGCGCATGTCTTTGGATTGTGGGAGAAAACCGGAATACCTGGAGAAATCCCATGCAGGCAACACAGAAACTCCATGCAGAAAGGCCCCAGGCCGGATTGAAACCCACAGCCTTCTTGCTGTGAGGCAGCAGTGCTAACCACTGGATAACTGTGCCACCCAGGTCTAGCAAATGGAAAAAAAAAAAAAAAAACAATGATCATGTGCAGACTTATAGACTTCTAACCACACACAACAGCTGACACACTAATTCTAGCATAGCCCTTGGCGTGTATCTGCTTATCACCCAATTCACAGATTAATCTTCGCTTCCTTTAGGACAGGATTAATCAATGAGACAGTTTCCATAGTGACAAGCAATAATGATGCAATGCATAACAGGATAAGTGACATCAATATTTTCCCTGCAGAGACATGTTAACAAAGATCTTTCAGGTTAGGAGAACAAATTCGGCCACAAGATTCTTTAGTGTCAATTTAGTTTCGGGATGGTGGTTGTAAACAATTTCCCAGTTGAGCCTCAGAATGTCTGTATTGAGTATATTCTGAGTGTTGATGTGTATAACAGTATCTTCCTTTGTTGGGCAGTGCAAATATGCTTCTCCAAATTTCCTACCTCCTTTCAATAATTCAGCACTGCTGTTATGCTCCACTTTGTCAAACTGTTCGTACTCAGGAATTAACATGCAGAAAGCGGCGCAAGACAGACTGGGGAAGGCTGGCAGCAGGATTTTAGAGTCCACACTGGAGACATTGACAACCAGGATTTGGTTTTTGAAGGAGGACAGCTGTTGATGGTATTCAAAATCACATTTCTTTACTGATAGAAATGCTGAATTCAACCTACAAGTAAAATTTGTGGAACTGAATTAAAGCAGTGCTGTACCCTTAGTTCAAAGTTTGCCCTTGACTGGCTTGGGGAGAGAGACTTCTACTCTTTGAGAGTGGTTTTAACTTACCTGTGGTCAACCATGTCCCAGGAAAGACTGAAGGTTTGCTATCTATGATCTTTACCAGGGAAGAGTCAACAAGTTCTTGAACATAGAGCACATAATGGTAATTTGACTGAAGGTCAAACGGCAGTAACCTTAGGTCTCTTCCATCATGCAGTGAAGACAGCAGATAGCACTCCTGTGACACCATGTTAAATATATCTGTCTACTTGATATTTATTCATAAGGTTACTGTTTTGACAAGGCTGATAGGCCAGTAGGGGAGCAACAACCTTTCATCAGAGCATGACCATCAAGGAATCAAGATTACCATCTGAAGTTATGCGCAAAATGTAGTCATACTGGGATTTATCCACACACACCAAGCAATTTTACAGAATAGCACAAATGTTTACATGAAATACTATTATTTATTGCAAAATGTAATTGAGGGAATCTCTTGTTGTTTTGCTTCATAGATTGTAGTCACTTGTTCTCAATTTGAACATCCTATAATTAGATAGTCATAGTAATTTAATTTCAGGGTCATAATCACCTCACTTTGATCAGTTTTGGCATCTTCATGCTGCAGAGTCCAAACAGACTGGTAGCATAAAGACAAAAAAAGTTTTATGCTCATTTTACCCATTTGGAGACTCTAGTAACAGCTGTCAGCCTGTTCTACTGCTCCAGCATATTTTTTTCAGTGTGGGAGTGTACAGATTAAAGTGCTTGGCTTCCTAAATGTGTGAAGACAGCCATTGCATCATTCAGGAGTTCACTTGCTAATTCTTGTAGCTGTTATGGCAAGGGGCCCCACAGATGGTGCCGCCAGAGTAGACAGACTGCAGTGGATTGATTGACCAGATGGGGCACTGTTATACACAGAATTCCTGAACATTTTACTTTCAGTCAGGATGATGTCATGGAGGGTGCAAACACTGCCTTTGTTATGGTCAAAGTTCACATTTTGACTGACTTGGCCTCATCAAAGCTCACATAATGATACTGTATATGCTTGTGTGATGTGTAACATTGTATAATCTCAACTACAAATGCATTTTGACAGAAATGGAGCCCAGTTTTTGTATCTTCAGTGAGGATCAAGTCTCAGAAATGCTCCCATGCCACCATGCTCCCATGCCTGAGGCTTAAGAAATGCCCCTGTTTTAAAGAGAACTTTTCATAAATTCAATAAGGGTTCTAATTTATTATGTACATAGTTATTGAGGGAATCTATGAGATCACAGATGGGTGTAGAGCAGAAGGAATGAGATTGTGATTGTGGTCGGGGGGTCAAATTCCGCATTATTTGAATCACATGGCATTTGCTCCATAGAATCAAGTGGTTAAGCTATTCAAAAAATGACATGACATTAGGGGTGTTCAACAATGTTGGAAAATTAAACTTTTAGTCCTACTGAAATAACTGAAATTACTGAAATTTCTGATGTACGTTTTCTGACACTATTCGACATTAAATGCACTACCACAAAAGAATAAAGCTTTGAAATTTTATCTTGCTGACTTCTCAAGACCATCAGTACTGGTTAAAAGTGAATGGCTGCACTAGGGGGGAAAAAAATCTGAAATCCAGTCCTTACTGCACTCAGGGAAACAAGGAAAGATTTCAACAAATGTTAATCACATATTCAGTTTCTTTGATGAAGATTTTAAATTATTTATCCCAGCCGTAATGATTTGAGTGACTTGTATGATTTTACATTTCCCAGTATGCAAATGCCCACGCGAAATAAAAAATGCATTTGTTTCAATAGATTTGGAATACATTTGGCACTGCTCACAAAACATGCCCTTTGGGTAGAGGATAGATTATAAAACAGTCCATACTCTAAGGTATTTTCATATACCTCAAAGACTGAACGCAGAAAACTTTTCTTCATTTTCTCGTGTAGTATGACAACGAATGAGAAATGATCATGTGCAAGTTATTTCTGGAACAGTACTCATGATAATAACATTGCATTAAATTCATACAATGCAACCATGCAAAACAACCAGAAACGGCTCATAACATGAATCCGTACTGTAGTTGACACATTTCTCACAATTAATGGGAAAACCAAGGCTAATTTTCAAAGATGGACCAAATTGAATGTCTCCTCCATCACTCAAACCAGAGCGTTACATAAAAATAAATACAATCGCTGAAAGTGCCAAGGATTTGCTTCAAAATGAATTGAACAGCTGTGTGCAAGAAGGACCTAAGTCACAAAATAATACTTTTGAGATTTTGGGGGTCAAAGCTTTCAAAACATGTTGCAGATCATGACAATGGAAACACACCAGTACACAAGACTTGAGTGCTTCTTTGCAGAAATCCTTGGTAACAGATGATGCTCTGGCCATTGTAGCTTTTAATACTGGTGTCAGCTCAGTTTTTGCAAAATGTGACTTAAGTATTTCTTGCACACAGGTCTTCAATTGCAAAGCTACCCCAGTGCATGCCTGGGTCTTTCTGTTCACAGATGAGCCACTAGGGGCAATAGTGCACCAAGAGAAAAAGCAAGGTCTACTGTTATGGAAGCATATAGTTAACAAAATTAAAATGAAAATGCAATGTCATAAATGCGTTTTCATTTTCAAGATACAAGCGCATTATTTGTATCATAATGAAAATACAAATGTAATCCTCCACTTTGCATTTTCCTTTTCAAGTCCATGCATGCAATTTTTATAACAAATGAAAAATTAAAATACATTCCTCATTTGCATTTTCGAGAAGTGCCCGCAATATCACTGACAAAACAAAAACAAAAAAAACGCTTAATCGTATAAAGCAAATGCATTCTGGGAAATGCTTTTACCTTTTCGAGGAGCATGCACTTTTTTTGTATCATCATGAAAATGCTAAAGTAATCCTCCACTTTGCATTTGCATTTTCAAGTCCATGTGGGGACGGTTTTTATTTGCAAGAAGTGCCCCGCAATATCACTAACAAATCGAAATCGAAAACGCTAATCTCATAAAGCAAACACATTCTCGGAAATGCTTTTTCTTTTTCAAGAAGCAGACGTGATATCTGTCGCATAATTAAATCACTAATGCAGTTTGCCACTTTTCTTTGTCATCTTCATGAGAGACTGCCGTGCCTGGCTTTGCATTTTCGAGGTCCCACGCGTTTCTCCTAACATAATTCAAATGTTAATGCAATCTGTTGTTGGCTGTGTGAGAAGGCGGGACTTCCCTTCTCAATTTGGTACGGATTGGATATTAACAAATACAAGTGATCTCATTGGTTATAAATCAGTGGGAAATTCCTGCTGTATGAGCTCCTGCTCTCTTGGGCTTCATGTACTTCCATTGCTTTCTTCACGAATTTGGAGTGAAAGGACAGTTCATATTAATACACCAATGCATAGTCTCTTTACCTTAATAGCTAGCTACATACAATGGTAGCCGTGTAACACGTCGACCTCCAGTTCTCTATATGCGAGTCTGTGGATGAATCACAGAGGAGGACTGAGCTACGAAAGAGACAGATTCATCCTGTTCGCTTGCAGCCTGCTGCTGCAGAGGAAAGACTTTCGAAATCCATTGATCTATGATTTCTGTTATTATACCGTAAAGTCGCTTGTAATAATATGTTGTCACTGGCTATAGCCAGATGTCGACATAGTGATATGTTTCGGCCAATCGATGTGTTTTACATGGACAGTCAGATCGTTAGACAAACGCGATGTTAATTAGCTAGCTAACTACTTTCCTGCAAGATGACGAACACTATGAACAACTACTGCATAAAACTTGCTTCCAGTCCATTAAATTTGACCAGATTGCGATCAGTTTCGCACATCTGTTTTATGTGGCAACACTATGCTTGCAGCAGGATGCGTCTCGCTCCTGCAGCTCAGTGCACCCTTGCGATTCATCCACAGAATTGCAGTGAGGCACACCAACTGGAAGCCGATGTGTTTGTTACCCGGCAACTATAATATGTAGCAGCTATTAAGGTAGAAGAAAAGTATGGGCACTGAAGTATTAATACATAAGCGGTCCTTTTATTCCAATGTCGTGAAGAAAGCCACGGAAGTAGCTACATATGCAGCCCCGGTGGGCAGGGCCATATGAACCTGCTTGTAAAACAAATCGCATCCAACCATTGATTGATCTGAGTGTTAAGTAGTGATGGCGAGATGAAGCTTCATGGAGCACTGAAGCTTTCTCCCAAAATAGTTCACTAATGGGTGACGCTTCTTGAGGCTTCATTTGCTCACTGTGCCATCTACTTCACAAAGAGTGTAAAACAGGCAAAAATATCACAGATGACATAGTGTCGTATAAGCGAGCTCACAGTTCCGCTCTTTTAGGGCCGTGTACAAAAGGTCAGAGGTCAAGACACATAAACAAACCCACATTTGACGCAGTGCAGGAATGGCGGCAAAGCAGTCCTACACCGAGATTTGCCTGTGGAAAAGGGATCGCCTGCAGCAGTACTTACGTGACAGGGGCTTGCCTGTTACTGGCAGAGTGGAGGAGCTTCGAGCTCTTGTTTATGGAGCTCAAGTGTTCAATGTGCCGCCAAAAAGAAACAAACACTCAGAGGGCTCAGCAGTACAGGAGTCTGGTAACTGTGGAAAATGTAGTCCAGCAGGGTGCCAGTATAGCGATCAAGCCCGGTAGCGCACTAAGCACAACCAGCCCGCCCATTACGCTGACAACCAATACATTTCTATTTCCCCAGCAGTCGTTTGCTGAAACGATTTAGGGTAACATAATGTTCGATAATGCTATTCGTTGCGAAATATATAACGTGACTGTTGGAACTTTCCAGAGTTGAAAATTCCTGATGGTGCTGCATAGTTAATTCTCGTGCTTTTGGATATGATCTGACGAACAAAAGATGAGTTTTGGCCGCTGTGGGCTTTTCATGGCAGGGTTTATCTAAAAGTTGTATTATAACTAAGACATTCAATGCCACTGCATGACCGGAGACCAAGTTTATGTCCGGTCTGCTTTATCTGTCCCCTCCCGTTTGTACAATTACATGTCATTTGTTATCGATATCTAAATGATGACAGCATAATTACAATATTAATTTCCTCTTCGGAGACAACTGTTGAATTCATGAGAAAGACAAAAGACAGATTCATGTGGAAAACGACAGAACTAATTATTTTATTTTGAAAACAAGCGTCAAGTATTGTATTTTTTTTAATATGAACAGGTCTATTTTCTGGCCCTCACGGACTAAAACGGATGTCTGGTCCACTAAGGTCATTGATGCAGAAATATCTGGCATTAACATGATCCTAGCATCTGCATCTGTCCCTCCACAACGACTGTTTCTTACTTTGCGGCTAATTCACAAATATGGCATCACTGGTTTGTTTATGCACCTTGACATTCGACCCAGTAATAGAAACAGTCTTTCATGACATGCCAACTCCACTTCGTGAGCTCGCTTATCTTGCAAAATGCCTGTGAATGAAACTGTCAATTTCGCCAAGAAATATGCAATGCACTCATATCACCATATGGTGTCTATTTTGCTGAGCAATAAACAATAATAAAAAAAAAAGAGTTTGCATTTAATGCGAAGTAAAAATTTTCTGTTAAACTGGAGTGAGGGCAATGAGCATGCTTTTGTAACTTTTGAAGTGAGGCAGTGAATGCAGGCTGAGACTTTGGGATATGGGCAGTGAATGTGCTTGGGGTGAGACTATCGGTTTTTGTTCAGGAATAAAAGTTTTTCCACGGTATTGGGGCTCAGGTGATTTCTTTTGTTTGGATAATATTTCCCCTGCTTTGGAAAAGAGTCTTTCACTGGGAGAAATGCATCTGCAGTTATTAATACACATACCTTGTTGGGAGAAATTAGATCAAAATGTTCCCACACTGGGGAAATCCTTTTCTTTCTTAGCGGCTCCATCGCAAACAAAAAAGGGTTTTTGATGGTCAACACACAATCAGAATTTCTAACGGTCAGAATCCACAAAATGTTCGAGATCCCCATCGCGTTCTACAGCCCTATTTATTTCGAATCGCGTGCTAAATTGCGAACCACTTCATGAACCGGTCACGAGGTACGGCCGGCTGGCGAGGCGTCCGAAGTGATCGCATACGTCATCAATACACACCTCGATACGCGCTTCACAAAATAATTCCTGCACAGTCAGTCCATGCACAGTCAGTGCCTCCAACTATGTAAGTTACCATTGGTGCTTTGGCAAACAAGCTCGTACAGGAGGAATTTCCCTCTGATTGATAACCAATGAGATCGCTTGTATTTGTTAATATCCAATCTGTACCAAATTGAGAAGGGAAGTCCCGCCTTCTCACACAGCCAACAACAGATTGCATTAAAATTTGAATTATGTTAGGAACAACGCGTGGGACCTCGAAATCGAAAATGCAAAGCCAGGCACGGCAGTCTCTCATGAAGATGACAAAGAAAAGTGGCGAACTGCATTAGCGATTTAATTATGAGACAGATATCGCGTCTGCTTCTTGAAAAAGAAAAAGCATTTCCGAGAATGTATTTGCTTTATGAGATTAGCGTTTTCGATTTCGTTTTGTTAGTGATATTGCGGGGCACTTCTTGCAAATGAAAACAGTGCCTACATGGACTTGAAAATGCAAACGCAAAGTGGAGGATTACTTTAGCATTTTCATGATGATACAAATAAAGCGCATGCTCCTCGAAAAGGTAAAAGCATTTCCCAGAATGCATTTGCTTTATACGATTAGCGTTTTTGTTTTGTTAGTGATATTGCAGGCACTTCTCGAAAATGCAAATGAGGAATGTATTTTAATTTTCCATTTGTTATTAAAATTGCATACATGGACTTGAAAAGGTAAATGCAAAGTGGAGGATTACATTTGCATTTTCATTATGATACAAATAATGCGCTTGTATCTTGAAAATGAAAATGCATTTCTGACATTGCATTTTCATTTTAATTTTGTTAACTATATGTTTCTGTATACTGTATCCTCTGGCACCAATGTAAGACGAGTGCCGCGAAGACTGTCAAATCTTTAATCATATGTACAGTCGCGCCCAAAATTATTCATACCCCTACCAAAAAGATATTTTTGACAAATCAAATTTATTCTTGCACAAATGACACAGTAAGTTGACATTAGGCTGTAAGAAGTACAGTAAACAATTTTTCAAGAAATACAATACTTATTGGTATTTTATTTGACAGATTTACAAAAAATGCCATGTCCAGAATTATTCATACCCTTTTCTCAGTAATTGACGGCAAAGCATTTATTCTCGATTACAGCCTCCAAACGCGTCCTGTAGTTGATCACAAGGTTTCTACACGTCTGCACGGGGATTTTGGCCCACTCCTCTTTGGTGAACTTCTCTAGGTCCTTAAGGTTTGAGGGTCTCCTTGCCATGACCTTGGTCTTCAGCTTCCTCCACAGATTTTTGATAGGATTGAGGTCGGAGCTCTGGCTTGGCCACTCCAAAACGTTCACTTTGTTGTCCACTAACCATTTCTTGACGGATTTGGCCGTGTGTTTAGGATCATTATCCTGTTGGAAGATCCATTCCTGCCCAAGACCAAGTTTTTTTGGATTGCTTAATGTTTTCATTGAGGATCTGGATATACTGGTTGTTTCATGATGCCATTAACTTTAACAAGGTTTCCGGGCCCATTTGCTGAAAAGCAACCCCAGAGAATGATACTCCTGCCGCCTTGTTTGACCATTGGGACCGTGTTTTTCGGGTTGAGCGCTTCACCTTTCTTACGCCAAACAATAGCCCCATCGCTGTGCCTAAACAGCTCCATCTTTGTTTCGTCGTCCATAACATTGACAGCCAGACCCAGAGGAAACGAAAATCAGAAAAAGAGCTCTCAGAAATGTTTCATTTATTTCTCCTAGACAACTATGAGATCTGTGTGAAACCCGAGTGAGACTATAGCTTATTTCTCCTGTTTCTCACTTTTTTCTCCAGAGCAAAAAGACAGACAAAAGCTCAAATTAGCCTCCTTTGACGTTTCAAAAGAGATCTCATCAAGCTCTAAAATCAGTCTCAGATTTTAGAGCTCAAATTAGCCTCCTTTGACGTTTTCTCATCAAGCTCTAAAATCAGTCTCAGATTTTAGAGCTCAAATTAGCCTCCTTTGACGTTTCAAAAGATCTCATCAATCTAAATCAGTCTCAGATTTTAGAGCTCAAATTAGCCTCCTTTGACGCTTCAAAAGAGATTCATCAAGCTCTAAAAATCAGTCTCAGATTTTAGAGCTCAAATTAGCCTCCTTTGACGTTTCAAAAGAGATCTCATCAAGCTCTAAAATCAAATCTCAGATTTTCTCCACTTTAGCACCTCATTTAGCACCTGTATTCTCATCCTAGCCTTTATAAGTCTTTGTTAATTACTCAGTTCATGCCTCTCATGGTGATCTCAGACAGAGCAAATAAAGAGCTCTCTGCAAGCACTCAATGAATTCTCATCCAGACATTGTTTTGTTTTTTTTAAACTGCACTCATGAATATCTGGTGGTAAATAAATCTATAGAGGGAGCTGCATGACTAAGATATTCCTCAAACCATGAAAAGAAAATGTGAACACATATGCAGAGACTTCTCATTTTAATTGATATTACATGCTTGTCTTCTAAAAAACAAACAACAAGGACATCTGAAACAGAAGGGTTACATAACACTGACAAGCAAATATCACAGTATTTTTTGACTGGATATCTCATCAACATTTTGGGGGTGACTTCAATAATACATCCACATGGAAATTTTCTCATAAGTAATGAGATGTTGCAATTATGATATTATTCCTCCTAAAAAAAAATTGTAAATCATAACTTTGCATTCAAATGATTCATTTTCGTGTTCAGCCCTATATGTGGTTGGCAGGTAAACATCTAGAAAGGAGACTATTGTTTCAAATATAGTGCCCAAGCATTCGGAAAAATCTAATAAAGGGTTTTTCTTACAACATTGGTAAAGTGTACAATTACTGTTGGTTATTACTGTGTGTGTGTTTATATATTTTCTGTGTATATATAATGTATACATAAAACATTTTTTATTTAAAATATACGTATGTGTATATATATACACAAGTAATATGTACACTATATTATTAAAGGGCGGCATGGCTCAGGAGGTAGAGCGGGCAGCCTAGAAAGCAGAAGGTTACCGGGTTCGATTCGGCTCCTCCAGAGAATGTGTCAAATAAGCGAGACACTGTTCCCCCCTCACTGCTCCTGATGTGTAATTGCATGGCAGCCCCCGCCAACAGCGTGAATATAAGGCATAGTTGTAAAGTGCTTTGGGATCATGTCATGTGACTAGAGAGCTATATAAATGCAGTCCATTTACCATTTTGTTCTGGCTCAACTTATTTCTCCTTGTGAATTTTAGGAGAAACATATGAGACAAAATTGAGCTTTAGCAAGGTATCTCCTTTAAGTCTCAAACATGACTCCTGTTGCTCAGTGTCCTGTCTCACCTTTTTCTCCTAGTGAATTTTAGGAGAAACATATGAGACAAAATAAAATCAAAAATGAAACTAAATTGAGCTTTAGCAAGGTATCTCCGTTAAGTCTCAAACATGACTCCTGTTGCTCAGTGTCCTGTCTCACCTATTTCTCCTAGTGAATTTTAGGAGAAACATATAAGACGAAGTAGAATCTTAAATGAAATTAAAATGAGGTAGAACTGAGAATCACAATTTTGTCTCCGGAGCTGTGGAAAAGCCAGCTTTGAGCAGTAAAATTTTCCTCTAGGGAAGCTTGTATCTTCATCCAGGTGAGCTTTTGCAAAGGCTAGACTAGTTCTTGTGTGTCTGGGTTGGAGAAGTGTAAGAGGCATAAGGAAGGTGAAGTCTTCAACCCGAGAAAAACTGTCCCAACGGTCAAACAAGGCGGCAGGAGTATCATGCTCTGGGGTTGCTTTTCAGCGAATGGGCCCGGAAACCTTGTTAAAGTTAATGGTATCATGAAACAGGACCAGTATATCCAGATCCTCAGTGAAAACATTAAGCAATCCGGCGAAAAACTTGGTCTTGGGCAGGAATGGATCTTCCAACAGGATAATGATCCTAAACAAACGGCCAAATCTGTCAAGAAATGGTTAGTGGACAATCAAAGTGAACGTTTTGGAGTGGCCGAGCCAGAGCCCCGACCTCACTCCTATAAAAAATCTGTGGAGGGAACTGAAGACCAAGGTCATGACAAGGAAACCTTAAACCTTAAGGATCTGGAGAAGTTCGCCAAAGAGGAGTGGGCCAAAATCCCCGTGGAGGCGTGTAGAAACCTTGTGATCAACCACAGGATGCGTTTGGAGGCTGTAATCATGAATAAAGGCTTTGCCATCAATTACTGAGAAAAGGGTATGAATAATTCTGGACATGGCATTTTTTTGTAAATCTATCAAATAAAATACCAAAAAGTATTGTATTTCTTGAAAAATTGTTTACTGTACTTCTTACAGCCTTATGTCAACTTACTGTGTCATTTGTGCAAGAATAAATTTGATTTGTCAAAAAATATCTCGAAAAAAAACAAAAATTGGTAGAGGTATGAATAATTTTGGGCGTGACTGTATATATATATATATATATATATATATATATATATATATATATATACACACACTGATGTTTCTCTGATAAGTAGAATAATTCTACAATAAGCCTATCGAGGATGGAATTAGATTAGCGGACGTACAGTACAGTTCTAGCTTTGAGCTGATACCAGCAAATAAGCAGAAGATCTCACTGTACAGTAATGGGGCCAGACTGAGGTATCTGGGGAAATCTGTCCAAGTGCATGCTTAATGCCTGTTTAAAGAGGAGGTAAAGTCTTGCTTTCCCATTTTTATTCAAAGTCAATTAGCATAATTGACTGTACCCTGCCTCATTGTGAATTCCCAATTAAATGAGCTGCCCTGTTAAATGGTTTTTACCTCAAGTTCTGAATGACCTTAATGTTCAATCCTCTTCCTTCCCTTCAATCTGCTCAAAATCTGTTTCATTCCTGCCCCCTGCATTCTCACCCCTGTGCATCCAAAAGAAAACTAAAACTGATGGATATCAGAATCAAACATTTACACTGACTACAAGTTACATACATAAAAACTGTCCACAAACACACATGTTAAATTTAGATTCAAAATAAAGACCACAGGTGCAACACTTAAAAGTCGTTTCCAAGCTCCCTTCTTCCTGATTTGTGAAGGCAGCAAAGGCCCGGTGGAAAAGCTAGCGCAGGTCTGCGGTTCGCATTTAGTCCTATGAGTCAGCACCATCATCACTGCAGGAGCCTGTGTGCTTTTTCACACAGCTGATTGCTGTAGTGGTGCCGCTTTATAGCTCACTTCAAAGCAGAAATACCTTTAAAAGACGAGGCTGATCATACCTGAGGGCGGTTTTGCCACCTGTCTCACAGACAAAAGCGCGCGGCGCATACCTAAGTGAAGGATAAAATACAGAGGAGACGTATGACACTACAGCAGCTCCCAGTAGGACAGAGAATTTGCGACAGATGGGTCCCTGGGCATTGCCCAGAGACATGGAGCAGAATGAACTAAAATACTGGCAGAGTGAGAGAGCTCAGCAGTGTTTAAGCTGCTGCCACTCTCCAGTGCCTCTCACATACAGGAGACATGATGACACTAAAGAGAAAGGACATCCGTGATTCACACTTTCGACTCTCGCTCTGGTTTGCGGTGACAGATGCAATTGTTTATTCATTTTCAATTAAATTTTCATTTTTCATTTCAATTAAAATGTTTACTGTACACTGCTTCACTGCCCATATTAAGCAATGCTTCATCATTGCTTCATAATTCTTGATATTTGCAGTTTGTGCATACTGGTCTCAGCATTTGAAACCTCAGCAATATTGAGTTTGGGCCATTTTTGTTCTTTTGACTTTGGAACTTGTTTTGCATCTGGCCAGGATCTGGATATTTTTGGCAGAAAATAAGGAAGAACTCGGTCAGAAAAGTGCATTCAGATAAAATTTTCTAACTGGATGAATTTATCTCACCTAAGAAAAACAAAAGCAGTGAAAGCAATGCAAGTTGAAAGTACTTATTAATCGTCATAAACATCGCCATAATCGGGAAAAAAAACAGGTCGATATTTTGTGCCACGTGGTCTTTCATGGATGCAAGTAATGTAATAGCGCTGCCTCTACCAGCTTCATCAGCTTAGTGTAGCTTTTACAGCTGCTGCCAGCAATGTGTAGGACTGTGGTTGCCATGTTCTTCTCACTGCAGGTTTTAGTGAGAAAGGAAAAAAAAGCTTAATATTCTAGGTCCCTGAGCATTGCATTAGAAATGTATTAACAAGGCATAATGATCAACATCCACCAAACAAGACCTGAAAAACTGTAACTGCCTCCCAATTAAAAGTACAGAATTCTATTCCCAAAGACATGCATAAACCAATATGTGTGAAATCTACACAGATATCATTACACTAACAGTTAGCTGGAACCAAAGTATAAATTGCTATGAAACTCAATCTTCAACACTGTAATGATAAGTGCTCCGAGGCTTCTAGATTTAGGTCTAACTTAGATAGATGCAGAGGCAGACAAGAGGACATACACACATAGATCTAAATTTTAGGTATTTGTATCTAACTGAAATAACACATTGTAGACCAGCAAACCCACGGCACTGAATTAGTAGACTTGAGTATCTCTAGTGTACTGATATCATTCACAATGTTCTGACGCATGCGTATCTTGTCAACACGTTCTCATCATGACTCGGAATACAGTGATGATTTGGAAACACTCCAACCAAACGTCAATTTACCATACGAAGGGAGTCCTTTGGAATCATTAATTGGTGGCGTTGCTGGCTGGACAATTATACCATATTTTCATTCTAAACTTGAATTGTCAAAAAATGTGACTCAGGTTCTTTTAGCTCCCAGGTCTTCTGATGGACTCTTCCAATTTATTTATTTATTTACTTGAATTTCAGCGTTTCCCATTCCTTTGACGAAATTTAGAAAGATTACTCTGTTAAGTCTTTAATGTCCTGCTCAACCATTTCACTAAGCACATTTTAAGTGATTCACTGCTTTTTTTCGTGGGGTGGTAATTAAAGGGTAAAAGCAAATGATTTCAATTTAGTTGGAATGCTAACACAGATTTGAATAGCGCTACTGTGAGAAGCATAATGTAAATCTGGAATGTATTGCTGTCTCCAGTGCTCTTCGCACAGAAAGGAACTCAGAAGTCTGGAATGCAGAGTGTTGGCAGGCACCAAGCCTTCATTTGCCACCATCTTCTGAGACTGATTCAAATCAAGTTCTGACACCACGGCAAAGAGAGAAATAAATGCTCTTCAGTCATTGATAAGAATGGAGATGTTTGCATGCTGTAATTGCATTTTCAGCCCAGATTTCATCAACTAAGCTCCAATATTTGTAGAACAAATAATTTGTGGCCCAAGAGATGCAGAGACGGCCGCCCAAAGTGCCACTGCTCTGCCTCTAACGTATGCTGCTAGATAACCACAGATATGATTTGGGGTATGTCAAAACTCAAAAAACAAAAAAAATGACTCACTTTGTACCAGATGAAAATCTGTAGACTAGGTGGTAGTGGGTGACACAGCGATTCACATGTCTAGGATCTTCTGTATAATAGGTGGAGAAGGGAAAAGGGATATCAGTGGGGGGGGGTATGGGGGGGCTGGGGAGGTGTCAGGTTAGTTCTGAAACTAATTTCACCTTGAAATCAGGCTCCATCATTTGCAAAGCAAAATTGCTTGGGTTTTTGTGGAGAGAATTTAGCAGATGAGTTCAACATCAATCAGAATAAATTAGAACCAGTTTATAGGAAAATAATCCTTATCCTTCTTGCTGAACATGACAGTGGACGTACCTCAAACCGGGGGTACTATCACAACATGTGCATGCACAAATCTTTGCTCCTATCTTGAAATTGTGCACCTTACATTTTCAAGAAATGCAAAGAATTTTGAGGATCTTCAAGTATCCAGTGTTATTGTTGCAGTCCTTGCATTCTAAAATATTGAAGCTGTTTTGTAATTTAGATTCACAACTTTTGTATTTATGAGCCATTATTTCTCTTTTGGAATCCTAAAGTTTTCGTGAACTCTAATTCTTTATTTATATTTTGCCTTCTTGTAAATTCTTGTAGGTTCATTCACCGGATGGAGAGTTATTTGAAAGAAGACTCAGTTGGTTTGAGATTTTATTTCTGCACGGTTTTGATGTGATACCACAACGGCATAGCGAGCATATTTCTGCGTATTATTGAAGTTCACGCATGTGTGTGTCATGAGCCCCTTTAAGGCTAAGATAAATGAAGAATCTGTCTTACGAAGCCACTTATCTTTGTGGAGTGTTTCCGAAAAGCATTGTACCTGAACACGCTTTCAGAAATGATTGTAGTTCTACGCATGATGAATACCAGTTGTAGAAAGCTACGTACATCATAAGACCTGCAGGAATCATCGCAAACTTTTTTTTTGTGCCTGTTCTTTTAATATTATATTAACTTACCTTCATCATGATCTGATTCTGTTTGTGAATATAAGTGGTGATTCATGGAACTTGAATGGTGAACATTTAATTGTACAACAACCTAACAAAGCTATTATAAACATAAAAATAATAAAGAAAAGAAATAAATTAAAATTTAATGATAAATAGGGAATATGATAAAAAGCCAGCCAACTAAACGTTGGGGGCGTTTTTTGAACACCTGGCAGAGCCTGGCGCTCATAAACACCTTGCACCACCAGGCGTTTGATTAACACAGCCAGACATTAAATAAATGCTGCCAGACACTTAATAAATGCATGTAAGGCAAAAAAAAAAAAAAAAAAAAACTTGTCAAAAGCAGGCAAATTGTGCCTCACATGGCCTTCCATACTTAACAGCCATGTGCACACTCCCGTTCTAAGTGCTGCTTTGGGAGATGCCTGTAAATAACAATTAACTTAAGTTTAGCAATCCCTCTTAGGGCACTACAGTTGATCGTTTTTGGGAAATGAAGCCCTGGTCTTTGAAATAAACTTGGAAGACAGGAATAAATTTACAGTTTTTCCCCTCTCTACTCAAGTATCCTATAATTTGAAAGTAATTATTTATTTTTATTGCATCCCCCCAGAATAATGAAGGTTCATCAGATAAGGCAAGGATCTCAAATCAATTTTTACAAATTCTTGAAAAATGTCCCTTAGCATTACACAGCTAAAACAGCAACTGACTAGTAAGTCATGTCTATCCAGTAAAGCCTCAGAATCAACTTGAAAACCCTTATGCACTTCGTTATATGCTGTAATTTGCCCTCACACGTTCACATTTTCTAGGGGGATGAATAGAGCAATACTAAGGTGACATTGGTTTACTATGAGTTACAGTTGACATGAAGACTCGGTTAATTGAGCCTTTCAGAACAAGAGTGGTCTAACTACATGTTATTGTCATTTATGGGATGATTGCACTAAAGTCAAACATATATTTAAAAACCAGTTTGCAAAATTTAACATAATTTTTGTATGCATTTAATTGCCTTGATTCTTTTTTATCTCTGCAGGAAAAGGTTTTTATTTTGACCAGCTCACTATCAGAATGTCTTTATTTGTGAAATTTATATAATTTAGTTGTGAATATTCTATTTTTTTCTGAAAAACATATACTTAGCACCATTAAAAATGCAACGGAGAGGTGTGTACTATATTTGCGGCAAATTAATCGATTTTTATCACTTTTCCAGGGGGATATGAGTGGAAATGAAAGAAAAGCGTGTGGTATTGTAATGCTGATGTATGCCACGTGAACACGCCGAGCACTTCAGCAATAACAAACATTGAGCTGTTTGTGATGTGTGCAGTGACGCTTGACTCGTTCTTTTGGGTGTGGTCAATAGCCTATGTTCAAAAATGGGCAGAGCAGATATGGACTTCAACTTGTGCATCAAAGTATTGGGCGGAAGTGGCCAGCGAGCCATGTAGAAACCTGTGGGCACGGAGTTCTGTCCAATCCCGTGCACTCAGGATTCTGTGTGTTCTCATGGGCTGCATGTGAACAGCTGCTGCACCCACTGTTTCTGGTTCCCCATGGACTGTTTTCATATCCCCCATGTCACCCCACATTACAATAGCCAATCAATAACCTACACTCACCTGTCCATCAACCTGAACTTCCATATAAAAAAACCGGACCCGCCCCCAATCAGCAAGGATCGCATCCACCGGAGCCGGAGTTGCCGAACTCAAAGACTCAATTTTCCTTATGGACATTTCTTTGCATTTTTGTTTGCCGTGCATCCATTGATTAAACCACAGCATTACACGGCTTTATGCCTTCACGGCTTCAATGTATGACGGCTTTGCTTAAGTTCATGAGTGGCACATGTGTGTGGAAATAAACAATTTACTTGTATCTTCGACATCAGTCAAGTCCTTACCCGCTACCTGTGGTGATTGTTGTCAACCAGATCAGCTAGTCAGTTAACCATCAAAACAGTCCTTTCCAGTCAGTTTATTCATCCTCATCGCCACTTTAACAGCCTACATAAAGGCAACAAAAAAAGAAAAATGCTGCGTCATCAAGAAAATGGAAAGGCTTACAACACAGGAGAGGAAAGAGTTATTATATGAGCGTCGTCTACACTGTCACCAGTCAACAATCAGTTGGCTGTCTGTCTGAGAATGGAAACAGGCAATGTCGCTGACTGACCCCACTTAGGGCAGCCACAAGTGACTACAGTAAGTTTAAGAGCATCACATCCGATTACAGACTGTACGTGACAGATTCCGGACAGCAACCCAAAGTGGTCATGAGACGAGTGGTCTGAGACATCTGAGGGTGAGAGCAAGTACCATTCGACACCGACTACGTGAGCAACATATGCGTGCACACGGCCCCTACAGAAAACACACCTTTTGCCCATTCAAGCCCATTCAATTGATTCTTCAATTTTTCGCAAATACACTACATACCTCACCGTTGTGTTTTTAATGGCGCTAAGTATAGAATACTGAAAATTGGCTGATGGAAGTCTTAATTTCTAATTGCTTATTCCATGACAGGAAAATTAGACAAACCTTTAAAATGTTAATCGCTGGAGTACTTCTTATTACCTCCGCCAAGGCGGTTATGTTTTTGCTGGCGTTGTTATTCTGTCTGTCTATTTGTGTTTGTACAAGATAACTCAACAAGTAATGAAGGGATATCTCTGAAATTTTATGAGTGGGCTGCAATTACATCAGGGATGGACCCTATTGATTTTGACCGCGATCAATCAAACAATATGGCCACCACAACAACCATATCGAAATCCTATGTTGTAGATACCTTAAATTTCTTATGAGCCATGTTCGACTCTGCTGCCTTGGCGGAAGTTTACACTCTCGGAGTGCCTCTTGTTTATGAGGGAAACCTTCTGGAGTGCCTAAATCATGCTAGTATTGACAAATACTTTGCTACACATTCTTCTGAGGTACCAAAAGAGAGAGTCAGACACAAGTGTATTGATCCATACTAAGGCGGAATATTAAGGCAGAATAAGAAAATTGATAGTTTTTATATTCTTGAAAAAGAGGAAATCAAATGCATTTCACAGTTTAATACACAATTAACAACCCACACTACTATCAACTCAACAGCTATATATGCCATATGAATGATAAAACAGTGTAATCCTTATTACTAATGAAACTGTGTTGTTACGCCGACTGCAAACAACAGGCCACACTAATTTCCACTTGCTGAAGCCCTTCAAAGAAATGTCACAAAATGGCACAAATAAGATGTCAAAAAACTAGAAGTCAATATTACATGATGAATCTTAAATCATCCTCAGAACTTCAAAATCTGGAATGGTTTTCTTACTACAACATGGTTGTTCTATGGGCGCAGCCATATTGGATAAGTGAGTTGGACCACTCCTGCACCGCCTTGCTCCGGCTCTCTGAAAGTGTTGGTACCTACTGACCTACCGTTACACACGCATTGGGCTAGATCTGAGTTAGTTCAGTACTGCATTCAACAGATCTGGGGCCTTATTTATAAAAATTTGCGTGGATTTCATACCTAAATAATACGTACGCACAAAAAAATAAAAATGACATTTTGTGGAAAATTACCTAATTTATAAACCTATGGGTAAAATAGGCTGCGTGATTTAGGTAGATAGATTTTCATTTATTTAATCAGGATGGACTTGGAATTTATTGACATTGTGCATAATCTTAATAATTCCCCTTTTTTTAATGTCAAGTTTGTTTTTATAAATCAGAAATCTGCAAAGAAAGTGACGTACGTATCTTTTTTGTGCCTACACACCGTTTATAAATGAGGCCCCTGAACCTTATCTCCAATTCCCTGTTTCAAACATAATAAACTTGAAAAGTATAGTTAGACCACTCCTGTTCTGAGGGGCTCAATTCAGGTTTTCTGAGGAGAATTCAATCATTGTCCACTCCAAAGAATATTTTAATGGAAAAATGAATGCCAGAATATGAGAGATGATATTTGGAGAGGATTTAATCATATGAAAATCATGCTGTATACAAGGATTAAAGTGAGAACTGATTCAGTAGACCTGTTGCCAATTGCCTCCAAGCAGACTCCTCAAAAGAAAAGAGGAAATATAGTCTGTGGATATAGTGAAGACAAGTATGACAGTTTTGAAACAACCACCAATATTTACTCAGATTTTAAAATTTTATATTTACTTGTAATGCCCCTCCCCTCAGGCATTCCAATGCCTGGCTACCTGTGTCATGGTTTTTGAAGGCTTTTGAGAGCTTTTTTGGTTGCTCTCGTCCGGGACGATATCGGTTTGCCCACCATCGAATTCTTGGGCCAGCTGGCATTAATTGGGGGCGTCGCCCATTATTCTATTTAAGCCCTAGTTCCGCCTCACTGCTCTTGCTGGAGTGTCAGTGATATGTTTGCACTTTAGCCGGTAAGGTCTCTAGTTAGACAGTAGTTGAGGTATTAGCCGCAAAAGAGGAAAAGTTCTAGATAGCAAGGGAATCTTTCTGTTCGTTCCTCTTTCTGGGCACCGTCTGGTGCCAATTCTTTTTATTTTATTCTTTTTATTTATTTTCTTGTCAAATGAACCCCTGACCAACAAGGTGCATGCCAGAGGGTACTGCATGGTGCCGCAGAATGCTGTGGTAGCCGTTTTGGTTCACGGTGCCTTTCATTCTGTACAAGTGATCGACCCTGGATCCAGCAAAACAGCCCCAGATCATCACGCTTCCTCCTCCATGTTTGACAGTTGATGTCACACACTGAGGAACCATCCTTTCACCTACTTGATGGCGTACAAAAAACCTGGGTAACCTTACCTTTTGCTTAAAACTTCTGGCAGTTCACCACTTACCTTTGTACCATTTCAAGCTATTTATTGGACTGGAACTACATAATTTTCAATAAAATACAGGGAAATAATCTCCGTGTAGAGCCACCTATGGTTGTCAGTGTGGACGATGTTGCCTCAAGTCTTTCTAGGCTGAAGCTGAATAAAACCACTGGTCCAAATGGTCTTAAAGCCCTCTGCTTAAAGACTGTGCTCCCCAGCTCAAAAGAGTTTTCGCTAGACTGTTCCAGCTCCTCATAGACACACACACAGAGTACCTAAATTGTGGAAATTCTCAATCATTAAACCTCTGCCTTAAAAGCCTGGTGCAAAACTGCCAAATGATTTACGGCCTATTGCAATAACCTCCCTGTTGTGTAAAACCATGGAACGTGTTCTAGCCAGTTACCTGACTACTATTGTTGCCACCATGTTGGATCCACTTCAGTTTGCATATGAGAATCACAGAGGCACAGATGATGCTGTGCTGACTTTGCTAAATGAAGCAGGCCGAAGGAGGGTCCGGCAGGGAATTGAACCCCGGACTCCCAGGTAAGAGTCAAACATGCAGACCACATCGCCAAAGAGCCAGGCTTATTGGCAAGGTAGCCAAGGCGCGTACTTATTAGGAGGCATTTCTTGTGACAGAACCTAGTGACTGTCACATAAACACAGTCACGAAACATCTTATGCATCCTAAAGCATATGCAAGAGTTTTATTTGTGGATTTCAGTTCTGCCTTTAATTCAATGAAGACACATATCGTGCTGAAAAGGCTTAGTGATCGTAATATTAATTCAGGCCTAATTCTCTGGATCAGAAATTTTCTTTTTTGCCGCCCACAGAGGGTCTGTGTCAGGGGGAGCACATCGGTTGTGGTCAATGTGAGCACCGGCTGTCCACAGGGCTGTGTTCTTTCTCCAGTGCTATTTTCACTTTTTACAAATGATTTTATGGTCAATGACCCGAATTTTAAGCTGTTCAAGTACGCAGACGACATGGCACCTGTTGGCCTTTTTCAGAAATTAGACTCCACAGGTATCGCAGCCCATATGGATCACATTCAGAGCCTTTAAACATGGTGTTGCATTAGTCAACTAGAAATTAATGTCGACAAGATGAAAGAGTTGATTATCTGTACCAAACAAGATGAGAGAATGGTGCCAGTCTCACTTGATGGCCAATTTGTTGAGACTGTGGGAAATTTTAAATACCTTGGCACAGTTCTAGACTCTAGTCTTAGCTTCTCAGAAAACACGGAGTACATATCTAAGAGATGCTCACAGCAACTTTACCTTCTCAGGAAACTCTGCGGTCTCCGTGTTAGCAGATTTTAGAGCTTGTTTATAAAACTATTGTGGAGAGTGTTTTAACATTTCATCTCCCTGCCTGGTATGCACACCTGAATTGCAAACTTAAGAATAAACTCACCAGGACTGTGTCTATGGCAAGTAAACTAATCGGCAAACCCCAAAAGCCCCTGACCCAACTTTTTGCAGAGAGGACGCAAAAAAAGGCAAAGAGCATTCTGAGAGATAGCTCTCATCCTCTCTTCAGCCAGTTTGAGCTTCTTAACTCCGGGAAGTGCTATAGAGTCCCTCTGGCAACCAAAAATGTTTTTAAAAAGTCATTTGTCCCAAATGCCATTAGTATTCTCAACTCTGCTAAGTGACTGATGAGATGTAAGCCACAGACATGACATGTTCTGTTTTTAATTACACAATGTCAAATGGTCATATTACCTCTATGTTTTATTAACTGTTGTATGTCCCTACATGTGTGTGTTTCGGTGAGCTAAAGACAAATTTCCACCCTGGTGGACAATAAAGATTTATTCTATTCTATTCTAAAAATTGGGGTGTTTTAAAACTTCTGACCGGTAGTGTCGGAAAATAATTCGAAGTCACCCCCAGAAGAAGTGCTCTCTGCTGCAAAACTCGCTGCTCCAGAGCTGACTGAAACATCCCAATCACTTCTGGCCATTTTATCATCAATTGGTGATGTCATCATTTGAATTTTTTATGCCAAGCAAATAGTTTGGCACGCCCTTGAATCAAGTGGGTTTCACCCACAAGGCTTAACCGGTATTTGTTTCTAAAGCAGAAATCCATTTATGTTAAGGGATGTGAGAAGGGGCGCGAACGGTGGACCAATCACAAGTGAGTGATCAAGTTGACCGATCACAGCGCACTGGGGTTTTCGGGAGGGCGGGGGCAGGACTTTCAATGTAGCGTTTCACACACAGGTACTGTAGAAATAGCAAGCATGAGAATACTTAAGTGTTTTTTTTAACAATGACCCATTTGAACCTTTTTTCGTAGAGTTCAAGAATGCAAGAATGATCAGTGAAAAGTCACATAATAGGGGCACTTTAAAGCTTAGTTTCCCCCATCGGGGTCCGGTGACCTCTGTCAGTTTCCCTTTTTGTTTAGTGCATTCCCTTTCCATTATCCTGAAGTTTTGTATTAGTTTTGTTATATGCACCTTTATTATTTAATAAAATTCACGTCTCTGCACATGGGTCCTCAACTTCATTCCTTGCCCTGGCGCCCTATTACTATCTCTGGGTGCCAGGGCATGACATTTCTAAACTGTATACACACTGTGGCTTTTTACACACAGGTTTCAGGTAATTTTGGTTTTAATGGGATTTTTTCATCACTTGAGTATAAAAAAAAGTGTATCAAGATTTTGAGACCCAGAGAGAAAATATGAAATAAAAAGGGAAAGCAAAAACAAAAATAATTAGCTTTCTTTTCAATATGGGGAAACCGTAGCAAAAGTGTGGCCTTTTCTGCCATATTGAGACAGAGAACAATTGAGAATGTAACTCCCAAACAAATCACTTGTTTTACATAACTGCACATTCTGCATTCCTCTGTTAACCATTACACCATAACAAACGTGTTATAGCTTCATCTGTCTTCTCTTTCTTTACTTACATTAAACTGCACTGTTCAGCACTCAGTCTTGGATATGTAAAGACAAGTTGAAGAAAATGCTGAGGAAGCAGAATTTTGTAGAAATAAAGGGAATATTTCTTGAACAATAACAGTAAATATTGTTCAGGATCACAGAGTCACCTCTTGAGCATGAGGGAGATTTTGACTTTGTCATTTCCTCATTTATTGGAGCATGTAGCAGGCTATTCAGACAAGTTTATTCTCAGTTATTACACTTTTAGGGGCATTATAATACCATAGCTGGAGAGGGGACAAATGTTCTGATAAGTCAGTATGATATTTAGATACTGTATGTTATTAATTGCTTATTTCCGTATTGCCTTGGTATTGGCCTGAGGGTCGACGTATTGGCCCGAGGCCACAGGCCAATACCAAGGCAATGCGAAAATAAGCAATTTATAATATTTTTATTAATTGGTTAAGTATGTTGTGCTATCATGACAATATTATGACTATAACTTCTGAAGTACGCGACTTCAAGACTCATTAAAGAGCGAAATGCTAGGTCTGCAACTGTCGTCTGCTTCTTTGAAGAGAACGAATGCCACAGTTACCAATCGTTACTTGTGCACATGCTGAACTCGGCCAATACAGCTTAAGGTCGGCCAAATACAGGTCAGCCAATACAGAATATATTGGCAGGCCGTTTTTACTGTATGCGAGCAATAACACACTTAACCAATTAATAAAATTTGATAAAGCTTGCAGAACTAAGTCAGAGAAAACATCCACGCAGCATTGTAGAATGATGTACCAAGAAATCAACAATAACTATTTATTTTTCCAATATTCAGCCGTGATTAGTCACAGTGGGGCACTGTAAATTGAGCTTATTGACTTCATTATTATTATCAACAGATCACAATTTAAAACTTTGAAAACAGCCTCAGCAGTGTGGTCTAACAGCAGAGCACACACCCTATTTGAGTTGTAGATTAAATGACAGTCATTAAGCTGACAGTTTAATTCAACACAACTTTCAATTCATAACCAAGGACCACGTCTTTACACTAAGTCCTATTTTCTTTATACATCAGAAGGGTCTTTGGTGAAGAAACATGCTTACACGAAAAGGAACAGCATTTGTAACATTGTTCTCAAAATGATCTGAAGTCATTTCACTCCTAATGAAAGATGGGTCAGTTTGTGAAAAGCTCTGTGCATGATTTGACTAGATGATTAAATCCATGAAGTAAGAAGATGATTGATGCAAAACTGTGGGCGCTAGAGTGCAGACCAATGGACAGACAGACAGACAGACAAACAAACAGACAAACAGGACCAATTGACATAATAGCCAAAGTTCGGCAACTAATAAAATTTAAAAATTAAAAAGAAATATATAAATCCCTATCAATATATTATGCAGCAGCCAAATTTGACAATGTCATTCACTTACCCTCTGACAATTGGTATATCATCTACTATTTTTTCCCTTGTGGAACTGAACATTTGTACTCCACACAACATCTATCCTTTTTCATTACTTTCCACAGTTCACCCTGAAGTACGACAAGATTATTCAAATTACCAGTCACTTGATATGTGTTATCCCTTGGTGAGCTAGGACTTACAATGCATGGATAAGGAGGTGTAAATATTTCATGATATTGTGCGACTTCAGTTTTCCAATATGTCATCATAATTACAAGCTGCCAAGCATGAGTCAATGGTTTTCCATACAAATGGCAAATTAGTGTATTTTACGCAGAAAATATTCAAGGATATTTACATTTTGAGAAAACTACTGCTGCACGGCACAGGAAAAGACATTATGGTCTAGCTCAGTCATTTGTTCGATAATCTAATTTATAAATCTGATGCTTATCACATAAGAATGTACGGTTTGTAAGCACGTTATTTCAACATTATATAACATTATTTTATTGTGCATTCCCATTTCTTTCTAAAGTACTAGTTTAAAAAATGTTAAGCAAAAAGAGCGTAATTCCAAACCTTCTGGCATGGCCAAATTGATGGGTTGAATAAAATTAATCATTGCCCCAATTGTGAGGCCTACAGTCCAGCGGGTTTTAAATATAGCCCTCAATCAACAGCTGATGAACACCACCAGCAGAACTGTATTTGCATTTCTCTCGTGATTGCACTCCCTTTACCTTCTACCCCTGAATGAGACAGGGTTATAGTTAGAGTAGATTGCCTATTGAGGAAGTACATTGCAGCAGATAACTCATGCTTCATGCTCCAGTGTGATCTACCCCACAGCTTGTCAAGGGAGAGCTTTTTTTTTTTTTTTTTTTTTTTTCAGAAGACAGCTGGTTTGCACTCAGAAGTCTTGTGGAAGCAACAAGAAAGTGTGGAAAATCCACCCGTTCCTTTCAGCTCTACATCCCACTTCTAACAGAGCCCAAAGCCCACTGATTTGACCCAAGTGGGAGGAAAAAACAATTGTCTGCTGATGTCATCAGGGGAATAAGAAAGTACTATTATTTTCTCTATTATTTTAGTTCACCTGAGCAGGACCTATAACATGAATATAATTTGTATTGTAGTTATTGATGACAGCTGTGTGAGAAATTAACTAGGAAAGAGGAGGTTGAGAGGAGAGGTGACAAGCAAAAGGGAAGACTTCATGCATATCATGATTGTTTCATCTCAAATCCATTGTGGTGACCAAAACAGTGAAAAATTTGTCACAGTCCAAATACTTATGGACTTAACTGTAGTATGATGTTCAGCTCTTTTGAGCCCATTTAAGCAAAAAAGAATGGTGGCTCACATTAAACCACCAGTGTGCCAATTGAATGTTGTTCCTACTAAGGTTGTGAATGGTGTTTATTGGAAGAATTTGCTCAAATAATTCAGACAACTATCAAAACGCTCATTGTCAATCTGCTAAAAAATGAAAATAGTTCAGCTTCAGTAGCAGAAACATATCTAGACAATTCCAATTTAATAATTGCTTACATATTTCCAAGTTATTGCTTCCCTCATTTTCAAAAGACAGATTCTTAGCAGTTTAAGCCTTTTTTGGAAAGAAACAACCTTTCTGTAAAAATGCAGTCTGACTTCTGGTCATCTTACAGCGCTGAAACTGGTTTGTTTAAAGTGAACACAATGACTAAAGAAATTATGATGCTGACAACACTTCTATTTCAGTCAGTTATAGACCTCAATGCTGCCTCTGATGCAAGTTATGATTACAGTGTATTAGATAACTGGGTTGGCATCTCTAGCACTTCTGCTGACTCTAATCCATCTCCTTGGCAGGCATTTGTATGTATCTCATGTATTGTTCTCAGTTCCAATTACCTGCCCATGATGTCTTACAGTCAGATTAAGATAAGCCTGGGATTTTCATTTTTGGTAATGATGTGGAATCCATGTGTATTTTTTCTGATCTTTGTCTGTTTGCCTCTTCCTAATATTGCCAATCAAGGAGTCTTGAGGCCTTGAGGTCCTCCCATAGGGCTGATCTGCTTGTCCGGTCAAGGAGAAAAAGTTTTGCGATACAACTGAGAAACCTCATTCACCCTGCTAATACTGGTGATCTCACTCTTTTGTCACTGCTCACTTTGATAACGCATTGTGAACCGGGCAGAATTTACGTGGGACTAATAACTGCTAATTTGATACAACACCTGCATTACTGCCACTACTGCTCCTAAACTGTAGTCAGCATCCTGTGGAAAGCAAGAAATTTGAATAATTTTTATACACTGCTCGTCCAAAAAAACAGTTGCCATTTGGCTTTAAATAAGCAAATACACAAGAGCCTATGATTGAATTATTATTGCAGTGATGAGTATATTTCAGCTGACAATATTTCTTTACATCTTAACTGATTCAGTTCATAGCTTCTCATTTCTTCGACAACCACGTCGGAAGATGTATCTCATGGTCCTTTAAAAGATGTTACAGTGTTTCAAGAGAGCAAATTATTTGCCAGCATTAAGCAAAGAAAACAGCTAAGGAGATAGCTGAAATTACTAGAATTGGGTCATGAACCGTCCAACAATTTGTTAAAACCAGGAAGGACAGGTCATGTGGTCCCATGAGTCCAGATTTACTCTGTTCCACAGTGATGGGCACGTCAGGGTAAGAAAGGAAGTCCATGAACCGATGCACCCGTCATGCATGATGCCCACTGCACAAGCCTATGGAGGCAGTGTTATGATCTGAGGTTACTTCATTGGTCAGGTCTAGTCTCAGCACTGTTCGGCAGCAATAAAAGGAATTCAGCAGACTGCCCAAATATACTGAATGATAAAGCAATGAACAGATGGAACCATTAAACTCAGACAGCCAAAAGACATGAGACACTAAATTTAGGGACTTGGGACATGACAGAAATGGACAAAGCAACTCAGGCTCTGGTCCTTGGTACCGTAAATCTGACCCATAATTGACTTGATCTGAAATTGACATTTCAGATGCAGCCATGATGCAATAATGTATTACCAAATTAGCCCAAGGTCCATTACTTCATTTTATAGGTACACCTTTTTATTACATACGTGTGCTTTTTTTTTACATTATTATCCCCTGCCCCAAAATGAAGTGGAGCGGGGATATTGCAATGATGCTCCTCAGTTCGTCCTTCCAGATGAGTGGACATGAGTTCTGAGAAACTATTGTGCCGAGATGAATGAAAGTTTGTGCATGTATTCCACTAGTCATGACCTTGATTGGGTTCCATGGCGGCGGATATGGAAGCATATAGCTAATAATATTAAAATGAAAAAGCATTCTTAGAATTGCATTTTCATTCTCAAGATGCAAGCAAATTATTTGTATCATAATGAAAATGAAAATGTAATCCTCTGCTTTGCAGTTTCATTTTCAAGTCCATGTATGCACCTTTTTATAACAAATTAAACATTAAAATACATTCCTCATTTGCGTTGTCGCTTTCAAAAAGTGCCCCGCAATGTCACTAACAAAACGAAACCGCTAATCTTATAATGCAAATACATTCTTGGAAATGCTTTTTCTTTTTCGAGAGGCAAGTAAAGTATTTGTATCATCATGAAAATGATAACGTAATCGTCCACTTTAGGTTTTCTATTTCAAGTCCATGTACGCAATGTTCTCATCTGCAAGAAGTGCTCCACCATATTGCTAACAAAATGAAGAGAAAAACACTTATCTTATAATGCAAATATATTCTCAGAAATGCTTTTTTCATTTTCAAGAAGCAAACGTGATATCTGCCTCATAATTAAAACCGTGACACAGTTCGCCACTTTTCTTTTTCATCTTCATGAGTGACTGCCGCGCCTGGCTTTGCATTTTCAATTTTGTGGTCCGATGCCCTTTTCCTATGATAAATCAGAGGAAAATGTATTCTCTCGTTGGCTGTGTGAGAAGGCGGGACTTCCCTTTGGTATGGATTGGATATCAACAAATACAAGCGATCTCATTGGTTTCAATCCCTGCTGTACTTGGCAAGGCAAGATGAGCTTGTATCCCAAAAGCACAGATGCTAACTTACATAGTTGAACTGTGGAATTTTGAATTTGTGTTTTCTTTACCAAATTGTATTTTTTTTCCTTTTATTTTGTGCCAAACTGGTAATGCAAGCATGTGTGCTACTGTGAATTCTAAACTTTGAACTAATTTAGGAAACTAATGAGAAAGGAGCGCTAGATTCTTGAACAGACTTGACTAAGATTGGTTTAGAACCTAGAACGGAGTTAAAGAGAAACGAGAAACTAAATGACATATTGGAGGAATCTCAGTTAAAATTTTAATTAGTTGAACTCAAATAGGTTGAAGTCAAACCAAAGTGAGATAAAATTGGGAAAAAAAATTCTTAATTTTTTCGAGGTTCATTTGAAAGGTTCCAAAGGATCTAAAAGAGCAGAGCTTCTGCATGAAAAAAAAAAGTGATTTGGCAACAACTAATGTGCATGTCTACTACTTGCTGTGTATAAACTAGACAGTCCGGTCGGCTGCGACGGCATGGGTGTAGCCCCCAAAAGCCCGCTTCTCTCCTTTGTTGTGCATTATTTGGCCAATACTGTCGCCATAGCAACCAAAATCGATAGGTGTCATAAGTGCAGTATAAAACATGTCAATACCAAATATAAAAGTAATTGGTCAAAACATGCAGCCTGTACAGCATCCACAAGGAAGTGTCTACGGATGCGGACGTGGCAGCGCAGACAACAAGCATGAATCCATAGTAGCCGCCCGACTTCATCCAGGGGCTACAATAATAGCGATGTGAAACTGGTCACATATAAAGTAAACTGGCTGGACCTGTGCATTGTCTGCTGGTGTTCCACATTTGACCTTTCACCTTTTCACTATAGCCTTCAATGCTGGCTTGATTGTGTATCAGTTGTAATTATGCAAAAAAAATGTTTTGGTCAATTTAGGTCACTGCAACCTAACTATGATAATTATGCAAAAAATACATTTTGTTAAAATTAGGTCACTGTGACCTAGTTCAAGATGATTCCAGTTACAATATCTAGGCCTACTCCCTTGTCCCTATAAATAAATCTCAGTTTCCCGCACCCATCGTCTCTTCTGATACAAACTTCGATGAAATTCGGTAGCAGGCTTCTTGCGACTCTGATGTGGCCTCATCACAAGTGGGATGTCCAGGATCCATCCATTCTCTATACCTCTCTTCCTCACTTGGGTCGCGGGGGAGCTGGAACCTATCCCAGCTGACCCTGGGCGAAAGGCAGGGACCCACCCTGGACAGCTCCCCAATCCTTTGGAGGCTGCACACACCATTCACAGACCATTCACGCTCACACTCATATCTATGGGCAATTTAGCATCTCCAATTAGCCTGACATGCATGTCTTTGGACTATGGGAGGAAACCGGAGTACCTGGAGAAAACCCACGCGAACCCGGGAAGACCATGCAAACTCCACACAGAAAGGCCAGATTCCAACCCACGACCTTCTTGCTGTGATGCAACAGTGCTAACCGCTGTGCCACCATGCCACCCTATATCTGGGATGTTGCTGTTTTCTGAGTGGGACAGAAATGACCAGACCCACTTTCCAGCCTTTTTACAGGCTGAAACATGACCGTACACGCACAGACTAAACACAAAACTATTCCCAAATGAGCTCAAATAAGTGTTTTTATTGCTGTTAAAGCCTCTGGCTTGAAAATGACATGCCCAAAATGAAATGGCTATATCTCTGCAACAAATTGGTCGATTTGAATAATCTTGGTATCATAAGAAAGGTAACACCTTGGGGTAACACCTTTTGTCATGGTGTAAAAATCAGTGTATATGTCAGTGAGTCAGAGTAAATGAAGATGGAACACAGCATAAATTAAACATCTTTTTTGCACCAAACAAAGTTTTAGTTTTATCTGTCTTAAAATTATTCAGTTGCAGTCTGAAACCCCTAAACAATTGCAGCACAGAATCTCACCATTCTCTGTGCCAAAGTTTATTCTAAACAAGTAAATCAGAGCAAAATTAGAGAGGTTTTAGTTCGGGAATGACTTGGTGGCCTCTCCAAGCTGACACTGTGCTGTTTTATATTTTCAGGTACCAAACTGTAAAACTCATTTAATTTCACTTACATGTCACTACAGGCATACATTCCATCTAAATACAACCATTTTTTAATTCAATTTTTTTTTTAAAATTATTATTTCTGCCAGTCCTGTAGCCTATACATTTCAAAGATAATGCATACAAAGAAAATGAAGTTTGACTCCATTGGAGTGGATTTATTTTAAAAAAAAGCAAATAAATAAAATGATTAAAAAAGTAATTTTAAGAAAGTAAAAAGGACAAAAACCCCAGCAATTATTTATACAAGTAAAATGCTATGAATGCCTAAGAAAGTAAACACACCGTGGATTGAACCCTATTCGCCTGGGATGCAGCACCTCAGCCTAACCACAAGGCTACATCAGCTGACTGTTCAACAACTGTTCAACAAGTCGATTGACGAGCGCGAACGAATAGGTTGCCCCATCCTACCTATTCGTTCGTGCTCGTCAATCGACTTATCGTGACTTTCAAGATGGCGGCGACGGGAAACTACCTCAAGGTAGTGATGGTGAAACCGAAGCTTTCGGAAGCACTGAACCACTTTGAGACAGTTGCCTCGGAAGTGATTCACTGCTTCGAAGCATTCGATACAGTCAAAATAGAGACATCTGGTGGCTGTTTCTATGTATTGTATTTGAGGGGAGGAATTGACAAGGCGTCATGATTTCATGACTGTCACGGGTCTCGTTTCATTCACAAATCCTAATAAAGACTCTCATTGGAGGTGGGGGGGGGGGGGGGGGGTCATCGTTTCATTCAGTTTTCAATAAAGTTTATGTTCTCAAACCAAACTTGTGTCACAATGTTATTGTATTCAATCTAAATATTAAAAGGAGAATGCTGCAAGAAAGTCTGATAGTGAGTGCCTGTTTTGTTGGAATCTAACTCTAGTATTATATTATGAGGTGAAAAAATATTTTTATATGGGTATAATGGGAGAAATTAGGGATATGCTTATGCAATCAGGAGAGTGATCAGTCTGAGACAATGCTTCATGTGACGTTTAAAGATTTTTATTCAAGAACAGTATCATTTCCACAGTTTTAGGCTTCAGCCTGCTTCTCTTGTGGCTCACTACTTCCCCGGCTTTGGAGAAGACCCGCTCGCATGGCACAGATGTTGCCGGCATTTGCAAATAGCGTTTTGCCATTATGCATAAATGTGGAAAAATTGTTGAGCATGTGGCCCAGTATGCAAGCGGGTCTTCTCCTCTGGAGAGGTAGGGCTCAGATAGATAACGCTGCTCTTCCACTGTTGCGTCTGCTGTGGCGCTTTGTGAATTTTGGGTGGCACCTGAAACAAAGGAAAATTGAATTACTCAACCTTTTAGAACAAAGACATAATGCGTGTGGTAATAGGATAATACAACTAACCAACTCGACTATCTAGAAGCTCCCATAAATTGTCGGTCTCCTGGGCTGCTGCAGGTCCAGGAGTAGGAGCAGCAGCAGCGGCTGCACTGGGTCCAGTCTCCGGGTGTTTGGAGCGCAGGTGTCGCAGCATTGATGAGGTGTTGCTGCGATAAGTCAGCTCCTGAGCACAGATTAGACACTTGACTTTTTTAGGTGCAATAAGTGAAAGTGCTCCCATGCATAGGAGCGTGCTCTTTTAGGGGGCACTGGCTCTTCCTCCATAGCCCTTCCTAGCTAGGCCTACTCCAGTCACTCACACAACTCACACACTCAGACTTATACACACAATCACTCAAACTCACTCTCTGAACTTACTATCTCTCTCTCTTGCTCTCTCTCTCTGTTTATATATCTATGTCTCTATCTCCATCTATCTACATGTATGCCTATGTATGTATTTGTCTATGTGTTTGTGTGAATGTATGTGTAGTTTGTGTCTGTGTATGTGCTGTGAATGTGTTGTTGCGCCTGCTGTGAATGTGCTGTGTCACTCAGTGTAAACTAATAGGCCTACAGCTATACATGTGTAAGTGTGTCTAAAGATAAACTAATGAAACCTAATTCTAATCAAACTATACTCTCCCTGTTTTGAATGCAAATGTCAGTAATAGTACGCAAATCTCCTCCTCTCAAAAAACCCACGATTTGGGGTCAATTCAGACACCTTTTAAACCATTGAGATATTGACCAGCCCAGCCCATTCGAAATTCCCGTGAAGCAGTTCAACACGCGTGTGATGTAACGAGGCCTCAGTTGGAGCGGTCACGTGATTTTTGGCATGCTGACGCAGCGATCGAAACACTGCCCGCCGACACTTCCGCTTCATTATGCTCGAAACGGTGTCAAGCAGGTGGAGTCAAGCGTAACATCTCTACCTCAAGGTACTGTCTGCATAAACAGTCTTTTTTAATAAACTACCTGTGCATTTTCAAAGTTCTCAGTGCCTCGTTTTAAATGTCAGGGCCCTCGGAATTCTACCAATGAAGTGTGGAGCTACTTTGAGCCTTGTTAATAATGTAAAAATAGCGATTTCTTTGCATGGCAAAGCTATGCCCCATTCACTACCATTGTAAGCCTGTTGGGAGCTTCGGCTAAAAAGCCCTGTATTTCGAAATGTTGGGTGCGTACAGAGGTGGGGTATTTGCCAAAAGTTAGTACTCGTTATCATGTTTCAATACACCCCAAGTCAATTTCTCACCGGAGTTGCTCTTTAACAAGCTGTTGATTTGTCATAATTAGGTGCATTTATGTTTAGAGTAGTTATTTATCCTCTGAAGCCACATTCGACAAATCTATACATGCCATGAAGAATAAAAATTTCATATCCACATTAAGATATAGTCAAAACTACTATGAATAATTGCAGAAGGAAACAATTTAACCAAACATTTAATCTACGTAAACAATCAATAGGTTACTCATTGGTGAAACTGTTGACTCATGGTTGCAAAAGCTAACAATTTATTTGGCAAACAGCAGAGTCACACCTGTTGCTGTCATGCTCATTTTATCAAGTTCTGGCCGATTTTGAAAGAAAACTGATTTTTTCTGGGTCTGTTTAAAAATGTTTTTACCTGAAAATCCTCACAATATAGGAAAATAAGCACAATATGTTCATTTTTATTCTTTGTGGCACAATAAATATGTCCATCAAAATGGAGCTTAAGATGGTAAAGAACTGCTCTAAACATGAATGTAGCCAATTAAGACAAATTAACAGCTTTATATAATTCTACAATTGCACTTGTGGTTGGAACAAAAACCAGCATACACAGTGGGGTGCCAGGACCAAGTTTGAGAACCACTGCTCTAAAACCTTTATATACCTTTCAGCATTCATGGTGGTTTTTAAAACATGCAAGTGTCCCACACCATATGCACTAATGCATCCCCATACCATCAGAGATCCTGGCTTTTGAACTGAACGCTGATAACAGGAGGGGTAGTCTTTCTCCTCTTTAGCCCGAAGGATTTCCAGCAAGAATGTCAAATTTGGACTCGTCTGACCACAGGACACTTTGCCACTTTGCTACAGTCCATTTTAAATGAGCCTTGGCCCACAGAACACAGCGGCGCTTCTGGATCATGCTCAACAATGGCTTCCTTTTTGCATGATAGAATTTTAGGTGGCATCTGTGGGTGGCACGGCGGACTGTGTTTACAGACAGTGGTTTCTTGAAGTATTCCTGGGCTCATTTAGTGATGTCAATGACAGAATCATGCCGGTGAGGGATGCAGTGGCGTCTGAGGGCCCGAAGATCACGGGCATCCAGTAAAGGTCTTCGGCCTTGTCCCTTACGCACAGATATTTTTCCAGTTTCTCTGAATCTTTTGATGATTTTATGCACTGTCGATGATGAGACCTTCAAAGCCTTTGCAATTTGACGTTGAGGAACATTTCACAGGTTGGAGAGCCTCTGGCCATCTTTACTTCTGAGAGACTCAGCCTCTCTAAGACATCCCTTTTATAGCCAATCATGTTACACACCTGATGCCAGTTAACTTAATTACTTGCTAAATGTTCTTTTAGCTGATTCTCTTATATATTAATTGCTTTTTCAGCCCTTTTTTTTGCCTGTGTCCCAACTTTTTTTGAGACCTGTTGCAGCCAGAAAATTTGAAATAAGCTCATTTTGTGGATAAAAATGTAAAATGTCTCCGTTTCAACATTTGAAATGTTATCTATGTTCTATTGTAAATAACATATTGGCTCGTGATCTGAACGTCATTGCATTTTGATTTTATTCACAATTTGCACTTTGTCCGAACTATTTTGGAATTGGGGTTGTACAATCCTTTGTCTTTTGCAGAGTTTGAGTTGCAGCCAAAGGCGGCACAGTACGGCATATTTTGAATTTAGTTTATCTAAGATCCGTCGGTGACGATAATGGCCAAAACAAATTTCAGCACAAAACACTTGATTCGCTTGTATGACGTCACTGACGGGAAATGCCGAGCAGTGCCGAGAAATATGCATATGGTTACCAAGGATTGGAGAAGTGCAGATTTTGATTAATTTAAATTAATTAAATTATGGCGTCTTTGATGCATACTTATACCCAAATTTAGATTTCTGAACTCAAAATTCCTGCAAAATTTGTATATTTCAAGTTATTTGTCTTGTCCTTTAAATGATTCAGAATATCTCCATGAATATGTGTGAGAAGTAAAGAGATTTATTTGCACTTTATGGGATTGACGCCACACATTTACACATGCAGACTGACACCGCAAATTTAACGGAATGAGAAATGTTATCCTGCGCAGTCAAATGGCCGTCTTTCTTCTGTAGAGACGAGTGCTGAGCCTTGACACTGTTTGCACCTGGCAGAGCACTACATCTCTGATTAGCAATAAACTTCTATTCAGTTGCTGCCCCCAAAATCAGTCCATCAGGACTTGTTTTTTTTGTTTTCTTTAGGGTGGGGTGGGGGCTTGGGACACATAAGTCTGTTATAGCTTGCCATGCAGTTGTGCTGCCTGAGTTCTCAGCCTTTAATGAAATTTCAAAATTCCATGCAGAAGATGTTTTACAGTTAAAAGTAAAATCCTCAGGGATTTGATTTGGACTTGACTTTGACTGTAACACAACAAATATGAAATTTCAGGACAAAGAAAAGGTAGTGCACAGAACAAAAAAGGGGAGACTGACTATGGCTACCTGACCATGTGGGCTGAAACTAGGCTTCAAATATGAAGGGGAATGTTAATTAACTAAAAGGAAACAGGTGAAATTAATCCAGGCAAAGGGACTGAAGATAATTGATTAATTGGTGAAGGGCAGCAAGCCAGGACTTGGAGTGCCAAAGGGGAGGGGAAGGGGAGGGGCATTACTCTAATGACGTATCTCCTACACTTCCAGAAGAAATATTGTCCATCCACACCAGGTTTTACCTTGAAGAAAGTTGAGAAAAATTGCCCAGAGAAACTAATGCTTGGAAGTTGTTCTATATGGCCCACTAGTATCAACCATGAAAACCGTTTAAAATTTCCAAAGCAAATTTTACCTGCGTTTTTAGAAAATCATGAATTCTGAGATATATTTCTTTTATTTTTGGAATGTAACTAACAATTTTCCCCAAGCATTGCCTATTTATCAATTCAAAACCCCCCTCCATTTTGTTTGTATGATCAAATAATTATGTAAGAACCCAATAGTTGGCACCTATAACAGTTCATAGCGGGACAGTGACCTGATTTCTCAAAAAATTTGCTTTGGAAATTTTAAACAGTTTTCATGGTTGATACTAGTGGGCCATATGGAACAACTTCTAAGCATTAGTTTCTATGGGCAATTTTTCTAAACTTTCTTCAAGTTAAAACCTGGTGTGCATCATTATTCAGCACACCCTAGATTTTGGCATGTCCATGATCGGCACATTCACCAGAGTGTCTCCACTTTTCAGGGAATTTAAGACACCTGCCCTAGATCCAAATCAGGCCTCTGCAATCTGAATATCTCAATATCAACCAAAAGCAAGATGCAGATACAGGTATCAGTGTTATGGAAGTCTACAAAGAGCTGGTTGGAGCAGCGGTCTGGCACAACAAATCAAACAACTTTTCTCCAACAAAACTAGGCGGATGAGAGGGTGGATGTCTCTGGCACACCTCACTTTTGGGTGCTATAAAGTGAAAGACTTTTTTTGGAAGTAAGCTGTTGGAGGAGTTATTTGTCCTTTTATTTTGTCTCAGAAATTTACTGTTATAGTCATTTCCTGCTACTTATTAATTGTTTAGCTTTTAATTTTTCTAAGTGTTGATATATACTTAGAGGCTTTAAAAGTGCATAATAAAATATACTGTTTTAAGTAGTGGTAAATGGTTTCTTTCGTAGTTACAAAACACGGTCTCGGGAAACTGTGCTTTTGGTAGTGAGACTTGCCCTCACTGTTATCGTTACATTAGCAGTCAATTCAGCAGTTCTTATACATTATCTGACATGGCAGAAGACGTTTTATGGAATGTGTTTTTGTGGCGTCACAGATGATGCACTTTGTCGGGGACGACAGCTGACACATTCTGTGTCATCCCTGCAGTCTGGATACAGTCATTTAATGGACATTAATGCGTCCACAATCTTTTCTTTGAGACTGGCCATCATTCAACATTCAAAATGTTTGATCCTTCCGAGATGCATTTGTTTGTGGCATTTGAAGTGGGGATGATGTGACTTTGTTTATGCAGGGCTCGAAATAGCGGGTGCATAGGTGTGCGTATGCACCCGGTTTTTGGCAGGTGCACCTAAAATTTAAAGTCGGATGCACCGCGTGCACCTAGTAAAAATCTGCCCCCAAATAAATCGTCTTTCTACAAATGAGCTCATCCTTGCCTGAAATTTAAAATTTTATCCGTAAGGGATGAGAATTAATGACAAAATCGATGGGACTGCAAGACAATGGAACACGGAGGCAGCGTATGTGTTATCATTGGCTGATCGCGTTATGTATATTTCTCATCATCCTGGATCAGGGAGTTTGTGGGACATATGCCCTCCGCGGCACCAGGGGGCGCCGCCAGCACAGACCACGACCCGTACCAATGGGACTGCGGCTTAACGGGAGAAATAAATGACGTTTTACCCTGATTGGGCGGACACTTGAAATTATACACGCGCATACTCGGGTAGACACTTGGGAAATTTTAATTGAGATTCATGTTTGAAGATCCATTCATGTTGGTTGATGAATGCACTTATTTGTTGGATTAAATGTAAGTGGCCGCTGGGTGATTAATAAAATCTTAAAAAAAAAAATTCTTCTAGATTAAATATAATCTAGGAGGAGAGGGTATTAATAATGGAGTTATGAAGAATGTAAAAATATAAAAACAGCAAAAAGCAGCACTGTTGCTGCTATTAAGGCCAGAGAGGTCCTATGATGGAGTTGTGGAAAATTACTTTAGTTCCTTGGCCAAGTCAAACAAAGTGAAATTAAATTATAGATTGAATATTATCTGACTGTGATAAATAATAATAGTACACTCAGTTTTACCGATTTCTTGTTTTTTTTTTTTTTTTTAGTATTTTCTCCATTATTTTTCTTATATACAGCATGATTTCAATAAAATCTTATCCCACCAATAACCCTAACCTGTTGCACCACTGCAACTTTACAGTAGCCCTATGGCATATCAAAGAATATGAGTTTAAGAATATTTGTTTTTTCATTTTGTAATGCTGCAAAGCGGCTTTTTTTATCGAATTAAGCAAGTTTTAGACTGTGCACCTAAACATGCACGAGTGCACCCATTTTCAACATCTGGGTACACCATGTGCATCCAGTCAAAAAATCCTAATTCGAGCCCTGTTATGCGTGTTTTTATTGGTCCTGATCTTCAACTTTTTATGTGCAAAAAGATTTCTCCCAATGTGATTCATAACCATGATCCAGGGGACTGGATAGATAATCATAATGAGGTGTTAAACCAAGAAAGGATTCGAACCCAGACAGTGGCGGATCTAGGATTTTTCAAAGTAAGGGGCCATCAAGGGGCCATATTTCTCACAAAGGGGCCAAGTATTTGTCCAACATACATGCACACAGTCACATTTATGATAAGGTGTGTATATGGGTGAAATTTCCAATTACCCCTAGGGACAGACAAATCATGAAAGTCAATATTGATTAAAAAAACTTTATTACAGTGGAAGACCAACATATTGGCTCCATGAAAAACCTGATTCACACCCTGTGCTCCTAACATGTCAGTTTTGGTAGCCCTGCAACAATAACCATCCATTTTCGTGTAACATCAGACACTTTTAATACAATATTGTTACAAATCTTAAGTTGAAATGCTCGTATCAGCTCCAAATTTCATTTCCAAACAGGAACAATTGAAAAGAGTTTGCATACCAAAAAGCAAGTCCCTAAGTTAAAAAGTTTTGAAAATATGGCAAAATGAAAATTTGGGGATTGTCAATATTTTACGTTTTTTGCAAACACTATATTAACTTTGGTGTAGCACACTAGATCTGCATCATACACTCATTATTATCCCTGTGAATAGGAATACCACTCATTGCATCACCAAACATGTCCAGAACGTCTCCAAACTCAGTACACATGTACAAAACAGGTTGCACATCTCTTTTAAAGTCAAATTATACCACCTAAAATTTCTTTGAAAAAAAAAGTATGTGGTATTGAGTAAATGGCTGTTGCATTTGATAATAGTACCGTAGGGGCATCTTCTGTTAAAATATGGAGAGGCTACTCCAAGGCTAAGTGGTATTTCTAATAGAAAAACTGATTATGTAACGTCAGACACTTCTATCATTTTAACCAAAATACAGCCCCAGGGGATAGGATATGATGCCTATATAGCTCAGGATGTTTTATAATGTGTATCTTTACCCGAAAAAACACAACAGCAGTGACATATGTTGGATATGTACAGTTACTGTATATGAGCAGAAATCTAAATAAAATAGACACGATGTAATGTCAGACACTTTTATAACCTATGCCTCTGTGATCGACTACAGGGGGTATATAACTCATCAAAAATATAAACAAGGCGCCTCTGACGGCTGCGCATGCGCAAGGGATCGAGACCACTACCGCCGATTAATCTACGGCGTCTCAAAGTTTCGGGCCTCGATAGAGTGAATAAAAGTGTCTGACGTTACATCGAGCGAAGTACATGCACAGGGACCTAACGGAAGTAAGTATCGATACAACAACTGGTCAGGATTGTTGGAAATAATCATTAATATGAGCCAGGGTGCAAAAAACACAGAAAAACTGTAAAGCAGTGGTTCTCAACTGGTGGGTCGCGACCCAAAAGTGGGTCGCAGACCCGTTCTGAGTGGGTCGCGGACTGCAGGTTAAAAAATAAATTAACAAAAGCACTCAGAGAGCGCAGCACCTCCGCCACGCCAAGGCAACTCTGTGCATGAGTTATTTTTGCTGGCTGATGTAGGGTATTACTGCATTTCACCGCCAGGTGGCAGCAAAACCCAAAAGCACGGCGATTGGAAATCCGGTCCATTGGAAAGACTTGAAATCTTGAACTTTGGCATCTATCTCAGTCGTTCTTTGGCCTAGATATGCTATTTAATCACTTGTGCTACTCTAACATCCTGCAAAGTTTGGTTAAAATCTATGCGGCCGTTTTTGAGATATCCTGCTAACAGACAAGCAAACAAACCAACCAACGGCGTCAAAAACATACACCTCCTTGGCAATAAATAATAATAAAAAGGTGAATAATGTTTAATGCGCGTCTGACCCTGGAGCCATGGTAACCATCATTTGATTGCTGTTCACTTTAAGTGTTGTGTTGAGGTTCTGGAGAGTCGAGGGGTAGTTGAGGGGAAGAGGAAGAAGCGAGCAGAGTTGAGCTCACAAGTGACGATAGGGGTTTGAACTTGAAGCGCGAGTTTGTGTGAAATGGAGGGTTTTTTTTGCGTATTCGAGATGTATCATAATACATCTGGCCTGTGCTGGGCAATAATACACTGAGCGTATAATGCAGAGCGATTCATAGACGCAAAATATTTAGTTTTGTGGCCTTATTTATGTTGTGCAGTTTTGATAATTTTATTTTATTCACTTTTATATGTGCAGTTGTCATGTTCCTCCTCAGTTTGTGCTCTGAATGCAGAGAGATTCATAGACGTGAAATATTTAGTTTTGTGGCCTTATTTATTTTGTGCAGTTTTATTATTTTAGTTCATTCACTTTTATACATGCAGTTGTCATGTTCCTCCTCATTTTGTGCTCTGAATGCAGATCTATTCATAGAAGTTAAATATTTGGTTTTGTGACCATATTTATTTTGTGCAGTTTTGGTATTTTATTGCATTTTATTCACTAATGCAGTTTTCATGTTCCTCATTTTCTTAATGTGCTCTGAAATGCACTTTGCACATATAAATAAATGTGTATGTATGTTTAAAAAGATTGCGTATGTTTTCAAAGGCTGTTTTTGAAAAATATATTTGCTTGGTTTCGATTCGATGAAAGTGGGTCGCAACGTAATGACCGTGGGAAAATGTGGGTCCCAATGTGAGACCAGTTGAGAACCCCTGCTGTAAAGAATACACAGGAGGCGGCCAAATGTTGATGTAACGTCAAACACTTTTATCCAGTTTAAAATTGTTTTTTGATGTGTAGCATGTAGGTGAATGACAGTAGACCCAAAATCTTTACCCCAACATACTAGCCCTAGACACTGTTCAAAGTGAAGGTTATAATTATAATCTGCCTGCATTGGTTGTAGAGTACATGGTGGGTTAAAAAAAAAGTGTCTGACGTTACAACGCGTACTTATTTCTGATTCAAGCCATAGCACACCAGAAGGAAGACTCAACCAACGGTTCAACCTAATGAATCTTGGAGCCAACACCCCAGGGCACATGAGAAATAAATTTGTAAAAGTGCCACTGTGGTAATTACACACACCCAAATATTTAAAAAAAGTCCCAAAAACAGGTTTTTGAAGCATTTTTTCACTTTGAAGGCCCATATCTCAGGGAATACCCATGGGATTCACACAAACTTACACTTTTCTGAAAGCCCTAACTGTCCTGCATTGAATGAGACTAAGATAGGCCAGATTGGTGGATTCATTTTTATTCTGTAGCACTGAGAAGGTGGAAAGGTTGGAAAAAGGCCAAATGGACGGTAATTGAAAACCTGACCCATATATATCTCACCTGTCATACCTTTTTCAAACACTTTAATTAAAAAAAGTGTAGACAGTGCGACTCATTTTCAATTTTACAGTTGAGCATGAGCAACTCCAACGGAAATGCAAGAGGCCTAATATTCAAAAACATTAAGCTGAAACCATGTTGTCTAACTATCAGACCACAACTATGTAATTAAAAATTAAGAAAAGGGCTTGAAACCTTGAAATATCAAGGTGAGCTCTGGTAGAGGTGAGGTGCAAGAATTCAAGTATTCAGGATACTGAAATTATCCTTCACTCAGCAGTGTCCAAATTTTTTCACCAAACATATAGCCTATGATATTGTAAATCCTATGTATTTAATGTAATATTGAAATTCTACAATTTCATGACTAAACACAACATGAGATTACACATTTTGCAAGTAGTCTAATCTTCAGAGAGACAGAGATCCAGATAAATGTCAAGGCAATGCCCACATTCATACAAACTTTGCTGTGGTCAAGTAAGGTGGATCTGCACTTTGATTTCTACACTGTTCCTTTAATTTAGGATACATTCATTTACTGCTTTCACTATTTTTATTCACAATAATCACAAACAGAGGTAAAATATTGAGTGCACATTAACTAAAATGTGGTGGAGATTGTCACAATAGCACTTCATTACAATTACTGCTAAATTGGTACCAACAAGTGTATTATGAGTTTTAACATTCAAGTTACCAGCTAATTGCTAAAGTTGCTCTTCAGGCAAAAAATGTGTAAACATTTAGCGCCAATGTCAATTGGGATTTAACAGTGTGACCATTATTTATCATCTGTGCCTTTTCATATCAATATCAGACATATTACAGAGTTACTGTTGTTGCTGTGCCTAGATGATGTCTCACTGCTGGGCTCTCAACTCTCACGCGTTCGGCGTGAGAGTTAGTGCTTCATTCACGTTCACATGCTGTAGTCAGCATTTATTCAATCAACGCAATGGGTGTGTTTCACGATCATTCAAATTGTTTAAATGAAATAAGACAATTTGAAACATTTTTATGCAATTCCATTGCTTCCAAACCCTGAGTGAAGAAAAGCGTGAGAAGTCGGAATCATAATTGATTTCCATATTACTAGTGGTGAAATCCACTGTCAGGGCCCATTCAGACCGGGGCGAAGCGAAAAAGCAGGACGGATTTGCAGAATATTCGCTGCATGAAAATTCCGCATGAAATCATGCACACCGGACTCAGTGCGAAATTAGCCTGGAATCCATACATACCAAGTGCTGGTCGCTCCCAACGGTCACTGACTGATATCAGTCTGGCCTCAGTCGTATAGCCAGCGTTTAGCCCTTACGTCACTAATGAAGTGAATATATGAATATTCATGTTTTCTGCTCTTGGCTGATTGGGTGGCCTTTTGGCGAGAACCACCAATTGCGCGGCGCCATTTGCAGAATGAATGCTGACCGGGTTATCCGTCATCTCGTTGTCAGAAGTGGTTGCTAAGTAGGCGAGCATTTAAACATTGGGATATACAAGTATCTATCTTATATCTGCATGTTGCGTGTATGTTTCCTTTTACTTTGCTACATCAGGCATTTTACAACACAACTAACGGCTGTACTCAGCATTACGAATATGAGTTAGCTGGCCAGCTAAGGCATTTGTGAATGTTATTTGACATGAGCTTAAAAATTAGATTGTGGCTTGCTTGCGTTTACTCTTGGAGTGGTTGTTAGGTTTTGAACAGGATAATGTTTGGCCATATCTGCATTTTGTTTATTTCAGTGGGATTCCCCGGTATAATGAAGGCTAAATTAAATAATACTCAAATTACATAACGTATTTCACTGTAATTGACATTAGCTATAGCTCGAAGGGCATGATTGCATCAGCTAGATTAAAGTGATACTCCACCCAAAAACTATAATTTGTATATCAATTACTCACCATTAGATGTCTTGAATGGATGAAGTTGTTTTGCACCTGGCGCAACTTTATGGCCATTGGAGAGTTTTGAAAAATTATCCAAATTCCTTTTTTGCTGAAAGCAAATGGGGTCACCCAGTCGTCCGGTATAATCCAAGTCTGCTTTGTCCACTCGTATCCTCAGAACTCTAGAAACGCGGCAATTTTTCACTAAAAATAATAAAATACCACAGTTATGCTTCAAGTAAGCTTGCACATTCAACGGAAGTCCCGCCTCCCGGCTCTTTCATTGCCCAGAGACTCTGCTGCCACTCAGATGAATACTCGTATAAACACGAACCTGATCTCCTGATCTGTCGGTCTTAAAAATGCCATTGCAGCACCAGAATATTTGGAAGATATGTGGCCTGTGAAAAATAAGTCCAGTATTTAAATCTGTGACAAAGGGGCAAAATAATCGGTGATAATCTGTGCTCACGTTCACTTCTCCCCATTGGGATAAATTCATTCAGGACCCGCCGCAAGTCTGTCTAAAGGGGCGGGGCACCCTTGCGACTGTGAACCAATCACAGATCTCGCATGGATTTTGTGCGAAAATTTGAAAGTCAAACGCTGGCCTACCGACTGAGGCCAGACATATCTGCAAGTGATCTTTGGGAGCGACCAAAGCTTGATATGGATGGATTCCAGGCTGGTGCGAAATTCCGCGATCTTGCATTCTAATTTTGCACAACAGACAAACAAATCCGCGGGATATTTAATCAAATTGGACCATGAGAGCAGCAGCAGCGACGATGAAATTTTTTGTATGTATCTGAACGATAACCTTGGACGACTACTTTTGCGTGACAGACAGTCATCTCCGTAGCCACCGAGCGTTTTCATTATTGATGTCCGGGGCTGGTCTTTCAGCTTTTTGTTCAAATAATCATCCCGCCTCTAGTTATAGAGGACAGGATGCTGGAGAACAATATTGATGAGACGCTCTCCTTTGTTTGTCACCGTACTGTGCTATGTACTGAGTTTGTATCTAGTTTATGTGACTTTGGAGTTTGGGGTTTGAATGCTGTAACGTGAATAGAAACAAAGCATTTCATTGGCTAAAAGTCTAGTTTCGCAGACGGATTTTCGCAAAGCTTAAGTCCGTGCAGATGTTTTTTCTCCTGCACGAAACTTCCGCCTTGGTGTGCAAGCTTACATTAGAACCCATGAAATAAGCTTCTATAAATATTCGCGCGAATAATCCGCACGGAAATTCGCGCTTGGTGTGAATAGGCCTTGAGACTGACCCTTTCTTTTCATACTGAACTGCTACCAAATATTACGGTTAATGTTAACACAAAAATGCAAATTACAAAGAAGTAACATACACTGATTAGCTTGTATTAGCAAAAGCTAATGCTAACTAATAGTTTACCGCTGATTTTTGATTTAATGTTTGTTAGACTTGAGCTGAGTGACAGCAGCAATTAATGGGGATTAAAAACTGCCATCGAGCGGTTCTCCGTGTCTTCTCCAGCCCACCTGTCGCCGTGGTATTGTTGAAGTGTGAACTAGTGTTCATTCAAATTTTCATCTTCTTATATGAGCTTTACTGATGGTGAGAGGCCTATTTGGCGCAGTACTGCTGCTAACTGTTGGGCATGGAATTGCATTCACCTATAATCTGATTGTCATTCTCGGACAAAACGACAGATGAGTGACAGGACAGGGGCACTTCAGGGGGCCAATTAGATTTCAGATGGGGCCAATGCCCCCGTGGCCCCGCCCCTAGAACCGCCACTGAACCCAGACACTTGACATTTTGCAATGCTTACCAAACCTGATGGTCATCATGTCAATCAGCAAAAGGAAAAACTATCAATTTTCAAATTAGATGATAAAAACCACTTTGTGTTTTTAATGCCTCTCAGTATATTAATATTGGCTCATGATGTGCAAAAATCTTTCATTTAAATGATACAGTGGTCATTGAGAATAAATAATATCCAGTTTCTATTTCCCTCTGATACTTTACATTGTTTTACTGTATATTAACCTCTTTTGAAACATTTATTACTGTCTTACCCCGTTTGGGTGTGTCTGGGGTTTTAACAACAGGTACACGTTGGTTCTCAGTGGATTCAACAGGGGTTGCTTAGTGCCTTGTTTGGCTTTACGCACTCCTTGCCTGAATTGCGCATGCTTCTTCATTCATTCTTATTAACTTAGCAGTAAGTGGATTGTCATCCTACTCTGGGACAATGGTTTCAACACTTTGGATTACTTCTTGGGGATCAACGTAATCTTGCTCAGTCTGTCTGGTTCTCCTTGACTTTTAACCAGCTCCTGGGATTTAGTAGACTCTGATGCGAAAGTCTTGTCATCGTTATGACAGTGTGTTTGCTTAGCATGTTTTTGCACTTGTCCTTGCTGTAAATGTTCTTTGAGGCAATCTGGAATTGTATTTATTGTTCATTTGTATAGAGAATACTTGATCAGTCTAAATAGTCAAGAATCTAAAGAAGAATAACATGCTGTGGGATGAAAATGTCAGTGGCTGGTGAAGAAGACTTAGCAACTTGAATGAGCTGCTGATTACATTACAATATTCATTAATTCAATTCAAGTTTGCTTTATTGGCACAAAGGTCACAAACCATTACCAAAGCTTCAAGAATAAATGAAAGAAAATAAATACATTTCATAAAACAAGGAAAGAGTTGCATAAAACTTGTTCTATGTTTGCATGTGTGTGTTTGTGTGTATGTGTATGTCTACATTATATTGTTGTGTTAATGTGTATTTGTGTTCGTGATTTTGCATAGGGAAGAAATAGTCAAAAGAACAATAATTGTGATTATTCTAACAATTAAGTTATACATTTTTGATGTGACTGAATTATAACAAATCACTCGTGAATGATTACCTCAAGACATGCTAAAGAGGTTTATGAAATATTTTTCGTCAAATAATAATGGCTCTGATATAGCTTTTATGCAAGAAGTTGAATAAATTTGATGAAATCCTGAAAATGACTAAAGCCTCCTCCCTCATTACAATTCCCATGATGAAAGAAATATGTATGTCATCCCAAAAGTTAAACCGCAGGACTTAAGACGTCTCCTACGTCACTGAACAGTCCACTCACAATGAGCTCTGGAGACTTAAAATTTCCCCATTCTACTTGCGTAAGTTACACATTGGACCACCATTGGCCTCTAAACTCTTTGTGACATCACAAATCATTATAACAGACAAATATGAAAGCGGATACTGAGTGCCAGACTCTGCTAAATGCAGTTCAAACATTCAAGTACAGTATATGAACAAGAAGAAAACACATTTTTGAATGGAGGTGGACATAAAGATAATGTAAATCAATATACTTTGCAGGGCTTTTAAGACCTGCACCCACCTTAACTGAACTTGAACTCAATTTTTTTAACCCCTTTATGTATAATCCAACCCAATTTCCAAAAAAGTTAGGACGCCGTGTAAAATGTAAATTTAAATAAAAAAAACCTCATTTTGAATTTGATGCCAGCAACATGTTCCAAAAAAGTTGGCACAGGCGCATATTTACCACTGTTTTGCATCATGTCTTCTTCAATCAACACTCAGTAAGCATTTGGGAACTAAGGAGACCAGCTGCTCTAATTTTGAAAGCAAAATGTTTTCCCAGTATTACTACATGTAGGATTTCAGCTGCTCAATACTTTGCATCCTCCTTTGTCATGTTTTTGTTTCATAAATATCAAATATTGTCAGTGGGTGACAGGTCTGGACTGCAGGCAGACCACTTTAGCACCCAGACTCTTTTACTATGCAGCCCTGTTGTTGTAATATGGGCAGAGTATGGTGTTTGGCATGCTGTTGCTGAAATGAGTAAGGCCTTCCCTTAAAAAAGGCATCTGGATGGCCGTAAATGTTACATCAAAGCTTGTATATATCGTTCACCATTAAGGGTGTCTTCATGGAGGCGCAAGTTACCCATGCCATGTGTACAAAGGAACCACCATACTATCATGAATGATGGTTTTTGAATTGTTTGCTGATGACAAGCCAGATGGCCCCTCTCCTCCCCAGCCCAGAGGACGTGGCATCCGTGATTTCCAAAAACAATTTCACATTTTGATTGCTAAGGCCACAGCGCAGTTTTACACTTTGCATCAGTGCATTTAAATGAGCTCAGGCCCAAAGTGGAAGGCAGTGTTTTTGGATCTTGTTTATTTATCTTGTTTAATCTCTACATGGCAGAGTTTTACCTTGTATTTGTGGATGCAGTGACAAACTGTGTTTACTGACAATGGTTTACAGAAGTGTTCCGGAGTCCATGCAGTGATTTCCACCACAAAAATTCTGTCTGTGCCGCCTGAGGACCTGAAAATCACAGCCATTCAAAACTGGATTTGGGCCTTGTCCCATGCATACAGAGATTTTTCTGAATTCTCAGAATCTTTTAATGATACTATGTACCATAGAGGATAAAATCTCCAAATTCTTCTCCAAATTCTCAATTTTGAGTTGAAAACGTTATTCTTAAATTGTTGAACTATTGCCCCATGCAGTCTTTCATAGGGTGGTTACACCCTCACCATATTTACTCATGAAAAAGTTTTTATACCCAATCATGTTCCTGATGTGTTGCTTAATAATCTAAATAGCTGCGAGATGTTCTGCCAGTCAACATTTCCAGTCTTTTATTGTCCCGTCCTAACTTTTTAAAAACATGTTGCTGCTATCAAATTCAAAATGATATTTTACTAAAAACAATATAATTTTTCTGTTTCGACATCTGATATATTGTCTTTGTACAATTTTCAAATAAATATAAAGTTCAAATGATTTGAAAATCATTGTATTCTGTTTTCATTTTCATTTTACACAGCATCCCAACTTTTTTGGAAATGGAGTTCTGCAAATAATGCCTTTTTTTTGTTGTGCATGAACCTATTTAAGGCTTTATTCCTCTGTATTTGTGTCACTGAGACTGAGAAAACCTATTCCAGCGAAGCAAGACATTTGGAAATTTACAGAATTATTTAGCAATTAAATTTCGGAATTTACGGACACCTGCGTCTATATTTGCTCAACTTAAGAGGATGAGAAGAGCCATTGACAGGTGTGTAAGTACGGTTGTAAATAAACAAAAAACAATGACCACAAAGGTCATTTTTCATTTATATTACATTTGTGGGAAGTCATTGCAGTTTTTTTTTGAATGATCTTTTTATTGAATTTTATGTTGCAAGGTTACAATCAAAACAATACACTGTTCATGTAATCCAGACAATCAAATCTCTTCACTCACAGCAGAGCCCATTACTACCAAGCTTAAGAGAATAAATAAATAAATGAAATAAGTAAACAAATACAAATCAATGTGAAAATGGATATCAAGATCATGCATTTTAGCTGTCTCGGAATCAGCTATGCACTCTCCATACACATTATTTAGGTCAATGCGATGAAGGCAGGGTCGGTCTTATCTCATGTAATCATTAACATTTCTCCAAAAATGACTGTAAGGGTGTCCAAATTCTCCGGAATTCATCAGATCTACTCCTTAAATCATATGTTAACTTTTCTAAGGGTATTATGGTAGAGGCCTGGGTGACCCACATATTGACAGTAGGTACATCTGGTTGAGACCACAGAAGTAATACGTATACATTTTTTTTGCTAAATACATGAGGATATTAAAAAGGTTTTCTGAGTCTTTGTCAAAGCAAATCTCTGGGTCAAAATTCAGAAGGTATAGTGATGAAGACATATCAAACAATCTGTCTAAAATTTTTTCAATTACAGAGTGGACTCCTTTCCAAAATGGTTGAATTTTACTGCAGTGCCAAAATGAGTGAATGGTAGTGCCCACGCAGGCCTGACATTTGAAACATAGTGGAGATACATTGGGGAAGATCCTGTTAAGGCGAATCGGTGTCAAATAGGTCCTATAAATAAATTTGAAATTCAGTTCTTGAATGCTTATAGATGTACATTTAGGGAAAACCCCCTCACAGACAGACTGCCACTCAGCCTCATCAAATGCTCGTTCAAGATCCCTTTCCCATACCTGCTTCAAAGTGACATAAGAAGAGGTGCCAGTAGATATCAAAGTTGAGTATATATGGGACAGGGTACCCTGTAAAGCGGGAAGTGTTATAAAGAGTTTTTCTATGCTAGAGGCGGAGGCCTCAAAGCGTATCTTATCATTTTTTAACTGAGATTCTAGAAAGTGTCGTAGTTGTAAAAACCATCTGTTTGATCTGGGCCGACCAGTAATAAAGTTGCATGTCAGGAAGAGAGGAGCCCCCCATATTTTTAGGTTTAACAAGTAAGTCAAATCGAAGCCGAGGCCTCTTCTTATTCTAAATCTATCTGGAGATAATAGCATTTATTCTCTTGAAGAAAGCTGGGATAGATAACAAGGGACATTCTGAAAGAGATAGAGCAAATGGGGCAGAATATTCATCTTTATAATATTAATCCTACCAAAAAAATGAGTTTAGTAAATTGGACCAAATGTCCAAATCCTGCTTAATTTTGGTAAGCAAGGGTAAATAATTTAATCTAAACAATTGTTCTAGATCAGGGGGAATAAAGACACCAAGATATTTGAAGCCTGTAGTAGTAAGATGGAAGGGGCATATTGCGCTTAAATTAGCACTGGGTGGAATGTTCATGGGCATCGCCATGGACTTGCCAATATTAATCCTATAACCTGAGGCCCCGCTAAATAAAGATAATTCTTCAAGTACTGCTTTAATAGACAACTCTGGATTGGTGACATACAGAACCACATCGTCAGCATAAAGCGAGATCTTGTGTTCGTCCTCTCGTATTGATATACCAATGATGGATTTGTTGGTTCTTATAGCTTCAGCCAAAGGTTCCATCGCCAAAGAAAATAAAAGGGGTGACAATGGGCAACCCTGGCGGCAGCCCCTGCCAACTGAGAACCTATCTGACAAAAGACCATTTGTGTTGACGGTAGCTAGGGGGTTGGAGTACATTAGTTTAACTAATTTAATAAAAGTGAGGCCCAGAACGATTCTTTCTAGAACGGCAAACAAAAAGTCCCACTCTACCCTGTCAAAAAGTTTACAAGCATCAAGGGATACAATCATAGCGGGGTCTTCATATCTGTTCAGGTGATCTACCATATCCAACACCCGTCTCACGTTATCAGAGCCGTATCTGCCTTTCACGAAACCTGTTTGATCAGGTTTAATAATATCAGGGAGTAATGTTTCTAGCCTACGTGCAAGGGTCTTAGCCACTATCTTGAGGTCGACATTGAGCAAACTTACAGGTCGATATGAGGAACGTTCAAGGGGATCTTTGTCCTTTTTCAACAGGAGACTAATAGAAGCAGTCTTCCACGTTTCAGGAATTGAGTCCTGATTCATCAGATCGTCCAATACAGGCATAAATATAGGGCTAAGCTCAGGCCAAAATGTTTTGTAAAATTCGAGTGAGAAGCCCTCCAACCCTGGTGCCTTCCCAGTAGGCATTGACTGGTTAGCCTCCCAGACTTCTTTGCATGTGAATGGGATGTTCAAGACTACTGTCGGACTCTGAGACAGAGGGTAGAGTTATATTATCTAAATATGAGGTAATGTAGGCCGGGTCAGTATCCTGTGAAGTATAAAGGGATTTCTATAAATCACAAAAGATGTTATTAATATGTAAAGGGTTATAGCTAGTGCTCCCATCTGCCATTTTAATTGCCTTAATAGATTTTTCATTTTGTTCTGTTTTCAGTTGATGTGCTAAAAGCCTACTGGGCTTATTGCCGAATTTGTAATATTTTTGCTTAGTGAAAAATAATAGTTTCTTAGTATGATTTGTATGGTCCAGATTAAGTTTGGCCCTTGCTGATGCCAGAGGGTACCAATTGATTTGACTGGGCATTTGCTTATGCACCTTCTCTAAATGTCGTACCTCTTCCTCTAAGTCCTGTCTCTTTTTGGTTCTCAGTTTCTTTTGTGAAGAGGCATATGATGTGATATGGCCTCGTATAGTAGCCTTAGCTGCTTCCCATTTAGTGACTGGGGAGACAGGGGAATGTTGGTTATCCTGCCAGTGATCTAACAGTTTTTCTCTGATCGAAGCACAGAAAGTAGCGTCCTGGATGAAAGAGGAATTAAATCTCCATTGACTCGTTTTGGGTATTGTTGCTAAATTTACATGAAGATGGACAGGGGAGTGATCTGACAATACAATAGAACCTATTTGGGAGGACTGCACGACGTGTATATAATTAGAGGGGATGAGGAAAAAGTCTAACCTGGAATAGGAATTATGAGGTCTTAGAATGGAAGGAGTAGTCTTTAATATCGGGGTGTAATTCTCTCCATATGTCCACCAATCCAGCGTCCCTACACATGCCATTCAAGGCTGTAGATGCTCTAAAATTTACCATGGGTGCAGTTGAGGATTTATCGAGGTCAGCATCTAAAATACAATTAAATTCCCCTGCGAGAATGCCAAAACCTTTACAGTAGTGGTTGAACATCAGGACAATGTCTGACATAAATTTTGGAGAATCTTCATTTGGGGCGTAGATATTCAAAATAGTTAAATGCTGCCCTAGGATAAAACCGGTAATTAGAGTAAATCTACCTACAGGATCAGAAACTTGGCATTCAAGAATAAATGGAATATTCTTATTAATAAGAATTGCGGTACCTCGCTTATTGGTATCATAAGAGGAGAAATAAATCTGGCCAACCCATCCCTTTCTGAGTTTCAAGTGTTCTATATCGGATAGGTTGGTCTCTTGCAACAGGGCCACAGATACCCTTTGCTTCTTGAGGAAAGTTAAAATCTTCTTTCTCTTAATAACATGGCCAATGCCCTTGACATTCCAGGTAACACAATGAAATGGGTCATTCATGGAGGTATTTTGGCGTACAGCAAGGTGTTTTACTGGAGACATATGAACTGTTTCACTGCAGAACGAATATAAACAAAAGTAACCTTATGCAACTTTGAGCATGTGTAAAACGTGCACGGAAAAATTCAACCCTTCCCTCCCCCACCCCTCCCAGGTCACACCCCCAAACGGTAGGACACAAAGCTCGTGTGCAGATCACCACCATGTGTCGTCTCGAAACAGAGTTCCAACAACGGCACCATTCTTGACACCAAAAGAGAAATTATAAGACTACCTTAACCACACAGCTCCTTGAATACAGCATACATGCCAACTCTACCGTTTTTGGGGCGTTTTTTTCAGAATGAAACGCCCCAAAAGCGGTAGAGTTGGCATGTATGATATGGGCCCTGACCAAAGCCTTTCACATCAGGAATAGCCTAATAATATAAGGATGTAAAAAAAAAGGGGAAAAACCTATGTGCTGTGTGCTATGTACTAGTAGGTACATCTGCTACTACTATGTGCTACTATATGCTATATATTATATGTGCTATATATTATGTGCTATGTATCTATACCATGCATCCAACGCAACATTGTGCCATGTACCTTTACCAAATATTTAGACTGCATGTTATGTCTCTGTACAGAAAAAAAACTATGTACTATGTACTCGTAGGTAAATCTGCTGCTACTATGTACTATGTGCTCCTATGTGTAATGTAGTATGTGCTTTGTATCTAAACCACGCATCTAATGCAACATTTTACCATGTACCTTTACCATATATTTAGACTGCGTGCTATGTATCTGTACCAAAAAAAAAAAAAAAACTACTATGTACTATGCTGCCCTACAAAGGCAAAGCGCAGCAACTGAACATTTGGAATTGGACCTTGTGATATTTATTTTGTGACAAAATTTCCTGCACTCAGTTACCGTTTTGTTTCTGAAATAAAAGTGCCTCACTAATCTCCACAATCTACCTACAAGAAATTTGGATGGATAGATGGAACAAATGGTGGAGGCATTTTTCTCGGTTTCACTGTTTGCGTAGTTACTGCACCTTGGCCCCGCAGGGCAGCATGCACTATATGCTCTGTACTAGTAGGTACATCTGCTACTACTATGTACTATGTGCTATGTGCTTTGTATCTATACCATGCATCTAATGCAACATTTTACCATGTACCTTTACCATATATTAAGACTGCGTGCTATGCATCTGTACCAGAAAAAAAAAAAGAAAGAAAAAACAACAGTAGGCTCTAAACCTAACGCGGACTTCACCAGTCCTACTCATCCTGCCTAAAAAAACGATGGACTAAATGACTAAATAGAATCGTTAGGTTAATAACCAATTAAAAAGAAGAAAACAGTTACGAATGTCGTATATGTCATATGTTCCAGTAGGCCGACCTATTCTTTGGCTACCGTAATTTAGGCTATTAAATAGTTTGTGAGAGTTGGCATTCTGTAAATAATAAGTCTCAGACAAGCAAACAGTCAACATTCTCACCTCTCGTGTCCAAAGGATTTGGTTCAGGGTGAAATGGAACCCCGACATGAGAAAAGAAAAAAAAAAAATATTCCTCTAGTATAGTTATGTGAAAGTCAAACATCAAAACGCGAATCATTCCCCAAGATTCTTGATGAATGTGTCCGCGGACTTTGGGTCGTTGAAAAAGTGCAGTTTACTGTTGCGCAGACAGCGAAGCCGTGCAGGTTAGGCAAATCCACGGTACATGCCTCGGCTGGATAGGACTTTCCCTACCGTCTCCAACTCATGCCTCTTCTGCAGGATAGCCGCTGAAAAGTCCGGGTAGAAACGAAGCTTAGCCCCGTTGAAGTTGACAGCCCTCTTGGATATTGCGGCCTTCAAGACAGCCTCCTTGTCTGGGTATCTCAGGAAACGAATGAGCACGCTTCTGAGGGGACCGCCAGGTTTGGGTGCGGGAGCCAGTGATCTGTGAGCCCGTTCAATGTCTAGGCTGCAGCTATCCCCGAGATCAGAGAAACTTGGTCAGAGAGCCGGGGGACTCTGAGCCTTCGGGGAGACCGACAATTTTCAAATTCTTGCACCTCCCACGGTTCTCTAAATCATCGCACATAGCTTGGAGCAGGCCTATAGATGCCTCCAGGGTGGACAGCCGGTCCTTGCATGCACGGGAGCCATCTTCGGCCTCAGAAATTCTGTGTTCAGCTTCGTCTAGACGATTTGCGTTAGACTGCACCCTTTGAGTGAGGTTGTTTAACGCACTCTTCATAGATGAAACTGAGCCAACAATGTCATTGAGTCATGTATCAATTATGTCCAGACGGGCACCCACCGACTTAATTTCAGACAGTATCAACTCCATATTGGATTCTTCCGTGTTAGCCTGGCTGGACGCTGGGCCTTGCTTGGTTTTGCTTCTTGTCGACGAAAAGATTGGGAAATTTGTCAGGCTGAGATGTGGACATGGCACGCGTGTTCTTGATGTTATTGTAACAATGTTAAATCAAGGTTAAAAGACGTTTATCACTAAATTAGCGATGGTTTCAGGAGAGCTCCGGCTTTAGGCTGCCATCTTCCTCCGGGTCACGTGACCACCCTGTCATTACTGTTTTAACAGATTAAAATTTTTACCTTCCCACAAACGTAACAAATCCCCGCAAATGTAATAGTTGTTACGTTTATGGTAAATTTGTTATTACGTTCGCAGTATAGGCAACTGCGATAACATTTGTGGGAAATTTATTACATTTTTGTGATTATTGCATAAAAACTGGCAGATCTGTACTATGTTTGTGATTCGTTACATTTGTTGACTGTTATCATGTTTGTGGGAGCTAAATGGGTCCAACAAGATATTAAAATTTCAACCTTTTTCATTTGTTCAGGCAGCTTAGGTCTCCTATCTCACTGACCTTTCCTTATGAGAATAGACTAGTCCACTGAAGAAGGGATAGGGGCCATTATATTCAATATTGAATGAACTGCCGCATTTATCACTACCTTGCTCAAACATTACTTTAGAATATGGGTTCATATTCCCTTTAGAAGTTTAAAAAGACCAGTTATTTAACCCCATAAACCTGAACGCCCCCGGTACCAGGGGCGGTCATTACGCATAATAAATGCAGCATGTTTCCTAATCGCAACATGGTCATGCGGCTTATCGACCTTACGCAAAGAAACTGGGCAAAAAGCTCGTGTCGACCATTTTTACCTCAACCGAACACAATTCAAGCACCAAACAAGTAAATAAGCATGGAGCCAAACATAGAATAACATCATATCAGCCTGGAGTCACTGGCATTTCTACTGAATTTGTGCTATGCACACAAACGATACCTCAAATGAAAGAGGAAAGTCCAGAGAATCCTACGATATAAGCCTTGTCATTTTAAACTGACACCACACTCAAAGAACAGCAGGCATACAGTCTACTGTCTACAGAGATGAGCAAAACATTTTTCTTACCTTTGATATTTTGTAATAAAAAAACTGTTCGAGGATATATCTGTGCTTGCTACTGTTAGCCCAACGTGTCCGTGTTATAACAAGACTTTATCTCCCAGTCTCCAAGCATGTTTTTTTCCCAGGGCATTGCTTCAAAGATCTCAGCTCCTCAGCATTCAGCTTGCTTGCAATGTATTTTCCTCTCTGTGATCGGCTTGTGATGCTGTCAGTAAGACTTTGCCAGTAGCCATTTGATTCTATGGGTTCTGATGTTTCCAACAAGCTCTAAACCACCTTAATCGCACAAACCTAGCCTGAGCTAGAGCCTTGCGTTCCCAGTGTGTCAAACTGAGTCCATGGGCCATTCGCATGTACTTAAATAGTGCGACTATATAAACGCTTAACTGGATTGTTTGTGGTATTTTTGGTACAATTATCTGCTAAATATTCAACAATCGTTTTCTGACAGAATCTTTGCGCCAGTCCGCGTAAATATTGTGAACACATCAGTTGAAGTGGGGTGAGTGACGTGTTTTCTTGACTCATTCTTTATATTGGCAGTTTGAGTTCTGAAAACCAGTGGGCTGGCGAGCCTAGTGGTTAGGTTGAAGCGTTGCATGCCAGGCGACCAGGGTTCAATTCCCTGGTAGAGACATGTTCTCTGTTAGGCAATATGAACATTTTACGTGTATAAATAATTGCTGGGGTTATTTTATTTTTTACTTTTTTTAACCATTTTTTTTACATTACCTTTGTATTTATAATTTTATTTATTTGCTTTTTTTTTAAAAATAAATCTGCTCCAGTGGAGTCAAACTTCATTTTCTTCGTATGTATTATCTTTGAATGGGAAATTGTATAAGCTACAGGACTGGCAGAAATAAAAATTTTTTTTAATTGTAAAAATTAAAAAGTGGTTGTATTTGGATGGAATGTATGCAAGTAGTGACGTATAAGTGAAATTAAATGAGTTTTACAGTTTGGTACCTGAAAATATGAAACGGCACAGTGTCAGCTTGGAGAGGCCACCTAGGCATTCCCGAACTAAAACCTCTCTAGTTTTGCTCTGATTTACTTGGTTAGAATTAACTTTGGCACAGATAATGGTGAGATTCTGTGCTGTATTTTTTTAGGGGTTTCAGACTGAAATTGAATAATTTTAAGACAGATAAAAGAAAAACTTTGTTTAGGGCAAAAACTATGTTTCATTTATGCAGTGTTTAATCTTTATTTACTCTGACTCAGTGACATGTACACTGATTTTTGCACCATGACAAAAATCCCCAAGGTGTTACCTTTATTATGATACCAAGATTATTCAAATCGACCAATTCGTTGCAGAGATATAGTCATATCTATATGGGCATGTCATTTTCAAGCCAGAGGCTCAGGGCTTAGGGGGTTAATAAAGCCCACCAATCAAGGCAGGTCAGAAGTGTCCTCATGAACATGAATGTAATGTTTCCTTGACAGTCTTGGGCGACTAGTGTTTAGTTTTAGTGGTTTTGACCAAACTACACAGAGGCCAATGGAATAATTTGTTTTGTAATGACTTATGTGTTCCCTTAAATATGGAGAAGGGTCCTCCCCCCATTGACAATAGGAATTTTGTCTGTTCGATCTTTGCCCTGCATGCACTCCTGTAGACATCCCAAATAATACCCTTTTAGGGCCATCAGAGTCAAGCAAAGGGTCATAAACTATGAGTTTACACCCCTCCAATTCCTAAGACAACAAAGAACACCATTGTTACAACCTTGGAACCCACCAACGAGACAGGAGCACATCCCCTTTTTATTTTATTTATTTTTTCTATTTATTCTTTTTTTATTTGCACTGTTGAATGCTGTATTAGATTTGCTCATACCACTTATGTTATCTGGTGCAGTGGTAAACTTTTCGAAAGTATTTGATAACTGAGCTTCACTACCTCCAAAAATGTTCATGTTCGTTTGCACCAGAAAGAGACTAAACCCATTCATCTTTTTGGGTCATTCCACGTCAAATGTCCGAATGGCTCCCACTTGACCATCTCAGATTTGGCCGAAAAAAATTCAGCCAGTGCATTCACCTCCTAATAGGAGAAATCCAAAATTTTAGCTCTCAACTCCTAATAGTTTTGTCATAAAAAAATAGTTTGCAACTAAGTTCCCTTTTTGAACAGCGATTTCTGAGGAGCCACTTTCACATGGCTGTATCTAGAAAAGTATTTCAGCTAGGTCCTTCAAATTTTCAGGGGTGAAAATCTGCTACTTTACCTTGAGGAATATGGACTTATGAGTGTGTCCCTTCAGTTCATCATATATTTCTGGGAGCTTAAAGTTCCTAGAAAATTTTACTCTATTTGAAGGACTGTAAAAAGCCTAATGTAAAAGACAGGGATTTGGTATTGCACATACAGCTTCTCATATATGTTGTGTATTTTGCATTCTAATTCTGCCCATCTCTTATGAATAATCTAGAAAATATTAAGGCTTGAAAATGAAAAAAATAAAATTTGTGCTATTTTTAACATTTTATACCAAAAAAAAAATGATACCATCCACCAACATCAAATTGACTGTTTTAGAAGGAGTAGATGCCTGTTATTAACATAACCAAAATTTGTGATGAAGTTCTGCTTTATTTTCTCAAAATAAATGTTTGAAAATATGGTATTTTTGTGGACACACAGCATTTAATGGCATCAAAGGCATATTCAAACATTATTTAATAAAATGCATATAGTTAATGATAGAAAGCTCAAACTCAACAGAGTGCTTTATTTCATAAATGTTAACTTACACTTGAATTATAACCCATATACAGTTTTCAGATATATATTGAAATACTGTACTCCCAACATCAATGGTAGATTAAATTTGTTACAAATCATTACTTAAAATTATTGTATCAAAGAACATTTACATCCAAGTAGAAAAAATTAACCTGTATTCTTCAAATAGTAATAACCAGAGTTAAAAAGAGTTTTTGACAGTCCTGCAGACTTGCAAATTATGTAACATTTTAAATGACCAGTTGATAGCAGTTAGCACAGATACTACACAAATTATTTGAACTCTTTCATGAAGTTTTCAGCTACTTTAGTGTCCTGCTCCTTGAGTGCATATCTACATCCAGTTGTAGTGCTTGGGACTTCAATATTGGCAATGATATGTTGCACAGGTACCCAGTATAGGTCTTCACTCCTGGGCCAGAAAATGTTTCCCTTCCTCTTAGTAGCCACAGTGGGCCTTCATTCTGAAGGGGACTTTTTGACAAACAAAAAACCAACAAGGAGTTTTTACATCCATAGATTGGATTTGGGGGTTGATTTCAGTTTTTTCCATCATGAGATCAGGCTGTCTTTTGACTCTGAAACAGTGACTTTCTCAGGAAATACACGCCTTGGTTTAGTGTTTTCTTTTTTGTCTTCGTTGTTCATGTCATTTTAATTCTTGTTTAAGGTGATAGACCCTCATCTGTAGACATACATGCATGTTCTGTAGCAACTCTAAGTTTCCTAATTTTGAATTGGATTCCGAGTTGTGCTTTTTGATAGAGGTTGATCCAACAGGTTCCTCTGCCAATCAACAAATTTGACAGTTTGTTAGTTGATATCTTTTACAGTAATTAATAAATTAAGTTGAATAAATTGATTTTATATGTTGGCTGAGTGAGGGGCCAATAATATAGTAGCATTGATTTGCTGTTACCTTTGCTGGAATCAAAGTCGTGAAAATCTCCCCAAAAAATAGTCAGCAATTTGTCCTCTGGAGAATAAGTTAAGCGCATTGGATCACTTCCGCATCCTGAGTCAGTGTTTGATGTTTGTGCAGCTTTGGTTCTTCTGTGCCTTGCTAACTTGGCAAATTTGCTCAGAAATTCTCTGCTTTATTGTTTAATATGATAGTGCCATCCTATTTTCTGTAAATTTAGCTGGGTTTGTCCCCCCTCTTTACTAATGCCAGTTTATTCTAAGTTTGTTAGACCCACCTGTCCAGCCCTTGTGTTGTATGGAATCTCCACCTTTCCCTGTCCTTTGCTCGGAATTTCATATGTACAGTTGCTCCTTCTTTAAAGGTAATGTGACTTGTAGTAAATGTAGATTAGTGGCTGGACTGATGGAGAGAATCGACGAGCTGGAGGCGAAGACCAGCCATCCAAACAATCTGGAGACACGCATTCGCAATACGCATTTTGAGTTGCCTCCTGCAGTTGCGAGAGCGTCTGCTTGTTATGATTCTGTTCTGTTCTGCTCATGTTCTGTTCATGTTTTGCTAGTTTCCATGCCATGTTTTGTTTCTGTTTATTCTGTTTTTTCCTGCCATAGTCCATTCCCTCAGTTATATTCCGGTCATTGTTTTGTATTTTGCCATGCATTGCACTTTGTCTCCCCTGTCTGGTCTTGTGTTATGTGACAGCTTATTTTCCCCAGTATTGTGTGCCACGGTTTCAGGTGATTTCACGGTTTCTGGGTTTTCAATCATTCCTTCTAATCTCGTTTGCTTCCTTCGCCTTGCTGTCCTGTCATTACTAACCAATACTAACAGTTTGTTGTTTTATTTAAATTTACTAACTCTGACTAACATTGTATATAGTACTAACTTACTAACGAGCACTAGGGATTGTATAGCTGCACCTTACTAATTGATTAACAAGCTCTCAGCACTCGCCCTGTTCTAGTCTCCGCCTCTTGTCTTCACTCAATCTACTTTGCTGCGTTTCAGCGGATCCTCCGCACCTGCTTAACTCTGTTCTGCCTCTCATTATCTGTGCACGTTAGAACTCCCTAACCGGAGCTGTATGTTTGTCAAGAGGCTGTCTCGTGATCCCTGTCCGCATTTTGGCTTTTGCCAATTTCATGTGATTAGGCTTCCCCTTGTGTTTGCTCCTTCATAATTAGTCTGATCCAATTCACCTGTCCCTAATCATAGCATGTGACTTCCCTTGTGTGTATTTAAGCAGTCTTTTCACAGCAGTTCCCCGTCAGAACGTTTCCCTGTGCTATGCTTGTTTTCACCTCGTATTCTTTGTGATTCTCTTCTGACTGTCCCGTCCCTGATTATCGATTTTGGCTCTGTTTTGGATTTCTTGTTGCATCTGTGTATCAAACCCTTTTTTTTTTTTTTTTTGCCCGACTACGAGTACTGTGATTGCTGCCCTGTTAACGACTCGGATTTCGCCCTTTGGATTTTGATTTTTGGATTGTGGACTCTGTACTGTTGCCTCCTGCTCTGCGGGGGTTCGCCCCCTTCCTTAATAAAATCCTATTTTACTGCACTGCCTGGTTCTCGCGTCTGGTTCCAGATCGCTACCTCACACTGCTGGTCTTTCCCTTTGCTTGCCTCTGGCACAACCCCAGCAGCGGGGAGACCAGGGTGCTTGGGTCACGGTTAGACTGCGACCTAGTCTTCCATTCAAGCCCCCGGTTCAGCATCAACCACTTAACATTTCCAACAGGTATTCTACCCTGAGTAATACACCAACTGAGTCGCCTGTTGAAAAAGCTCTAGTTACTGGCGATTCCACTTCACAAAACGTGAATCTAGTGACACCAGCGATCACAGTAAATTACACCACTGAGGCTTGAGCGAACTACATCGAATTGAATTTAGAAGTGCTGGTTAATGCTAATTGTAGATACTCCAAAGTTGTTATTCATGTCGGCACGAATGATGTCCGGTCACTCCAATCAGAGGTCACTTAATATAACTTTAAAGCAGTGAGTGCGCTAGCACTGCAGATGTCAAACACTGTAATATGCTCCCATACCCAATCTGCGTGGTGATAAAATTTACACCAGGTTGTTGTTAGTAAATCGCTACCTGTCAGAATTGTGTCTGAAAAATAACGTGGGCTACATGAACAAATGGCAGTTTCCTGGGGTTCCCTGGGCTATTAAGACAGATGGCATCCACCCTTTTTGGGTGGGTGCAGCCCCTCTGTTTTGAAATCTGAACCACAGTCTAAAGTAAGCAAATTTCTGACAGTGCCAAGCCAGAGCTAAGGTCAGGCGGTAGGCCTACTATCCTATACAGATTTCTGCCTGCCCCATAAAGGCAATACGCAAGCAGTATCCAGTCAATACCGTGTCTGTGTCTTATCCCTTTATTTCAAAACTTTCCAAAGGAGGACTCAGAGCTGGAAATATAGTCTATAATATATTTATATTTATATATATTTATTTATATATATTTAACCTAACTGGCTCCCACATACTTCTTCAACAAAAAAATAAAAAATAAAATTTATCTGATTAATATGAGGTCCTTGACATCAAAGTCTGCATTGGTGAATGAAATGATAGCAGATAGACATATTGATATTCTGTCTGAAATGTGGCTGAAACATGAAGATCTTCTTCCTTTCAATTTATCTTCCATATTGATGCGTATGTATGTCGAGCCACCGGTCACAGAGGTGGTGCTGCAGCAATTTATAACTCTAGGCTTTCCACTTGCCCAATACATGGGATCATTGTTAAGTTATTTGAAGAACTCATCCTTGGCTTTGTGCATCCCGATAGAAGGGCTTTGCATCCAGTCGTTCTTATAATGATATATGAGCCGCCTGGTCCATATACTGAATTGCTGTCTGAGTTTTCAGGATATCTGACTGACCTTGTGCTCATTATAGATAAAATCATTGTAATGGGTGATTTCAATAATCATGTTGATGTTAATAATGATCTCTGAATAACAGCAGTTTTTACTTTCATTGACTCAATTTAAAGTGTTAGTGATCCCACACATCATGTGCTTGATCTTGTTTTGTCATGAGGCATAGATATTGAGAATGTCGTGTTTCTGCCTGACCCCATTCTGTCTGACCATTTCCTCTGTACCTTTGAAACTTTATTGCTCAGCTGTAGATTATCTGATCCTACCTATTCCTATAACTGCTGTTTATCTGACACTGCAGTATTGGACTTCATGAAGACCTCAACATCTGCAGTCTCACAACCTCGTCTACAGAAAAGTTGGGACGTTGTGATTAATGTAAATAAAAACAGACTGCAATGATTGGCAAATCATTCAAACTCTATAATAAATTGAAAATAGCACAAGGACAACATATCAAATGTTGAAGCTCAGAGAGTTTATTGTTTTTGAAAAAATATCTTGTCATTTTGAATTTGATGCCAGCAACACGTTTATAAAAAGTTGGGACGGGGCCATGTTTACCACTGTGTTAAATCTGTCATGGTTATGGTTTTTGTCATGTTCATGTTCATGTTTATGTTCAGGATCTGTGTTCATGATTTTGTCTTTTATTTATTCTTTTTGGTTATTGTAATCCTCAGGTTTTTAGTTCATTCTATTTCTCAGTTCCATTGCACTTGTCTCCCCTGTCTTGTGATCTAGTTGGTTCAGTCCGTCTTCCCGGTCTGTGTGCTCACTTACTTTGGGTGATTTAAATGTATTCTGGTGTTTAACGCATTCCTTCGATTCTCGTTTACTTCCTTCGCCTTACTGTTCTGATTACTAACAAAACTAACGTTTGTATTTTGTATCATAGTCTACTAACACACAGGGCAGTTGCTAGGAATTCTGGGCCCCCTGACAGAATATCAGTGTGGGCCCCCGCCCCCAACTTTTCATTGCCATTTTTTTACAATTATGTATCATGATGTTATTCTTTATTTTTCTGTTTCTCAGTATTCTTAGCAGTGCCTAATGCAATACACCCAATTTTTCCTTTTTTACGATTAACCACTCAACAAAGAGTCAGAGTATCATTATGTAAATTATTAATTATTAGTTTTTTATTCTCACTCACTCACTCGCTCACCATCAAAAACTTCCTCAGACTGCTGGTGGTGAGGGTCTATTGTTGGGTCAGGTTTAGATGAAGTGACCACAGCTGATTCTGGAGTAGCAGTGCATAAAGGTTTCATTATTCCATTTCATAATACTTTTGTAAACATTTAAAGTTATGTTGTATGGAACAACTGATGAAGAACTAACCTACCGAGTCTTGGAATAAACAAAATCTAAATGGGCTTCTCAATACCATAGCTCTAAGCACTCAGCTTCACTTTGCTATTGTTAAGAGGAGGGCAAGCTCTGTAAAATTACCCCCTGCGTGAACAAGACTTATGTCAACAGGCTAAAGTAGCAGTTTAGTATTAGTAAACACTTATGTAAGAAGGTAAAAGCAATGTCAGCCTTGTCAAGCCATTATTTAAGTTACACCTAAGGTTACCACACTGACTGCATGTAGTTCCCAAGCCAAACTTAGCCTGTACAGTCACTTACAGCTAGAGAGAGCCAAGCATGCAGTAACCACTCAGGAACGTGTCCTGCTGCTACCGGACTTTCTGACGGCATATTATAATGGCTGGCGAATGATAACCTTACCGATCTTTTCTGTGGATGATACCGTTAATAACGGCGTAATGTCATTCTTGTCAGGCGATTATTTACACAGCTGACCGCATGTTACATTAACGTAACGTTAGCACCTGAATAGCCAGCCTGAACAGCTAACATAGCAGGCCAGTTGAATACTCTCACCTTTCTTTGAAAATAATTTTGTAATGTTCTGGACCCCTGCTTTGTTCCTGCTGTCCTCTCTCTATTCTTTTATGGTGTCCAGATTTGTGTGCGTGTTTTTTTTTTTTTTTTTTGGACATCATATTCGTAAGGGCGGTACTCCTGACTGCTGCCTTAGTTCGCGACCTCGCCAGCAAAAACGCACAGACAATTTTCCAAGACAAGAACGAAGCATGGATCGAACCATTTTTTAAGAAGGGGGTTACTGAAATGTATTTAATCAATATTGCATGCCTTGATGGCTTTGTTTAAACTCTGATGTATTAGTATGAATATTAGGTAAATCTATTCAGAATAAGTTTGTCATGGTGGCCACTGTGGGTTTTGTGGGCCCTAGTGGACTGTGGGCCCTTAGAATTGTCATCACCTTTCCCCCCTATACGACGGCGCTGCTAACACAACTAATCCATGTATATAGATTACTAACTTACTAATGAGCACTCTAGTTAAATCTGTAAAGTTGCACCGCTACTAATTAATACTAATTCCCTCTCAGCAATCGCCCTGTTCTAGTCTCCGCCTCTTGCTCAGCTTTAACTATCTCCCCCTGCGTTACTGCGAGATCTCTCGCACGTGCTTAATTACTTTCCTGCACTCGTTATCTGTGCACTTAAAACTCCTTGACCGGAGCTGTTTAAATGTCATAGGCTGTCTGTGTGATTCCCGTCCGTGTCTTGGCATTCGCCAATTTTCGTGGTTAGGGTTTCCCTCATGTGATTCTCCCGTTGTAATTAGTCTGATCCATCTCACCTGCTCCCTGCATAGCATGTGACTTTCCTCCCATCTATTTAAGCAGTCTTTTCACAGCCAGCTCCTTGTCAGAATGTTGATCAACATTTCTTTGTGCAGAGCGCCTTGTATGCCATTGAGTATTGTTTTTCTTCGACTGGTTTGTCCGACTTCGATTCTTGCCATAGCCCTTCTTGTATTGTTTTGTCTTTTTGGATTTCGACCTATTTTTTGTATGACCATGATTTCTGTGTTTGGATGCCCTGTGTATGACCCTTGGCTTTGTTCATCGACTACGACTTTTTGCCTACCGTCTATGTACCTTTGCTCATCTGTCATACTGGTTCTGACCCCTGCCTGTCTAGTCGACACTGTTTTTGGATTTCGTATTGTGGCTTGGCAATTCTTGTGTTTTTTGGCTTTGACTCGGACTTCATTAAAGGCATACATTTTTTGGATTTCCATCTCTTGCCTGTGGTTCCTGAACGCTACGTCACAAAATCATCTCTTTTAACAATACCCTGTGAGAGTTTTGGAACTGTGGAGACTATTACTGTAGTTTTGATTGCAAAATGTTTTCCCATGCTTGCTTGATTTTTAGATTTCAGCTTCTCAACACTTTTTGCAGACTCTGTCACATTTTTGCGCCAAGTTTTCAATGGATGACCCGTCTGGACCGCAGGCTAATTTAGCACCCGGACTCTTTGACTACGATGCATGATGTTATAACATGTGCACAGTGTGGTTTGGAATTCTCGAAGTAAGCAAAGCCTTACCAGAAAGAGATGTCTGGATGGCTGTATATGTTCAAAACTTCTATATATTATTCAGCAATTATGCTGTCTTCACGACTGTGAAAGTTACCTATGCCATTTGCACTAATGCACCCCAGTACTATCATGGATGCTGGCTTTTGAACTATGCACTGATAAAAAGATGGGTGTGCCTTTTCCTACTAAGCCTAGAGGACATGGCATCCTTGATTTTTTTAAAAAAAAAAAAAAAAAATCAGATTTTGATTGTTCAGACCACAGGATAGTCTTCCTCCTCCTCTCAGACCATCATAAATGAGCTCATGCCAAAGGTAGCAGCGTCTCTAGATCTTGTTTATGGTTTTTTTTTTTTTTTTTTTTTTTTTTTCTTTAGAAAGTAAAATTAACTTGCATTTTTCTCATTGAGAATGGTTGTCAGAAGTGTTCCTGAGCCCATGCGTTTATTTCCACTGTAGAATCCTTTGTTTTTCATGCAGTTCCACCTGAGGGCCTGAAGATCACAGCCGTTCAATATTAGTTTTTGACCTTGTCCCTTACAGATTTCACTGGATTCTCTGAATAATTTTATGATATAGTATGCCATACATGATTAAATCCCTAGTTTCTTTGCAAGTTCATGTTTAAATTGTTGAACAATTTCCACATGCACTCTGTCACACCATCATGCAGCCCTCACCATCTTCTGAATGACTCAGCCTCTCTGAGATGCTCTTTTCATACCCATTCATGTCACTGACCCGTTACTTATTAATCTAAGTAGCTGTGAAATGTTCCACCAGGGGAATTTTTTTTTTTTTTTTTGGCATTGTAAAACGTTTCCAATCTTTTGTTGCTCCCGTCCCAACTTTTTTGAAACATGTTGCTGGCATCTGATTCAAAATGAGCAAATATTTTTCCAGAAACAATACATTTCTCAGTTTCAACATTTGATGTATTGTCTTTGAACTATTTTCAATTAAATATAGGGTTTATATGATGTGCAAATCCTTGTATTCTGTTTCTATTTGCATTTTACACAGCACCCCAACTTTTCTGGACATGGGTTTGTACATAATGGCACCTAACTGAGCGCAATTTCTATAAGCTCTTGTACATAAATGGACAAACTTGATCAATTAGTGAATTGTACTGCAGCAATAATTTGCGCAAATTTCGACACTGTTGCACTGAAAAAGAAGTAAATCACAAAAAGCTTGCACATACAACAACCAAACTGTTCTCTCAAGCAAGCCTAGTGAAAACTGAAAAGAAAATGGCGAACAACTGGCCTTGAGGTATTTTATCTCGCTTAGAAAGACAGCTTTCTGAAATACAAGAAAATTTCATCTGAAGCCAGGTCAGCCTACTATTCTGTACTCACTGGTGAGAATCAATACAATCCAAGGTTTCTCTTTAGCACTGTTTCAAAGCTGAAAAAGTGTAGTACTGCTGTATCCTGTGTGCCAAAATTATGCAGTAGTAATAGTTTTATTTTTAAGTTCAAGTTTTTTTTAGAACAAAATTTTTACTTTCATAGATCAAATTCACCACTTCAGGTCACCCTTGTAAGCTCGGGAGCCCCCCCCCAAATCACAGAAAATAACATTACAAAAATATCAGCTAGACAAGTTTGTCTTGAATCTTTCTCTCCAACTGAACTTTCCAAATTCAGTCAGTTAATTTCCTCCTCAATATCTTCCACTTGTCTTCAACCCCTATCCCAACAAAAATTCACAAGGAGTATCTTCCATTATTGTACCGACATCTACCACAACTGTTGACTCACGTGACTGATGACTCACAGCTGTTGGGATATGTATGTTGGGATATCGCTCTACAACCAAAACTCACTGAATTAGTAGCCGAATTAGCATAAACAAACTGCACTTCATATGGACATGACCATACATTAGCTGTCTTGTAATCCAAGATGTGTTCAAGAGCGTAGAATGCACTTCATATTTGCCCTGAAGTCTTTGTGGCTTTGCAACCATCGCTGACAGTATTCAGCTATTTTCGAGTCCAAAAGCAGCTTTATTGTAAAGGGTAGGAAGGCGTGTTGATAAAACATGCTGTTGTTATTGTTGTGGTAGCAGAGACAAGACAGTGCGAGTTTCAGTCTGAAGTGGGACATCTGGTACAGCCCCAGGCTTCAGTTTTGCAACTACATTTGGGTCATGTTCATTGTCCTGTTTTGCCACTTTCTTTTGTTATCTAGCAATTTATATTTCGCAGACTTTCAGACATGGTAGATAAATGTAAATTGTCAGTCATCATATCTTCATGTTCTGGTGAAGACTGATCACTGTCACTGTCACTGTCTCTGTCATTCCAATAGTTATGAATGTCCAACACTTGTGAAGGTGGAGGGTTTGATCTTTTGTTTCCTGGTTCTGAAATGACTTTCCTAATTGGATCGTACAGTAGGGCTCTAAAGACAGAGATGTAAGTGGGATTCCCTGCAGGTCGGATTCGTAGTTAGACATAATGTAAATTGTTTTGCTTCAACTGATATCTAACTAAGAGATACATCAGCTAGTCTTACTTTGATGTCACTTGACCATACATCCATCCATCCGTCCATTTTCTTCCACTTATCCGGGGCCGGGTCGCGGGTGTAACAGACTGAGTAGAGAAGCCCAGGCGCCCCCCTCCCCAGCCACTTCCTCCAACTCTACCTGGGGGAACACCAGCCATTCCCAGGCCAGCCTGGAGATTAATCCCTCCAGCGTGTCCTGGGTCTGCCTTGGGGCCTCCTCCCACTTGGACATGCCTGGAAAACCTCTGAAGGGAGGCGTCCAGGAGGCATCTGGACTAGATGCCCGAACCACCTCAACTGACTCCTCTCGACGTGGAGGAGCAGCGGTTCTACTCTGAGCCGCTCCTGGATGTCCAAGCTAATTCTCCTCCGTGAATCGCTACCTTATCGTGGTGGAGGAGTTTGCGTGCCCCTGGGATCTTGGGAGCTGTGTTGTCTGGAGCTCAGCTCCTGGTAGGGTTTCCCATGGCAAATTGGTCCCAGGTGAGGGGTCAGACGAAAAGCGATTCCCTAGTCTCCTATGAAGAGCTCCCTTAAGGAAATACAAACCTTGCCCGGATTAGGGACACCGGGGCCCCCTCCTGGAGCCAGGCCTGGGAGGGGAGCTCGCAGGCGAGCGCCTGGTGGCCGGGTTTTTCCCGGGACCCGGCCGGGCTCAGCCCGAAGAAGCGACGGGGAGCTGCCTCCATGTGGGCCCACCAACCGTGAGGAGAGGAGTAGGGGACGGGTGCACTGCAGATCGGGTGGCAGACGGGGGCGAGGGCCCTTGCATTCTGGATCCCGGTCATGGAATGGCTCTTGGGTCACGTGACCAGCAGCTCATTAACTTTTGTTTTGGATTGAGGCTACTAACTTGGACAGCCGAAATTCGCTATGGGTGGTAAAGCAAACCGTAAAGCGCTATAGGCAGTGTTATTGCAGGGCAATTTACATGCAATAAAGCTATTGAAAATAACTACTTATGTTGGCATGAATCCTTTAATGTTCAGATGTTATGCTGTCGTTTTGTCTATTTGTCTATGGATACAGTCCTGCATATAGTTTGCCAAAATTATAAATAGCATGTAGGCAAGAGCAGGTGCGATTGTAATGCAGTGATTTTCTTCGAGCCCAAACAAGTCTGATACACCTTAACAGCTTCATCGCATAGGGCAGACAACAGAACTAATTTAAAAAATTACCTAGATAGCTCATACTTTCATAGTTTTACCCGAAAAGGAGTTTTAAACCACAGTGAGTGAATTTACTCAAGAAATATTTTTTCATTTTGAATGACAATTTCTGTTTATTGTTTCTGTCGGCACTTCTGCCTGTGCTCTCTCAGGTGAGTCTATCTGATGGTGTGTTTAAGTGGGAGCACATGGTGTTTGTTCGTTCTCAAGATCAATGGCTGTATTCGAATCCCTGTTCTTGAACAGAGAACGCTGTTTGTCGCGAATCGAACACCGAGAACATGTTCGCAAACGCGGTCTCTCTTTTTTTTTAAAGATTATTTTTTGGGAATTTTCCCTTTATTCGATAGTTATACAGTGTAGAGAGACAGGAAAGTTGGGGAGAAGAATGGGAGAAGACATGCAGCAAATGACCCGAGCTGGATTCGAACCCAGGTCGCTGCGGGAAGGACACAGCCTTTATGGTGCGCACTTAGACTGATGAGCCACAGTGGCGCCCCCGTGTTGTCTCGTTCTTGACCACATCACCTCCGGAGGTGGTGTGGTCAAGAACGACGGGGAACAAACATGGCGGCCACTGGCGAAACTGAAGAAATGTAAGCTGATTTTATCCCTTGTATGGTCTACTTTACATAACTTGTAGGTTTCAGAACAATTTCATCTATTCACTGACCCATTAGGCCTCGACGTTGACCCAATTCCAGATAGAAAAATCACTTAAATGCTCACAATTCTTTGCTTCGTGATCTTGAATAGACTGCGACGGAAACAATGAGAACAAACGGAAAACATTACGTTTTTGGAGTTAAAGGTATAGTTCAAAAACTTGTTATAGGTCATCATATCATTGGCCATGCCCAATAGGTATCGTTTCCATCATTTTTATCGAATTTTGTGCCCCTGGTATTTCTTTTAATGTTAATTCAAAAATCGCTTGCCACGCCCAAAGCTGTAAATAAAATTCACGACCAAGAGTATAAGATTCTATTTATTGCATAACAGATACGCGTAATTTCATAGGGAAAAAACTTATTTTCCGTTAGCGCCATGGTAATTCCCATTACAATGGTGCGGAGCTAACGCCATTACTCTTAATTGAGTCACTTTCAGCTAAGGTGTAACAGGAAAAGCCAACGAAACCATAATGTCATAAATTATTCCCTTGTGAAGAAAATACCCAATTTTTAGTTTAAGGATTATCTGGATTTGGCGTGTTCGAGAAGAACAATGATGCTCGGCAGATGCCAGCGGACATGGAGCTGCAAATTTATGCACGCAGTTACAATATTCTATCACTAGATGGCACACCTGGATCAGTTATTGAATATTTACAAGCAAGCCGAGCTCGAGCACGGTTTTGAACGGGTGGGCAATTCTGGTGGTAAACGCTGTTGATTGATCAGATGACTGGTGGTTGGAGCCATTGGGTATTCAGTTGGATTTTTGCTCAAAATGTCTCCAATGTATCAATGATTGGGCTCTTCAGGTTAGAACTAGTCCTGTTTTTGTGTACAATGCATTTCTTAAGCCTAGTTTGACAATGTTCTGGTGGAACTAAGCACTTCACTCGCAGATTAGAATCGTCTGTCAAATATAACGCGCACAAGCCACCATCATATTATGGTGAAGCTGGTTTTCGGGTGTTTGTATCTAGTCCCTGCCTATATATTGTTCTCCATGAATGTGATATGATCTATGTCATTGCCTATAGCTGTACTTACCAAGAATCTGGACAATTAAGTCACATGGATAATTGACGATGTGAACTGATCCGGCCCTCACACACTTTTGAGACTAAATGGGATTGAGTAATATTGCATCCACTTCTAGCTGTACTTGCTGTTTCTTTGAATTGAATTGTAAATTAATAAACACAGGTCTTGTGTTAAACTGTCAATTTCTGGCTGTGCAAGTTCCAGTGGGTCTGGCCACAATTTCTGAATTGTGGAAACGTAGGCCTCATGTACACTGTATTTACACTTATCTGCCAACAAGTTTACAACATATGTTATAGCAGATGGAGGATATGCCTGGTACAAATAAAGGGCTTGGGGGCAGAGTCACTGGTAGGGAGTCTCGTGAAAAGGCACTAGGGGCCACATTACAGTGGTTAATGGAATATACTGAAAATCAGGAAAGAAAGCGCAAAGAACGAGCTGAGGCAGTTGAACGGAGGCATCAGGAGAAAATGGCTAGACTTGATCGCCTCTTGGACATTCTTGAAAAGTGAACGCTAATCACAGACAGTTTCTATTTGTCATTTATTACAAAGCTATAATTGTATGAAAAATAGTGCAAACGTTTGGAATATATTTCATTGATGTAAATGAAGCAAGGGCATGTGTAATATTGCATTACCAAGATTCCGTTAAAAACGTGTCCTTTCCTGAACAAGCAATTGTGTTGGAATGCAAATACACACAAAAGATTTGTGAGCACTACACTTGAGCATTCTTCAATTTTAATCATTAGAATACTAATTATACAACCAATGTACAACCAAGAATACATGAAAGATGTATCATAATGTGTTAAACAGCATTGTCCTTTCCTGAACGACTTGTTTAACATGATGTTTAATTTGATCAATTTGGTTACTGACATCTAAGTTTTGACTTGTAAGAAAAGGCAAGTACATTTGTCACATAAAAAAGCCGCCAGACACCAAGGATTTTTGGTCAACTACAGTTACTGCCTATTTGTTGGATAAATCTCAAAATAATGTTATACTACTCGTGGTTACACAGCCATCTGAGCCCATTTGGTGTACTTTGAATCATTTTGGCGGTTTTGTAAGGGCTGTACATTATAATACTGCATTATAAAGTTAACATACTTGATTTTCAATATGTTTTAACAAGTACCAACTGCTGTCACTTGGCATGTTCAGGAAAGGACACTCTGTTTAACATTACTGTTGAATGTTTGATGGCATTTTTTTTTTCATAGTTATCGCTCATTCTAAGGCATGTATATTCATTATACACTATTGCAGACATGACGACTATTATCATCCCATTGTGCTGTATATTGTGATATAATGACCTACTAATTGTAGTAAAGTAAGCAAAATTTCACAAATTTTCTTCCAAAAGAGGGTAGATTATAAAAAATAAGGACATTGATAAGGTCCGAAATGTATATTTTTGAGATCTGGTATGTCTATGTTACAAAATAAGCTAGTAAATTTGTTTGAAAACTATATTTCAATTTTTAATCAATGTGAGACTATTATGCAACTTTTCCTGTAAAACTGCCCATAAACTATTCCAAACAACCCCCTATAGGCCTACACACCCACTTAGCTTACCATACCTGGCCATCCAACGTAGGCGTTATTGATGAGCAATAGGTTGTCAACAACAAGCTGAAGTTGCATCGAAGGGAATTTTTCTGTTGACGTAATCCTGATTCCCTCCAGGCAGGTTCACCAGACGAATGTGTGATCCGTCGATGGCTCCAACGATGCCGTCCAGTCCTCCTGACATCTTTCGAAATCCTTCAGCGATAGCAGCCCGTCTCCGTTCACTCGGCCATTTAATGTATTGACCAGATTGCCGGCTGATTTTCTTGGCGACTTTCGTGGCAATCTTGTGAACTGTGCTCTCTGAAATGCCGAAGAGCACAGCCTCTTCCCTGATGGAATCCTGATTTGCCACATAGGAAAGGAAAACCAACAGCTATTTTTGGGGAGGCACAATGTTCTTTCCTTCAGGGGCAAGTGGCAACAGGGCAGTGTTCAGTCTATCGACCATAAACATGAAAGTTGATGTTGAAAGACGGAAATGGCTACGGAACTCCTTTACGTTCATGTCTTCCACTTTCTCATCAAATCTAACACGCTTCCTTTCCCACCGTAGACCAACTGCCCCTATCCCTACTATAACCTCCATGCCTAATTCATCATCCGACTCCTCTTCCTCCTCATCATCCGTTGTTGAAAACACTTCAAATAAATTAAGCTTGAAAGCTATGTCATTTATCATGTCATTCCTCCTCATCATTTGTCATGTTTGTATTTACCGCCGCCATCATCATTGCAGACGTGTACCCATGGTTACCGTTCCCGACTGTTCCGGCATATTCGAATCCCGACCTGTTCGGGAACAGTGAAGAACAGGGATTCGAATACAGCCCATGTGTATCTTGGCCCCGCCCAGTTCTTCACCCTCTGTCCCTGCATGTCGGTTTGGCCACACCCTTCTGATTCAATTATTAGCCTCTGCCACTCCTGCTCACCCGAAGCTCATTTTCCCCTCATCTGCCTGGTTTCTTCTCTGCAGTTTAAGTTCCAATATTTAAGGTATTCTATGTGAGATCCTGCCAGTTATTTCCATGTTCTTTTTAGCCAGTTTTTAATTTCCTATTCTGATTTCCAGTTTTTGAGGACTGTGCCCGTTTATTGATCTGCACTTTGTCTGAAGCTGTTGCAATTGTTCCCCCGTATTGCATTTTGGATTTTTTAATTTTGATATGGCCAGCCTTTTATACTCCATTGTATTTTTAGATTGTGACATCTTGAATAAATATCCCAGGAGTTATTCCTCTGGTCTGCTCTTGAGTCCTTCTACCCCACCTGACAGTTCCAAGTGTCATAGTCATGATTTTTTGGCAGATGATTTACACACTAAAACAAATCCTGATGCCAGCCATGTTAGTTTTTTTCAGTATTGAAGCAAGTCCGGTTTAAATGCCAGGAGTCATTGTTGGGACAGTAGTAACAGATGTTTCTTTCAACCCTCTACAGAAATGAGCCTGTCACAGCTGTGACAATGAACAATAAAAAAGAATTTATGTAGTGATACAGCATATAAAATGTTATTTTACACTGTTATGTCAATTGTAATGTCCCACTGATAACCAGGTGAACATCATGACAGTATTTTGACAAGGTAACAAGTTAATAATTTTGAACATGGTCACTGTTGCCTAAGTGAACACCCTGCATGCATTTCATTTTTTTAAACTACAAAAATGGACCAAAGAAGTTTCTTAAATATAGCTGATAATGCTAGTCATAAAATGCTTTATAAATGTCCACGAAATAAATAATTGAGCGCCTTAATGAAAGTAAGAAAAGTCAATTAAGCTGCGTGTGTACCTTCCTCTTCTGCTTAGACCTATACCAGAGTCACAACGCAGGGTTGCAGTAATGGTATAAATCTGAGCCGGCCTCTTTTGATGGATATCCGCTCTTAGTATCACACCTACTTGCCGCTATGGCATCGCGCATGCTTATTTGTATATTACACATGATAGGAAAAATTCGGCCCAGTATCTTCTTAGGTTTGATGTTAAAGCTGTAGTACGTAACTTTTACATGTCCGTAAATGTCCGTTTCATCCAAGCCATTACTAGAGGAGATGACACAATGCTGATTAAGCCGATCGGCTCCTCTAACATCTCGCTGTATTTTTCAGTATTTGTTGTTTTGTATTGCGTGTCGACCGGCGACAGTCCTGCGCTGGCACACAAGAAATGACGCGTTTTATTTCAAAACAAGAAGGGAGGGGGAGGAAGAGCGGAGAGTCTCCTAGCAAGAGAGCTCTGGACCCCACGTGACTTGTTTTGTTTGGACCGCCATTTTGGCAATAAAATGGCCAGCGCCGCAGATTTAAAGCCTTCTGAGTTCACAACTCACCTTAATTCGAACGACGTTGGACTTTATGTCGAAAAACTAAATCGGTTGAATATTACGGACTCGGAGATTTATGGAATAATTTGTGAGTACTTGCATTTGCATAGTTACCACAGAACAGTAGAACAGTGCCGTGACAAACTAAAGAAACTGCGGCTGCAATATTTCAAAGTGGAGGACACAGTGTGTGAAAGTCTGGCAGCTCAAGTTATGAGAAAGATAAATTTTCGTGGTATAGGCAGTGGACAGCATAATCGGCCAAAAACGCTATGGCGAAAGTATTCCATTTTCAACCTCCATCAACTGTTGCGGCTAAGGTCATGTATCATTATGATAAACTACCACCATGATACTAACCAAAATAACACAAGCATTATAACAGTGCGAACACTGTCATCAGTCGTCATCAGCCTTCGGCGGTGTGATCCGGTGCTGCATCCTTCTTATTCAAGTGGGTCGAATTTGCTATCTACCTATGGCTGCTGTGGTGAGTATAGCGCTGTCTCTACTCTATAGGATTCAGGGAAAGCTAGAATCCACCCCATATAGACACATTTGTAGAACGGGTCGACATACCCAAGTGTAGACCGGAGACTGTAGAAATCCGATGGGGCTGAGTTTAGAGGGAAACATGGACAGTGAGGAGCAGCTAAAAGTGGACCAACAGCTTATGGACTGCTTCGGTGTGTACTATAAGGACCTGCTGGTCCGTGTGCAGAACTGTGGTGTGTCGTTAGCGTGGAGTAACGAACAGCTTCTGCACTGGTATATGACGGAGGGGCGAAAGCTGTAGGCTAAACGGTCTTTTCGGAAATTGCCCGTGGTAATGGTTTACTTATTGCACCGGAATGACCAGCTTTTGCTTGCGGAAATGGGCGCATTATGGATAGTACGCAACAGCTAGAGAGCTCTGGTTATGTTACGAACATAATACAGGTTTTACAGACCGTAAGTTCTGTTAGCGTGAACAGTTGCTTATGTGGAGCTAGCGAATCGATAACACGGGCATACCTCATATGGAAGTGCCAGCTGTATTGTTCTAATTACGCAAAATTCCTCTAGGGGGCAACAGAAGTTTCGCACTATAGCTTTAACTGCATCTACATTCCAGAGGAATCTGTTTTTCAAATACTTCCATTTACTTGATACTTCAGGTACTTGACATGAAATGCATAAGCAAACAGTTAGTCTTATTTCTTTGTATGCGAGATTTTCATTAAACCCCAGATTCAACCTATCAACAATCTTGGATCACTGCTGTTGCCACCTATAAGCCAAGGCAGAATTTTCAGAGAATTTATTTGAGACTGGATATCACTGGGTGAAATTTATTGAAAATATCTTTTACACAACAAGAACCGTGTCACTTGAATAGCACAAAGACTGCCCAATCTGCATTTTGAAAACTAAGTCCGGAGTTCTGCCTTTATTGAATTCACTAATTCAGTTCAAAAGAGCAGTCTCATTCAAAGTATTTGTTCATTGTACTGAGTGTCTGACAAATAATGCTTTTTCTCTCTCCTGTCTGGCTGTTGTGAAATTAACAGCTGTAAATGAAATTTTTATGAGTTGTATTATTATTACGAGTGCAGATCCCATTCAAAGTGTGTCTGCTCAGAGCAGGTCAATTGCTTGGCCTCTTGTATTGCTGCTGCTCTTTCTTGGGGGAAGTGTTCTTCCTCGGATCATCAGTAATACATCTGCACGGGGTGAAATTGATCAGATGAATGTTGTAGTGAAAATCAAAGAACAGACATTCATACTGTTGACAAAGACTCCCTCTATTGTAGCTAGATTATAATCCAGGCAGCCACTCTTATCTGAGAAGACCAAAGCAACTTGGACAGCTGAATATTTACACATGATCTCATGATAATATCCATTTGAAAACAGAACAACTTTGCGAAAGGCCAAAATACAGAAATACTGTACCTCATCGCAAAAATTTATGCTGTTTCTGAGTAAAAGATTTGAGCAGCTTCATTTGGGAGAATGCACAAATAAACTTTAAAAATACAGTTCTCATGTTGGCACCTACTGTACCATGGTGCAGCTATGATAACATGACACTTAACAAAATAAAGATAAATCAAAAACCAACTATACTGAAACAGTGAAAACGCAACGCCTAATTTTTTAAATTGTAGCTGATTTTTTGAAGCCATCAAAATTACCACAGAAGAAATATAGTGGCATGAAGGTTAAAAGCTGGAATTTGTGCAAGTCCAGGTTCGAACCCAGTTTGTGTGTCTGTCAGGGGATCACTTCTCCAAAACGCTACTTTGTCATGTCATTAGCAGCAGGTTGAATGCATCACTTGAAAGACATGCATGTGCAAAGCAAAACACTGGACGTATAAAAGGCACACTGATTCATCCCCATCAGCATCAATGTCAGGATGCCACGGCTTACAGAACAGCAGAAGGAGCGAGCTTTGGGGATGCTGCTTGTAGGAACATCTCAAAGGGAGGTTGCCGGCCGGTTCAGGGCCAGTTCATCCGCCATCAACAGACTGGCGCATTGCTACTAACAGACAGGAAGCATTCCCAACCTCCCCTGACCAGGACAACTTCTGGTTACGACGGCACGTCAGGACTGACACATCCGGCGGATTTATCAGAGGAACCGGTTCCAAACAGCAGCGGTCATGGCTCGGAACACGATAGGACGCCACGGACGCCCCATTCATGCCATGACTGTGATTTGACAACTGCAAGCTGTGGGGTTAAGGTGCCGGAGACTGTATCGAGGCAACATCATGACACAAAATTACAGAAACAACAGACTCCAGTTTGCTGGACGTCGTCATCTTCAGCCGCCACGAGTCTTCCACCGTTGGGTTTTTTCAGACGATTCGAGGATCTGCATATCATTTGCTGACGGCTGACAACCGGCGTACAGGATGCAATATGAATGTCATCAAGACAGGTGTGTTCTGGAGAGAAATTGGTTTGGTCTGGGCTGCCATTAATGTGAGATTTCGGGGTGAAATTGTTGTGATTCTTGGAGGTCTAATGGCACAGCAATATGTGGATGACATTTTAAGACCAGTCCTCAAACCACTATTGAGCAACCATGGACAACAACGATTACCGTTCACGTTCCAACACGACAACACCCGTCCCCATTAGGGGTGGGACTTGTAAACGTGTACACGTGTACACGGTTAGTCAATCATAAACATTTCTAAAAAAAAACACTAACCGCGTACACGGCAGTCATCGGCTGCGTCCGAAAAGTTTTAAAAAATTAAGTCCTATCATCTAATTCCTAACCACTTTTCTTTAACCTGTGTAAAACGTCATGAGGTGAAGGAAGAGTGTAAAGGGGACTCTTTTACAGCGTAGGAAGAGGACAGCGCTAATAAGAGAATCCGAATGCACTTACACTAGGCACAGTGATCACCCGCCTGCATCATGTTTGTTAGTTTTTGTGATTGGCCGGAAGGACGGTCATCGCAGAACTGCGGGATAGCATTTCCTCCTTTCTTTTCGAAAAGGATGCTTCAGTGTCCCCTATGCTAAAGGTGATAAATTAAGAAGCATTGAAGCACCTTTCCTTTACATTTAAAGAATCCGAACACGCTTATCTTGACTCAGACCCGGCGACAGACACGAATTCGTGGACAGGCACTAAATATACTCGGAGGGGCATTATGATTTTTCGACATTATGAGTAAAATCATAGTGAAAAGCCATTGTTTTTTTTCACTTTTTGAAGGATACTTATAAAATAAAGCTTAATTTCATTCATTGTCAGTAGCGGAATTATTTTGTAACAAGCATTCTTGCATGGCATTGTCTGCGGTGCTGAACGGGACGCCTGCTGAAATCCTATGCGGAAAGGTAGCTAAAAGACTAGTTTCTTTTGCTGCTTAAAAACACTGACTCGCACAAAAACAAAGACTGAAATGGATATATCTTCAGAGGGTCTCTCTCCATTTATGTAACTCTGCTGAACGACGTAGGCAAAAGCATCCGCACAGCAGAGAAAACACTTAAAATTGCAACAAGGGGCCGGCCGATGGCAGCAGCCTGCTGCATACCATAAATTACCACTAGCTATGAGATCCATTCACATAAAATACACAACACAACAGCCGTATCAAACCATAAACCTAAGCTATATGCTCGTCACAAGACATTGAAACAAACGCAAAAATATACTCAAAATAATTAGGCTAAGCTTTGACATTTGCAGTAATACAAAAGTCCACATTATAGCCTATCGAATCGTGTTTTGCACCCAGAAGCAACATTGTAATAAAACAGTTCAGTTCATAAGAACACTGTAAAATTCAAAATTACAGACTACAGGCTAGGCCTATATGTAGGCTAACAGTAAGGCTACCAGACTCCTTTTCTTGACTCGGCTCGCTCGAAGTCCGCATCTGCGGACAGACAGACAGACAGAGGAATGGGGGCGCAGTGAGGTCAGGTTTCTAATGTTTTACAAAACCTAGCCGGGACTCTAAAAAATAAATAAAGTAGTCAAATGGCGACTTACCACTGGTCATGCATCATGAGGTGGGGGGAATTTGCGTCACAGGGTCAATAATGACCAGAAAAATGGCATGGGTGGTTTATTTTTTTCAATATTAACCCTTGTACAGCCGTTTATAAGATGAACTTTTAATAGAAAATGCATTACGGCCAGAACACTTTTTGCCGTTTTCTCCAAAGTGACCATTTTTTTTCAAAACCTCATAAAATCCTTAATATTGGTCAAAACAAGACCTGGTTTGGATCAAAATGATCCTCAGATAAAATGCTATTCAATAAACTAAAAAGAAATTCTGTTTGATTTATACTATGTATTCAAAAATTTGATGGAAATACAGGATTTTTATTACGATGAAGTTGGTGGTTTTTGAGAAAGCGAGACATCTTTCTCATAAAATTTGGATGATGGGTGCATCAAAACTACACACAAATGTTTACTGACTTATAAGAACTGCTCACATGATAGATTACTGGTCCTAGAATACTAATAATTAGGTTCTCATACAAACAGTACACAGTATGTCTTCATGATCAGAATTCGAGAGACTGTATGTATGCGGTAGCTTCTCATGGCTTTTCAGTTCAACTCCTACATACAAGATGCAATCTTTGTGCACAATTGCCAGTTTCTTCTCTCTTTTGTACAAGTGACTGCCCTTAGTAGCCTTTTGGAATTTGTAAAAGTTACCCAAAATTACTTCAGACCCCTTAGGATATGATTAGCCATAGCCAGACTTCATACTTTCGTCAAGCATTATAACTCCATCTGAAGTAGCGACGAGCAAGTAGTAGTCATCCAAAGACTGGGCCGATGGCATAATAGCCACAACTGTACCCTTACAAATGAATGACAAGAGATCTTCACCACCCTCTGAAACATTCATGCCATCTGTTTCATTAACAACATCCTCTACTTCAAGTTCACCCCTCGAACCATCTGAGAAGGGAACCTTCTTAAAAGCATTGACATATTCTCGATTTTCACAGGCACTGTAATCCTCAGTAATACAGGGAGTGCAGTAACATGACAATTCCCTTGATTTTACCACCCCATCTACACCTACTGAAATCAAGGAATGAAGTTTCCTAGTCAAAATGCTTGTCAAAATGATGATTTTTGTTTATGGTTAATTCATTTACAATGCTGAAAGGGCCTAACATTATTCATTTAGTTGTGATTTTATGCCTATCTGATGTAGGCCGTAATTTTGTAGTGGAGTAACCTACAAATTCACTGTTACCATCTATTGATTTAATAAACATATCTGGCTGATAACTGCATTAATGGATGTGTGAACTGTGTCATTGGAATGGTGACAGTGCCCTCTAACGGTTGTATAGCGGTCAAAATCCACAAACTCTGGAGACACGTGTACACGCAATTAAATGGTGTGTGTACACGTGTAGAATTTTTTGTACACGTTCCCACGCCTAGTCCCCATACTCTGTGCCTCACCAGAGACTTTCTCTAATGAGCAGGGATCGATGTTCTCCCGTGGCCATCCATTTAACCCGATCTTAACTCCATTGAACACATGTAGGATGAACTGGGTCGTTGTGTGTGCCAGCGTCAATGTCAATCACGCATTGTCACCGAGTTGACAGTAGCACTACAGGAGGAGTGGAGGAACATACCCCAAGCAACTGTGCAATGTTAGTGTGAATCAATGCCTCACCGTTTACGCACGTGTGCAAGCACAGGGAGGACACACTCGCTACTGACAGTTTGTGGAGGGTCTGTGCATTCACAATGGCATATCGGAAACATTTGATGAGGTACTGGGATGAAACTATACAGAGTTATGGACAATTAAATTCTTTTTATATTCGCATTAAAATTGAATCGAAAAACATTGGTTGTTTCTACTTCTTGGTTATTAAATATGGGTGTTGCGTTTTCACCTTGTGTCAGTATACTATTCAAGTACAAACCCCAATTTCAATGAAATTGGGACATTGCGTAAAAGGTGAATAAAAACAGAATACAATGATTTGCAAATCCTTTTCGACTTATATTCAATTGAGTACACTGCAAAGACAAGATATTTAATGTTCAAACTGATAAACTTTGTTTTTTTAAAAAACATTCACTCATTTTGAATTCGATGCCTGCAACACGTTCCAAAAAGCTGTTTACATGTTCACCACTGTGTTACATCACCTTTCCTTTTAACAACACTCAAAAAGCATTTGGGTACTGAGGACACTAATTGTAGAGGCTTTGTAGGTGGAATTCTTTACCATTGTTGCTTGATGTACAACTGCAGTTGCTCAACAGTCTCCGTTGTCGTATTTTGTGCTTCATAATGCGCCACACATTTTCAATGGGGCACAGGTCTGGACTGCAGGCAGGCCAGTCTATTACACACACTCTTTTACTACAAAGCCACGCTGTTGTAACACGTGCAGAATGTCGCTTGGCATTGTCTTGCTGAAATGAGCAGGGACGTCCCTGAAAAAGATGTCACTTGGATGGCAGCATATGTCGCTCTAAAATCTGTATGTTCCTTTCAGCATTAATGGTGCCTTCACAGATGTGCAAGTAACCCGTGCCATGGGCACTAACAAATCCCCATACCATCACAGATGCTGGCTTTTGAACTTTGCGCTGATAACAATCTGGATGGTCCTTTTCCTCTGTAGCCCGGAGGATACGACCTTCATGATTTCCAAAAACAATTTGAAATGCGGACTCATCAGACCACAGCACACTTTTTCACTTTGCATCAGTCCATCTCAGATGAGCTTGGGCCCAGAGAGGCTGGCAGTGTTTCTGGGTGTTGTTGATACATCGCTCTTGCTTTGCATGGTAGAGTTTCAACTTGCACTTGTAGATGTGGTGACAAACTGTGTTAACTGACAATGGTTTTACGAAGTGTTCCTGAGCACACATGGTAATATCCTTTAGAGAATGATGTTGGTTTTCAATGCAGTGCCGCCTGAGGGACAGACGGCCACGGGCATTCAATGTTAGTTTTCTGCCTTGCTGCTTACGTGTAGCGATTTCTACGGATTCTCTGAATCTTTTGATGATATTATGCACTGTAGATGATAAAATTCCTAAATTCCTTGCAAATGCACATTGAGAAATGTTGTCCTTAAACTGTTGGACTATTTCCTCACGCAGTTGTTCACAAAGTGGTGAACCTCGCCCCATCCTTGCTTGTGAACGACTGAGCCTTTTGGGGATGCTCCTTTCATACCTAATCATGACACTCTCCTGTTTCTGATTAACCTGTTCACCTGTGGAATGTTCCAAACAGGTGTTTTTTTCAGCATTCCTCAACTTTCCCAGTCTTTTGTTGCCCTTGTCCCAGCTTTTTTTTTAACGTGTTGCAGGCATCAAGAGTGAATATTTCCAAAAAACAATTAAGTTTATCAATTTGAACATTAAATATCTTGTCTTTGTAGTGTCCTAAACTGAATATAGGTCGAAAAGGATTAGTAAATCATAGTATTCTGTTTTTATTTACGTTTTACACTACGTCCCAACTTCATTGGAATTGGGCTTTGTACGTTGTGTAATGATACTCCTTCTCAGCTTCCTTCAGTGGAACGGGTTTTCTACCGAGCGCATATTCTGTGCCACTTATTTCCCCCTTCACTTGTCTCTCTTATGGCACAGTCCATGCCCTCACTGAAAATCTAATTTTGGCCTTTGTCCCGTCTCCGGCATCTTATCATGTTCATTTATAGTGCGCTTCATTTTTCCCTCTCTTCACTTTTCTTTTCAGCCATGCTTTCCTTGTTCTTTTGCTGCCTGTTTCCTCGATTCCATTTCATCTACGGTGGATATAAAAATTTCAAGATTCCTGTTCAAATATATACCTATATCTATATACCTACCTATACCTCCCTCCCTCACCAGGAAGTTTCCCTTTGTCTGTGCGTGCGCGCACGTGTGTGTGTGTGTGTGTGTATCAGTATGTGTGAGTTCGCGTGTCTGTGTGCTTGAACCTGATAGAGAGGGAGAGAGACACTTTTGCATTGTGTGTGAATGTTTGTGTGATATGCACAGACACATGCACATGTGCACTTGCATGTGTGTAATAACGGTGAGCAACTTCATTCTGGACTATTGTGGCTGACGATTATTGCATCATCAATAATGTATACATGATAAAAATATTAAAATTGTCTGTAACGTGACAGGGTGGCAAACAATAGCGTAGTAACTCATGCTTTTATGTCCTAGAAACTAGCAAGTTTCACTGTCCCAGTTTATCTTATTTTTTTGTTCCATTTTACCTAATACATTCTGGTTAAACAGGACGGTCACTTAAAACCCTTTGCGATAATGCAACTCTCTAAACCATTTTTGGTGTTATACCTTTATTGTATTGGCTGCAGTACTTTTACAACCAAAAAGAGAAAATAAACATGCCAAATAGCTTACCTGACAAGTTCAAGGACCTGAGATTTATTGAATGTTTGGTCTGTCCATTCTGATTATCTCAGACCAATCAAAATGATTGTTTCAATTAAAGGACGTTTGGAGCAACAATGTAATAACTTGTTTGGTGACTGACTTAGTATTTAAAGAGCCTAAGATATAATACCTTATTTGTCCCATTTACCTGATGCCCAAAATCACCTGACTTTGCTCAACTTGATGCACAGCATAATTACATTCCGAAGGAGTGCAAAAACAACCTGAAAAGCAGACTCTGCAGTGGATATCTACTGCTGTTTGCAAGAGTTTTAGAGAAAAGAATATCCTTAATAAGACATGCATAAATGACAGTAATAAGAATAATAAGGGCGACTATTGTAAAATGCTTGCTAAGGTTAAAAAAGAGCTGAGGGAAGCTAAAAGACTCTTTGAAAGGCAAATTGCAGAGGATGTGTAAATTAATCCAAAGTGGTTGGTTTAATACCGTTGTTGAAAAAGGAAAGTAATGGAAGTGGTATTTGTCTTAAGAATGAAGAAGCATTACTGTTGTCAGAATAAGGACATTGCTGATACCTTAAATCAGGGATCCTCTAATCTGCCCCTCAAATCCAAATCCAGCCTTGGTTTTCTTTATTCCCAGGTAATCAACTGAACCATTAGCACTACCGATCAGCCAGACTGATATCGCAAAGGACTTTTAAGAAATAGGTGTGTGGAATGCCAGGTTTTAGCCCTTGAGGACTTTGATGTGAGAAACAGTGCCTTAAATAGTTACTTTGTTGAATTTTACTGGGGAGCCTATTTCTAATTGGCCTGAAGGCATTTCCAATGCTTAAAATTTTTTTTTTGCAGATATTGAGATTGGGGATAATGCCATACATGATAAACTGCATGAATTAAAGATGACATATACCCATATGTACTCAAGGGAACTAGGTGAGATCATCTCTAAACCACTTACAGATATTTTTACATTAAAATGATTAGAAGCTACGAAATTTTATAGCAATGTATAATAAAGACCATAACCACAGGCCTGTCAGTTTAACTTGCATTCCATTTGAAATACTGAACTCTATCATTAAAACAATTAAGAATTATTTCTTGGAAGTAATGACATTCTGAGGAATGGCCAACATGGTTTCCTAAAGGAAAGGTCATGCCTGATAAACCTTTTGAAATTCTTTGAAGAGGCGACTAAGACTTATGATTAGGACCGGGCCTATACTTGGACTTCCAGAAAGTACTCAAGAAGATACTGCATGAAAGACTAATTATTTAAAATAAGGACCAAAGGAATTATAGCGGGCATTTAGAATGGATTCAGCACTGGGTACAGGATAGACACAGAGAGTAGTGGTTACAGGAATCTCATCCTAGCTAAGCACTGTGGGAAGTGGATTCCTTCAGGAATCGGTGCTGGGACTTTTTTCATACTAAATTGTGAGGTTTGGTTATGGTTTGAAGTCTGCCAAAGTGATAGAGGATGATTAAGATCCAGATGTAGGCAGAATCATAAGGCACAAAATTCAATATGAATATGATTGAAGTTCTTCATGTGGGGAATAAAAGCATTAGACATGAATACTTTATGGGAGGTTCAGCATTGAAATATGCTCTATTTGAAAAGGACTTGGGAGTAATTGCAGACCAAAGCTGTTGAGTTTTGCCACTGAGCTGCAGCATTTGTTGGTCCAATTGCTTCATAGGTTTATGTCTTGTCTATAGCTGTCTGTTTTGTCCTCTCTGTCTGTACCTACATGTTTTACAGTCTGTATTTATGTATATTTATATCAGCCCCCCAACCACAACAACTTCAAGATAACTTGATTTTAGAGGCTGCTTAACAGAGTCGTGCAAATCCTTTGATAAGCTTAAAAATTTTAGTGAAACCGAGATTTAATTTTTAAGTGCGATGAATGCTCTATCAATCATAGTTAGCCAACAACTTAGTTAACTTATGAGCAAACTAGAGACTGGCCTTAATAAACTACTTAGTTTACCACACTGTGTTTTATTTTGTGATGCACCAAACTGAAAATAGCTTTGGACATGGACACATTTAACAGAAATCACGGGTTTCCATTCACTAGAAGGGCAGGCTCTCCAACCAGATATGTAACAGACATGGACTTCCGCCCAAGGAAGCCAATGGCGGATCACAGCTTGCAGTGGCGGGCGTTTTGAAGAGCTCATTCTTCTTTTACCAATCAAGAAGGATGATAGGAACACCAAAACTTAATTGTTTCACTGCATAATTATTGCTACAGGCGTAAATCTCAAAATGTTTCTCTTCCCCTTTAAAGTGGTTTTAGTTCAGGAATGTCTAAGTGGCATCTCCAAATTGGCAATTTGGGCATCTTTTTGGGCATTGTGTGCCATTCGAGATTTCTCAGGTACCAAACTGTAAACCTCATTTAATTTCACTTATTTGTCGCTAAAGGCATACATTCCATCTAAATGCATCCAAATAGGCCATCTGGCCATATCACTACAAGCATACATTGCATCTACGTAATTACAACCATTTTTTCTTTTAATTTTCCTGTATAAATTTTCCCATTCAAAGAAAATAAATACAAAGTAAATGAAGTTTGACTCCACTGCAGCAGATTTATTTTCAATAAAGCATTCAAATTAAAAAAATAATCAATACAAGGATAAGGTGAAAATGGTAAAAAGTAAAAACAATAAACACCCCAGCAATTGTTTATACAAGAACTATGCCCCTGCTGCTCAAATAGGCCACAAGCACTACCGTGATTTGAACCTGGGTCTCCCGCATCAGAGCACAGCACCAAAACCACTAAGCTAGCTGAATGGACAGTGGCTACGCCGCCTCATTGCAAATTTGAACACGTCGTGCACCCTGATTCAGTGTTTGTATTGCTGCACTCTTTCAGTACTTGCGTGTAATGACACGTGGATTCTTTTGAAAGACTACTCAAAAACGATGGTTGAATATTTAGTGGACAATCATAGCGAAAATATCAAACAGAAAGCAACTCCATATCTGCACTCATTGCTGTGCTCTTTTAGTCTTTGTGCATATGTCGCCTGGCAGCCAGAACGCAGAAAATGTAAAAACAGCAATCATAACAAACGCCTTGGCAACTACAAATACAAAAACTGTTTGCAATGGTGTATGCTAAACTAGTCAGCTAACAACCTGTGAAAACAACTTTGATGATGTCTATAGCATATCTACCAAATAGTTATAGGGAAATAACTAGAAGTAAACCAGTTTGGGGTTTATATTTTTGCGCAATGTGCGTACATGAGCATCATGGCACATGGACTCTTAGTTAGACGCACCAGGAACGCAAGACTCAATCTCAGGTTAGGTTTGTGTGATTTCAGTAGTTGAGGGGTCGTTGGAAACATCAGAGCCCGTAGAATCAAATGGCCACCCCCAAAATCAAAATGACAGCATCACAAGTCAATCATAGAGCAGGCAATACATTGCGTGCAAGCAGAATGCTCAGAGCCTGACATCATTGGAAGCAGTGCCACGGACACAAACGTGCGGAGACTAGCAGATCCAATTTCAATATAACACAGACACACTGGACTAACAATAGACAGAACAGATTTACTCCAGTTTTTTATTACAAAATAGCAAAGGTAAGAAAAATTTTTTGCTCATCGCTGTAGAATGTAAAGTGTATTCCAGCTGCTCTTTGATTTTGGGGTCGGATTAAAATGGAAAGGCCGGGGCGCCCCGGTGGTTCATCGGTCTGGGCGCGCGCCGTGGAGGCAGTGGTCTTCCTGCGGCGACCCGGTTCGGCTCCGGCTCAGGTCATTTGTCGCGTGTGTTCCCCCATTCTTCTCCCCGGCTTTCCTGTCTCTCTCTACTGTGTGGCTGTCAAAGTGAAGGAGAAAATCCCCAAAAAAAAATGGAAAGGCCGATATCATTGGATTATGTTGACTTTCCTCTTTCATTTCATGTATCGTTTCTATGTATAGCATAAACTCAGTAGAAACGCTAGTGATCAACTACTGATATTATTTTATCCTATGTTTTGCTACATGCTTATTTACTTGCTTGGTGCTTGAATTTTGTTCGGTTGAGGTAAAAACGGCCATCATGACTTTTTCACAGAGTTTCTTCCCTTTAAGTCAGTATGTCGCATGACGATGTTGCTATGAGAAAACATGCTGTATTTATGATGTTTATTGATTGCCCCCGGTACTGGGGGCATTCCGGCTTAAGTGGGGAAAAACTGCAAAAACACTGGGACTGTTGGAACAGGAGAGGAGCGAATTAATGACACACAAGGGTTGTGACAGGCAGTGTGTGTGCATTCCGTTTGCAATTGTTTATGAGCTCTTCGTAGGTATGAACCCAAAAGTCAATGTTAAGACAAACAATTCTGATCCCAAATCATATAAATGCTATTAAAACTGATTTCTGCCCTGTTTTTATGTCACAAAGACCCAATGGAGCATTCAAATTTGAGGGACAAAATTTTTGAGACATCCTGAATGTGCTGTGAAAATAAACTAAGATGCATACAGTATATTGCTCTGAACATTATACTGAGTGGGGATAGTAAGTATGCCCCTGCCTTGCAAACAATCATGGTAATAACACGGTAATCACTGTGATTGACAATATTGCTCACTATTTGTTTATGCTTTTAGATGTTTTCAGAAGCATTTGAGGTTCTCACTGCACAGTGGCAGTAAATTACCTAACCTGCTTCTTCCTGGTTTCAAATACAGTCTGCGATGACCATGTGACACTACATTGCCCATCAATTTACACCAGTTTGCCTTTTATCACCTCTGTCCAACAGCTCTGCATCCAGCGAAAAGTACACCAAGCTTTGCAGTTAACTATGAAGCCAGTTGTTTTGTAACTGTGATGGATTTTAAAGGCTCTAAGTCTCAGGGTGCATTTATCCTTGGATAGATTTGGCAAACATGAGGGCTTACATAACCATCATGACAAAGAGGGGTCAATTGTGACATTAGAGTGGTTCCAAATGAGACTTTTCCCTTTTACATTTTCAAATCAATGCAATAATTTTCTCTCCACTAGCAATAACCAAAAGGAAAAATGCATAATTTCACATTCAAATTGAAGTGCCACGAAAAATTAATAGAAATTCAGCAACTGTTCCCTTTTACAAACAAACACTGCTTAGGCTCTTGCTATCACAATTGAAATAAAAAATTGGTGTCATTTAAGGAGGTCAAGATGAAATGAGCAGCAAAATGTGGAACTGCATTCTGTGTCACATTTAATGTTGATCTAATTCACTGCACTGTGAAGGGGCAGAGAAAACTGATGCATGATGCAGATTACCATGGAAATGGAAAAGTCTCTTGTTCACTTCTATTTTTTATATATTTTTTTTTGTGCAAAATGTTATTGAATAGCACCGGGGGAAATTTTGTTGCTGGTGCAGATGTAACTGAGATGCCTATATAACCAGCAGAAATTATGCATAAGTATAAACAAGAATCATTTGACTGAGGAAAATGAATGAAGGTAAGGTACAACTGAAACATCTTTTATTGCAGATGGATTGCTTGATTTAATGCAGGACAGTTCGAGCAAACTATGCTTTCCTCTGTTATTTTTTCTCTCATCTATGCTTTGTGCTTCAAATACAAGCACCATCTGGCACAAAATTATTGGCATCCTTGTTAAAAATGAACAAAATGCTGAAAGTTGAAGCTAAAGATGTCCCAGTTCTTCTATAGCTTGACTATTGACCAGACATGTCACTTGTAGCGCACGTTTTTGATGTTCTGGACCAGTTCATATGATAGAACGTACCAGCTCCCACCAATATCCAATGACTTCATGCAGTTATTGAAGAAGATTGGGGCTGCAACAGGTCTATTCACACTAAGCCTGATGCAAATAAATGAATGTACACTACCGCTCAAAAGCTTGGAATCACTTGCAAATTTCTTTGTTTTCCAAAGAAAAATACATTTTCATGCATTTCACAAACATTTTTTTCCATTTCACAAACATTTTTATCCATTTCACAAATGATTAAATTAATCAGATGATTTTCAAAGAATGATCTACATTTTTGCATAGAGGCCTATTATCAGCAACTGTCAGTACTCTGCATCAATCTCCTGGTATGGCTGCTAATCCAAGTTAAGCATTTTATAAGGCTAATTGATTATTAGAAAACCCTTCTGCAAATGTGTTGCACAGCTGAAAACCATTGAACTAATAAGGGAGCGCAAAAGGGAGCATGGCATTCTTGAGGTTGGTTTAGTACCTGAAGCATCAGCAGTTGTTTGTTTGTTTACAGGCTCAAAATGGCCAGAAAGAAAGAACTTCCTTTAGAGACCCGTCAGTCTATTGTTGTGCTTAGAAAAGAAGGCTATTCAATGCGAGAAATTGAAAACTTAAAATCTCTTACCATGCTATCAACTACTCCCTTCAGAGAGCAGCACAAACTGGCACTAACAAGGACAGAAAAAAGGAGTGGGAGGCCCCGATGCACAACTGTGCAAGAAGACAAATATGTGAGAGTGTGTAGTTTAAGACAAAGACGCCTCACAGGTTGTCAACTAGCAGCTGCGCTAAATAGTTCCCGTCAAACACCAGTTTCAGTATCAACAGTGAAGGTGGGTTTTTTTTTTTTGATGAAGGCAAAGTTTGAAGTACATATTCATCATTTTCCATTGAAATCATTATTTCTAACTCAGACAATGTCAGCATGTTCTGTTCATTTGCTATATTTCCTATTCAGACTAATTTCATGCGTGTTTCCATGGAAAACAAGAAAATTTCCAAGTGATCCCAAACTTTTGAGCAGTAGTGTATACACATGCGGATTAATGCACAGGCTTGCCTAGGCTGCAGCTTATGGGTCCCACGTGTACAAGGGCTTTGATTTGGCTGGGTTATTTTTTTATTTATTAAAATTTTCTTCAGAGAAAAAAAATTAATCGTCATTGGCTCATAAGAAAAATTTTAAAAATTAAGCAGCTGATTGGGTAGATGAGGGCCAGGGCCACTTCTACCCCTTGCGGTTAATTTGGTTTTCAGATGACGTTACTGCCAGCCTACTGGAGTGGACAGAATAACGACAAAATTTCAGAGAAAATGTGTAACCAAAGCACAAAACAGAGGAAGCATGCAAGCCACAGTTTTATCGCCATCATAGATTTACTCGTTGCAGAACTGGACTCTCATGCCTACAAAAAACAGACATTGCGATTTTTTCAAACAACATTCCACAAATATGCGCTTTCATGGTAGCCAGTTACTTCACATTTTATCATGGGGATATTGACTATTCTAAACCTGTTCTATGCCCATTATCTGATTAATTATCGGCAATTTATTCACCAAATAATTCTATTATGTAGCATTTAATGATTAAGGTGTGGTAATGATAAGGAGATGTAACAACAAGCTTTGCTTGTGAGAAAGCTCTTTATGGAAGATTAGATGCACAAACTTGTTGTTTCAGGAGCCCCCTTCTGTGATCCAAAAAATGGACTAGTTCCACTGAAACTACAGTGGGCTATATTTAGGGGTGATGGATAAGGAGGAGTTGTGGCTCAGTTAGTCTTTAGCAGACGATATTTTCACAAATACGTTATTAAAACGGCTAATTAAGGACTTAAATAAAGGGTCTGTTTGCTGCAAACAAGCTATTACCAAACAATGTCACAAATGGATTTTTCATCACTATTTTTCATGGTTCATAGCATGGGTGGTATGAAATTATAAGATCTGACTGGCAAGAAAGAAAATGATTTTTTCTGGTTAGAGTAGAAGCATATCTGCTCTTCCTTGTTCATTCATGATAAAGTCTACAATATTAAAACTGCAATTTATCAGGCTTTCATCAGCTGGAATGTATTGGACATCTGCAGTCATATAATCAGCAAGAGTTGTTTGTTTGATTCTCTTGTGTGGTAATTCAGCAAGTAGCGGATCACTTGTGTTAACTATTATATGTTATGCACTTATGTGGGACAATGGGCGTAAGCATACTTCTGATAGGATCACTTTGCCAAAAAAGAAAAGATTTATTGAATGCACACAGGCATACATGCATACATTGGTTTTGGCAAGATGGCTCAGTTCTTAGAAATCTCTGCCCATCCAAACATGGAACCAAAGGCAGGGAGCAGCAACCAACCCCCCCCCAAACAGAACTAACTTCAACTACAGAATGATGAGCAGTTCAGTCACAGCCCGGTGACTTGACACCATTTTTCTTGAAGCTGATACAGGAGAAAAGTGCCATTTGAAATGCTCTATGTGTAGCAGCAGCTGGCACAATTTCTCTTGAAGCCAAATATCCTATACAAAGTGTTCTATGTGTACTGTCAGCCCGGCGGCTGGCACAATTTTTTCTTGGAGGCGAGTGCAATGAGAATGTATTTTAATACACAGGAACAATTAAAACATTCAATCATCTTACACAAGCTTACTTATTAATTTGAGCCTCCAATATGTCCTTGATTCCAAAGCAATGATAATGTTCATAGGTTGATGACATACAACATCCCATGGCCTTAAGTGTAGTAACTAAGGCAACTTAAGTGGCCATTGTTACTGCTGCAATACAAAAGGAGTGAGGAGAGTTTATAGTTTATTAGGATCCCCATTAGCTCTAGCCTAACTGTAGCTATTCTTCCTGGGGTCCGACACATATGCGATAAAAAAAATCACACAAAACAACATGACTACAAAACATGACATCATAAAAACAAAAGTTGAACAAAACACACAGACAGCTCTACCGTGATAGGAATGTCCCTTCAGTCAGTTTTAGATTGTGACATATTTCAAAATATCAGCAGTCCACAAAGCCGAGATTTCCCTTCCATTGATTTCCAGTTAGTGCAGTATTGTACTGCTGAAATACAGACGATGCTTAGTATTGTTGCAGTATATTGTACATTACATAATACATACAGATGTATCTAAATATACATACATACACATATTTACCATCTACAATGCACAACACACAACTCATTGAAAAAGTATATACTTACACTCCAATACATTACCCATACATTCCCACATTTACCAACATTTTCATGTGCATAGCACCCCCACACATCAACCTAACTACTCTCCTGCCTGCCCCCGTAGACCCATATACATGTTCCTACATCCTAAGACTCACACATCCACACCCACGCACATGTATACACACACACACACACGTCGACGCTTGCACACATATTATCAATTATATACAGGGCGTATATTATTTATAGCAAATTCTTACATATTTAATTGTGTTTATTTAGACGATACTGTTTTACCAACAATTTAAATAGCATTTTACCATTATTGTGCTTGATGTTTTTAGGAAGTAGATTCCATTCCTTCATTGCTCCATACATAACCGTGCGCTTTATAGCATTTGTCTTTGTTCTTGGCAATGTAAAGTTGCCTCCAGCAGCATGTCTGGTAATATAGTTATGGTTATCTATACTAAAGGACAGATTTTTATACGAGATAATCAGAGTTTTTGTGATTGCAATGTTTCTAACAAACACAAGGAGAGAGTAAAGCAGCCTGTCCTTTACAAATAACCAATTAAGACTTTTATGCATTTCAACAACATTAGTTCTGTAATTACAATGAAGTACTATACGTGCTGCTCTGTTTTGTATCATTTGTAATTTGTTAAATGACTACATGCAGGGCGACAGCATTGTTGTCATTTCCTTTGAAGTCGAGAATGCCCGAGAAACTTAACGTTTCATCAGAATAGCACATTTCACAAATATTGCCACAATGCTCTTCACATTAAATCCTGCCCTGAACCCTCTAAAAAGCAAGCTTGTGGCAACAGTGGCAAGGAAAAACTCCTCATGTGGAACAAAATAGGAAGAAACGATGGGAGGAACCAGGCTTAAGAGGGGTGCCCATCCTCCTCTGACTGGCTCAGGAAATGAGTTCATGGTTACTATCATGTTCAAAGAGTCATTTGAATAAAAAGCAGTCCTGGACTAGTGATCAGCTGGATAGGTCCCATGGATTACATTTTTTTGATGGTGGAGACCGGGCAGCACTTGGGCAGAGGGCTGGATGGCGATGATGGCAAAGATAATCAGTAGCATGCACAGGGCAGGGCCCTGCCGCAGACATGGAGAGAGAACACAAAATATAGCAGTTCGTGGAGGGCAGCAGGTAGCAGCAGTGATGGGGAAATAAATGTATACACAATATGACAAGACTACGTGCATGGTGACGGAAAGTTATTGATTCCATTGATGCCAATATTACGAGGGAATATACCATGTGATATGACAATTTTATATACTCATTGTGTTGAAAAATGGGAAAATATACAGTACCGAGTGAGCATGCATTGCATTACATTATTGTCATTTATTATTGTTATGGATGAATCTGAAAGTTGAGAACACTTTGAGAATTGCCCCAAAACCAATGATGCAAGCATAACCCAAAGGCTTGAGGCTGATGTCTATGGGCCTTTGGAGCCAGAGGCCATGTGCTCCTGTATTTATAGCTTTTAGCTTAACCAGGAAAATGGCACATTTAGAGAATATAGAACATATTCAGCGCAGGCAGAGCCAAACCGTTTTCAAATGAAGCATACAATGTTGAGCAGATGACCACAGCCTGTGAGTGACAGTTTGATGACTAGTGAAGTATCAGCATTGCTTGTCTACTAGGCACCGTGCATCTGCATCATGGCATTGCTGGTCGTGCGCGAGATAAGCCATTGGCTTGTGGACGTGAGCTTGATGTTGGCAAGCATCCCATCGCTGACTTTCAAAGCAAAGCACTCAGCAATCATAGTGCTACCCAAACTATGGTACTGGTGCACGTACAATGATCCAAAAAGTATTATATATTGTACGTATACATTCTCATGCAAATTCATTGAAACAAGCTGTGAAAAAGGTACGCGATGGAATTTTTTTTTCAAATTTCATCTGGACTTTCTTATGAATCATATTAACTAACTCATATTAATACATAATATGACTTCCTCCACTGAAAGGCTGACATCAACTGTACTTCCTTTATCCCTGTATGACTTGCTGATGTGTCTGTGCACAGTCACGGTCTTCATGCTCTTTCTCGGGGGCACATCCATCTCAGGCAACAAGTGATTCACAATTAACTAGCCAGGGAAACAAAAGACCACAAAAAATGGAGAGAAACGTAATGCGTGATTGATGTAATGACTGCACATGCACAATTTTTACAGCACGCAACCCACAAATATTATGAGATGTTTTATATGGTATGATTTTATTTTGTCCTGCTGAAAGAATTGCAAAAAAGGCTGATTAAAGACTGAAAAAATTGTGGCTTGTTTCAACAAATTTGCTCAAGATATTGGCCAAAATTGCTAGGAATAAATGTCATTTTGGAATAGTAATTCAGATATTCAGTTCATTTACTTGCAAGGTACAGTACGACCTGCACGATCACTGATACTCCTGTACTAATGGGAGTGGTTGATCTATGCTCTGAACATTCCCCAAGGCGTTTAGTGGAGAATGTTGGGTGGAACTATGTTCAGTTGATAAATACGAGATTTACAGAGGGCTCCAAAATTACAGGCACCCCTGACTGGCAATGCACAAAGAATACTTCAAAAAATTCTAAAAAAAATATTTGTGGAGAAACTCTAAAAAACAACATGTGAGAAACACTGTATGATATTAAAGTTTTAATAAAGCCAACCAAAATCACTCAAATTAAAATCAATTTCCTCCAAATCAAGATTTCACAATTAATGGCACCCTTGAAGATTATTGTAAATTACATCTACCAAAATTAAACCAGGTGTTAAATTCCAGTTTTTTAGGTTTTATCGAAGTGTTAAGGAACTTTGTTGAGCCATTACATCACTTCCTGTTTCACAAGGGTATAAAATGAGGTAATGCACATGCAATATCCCTTAGTCATCTACCACCATGAAAAAAAAAACAACAATTGTCAATTCAGAAGAGGCAGATGGTCATAGACCTTCAAAAATCTGGTATGGCTACAAGACAATTCACAAATTATTTTAAATGCCACTGAACATTGTCGGGGCCATTATTTAAAAAATCCTGTTGAAAACCTCAAGGGTAGAGGACGCAACTGCATTTTGCCCCCCAGGATACTGAGGAAGATAGAGAGAGAAGGAGCAAAAACCCCAAGGAACTGTAAAGGAATTACAGGCCTTGGTGACATCTTGGGGTCACCAGGTTTCAAAAAGCATCATCAGGTGCCACCTCCACTATCACAGGCTCTTTGGAAAGGTTGCCAGAAAAAAAGTCTTTTCTGACCAGAGGACACAGACGCAAGCACTTGGAGTTTGCCAAGCGTAATTTAAATTATAGCTGGATCAAGGTGCTTTTGTCAGATGAGACTAAAATTGCATGTTTCGGTCAGATAAAGCATCGGCATGTTTGGCATCAAAACAGAGATGCACACAAGGAGAAGCACTTCATACCTACAGTGAAATATGATGATGGGTCACACATGTTTTGGGGCTGTTTTACCATCCCAATTCCGAAATAGTTGGGACAAAGTGTAAATTGTGAATAAAATCAAAACGCGATGACTTTCAAATCACACCAGCCAGTATTTTATTCACAATAGAGCAGAAATAACATAGCAAATGTTGAAACAATTTTATCCACAAAATGAGCTCATTTCAAATTATATGGCTGCTACAGGTCTCAAAAAAGTTGGGACAGGGGCCTGTTTACCATGGTGTAGCATCCCCTCTTCTTTATAACACAGAGTGGAGGCGTCTGGGCATTGAGGAGACAAGTTTCTTAAGTTTAACCATTGGAATTTTATCGTACTCTTGTTTAATACAGGCTTCCAGCTGCTGGAGAGTTTTGCGTCTCCTTTGACGGACTTTTCGTTAAATTATGCGCCAAATGCTCTCAATTGGTGAAAGATCAGGACTGCAGGCAGGCCAGTTCAGCACACAGACTCTTCTACTACGAAGCCATGCTGTTGTAATAGCTGCAGTATGTGTGTTTGCATTGTCCTGCTGAAATACAAAAGGCCTTCCCTGGGATAGATGTCATCAGGAGGGGAGCATATGTTGCCCTAAAACCTTTATATACCGTTCAGCATTCATGGTGCTTTTTACGTGCAAGTGTCCCACACCATACGCACTAATGCATCCCCATACCATCAGAGATGCTGGCTTTTGAACTGAACGCTGATAACAGGAGGGGTGGTCTTTCTCCTCTTAGGCCTGGAGGACACTACGCCCATGATTTTCAAAAAGAATGTCAAATTTGGACTTGTCTGACCACAGGACACTTTGCCATTTTGCTTCAGTCCATTTTAAGTGAGCCATGGCCCTCAGAACACGGCGGCACTTCTGGATCATGCTCAACAATGGCTTCCTCTTTGCATGATAGAGTTTTAGGTGGCATCTGTGGATGGCACGGCGGACCGTGTTTAGAGACAGTGGTTTCTTGAAGTATTCCTGGGCTCATTTAGTAATGTCAATGACAGAATCATGCCGGTGAGTGATGCAGTGGCGTCTGAGGGCCGGAGGATCATGGGCAGCCAGTAAAGGTCTTCAGCCTTGTCCCTTTCGCACAGAGATTTTTCCAGTTTCTCTGAATCTTTTGATGATGTTATGCACTGTCGATGATGAGACCTTCAAAGCCTTTGCAATTTGACATTGAGGAACATTGTTTTTAAAGTATTCCACAATTTTTTTTTTATGCAAGCCTTCACAGGTTGGAGAGCCTCTGGCCATCTTTACTTCTGAGAGACTCAGCCTCTCTTAAGACATCCCTTTTAAAGCCAATCATATTACACACCTGACGCCAGTTAGCTTAATTACTTGCAGAATGTTCTTTCAGCTGATTCTCTTATATATTAAAGCAATTCTTACCTTTCTGGCATTTTTACACTTTTCTTTTGTTATCTTAAAATGCTCCTAATAAGTGTATGGCACACTAAAATGTAAAAGAAATCCACCAGGTGTTGAAACTCTTTAATATTCAATTCTCATATATTTCTGATAAAAGTCTGACCAATCATTTTCTTCGGTCCGAATAAAATGATTTGCCGAGCTTCCTGTCTGTCATCCGTCGCAGCGCCCCTTGCAGTTGCCTACCGCTGTCACCGCTTGCGAGTCACGCGCCTCTCTGGCAGAAAAAAAAACGACGCATTTGACTGTAAACAAATGGGTGCTGAAATGCCATAATTACGATAATAACATTAATGGTAGTTCGTCAGACTACAAAGGTAACTAAACGTTACGAGGGCATTTTATTTTATACCACATATAGAATGGAATATTATGTCATTACTGTTGGTTAGTTTTCACTTATTGGTGCCTCTGAATCTGACTCCAGAGTTTCACTCGCCAAGGAAAAAAAAAAATAACCAACAGGAAGTGAGCATATTCAAGTGAAACGGGTCAATGGAGTCAGATTCAGAGGCACCGTAAGTGAAAACTAACCAACAGTAATTAAATAATATTCAATTCTATATGTGGTATAAAATACAATGCCCTTGAACGTTTAGTTTTTTGTAGTCTGACAAACTATTATTTATAGTAGGAGAAGTCTGGCAATCGGGGGGAAGAGGGTGGGACTTTGGAGGGAGGCGGAGTTGTTCATGTTCAAATTTTTACTGTGTTGTGCGACATAACAGAAAGTTTAGAATTGCTTTTTCAGCTTTTTTTGCCTGTGTCCCAACTTTTCTGAGAGCTGTTCCAGCCAGAAAATTTGAAATAAGCTCATTTTGTGGATAAAAATGTAAAATGTCTCAGTTTCAACATTTGAAATGTTATCTATGTTCTACTGTAAATAACATATTGGCTCATGTGATCTGAAAGTCATTGCATTTTGATTTTATTCACAATTTACACTCCGTTCCATCTATTTCGTAATAGGGGTGGTAATTCAAGGGGTCCAGGGGCAGTGGATAAGATTAATGGCATAATGAATTCCACCAAGTATCAGGATATTTTGGCTGGAAATCTGGTTGCCTCCACCAGAAGGCTGGGACTTGGCCATAGGTGGACTTTCCAACAAGAAAATGAAAGGTCATTCATAGAATGACGACTTGCCGAAATCGTGCACAGATCTCTGAAACAGAAAGAACAGAATGGAGTTGGTTTCAAGTCCATAGCTGTAATAGTAGCAAAGTTATGAACCAAAATGTGTTTTTTACATTTTTGGTGAGCCTCACTTTGACCTTGACCTTTGACCTATGGACTAAAAAAAGTATAGTTTACTGGCGACGAACCTCTCTATCATATGGTGAAGTTTCATGAGCATAAACGACATGGAAAGGGTAAAAAAAGTTACTAACAAACAGACAAACAAATTTAAAAAATTAGTAAAATCAAAAGTTGAAAAATTACGCCATATTGTGACGTACTTGCGATGACGCTACTTCAAGTTTGATGGAATACTTCTTAAAGCTTTTTCCACAAGGAACAAAATGGCGTTAAATTGACAATGATATCACAAATATAAACGAAATTATTAGTCAAAACGTCATTTTGACCTTGATCATGATCATGACCTTGTCTTTGAAGATATTAACTTCAAATTTCTTAAAGCGACATACATAATATTCCTGATTTCAGTAATAGATCAACATTTAGTCTATGCACAAAGGAAATGGTTTAACAGCAAAACGAAAATAATGGTCATATTTGTAAAACATGACTTTGATATCAGAAAAACGTGAATTACATCACAACCGTTTGACCGATTTGGCTCAAATTTGGTGTGTGAGGTAGTTGAACAATGGGCTATACGATGAAATAAAAAAAATAGTAAAATCAAAAATAGAAAATTTTCGTCATTTTATGACATCATTTTGACCGGAGGATCGTCTTCGGGACCTATAATCGCTAAAATGGGATACATATGGTGAACAAAATGGCGTTGGATTCAAGTCGTTATCTCAAATACAAACAGTGTTATCAATCAAAATTAGTTTTTGATCTTTTGCCTGATATTGACCTTGACCTTGAAGTAATCAGAAACAAAATCAATAGGCTTCCGTCTGGGACATGCCCGATAAGAATGATATAGAATAGAAGGTAATCAATGTGAGTTAAAGGGCAAAAAAGTGTGTGAGTAACAAACAGACAAACAGACGCAACGCAACCGAGTAACATACTTGCCGATTTCGGCAAGTAATGACCCACAGCATACTTCAAGTTCAACACAGAAATGGTTCTCTGACAACAAAATCAACTTTCTGCAATGGCCGTCTCAGTCACCAGACCTCAGTCTATTTGAAAACCTGTGGGCTGAGTTGAAGAGGGCAGTTGATAAACACAAACCTAAGAGTGTGAAGGATCTTGAAAGGATCCTGCTTTGAGGAATGGTCTAAAATCCCCCCAAATGTGTGTCTTAACTTTGTCAAAAATTACAGGAAAAGCATCCATGCTGTTATCCTTGCCAGAGGTGGTTGCACTAAATGATCTAAATATGATCTAAATGGTCTAAAATTATATATATATATATATATATATATATACACAGTAGTGTAACATAATTGTGATTGGCCCTGGTGCAAAATTTTTTTTGGGCCCCCCCACCCCCGCCCCAAACACAAGCGCACGCTCCTGCACGCGCACAAGCAGACAGTAGCTATGTCACCATGCAACTGTCATTCTGCAAACCTGCCTTTAATTAGCACCATGGACAGCAGAGGAAGCAACAAAGTAATCAACGCTAATATAACAGCCTGCGTTGGACTCAAATAACCGCAGCCTGACTTCTTCAACTGCCACACATCCGACAGAGCTTTAGCCAGCCGAAACTAACAAATTATCACAAAAGCAACTGACACAGTATGCCGAAAAGCATAGAACAAATAGCCATCAAGAAAAACATGGTGGCTCATCGCATGCTGACACAGTAGTGATGCGCCCAGTGCAGTTACTGTATATCCGCAGACACCATGGATAATCTGCAGATCGGGTGGGCTGTTATAAAATGTAACATTTTGATTAATAGCCGATGGGTTGTGGTTAGTGAAATAATACTTTTTTAATGAGGAAAATATTAATTACATACTCTAAAATATGAGCATATTAAGCTTAAAGACTTGCAGTGATCCCCAGCAGGTCTCACCGGGAGACAAAGGGTCCATGCATAATTACACGCGAGGCACAGCAGCAGTGGCGTTACCAGACTTTTTATTCTGGGGGTGCAAAGGGGGGGCACGCACAAAAAATTTGTTTCGCGTTGGGGGGGGGTGACGTCTTGTTTATTTTGTTGACGGGGGGGTATTGGGTTGTCTTCATTTTGTCGAGCGGGGGGCACAAGCGAGATACTCTTCACTTATTTACATATCTTAAACGGGGGGGTACATGGGGGGGCACGAGATGCCCCCCTGGCCCCCCCTTGGTGATGCCACTGCACAGCAGTGTAACTTAACTGATGATTTAAATCTCCAGACACGCCAACAGGATTGGTCAGGATCTACTGTCAGTTAATGTTCTACGTTCATATGAGAGGTGACCATTACATGGTTATACATTTAAGTGATGGTGAGCTTACATTAGCCTCCCGGTACACATTAACATTGCAAGCCTTCGAAGAAGCAGAAGCATGCGTAAAAAATGATCTAATTTATTCACTTTAGCACTATACTCATCCTGTTCCCATTTTTCCTTTCTCTTTTGGGTGCCCCTTTTTTGTTTGGGCTTTCTAAGCATTATGCTGATATGCAGACGTATCATTTACTCACTATAGAACACTTGCTTCTTGCTAAAAGGTTGAGAGGAAATTGATGTGACGTCAAGGTAAGTTATTACAAATGATAGGGAACAAGGTCATTGGACAAATTAGCATTTCCCAGCAAGCCCTCTTCCGTTGGAACTTCAGAAGAAAGCAAGAAAATCAAATATGTAAGTCAGGGGTGTCCAATCTTATTCGTAAAGGGCCGGTGTGGGCGCAGGTTTTTGTCCTAGCCAACAGTGCCACAGCACCTGATTCCACTAATTAACTAATCAGGGGGTTCAATCAGGACCTTTGTGGGTAGAATCAGGTGTGTTAGTGTTGGGCTCTAACAAAAACCAGCACCTACACCGGCCCTTTCTGGATAAGATTGGACACCCCTGACGTAAGTGGTGGATACAAATAATATTTATTTTTAATAAAACATACAGTTTTGTAACTTTTCAATAAGGCAAAAAAATATATAAAGTATCGTATTTAATTAACATAATTTTATATTTCCAGAAAATGACATGCAGGCTATATCATGCAATTATATTTCTGAAACTTGTTCATTAAAAAGAGCCCATTTATATTGACAACTTGTCTTTTGTTATCCTTTCTGTATTATGTTTATGAAGCAATAGCCAATTTAATGAATAAGCCTACTGCCAACTTTCGTGAAATTTTCTGGACTTGAATATTAATTCCAATATGGATTCAGCTTCTAAACCTGCAGCTGCAATCGTAGACGGCCTGCATTAGCCTTATTATAAAAGGTCCCGCATTGCCTTAATCAGTAGCTTATGCTTCAGTTTAGTGCTGAGGTTAAATTGGCTTTTAACTTCCAGCTTGGGATTTCACTTTCATAGTCGAGATATGGTGTACTATTAACCATGCGTCTGCAGCATGCGGCACTATTTAAACACAGCAGATGCGTAGATGATGGAAGATATGTAGCCTATGGCGTTGTAGTAGGAGTAGCGTTAAGAGACAGCGGCTTTGGCCGATGAACCACGCATTGCATACATAATTATTGTGTGCGCATATTGCGTGCGTCTTGAAGCAGGCTGGAAAAAAATGCGACATATGAGTATCCTATAGGCTAACGCAATGTTTAAGGTCCCGTTTGCAATTTCAAATCCTAGGCTAAATAAATGACTGAAAACAGTTTAGCCTAAGTCCATAAATGCGGGGATGGAAAATGGATCCTCCCTCCGACATTCAATTCGTGTATGCCTTCATACATCGCATCCATTCAGCCAATTTACGTTATTTCACAGATCACGACCAGATTTAACATTAATCAAATAAAGTAGCCTACTGATATTTTCTAAATAAACCTTTTCAGCATTCTAAAAGGCTGGACTTTGGACAAGGCAGCCTACCCTTGGGAATACAGCAGCCTAAAAAAAAAAATATTGTGACCCCCCCCAATGTTGACCTGAAGTTGGCGCCACTGACTGTGTATATAGACATACATGCACACAGGTATCCCAATTAAGTAGTGAAAAAAAATTTGGCAAGGTGGCAAGGCATTCATACCTTTCCATTGATTTACATGTAGATTTGTCCCTTGAAGAATTTATTGGTCACTTAAATCCTCATACCATCTCTCACTGAAATCCAGTCACTTTAATGCTTGCTCAGGTTTATCTACATAAAGCACAGTAATAGTTCACCCACATGTGAAACTTTCCTGGCAATTATCTATTGATTGTCTCGTTTTTTTTTTTTTTAATCCAGTTCCATTCAATCCTGTTCAATCTAGGGTAGGATATTGCATGCATTCTCTTGATAGTTAAATGCCTGTTTTGTAAAAATGAGGTGTATTTCAGATATTACTGTGTTAGTGAGTTATACTTGCTTCTTGTAAAGCGGAGCGTTTAAAGCTTGCGTTTTGGTTGGGTGCTAAGAGGTAGGAACTGCTAGCTTTCCATTGCCGGGTGAACGTTCTGACTGTAAAATAAGCAGTTCTTTTAATGAGTATGTGTGCTGGCTGATGGGACTCTGAATAAACATGGACAAAATTCTAAACTTTATCATAGAGAAAAGGCATGTTTTTGGTATGGAGCAGTTACTGTTGACTTTCGACGTCCATCTGCACCTATATTGATAAACTCTTGCTAAATTCCACAAGAAAACCATTAAACATATTGACTTACATGAGTAGAAGTTGATTTGTGTTAAAAATATGATTTTCTGATTTGACAGTGCACAATTTTGAGGACTTTGAGAGCATGGGGAGCCACTTCGAGAGCTGTCTTATTTGGCTCCTAAACAGTGGATAATTTTGAATATCTCACTCTGATGAAGTGCACTTGTGGTCAAAGAGTTTATGATCCCAGATGTGTGTTGTTTTAACGACCAGCCATTTTTCAATTCTCAGTATTATTTTTTTATAATGTCATCACTGAATTTTCATGAAGTTTTTTTGTGTTTGTGGCGCTTACTTTGAACTAAAAGTATGAAAAAAAACTGAAATTTGATGGAATTCTAAATGCTATAAGTCTCTTGTTTCATTTAAGACATTTTCCCCCTCTCAGTGAATCTCAAATCTTGCATTAAAAAGCCTTTAATAGAGTAACAGACAAATTGCCTGATTTTGCCTCTGCTCAAAGGGGTTAAGATGTTCACATCCAAAGGGCAACGATGACCGTGTGGATCCTGATGCCGAATTGCCTCATGACCTGGTGATTCAGAAAGCCAGAAGGCTAATAAAACTTTCCAGATCAACAGCAGCTTTTGATCTGTGTCCATAGACAAGATATGTAATATATGGATGTGTGGATAGGATGACTTCTTTTACTCAAGGACATATCATCAAAATGAAGCTGATAAAAGATGGGGGAATATCAGTGGGAGTGAATGGCTTACGGTTGCATTCATGGAAGGCTAAAATTGCTAGAGATAAAGCACCAATTTTCAATCTTTCATACTGGGGCGAATAATCTCATATAGATGGAAGAACATTGTCCCGACATGTTTCTCTGAGTGCTGATAAAATAAAAAAGATGAAATCTCAATGAAAACAGGTTTCATCCACCCATTTAAGGTGAAAGCATGGACAGCTCGCAACGCAGAAAAAGGTCATGTTGTCCAGTCAAAACTATCATGATAGTTAGCCCTGCTGGCCTGCTCCACATTGCATCTCGGTAGCAATTTTTTTTAAGTGCTGCACTGACAGAGAATCCCAGGAATTTTCTTCAATATTTGCAAATAGGCACCCCTGTAACTGAGCCTCACACTGAGAAAAATAGACTTTGTAAGCATTCTCATTGCACTGTGAACACGTAGCAATGAAAGTCAAAGCCCTTAGCCACAAAGACACCAAAATGGAATACAACAAAACTTCTGATCCATCCCAATCCATTCAGTAACATGCAATTACATGTATGCCTTTGAAAATACAGCTTGTCAAGTGGGCATAAGAAAACAAAAAGCATTCTGCAGAAGGTAATCACAGTTTCACATGCTGAGCCACAGAGTGATGGTCAAAAAATATCTGCGCAATACTATCATCAAGGAGTCGGTACAATCAACCCATATCACTAAACTTCACAGCACGCCCCCTTTTGCTCTTCACCTCGGATTTTTTTTTTTTTTTTTGGATGTATTCAACAGTACAATTATCATTCATACATACTGAAAAAGGCTGCGGGTGACAATCTGGCCTAGGACATTTCTGTACCGTTTGCATGTGTTAGCATGTGTTTATTTCAGGTACTTCAGCTCCACAGTGACCCTTGTGAGGAAAGAAAAGGTTAGATAATGAATGGTGAGAAAAAATACACAGAAGTGTCCAGTGATGATTATACACCACCACTTTGGTCTAAAAGGAGTCCTAATATATGACTTCTCTATAATTTTTCGGATAAAATGTATTAAAAAATGCTATAGTGGGCAAAGAGAATCAAGATGAAAGAAACACTCACCTGAAGTGATGAGGTGCCAGCCAATGAAAACAAGCATGAAAAATATTGAAGCTGGCTGCACACTCGTAGCTCCGATGCAAAACAATTATTATAATTATTAGTTATTAGAAATCAAGACATTAGTAAAACCAACATTTCAGCAGGACAACTGCCTTCATCAGGGTTCTACCAAACCCTGAACCTGATAAACCCTGATTGTCCTGCCGAAACGTTGGTTTTATTTATGTCTTGATTTATAGTTATAGTACATTTTTTGCATGGGAACTATGAGTGTGCCGCCAGCTTCAATATTTTTCATGATTGTAGGCAATGAGAACAAATAAAAATGATTCCCATAAGTATATTGAGGAAAAATATAGGTTGTAAACAAAAACACTGAAAACATCAATTTTTATAACAAGTAAAAGTTTAAAAATTTTACTTTTTGACTCTTGCATAGCTTGAATGCATGTCTGAAGGTTCATCATAGTTGATGCCAAAAAAATTAGTTCAAATTGGTTTGAGGCACCATTATTTTGCAAAATTACCTCTGATGGTCAGTTGTTTCATAAGGTGACATGAACTTTGAGCAGTGTCAGTGTTAACCCTTTGATGCATAGAGTACATACAAATGCCTTGGACCATTAGTTGGAATTTGGTGCTATATTTTGTGTGTGTGTGTGTGTGTGTGTGTGTGTGTGTGTGGGGGGGGGGGGGGGTTGCAAGTGAGTGGTCGGTCTGTCCATTATTTTGGACATTATGCTTGTGGGATGCACACTGCCATCCAGTATTTTGGACATTATGCATGCGGAGTGACAGAAATAATGTGAAGTAGAAGAAGCCTGGTCATTGATATGCATGATGATCTATCTGTATTCTGGACATTGCTTATTTGAGCTATTTACTCAGCATGCATAATGTCCAATATTTTTGATAGAGCATAGAGTCAGATGTATTCCAACAAGTAGACATGCAATACATAGGTTATGGGTTTTCAGTATGCGCTATATAATGTATTTCCATCCCCCAACAGAAAAAAGTCTGTTCAAAACTTGAACAATATAAGACTATTTCTGACTTTCGTCAGCTTACCTCGTACTTGTGGATGCAGCCATTGTGAGTGCTTGTGGTAAATCATGTGACTAATCAGAGAGGCATCGATTGAGGAAATTATTATCTGGAAATGTCCAGTAAAATGTACATTTTGTGATTTCAGGGTATCTATGAGCCTAGAGAAAATAAACCTCACCTAACTTATGCCCAAAATATTGGACAACATGCAACAAAGAGTTAAACACGATGGCATGATGGAAGGAGAGATTGTTTCTAGCTCTATTGTGGCCTTACATGATGCGGGTTGGTCAGTGAGAAAAATTTCTGAAGATGTTAAATGTTGCCATGGCACTGTAAAAAACACCATCAAGCATGTCAAAGAGACCGGTACGCTGAAAACTAGTGCCAATAGAGGCGCAAAACAGAAGTAAAGTGCCTCTGGTATTTGTTATCTGTGCAAGACAAGAAAAAAAAAAAAAATCGGCGGTTGACAGCATGACAACTTTGTGATGGTATTAATAGCGCCCGAATTGAAGAGATGAAAGTATCAAGATCTACTATTTCCAGACGCCTGTGTGAAAATGGTCTGAGAGGTTGTGTCACTGTCAAAAGCGGCAACGTCAACAAAAGACATGAGTTTGCCGAGAAATTCAAGGATTGAACACCAATGGACAGGCAACAAGTCCTTTGGACCAATCAATCAAAATTCTAAATTTTCTCATCCAAATGCAGAAGTTATTTGCGCCGTAGAATTGGAGAGGGTTCCAAAAATGACTGTTTAACCCCTTCAGTAAAACTTTGAAATGGTAATATTATGGTTTGGGGTTCAGTCTGCTCCAAAGGAGCTGGTGGTCTCATAAAAATTGATGGAACCATGGATCAAAAGAAGCATCATAACAACATGTGAGGCATGCATTACCATCTGGAAAGAGACTAATTGGTCAGGGATTTTATTTTGATCAAAGTAATGACCTAAACACATGTCTAAGTTGTTCAAGAATTATCTCAGTGGGAAAGAATCATCTGGTGACATGAAAAATATGGCTTGGCCTGCTTTAAGTCCATACCTTAAAAGGTCCCATATTATGCTGTATTTAGTTGTTTAAAACATGTCCGATGGGTCTTTAAAATAATTCACCTTTTGCTGTTCATTACGAGAAAATACGCATTCATTTGTGTGAAATGGCGACCAATTTCACCAAGAAACATTCATCAGTGCCAAAAATCGAACATTTGCGCGTACCGCAGATTCAGTAACGTCATTGGCATTTTAATCATTCATTTTTGGACATTCTTTAGCGTCATTGGGCACTCAAGAGAGAAAAAATACTGTCATTTGCGTTAATATGAAAGGCATTAACACCGTCTTTAAAGTCATTTGGGACAATCAACGAACATTAAAGCGCATTTAACATTTTTATCACACCGTTTGACTTTCAATAGCATTTCTGGACCGCGTTAGTGCAGATAACACAAATATTCACGCGATTATACGAACAATTGAACATTCTTAACATTCAATCCACAAAAATTTTTTTTCAATTGAACAATAGCCTACATTTTGCTCCGATGATGACATCCTAAGAATCATGTCTCTCCATACAAACTTCTCCTTGGCATAGAACTGCCATTGGTCTGTAGGGATCTTCAACTCCTTCAGGTTTCTTTTGATGGTGTCTTTGTAGCGCAGTTTGGGTCTGCCAATAGCATGTGAACCTTCTCTTAACTGGGAGAAAAGGATCTGCTTTGGGAGGTGATTGGCATCCAGTCTGCATATACTAAGAGGCATTAAAAACACAAAGTGATTTTTGGAAAAAGGGTTTGAACCCAGGAGTGGTATCACTAAATAGGATCTGATCGTCCAGGTGAGTGTAGTCCTGAAAAGTACTGTTGTTGGTGACTAACGTTTCGACAGCCTGAGCGGAAGTCGTCTTCAGAGTCAAATGATGTGAGAGTTGTCAGTGATTCGTTTAAATACTCTGGTGGTTACAGCTGATTGGTCAGCGGAAACGTGATGTTATTAATCGTCTGTCAAATGAGCCTTGAAATAATTGGCTATGAAGACTATGAACAGTGAAATGTGCATTTAGTGGTTTTTATCGTCTAATTTGAAAAATGATAGTTTTTTCCTTTTGCTGATTGACATGATGACCATCAGGTATAGTAAGCATAGCAAAATGTCAAGCGTCTGGGTTCGAATCCTTTCTTGGTTTAACACCTCATTATGATTATCTAAATGCAGCACAGTTCCTTGGATCATGGTGGTGAATCACATTGGGAGAAATCATTTTGCACATGAAAACTTGAAGAATCAAATATTTTGAATGTTGAATGATGGCTAGTCTCAAAGAAAAGATTCTGGACGCATTAATGTCCATTAAATGTCCAGACTGCAGGCATGACACTGACCAGATGTGTCAGCTGTCGTCCCCGACAAAGTGCGTCATCTGTGACACAAAAACACATTCCATAAAACGTCTTCTGCCATGGCAGATAATGCATAAGAACTGCTGAATTGACTGCCAATATAACGATAACAGTGAGGGCAAGTCTCACCACCAAAAGCACAGTTTCCCAAGACCGTGTTTTGCAACTACGAAAGAAACCATTTACCATTCCTTAAAACAGTACATTTTATTATGCGTTTTTAATACCTCTCAGTATACATTGATGACTTCTTCTGGAAAGAATTCTGTATCCAATCTCCACTTTTTCCGGCATTCTATTTGCCAGAACAATTTTTAAAGGGGGCGCCACAATATTTTGGGGGGTTTTATTACTATGGAAGCTTATTGCTGCCAATGAGAAAAATTTTTTTTTTTTCCACAGCTTATTGCTGCCAACAGTGGGGGAAATTAAATTTTTTTTTCACAGCTTATTTCTGCCACCGGGGGTTCCGCAAAATATTCTCCTGACTTACTTAACATCCAAATTTGCAAACCCTCGCTTTGCACTGAATTCACTTCTTGAGCACCCAGTGACTGGAAAACAAAAGGTTCAGTTGCCATCTCCTGCCACAGCTGAAAGCCATCTCACTGGAACTGCATGTGCAGGGAACTACGAGTAACCAGCTGGGATTAGTTTCGGTAAAATGGAAAACTTTTGTTTCTTCTGTAAAATAGAATACATGCTACCTTTATTTCTTTTCTCATTGCTTGCCACACACCCAACATATTGGACGGTTCACGGTCAAACATAATGAATAATGAGGATCAATCAACAGCACTCCTTTCTTATGGTAGAGAAGTACACTACCATAAAATGGGGTAATAAAGGACGGCCGGGTAACAAGGGACAATTTTCTCGTTTTCATTCCAAGTTTTCAAACGCAAATTCAAGTTTTGTTTCGACACTCCCAGTCATGATACATTATTTTTATGATACCTTGCTAGGTACTTGAAAATTGCAAGGTGAGTTGGATATGATTCTATTGTTCCTTTATGATTGACAGCAATAAACAGCTATATATAAAATTTTTTGTAAATGGGAGTCAAGATTCTGGCATTTTTCAGTTATCCTAAATATATCTTTGCTAGAAACGTTTTTTTTTTAATTTAAAAATAAAAATATTTCTTAAAACATATTCTTTATCCCTTATAACCCTTATCATGTATATAATAGAACAATCAACTCAAATAAGTAGGTGTCCTTTATAGCCCCATGCATGGGGCTATAAGGGACACTGACTTGACTAACAAATAAAAATAAAGTCACGTGACACATCATGCTTAATTTGCCAAGTACTAATATAAAGCCTGGGCACTGTGTCACAATTTGACACATACTTGGCCTGCATGCTTTGGGAGGAATAAAAAAAAAACAACTCAAAAGTGTCTCTTATTACCCCATTTTACAATATATTGCCAAATGTTCATGGTGACTCCTTGGTCTGGGCATCTTTTTCATTAAGGCTAAACCTCTTAATTCTGCTGAAGGAAAATCTTAATGCTGTATCAATCAATCACATACCAGATTATTTTATGCTTCGAGCTGTTTGGGGAAGGCCTTTTCTTGTCACAGCATTACTGCAGTGCTCAGAATGAGGTCCATATGTGGTTTGCTGCCATCACTGTGCAAACTCTTTAATGCTTTTGCGGATGGAATGGTTACAAATATCCGGCGATGCTTTAACATCTAGTGGGAAAGGCTTCCCAGAAGAGTCCGTCGTAGCAGCAAATGGGGGACCAACTCCTTCTTAATACCCACGATTTTGGAATCAGACATTGGATGAGCAGATTTCCCCATTCTTTCGTCAATTCAGTGTATTAATACACTGGTTCAAATTGCATGCCTCGGGCAAGAATGAGGTGCACATTTCTGTTCTTACTCAGCGCTAACACACAAGATGTGCTGATCACCTAATGACAAAGCCCCTGATTACCAAAATCATGTTGCTCACTGATAGTTCTAAAGAAAATTGTTCATTGCTTGGGTCTCAGCATTGAAAACCATGGTTCTAGATTTACTTCTCCTTTCCTAAGTACAAAAATCAATGTACAATAATCACTGAGACATGCACAAAGACAGAGATGACTCAATGGCAACATGAATATCAAAGTATTCCTTTATGAATATAAACTTTTCTTCAAGACATTGCATTCCTAATTACCTCATGTCTCTGTGACATGCGTACCAATATGCCAACATACATGGGGATAAGCACCTGCAGATAGTGTGGCATGCGTAATAGGCGACCATATTTTGCCACCAGGTGAACTTTTTTTTTTTCCAATCATGAATGTTGCTGCCAGGTATAAAATTTTTTTTTTTTTTTTTCAATCACGAATGTTGCTGCCAGGTGTAAAAAAAAAAAAAAAAAAAAAATTTCCAACCATGAATGTTGCTGCCAGGTGAAAAAAAAATTAGCATAGCAACTGAGTTAGGCTGCTAAGCTATTTTTTTTTTTCCACTTTCTGTGTTAATATATTTAGAAACAGGGTCATGGCCCTCTAGTGAGTCAGCTGAGTACGGTATTCTTACGGTCTGAAAGGCAACCATGTCTTATGCTTGTTTAGCAATAGCTAGTGATGATAGCTAGTTTTGAAAATGTTATGTGTTAAAATGAGCAGCGCTTTCGTGCACCTGAACTGTACTTTCAGGTATCTGGGACGTTTTGCTGGTGAGGTTAGGGCAAAAACCAAATGATGTTGCTTAACCACGACGATTATTTACAATGATTTTCCCTCAATACCGTAGGCTAGTTAGCAAGATGGCCATATAGTCTGAAGAGAAAGGTAATACGCGATTGCATAAGCTAGCTATGTAGCGCAGCTGCAATTAGCAATGAAATAATAGCCCAAACTGCCTGCTTGCTCCGCAGTAAACAGAACCTGTTAATTAAGCCTGAAGCAGAGCCATGCATAGAAGTTACATGGCTATGTGGCTGTGGGTTGAAGGAGGTTGTGTGGGTGTTGAAAGTGACCAGTCAAGATCGGTAAAACTTCTCCCATAGCTAGCTAGCTATCTGGTTCGCGAATACCTGGTTCGCGTCTCAATGACCGTTTAACGTGAAGTTTGCTATGGCTCTCACCACCCACACTACTTCCTTGAATCTCGATGAATGGCTTCTGTCGACTAAAGGGCATGTTGACAGTTTGAGCCGAGACTGTATTATTGCATCGCCAATTTCAACTGCGTTACAGCGCTTGAATAATCGTCCTATTTAAGTGATATCATTTGGTTTTTGCGCTAACATCATCAGCTAGCTAGCTGTAACCGAGGCTGATCTTGAGCTAGCTTGCTAGCAGGGTAGGCAACGTCCCGAATGTCTGGAAGTTCTGTTCGGAAGTATGAAAGCGCCGCAAAACATATCAGAGAAGTTCATGCCTATTACAGCTGGCTGAGCGCGGTCCAGCCACCATGACTTCATCATTATACCTCCCCAAAGTGAGCATGTCGTTGGCTACCTTGCCAGCAAGCTATCTTAAGAGCAATCGCAGTTACAGCTAGCTAGCTGGTAAGGTTAGGGCAAAAGCCAAATGATGCCTTAATGAAAAAGATGCCCAGACCAAGGAGTCACCGCGAACATTTGGCAATATACCGTAAAATGGGGTAATAAGAGACACTTTTGAGATATTTTTTTGATTCCTCCCAAAGCATGCAGGCTAAATAAGTGTCAAATTGTAACACAGTGCCCAGGCTTTATATTAGTGCTTGGCATATTGAGCATGATGAGTCACGTGACTTTATTTTTATTTTTTAGTCAGTGTCCCTTATAGCCCCATGCATTGGGCTATAAGGGACACCTACTCATTTGAGTTGATTGCTCTATTATATACATAATAAGGGTTGTAAGCGATAAAGAATATGTTTTAAAAAACATTTTTATAACTGTTTCTAGCAAAGATGTATTTAGGATAACTGAAAACTGTAAGGAGTCGATCTTGACTCCCATTTACAAAAAATTTCATATATAGCTGTTTATTGCTGTCAATCATAAAGGAACAATAGAATCATATCCAACTCACCTTGCAATTTTCAAGTACCTAGCAAGGTATCATAAAAATAATGTATCATGACAGTGTCGAAACAAAACTTGAATTTGCATTTGAAAATTTTCCAAGAAAATTGTCCCTTGTTACCCGGCCCTCCCTTATTACCCCATTTTATGGTACTGTACTTCTCTACCATAAGAAAGGAGTGCTGTTGATTGATCCTCATTATTAATTATGTTTGACCGTGAACCGTCCAATATGTTAGGTGTGTGGCAAGCAATGAGAAAAGAAATAAAGGTAGCAGGTATTCTATTTTACAGAAGAAACAAAAGTTTTCCATTTTACCAAAACTAATCCCAGCTGGTTACTCGTGGTTCCCTGCACATGCAGTTCCAGTGAGATGGCTTTCAGCTGTGGCAGGAGATGGCAACTGAATCTTTTGTTTTCCAGTCACTGGGTGCTCAAGAAGTGAATTCAGTGCAAAGTGAGGGCTTGGAAATTTGGATGTTAAGTAAGTCAGGAGAATATTTTGCGAAATTCCCCCCGTTGGCAGCAATAAGCTGTGGAAAAAAGAAAAAATCAAAAATTTTTTTTTCCCATTGGCAGCAATAAACTTCCGTATATTACTGACAAGGAGATTTAAGTTTTAATATTCTGAAGCGTGTTGAAAACAACCCAGACACCCACTCTAACACATGTACATGAGGGTAAACATTCACTCATCTATGATCGGAATTTCTCAACGAGGCTTCGGTATATTGCAGCATCTCAATTTTTGAATATCATATTGAAAGTTTGATGAAATTCTGACACCGCAATGCAGAGAAATAGTTTGTTATACCAAACACATTATAGAGCGTTTCACGGTTGCTTTCACCGCTGTACCATCAGAGAGCTAGCCTACACAATGGCAAAGTGCCCGCCTGACCCCGATCGTGGATAAGTAAAATAAGCGTTTCACAGCAGCAGTAAACAAACCCAAACACGTACCCTAGAAGCTCTGCAAAGCCTAAAAGCTAACCAGGAGCACTTTTTAAGTCGCGCGGGACGCAAACTATTGCCTGTGATCCACTTATGCTTTTAAGGCTTCCGCACGCAAGCAATCGTGGCCAGTCGGAAGCTTTTGGAAGCGCCGGGAACCATCCGAAACTCGCGCAAACAATCGTAGAAAGTCAGAGTGATTGGGGAAAAATTTTTATCCCATGATCCACTAACGCGAGCATTTCCGATTGATTTTTGCCCACGTCAACAATAAAGATGGCGGTTGTTTTTGTAAACGGTTTCTAATTGGCTAATTGCAGAGGAAATATTCGCCACCTAGTTTGCACTTGACGAACCGATACTCTCGCGTCCTTCCGACAACTCATTCCTTCCGACAAAATCAAACTGGTTTGATTTTGTCGGAAGAGGGATCCGCATGATCTGATTCAGTCGGAACCTGTCTTATTCAAGCGGAAGGGTCGGTACAGGTTGGAAGTCATGATCCATCTATGTCTTGCGCATAACAGAAATTTCCGCTCGTAATCGCTCGTAACTGGTCGGAAGGGGAGAATCGGGACAATCGGAGGCCTTAAAAGCGTAAGTGGATCACGGGCTTAGCATGCAGTAGTAACCTAGCGTTCATAACAATGACAGAGACAAACTTTACCCTGCAATACAGGTTTTAAAGACAGTTAGTTCCGATACCGTGAACAGTTGTACCAAGCATCCAAATTACAAACAAGTACAAAAAGTTAGATTCAAATGAAGTTTATGTTCACACATCTTCTGTTGAATGTCTCCTGATATTATTTACTCTTGCATATTTAGGACACAAACATTAGCAACAGTAACTTAGCTATTGTGAATGAAGGATCCTCGCGCATCAGCTAGTGAAGGCCAAGATCCGGTGCTTCTCAGTCTCGGACAAAAATTTCATGGAAAAAGAGAAAAAACTGGAGCACTCGGATACCAAAAAGCCTTTAATAGTACGAATCGGAGGAAAAAACTGACGCGTTTCGACGTTATCACGTCTTCATCAGAGTCAGACAATTCACAATGAATGTCTCATTTAAAAGTTTCCAACAGATGTACCTCATAATTAGTCAATTAACAATTACCAAACAAAACATTAATATGAAACAACCAATTATGACGTCACACACAAGTTAGCCGTTCACAAGAACACTTAACAAAATTATACTCTGAAAACATAATTTACAAAAAACATGAAAAATTAAGTTCCTCATTGAGACCGAACGGTTCAACCGTATGAAGCGTATAAATCCAAAATGCCTCTCTGCGGAGCAAACGATTCATTCACAATTTATCTTGCTGAGACTTGGACAAGTCTTTTTGTTCTCGCTGCTCGCCTTTTATTAAGTCAGTATGACTACATTTGAATTGATTAACGCCAGTACGGATGTACGATCGGAGACATTGTCCTATACGGATGAACAAGGTGCAAATATCGTTTTGCCACAATTCCCATTTCAAGATTTTGTTCAATCATCGGAGCCAAATAGGCTCTCCAGAGAGTTGGAACATTTAAAAAAGCGAGAAACTAGGCTCCTTTGGCATTGTCTTACAATCTCTGAGTATTGGAGAGTGAAACGCATTCCTCGAGGTTTACGATTAAATAAGGCCCCTTCGTTTGGACTGGACGACAAGGAATTTCTTCAAAAGTGGGAGCAAATTTTGAACAAATGTTCTCTGGACCTTATGTTATTAATTATTGAGAAAACAAAAGTTGAAAAAGAAAAAGTAGGTCTTGATGTGGAACGATTAGAAAATGAATTGAAAACTAAGATAGACAAAGAGAATTACGACATGATCTTTAAAAAGCTTTCCCAGTCACTATCCTCCTTTCAGAAAGATTTGCAAGCTTATAAATTAAAGAAATATGAAAGGGACACTAGAGACTATGCAGAAGGAACTATTTATGATTGGCATGGGGCTAAAAGGAGAACCTTTTTTCGGCAACGTGCTCCTTGGACTAAAAAGGACAAGGAGTTGAAACTCTCCACTGCGAGTGAAATGGATTCGTCAGAAACTAGTGATACTGATGGACATGGAGCCTCTGGTTCTTTTTCTTTTTTGGGTCGGCGCCACCAAGGAAGACGCCAAGAGGGGCACCAGAGGCAAAAAGGAGATCCACCGTTTTTCGGAAATCTCAACGCAACAGGAAGAAACTGTGATTAATATTTCTAACGTGAGACTTACAGATGTAGAAGAAAATATTCTTGTGAAAGGTCTCTCTTTTTCGCCTAGTAATTCCTGTGATCCATTCAAACTTAAGGTAGATGCTTTTAAATTTTTTCGTCAACTTCATTTGAAATGTTTTTTCTCAAGTAGACCTGATGTTCCCATAATTAAGAATTACGCAAGTTTGAATTCTGTTAATGAAGGTTTAAATAGAGAAATTACTCCGTTTAGGAAGAAGTCCTTATTTTTGCCTACTAGTAATTTGAATCCTACTATCTTAACATTCAGTCATTTAGTTGAAAATGATTTGGCGAAGTTGTGTCAGAAAGTCCAATCAACTAAGAAAAATTTATCTGTTACAGAATTCAAAGCTTTGCGTGATTTGGAAAAGAAGGAAGGTATTGTCATTCGTCCAGCCGACAAAGGCGGTTCCGTCGTGGTGATGAACTTGGCTCAATATGATTCAAATATTAATAAGCAGTTAAACAATACTGATCATTATATTCGGCTAAATTCTAATCCCACTCATGAGATTAAATTAGTTATAGACAACTATTTAGAATCTTCATGGCAAAGGGGTTGGATTACATCTCAAGAAAAAGAATTTTTGACAATTAAACATCCAATTTGTCCTGTGTTTTATGGTCTACCTAAAATTCACAAGTCAGTTGATGATCCTCCCTTACGTCCTATTGTTGCCAGTATTGGTAGTCTAACTGAGCCTTTGTCTCAATTTGTAGATTTTTTCATTAAAAGGTATGTTTCTGATCTTCCGTCCTATTTGGGAGATACAGTTGATGTGTTAAACATACTTGAGGGAATTCATTGTATGTGTGATGATCTATTGGTAACCTTGGATGTACAGAACCTATATACATGTATTCCCCATGACATTGGGCAACTGGCTCTCTCCCATTACCTTGGTGCTCGTCCAGTAAATATTTTACCACCTAATGAGTTATTATTGACATTTGCTGAAATTATTCTGTCTAAGAATTTTTTTAAGTATTGTGAAACCTACTACTTGCAGTGTAAAGGTACAGCTATGGGTAGCGCGTTTGCTCCTTCATATGCATGCCTTGTTATGGGCCTTTGGGAAGCTAAATTTGTAAATGTTGTTACTAATCCTTTTTATTCGAATATCTATTTATGGAAAAGGTATATTGACGATATTTTATGCATTTGGAAAGGTACGGTGACTGAATTAAAAAACTTTCTGGAATATTTAAATGCAACCACGTCATATCTTTTCGTTTACTATGGATTACAACAGTACCAGTATTAATTTTCTGGATCTCAGAGTGTATAAAGGTGTTAATAACCGGCTTGAAAGTACGATTTTTTCGTAAACCCTTAAGCAGAAACACCTTGCTAAGAGCTGATAGTAATCATCCCAAACATTTAATCAGTAATATTCCAATTGGGCAATTTTTGCGAATGCGTAGGGAATTGTAGTACTGATGAAGAATTCGAGTCAAAAAGTAGTGAATTAATTGAACGTTTCAAAATGCGGGATACCCTATGACGCAAATCTCTTCGCCTATCAGAGAGCAGCACGGTCAAATCGAAGAACACTCTTAATTAGAAAGCCAAAGGCTCCAAGTCAGTCACAAGATTTGTTTTTCTACTGAGTTTTCACCATTGGCTGGTAAAATCAAGAACATTATTTTAAAACATTGGAGTATACTTAAAAGTGACCCTGCTTTTTTACAGCAAATGAGTTCTAATCTCCCCTTTTTTTTTCATTTAGGCGTTAGCCAAATCTAAGAGATCGCCTTTGTTCACTCTGAGATTCAAAGACCTTTAAGTTCCTCATGGTTACCTAGTCAACCTCATGGTTTTTATCCATGTGGTCATTGTGTTCAATGCTCAAATTCTTCTAAACTAAAGGAGTTTACTCATCCATGTTCGGGCAAAAAATACAAAATAAAATCTTTTATCAATTGTGATACAACCCATGTGGTTTTTATACTTAAGTGTCCGTGTGGTTTAGTCTATGTGGGTCAAACTAAACGCTCGTTGAAAATTCGTATTTCGGAACATAAAACAGCGATTCGAACTAAAACCTTGATTACGCTATTGCACGTCATTATGTGCAAGCTAATCACGGTTCTGTTGCTTCTATGCGGTTTTGGGGAATTGAGAAAATCCACCCATCTTCGAGGGAGGTGACATTGTCAATCGTTTGCTTCGCAGAGAGGCATTTGGATTTATACGCTTCATACGGTTGAACCGTTCGGTCTCAATGAGGAACTTAATTTTTCACGTTTTTTGTAAATTATGTTTTCAGAGTATAATTTTGTTAAGTGTTCTTGTGAACGGCTAACTTGTGTGTGACGTCATAATTGGTTGTTTCATATTAATGTTTTGTTTGGTAATTGTTAATTGACTAATTATGAGGTACATCTGTTGGAAACTTTTAAATGAGACATTCATTGTGAATTGTCTGACTCTGATGAAGACGTGATAACGTCGAAACGCGTCAGTTTTTTCTCCGATTCGTACTATTAAAGGCTTTTTGGTATCCGAGTGCTCCAGTTTTTTCTCTTTTTCCAGTAACTTAGCTATGTTAGCCCCAGTGCTACAGCTACATTCAAAAGGCTATCATGCAGGGTTCTGCCGATGCTGGTCGGCGGTGGTTGACGCCGACCAGCACTCGGAATGCACCGACCACCACTCAGTTCAGTGCTTTTCCCGACTGGCACTATTTTTTCAAAGATCAGTTAAAATGAATGCAGCCGGTGTCCAATAAAATCGCTAGAAACAAAACATAAATGACCCTGAATATGCTCTCCCCTCTCTTGTTAGTGTCAGAATAGCGAACTTTTGTTTTCGAATCACGCCCCGTCTGCGCTGGTCTTCATTGATTCTGAAAAACCTGCCCAACAGTAATGGAAACACCGAGTGCCATCCGAGCCCCCGTGTGCTGGGTATTCATGGCGAATTGAATCTTAGGCTGTGGGGAAATGATTGGTGCGGTTGTTTCAATCTAATGAAAGACAGGCAATTATAATTGGGCAGGGTGATTGATTTCTGTAGCACTGTACTTTGCATGTCGAGAGAAAATTTTCTTGTTATATAAACGACAGCAAAATTAAATAAATCTCTGTCGAGGACAGTAACATTCTTTACATGTTAATCTATCAGTGTTTAATCACAGTGGCGGTCGGTGGACGGAAAACCGAGTGGGAAGAAAACATAACCTTGAAACGGATGAGATTATTGACCCGATTTTAATCATTGTTCTTGGTTAACACGTTTTCCAACAATATGAAAAATCCATTTGCAGTTAAGTACACAGTTTCTCTTTTAATGAAATGGCAAGGCGAGTGAATAATAAATTCAATAAAAATGTTTAATTCACGTGATTTAACAGGTAACCCTTCATGAAAAAAACCTACTGTGGATTTTCCGCGTTAACTTTTGCCACATCTTACATAGCAAGAAAAGCGCACTTTTTTGCCTTCACTTGACGCGTTTTGTCTCTTGTCTTAACGAAGACAATTAGTTACACCTGAGAAGGGAGAGTTAAAGTATCTTTTATCTTTAAAATGACAAACAGATCAAGCCTAATAAGCAGATTAAAGACGTTTATCGCCCTCCTTTTCTGTCCAACGGGCGCCACTGAAGAAATGTTTGAAACATAAATGTCAGTTGTTGAGTCGTATTCAGAAATTGAATCAAAAGTATTTGGACACAAAATAGAAAAAAAAGTTTATGAATACGGCATCTATCTATGAAAATTAGAGGCATCTCGCTACTCACCGAGGAGCACATCAAAGAAACACAGTAATCTGGTGACTCAGAGGCAATATCTGCTTTCGAATTGACGCAAAAATGTTCCTGTTCGCGTGCTGCGGGGGCGCTCGCATACAAACAATTCTCCGACCAGCACTCTGAGCATCCTGGGCAGAACCCTGATCGTGATAGGTAATCTGATGCAGTAAAGCAACACTAAATGGTAAAACTTAGAGCTTCCACGTCTCTTGTTAAGTAACGGACAGTTGGTACCAATCCAGGCTTTATCTTCAGATATTTTGCAAAGCCTGGTTTGTACTGGCCCAGGTTAAGAGAGCAGTCACCGGTGAAATGAGCACACACATACAACACTTTAGGCATGTTTGTGGGTAGATTTCCACCAAAAAATAAAATCAATCCACTGAGTCTTCAGAGGCTCAGATGAAGGGAGTAAAAATAGACTTCTATGCTCGTCATTGCAGCCAACAACACCGCAGTTGCCATGCTTTGATCATGGCAACAAGGCAATTTCAGACACTAGAGCTCATCTGCCTAACAAAGAGTCAAAGGGAGTGTCACCGACCCATGGGGAGGATTGATGTCATGCAGGGAAAATCTGATTTGCCTGTTTGAGCACAGATTTTCTGGAAGGTGGAACAAGCAGAGAGGGAGAGGACAAAATTTTCCCATGTCTGGGTGTGTACAAACAGGTTGGGGGACACATATTATTGTTAGAAAACCATAGTAAAGTTAATTTTGCAATATATGGGACCTTTAATCCAATTGAGCAAATCTGGGATTTGCTTGATACCAAGATAAACAAAACTATTGTAACAACAAAAGAATCTCTTTGGAATAAACTTAAAACCATATGGAATGGTTTAGTTAGTGAGGGAAAAAAAAAGTGAAAACTATGCCTGAAAGATTAAATGCTGTAATCAAAGCAAAGGGTGGCCATACTAGATTTTGACTTTTTTCTCTCAAAAGGACATTATTATGTTTGTTTTTACAATATATTGTTATCTGTTTACTTATTTTCATCTAAATGTTCCAATTTTGCATGAAATAAATATAAACCCCAATTCCAATGAAGTTAAGACATTGTGTAAAACATGAATAAAAACAATATAATGATTTGCAAATCCTTTTTGACCTATATTCAATTGAGTACACTACAAAGACAAGATATTTAGGGCAATTCCACAGTAACGGAATTACGATCAAGAGTCATTTTCATTTGTCATTTTTACCTGCCATCTATTACTCTAATGCAGTAGCTACTTGACTGTGCTTTTATCAGTTCCACAGGCATGCCTACTGAGCTGTATAACACAAAGTTTGGGATAATCCATTTTGTAGAAGGCTATACGAAGGTGAAAGTGTCAGTAACGGAATTACGGCAGGAAAAAATGCCATTATTTTTGCCTTTACTTTGACAGGCATTTCTCTGAAATCTGGCAATGATAGGAAATAGGTTTAAGCTTAAGTTGGTGGCCTAGGATGTTTACCAGGCCATGGTAAGTTTATATTGACTGGTATGTTCACAGATATTTTGTAGGATACCATTTATGAGAAAGAGACAGCGGTAACGGAATTACAAAATGGGAACGGAATTATATTTTCTGATAATCTACTAAATTTATTATACTCAAAACAACAAAGCAATTGAAAATTGGTATCATAAATGATGTTTGTGTTGCTGACCTCATTGAAAAATGACAAATTTCACAATGAGCCACTGGAATTGTGTTTCAATTTCCTGCAATGACTTACAGTCTCTAATACTTTGGCTACCAATGTATGGAAATACACTAAATACCAGGAAATAGCTAAATATCTTTAAGGAGTTGTCAGCTTTGGAAAAATAACCTTTGATCCTTAACCCCTTTGCGCAGAAGGCAAATTTGGCTATTTATGGGTTACCCAATTTGATGCTTTATAATTCAAGATTTAAGCTTCATAAAGAGGACGAATGTGGCTCAACTCAGAAAAGACACTTACAGCATTTAGAATTACATCATATTTCAGTTTATTTTCATGATTTTGGTAGAGAAAATGGGCTGCAAACATAAAAAATCTTCATGAGAATTCACCATTGAAACTGTAAAAAAAAAAATATGAGGACTGAAAAATGGCTGTGGGTTAAAACAATACAATTCTGGGATAATAAACTCCTAGACCACAAGTACTCCTCATCTGAACATGAAATATTAAATTGTCCACTTTTCATAAGCCAAATAAGATAGCTATCCAGGTGGCTCCCCAAACTCCCTGAGCCTTGAAAATGGCGCACTTTCAATTCATAAAATAATCATATTTTTAACGCAAATCAACTTTGTACTCATGAAGTTCAATATGAATGAATGATTTTCTGGTTGAATTTAGCATGAGTTTATCAATGTAGGCGCAGCTGGACATCAATGGTCACCAGTGACCTCTCCAAACTAAAAACATGCCTTTTCTCCACAATAAAGTTCAGAGTCTCGTCCATTTATCTACAAAGCCGCGTCAGCAAGCACAGTTACTCATTAGAGGAACTGCTTATTTTACAGTCAGATCGTTCACTCAGACGGAAAGCTTGCCGTTTACAATTCCGATCATCCCAGCGAAACGCAAGCTTGTAACAGCGCTTTTCACACCCTCTATTCCCTCTGTGCGCAAGGTGGCGACATGAACGTTCGAAATCTGTGTGGTGGGTGGGGGGACTTCCGGTTTTGGTTACTACTGGTATTTCCGATTGAGGAATGTTGTTGAGCAGTGACAGGCAAGCTATCAGTGAGCATGTAAAATGTTGACAGTAAAGAAGAAGCGTCTTACTTATCAGTATCAAATTGGCCACTCTAAATTACATTGTAGCATTCCTCGATGCGCCATTTCATCGAGATACAATTCTGAGGCAAGTTTTCATCGTTTCCCGCATCAGTCTGAGGTGCGAACTCAGTGGCTAGTCAAGATAAGACGCGAGAACTTCACCCCTACCGATAACACCCATCACAACAACAACTGGACGTTGAAAACTCGTTCAAGGAGCTGTGCCATGTCTCTTTGAGTGGAACAATTTTTGTTTACCAGCACCAAGGCTAAATGTTTGGGAGCGCTGCCCTAAACGCCCCTCTCCCCCGCCGTCAGAGACTGCTGGCTCTGATTGCGAGATGGAAGAAACGTAACCACAGGAACATGACTTCCCGACGACATCGGTGACTCCATCTGAGTTAGCAGAAGAGAACGAAAATTTGAAGCAAAAAGTCCAGGAGCTGCTACAACAGATTGAAACTCTGCAACTGCAATCGAGATTTGGTTTAGAGCGTCTTGCAGGGTCAGATGAGGACATTCGGTTTCACACAAGATGGGTCCATGACCATGTCCATGAAAAATCGTTTTAAAATCAATATGTCTACCATTACATCGAATTTTATTTGAAGTTAAATTAACCCAACATAATTGTTTCATTGTTATATTTGCATCATGCCAGCACTTCCATGCCTTTTGGCAACTTGTGCAGTCAGCCGCGAAGACCAAGATGGTGCGGGTCACCAGAGCCAGTGCAGCCCGTGCAACTCAACAAAGATCAACGGTAAGCTATGTCTTCAGGATTTCGCTCCCCACTCCCCCCAAAAAAAGCACACTGCCCATCATCAGTAAGCCCCCCAGCCTCCACCCAACTGCATTCTGCACACTTAAGGCTACAATGAATCACAATTCAAAGGCTACAATGAATCATGTGACATAGTTCTGACCCATTTCAATTCCATCTTTATTTCATTAGGAGGTGTATCTACTCTTATCTTGTAAAAATGCACAACCCCAATTCCGAAATTGCTGGGACGAAGTGTAAATTGTGAATAAAATCAAAATGCAGTGACTTTCAGATCACGAGCCAAAATGTTATTTACAATAGAACATAGATAACATAACAAATGTTGAAACTGAGACATTTAACATTTTTATCCACAAAATTAGCTCATTTCAAATTTTCTGGCTGCAACAGGTCTCAAAAAAGTTGGGACACAGGCAAAAAAAGGCTGAAAAAGCTATTAATATATAAGAGAATCAGCTGAAAGAACATTTAGAAAGTAATTACATTAAGTGGCATCAGGTGTGTAACATGATTGGCTATAAAAAGGATGTCTTAGGGAGGCTGAGTCTCTCAGAAGTGAAGATGGCCAGAGGCTCTCCAACCCATGAAGGCTTGCGTTAAAAAGATTGTGGAATACTTTAAAAACAATATTCCTCAACGTCAAATTGCAAAGGCTTTGAAGGTCTCATCATCAACAGTGCATAACATCATCAAAAGATTCAGAGAAACTGGAAAAATCTCTGTAAGGGACAAGGCCGAAGACCTTTACTGGATGCCCGTGATCTTTGGGCCCTCAGACGCCACTGCATCACTCACAGGCACGATTCTGTCATTGACAATACTAAATGGGCCCAGGAATACTTCAAGAAACCACTGTCTGTAAACACAGTCCGCCGTGCTATCCACTAATGCCACCTAAAACTCTATCATGCTAAAAGGAAGCCATTGTTGAGCATGATCCAGAAGTGCCACCGTGTTCTGTGGGCCAAGGCTCATTTAAAATGGATTGTAGCAAAGTGGCAAAGTGTCCTGTGGTCAGACGAGTCCAAATTTGACATTCTTGTTGGAAATCATGGGCGTAGTGTCCTCCGGGCTAAAGAGGAGAAAGACCACCCCTCCTTTTATCAGCGTTCAGTTCAAAAGCCAGCATCTCTGATGGTATGGGGATGCATTAGTGCATATGGTGTGGGACACTTGCATGTTTTCAAAAGCACCATGAATGCTGAATGGTATATAAAGGTTTTAGACCATCATATGCTCCCGTCCAGATGACATCTATTCCAAGGAAGGCCTTGTGTATTTCAGCAGGACAATGCAAAACTACATACTGCAGCTATTACAACAGCATGGCTTCGTAGTAGAAGAGTCCATGTGCTGAACTGGCCTGCCTGCAGTCCTGATCTTTCACCGATTGAGAACATTTGGCGCATAATTAAACGAAAAGTCCATCAAAGGAGGCCCAAAATTCTCCAGCAGCTGGAAGCCTGTATTAAACAAGAGTGGAATCAAATTCCAATGGCTAAACTATAGAAACTTGTCTCCTCAATGCCCAGACGCCTCCACTCTGTGTTAAAAGGAAGAGGGGATGCTATACCATGGTAAACAGGCCCCTGTCCCAACTTTTTTGAGACCTGTAGCAGCCTTAAAATTTGAAATGAGCTCATTTAGTGGATAAAATTGTAAAATTTCTCAGTTTCAACATTTGCTACATTATCTCTGTTCTATTGTGAATACTGGCTGGTGTGATTTGAAAGTCTTTGCGTTTTGATTTTATTCACAATTTACACTTTGTCCCAACTATTTTGGAATTGGGGTTGTAACAGATTTTACTTTTGCTAATATACGTTCATTTTCTGTTATCTCTATCACAGAAACTTGCGCCCATAGATGAGTTACTTGTGTTCCTAATGCATCTCTCCGTTGGCCTGCCTCTCCGTGATCTTACCAACCGTTTTGGTATCCACCGCACCACTGTCAGCAGAATTATAACGCTCTGGACACACTTTCTGTGCCACCTTCTTGGTTCTCTCAGACTGTGGCTACCGAAAGAGGTCGTACAAGCTCACTTACCACCAGACTTTTCCCCATACGCCGACACACAAGTGGTGCTGGACTGTACAGAAATATTTTGTCAAACACCCTCATCTCTTGTACTGCAAAGCGAGGTGTTTTCCAACTATAAGTCACACACCGCTTTCAATGCTATGATTGGCATTGCCCCCCATGGTCCCATCACCTTTGTCTCTCCACTATATGCAGGTTCTATGAGTGATAGGGAAATTTTCAGAATTTCAGAGATCACAAAATTACTCTCAGCTGACATGGCAATTATGGTGGACAAGGGATTTCTTGTGGATGCTCTTGTACCCTGCAAAGTTTATCGGCCTGCTTTTCTGCCAAAGAAAACTCAGATGAGTAAACAGGATGTTGAACAAACACAGACCATCGCCCGTTTGCGGGTTTATGTTGAAAGGTGTATCCGGAGAGTTAAGGAGAATAAACTATTTGAAAACGTTATTCCCTTATCTGTGTGTGAGAGTATTGATTACTGTTCAGTGTGGCTTACTTCCTGGTAAACTACCAAAATGGACCCCTTGTCAAGGCATGGGCAACTCAACAGTGAAAATGTGGACTCGCATGTGACTGTATTTTTCTCTAGTAGCTTCCATACTGCTTACTATTTTGTTATTTACTATGCTGTTTGTTTTTTGTATCTTGTGATGGACCTTTCATTAAATTATCTGAAATATTTACATATATACATTTGCCATTTATTTCCTTTTAGGAGGAACACAAATACATGAGTTAATTCAGACATTTAGTATACAAAGACACAAGCGGTCATACTTGAACACCCAACAATAACATGGCTCCTTGTATAGGTTTGTAATGATGAACTATGTCAATAAACATTGGTGCAACGTTTGCCATTTTGTATGAGTTAGTAGATAGGCCTAACTACTGACACTGAATTCATAATAACAAAAGGCACCTTGTATAGGTTTGTTGCTTATGTACATACATGTGCATTTCTTAAAGAGAACTATATATCGGTAATTGATTTTTCACAAACATGTTTTGGGAGGTGAGGTGATTTTAAATTTTCATGCAAGATAAGTAATAGTAGAAATAGAAATAAACTCTCCTCTCCCTGATGACGGCAGCAACTTCTGGGTCCCTGTCGATCCTTTGAATGACCATGTCCTCCTCTGCAAAAACAACGAAGTCACACCAGTCCATACCTGTTAGCAGGAGTTGTCCTTGAACCTGCCAGTAGTAACTGTGTTGCTTTTTCAGATTCATGGTGTCATTGTGAAGCTTCAGGTATTTGCAGTCAACATAACTTTTTACATTGGGGCATTTCACCTCCACCAGGCCAAAGGGTGGGTTTTCTGTTGGGTCGAAAACAACCCCATCAGGAGAAGACCCCAACCAGGGGGCATCGGGGTGTATGATGAAGCCACATGGCCAGTAGTTAGTGCTCTTTGCTTTGCAATATTCCTGAATGGCAAGTGGCTCCAATGCCAGACCTCTTTTCATCAATGCCGTTTGCGCCACTCCCCTAATCATTCTTTCAGCAAGCTGTTCCGCTGAAATCTGACTGCGAACATGACATACCTCCCTGAAGTGAGATGATGTTATTCTCATCCTTCTGACTTGGTGCCACTCTGTGGACATACTCTGCTCCCTTGTTGCTTCTTCTATTTTCCTTGCTGTATCCAAGGTAGTCTGCAGAGATCGCAGATGCAGCTGCTAGTGGAGACTGCACACAAATGGGCACGCAGTGGGCTCCAGTTTGTAGCCATCCAAAGGCAGTGGTGGAGGAGCACCGGTGTGTAGCAGGATAATGCGGCTGACTGGCACTGGCTGCTGGTACGAAATCGGGCTGCCCTCCTGAACTTATCCTAGAGCTGACTCAACCAATGGGACATCAGTACTGATGGACGTGGTGGTAATGAGAGGTGCTATGTCCAATGGTAAGCCTTCATAAGCTTCTGCCACCTTCAGGACATCAGGATCAGGCAGATCCCCCCCATATCGCTCTGTAGAGAGTGCTCCTATGTAGAATTGCAGTTCATAATTCTAACTGGACCATTGCGCACAATTATATGTAGACAACCATAACCATATTGGTTGATTAATTCTAAATGAGCAAGACATACTGTACATACCTGACACCATTTGCTACCATCCTCTGTTTGGGCTTTGCAGACAGCACCACCATGTCACTCACAAGGCCCGGTTTCACACCCTATCAATAATAAATAAAAAGGCATTTCAGAGGTCACAGATTGGGACTATAGGCAAGTCTCGCATGAACGTGGGATGATGCTGCTTAAAATTTACCATAGTTCTTGGTTTGTGCCAACGTTGTTCGGTCTCTGTGCAGCTCAAAACAGGTGGTACAGCAGTGATATTTAGCTGTGAGTAATGAGCAGCCTGATACAGTAATGCAACATTATGATTGCATAAGGCTCTGCCAGCCACACAGGAGCACTCAGCCTCATAGAGCTGAACAGGGGTGGAGTCTTCAAGGAAAATCTTTAAAAAAAAAAAAAAAAGTGTGTTACAATCAACAGAGATCACAAACTGATCAGATATCTCAAAGTCAAAGGTGCACTTTGCATTATTTTTCAAGGTAGTTACTAAGAGTTAGAGAATGAGGTTACTTTAATCAAACAGTCACTGGGTTAGTAAAACAGTTAAACAGACCTCAATATAAACAGCAAACAATATAAACAGCAAAGCAACTGTCTCAACAACCAGCTTCTGGGATTTCATATAGGAATGGTAGGTCTAATAGGGCAGGCAAGTGTAATCATGGTGTTACCTACTTCAAACGTTAGGCTAACGTTAGCTAGATAGTTGTCTTTGTCTAAGATATTCAACTTTGTAAGCTAATTATACATTTGTTTGCCAGATTAACCCATCAATGCCAAATCGAAGCCCCAGAACATAACTAGAACAAACTGGTTGGATCAGATGAACAACTGGACTGTCTTTCATCCTACTCTGATGGTGTGAGGTTTCTCTTGTTTCCTCAAAGATCTATGGCAGGAAGCACAGATGCTGACTCTCCCTGTCTGTAGATCTTTACTTGATACTGGGGATAACCAAATACTGTATTATCAATACATGTATAACTGAGCAACGCAAGTCATCATCATCATCACTACTACTATTTGAGTGATGCCTGTGTGTGTCTGTCTCCCTCTGTCAGCAGTGCATAGCGCACAGTGTACGTCACTCATCATACGTCATTACATTACTGTGAGATGAATGCTGGCCTTATCATTTCTCTTCGTTTCACACAGGCTCGATTCAGTCTCGCTTCGTTTCACACAGCCGGACCCCAAGTTTGCAGTACTGGCTTCAGTCAGTCTGGAGTGAACTCAAAAGCCAAGGTGATCTTTCGCTACAAATCCTGCATTCGCTAGCGAAATGCTTGCATTGGTTACACTCAAATTATATAACGCCACCGTTCATCTGAACATAACAATACGAGTACGTGCACATGCCCAAGTATCATAGAAGTAAAGCCAAAGTGATCTTTTGCTATAAATCGGAGCACATTATGAGATTAACTACGAACACCCCGGCTAACTTCACTGCATTCGGTATCATAGAAGTAAAGCCAAGCTGATCTTTTGCTGCAAATCCGAGCACGCATTCGCTAGTTCTTATATAATTATTAAATGTCAGATAGTAAAGTGAACATGTGATAAACCACATGTGACAAACCACAAAAATTAACAGTTTAATATTTCTAAAGGTTACTTTTCAGCCTAATGTCACCTAGCATCATTGCTAATGTTCAGGCTACAGCTAGCTAACGACATAGCATAACTTACCTTCGTAATTGTCAATGAATGACGAGACGTATATCTTGAAACCCTTTTCCCTCTTGCTCTTGGGAGCCGATGATGACGTTTGAATTATTCGGTGTGCATTGTTTATCGTTATCCTTGGCAGGTGTTGAAGGGATCTGGTGTAGAAAGCCATGTTCATCTGGTCCTAGTCTCGTTACCTGACAGTTACCAGCGTCGTCGATCAAGCTAAAATTAGACCGGAAATGCCTTCGCCCACCAGTGACGTCTGACACTCATAGAACGTTCGTAAAATCAACTAGTGAATGGAACAAGTATAACTCCGGTCACAGTAATTAGCTGTTCGCACTTTAAAAGAACAAAAATGCAAGGCATTCTGTTTCATTGAATGTGGTAACAATTGTAAAACTGATCGCCTAGTTAAGAAAAATGCCAGCACACTGCAGTATCGACCACTCTTTTGTTACCAAATGTGACAAACTAGCTCTGTGATCACGGTGGTAAACCAAAAATTAGAAATAGCTGGCTAGTTAGCTAGCAGGCTAAAAGTAAGATAGAGCTACACCATACTAAGACAGCTTTGCTCACTTTTCAAAAGAATTATTGAGCTGCTCCTCAAAAGGATCAATGCTGTCAGCCCTCCTGTCTGTTCCATTCAGAATAACTGCTATTTTCCAACTCAGAATGACATTTCCATCCCGCAAATAAGCTCAGCTCTCCAGGCTCGGTTCTGGAGGTTTTTTGTTCCCATGCAACAATGTCAGTCTGAGCTGCGTAAAGTTTATTTAATACAATGTAAGCCTATTACGCAAGTATTTTAATGTTTTTTAAGGTCCAATCAATGTCTTTCACTTACTGAGGAAAGCTTATACTGTCTGCAATTGGAAAAAAATCGTGTCAACCAACTGGTAATTACCAGGAGAATTTCACGTGGGCGTGAACTACAGCTGGGCTTTCACGCAGATACCACTGAATCACCATTAAAGTGACTGGATTTCCGCGAGAGCTTGTATGAGGCTCTAAAAGACAGCTAAATTCTTCAACCGACATATCTACGCGTTAATCCATGATAGAAATTGCGCGTTTTTAATATGTGATGACTGAAATTGATAGTAGAATGACATAGTGTCATTGCCATGGCGAATTTTTGCCTCAGGAAACCGATTTTTTTAAATTTTTTAACTACTTCGAATACCATTGGGTCACTGTACCTGAAGTGGTTGTACAGAGGACAACAAATTTTTCTGTCGCAAGAGATCATTTTTTTAAACTGCTGGAGAGATACTATGGGCAAGGATATTGAGCGGCTTGCACATCAGGTCTAGCTGAGGAGTTTAATTCATGCAACTCCTGAAAAACAGGGATAGGAGTGAACTCATCAATATTCTAGAATGTGTTCCAGTTCTGCTTGCTTGTGAATATTCAATAACTGATCCAGGGTTGCCATCTAGTGATAGAGTAGTGCAATTGCGTCCATAAAAAGTACTGTTCTATGTCCGCAGACGTCTACATCTGCAGAAAGGCGTTAACCTGGAGCTAAAAAAATTTATAAAATTCAAATCTAAATTTTGAGAAGACCGTCAAAGATATTTCAAAACGGTTTTCAGTGCCTGATTTGGTAACGAGTCATCTACATGAAAACCTACATATTTCTAATATAAATACTTTTTAAAATTGCTGTTTTAGCAACTCTCATGTGGAATTGCCCTTTAATGTTCTGATGAACTTTATTGTTTTTTTGGAGATATTCACTCATTTTGAATTTGATGCCTGCAACACAATCCAAAAATGCTGGTACTGGGGCAACAAAAGACTAAGAAAGTTGAGGAATGCTCAAAAACCACCTATTTGGAACATTCCACAAGTGAACAGGTTAATTGGAAACAGGTGAGCATCCTTGAAAGGCTCAGTCGTTCACAAGCAAGGATGGGGCGAAGTTCACCACTTTGTGAACAACTGCGTGAGCGAATAGTCCAACAGTTTAAGAACAACATTTCTCAATGTGCAATTGCAAGGAATGTAGGGATTTCATCATCTATAGTCCATTATATCATCAAAAGATTCAAAGAATCTGGAGAAATCTCTACACGTAAGCGGCATGGCCAAAAACCAACATTGAATGCCCGTGACCGTCGGTCCCTCAGGTGGCACTGCATTAAAAACCGACATCATTCTGTAAAGGATATTACCATGTGGGCTCAGGAATACTTATCCCAGCTTTTTTGGAATGTGTTGCAGGCAACCAATTTAAAATGAGTGAATAATTCCAAAAAAACAATAAAGTTTATCAGTTTGAACATTAAATATCTTGTCTTTGTAGTGTACTCAATTATATATAATATACTCAATTATATAAATTCGATTTGCATATCATTATAATCTGTTTTTATTCGCGTGTTACACAATGTCCCAACTTCATTGGAATTGGGGTTTGTACATTATAGTTAGGTTTGAAGATAAATTGACAGGACTTAACCCCTCTGCGCAGATGATAGATGCCTGCGAACATGGAGCTGCTCAGTTTATGCACACAGTTACACTATTCTATCAACTGGTGGCACACCCGGATCAGTTATTGAATATTCACGAGGAAGCCAGGCCAGAACACAATGTAGAATATGGGTGAGTTAAGTCCCATTCCTGTTCCCAGGAGTTGTATTAATTAAACTCCTCAGCCAAACCTGATGTCCAAACTGCTCAATATACTTGCCCATGGTATCTATCCAGCAGTTTAAAAAAAAATCTCTCACAACAGAAAAAATAATTGTCCTTTGTATCAGCTATAATGAGCCAATGGTATCCCAATTAAGCAGTTAAAAAAATTGTTTTCTGAAGCAAAAATTCAACATGGTATTGCTACTATATCATTCTACTATCAATTATAGTCATACCATATTAAAAACGCGTAATTCCCTAGCATGGATTTGTGCGTAGATTCCGCCATTGAAGAATTCAGTGCCCACTTACTGTATATCCTCAAAAGAACTCTCACCGATATACAGTCACACGAATGCTTGCTCAGGCTCCTCTGCGTAAAGCACAATTATAGTTCACGCCCACGTGAAACTTCCCTGGTAATTATCTGTTGATTGACTTTCTTATCCAATTCCAGAGAGTATGAACTTTCAGTAATTGAAAGACATTGATTGGACCATCAGAAAAATATTTCAACCCTTGCGTGACAGCAAGTTAGGTCACAGTCTCTCAACTTTGCACAGCTGAAAATGATGCGATTGCATAGAAAAAAAGACTTCCAAAACTGGCCTGAAGTGTTCAGGTTTCATTTACGAGATTGAAATGTGATACGGACTAGTCAATGGAAATTATTCTAAATGAAACAAGACTGGAGGGTTCCTTCTGCAGTATAGATCTGTCTCTCTGGAGGAGGAATTCAATGAAGAACAATTTTTCTTCATTTTATGAGTGAGTACAATTGTATATATTTTTTTAAATAATTGCTAGCTGTTTTTTATTATCTGTTTACCATAGCCATGATGATCACAGAGCTTGTTTGCCACATTGGTTAGTAAGAGTAACCATTAGTCCTCGCCAGTGGCGGCTGGCCAGTGGAGGGCGCTGGGGCGCCGCCCCCCTTCAAATATCAAGAGATGAAAATTTACTTAAACATGTTAAATGTAATTTAGTTGTATAATGCAAATAATTATGAAACAAATATGAAATAAACATGTTTTTCCAGTCTGTGAGCGCCTGTCAACAGCCCCTAAATATCAGTTCCAAAAGGTATTTGGTTGATTTCTCTGTATACATATACTTCCTGGGTGAGGGACGCCGGCCAAACGGTACCTTATGTAAGCTCTAAAAGTTCTGCTGAGCACGTGACCCGAGGCTGCTGTTTCATTGGTTTCTTCAGATTTCCTTACGGGACGCAGTTCTGTGCGCCCCAGACACTCCCACTTTTATTGGCAGCGAATTGGTATTGTTTTAATGTTTTTTGATCTAATGTGATTGGACAATTCTCGCGGCTCCTGTCAATCATGTTCACACCCACCGCAACGCTTCGTCTCGACTGTCAAATCATCCACCGCCTAGTTTTCAACCTGGTAGCTGAGCGAGATGGCGAGTTCAAGTGCAAGTGCGGAAACTGAGCACAATTCGGTAGTTTCCTTACAGAAACAGCCTTTCTCAAGGCGTTCTCGGGAGGAACAAAGAGAAGTAAAGGAGCTTGGCCCGGACCTACCGGATTTAAAAATTCAGCAGCAGGCAAGTGATCGCGGACGAGCTTACACCCGGGGCTTCTCCGCACTTGTTACGAGAAACGGAGTTGGCTAGCTGGATGTGGCATTAGCAATGCCTTTTATTGCTTTCCCTGTTTGCTGTTCCAAAGTGTCAGCACCGAAACGTTGTGGACAACGACGGGGGTAACAGAACTAAAACACCTGTCGGAAAAATGTAAACGACACGAACATAGCCGCAGCCATCTGGATAATAGCATGAAGCTAAACCTTTTTGGCAGACTTAACATTGCCGAACAGCTGGATGAAGGCTACGGGATTGGGATTAGAAGGCACAACGAAGAGGTGACTAAAAATCGTAACGTCCTGTCAAGAATAGTGGACTCTTTTGCAGAGCCTTTGAGTTGGCTCTGCGGCCATGACGAGAGCGAGACCTCTGAACAGCCCGGGATATTCTGCGGGTTGGTGGATTTTGTTGCCTCCCTTGATGGTGCATTGAAAGAGCACCTTAAGAACGCCACTGTTTTTAAGGGGACTTCAAAAAACTGTGCAGAACGAGTAACTGGACTGTATGCTGTCTGTTGTGAGGAAGCACATCCTCAAAGAAGCCCAGAGTAGGGATTTTATTGCAATCCAAGCAGATGAGACAATGGATATTGCCACACAGTGCCAACTTGTGCTTGTGCTGCGCTACATTGATGAGAGAAACAACGTGCAGGAGAGATTTTTTGAGTTCATTCCCCTGCTGTCAGCTACAGTTGAGTCTATTGCTGCAGCAGTGAAAGAATGTCTTGCTGCCATCCTTCCAGAGGATCAGAAAAGTAAGCTCATCTGCCAGGCATGTGATGGAGCCAGCATGATGAGGGGTGCCACTGCAGGTGTACAAAAGAAAATACAGGATGTGTATCCTAATGCCCACTACATCCACTGCTACGCACATCAGCTCAACCTGATAATGCGACAGGCCACCTCTCACATATCCAAGGTGAGAATTTTTTTTCTGACCTTGGTGGATTTACCAGCTTCTTCTCCAAATCACCCAAGCGGACCTGTGTCCTTGACAAAGTGGTGGCCCATGGACTGCCAACATCCAGCAACATCAGATGGAACTTTCACAGCCGTGCCATCAACACCGTGTTTGAGCACAGAGAGGACCTCATTCACTGTTTCGAGACCATTCGAGACTCGGGTGACTTTGACCCCATTACAGTCAGAGAAGAAGGGGCCTTTGCTATGCTACTTGAGGATCAGGATTTCAAGTTCGTCCTGACACTCTTTCACCACATCATGCCACATGTGGACCTCCTCTATGCCAAACTCCAGAAGTTTGCTCCTGAACTGCCTGAAACACCTCGTCTGTAGTCCAGCCTTTTCTTCTGTTACTTATCTACATTATATGTAACACAGCAGACTGGGAGCAGTCAGAGCAGACAGGGACAAAATCAAAAATACATATTTTTTTCCCTGGCCTATAGTGCTATTTATTCATCTATATTCTTTTTGGTGTAAGTTGCAGAGTTTTGGAGATATTGGCCGTAGAGATGTCTGCCTTCTCTCCAGTAAAATAAGACTAATTGGCACAAGTCCTGTGGAGCTCAAAGCATCAAAGAAATACATTTTAAAAATTCAAAACCAGTGTCTCTTTCCAAAAAAAAAAAAAATCTCAGTCACTCAAGATAATTCACTGACCTTGTTGTGAGCAGTTTCATGTAGGAATGTAAGTCTTAAAACGTAAAATGAAAAATGAAACAGTAGTACCATATTTAAAAATTGTGCTGACCTTTGGTAACTTTTGATGATGAAGGTGAAATGGGCTTTTGCCTCCTCTAATTGTTTTTTTATTCTTGTCTGTGTAGGTCTGTGATACCATACTGGGACATGCTAGGGAATGCTTTGCCTTCACAAACCACCTCGTCAGTGCCACCTTACTGCAGGGGGACAGGTTTTAAGAGAACAACAATGTATTCCTTGAAGATGCACTGGGCAACACCCTTAAGGCCTACCCCATGCTGAATGGAAGCAAGCTGAAGACGGAGCTTAGTCTCATCTACAGCAAGGATGAGTTCAAAGCCTGTCATGGTGCTGTGGACCTATTCCAGTTGTCCATGGAGAACAATCTTGAAGAAGACTTTTCAGAGATTGTAACACTCCTTAAAATCCTCATCACCAAACCTATGACCACAGTGGAAGCTGAGAGGTGCTTCTCAACTTTGAAAAGGATTAAGACTTTTTTGAGAAACACCATGACCAAGGAGAGGCTGAATGCATTAGCCATGCTGTCAATGGAGAAAAGACTGGTGACTGAGATGACTGACTTTAACCAGAAAGTCGTAGAGAAATTTGCAGGACAGAAGATAAGGAGGGCAAAGTTTATGTTCAAGTGCTACTGGCCAATGGTTAGACACAGGATTCATACAGGTGCTGGAAATCCTTGAAAAGTGCTTGAATTTTACTTTGGAAAAGGTTTAAGAAGCCTGTAGACAGCATTACAGTGCTGTGTTTTTAGATTTTTGGTTTGTTTTTTTGTTTTTCTGTTTAACTATGTTCCATTTATTGTTTGCATCTTTACAAAACATCAAAATCCCAGTTAGTTGGTGGACTATCTTTAACATGACCGCTTTTACAATCAATCTGTAAGTAATGTAAGGACAGATACAGTGGTCTGTGGACATGTGGACATAGGGGATACATCCTCAATTCATAATAAAAAAGGGTACAAAGAAACCCTGATAAAATCTATAAGCTACATTTTCCTTCATAATAACTGACTGTGTCGATATCAAAGCAGCTGTCAGGTGTGCTGCACCAAGGTAAATTGGGCCCCCCCCCCCCAAATTTTTAGCACCAGCCGCCACTGGTCCTCGCTATAAATGCAGCAAGTGGTGACATTTTGCTCAATGTGGCTTTTTAAAATTATAAAACCTTAAATCGGGTAACGAATACCGTACAGGCCAACAGACAGTTCCATTTCTACGCGAGATTATCGGGAGAAATACACGAGACATACACGAGAATATCGCGGCGCAGCATAAATGTACAAGTCACATATATCCTGCGTAGGAAAAGTAATAGGCCTAGTGCCGGTGACAAGTATACGTGTGTATCGCGATAAGTCTCGCATGAAACTGGTGTTGGTAAACAGCATTGTTAGTGAATGAGATTCCGAATGTCTAACATCCAGTTTTGAGGTTTACTGTCTCACGCGCCTTTAAAATATGGCTCCTGGACAGTGTCATTTATGTTTTTGATTTACTTATGTATTGATAATACACTCAAAGTATCATTTTGTTAAAATTTAAGAAAAACAAATGTGTACGCCTTTGTAACAAATTAATTTGTTGATGCAACAGAATCTGATTTGTTACTCTAACAAAAATCTTAACAAAATAGATTTTTTCCAGTCGTCTTAACATAATAGTTTTGTTACCTTTCCGCACGGCCCCAGCGAATTTTCTGTTGTCACTTTTCATTGGCAAGAATCGATTACGTGCACCAATTTCAGTGTCGTCTGACTGCGAAGGATCTTGAAATGAGCAGGAACGCAACAGGAAGGTGAGTTTTAACCTATGCCATCTTTTCTCTGTATACTATATGTCGTTGTTCTTTAAGTTTTAATATTTAGCGACGTACACCGACAACATTTTTGTGTCGCAATCTAGATATTTGTGTGTGCAGATAATATTCCTATCCCACCATATTTCATCTTCCGCAAACCAGGTCATAAAACATGAGGAGACTGCCTCTGATGCCGGTTTTTGTTCCTTTAACAGCTGATTGATTTGTCAACAACTTATTGGCATTGGTTAAAAACTCGCCTTACTGTTCACTTCTTGCATTACCATTTCACTGCGAAGTAATAAAAATACGCACTGAAATTATTTCATCTACATGTACATCGGCCGCATAATCGGTTTGTGCAGATTTATTTTATTTATTTTTAATTGTTCATCTATCACAATGTTTTGTTAATACAGAAACAATTTTACTTTGTTAATAAAACAAACTAATTTGTTACTTCCTGAACAAATTCATTTTGTTGGACTGATTTTAACAAATTGTCATCTCTCATGGAACAAATTAATTTGTTAAACATTTTGTTAAAAGTAACAAATTCATGTTTTGAGTGTAACGGTCAACGTATTAGTATTAAACTGGTCAAATAAATATTTATTCGTCTGTGATTATTATATTTATCCGATTGAGAGGTTTACCGGTGTAAGACCCACGCAGCTCGACCAAGGAAGGAAGAGCCCGGGTTGAAGGGTTATGCGTGTGGATTCCTAGTATTAGCACGCGCGACGTCCTGGCTGGTGCGAATCACAATCAAATGGATATATTTTCTCCGTTCGAACAACGGGGCACAAAAGCACAACGGTTACAATTAATCTGACTCCATAATAAATTTAGAATACCAAATTTAGTTATACCCTCGTTAAATATCTGACTCCAAATTAGAATTTATAGTTTAGGGACACATGCGTGAATCTCGGGGCAGCTACGTCGCCAGACTCATCCGTGAAAACCAGTTACTCAACCGACGCCCCCGGGTAATAGCGCAGTTGCCGGATCTTAGTTCGGTGTGAGTTCTAGAGGATGGAAGAAATTACCATGATAGTAGCAACTTTGTCATAAACATATCATGAACCCAGATTTATGTGCACCACAGGGCCCCTTAAGGGGATCAGGCCAGGCACCCTTAAGGTCTTATAAGCCCAAGAAAAGGGCCCCCTTAAGGTCAAATAAGCCCCAGGATCGATACTACATAAACCCTTTATATAAGTAGACCGTAACTTGCAATCCAACTTAAAACCCATCACTACCTTTAGAACATCAGCTAGCTAGTCTGGAATGATAAGGACTCACCCCCTAAGTACCGGTCGTAACGTGGCTAGAAAGAATAAAAGGATTAAGAGTCACGGAGACCACGCAAGCTGAACAAGAATAACAATAATTTATTCACCAGGTAGGCTAAAGCTTAAATCAAATAAATCAACACTAAGCCAATTACAAGTTACACACAATTTAGAAAAGGAGAATAAAGTCATACCTGGAGGAAAAGGATACACGCACTAATGTGCGCGGGAAGTTCGAATTACGATATTACATAATTGAAAAGGACTACTCACGCACTTACGTACGCGGGGACAGATCGGATACGATCTTCCCTGACTCTATAGATTGGCTACATACGGCATAGGGAATGGCTACTCACGCACTTACACGATCTTCCTCGAATGGATTGTTTCTCTTTGCTGTAAGCCAAACCACGTCTTTGATCCAGGCGGCATGGCCATAAACACCTGGAAGGGGGGTCGAATCCAGTTTTTGGGTTTCCACCATGGGGAGGATGTAATAAAACACTTCAGCAGAGAGAGGAGAATAGGGTGATTACCAGAGAGTATTCTGACCAAATTCTCAGGAGTTTCCAAAAGGGAATGAACCATAATTTCAATGGGAATGAAACATACTCCATTCAACTCCTTAGATTTCCCCGAGAATAACAAGACCAAACATGATATGAATATGTACTAATATGATGCAGTTGTCATGAAATAGTCTTAAGATGAATTAATATATAGGTAAATTGGGTTATACGTCCAGAAGGGATTTCTTTTGCAGAATATTGAACATATAAGCATATTATGCAGTTCTCAGGGGTTTAGATCATTTTAAACAGATTAATATAACTGGACTTTAACTCAAGAATTAGGCCAGTAATATGACTCGCACAGGGGCATTGTGTCAGCCAGAGCCCTCTAACAACCCCCCCATACAGAGGAACAGTAAGACCGTTAACACCTTAGCAAGCATTTTGGGGAGGAAGTCCACAAAAGCTTTATTGCTATCTGGCATGGCTCTGGACCGAGCTTATCAGCCATTTGTCACTTATATTTCCAGATTCTACACCGGCTCTGTAAAGTTCAGAGTTTTGGACCGATTTTGGACCGACTGGCATTTCAGAACTCTTCAGCGAATTAAGGTAATTTCGGCGACAAGTACGTAAACCTGTTGTTGCAGCACGGTCACGCAACTCGCTGAAAAAAATAGACAGCTGCCTGATTGGAAAATGTAAACAGACGAAACCACGTACTAGTCACCAAAATTACCTTAATTCGCCGAAGAGTTCTGAAATCCCGTCGCCGAGTGCCGGTGCAAAGACCCAATTACAATTAAATTCTTTTTCTGTTCTGAATGCCGCCCATTATCTTGTTCTTTTAGATCGCATGGGGGAGAGAAGCTGTGTCTTCAATTGCCACTTGATTATTCTTGAAATGGAAAACATGTTAATAAAGGAAAACCATCTCGAATTAGCCAGGACTAATTGTTAATAAAGGGAGGGATATTAGCCCAGGTCTAACGCCGCCGCTGAATAACAGACTAAGAAATGCTTGTGGCTAGCAAGCTAGCTGGCTCAGTGTTTGAGTAGCTGTAGCATCCCAGATAGTTCCCACATAGACAATTGTATTTACGTAGAATTTTTCAAAGAGTAACCCATATTTGGCATTTTCAGACCCATTCCAATTGACCCTGCCACAAATACTGCACTCGTTCACGCCAGGAAGTCATGGTAGTTTTCCCAATGCATGTCTGGACAGATTTTAGACACCCAGTGCTGGTCAGTATTCTTGCAAAATATGCTGCCCTGTTGGGAAATGCTATCACTGCGCAATCTGCGCAATTAAAATATGAATCAGCTTCCACTAGCAACTTTCATATTTGTTTGCTTTTTCTAAAATACATGTTATAATGTGCTAGCTATGATTTGTTTAGGGTCACTTGCTGCCTACTGTTATCATCTCATGTCTATATTTTCCAGTAAAGCCAGCTTGTATACAAATACGTTGTACATGCTTACAGTTCAAAAGGCGCAGTGTACCAAAAGCATTTTGAAGATCTTTGAATATTTTTAAGGTATATGCACAGAAGCAGCCTGAAGATTCTAGGTCTGCGTGTTCTTAGAACTGCGAAGTAGCACATCTCAATAGCTAGCGCAAAGAAACACCCCATGCGTTTGATATCCATGAATTTTAAACAGTTTGAGGTGATAAGTGATTATTCCTATCAGCACTAGCCTTAGTGCTCCTTTCAGTTTCTATTGTAAATCATAGGCTTTCAATGCCTCCACCACTACCGCATCAGCCATTTTTATATCTACTTCACTTTCCACAGGTGGAGGTACACTACAGGCCAAAAGTCTGGGGCCACCCTAAAGCCCAACGCCCACCGGAGGCGTGAGACGCGCGTCAAAAAATAGGTTCCATACATTTCAATGGAGCAACGCCCACTGGTGGTGTGTGACGCGCATCGACTCACCACTACTCAATTTCTTGAGCGTTAACTCAATAGAAACGCATGTGTCTTTTAGGTTATTTAACAATTTCACCTTGTCATGGTTAGTAGCATACATTTACCAAAAACCTCACGTAGTTGTTGAAACCGATATAACCGCTTTTTAACCAAGTTACGGTTGTTGAAGGGGAATCAATTATTTTGCGGGCATTTAAGTTATTAAGCGATCTACAGTTAGAACCTAACTCAAGGTTCACTGATGAACGTCTCACTTTGCCATCACTTAAAATAAGCTTTATCGGTAGGCGTTTTCAAAAATTAAGGTCTCATTGAATCTTTTGAGAGTGACAAGCATGGCTTGCTTCTCAGTCCTATTGTCATATATCAATATTGATGCTCCTGACGCTTTCAGTGGGTGTTTAAAAACGTTCGGCGTTTTGACGCAACGCTTCGCTACCAGTGGGCGTTGGGCTACAGATTTAAAAAAAAAAACAATGACCCCATTCTTCAAAGCTTTGCCAGAACTACACTCATTCAAAAGAGGAGCAGAATGTCTTTAGAAACATGATTTGGCCAACACAGTCTGCAGACCTTTCTCCTATTGAACTGGCATGGGATGAACTTCACAGGCAGGTCCGGTGCTCCAACCCTAGCAACGAAAAACAGTTGTTTGAACACTTATAATCTGCTTAGGAATCACTGCCAGCAGCATACTTAAAGAAACTGTTGCATCGCATGCCAAGAATTTGTGACGCAGTGATCAAGGCTAAGGGTGGCTATTTCGATGAATCTAAAGTCTGAGCAAAGTCTCACAAAATTGTCTTGTTCAGCCTGAATCCTTGCTGGAAATGTGACTGTATGACATATTGAAACTGTCTTGGCCCCTTAAATCACAATTAACTGACATGAAATGCAGAACACGGTGTTTTGATTTGATTTTTTTTTTTTTAATCTGAGGGTGGCCCCAAACTTTTATCCTGTATATGTTTGACGGACGTGATGTTTTTCAAAGGGAAAATCCATAAACCTCAGGAAGCACATGGTATTTGAGGAAGGATCAATGGGGACCCGCCCGGATGACATCACGAAAAACGTGAACAATCGTCACGTGATGCAGATGTCGGGCAAGCATCGGGCATCTGCCATAGAGAACCATTGAAAACGAGACGCATCAAACGTGAATGTGAGAGATAAATTATTTTCGCATTACAAGCAATGGACAAATGCACTGAAGACAGGGCAAGCACGTTCAGGCAAATCTGTGCCGCAAATTTTAAACATTTTTTATTTAATAATTGAACAAGATTCACAAACAACAGCCAAATGTAATAATCAAGCAAACACATTCAGGCAAACTGCGTGCTGAACTAAGCAAAGTAAAGGTCTTCAAAATCATCCTCCTCTACTCGACAATTGCTTTCACCCCCTTCCCATTTACTTGCCTCAATTTGCAGTCAAATAGTTGATTCACTCAATGAACAATTTTAAATTGGTTGGTAGTCTAATTTAGATATCCATGTATTCAGACATTTTAGCATCGCATGCATCATGCACATTAATGCATGTGGCAGCCGCGGTGATGTTATGATCTCGCAAGTTCTCATGCCACCTGTTGCGTTAATGGCGGCCTCCTGGAAACAGCAATTCCGGCTAATTAATGGTCATTTAAAAGAACAGGGGGTATGTATGGACAAAAACTCGATTGTGGATATTATGTTGGAGTTAATTACTATTAGATTACGTCAAAACGTGTAGGTCAGTATAGTCCTCCTTTAATGCCCCGGGTGGATTTTCATCAGTGTTCATTCTGTGTTTTTTTTTCACGCGTTTCTTATTCGAGTCTTGCGTGGACTTTGAATGTAATCTGTCCTGCAAAAAATTTGTTTTGCGTTCGGTGTGAAAGCCTAAAAAGGCATGGCTTTGGTTGATACATATTTGTTGCAATAGGTTACTCAATGTTGTTTATTTTCACAAACATGACTGTTCAAGGTGGTAAGAAGGGGGTATTGGTGTCGCCCATTCTTCTTACCACCTGAACAGTCACGTTCATGAAAAACAAACAACACTGAGTAACCTATTGCAACAAATATCAACAAAAGCCACAGAACTAATGAGGAGCTGTAGTTCGCTGGTTGTGTACCAAAAATAAACTCCAACCATTTCTTCCTTAACTCCACGTTCTTGGGCAAGGCAACAAACTGTATATACTATGAGGCGCTATGTTACGATTTCAATATGCAGGTCTGGTGGTCATCTTGTGACAGGCGTCCAACACAGCAAAGTGCAGCAAAGTGGATGCTTCTTTCCAGAAATTTTTCTCTGAATGCCTGACCACTGTGTTGCCGTAAATTGCAGCCACTGGAGAGGGAAAGTTGTTGACTTAACCTCTCACATGTAAATTATTTTTAGCTTGAACAATGGAGATGATTGGCTTTAAATCATCAAACTTAGCTATACGGTGTAAAGCCTGTATTGACTAGCCCTTTCCCACTAACAGATCACCTGGTCACCTCGGGGGTAACGTCATGGCTTATAGGACTGGATCTGCCAGGTTATTTGGATGGAGAATAGACATCTCACTAGTGCATGACTGTATAAACATTCAGTTTTATTGATTTCCACTGAGTGCAATACTTGCAGTCCTAATGAGCGAAAATACTGCAGTGCTTTGAATCACTCAGCGTCGAGCACGTCCGAAAACCTGTTGAAATCAGCAGCTGCTTCACTGTCAGTGGACACGAATAGGTTTAGTTGTTCGTCCTTTGTAATGTCAGTGCCTGGGTCTGCACCATGCAGCGGTATTTCTATCAAATAAATAATAGTCATCGATATGTGTCTGATCCAATTACAAACCAATGTGTTTTTTGTTTTTCTTTTTTTTAAGATCCAATAACAAACCAGTGTTTTTGTTTTGTTTTTTTCTTTAAAAAATAGGTATTTCTTCAGCGAGAGTTTCCTTGTAAACAAATTTCCCCACTTGACAGCAGTCACAATGAGACACTTGTTATCAAGGTTTCCGGCACTTGCAATGTTAAATTACAAGTGCCCCGTCTTAGATCGTACTGCTAGAGAAAATAAACCCAACCTGACAGAACGAGATCAGTCATAATATTACCATACCGAAGGGGTTTTGAGATAGACTGGATGTATACCACTGTATTTCCAAACAGACCCAATGGAAAAATATCAATCGCTCAGGGGTGCATTTCCCGAAATCACAGATGCTAACTTGCGTCGTAGGAACCATTGACAATGAATAGACGAACTATGTAAGCTGCTAACTTACTTAGCGACTACGCTTTTGGTAAACGTAATGGGCGGTAATAGACAGAAATGGTGCTTCAATCGGACTCTTCTCTCGTTATCGGTCAGGAAAAGGCCGGAAATCAAAACGCTGCTGAATGATTATTACTGATATTTACCGAAATATTATCCAGAGCGTATTTGTTTACATTAGTTCCAGCATGAGGTACGCCCGTCATGAGATGGTGGTCAGCTCTGCACACATTAGCTGATCTCGAACTAACAATGTAGGGCCTCTAGTTTATATATTTCATTGGGGCAAGGCATAAAGCGTAGAGGTTTTATTGCCACAAATGGCAAAAGAATGAATTTGTTCCGCCATGTTAATGACTCGCTGTTCCTCCTGCTTCTCAGCTGCTACTTCCTGCTGGCTGCCAATGATTTGGTGGGCGGTCGCAAGTCAAAGTAGGCGAGACCAGAGGGAGACCATGAATAATAATTCACAAACCTACGTAGGTTTATTGAGCTTTTCTGATTCCCCCGTTTTTCTGTTTATTTTTTTCAATTCGCTGTAACGCAGAGTGGGGGTTGATATTCATGTTCACACGCAGCATGCATACACAACTCGTGTTGACCGATGGCACTTCAGAAAGAACACGTAATACACGGTTTCCCGTGGGATGACACCTTTAACAAAATGAAGATAAATCAGAAACCAAGTACTAGTCAAGTATTTATTTCATGTAATACGGGTGTCATAATCTGTGTTTTTTGGCTTTGTTATGTTTATCATTTATTGTTTCATTTATCATTCATGTGTTTAGGGTTGCACCTCGTCTGCCCCAGTCGCGTCATGTACGTCTTGACAATGGGATCATTTAGATGAAAAGTAAACAGATAACAATATGTCGTAAAAACAAAAATAGTAATGTCTTTTTGAGAGAAAAAGCCAATATCTAGTGTGGCCACCCTTTGCTTTGATTGCTGCATTTAATTTTTCAGGCATTGTTTTCACATTTTTTCCCCCCTCACTCACTAAACCATTCCATATGGCTTGAAGGTCATTCCAAAGAGATTCTTTTTATGTAAGAACAGATTTGCTCAGTCGGATTAAGGTCTGGACTTTGAGCTGGCTAAATCATAACTTTTTTGTCACCAGATGTTTCTTTCCAACTGAGATAATTCTTTCTCAAATTGGAAGTGTGTTTAGGGTCATTATCTTGTTCAAAATAAAATCCCAGACTAATCAGTCTCTTTCCAGATGGCAATGCCTGCCTCACAAGGATGTTGTGATACTTCCTTTGATCTGTGATTCCATTTATTTTTATGAGATTATCGGCTCCTTTCGAGCAGGCTAAATCTGAAACCATAATATTACCACCTTTATGTTTTACTGAAGGAGTTGAATTGTCATTTTTGAAATGTTCTCCAACTCTACGGTGCACATCAATTCTGCATTTGGGTGAGAAAATTTAGAACTTTTATTAATCGGTTCAAAGGACTTGTTCCCAGTTCATTGCTGTCCAATCCTTGAACTCTAATCATTTTTTGATGTTGCTAGCTCTTGGCAGCAACACAATGCTTAAAAGCATTTTAAGATAGCAATGATCGTAGAATCCCTCTTACGACACATTTTTCATTTGTGGAGTGTTTCCAAAAACCATCGTCACTTAAGACGCTCTCAGGAATCACCGTAGATCTAGGAGTGCTGAAGACCTCTCATTGAAAGCTAAGTGTGGCTTAAGACCTATTATAATTTTTTTCTGCGTGCGCATTCTTTTATTTTTATCATATTTATTCATGACTACTCATGCTGTCCGTGAATGACAGTGTCGATTCATTAAACTTAAATGGCAATTTTTTAAATTATACATTCACCAAAAACAAACAGCAATTATAGACATTATACCAATAATAATAGTTACATTAACAAATAAAGAAGAATTAAGATGTTATAACAAAAAAGATACAGCCTATGGACACATTTTAGTAATTTAAAATATTATACTAGAGGAACTGTGAAAAGGAAAATGAAGAAAACAAATAAATGTGTAGCTGTGGTGGTTGATGCAACTGGAGTGCTGATCACGAGAAGGGAAAAAGGGGCGTATTCTAAAAAAAAATGTTCAATAGCATGTTAATGCACTTTGAAACCAGCCATGTATTCCGCATCTCTTAGCTGATTCACGCCTGCCAATCTGCAGCCTCCTCCTCCTGGTCACTGAAGGGGGATCTCGCCTGGGCAGTGATGTTGTGCAGCATAGTTGGCACAGTGATGACTGCATTGCACTTTGATGGAGAGAAGTGTTGTCCACTATTGAACTTGGGCACACAAGTGCAACTTCCATTTCCCCAGCTTTCTATTACTTGTGGAATTTGGCACTGGGGTAAAGAGGTATGGCTGAATTGGTTGTCCACTGTCTCCGAAGAAACACCAGTGATCATGGTTTCTAGCTGTCTCTTGACCATCATGTTTCACATTCCTTGTTGCGGTAATTTTCTTTGCATTGTCTTCCCAAATGATGGCTTTATTTTTGTGAGTAAGGCTACCTTTCAATCAACTGAATGAAGTGACGTTGTTTGCCTTCACTTCATCCAACATTATGCCTTTTTAGTCTGGATGAAGAGCAAACTTTCTAGGCTGTTGTATCGTATCCATAATTGTTTAGAATGTTTTCTCAATTTAGCAGAATTTCCGATTGTGGAGACCTTGATATACTTAAGGTGACAATTTGATTATAGAGTGACAATACCTGAATATGTCGCCAATGCTTGTGGCCAATGCCAGCCAAGACGCATGAGAGAGTTTCAGCTTCACAAGCGCTGGAGAGCATGAACGGTCTCTCAGAATTATTTTTCCTTCGCAAAGTTCAATTCGGCTCGTGTGGCAGGGCATGTGTGCTCTCACAGGTTTACTCTTCTCTCGAATTAACGTGAATTTTGCCATTTTTTGGTATTTTTTTTTAATGCTTGCAACATTTAAATGAGCTGTGTCATGATTACTGCGCATGCTCACAACTTTGAAAGAAGTGAATCCGCTCCACTACAAGTGACAATCTACTCCGTCCTTGGTAGTTCATTATCATTTTGCATTGTATTTAAATAGTTCAGTTGCTCGGGCATTATGCTTTTTATTTTTTTTAATATTTTCTGTTGAAATTTGAGGATTCAAAGCGCAAAGTTCGTTAGCCAAAAGGTATGAGCTGGTTTGCCGACCACCAATAATCACAGAAGAAGAAGGTATTATACACACTACCGGCACCAAGTCATCGAGTGCTAAGCGGAAAGGCCGCACCCCATTTTTGGGGGAAAGCAATGGAGCTCAAACGCTTTGAACAATCACTAACAAGCATGAAAATTGAGCTGGAAAATGCTGTTGTGTACCTGGTTGTACATCAAATAAAAAGACCAGTCCAGATTTCAGGTTCCCCATCCTACCTGGAAAGGGAAAGGATCCAAAAAGGTGAGCTTTATGGCTTCAGGCTATCTGGAGAGAAGATATGGAGGGAAAGCTATGGGACCCGGTGTCTTCCAATGTTTATGTGTGAGGGAAACACTTAATACCAGGTAATACTGCTCTTAATCTAATGCCTGGTGACTCGATCAAATATGTGCAGATGTCGGGAAAAGCAATGTCCGGCCACTGTGTCGGGTCATTGATCCACTGGGGTGGAGTGATGCTGAAGGGGCAAGAGGGTTGACCGATCATTCTTAATTTATTAAGGTATCTTGAACGCTCAGGTTTGGGCAAGGTAGCAAAATAATCGCTAGACATATCCATAAATCACGAAATCAATGTAAACAGGAGATCTGTTAAATTTCACAGCTGAATACACGTCAAATTACATTGAGATCAATGGGATCTGAGGTTTCTAGCCCCCAAGAGAGGGCACGCCTTGACGCTTTGCGAAGTACCCGGATGTGAGAGTCTGGTCTATTTTTCTTCTTCCGTGATGTTTATTTGCAGTTGGCAACCATCTTACATTGCTCATATCCTTCAGCTAAAGCACTAAAATAGCACTTTGGATCCTCTATTTTCCATAGAAGTTCCTTATTCTAAAAAGCATAATGCCTGAGTAACTAAAATATATACATACAATGCAAAACGACCGATTGACGAGGATGGAATCTGAATTTGACTTGCAGTCGAGCAGATTCACTTCCTAAAGCTTACAATTTTCAAAGTCCTGAACAGTGGCGGGCGGTGGACGGAAAACTTGGGGGGGCGGAAAACATCCCTTGAAACGGATGAGATTAGTGACCCGATTTCAATCATTGTTCTTGGTCAACATGTTAGTTTCCCTTATAATGAAATGTTTAGGCGAGTGAATAATAAATTCTATAAAATGTTTAATTCACATGCCTAAATAGGCAACTCTTCACGAAAAAACCACTGTGGATTTTCTGCGTTAAATTTTGGCACATCCTAAGCAAGTCGTCAAACCTGTGCGTAATGATTGTTTAATTGAAAAAGATTGAAATGCGCTCTTTTTTGCGTTCAACTGGTGCGTTTGATTTCTGGCATTAACGAAGACAACTAGCTACACCTGAGAGGGGAGAGTTCAAGTGTCTTTTACCAGGGAAATTGACTGAAAACAGATCAAGACAAAAAAGCAGTTTAAAGACATGTTTATCGCCCTCCTTGTTCTCTGTCCACCGCCCGCCACTGGTCCTGAGCATGCGCAGTAATCGGGATACAGCTCCTTTAACACAAATCTGACGCCATACATGGGCACATGGTTCAGTAATTTGTGCACACATGGGTACATGGTTTTAGTTGCATATGTAAATGGTTTTAATCGTATGTGTGCATAGTTTCTTAGTAATTCCTTCGTGGCTTGCCAAAAATGAAGCTAAATTCCTTAAAATGAAAGCAGATACTGTATTAATTGACGTAGAATACTTCAGATTCGATCTATTGAGTCAAGACAGCAGAGAATGGAGTCTCTGGCTCAATACATGACTATGTTATGGTACATTTCTTAAAGCTGACCTCATTCATTCACTGGCCAATTTTGCAGAAAGAAACTGAAAATAGAACTAAGTAATCTCTTATTATTGTCTCCAACAGATTTGAGCTTTACTGCTCTTGCACAAAGAAAAGTCAATATCACCTCAGACATGAAATCGACAAATCTTGAGGCAACTACATTGCTAGCCATAAAGACCACAGTACAAGCTCTCTCTTTCATCATCGGAGGAAACAAGGTACCACAAAAAGATTAAATCCAGCATACCTATGGCAGATGCCTTTCAACTGATCCCCTCAATCTACTGAAGCATGAAAATAACAAACATTCAGGGCAAAGGTAGGCAGCCATGCCACTGCCATGTAAATGTAGCATTCACTTTGTCTGAGAGCCTCTCTTCTCAGCTGCTTAGATTTTGCAGTACAAAGATAGCATTTAAAACTGGCAGAACCTCAATGGCTTTAGTGAAGTCCTGTCACTGCATGTTTGCAGGGTCCATGTCACATTGATGGCTGCTTTTCAGATGCACTATTCTGAAGAACAGTGATTGCTAATTTTTCCTTATCCCTCCCTCTCAGATTTCTTCCAAGCTTTATTTGTTGGGATTGTAAGTCCCCATACTCAGATGTTTGATATCGCTTACTACCAAGCTAAGATAATAATTTTGTCGGGTGCACTTTCCTTTTTCCAGGTGACTCACTCTGGGGAAGTGAGGCAATTATGCCCATGCACCGAAGCCCACTTGTATATGTACTCATTTTACATATAAAAGACATGTTTCCCTACCAAATGCACACAGTTGCTACTGTCATGTCATTTTTTGGAGCCAATTACATGTTCCCTTTATGAGTTATACTTGCTCATGTGTTGCCACTTTGCAGCAGCCGTTTTTTAAGTGACCATGAAACTTCGATCAAAACAGCGTTGTCACAAAAAAGTATTTTCCTTGAAATTTGTTCCTCAGTATTGGTAAGTATTCATGCAAATTATTCAAACTAATAGATTAACAAATGAAGAGTTTGTTTCCAAAACGCAGTACGTCCATTTTACTCATTTGGAGTAAATCAGCTCTTTCAATGTTGGCACCTGTTGCATTTTATGGAAAAACACAAACTTTGACCATGAAAAAATACACCTTATAGCATGAATTTCTAAAGATGCATTTTTGCACCATGTGTAATAAGCACAGGCCATTGCTGTATGGTATTATCTAAATTTTTGTCATTTTGGCACTTAATGCATTTTAGGAAAAAACTGCAAATCTAGAGACCTATTGAATCATATATTTTTCTTAATTGGTCGTACCTACCGAGGTTAACACTTGTGCTTGGCCTCAGTGATTGTCAGACTGAGAGATTTAGTCAAACAACAAAATTGGGGGAAGATTTATGGTGACAACAGTAAATGAAACATCTCACAGTGGTTTTTTTTTTTTTTTAGATGTAAGATATTTGGGGGTTCTATTTTCCCTGTCAAATGCATACGCACAAAGGCTATCAAACCTCCTAAATGGGAATGGTTCCTCTATATATATTTAATCATTTGCATAATTGATGCAATAATTGCAAGTAGGCATGATAAAAAAGGGCACCGATCCATCAGAGGCGGCTGGGTCAACATCAATACTTATATTGCCGCGATATATTGAGCCTTAGGTGATGGCACAAGAGAAAGATGTAAATGTATTTGGCTGATTATTTTAGTTAAGCTGCTCACCTTTATTTTTTCAGACACCATGAAGTGAATTTTAATGGCATTTTTATGATATGAAGCGAAATTATTTAGTGCCTATATATTGTTTGAAAAAATGAATGCAGGCAGGGTTTTCACAGTGGGACAAATAGCCGTGTTTGAAGCTGCAAACTTGTTCACTTGTGTCAGTGCATACTGGATACTTCATACCACTATTTTTAGTAGTTTACTTTGCATACACCAGTATGTGGAATTAACCATGCCTTACTACACAGTCGTATGACTACCAAATTATTAAGATGATCTTGGAAGGTCGTTAAACATTCATTGCATTGTGAGACAGCTGTAGCTTTGTACTTTTAAATATTGTCATGTGCTATTTGAGTATCTTAGATGCTCTGGTTTATTTTAGTTCAGTCACACACTGTACACTAATAGCTACTGGGGCCCTGATCAGTTACTGACAAGTGAACAATTGGCAAATCCAAATATGGCCGATGACTTGAAAATAGAACTTTCCCTTTGCATGCAATATGTTTGCAGTTCAGATTCTGGTTCCCTTGCTTTGTCTTATATGTTGTAGAGGTCATAATGTAATAAAAATCCACAAATGTAATAATGCTTGCAAGTGTTATAAGAGGTTGGCCGCAAATGTAATCATGCTCACAAATGTAACTAGATATGCATTTCCTGAGGGAAATACCAGGTCATGTAAAGCAATGATTCACAACATTGGCTGTGTCACAGTACTTCAACCACAGTGAATGAAAGAGGCGAAAATGCATTATGTTCAATCGGATTACAATATGACACATCTCACTCTGTCCTACTGAGCTGAGGATTGTGCTCTAATAAAAGTGGAGTGGAATATGCAAGCAACATCCTTAACATCAAGACAAATGTGTTCTGTGGTCATGAATTGCGTCATTGACTCAGTCACAATACTGTAAGGCCAGTCAATACTGCCCACCCACAGGAGCTCATTACAGAAAACTTCAATCACCCTCTGTGTTGGAGCAAACATAAAATTTTCAAGAATGGCACAGATGTGTGTTCTAAAACCCTCCCTACTTTGACAATGCACTGAAAAGATATATAAAAGATAGTTCAAATTAAGAAATTTAACATGAGACCTATTTTCAAGAATTTAATTTTATTAAAGAACTCTAAAATTGGAGTACTTATATTAAATGGATAGAGAGAAAGAGCTGTTAGATAATGACAGATAGGAGAAAAGAGAGAGAAAGATGAGAAGGAAAAGTAGTGGTTTCTGGAAGTTTCTGCAGGGACATTACTAGTTATAAAAATCAATGGAGAGAGCAACCAAGAGAAAGGGAGCCACTGAACAGCAGCAGGCTTCAGTGAAACACAGGCCCATTATGACGTCCATAAAGCCTAACGCAGGTGCATTATAATGTCATAGAGCCCAATGCAAAGTCTATGGGGAAAATTGACATCATTTTATTAAATATCTAAAAAATTATAAATCATCATATCATAGAAAAATGAAAATAACTTAATACAGTTGTCATTTCCAAGACCTACACAATAGAGTTTGAAAGGAGTTTCTACGTTAAATGATTCAAGCTGAATTTTACCATAAGCCAAAATATTACGAACACCCTGAATTTTTCAGAATTTGGCTTTTTTTTTTTTTTTTTTTTTTGGTCATTTTTAAGTTAATTTGTAGCAACAAGGGCACACAAAATGCCAAAGGGACAGTTGTATTGACTAAAAATTTTGCTTGCTAACAACTGTATATCTTGAAATTCAACTTTCAACACATATTCCTCCTTGGCCTGGATTAGAGCCCCGCAGACATGGGTAAATAGCTTTGCCAGTAATAACTTTTTTGTAAAATTTTTTGGTCAAACTGATTGTACTTTGTTGTAAGCAAACCTTAACACCAGCATACTCTGCCCTCTGGGTGAAGACTGGTTGGTCAGAACTTTGTGCTTCAGCAGGACAATGGCCCCAAGCACTCCTCTAAGCTGTGCCAAGATGTCTTGACAAAAAGGAAGACGCAGGAATGCTTCAGAAGATGATGTGGCCCCCACAGTCACCAGATTTATCACCCATTGAGTTCCTGTGGGATGAACTTGACTGGGCAGTCAGAGAAGTACACCCATCAAGTTCAAAAGAGCTCATAAAGGAGCTCATGAAAGCCTGGGATGAGTCACCTGGAAGTTATCTCCTTAAACTGCTGGAAAGACTGCCTAGGATATGTCAAGCTGTAATCAAAGCTAAGGAAGGGTACTTTATAGAAAGTCAAATTTGAATATGTATATCTCTTTGCAAACAATTTTGCACATTTCTAGTTATGATATGTGTTTCAATGTTATTCTGTTTTGTTTTTTTTGTTGTTGTTTTTGTTGTTGTGGCTGAAAATATAGTACTTTAAGTAAAAAAAAAAAAAACTGAAAATTCTGAAAATTGCGGGGTGTTCATAATATTTTTGCCAGCTGTTCGTTCTATTTTGGCCTGTAGTGTATTTGCAGAAGTTAGTTAGAAGAAGGAACTATAGTATTATAACAATAAAAAGCCTCGGAATAACAAAACAGTGCATTGCTTTGCATGCCCTGTAATAAGAGGTTGAATGGAAATGGAAGAAAGCTTGCAAATGTAATAAGAGGTTGGTTGCAAATCAAATGAGTCATCAGAAGATGACATACCCCCCGACCCCTGCAATCTAATCTCAGAAATCCCAAATTATCAAAAGACACCAGTCTAGGGCCTGATTAATACGCACAGCAAGTTCCATTAAGAAATACTGAATGATATTGGAGTTCTGCTCCAGAAATGAAATGATTACAGACGGACAGACATGCTGATGACTCATACCCCGCATTTTACGCCGGGGGATAAAAATAGGAGAAATTCAAAAATGGCAAAGGGCACCACTTCACAGTAAAACTTCATAATGGTAAAGTTTCAGGGAAAAATTCCCCATAGTTTTCGAGTTCTGTCCTGTAAAACAAAATGTCCATGGACGGACAGAAGGATGGACAGCAACCACGTTGACAACTATAACCCCTCACATTATTCTAAAGTGATAATAAATCTAGCAAATTTAATAAGAGGTTGGCTGCAAATGTAATATACATCGCAAATGCAATATCACTGTGGGTCTGTCTTGCACACGGCACAAAGCGGTATGCTAGTATATTCGCCAGTTTATGACTAATGCAGTTACCATTTTCTTGTCCTGCGTTCAGGTTAGTGAAAGGGGAACTGCAGTGGTCAATAATCCATCTTCAAAGAGAGAAATGCACGGCTACTGCTCATGTTTATGGCCTTTTGTCTCAGAAAAATATACATGCATGACACATATTTAACTTTGAATAGCTGCAGGAGTGTTGGATTTTACTATCAAGGATATCCATGATGGCGGAACTAGATGTGATGTCTGCCTTGCATAATTGCACCTGCAGGCATTCGGTCCCTATCCTGAAGGATGGAATCATCGATTGCATGTGGTTTTGTTTACCTTAATCTAAATACCAAATATTTTACTCAGATTTGGGGTATGGGGTAGATAAAATATGGTGGGGGATGTGGGGTAGATAGAATATTTTACCCCTCCGCACTTTATCGTTTGGATGTGGGGTATGTTTTAACCTCTTGAATCTGAAAGCCCCAACAAACACCCCTTACAGGAAGAAACCTAACTAAAATGATAACTGGTCTTGATAACTATTATAACTAGCAATAACTACAATAACTAGCTAACACAATAACAATTTCTACCAAAAAAAAAAAACTGAATTGCTACACCAAGCAACTAAATGAGCTTGTGGCAAAAACACACCAATGGTGCATGTATTGCATGTGTGGTGCCAGCAAATTCGTAACATCATTCTACATCAAAAGTGATACAGTGCTGCGAAAAAGTATTTGCCCCCTTCCTGATTTCTTACTTTTTTGCATATTTTTCACGCTTAAATGTTTCAGATCAATATACCTGTATACACATTATACTCAAAAAATGTGGTTAATCACAGTCAATTCATGATTTAACGGGTTTAACACATTTAATACATTTATGTGTGAACACGATTTAACACATTTAAATGTGAAAAAAAGAAATCAGGAAGGGGCAAATACTTTTTCATGGCACTGTATATCATATAAAAGCAGAGACTCTACAGATTCTTACCATGATTTCTTAACTTAGCTGTCTTACAATCAAGGTTGTGTTCGAGGGCATAACAGTGCTGCTTATATTTACTCCGGAGTCCCTTTGTTGCTTTGAAAATATTGATGACAGTCCCCAGGTAACTTATCCTGCGCAAGACAGTTGGTGCGAAAGTGCGAAAACAGCAACGCAATAACATGACATTGTAAACAGGGTCTCTCACCAGAGAACAAAAGGTCAAATGGTGCAGCCCATTAATTATTTAAAGTTCTATTAAAATATGAATATCAGAGTTGGTGTGGGACAAACACAAGTAAAAATGATTCTTCACAACAATTTTAATTACAATGTTGCTGATACGGAGCAAATGGCTCACTGGTGCAGTTCCGCTTTAAATGGCAAGAGTATTTGTGCCAAACTGAGCACCCATGGGCGTGTTGGTCTTAAAGCAGGGACTCAAAGAAGATAAGTACCCATAAAATTGGTCCGTCATGGCAATTTCATGATAGGTTGAAGGTATTCACTCATATAACAAGAGTAAAAAAGTTTCATGTGACTTGATATTCGCTTTCCAGATGTTGCTCCTTTTCCACCGTAACCAGTCCGCCGAAAGTCTCATTTCCTGTGATGTCACATACGGGTTGTGTACTCTGAAAGTACCCAGATGTTCCATAGTTATAATACAGCGAACACTGTGAAAACTGTTTTTCATAGTTTTAAATCCCATGGTTAAATCTTTTATTTTTTTTTAAGCTGCTGTCGCATAAAGGTGATTTCTTTCATCGATGCATATTAGTTTTGCTGCTTATTTTGGTTCGTTCCGTGCCAGCAAAAAGTCTGGTCGCCGCGCTGGCTATACGCTATACACGTACACGTTGTCTAGTGTAGAAAGAAAATTATGTTTTTACTGGAGTCATGCTACCATTCCGAGGACGGTTGGATAAGCCAAAGCTGGGCTACAAAAAAGATAGTATTTTATGAACACGATCAAGTGGACTCTCATAACAGTGATTGACTGACATAGAAATATGGAGTGACGAGGTCGATGCCATTTACAACACAATTGTACCCCTCAAATATCTCCTCAAGAGCAGCCTGAATCATCCGCCTGTACTTCTCATGCACTCAAGCTCAATTTCAGGTCTTAATTGCTTTTTTATAGTTGTTGTATCTCTTCCTACGGTTCTTTCTTCAACTTCTGGTCCTTCCTCTTCCATGATGGCCAAAACGAAACAAAACCTCAAATCTAATAACGTTAGACAGTTACAGTATATGCAATAGAAAAATCTGACGACAGGCAGCTGTAAATGCATGAACAATATGTATTCCTGTGCGAGTTAAAAGAGAGAATACATTCTAAAAATCTTCCTCTCTTGTTTTGTCGTCGCTCTTATCAAGTCTACTTTTCGAAAAAATATCATAATAAATGAAGGTAGGCTATCAGTCCCTCCCCAGGGTTTCCGCTACATGTAATTGATCGTGGCGCACCGCCACGGCAAAATGAAAGCCGCCACGCCTATGTAAAATGAATTTACATAAACTCCAAAAATCCTAAGGACAATCAGGTGTCGCCAGTTCTCATTGTTAAGTTAAAATGAGCGCTAATAATACTTGACCTGTTGTCAATCATTTTACTTGATGAACACGTTTTTCTATGAATAAAAATTAGCCATCGGCAGTAAAACGCGCTGCTTTCTTCTTAATGCAATGAGTGCAACGATTAGATAAAAAATATTTTGTTCACTTTGCAAAACAATAAACTACGATGTTAACTTCTGTGTTTGCTGTGAGCATATCCTGCTCTACCTAATTGTATCTTCATGATTATTTAATTCCAATTCCGGAGTCTGGAGTCATAATCGGTTTTCATATGTGAAATCCACCGTGATGCATGTGAAACTGATAAACCTTCATGCACATAGGTTTCAATTATTACATCGCCTACGTGCTGGCCTAATGAAAACTGGCCACACCTGATAATACTGAGTTTTGACCCGACGCTGAAGCCCTGCGCCACAGTTTCAAAAAATCCTGGAGGAAACCCTGCCTTCCCCATATTTACAGGATTTCCGTCAGATCGTTTATATGTCCATGTTAATCTTCAATGTACTAGGCCTATATAAAAAAATATGATGACGAGTTTAAATAAAAAAAAAGGACAGATAAATGTTTCTCCATTATAATTTATCCATCTGAAGTAAAGTACGACTCAATTTTAACCTTTAACAAAATAAAAAGCTTAGAGGGAGATATGGTATTTCTATTGACATGTAACAGAGCAGAGCTTGCAAAACCCGTATGTGATGTCACCCAAAACGGGCCTCTTTCCTAGCATTACGGAAGCATTCACGCTCGATAAAGTACTGTCTTTTCGTGTGTTTCCATTTTCTCGTATCAATAATGTGACAGAATGACATTACATTGCATTCTTTGAGTTCTAAGCTTTTACATTGATGTCGAAATTGCCATATTTCAGTTTTTTCTTTGAATCCCTTCTTTAAAAATATCAGCCATGTCCAAAATACTGGACTGCATGTATTTCAATATCTAGGTCTCTTCGACTTCACATTATTTCTGTCACCCCATGTGCATTATGTCCAAAATACTGGATGACATTATGCATCCCACAAGCATAATGTCCAAAATAATGGACAGACTGACCACCCACTACTCACACCAAATCCCATCAAAGGGTCCCAAAAAACATTGGCTGTCCAATTTTAACAAATTGGAGGCATTTATTAATACTCTATTCAGCAAAGGTTTAAGAACAGGAAAGGTTTGGTGTTTCTTCATTTAAATATTCAGAGCATTATTCAACCCGAAAAAATGGTCACTGAAAATCTTGGTAACACAGATCTTGATACTGTGGTATTATCTGAAACTCGGCTAAAAAGTACTATGAGTGATTCAAAGGTGGCCTTGAATAACTACAACCTTTTTAGAACACGTAAAAATTCAGGAGGAGGGGATGTGGTCATTTACACAGAAACTTCATTTGTACTGTTCTTATTGCAATCACGGTGGAAAAGTGTTTTTTTTTTTAATTTTTTGGCTGTGAAAGTGTAAGACACAAAATAACTCCTTCATTGTGGTTAGAGTGTACAGATCTTCTTCTGCTTCAGCGGCAGCTATTGATGAGATCGCTGATCTTTTAGCTCCATATAAAAACTCAAGTGTACTAGGGGACTTTAAAGTGCAGCTATTATGGTTTATCATTATTTTAATGTCGTTGCATAAGTCATGCCATTTTTACACACATTTAAAAGGTCTGTGTCGGAAAACAACTCAGTCACCTCCAACAGAAGCGCTCTCTGACGCAAAACACACTGCTCCAGAGCTTACTGAAACCCCCCAATATCTTCTGGCAATTTTTTTCATCAATTGGTGATGTCACCAATTGAATTTTTGCACCAAGCAGATAGTTTGGGACACCCTTGAATCAAGCAGGTTATGCCCACGAGGCGACACCGATATTTGTTTCTGAAACTCTGGAGCGGAAATCCATTTATGGTAAGGAGCGTGACAAGGGGCGCGAATGGTGGACCAATCACAAGTGAGTGATCAAGTTGACCAATCACAGCACACTGGGGTTTTCAGGAGGGCGGGGGCAGGACTTTCAATGGAGCTTTTCACAGACAGGTACTACAGAATTGGCAAGCATGAGAAAACTTAGGTTTTTTTTTTAAACAATGACCCATGTAAACCTTTTTTAGTAGATTTCAAGAATACAAGAATGACCAGTGAAAAATAACTTCATCGGTGCACTTTAACTTAAATTTGTTTAGCTCTGCCTCAGATTATTTAAAAGATGTCTGTGACAATTTTAATCTTTCACAGCTAATTTCAGGCCCTACCAGGCCAAACTTGATAGATCCCTCTAAATCATCTTTGATTGACTAAATTTTAACAAACAGAAAAGGAAATATTATGGGCTCAGGGGTATTTGAGCTTAGTTTTAGTGATCATTTTTAGAAGTACTTAAATTAAAAAACTATGTCTGCATATGGTAATTAGACAGAATTTCAAACATTTTGATGACCAGTCTTTCTTGAATTATCTTTTGGCAAGTGATATTCATGTTACTGCTAAAATTCCAGATGTTGAATTAGCTCTTAACCACTTTTGTTTTTCAACTCAGTAGGTGATAGTCATGCAGAAAAAACAGAGTGCAGAATAGGTCAAATCCATGGTTTTCAGCAGAAATTTCATCCTTAATTAAAGAGAGAAATAAAGCCTTGGCTCTTGCCAGACGCACTGGGGACCCTGGTCATTGGCTTGCTTTCAGACAGCTAAGGAACAAATGTACATCAGCAATACGGAAGACTAACTCTAATTACTTTTTGTTTTTAATTCACAAATTGATTTCAAATCCTGCAAAATTCAAAAAGGCAGTTAATTCTATATACCAGAAATCTTCCCTCTCATTTCCTCCCCTTGCAAAAGCTGACGGGTACTCAATATTAGACCATGAAGAAATTTGAGTAGCTTTTAATTAACATTTTGCATCTGCTGATAATTTGTTTGATGAAACCTACATAGGACCCCATTCCTATTAAACCTGACACCCAGGAAATGTCAAGGCACCATTTTACATTACAGCTGTTCACTGCTAGTGACGTGGCCAATGCCATAATAGCCATCGAATTAAAGAATTCAATTGGTGTGGATAAATTTGATCCCCACATTTTAAAGCTTGCTGCACCAATTGTTGTCAGGTATTAAGTACATTAAATACTTTTAACATGTACAGTTCCCAAGGTGTGGAAGGCTGCTTTTGTAACTCCTTTAAATAAAGACCATATAGCAATTGACTTAAATAATTATAGGCCTATCACTATATTGTCATGCCCAGCAAAAATACTAGAATCTCCGGTAAATAATCAGCTCAAATCATTCCTTTTTGTGCATTCTTAAGTATTTTAAGAATAAACCAGTCAGGTTTAAGAAAAAAGCATATTACTGTTACTGCTTCCACTTGTTTTAAATTGAGCTTTAGCATTAGTTCAGTCAGGCATGGGGGTGAGGCTGGTCACAAGCCTGTTTCTGTCCAATCATTCTTAACTTGATCTCCTCCAACCCATTTGGCACCCTTTTATATCCAAGGCAGTGTCCATTCATTTCTCTGGCTCTATGCCCTCTACACTGCTCATACTCAGCAGCATTTCAATTTCTTTTGGTTGTCATTAGGTCGATTGCTCGCAAGGTATACCTTTGTCACCTTTTTTCCAATTCCTCTCCTATCTTAAAAATAACCAATCTGTTCATTTTTTTTGATATAATTTAATAGATATGACCAAAACAAACGGGAATAAATTAGTGTTTTCTCTGAGATGCTTGCAACACCCCGAATATTGAATGTGAAAATAGTTTTTGCGACCTGCAAAAACTCCCCGCGCCATTTGAAATACCTCATTAGTTTTCATGAGTATGCAAAAATTATGTCACGCGAAAGCGGATGTGCGCAGTGGACGCAAAAATGAAGAGAAGTTGGTCAACAGCAACATGCCGCAGCCAAAGAAATATCAAAATGATTCGGCCCGTAAAAGAGCAAGGAAAGGTTAGGAAGAAGATTGACTGAAGGCCAGGATAAATATAACAGGCCAAAGCGATTGCTGGCAAACTTTTAAAGCCAGGTTTGGAGATATTTCTGATGAAGATGTGGCCAAACTTTTGCTGGATACGTAAGTAGACTTGATGACTGGGGCAAAACGCCCGATTTCCCTGCTTCCTAGCACTTTCAGATCGTTAATGTACTTGAAATCGTCCCATTTTTGTAACTAGACATATTTATAGTAATGAATTTCTAATGCATAAACGTAATTTATTTAATAGCAGTCAAATCTGATGACTGATCGGACCACAATGGTTGGTCGTTACAGTCGAGTGATTGCTTTCCTTCGGAGAAACTAAATGCTATAGTTTGACTGCCTGAAGGAGCTGGTATTCATTTAATGCCAGTTTGTCTGAAACACATTGCTAGGATCTCTTTTTAATCATGGTTGATATGCTCTTTTGAGCAACCTCCGGTGCATTCAATTAATTCTTGTATGAACTTCTTTGCAGCCCATATTTACACCATCTGTTTATTCTGAGGATTAAAACTTTGTTGAAGCTTTGGTTAGAAGGCTACGCCTCATAACATAACACAACATAACATTACATGAGTGGCGAGAACAGGCCGTTCAGCCCAACTAGGCTCGCCACTGTGAATCTTGCCTCTTAAACGTGGCTATTTGAAATGGAATTGCTGCCTGTGTATAGCCTAATCAAAAGCTTGGCAACAGGTGTGCGCAAGATCTGTCATTACACCTCAAGAAGTAAGGGGCAGTACCCATTGTATTCAGGAAATGAAGCAACAAGTATCCGCTCGACCATTTCATGCTCATGCTGAGCTTGGCAACTTTGTGTCCTTGTTTATAAATGCAATGATCTGCATTTGCTATCGTGAAGCTACTCTCCAAGAGGCTGGTGTTTGCTAGTGTCAAATTAAATCAGCAAATGAGTAAATAAATAAATAAGAGGCTCCTCAGAGCCTGTACTTGGGCCGGGTCTAGGCCTGGGCCAATCGCAAAACTGCGCACGCGCATGAGCAGGACAATCGCAACCCCAGAAAAAAAAAAAAGAAGAACGGAGCCGAAACTTAGACTCGTGGCCTACCGGCCCGAGTAATGATGCCAGAGGCTTTAAAGGTGCATGCTTGCTCTCTAATTCATTAAGGTTAAACTGCGGCATGCCAATTGGACGCGGCATACTATGATGAATGACAATTGGGATGGACTGCAAGTAATTTATGGTGTATTGTGTTCGTTTACGCACTTGGCATCAAAGCAATTCACAAGTGGGGAAATAAAATTGCTTTATTTGAATCAACAATTTAAACAATCAGGTTTAGTTGCTCTTTGGATGGCTTCCTCCACTTTTCCTGTAAAATTGGTTGGTGTAAGCTACTTCATCTGATGTTACGCGGATCTCTGTCTCTGCTCTGTACTGGGAGATAACAGTAATCTAACATTTCAAATGTTCAATAAATAAATTATACTTGCCGTTCCCAACATTGTTGCCTCTTTCACTCTAAATTAAACCATTATGTGCATTGATGTTGGCCTTCGTCATTAAGGGACTGTGCATTTTAGCATCAAAGAACCAGTGAAGTCATTAGTTATTTGAAGCTTTGGGTCTACGGCAATTTCAGGCAGTGCTATAGTTGGCGATGGGCATTATTTATGGTCGTTATTGATTATTATCCTGTAATTCAGATGACTGTCGCCACATCAGACTTAGCGTTTCAGGAAGTGCGGCAGTGCATTAAATAAACAGACCGAATTGTGGTCATATAGTAATGTTTTCTTATTTGGCACCATGCTGACATACAATCTTACACCCTTTGATTTTCAAACATGATTGCTATGATCAGTGTCATTTCATTATCCCTGGCAGAAGTCATTTTAATCATTATATCCCGGTAAATTGAGGCAATGGTTACAAATACTCCATTCCATATACTTTGCATGCAGCTGCACAGCTGAAAATGTTTGCTACATGAGGCACAGAAGCCTCAAATATGGTCAGCTGGAGGTTGTATCAACAAATTTACCACCTGAGGCCTTAGGGAATGTTCAATACTAATAGTTCGGCCACACCAGCAAGTATTGGAATTTTTGATTAAGAAGACCCTACTCTGTAACTCTATCTATATTGCTGTTCGAAATTGCCACGTCTTTGCAGTCTCGGCCAATAATGGTTTTTCATGTTTGTATACATTTTAGTACTCCACTCAGTGTACGGTATAGGCTGCGATTGCAACACTTTGCCTGGAATGCAAGACCATAAATCTTCGCCAGCATGAAGCTCATGTCGTCTGGCTATGGTAAATATCACCTGTACTGAATTGCCGCCAACCACGTTGCCAAGCAACCAAGTTCAGCCATTGGGCATCCTCCCACAAGGTAAGACGTCACTGACAGCTATTTTCATGACTTTTCCGTATAAGTTGCGTTATTGATTTCATATTTTAGGATTATGACGCGTCATGCAGTGACAAATTCATTCGTACCAATTTCTTGTCCACCGTAATCCATGATGATGAACGTTATGCTTCAGAATAACGTTATTCAATGAAATATTGCATGAATTAATTGTACAGTTGATGCTACCCGTAAGCAGTGATGACCACTTTCGAAAATCAATGTGAATCAGCGTTTTCTTGCTAGTTTCAAGGTCACCCTTTTGTAACCCAATATTGTGAAAAGACGCATGTAGATAATATTGTCTGATCTGTAACTGGATTTTATAGATGAAACATTTTTACTGTATTGAGGATGCTGTACATCCTGCAAATAAATTCCTTCAGTGCTGTTTTGCTGATTTACAAGTTGCCATCAGTAACTATAAATTAGTGCTTAATGAAGGTAAGACAAAATTCATGTTTTTCTCCAGAGCCAGAAATGCTGATTATGATAATCTCATCATCTCTACTAAGAAAGGTACAGTTATCAAAAGAGTCACAAAGTACAAGGATCCTGGAATTTGGATTGATGAGAAGGTAACTTAAAGTGGAAATGAAGCAGTCAGATAAAACAGATGTCTATAGCACCAGTTAATTATTTGAATATACCATACATAAAAATATAGTCTGAAATATAAGCCATTATTTAGATTAAAGCACAAACAAATAGCATTAATGTTAATGTTTTCAGCCTGGGTGCCACCATCTTTGTTTTCAGAACATCATGACATCACGAGAATGGTTGTTTACAACATTCTATGTTGTTTACATTTGGGTGAATGCAACATTTAAGCCCAACGCCCACTGGAGGCGTGAGACACGCGTCAGATTTTGACTTCTCGGCACTGCTCAATTTCTGAAGCGTCAACACAATAAAAACGCATTTGTCTTTTAGATTACTTAACTATTTCACCTTGTCATGGTTAGTGGCACACATTTAGCGGCAGCCTCACATGAAGTTGTCAACCTGCTTTGTAACCAAGTCGCAGTTTTGAAAGGAAATCCGTTATTTTGCGGGCATTTAAGTTATTGAGCGATCTACAGTTATACAGTACCTAACTCAAGTTACACTGATAAGAACTTTACACTGCTAAGTCAGCTAGCTAGCTAATTTGTTGCTGGGTAAAGTGAATATTAATTTACTAGACGGCTAAATTTCGGAGGAAAATTATGCCTGTATATAACGTATAGGGCATAGTAACCTGACCGTCGCACTTTGCCATTACTTAAGATAAGCTTTATTGGTAGGTTTTTTTCAAAATTAAACGTTGTCTTGCTTAATATTTTGAGAGTGACACCCATCGCTTGCTTCTCGGGCCTGTTGTCATCCATTAATATTGATTCAACAGACGCTTCTAGTGGGCGTTTATAAGCGCTTGGAGTTTGACGCGACACTTTGATTAGGGGATGCATCAGAAGCTGTGTTTCCATCCAACTTGTATCGCAAATCTTAAGCGAATTTTCGTTAATGCGGCAAAAGGAAAAGCGCATTTGTGCACGTTTCCATCCACTTCAGTGATGCGCTTTTGTTTCACGGGATAAGCCGTAGGTGCCGTTAGGTGGCACTAATTCTCGATTAAATTGCCATTGCTTCTGCAGAAGAAGACGGCGCACGCTATGACGTTAATAAGCCCGACGAACGAAAAGGAAAACAAACGGGAAAGCTGGTGGCGAAAACGAATGAAAGTAATCACTTAAGGTAGTGGTTACGAAGTCTTTAATGTTACAGCTACCACAGTAGTGTAAGGTTACAGTTTGCTTCTACTGTATTAACCACTAGCTAGCTAGCTAAAGTGATAACGAACTCTAACGTTATAGCTAGCACACCAATGTTGCGAGGTAGCAAACTAGCTAGCTAGCTTGCCAACGTTACTTAGGCAAGCAAAAATGACGTAGATACTAAACGTCATCATTTATTCGCATAACTTGTTTGCTAACCCGTTTCCACTGCACTAAAGCGCATTTATTTTTATCGATTCGGAAAATTGTCCACCCCCTCCTTGCGCAAAAAAAAATTGATGCGATATTTCAAGTTGATGCGCATTATGGCCGTTTCCACTCAGGTTTTTTTAAGCGCAGAATCAAAATGCGCATTAAAATAGGTGGATGGAAACACAGCTAGTGAGTACTTGCGAACCATCCCAGGTGCCTCGGGGAAGGGTTATTGGGGAGGTATATATTGTAGCGAGCTACAAGGTGCAACCAGCCTCTATAATTATCTAACAGTTTGGATGGGAATCCAGTGCGAGACGCCAAGCAGGGTTTGGGAAAGAACTTTTTTTTAACTGAAAAATCCTCTAACCTCCCTGTGAATACCCTGTAACTCATCCCACCACAAAAACTGATATCACCGAATGAAAACTTTGTTTTTTTTAATCACTTGCATTCACTCGACTTACTCCTGCCCTGAGTGACTTTGAACATTGTTTCCCTCTCACATATTCCCCCTCTAGCCTTTATTTTTACGATTTCGTTTCCGTAATTTTTTCTCTTAATTTTGATATATAATTGAAGTTTGTTTAACGATGAGAAGGCTGTCGGGCATTGCTTTATTTAGCTGACCGTGACTTGCGTCTGGCAAGCACATCTGGTTATTATAATCTGTACTGCAGCGGCCCGATCTTTTCCTTTAGAAATTAATCAACTATTTTTTTTATTATTTTTCTTTTATTGAGTGGCTGGATATACATATTTAGTTTTCTTGCAGGTGTCTAGGCTGGGGTCTGTAATTTGGGTTATTTATTTTCCGCAGATAAATGTGTTTTTTTTCCCTTAACCTGTTCATTTTTTCTCTCGATGTAAATAATCTTTTGATTTGAGCAAACATAAGTGCCTCTTTCTTTGTTGGTACAATACAAGTTATTTACTTTCTCATGGTTTTGTTGACGAGTTTTTATGAAAAATGCTGTTGTGGAGCTGAACTAAAACTAATTTATTTTGGTCTAACAGACGACCTGGCGCCTGGACAACACATTGATAAAATAACTGTGTTTGGCTATGATATAATATAAGTACATTTTGGGCTCAGCATCATTCTATCTCTAGCATGTACTTATATCAAATGTACTTACAGCATGCTCGAATGCAAAATCCAGCCCATCAGCGCCATGGGAAGAATGCATTTTTCAACCGTCACCGAAATTTCGGCGAATATTTGGGGATGCAACCCCGACATCGGGAACGTGTCACGAAAGGTCGCCAAACTTTTGCCGAAGATTCAAATATCCCTGAAGGTCCCCTGATACTTCGGCGAGACATCACTGATGCTTTGGGGATGCCTCAGGGATGCCTCGGGGAAACCAATATTTCGCCAAAGCTCCGCGGAAGCATCCCCGGAGCTTCCCCGTGGCTCTGGAAAGCTCCGGCGTGGCCTCCCAGGCCTGTTTTCCAGACAAAACGTCGGGAACACATCGGGAAAAATTTCAATTTCACATTTCTCCCGATGCCTCCCGATGGTTCCAGATGGCTTGCGACACTCCCAAAGCTTCCCCGGGACATCGGGGAACCTGTTCCCGACACCTCCCGAGGTTCATCAGTTTCCATAGGGAGTACATCGCCGAGGCAAAAATGCCCAATGGGACTGAGCCTTTAGACTTATTTACCAAATGTGATATGGCTGATGGGTCTGACGACGATACAAGCTGGGAAGCGCCGAGTGAAATATTTGTGGAAGTTGAGGCCAGTGGTGAGGAAATTCACCCTAAAATAGCTGAGTTTTTGTCTTTGGCTTGTACTAGGAAGACCGATGTGGAACACATCGCCAAAAAACATGCAATACCTAAAAATTTTGAGCTTATTCTGCCACCTAGAGTGAACCCTAAGATTTGGAATTCCCTGAATTAACAAGTTTGGTCCAGGGACCGTGCTCTGCAAAAAATTGCAAGCCCAGTTGTCACACGGAATTGTAGTTACTTCAAAACTGGCACAGATGTTTAAAAAGAGCCAAAAGACTCTGTGCTTATTGACTCTGTGCATGGACTGGTTTTAGCCAACATGAATTACAATTTTTCTTTGTTTCTTCAACTGGAAAAAAAGCCAAACTTGTTGAAGCAATACGTGTCAATAATTTGTGCTACTGATGCGCCCATTACCGCAAATAGGCTTTTTGGTGACATTATAAGGGAAAAAGTCGTCAGCATTGCCAGCATATCCAAGATTGGCCGCATAACTGCCTCTAGGCTCAAAAAACCAGGCGTGGTACCAGTCAAGAGGGGGCTTGATATACCGGGCTCCTGGCAGAAGTGCAAGAGGCAGAGGTTATTACAGTCCACGGAGACAACCAAACCCGCAAAAAACCAGAGGCTCCAGCCCTGTGTATGAGTCGCCAGTGTCGGCTCCAGATGAGAAAGTAAAGGTGAGTGACTGTGAAGCCTTGATGAATACTGTCAGAAAATTTAGAGCAGGCAGTATAGCACAGTGCGTACATGTTTGGGAAAATCTGACTTCAGATGATTGGATTTTGCAGAATGTTCGAGGTCACAAAATTGAATTTGCTTGGCCTCCTGTTCAAAAATACTTACCTTGTGAAATTCGCTTTACTCATGTAGAGCACAATATTATTTCAGTGGAGTTGCAGACCCTACTTAAAAGAGTGGTATAATTGAATGATGGGTCAGTTCATTTCGACAATTTTTACACGAAGAAAGAAAACTGGGAAGTTTTGTATCATATTGAACTTAAAACAGTCAAACAAATTTGTTGCCTATTTTCATTTTAAAAAAGAAACATTGGAACTTGTTCGGCAGGGTGATTACTTGGGTTACCTTTCGGGTTATCTTCCGCACCTTGGGTATTCACAAAAACATTAAAACCATTATATTCGGAACTCCGATCCCAAGGGATCCGATGTTCTTATTATATTGATGATTGCCTGCTAATGAGTCAAGATCAACAGCAATGTGCTAGTGAGGTGGCCGATGTTTACCATTTGTTTACCTCCCCAGGGTTTTTGTCGGGTGTAGAGAAATCTTGCTTTGTCCTAACTCAGGAGATTGAGCATTTAGGATTTGTTATTAACTCAGGGATCTTACCTTTAAATAATCGGATAAGAAAGTTGCTCTTATTCTGAAAGTTTCTGAGCATTTCTTGTGTGCCGCTCTTGTCACGGTGCGGGAATTGGCTAGTTTGATTGGTTTGTGTACGTCTGCTATCAGAGCAGTAAGATTAACTCCCTTGTATTAGCGTCATTCCATGCCAAGTGAGTCAATGGCTCCCAGGTGACCGACTCAGATTTTGTTGAAAAAAATCTTAAAAATTGCTCATCATGTATAATGAACACCTGCAAAATTTTGGGGCCTAATTCCTACCGGTTTCGGTTTTACAGGGGTTCAAAGTGCGGGACCCACAAACCCGCAAATGGCAATTTGCAATTTCTGTGGTTTTTGGAGGTCAATATCTCCTAGAAGGGAAGTCCCAGGAAGCTGAGAACTTGTAGTTTGGGTAATTCTGGACCAGAGATTCAGAATTTGGCATCAAATGAGTCTTATCTTTAACCACTTGGGTGTTGTGGACATCACAAAATGGTCATTTTTAAGGCGCTGTCATGAGGGCTTCTGGTATCGGGCAAGCCCCCAGACCTCAGCAGACAAGCCATAACTGGAATTTGCCATTCATTCAAATGTCTGGCACTAGTAGTATGCCTACAAGTAATTGCAGACCTCTGAGTGTTTATATGAGTGAATGGTGGGGGTCTGAAAAGTGTTCCGAGGAACAAAACCCCCAAAATGGCCCCTATTGAGGGGGGGTAAAAAGTCATGTGGGACTATAGCCAGGGTTACCAAACTTTTTCCCCATGTACGTACACATTACCTTCATTCTCTGCAAGTTTCATCTTTGGCATCAGTCTCTTTCAGACTCTTACAAATCTGCAATTTTTGGAAATTGCAGGTATATGCAATGTACACGAAATGTACACAAAGTATCGGGAACCCTTGTTTTTTTTAAAAGAGTAAACATGAGAATGGTTTGTGTCTCACAACAATGTAATCCCATAGTCTTAAAACAATACATTCAATGCAAACTTTTTAAACCCTTTTACTCTGTCCAGGTTGAGTTAACCGACTGTACGTACACGTGAGTCTGATGCTCAAAATAACACTTCACTGAAATCTAGGAAGAAAGGTTTGAATTTTTTTAAGATCATCCTTCGCCAATTTGTACTGACGGGCGCCCCTACCCACAACATCAGGAACTTGTACAGGACAAATAAGATGCACATATGGCATCCAACATTCTTCTTTTCTACTATCAGGTGGCCAGGACAAAGTCAGGTTTGACCGCCTCATGAACCTTACATACACATCCTTGTTTTCCTCTGAGCATTCAACAATATTGCCAATGTACCACTTGCCATCGTACATGCATGCTATATACATTCCTGGCTTATAAACAGCTACATCCATTTCATTTTCTGGCCTAGACCTTTCTGAGACGCCAACAAAAACTGTGCTAAATTGCTCATCTTCAGAGACCCGTCTCATCTCAAGTTCAACCTCAGACACTGGCACAAAACTATGATGGGAACGAGTGCCTGTCACTGTTTTAACATTGGCATAGCGATCATCCAAACCAAATGACTGTGAATTATCAATTACATCATTAGCACTCACAAAAAAGAAGGTTATGCCTTTAACATGTTCCTCAGCCCAGTCAAACAGTTGTTTGGCATTTAAGATATGATTATCTACAGTGGCCTGGAGGCTGGCCCTAGCAGCAAGACGTTTAACAGTGCCACCTATGCCATCACAAGAGCTTTTCCCATGACTGGTGGCAAAAAAGTGCCATTCAGCCTGAAGTCCATGGTCACCCTTGTGATGGCAAAGGTTGGCAAAGTTTTTATAATTCTTGTACTGCGAGGCCGCTCCATCACTGAAATAAATCACTTTTGATACATTTGGGAGATTCTCCTTAATGCACCCAAGGACTCTGACCAGAAAAGCATGTACAGTGGATGTTTCATGCTTAAGACAGTCTGATATGACATAGATACTCAGGCACTGAAGTTTACCATCAGTGTCTTTGAAGTAGACAGCAAAAGGATGCAGTGTGCATTGGGAATTATCCCAATGATGGCCCTGCACTGCGTCTTGAACTAGAAAGCTGTATTTTTCTGCGAAATCAAGCAGAACAATTGCAGCATCACTAGAGAGCGACTCTTTCACCCCTCTCAGGTACGATGATTGAGCTTTGGTCACATAGTGATGTTGCCGAATTCCATCCACAGAATCACACACAGTTGTAATGAATTCCAACAGAGGTAGCTCCAAATTGATGAGAGCTGTGCGATCCATGTGAACCCATTGCTTATATTTTACAATTTTATCTGGATCCAAATCATTATCAGAAAATATTGACCGTAAGTAAGTTTCCAGGGCCTCCTTACCTGGACATTCAGTACACAAGTGCATCATACACTTACGACTCTCTGTGTTACACACAATCTTTGCCAGTAGGTCCTTGTAGTCACTGTGGTTTGGAAATGCGACAGAAAGTGGTTTTCCATTTTGGTGGTGTTGGCAGACACACACTGAGTGCATGCCCCTGCTATTAACTGAAACACACCACTCCGGGCAGAGTTCACAAAATTTTGAGAACCCAACGTGTTCACCGGTTTTTTTCAAGAATTCCAGGTGCAATTCCTTCAAATTGATAAGAAGCAGACGCTTCTGTTCCTGTACCCTTTTCCCCTCTGAATCCTTCACAGACACAAAATCTTTCTTCCCTGGACACATTCTTGAGTATTCGTCAGAAAGGTAGAAGTCACAAATCTTCTCACAGGTGTCCAATGAAAGTGGCCTACCCTTTTTCATTTCAGGACTAGATAGAATGCCCTTGCTCTTTGTGAGATCTCTTGCTTGTTGCACCATCCTCTTTGATACACCAAATTCCTCCATGGTTTTCTTTACTGACTAACTGTCTGGCACTAAGGTCAATATCTTAACCTTCTTCTGACGAGTAGAAATGAGGCATTTTTCTTTTAACAGTTCAACAAGTCTATCCAAGTCCTCACACTTTTCACAATTTTTGCTAGTACTTTCTATCTCAATCTCTGATTTGGGAATATTCAAGACCTTAGCAAACTTGACCTTAGCAGCATCATGCACCTGTTTCACCTTTCTCTTAGCATAACTGACTTTGTCACGTTCACTAACAGACTTAAGAGGTGAACAACCAAGTTTTTCCAAACTGGTCTCCAGGACATCGTATTCAACGCTTTCTGGAAGGAACTCCTCATGGCTTGACTCTTGGGCAGTGACTGTCATGTCCTTGGCTGCTTTCTCATCACAATGCTTGCACAACTTCTGGCCTGGCTTCACATGCAAGAATTGTGCCTTGTCCTCATCTACAGTTCGGAGGGAAGCTGGAAAAAAAAACAACATTCATTTAACATCTTCATCAACACCTAAAGGAGGGAAATGCTGAAATGAGTGCATGTTGTTGATGAGTTTCATTTCAAAGCAGAACCAGGTTAAAAATTGTTCTGAAACATTTGATTCAAATTGTGGAGATGAATGACTTATTGTATATCATCATGAAGAGTGAGGTTGCTGCACCTACCCTTGATTGGTTTCTTGTGGCGCCGGAATGGATTACAGCATTTCCTTTGTAGACTTTCATAGCGCTGAAGATAATACTGTTCATGATGAAAGCACACTGCTATCAGCTGAAATCGGCACGTCACATCTCAACATCAAAATATGCCTATCATCATCTGTCAGGTCAGACACTGTTTTTAGTCCAATTTTTCAACAATATGTGGTCTTGTGACACTCACAGTCCCCTTCTAACGCTATTCCAATACTACAAGGAGCCAATTCAGAATTGGAAGTCATTCTGGACATGAATGCTGACTCTGTGGTGCTGAGCTTTGAGATGAGCCAAGTGACAGCGTACCAGATCACTGAGACAAGGTGTGGCATGTAGGGCCTTTTATGCAGGGAACTTGATGACTCATCCAAGAAAGTTCTTGATTCTTCTATCAGGGTCATAGGCCTATAGATTTTCCAAAACCTCACTGGAGTCTGAAATGTAGGCCTAAACCTTAAGAGACTTAAAGTATGAATGAGAGATTACATTGTAAGGCACAAACCATTCTCATGTTTATTCTTTAAAAAAAAACAAGGGTTCCCTATACTTTGTGTACATTTCGTATGCATTGTATATACTTGCAATTTCCAAAAATTGCAGATGTTTAAGAGTCTGAAAAAAATAGAATGAGACTGATGCCAAAGATGAAACTTGGAGAGAATGAAGATGACGTGTACATACAAGGGGAAAAAGTTTGGTAACCCTGGCTATGGTCCCACATGACTTTTTACTCCCCTCAATTGGGGCCATTTTGGGGGTTTTGGTCCTCGGAACACTTTTCAGACCCCCACCATTCACTCATATAAACACTCAGAGGTCTGCAATTACTTGTAGGCATACTACCGGTGACAGATATTTGAATGAATGGCAAATTCCAGTTATGGCTTTGTCTGCTGAGGTCTGGGGGCTTGCCCGATACCAGAAGCCCTCATGACAGCGCCATAAAAATGACCAAGTGGTTAAAGATAGGAATCATTCGATGCCAAATTCTGAATCTCTGGTCCAGAATTACCCAGACTACGTGTTTTCAGCATCCTGGGACTTTCCTTCTAGGAGATATTGACCTCCAAAAACCACAGAAATTGCAAATTGCCGTTTGTGGGTCCCACACTTTGAACCCATGTAAAACTAAAACCGGTAGGAATTAGGCCCTAAAATTTTGCAGGTGTTCATTATACATGATGAGCAATTTTTAAGAATTTTTCCAGCAAAATCCAAGTCAGTCACCTGAGAAATTTTCTGAAAATTGACCCACTTGGTATGGAATGACCCATTATAGATTCCTTGAGCAGGATGTAATGTAATGTTAGTGTCCACCAGGGAATTAATCTCCTTTATTATTCGCTTTGTATCTAAACGATTTTGAGTACTCAATAAGGAGGAGTTATAATGGGCTTGGTCAATTTCCTGGGGATTTTAAGAACTCTCAGTGATGATGATTTCAAAATGTTTCTTAAATTGTACACACTGCTTTATGCAGATGACACTGTTGTTTTAGCTGAAAGCCCTGAAGATCTCCAACTTGCTTTAGATGCTGTTAATGAGTACTGCAAAACCTGGCACTTAACTGTAAATACCTCCAAAACAAAAGTTGTTATTTTTTCAAGAGGGAGAGTGAGATGTAAACCTGTTTTCAAATTCGGGAATGATGAAATTGGGGTGTGTGATGACTATGTATAGGTGTTAAAATTAGGTGTAAAATTCAATTATAATGGTAAATTTTCAAAAGCTGTTACTAAACAGGTGTCACAAGCTTGACGTGCCATGTATAGTTTAAAATTAAAAATTCACAGACTTAACCTTCCCATTGACCTATAATGTGAACTGTTTGATTCTATTATTCTGCCTGTCTTGTTATATGGGAGTGAAGTTTGGGGATTTCAAAATTTTGAACAACTTAATGTAGTTCACCGGAAATTTCTTAAGTCTTCTTCGCGTGAACAAGGCAACAGCTAATTGTATGGTATACGGAGAACTCGGTAGGAAATCTTTGAATAGTTTTATTGATTCAAGAATGATTAATTTTTGGATAAGAATTCTTGATGTAAGACCTGTAAACTTTCTAATGCGATGTACCATTCACTCAAATCCATGTATAATAGAAATATTTTAAAATCAAATTGGTTATCTAAAATCAAGAGTATCATAGATAACTGTGGGTGCTCGAATTTGTGGTCTGATGATATGTTTGTGAATCATAAGTGGATGAAACTTAGTATCAAACAAAGAATCGATGACATATGCAAACAAAATTGGCTATCTGACTTTGCTACAAACAGCTCATGTAACAGCACTTTAAAAAAGATTGTCAATTTTAATTATATGTAAATAGTCTCCTTGTGATCGAATAATTTTGTCTAAATTTCGTTGTGCAAATAGCAAAATCCCTGTCAACATTAGTCGATTTGAGAAAGATGATCAATAAAGATACTGTACTTTGTGTAACAGTGGTGATATGGGAGATGAGAAAACACAATAGGATCTGACAAGTAAAGATCATTTCACATTACGAGTGGCAAGACTTCGCTTTGTTACCATTGATTTCAATGGTTAACAAAGGTTAATATGGACAACATATTGCGGCAACATTGCATGCCCAGTGTCTGCTGGCGCTGTCATTCTCCCAGCATAGGGCAAGGTAGTGGCAAAGAGAGCATACTGCTTCTAACGTGAAAGAGCCTTGAGTCAGCAACAACGAGACAAAAAAAAAAAAAAGGACAGGTGGCCAGGGAGCGGCAGGGAGCACAGGTGAGTTTTTAGCCAGATTTAAAGAATGGGGGTGTAATGGCCGGTAGTATACGGAGGCCAAGCGCAACGACAGAGAAAGAGAGTAGCACAAACACAGTACAAACACAGAGAATATAGACCGAACGCAAGTACTCGTGCCTCCAAAGGACGTATAATAGTCCAAACCATGGAAGCAAAGTGAGATAGAAAAAGGGAGAAGAAACTCCAACAATAAAAGAGAAAGTTGTACAAAACCTGACTACAGATACCTTCGGCTATAGTGCGAAGCTAAACACAGACACTCTAGCAAAGGAGGCGTGCCAGACATCCTGCTTATATAGATTCTGGGAAACACTGCCCCAGCTCTATCAACCAGCTGGGTAAAGAATTCGATGGCCCAGGAATTCGATATCGTCCCAGGACAAGAGCCACAAAGAAAGTTCCGAACAACATGCACACCTCACAAATCATGACAGGAGGGGCGAGTGTGATGTCTGGCAACTGGTACCACAAGTATTGAGTTGCTACAACAATTGCGCTTTTGCCTTCATATTTGACCAATGGCCTTGCTACAAGTACAGACAATTTTTTCTGGCCAGTTTGTACAATTTTAACCAAGGTCAGCAGTTCCTTTCTTGGATAGATGCTAGATGTCTAAAAAAAAAAAAAACTCTTGAAATACACTGCCTGGCCAAAAAAAAAAGTTGCATGTGCAATATTTCACTGCACCACCTTTGGTTTTGATTATAGGAGACATTCACTGTGACATCTTTTGTGCCACATAATGCTTATGCAGTGTCACAATAAGGTTCAAAACATTTTTTACATCCATAATTGCATTAATTTCTGATTTTTTTTATTATGGAGAATCAGACCGCTGCATCAAGTCCTCATCACATCCTAAATTAGAGTCTGGACTATGGTGGCTAATCCATGTGTGAAAATGTCTCATTCTCCCTGAACCATTCTGTCACAAACCTGATAACCCTGATGAATCCTGGCATTGTCCAATCTTTTTGATATAAAAGACATGAGGCTACTTACTGCAGTTTAAGTTAAACAACCTGTTACAGCTGAAACATTATTAACCACTGCAGTGCTTACCGATGGAAGGATCTGAACTATTTGCCAAGTTAAATCCAGGCAGTTACTTTTTTGTTCAGGCTGTTTATTTAAATCTAACTGCAGCAAGTAGCCTCTCATTTCTTAAACATCAAAAAGATTGGACAAAGCCTAGATTGATCAGGCTCAGGTTTGTGACAGAATGGTTGAGGGAAAATGAGACATCATTTTCACACATGGATTAGCCACCATAAAGTCCAGACTCTAATTTATTCTGTGATGAAGACTTGATGCAGCGGTCTGATTCTCCATCATCAATAATTGAAAATTAATGCAACTATGGATGGAAAAAGTATTATGAACCTTATTGTGACACTGCATAAGCATTATGTGGCAAAAAAAACAGGTCACAGTGAATGTCTCCTGTAATCAAAACCAAAGATGGTGCTGTGAAATATTGCATGTGCGACTTTTTTGCAAAAAGTATTTGCATCATGACATTTTCAGCACGTACAGTTTAAGTGCGTATAAAACAGGTGTTGGATACAGGTCACTGAAAATAGTCTGATACAAAAAATTCATGTCACTATACATACCTGATTTCGTCGGCTCGTCAGCAGTTTCCTCTTTTTGATGGCCTCAAATGTTCCCTTCCAGGGTCATCTTGTTGTTCCTTCAGGTGTTCAAAATATCTGTTGCAAGCCTCTACAAAAAACATATTAGGACATATTCTGTTGATCTGAACAGAATGGAATTGTCACATGAGTAGGCCTATCAATAAAGTTGGCATAATACATACCTCTCATGCCATCAGGTCCCCAATTCTCTCCAGAGTCCTTTAGGGTCTGAATAATGACCTTGGTCACATTCTCATTGTGATGGGATCTAAAACTGAGAGGAAAATGAGAAATGTCATATTACCTAATGCTTTCATTGGACATGAAAATCATTCTGTCTGCATGCTCTGTAAAAGTAGAGGTAGTGTTTATGAATGAATATGTATTGACAGTTACCATTACAGGTGAACAGCTTCGAACTAAGTCGTCACCCAACATGAAGTTAAAAAGTTAATTAAATCAACTTACATGTCACTAAGTCCAACCCTCCACTGCAGGTCCTCACCCATGCCACGATCTACACTCCTTACTCTTGCCTGTCAAAGAATAATCACAGTACATTCGCAAAGGCACACTGTAACGATACGCTCAGAGGAACCAATCGCAACTCAGGGATAATCCAAAAATCGTAAGCCTTTATTGCATAAAGGGTCAGGACCAGAAGATACAAGAATTTCCAAGCCAAAAACAATGTCCAAAAAGCTAAGTCGACTATACAGGCGGGGGTCTAAACCAGTAAGGCAGATGTGCAACAGTACATAGACAGTAAGCCAAAACTCGTAGTCGAAATCCAGAAGGGTAGGTCATACACAGGGCATCCAAAACAGAAATCATGATCGTACAAAAACAGGTCAAAATCCAAAAAGACAAAACAGGAACAGAAGGGCAATGGCAATCTCAAGGTCGGGTGAAACAGTCGTGAAGAAGCAATAGACAAATGGCATACGAGGAGCTCTGCACAAATGAATACTGATCAACGTTCTGACAAAGAATGAACTGCAGTGAAGACTTTAAATAGACAAGAGGGAAGTCACATGCTATGCAGGGAACAGGTGAATTGGATAAGAACTAATTACAGAGGTAAGCACACATGGGGAAGTCCTAAACCACAACAGTTGGCAAAAGCCAAGACACGGATGGGATCAACGCAGACAACCTATGACAGATAAACAGCTCCGGTCAAGGAGTTCTAAGTGCACAGTTAAGTTTCCAGGACAGAGAGAGAAGCGCACCTGAGGTGCGTAAGCTGAAATCAAATCAGAGCACAGGGAGAGCAAAAGGGGCAGAGTTACAGAACAGAGCAGAGCAGGGCAGAGTTAGTTATATTAGTAAACAGTGATATCCACACACCGAATCAAAATACGTGAATGTTAGTTGGTTAGTTCATGTACAGACAAAGGGATTAGTCTACAGTAAAATTACCAGTACTAACTAAGCAGCCTAGCAGTTAATTAATATGGTAATTTCAGAACAGCGGGAAAAAGGGTAAAACGAGACTTGAAGGAAGTTCGTGAAATACCGGAAAACTTCCGAAATCACCCGAAGCGTGTCTACACGCAGACAGAGGAGTGCACTGGCATGATAACACAAATCACATCAGACATTACAGGGGAGACAATGTGCAATGCAATAATGGAATGGATGAATAAACATGAAAAATAATAAATACAAAGGCAGACAGATACAGATCATAACACACACACACAGCATTTGTAATAAAAACCTACTGTTGTTGCTCAGACGAGAATTTCAACCATTTTCAAGGTGGGCCATGTGCAGGCTAAACTTATAGCTCTAAAAGGTATAAATAACCTACAGGCTGATGTCCTTAAAGGACTGAGATGTAATAGACTCTCTCACGTTACCCGGAAATGTATAGGCCTAATAGTGGGAATGGACAGACTTCCGCCTCATTCACGACAACGGGCTGAAGCGTAATGTGTCTATTTTACCTTACATAACAGCGCCAACCCCTTATTATTATTCAGCAATAATAATCATCCTTCTCCACACACAAAATTGCGATCGCGGGTGCATGGTGATATTTAGCTCACCTGCTCAATCGAGTTGAATATTCTAAGTTCACCATTCGTCCGCGATTGTGTGGAGGGATCATTACTATATTGTCTAATAATAATAATAATAATACTAATAATAATAGGTTGACGCTGTTATTTAAGGCAAAATAGACACATTACGATGGCACTTGCGATTGCCTCCTCCCATTGTTGGGAATGAGGCGGAAGTTTGTACATTACCACTATTATACATTTCTGGTTCACGTGAAAAAAAAACCTATTCACAAATCAATAATATTTGAGCTTAAGGACAAATTCTACAACTCTTTGAAATTCACCAAAATATGGGCTCATTGAGCGCAAAATAGCAACTGTAAACAAAAATATAAGGGGTCAACACGGTGTGTTTTACAGGTGACGAGATGAAATACATACAGTCAACTTATGAGGGACTTTGTCTGTAGCCGAGGAAGCTTGTCCCACCACTCCGGTCAGGGTTTGCTTGAGGTCGGCAATTTCCCTGGCATTATCTGCAACCTCTCGCTTCAGCTCATCCACAGACGTCTTGATTTGCTCAATTTTTGTAAACTGTGAAAGTGAATGACACTTCAAATTCATACTGGGGCATGGGCATTAAAAAAGGTGACGCCTCTGGAATAGACATTTAAAAGGTCGTAAATGGGGAAAACACGGGGAACATTTCTTCATACAATTATGCCCTGTTGCATTAAGGTACTCACACTCTATGTGCCTTAAAATGTGTATACGTATAGAGTCGGATACACGATAAACAAATCTTGACTCAAAGTCAAAACATGCCCGGAAAATCAGAAATCAGGATACTGCCCAATACGGTCCGAATACACAGCGTATCATGAAATATACGGCGTCAGGATACCTCCGGATTCTGAAGTATTTTGTTCAGTCCATTTCATTGAGTGGTGGTGTCACATTAATGTGCCGTTGGATTCTTTAAACCGTCCGTTTACCTGTTAAATAGGCTTAATCAAACTGGCATGCTTTGACGCAGCCTGTAATAGCGTCAAGCATCCTTTGGAATTGGACAGATATCCGTGATAAACTAAACAAATACAATGCCAAATATTTTGTTGTTGATGGAAGTGAATAGCAGTTGTAGTGCTGCGGCGGGGCGTGACACAGACCAGGCAGGAAACAGGCGTTAAGGGTGGATGGGTGTTTTATTATTTTAAATGGCAACCAGTTCTCCTGGCTGGGTGCAGGGCAGGTCCAAGCCTCCCTCTAGGTAGGAGGGCAGGAGATAGCCGAGGTAGGTACAACAGGCTTGGTGCTGGAGGCTTTGGTTGTGTCGCAAGCTCGGTCTTCCTCTGGTTCTAGCTCTGATGCTGATTTTGAAACAGGAAGGCCACATTAGCTTGAGCGCTCACAGGCTTAGGTCTGCCACCTCTCTGCCCTTGGCTGGGCCTTTTGTAGGCAAGCAGCCAATCAGAATGATGAGCTGCAGCTGGTCTCCTGTGCTGGGGCAATTGGCTGCCTGATTGAGGCTCCTGCCTCTGTCCAGGCTTGAGTGGGGAGCTGTGGTGCTGAACTGTGCGGCGGCGCTGTCCCTGGTCCTGAAGTCTCCTCCTGTGAGACAAGGGGACAGAGGCGTGGCCCGTGTGCGGGCAGGGGCGGGGATTCCTATCCCTGAACCATACACTTTAAATTCATACTGGGACAAGGACAGTAAAAGCCCTAGAGATGGCTTGAATAGGTTACACTTTTAAAAGGCAACTTATTATTCGATAAAGTTTGACATTGCTGCTCTGGAAATGTTGTATTACGGTACTTACACCCTATGTGCCTTAAAATGTGTTACTGTAAATATGGTCCGGATACGTGATAAACCAATCTTGACTCAAAACACGCCCGGATTCCCCCGGATTCGTCAATGATCAGGATAAAGCCGGATAAGTCCGAATACGCAGCGTGTCACGAAATATACCGGGTCAAGATTTCTCCGGATTCCGAGGTATTTTGCCCAGTGTGTTTGCTTCAAGGCTAAACAAAAAGATTGATTGTTATGCATCCTGGGGTCCAGATCCAGATCCAGATCTAGATACAGATAGTGTATACATATATAGGCTTTGGGTTCACTTTTTAGATATCTCCTCTAGACTGACGATAGTCTGCTGACCTGTGTGGAATGGTTTCTCCCATCCTTTCAACAATGCCAACAGATGGTATTCAATTTAAAGGAGACATGCTGCTGGGCGTGCTCGCAGTTTATATAGGGTGCACAGGGTTTCCTGACCTTTTTCAATGTCACGTGTGTGACCCCTCAAGGCCTCGGCCTTGTCTTACTAGAAGAATCCCTCTCGACCTGCACATCATTCCGAGATGCTGGGGCGAGAGGGGAGAATTTTCATTTTGTCTGCGTGTGGGTCCTTGTTCACTTACTGCGACAGGAAAATCATGCCAAAGAATTGACCCAGCTTACATGCTGTTATATGATCAAGAGTTTCAGGAGCTGGAGCACACCTTGCTGCGGCTCCAGGGGTACTGGAGGAGGGCCACAGCAGGAGAGGACAGGAGGACGGCTCTGATGATGGCTCACGGGGCAATTCACTGTCCGAACATTCGCTCTCTGAATAGGCCAAGCTTTTCTGGTACTATTCAGACCTCCTTCATCGTCATCCTGTGCCCAGCTTCCAGACTTCTTTAGATGGTTTGTCTTGTATCCTTCCACGCCAGTTGCATGCCCATAGGGTACCCGATTTTGAGGTCTAAACCATGCAATGCAGCTGGTAAACTATTGACCACCGGACAACCAAACTGGATAAAAGTGCGTAGGGGACAAGAGGGTACAGCCCCGTATGATGTTATGGGACAAATTTGTCTTACAAGGCCACGAGGGGTTTAACCATATTGTCACATAGTATGACTTGAAAAATTCAAAACAATAAAACTTGGATATGGGGCAAAGGAGCCACCAGGTGGTTGCGCGGTGGTATTGTCATGGACCATTCTGCTGATACATAAATTATTAAGACGTGTATTTGGTGATCCGAATTCGGAAAAAATGTGGCCTTGGTCTTGATTTTAACGATTAAAACTGAGGGTGAAAAAATATTCGAAGTGAAGTTTTCAATTTGGAAACGAAGATCAATGAACTTCATACATTATCCAGTAAAAGGAGCTACAAAACCCTATTACATATAAAACATCAATTCATTTTAAAATTTATGCCTAAATTATATCTAACTCTAACCTTTCATCAAATTTGCAAACTTTCATTCGTGGCCAACCTCTTATTACATTTGCAAGCTTTACATTTACAACTTTATTACATTTGCAGCCAACCTCTTATTACATTCGCAGACTTTTATTACATTTGTGACCTCTACTTCAAGTGCTTTTACCCACCTGCAGTAGGGTGAAGCTGGCTAGGAGAAATACCACATAGCCTACACGTGAACAATTTACATTATAATCATTGGTAAATGTATGCCTGCAAGTAATCCTGCTAAACCTACATTGATCATACAGAAATACGAGATATAATAATGATAATTGTTTTACATGAATACCTTTGACACATTTTTCTGTTTGTTGGCATCACAGTTTCAATGTGATTCTTGCAAGTCATATATAAACGCGCAGGTCGGAAGTAAGCAACTCCAAATGAATGAAACCAATGAATGAAATGGCTGTCATTCCACTGCCATTTGGTTAAATGGGCAGTTACCTAATTATGCAGTGGAAATTTTGGTTCATTCAAATGAACAAATAAATCCAAATTAATTTAATCAACGTAAAAAACAATTGGACCTAGGTCTACTAGCAACAATGAGTGTGAATTATTTTGAAATTGAGGCAACAAGGAAATAAATAAGTAGACTTCTGGAATGCATAACATCTGAGGTGAGACCAACAATCAGAAAACAAGGGAAAAGGTAAGATGTTTCCAAAACGCAATGTTAACATTTGCTTATGCAAATATTCTATTAATTAAAAAGGGGTGGAGGAGAGGGGTGTTTGCGGATCATGGGCCAACCTTCTTCCTTTGTTGTGGGTATGTGGGTTGCCTGCGGGGGAGGGCAACTAAGGTAGTGGATCCTGCAGGCCAGAAAAAACATTGATCACTAATCCATTTCTGCCATTCAGGCCTGCAACAGATTCCAAATTAAGGTTGGATCAGGGGACAAGTGATGAGGTAAAAAAAAAAAAGAACAATGATGCGATCGGGGACAGCAGATATCAGTGCTTGTAATCATGATTTGGAACAAAAGCAGCATCAAGAAAAGGCCTTGCCCTTCAGGGGCCGATATTGGCTGGGCTGAGGTAATAATGCAGGACCCAAATGCATGGAGGAAGGAGTCAAGATTCAGGGCAGTTCAAGACTTTATCAATGAAGATATATATCTATATACAGGTGCATACAAACATACATATGACTAAAACAGAGCAACAAAAATAAGAGACCAAACACTACTGCAAAACGAGGCAGTACGAAGGGAGAATACCCCTTAATAACAAAACTGGAGCGAGAACCAAAAACACTTGGGGCCCTATTTTAACAATCTAAGCGCTCGGTCTGAAACGTGTGGCACAAGTGCATTTAGGGCGTGTCCAAATCCATTTTAGCCAGATAAGAGATGGGTTATCTGGGCGCATAGTAAGGCGCTCAGTGCAAAGAGGTTGGCTTTAATCTCTCAATTAATCATAGGCATGTTTTGGGTGAAGCATGGAATAAACCAATCAGAGTGTCATTTCCCATTCCCTTTAATAGCCAGAGGGACTTGTACCTTGGCATAGGATGGATTTTTTGAGTACCTTTACAAAAAAAAAAACCTCTTCACTGCATCAAAATGAGGGCTGCTCGTGCGCGAAGTGAAAGTGCGCCAGCAAACCATCGCTTTAATTATGGAAACCTGATCACACTGATCTCCAAAAATGAAATAAAAAATATTTCTAAAATATAGCTCAAAAGTTATTTTAATCATAAACCAGATGTTAAAAATCGTATCAGTGAATCCCCTGGGCTGCAGTTGAACTTAATATTACATTACAACTTGTGCATAAAACGGTCCCCGGTAAAAAATATATCATAAATAAAATAAAAAATACATAAATACGCTCCAGTGGGGAACGACCAAGAATAATTAAAATGAGTGAGAAAATCAGCTGGCAAGAAAGAAAAAAAACGAATGTTATTTTGATTACGTACCGCAACCCCTCAAATAATATCCAACAGGAGTGAAAAGAACTTGTTTCCAATTGTCTACGATTGAAGGTCGAGTCGAATATATGGAAGAAATTCGGATTAATTGAAGACGTTGACAACAATGTCATCCCTTGCTTTTTCTCTTACTTAAAAGTTCCACTTTTTAGGGCTACTTAATTTGTCAGCCACGCCATCATTGGCTATGGCCCGAGGTCCACATGGGCGAGGCAACAATTGGTGCAGCCTTGCAGGGGATAATAGGAGTTAAGCTGGTAATACTTCATTACTCTATCAGTCTATAGTAACCATTTTTGTATTTGAGCTGGCATAATTAGCTGTACAGACTTAATTGTACCCCGACTATGTGATCCTCCGACAGCATAGGCAGCATGTAATTGGTGGTAACACTTTTTATAAAAAAGTGAGAGCTAGTCATCATGTGAGTTGGAGGAATCACGCGCAATGGCATCTTCCTCCTGAGTCAATGGAAGCAGGTCACTTTGAATTTAAAATTTATTAAGCACAGACCATCCCTTGAAAATAATGATGGGTCTTGACCTGTTTTCCATCATTTAATTAAATTGACTTTGGTGTGGCCAGTTCTGCTTGATAAGATAAGATGAGCACTGATTAGACTTGATCTGTTTTCAATCATTTTCCTTGATTACCAAGTTTTTTAATGATAACATAGAGCCATTGGCAGTAAAACGCAGTGCTTCCTCCTTACTCCAATGTTACAACGTTTCATTTTCTTAATAAAAAAGATAAACTACAATGTGTTTGCTTTAAGCACATCTCGCTTTATCTAGTCTTAGCTTCGTAATTATTTAATTACCACAAAAAATCAAAAATTAGCTACAAATATCAGCAAATGAATAAAGTTGATTGAAATGCAATTCCGTGTCGAAATGACGCATTTTCTTTCTTGTGTTGCCTAATTTAGAAAAATTAACCACACCTGATGGTGTTGAATGTTTTCAGAGTTTTCATAATGTTAATGTAAATGAATGTTTGGAAACAGGTCAAGACCAATCATTATTCTCAAGGGATGAACTGTGCTTCACCAATTTGCAATTCCTCAACTGTCACTGTTGTGGACACAATTGTCACTAATGCTAACATAGGATTGTTCCACATGGATTGAAGCTGTTATTTTTCTAATTTTGACAGTCTCCACCAGTGACGGCACATGACTTAATGTTGTAAGGACTATGACAACTAACAGAAACACATAGTACATGTTGATAATTCAAATATTTCATGCTTGACTGGGGACAGAATAGTAAACAGGAGTTAGAGGTGTCACAAAATTTCTTTCTACCCATTTTGCCAGTGAGCTAATTAAGTAACTTGCTACCAAAACATAATTCTGGAATATCACTTTGTAAAAATAGAGTGAATTATAAATTGGCGTATAAGGCCACAGCAATTGTTATTTTGATGGCATTAGGGAGGGCATTTAGATTGCTTAGATCGCAGATGTCTGTGACCATCAGAGAAAGATGTCTCCGATGCTCCTTGTGAGAGAAGTTGAAAACACGTTTTGACACTAAAGGCGGCATAGCAGTTAAGCAATTTTGTTTCCAATACTCTGTCAATCGACATAAATGTAGGTTGCAGTACACAATTTGCAGACCAAAAATTACCGTTCTAACCTGAGTGGATAGAATCAAATAAAATCCAGTGAACCAATAATTTTGAGTCTCACTTTCTGTCGCGGCTGACAGGTTTTGAGTATTCTTAAACCATGCCCTTACAGTCATAGGCAGTAGGGTGAAGCTGTCCATGAGAAATAGCCCACAGGCTCTTCAGTTAAGTTACAGTATCTTAAATGATAAAATGTATGTCTGCGAGTATAAACATTCATGATACAATGAAACATGATACAATCATGATACATTACTTACTGATATATTAATGCTCTTTGTAATTGAAACCATTTGAAACTATTGAAACTATTTGGTTTCTGGTGAAATTAAAAATAGTTTGCACACCAATTTAAACATAGTACTTGCAAATCACAGAGGCACTGCCTTATCTTTCAAAAAAGATACTAAGTATCAACTTGCTGTACTGATTTAAATGACTCTCCCTCTGATGCCATTTAATTCAATGAGAAACGCTCCTTGAAACAGAACTACCCCCTCAGTGCTTATTTCTTATCTGCCCAGTCTTATGTACCGCTGGCAGCAAATTACCAATTAGTCCTTAAGGCTGGGGGAGAATAGGAATACACATAGCAGTTGGCCTGTGGGAGTATTGTCAGATGTAGAACATAGAAGAATCAAGCCCTTTGTGTCAGATGACTGAATACATTATGTTATGTTCCAGACAAGGAACCAGATGCAGAGACAGAGCTCAGTCCAGTAGTAGGGTTTATTGATAGCAATACCGTAATGACAGTGAGTGATGGAGCCCAGAGCAGAATGCCTCAGTTCAGATTGTAGTGGGCTTGAGTCTGGGGCATGTCTGCACAGGCGTCCCGGGCAGTAGCCAGATGGAGATCACCCTTGTCACAGCAGAACTGCCACATAGCAGGACCGGTGAGTTTAGCAGGAACACAGTCTCAAAACCAATGACAGCAGAAGGCATGGGAGGTGTTCCTAATAAACTGGGCAGAGGAAGAAACTGAGGAGTGGTTAAAAGAAATGCAGTCCCAATCCTGGAGACCAAGAGAAAGGCTCAGGGGTTTGTTCCGAAGACAAGAAAGAGTACCTCCATATTTAACTATCATTAAATGTTATGAATAATTTCCAAAGACACTAAACTCTAGACTAGAAAGATGAGGACTGGTTGTTTAAAGGGCAGATAGCAAACGGCAATCCAGTCACTTGCGTACTCAAAGCGATGGGTTATATACACCACAGACACATAAGGGAACACAAATGCATCACACCTCGTTGGGGAGGCTCACAGGACGTCAACCCAATCAAAAGAGACAACATACTGTATCTAAAAGACATACAGTTTAGAGGACGTCATTTTCCAGCAATTCAATTCAATTTATTTTTATAGCGCTTTTCACAGGGACTGTCACAAAGACGCTTTACAGTGAGAGCAAGCTGTTGGATGGGAGGAGACACAAAGGGAATTCACATGAGGGTTGTCACAACAATATTGGGAGGATTAGTTTACATTTTTATCATCCCCCCGGCATCAAAATGTGGGGGGATATAGCCATTGCCTCGTCCGTCTGTCCGTCTGGGCGGGCGGGCGTCCGTCTGTAATCATACCTTGTCCGGGCCATATCTTGGAAACTACACATCCGATCTTCACGAAACTTCACAGACCTGTTCAGCATGATGTCTAGATGTGCCTTTGGGGGCTGGGGGGATAAGCCGTTGCCAGATGGCTCTTGTAATAAATATTCATAATACCTACAAAACCTTGTCGAAAACAGCCATTTACTTTTGATTTTCTGTTTTCCCCGAGAGAGGATGCAACGTGTGCAATGCAAAGAAAATGCTTTGACAATGAAGATATTCAGGCAATATGGAGCGTCCATTGGAGAAAGAAAAATGGAGATAATTGCACTCCTAAGTATACCATCATGAATATTACAATGAAAGAAAAAACTACAAAACTCCTGACAGTTCCAATTGTAATCCCTTTAGGCAGGGGTGAGGCATTCTCTAATTATCTTCACATTTTTTAAACACATATTGATCCCTGACATTAATTCAGGGATAGAAGTGTAGAAACTTATGTATCTTGCACTAATATCACTCCTTGATATACCAATAGCTGTTCTGCTGCAATTCTCTCTGGTAATTATGTGAATTTATAAGATGTAAATTCTACCATTTTTACAGGTGTATAATAAAAAAGACCACATAGACCACATGCCACCTTGACATGTCTGACAATAGGAAATAGCATGCAAGAGGTTCTTTTCTGCTTGTCCTATCTTATGTTTGAATTACACATAGGACATTACAATTCCTGAATTAAATTTTCCATCCACTAGAAGCAGAATAATTTTCCAGTCCCAATAAATGTGTTTTATAGCAGCACTGGCATGGGTAAAAACCTTTCAGTAGTTACTTTTCTCTTCCCCCAGAGCAATGACCTATTTCTCAGAATGAAAATTAAACATTCCAGACCTCAAAAATAATGCAGCAAGATTATTTGATTTTCAAAGGCTTTGCAGTAATTAAATAGTGAGATTGCAGGGGAGGGTCATTTCCCCTTTGCAACTATTTAAATTGAGCTGTTGCTCCAGGAAAAAAATGCATTATGAATGGCCTTCCAAGTCTGGCAAGTAAAACTAATGAGCAGATAAATGGTAAGTCAAATTTTCTGAAGAAGAAAAATGCTTGTAAAACTCAATGTTTTGTACATGTTTTTTTTTTTTTTTTAGTCTATCAAATTTATTGAAGTCTTTTCACGTGACCACCAACTTCTTGTTTGCTAAAACCAAGCAGAAAATTCAGTTTTTAAAAGTGACCTATTATGCTGCTTTTTCAAGTTGTAATACTCTCAGATGTCCAAAATGGATGTTTATAAACTTTTTAGGAAAGAAAACTTTAAAATTCCATGATTTCTTGACAATATGTTACCTACCATTCCCGACCCTCTGAAAAACGGACTGCTCTAAGTGGACACCAACAGTGAAATGTGTTCTGTTCTGACAAGCCATAAACAGAGCACCGTGTCAAGGGAGAGTGACAATGTCAAAATCCTGCTGTTACTAGCAAGTCTCTGAACACAGATGGCTGAACCAGTTGCTAGCTACCTAGCAAGTCAAAGAGTATGCAAAAGAAACGTGCAGGCTAGGCAAGGATGGTCGTTACATTCACACAGAAATGTGACATGTAGTCATCATAAAATTTTCACTTCACTCGGAATTCAGTCTGTTTAAAATGATCCGTTGTTTGCATCTGTATGGTAGCAACCGTTAGCTAGCTGTCCATTTATTTTGAATAGCAGTGGTTCTCCATTAAAAACGGACAAAATTCAATTAAAAACAGCCACCTGTTCCATCTGTTCCGATCCACGCGTCTTCTACATTGACTGTGGCTGAACTAGTGACAGTTTCAAAATTCACGGTCAATTTAGTAGCTGGCAAGTTATGCTTGAATTTCAGTTTTAATGATAACAGAAATTAGACTCTTACTTTGCTAGCTTGAAAATAAATCCATGCCACCACTACTTTGTATCTTTCGAAAAGGTCCCCTTTAAAACAGTTTTAACCATTGATCCCTCACTTCCTCATCCTTTGGATATCCAAAAAATGTGCCTTTACGTCGATAAAAAGCAGTCTTCTTGGCTTGGCAATAATACATACGTGCCAACTCTACCGCTTTTGGCGGTAGACTACCGCTTTTGGGGCATTTTTTTCAGAATGAAACGCCCCAAAAGCGGTAGTCTACCGCCAAAACTTGGCATGTTTGATAATAGATCAAAACTCTTCTGGGCTGGCGGTCAGAAAGAGGCGCGGCAGGGGCAGGCAGCCTATTGAGACTTTATTTTTATGTGAATCTGACTTTCTTTTGTTCATTTAGGCCTTACCAATTGTTCCACATCAAAATTCATTATATACCATTTTCCTCATGACATAGTTTCTAATCTGAGGGAAGTTGATCCTATTAGCTTGAAGTAATGCAAAGGTAGCCTTTAACTTTAAATATTTAAGCAGGTAATATGCACAACTGGCTTCACATTGAAGCAAGCCAGCTAGGTTGCAAGGTCTTCTGGGAATCGTACATGGGAATAAATTAGTTATCAATAATAGTGACTCCATTTTAATGGTCCATTTTTCGACTTTAAAATCAATTCTAAAAGCTATAGGGAGCCAGTGCACTGCAGCAAAAACAGGGGTCATGTGCTCTTGCATCCATGTTTTTGCTAAAAGTCTAGCATCAGAGTTCTGAATTAGTCTTAATTTTTCTGTTTTCTTTTTTGGAAAACTGCTGTGTTTTTGCTCTGTTTGTCTGCTTTTCTAGCTCCGGTCCGGTCAAGCCAGTCGGATCACCTCTCCAGTCCGCGTTCCATGCCATGTTTTGTTCCTGCGTGCCTGCACCTTTCATTGCTTTGGTTTGGCTAGTGGTGTTTCCACTTCCTTCACAGCTGTTCTAAATCCCGGGCTGTTCTAAGCTTGGTTGCCACTTGATTGTTTTTACTCATTGCTAACATTTACTAACTCACACGGGTGGTGTTTCTTTAGACAGGCACACACTAATCCTTACTAATTTAGATAGGGTATCGATTGGCATGATTTCCCACATTTGCTGTTTTCTAGATCTCTTTTGTTTTTCTGTTAACAGTTTCACCCTTCCTTCTCTGCTGCACTTAAACTGAACACGCCCATTCTCTTAATGGGCTGGTTAAGTCTTACTGCTTGTCCCATGTCTCATGCTTCTGTGCCTTGCCCCTCTCGTTTTGCCCAGGTGTTCCTTATTTCCCTGATCCCACTCCGAGCCCATATATTCTGAGATGGAGCTCTAATCTGGCAGACGGATCTTTGTTTCACCACAGTCCTGTTTCGCCCTTGTTTTGTTCAGTGCTTTTTGAGTTCTTTTTTGCCTTACCCTCGGTGTTTAGTCCTTGTCTTTTTATTATTTACTTTGTTATTCCCTCCTTTTTTATCAGCTCTTGGAGTGTAGTTTTTTTTTTGTTGGCCTTTGTGCCCCTTTATGTTCCCAGATTTAGTCATTTCTGTTCTGATTTTTCAGCTTGTTGAGTGAAGTTTTTTGTTGGCCCTCGTGCTGTGTTTATTTTGTGTGTTGTTTAATAAGTCCCTTTTATTTAGGATTATTGTCTCGCGTTTAGTGTTTCCCATTGCCGGGCCTATTATCAACCAGTAAAAAGTACACTGCAGTAGTCCAATCTGATAGAAATCAAAGCATGAATTAACTTCTAAGCATCCTGTTTGGTTAAAAGCAGCCGAACTTTGGCAATGTTTTTAGGTGAAAGAATGCTGTTTTGTAACCTTATTTATGTGTGGTCTAAAATTTAAATCAGAATCTAAAATGATACCTTGGCTTCTTAAGATTTTCTGGGGAGCCAAGTTTCCAAACCTGCTTAAAAGTGCTTGGCTTCTGGCTTTGGAGGCAATTAAAAGTATTTTTGTCTTTTCTTTTAGTTTTAGAAGGTTATTGCTCATCCATTGATTAATTGCAAATAGACAGGAATCAGGGAGAACAAGGCATTAGGATCATTTGGGTTGACAGAAATGCATAATTGTGTATCAGCATATCTGTGAAATGAACTTTGCTTTTGGATTATATTGTCTAATGGAAGCGTATATAAAGAAGTGGACTGAGGTAGTCCCGTTGTGCAACACCGTAAGAAATGTAATATTTTTCTTATGTAGGTGCAGCAGCTTAAAAGGGCATTAAATGGCTATCCAATGTAATTAATAACTAATAAAATTAGTTTATTATTATTAATTAAAACTTTAATAAAAATATTAAAGTTCCTCCCACGAGGCATCAAGATGTGTCGGGGAATATGCCTTTATGATACGTAAAATAGCGAGGATGGATAATTCAGACGTTTCGTCCTAATAATCCTTCCCGCAAGATAACCACTTGATTCAGCAGGAAACCTGCAAATTTAGTAACCAGTCTCATAAAATTACTAATATTAATTAAAATTCCATATTTTTGGTTATAAATAAAATAACCAATTTTAATGATTAAACAAAACAATAATTAAATCAAAGATTTAATTAATGATCTGAAGGATTATTGGAGTTCTACATAAGCTATTTTGACTCAGACTCCCACGTTTTACAGCACCAAAAGAGACACCAGGTTTAATAAATGAATTTATTAAACAAACAAACACAGAACATACATGGGCTAATCTACGGAAGGACTATATACGAGCTAGAGAGAGTAACAATGGTGTGTGTGTACATGCTAGTGTGCATGTGTGTGCTGGCGCGCATGCAGGATGCACGCGTGTGCGCGATTTTGGGAGTGGGCAGGCACGTGTCCGCGCGCGTGGCAGATACGCGTGTGTGCTCGTGGGCACGAGTTCCTTTGTCTTGGGACAAAGTCTTTGAGCGTTGAGGCTGCTTAGAATTTCTAAATGTATAGGCGGGCCGATGCACGGCTGGATAACTCCATTTAGCTTCAACGAATTGCGAGAAGAGTTTGCTTCAGCTCATATACAATTTGTATTACTAATTGAGTTATCATCCATACTAAGACATGCGCGTTAGTTAACTGCAGCATTAGAAAGTTAGCCAGAATTAGATTATGCATGTAAAGACAAACAATCAATGGCTATTTGACTTCATAAAATATAAAAACGGACACAATGCGATTATACAATTATATGAGTAATGGACAACTTAAATGCGGTACAGTTTAAGTTGAAACCGCTAAACTGCATTACTGCCTGGAACGTTCAGTTAGTCTTACTGAAGTTCATAGCTTGGGATTCCTCTCCGGGTCCATTGAACAACGCAGTTCTGGCGTGGATGTTCTCCAGGGTGCGCAGATCCAGGTCCCGTGTCCACTTGGGAGCTGCAATGCTGCTCTGCTGTGTCGGTCGCTGTGAGCAATGTCCTTGTTGATTCGGAAAAGTTATTTTATGGAGTTGTCCCGTGATCAACTAGCAGTAGCACCGGGCATAAGCTAGTTAAATGAGATTTGCAGTCCTGAACTCAAGGGAGTTTCACAGAGATGTGAGCACTCTGTAGATAGGCCAACTGGAATTGCACAGGGTGCGCGAATTCCAATATAAGTGCCGTCTTTTGGCTTGAAAAGAGTCTGGCCGTCCCTGGGGAGGGAGATGGGCCAAGAGCGAGTGTAGCGTCCCTTGGGAGAAGATGCGCCAAGAGAGAGCGTGTGCTCCTCAGTTGGAAGTGTGCCAAGAGAGAGCGTGACCTCCTCAGTGGGAAGTGTGCCAAGAAGAATGAACTGGGTGGGGCCCCTAGTTATAAAAGTTCTATTGCCCGTTTTATTGCTTTTGGGCTCATTCTATTGGGAAACATAAAGGTAGGGGGTGGTGCTGTAGAGGACGTTTCCGTTTCCTGTTGACTGCATGGGAAATGTAGTTCTGTAGGCCCTACACTTACTTGTAATCTCCAAGACTATAATAAAATTTTCTCCCTGTGGTGTATGTTCGGAACTAGTTAAGAGCAGATTTAGAGAGACCAACCCAATTTTCAAGGCAATTCATTTGAATATTGTGGTTAGTCATGTCAAATGCTGCACTCAGATCTAAAAGAACAAGAATTGATACCAGGTTTGCATCAGCACTCAATCTAAGATGATGAACTATTTTAGGTAGAGCAGTCTCTGCACTGTGCTTTAACCTATAACCTGACTGGAATTTCTCTGAAATGGTCCTTTCATTAAAAAAGGTTGTAAGTTGATTAAAAAAACTACTTTTTCAAGCACCTTGCTCATAAAGTGTGGGTTGGATACAGGCCTATGATTACTCTGGATACTAGGATCTAAGCTAGATTTTTTAAATAGGAGTTTCACAACACCAGTTTTAAAAGCAGTTGGGAAAATTCCAGTCTCCAAAGATGTGTTAATTATCTTTATAGAGTATGTGGAAACACTATTAAAGTGTTTTTAAACAATTTTTTGGAACGGGGTCGAGATGGCATGTTGATGTTTTACTCTGAACAAAAATCTTACAGAGTTCTGCACAAGAAATGCTTGTAAAGCCTTCCTTTGCTGGTGGCCTATTAGAGGGCATATCATATCAATTAGAATCATGTATGATAATGCCAGCTCTAATATTTATTTCGTTGGTGAAAAATTTGGCAAATTCATCACCCCTAGATGGTAAGGATTGACAAAGGCAGTCAGAGGTTGGGGCTGGATTTAAGAGTCGGCCAATAGTTCAGAACAATCTGGGCTTGCTACCACTTTCAGCAATGATTCTTGAAAAATAGGCTCTTCTCTCAGTACATATGGTATTGTTTTAGCAAGTGATGCATTTCTTGAATATGCTGTGATGAACCTCAAGTTTGGTTGTTCTCCATTTTCTTCCAGCTTTTCTACAAAATCTCTTAAGCTCACGGACAGTACTTGTAGAGTCCATTTGTCCATTCCAAAAAAGGTCAGTGGATCAGCAACTATTTGCAAGTACCATTTCCTTTGTCTCTGTGCTTGAAAGAAGTTACAGTTTGAGGATAAGCCTTGTTGAATCATTGTTCAGCCAGGTCTCAACAAGAAACATAAACTACAATTCCTTCTCAGAGATAATATTATTAATTAAAAAAAAAAAAAATTCATTTATGAGGGATCTAACATTACATAATGTGATATCGATAACACTATTTGACATTTTATGTTTCAAGGGTTTTACTAAAATATAAACAGAGTTACTGCCATTGCAGCTGGCGTTAAATTTGGGTCTACATCGCAATTTTCCTCATACAGAGGTAAAGGTAACAATCGGATATGAGTCCTCTGAGTTATGGGAGAAGCATTTAGCCATTTGCATGTGACCAGGTACATTGAGAAAAAATTTTTTCCTGCTAGCTTCCGTGTACCCAGTGAAGTGGAGTGAATTGGCTCTCTTCTAACGAAAAATGAGCACTCTCAAAAGAGATTAAAATTATCCATAAAAAACATTTTATGAAAGGCGCATACTGACTGTAGCCATGTGCGGAGACTAAGAATTCAACTAAAACGTTCGATCCCTCGACCCAGAGCTGGAATAGGACCAGGAATAAAAAACACGTTTCTCACGGTCCATGAATGCATTAAACAAAATGATAAAATTATATTTAAGAAGTTCGGACTGCTGGTAAGAGGTATCATTGGTTCCAACATAAACAACAATGTTACAAGCATGTGGATATTTATCAAGGTTTGGAATCCAATCTAGCTAAAACGTTCAAAACTTTGGCACTCGGGAAGCAGTACGTGATAACGAATTTTGCTTGAATGTTCCTCACGATGGAATCCCCAGTGATCAAGGTAACCGGAGTTGGCGGGGCATTGTGCGCAGACTTTGTTATGACCTGAAGAGTAGCTGAAGCAGGTGGCCGTGGGATAGTGGAGCTTGACTTACAGGGCTGGATTGCTGGAGTATCTGCCTCTCTCAACAAGGGCGGCGGAGGGGCAGCCAGGTGTACAGGGGAGGAGGGGGTGTCGAACCCTCCACGTCCAGGACGGAAAACCTGTTGTCCATCTGAGGGTCTCAAGCAGGAGGGACATGATTGAATTGCTTGCTGCAGCTTTACTACCGCATGATCCAACCCAGGGCTCAGCCTGGTAAGGTGTGGAGCGGACAATGGCATAGGGTCCCAGTTGGATCCAGGGGTCCTCAGTCTGGGTCATTGCGGCCTCAACAAAGGGAGCCTAGAGATGGCAATTTAAAACCTTTGAAGCAGTTTCGGAACTTTTGAAACAACCACTGTTTCAAACGTTTCAAAATGTTTCGAAACAGCACTTCCACTAGTAGTGCGCAGCCTACTGGCAAAAACATTTGTTGCTGCTATCATAAATGTTATGAACTGAAACAGCATTGGTAATTGCTGATGGGCCTCAACAATAGATCACTATAACTTATTGATTAACTGCCAATAATAATAATGTCATGTTTGTACAAAGATACTTACTGTAGTTCATTTTGGTTTCAAACCATTTTCCCGTCAGTTCCCCAACAAAACTGTTTTCTTCATTGAACAACTACCCTATTGTAATTGGTATTATTTTGTTTTTATTTTATTGGAGAAATGGGATGATAAGTCAGTTGTTAAAACCACAGCTCTGCTTAGAGGGAGGAGATGATACAGTGGAACTTCCATAATTTTCGAAAGTGCATTCCGAAATGAACTGCAGTGAAGTTGTTTTCATAATACTGGAACTGCAGCTCCAGATGTTAATTTTTCAAATGCCATAGTAATTGGGGGAAAGCCTTTGGACCAGTGCAATAAAGGATATAGGCTATTTAATAAAGCTAATGCGTATAGATGTAGCCAACATTTATACATCTATCTCGCTATATCTACATTTATATTTCAATCAAAATATCTTTTTAATAAAGCAAATTAAAAATATGTCTCTCAAATTTATACGCCAACCACAAGCTGTCTGTACTAAGCAATAACACCATGACTGCTCAACAAAGCATTCAAAACTTTCCATGGTGGGTAAGGGCTTTTTTTTTTTCCAGGACAAATACTTCATGGACATGTGACTGAAGTTTCAAAACAGCATTGTAAATCCGTGTTGATACCGGAAGTGTTGGACGTGTTCAAAACGAATGGAGCTTAAGGGTCAAAATTTCCATCACTAAGGGAGCCATGGACACCTGGTCTCCCTCAGTGGTGACATACAGCCAGGTGGAGAGGTACGTGGAGCCAGTTTGTTTTTGTTGTAGCCTGCTGGGCCTTACTGCAGCCAGTTAGCCGAGGTAAAACATAAGGCTCACTTAAAGTAACAAATCATTAAGTAGAGATCATGCAATAACATTTTTTTAAAAACAAAGAATAACAGTAAAATGTCAGAATAATAAAATAATACAAACAGACTAAGAATAAAGCAGCAGCTAAACAAACAGACTGCTGGCAAGCAGCCAGACATGATGTGATAGTGCTGGTAGAACTCCATGACCACCACATATAATAACATCAACCCCGACAAGGTGTCATGCTTACTAATAAAGAATTATGATTGCAATCACACTGCATTTACTTATCTGGGCCTTGTTTCCCAATAACCATCGAGCATAATGCCTTAAGAGGGTTCTCTAAGTGTGATCTAATGAAAGATCTTTCTTCTTGAAACGTCTCCCAAAGCAGCACTTTGGGCGGGAACACACACACGGCTGTTAAGTACATCTTAAGTTTGCTGTGAAGCTGTCCACTTGAATAGTTTCCAATACCATAGGCCAATGGGAGCCACAAGATGTGGTCAAAATTCATAAAATAGGCCTACTAAGCATAAATGAAACCTACTACACAAAAGAAGGCCAGCGTATAAAACAATGGCAAGCTGAAAAAAAATCCCTTCGCTTTAAATTGGTGATTAGTCTTGACCTGATTTGAATCATTTTGCTTTCAAACATACAGTACCAGTCAAGTTTGGACACACCCATACATGTTAAATACAGAAATAAGCACCCTTTATTTTGCAAAAAAAGTCTCATTCTTAAATCCATCCGACTAACCACCATTTGTTGTAATACTTGCTGAGCGTGCTCTACTCACAGTTGTTTTGTTTTTGTTTTTTTTCTTTTCAGAAGGGCAGTCATATGGTTATAATGAGTTTGCAGCTGTGTGACTGTCAAACTTCTCAAAGATGTGCTGCACTTATGATGTGCTTTTCATCAATCTTTTTGCCCAATAACTCCCAAGACAGCTTGACATAAATTCAGCTGGTGGAAAATAGAAGGAGCTTGATTGTTTATTCTGCAAAATATGGCTTCTTTGAGAATTCCAAAATTATGGAAACTCTTCAAACTAGTAAATTATTCTCTTTAAAGTTCTGATTGTTTACCTCCTACAAAGATTCCATTAGGGATTATCTAGAGAAGCCATTTAAATTTCTCTAAAAACTGAGCGCTGTGACATTAGTAAAGTGTGTCCAAAATTTTGACTGGTCCTGGGAATATCTCCTGAAAAACCTAGTTACTTCACTTCAAATACTCCTAATGTCTGTGTTAAATGTCATCATCAAAAAGGAACCTTTTTCCATTGTATCTGGGAATGTGAGCACATCCTAAAGTTCTGGAAGGACTTTATACTGTTAATAACCCAATCACTTCAAGACTCATTCCTCTGAACCCCAAACTTTGTATACTGGGTATATATCCTGAACAACTCAATTTGAAAAAAAAAAAAAAAAAAAAAAAATTAAAATGATCGTTCTTTGTTCTGTTCATGCAAAGTATCTCATAGATATCAATTAGAAAAAAGAATTAAGTCCATCTGTTACACAATGGCTTCAAGAGCTTCACTATGCCTTCTTTCAGAAAAAATTAACATATTTTATTAGACATAAAGTCAATTAATTCTACAATGATTGAAGTTTATTCAGTCAGTGAATGCTGTAATCTTGTACAGATTAACAAATTTTCTTTTTTTAATATATGCTTAATTAACTGCCTTCTGCTCTACTTGACTGTATTAACACAACCCAGTTTCCCAAAAAATTGGGATGCTGTGTAAAATGTAAGTAAAAACAGAATGCAATAATATGCAAATTATTTAATTACTATATTTAATTGAAAATAGGGCAAAGAAAAGATATAAAATGTTGAATCTGAAATTTTATGGTTTTTTGAAATATATCTGCTGAACCTGAATTGGATACCAGTGTGAAGGCAATCTTTCGATAGTTTTTATCCATTATTTTTCCTATTACTTTCACTGCACATGTGGCGGTGAAATTCTATGCAGACACACGTTACAGATATTAAAAGTTGTTGTTGTTATTTATGGAAGCAATAGATGAGTGAAGATGAACGTACCATGTATATTTTGTTTCCAGCTTTCGGCGTCTCCGTTTGACATTCTGTTGCAGGTCTGGTGAGTAATTGTGTGTGCTCCCACCACCTGTGCCCTGTGACCTAATTTCCTCCCACCTATCCCCATACATATACACCTTTGTGGCTTTGAGTATCGCCCCCAAGTGTTCAAAATAATACTTGAATAATATTTCCAAACAAAATAAAAATACTGTGCCAACAATAAATGTAAATGGCTCCTACAACCAGCATCATATTTCAAAATAGTTGGGACAGGGCATGGGTGGGATGTGAGGGGAAGGTCAAAAGAGGCTTCTGTTAGCACACTCCCTGCTGCCCTGCCTGTTATCACCAAGTCGCCCAGTTCTCTGTAATCAGAGGTACATGGGGGGAGGGGGGGTCAACAAACATATCAGCATGCTTATTAATAGAGATATTTGGCTGAGCGTGATGGTGGTTGATTCCTTAAGATTGAGATGAATTCTGCTTGGATGACAGGGGTGACATATTGATGGCTTTTATTCTTTTTCTAACCGGACCTAACCTCCCAGATAAGGAACGAGTTGGGGTAGGGGAAAAGAAATGAGGGGCTGAAAATGCAGGAAAATATTTCAATATTTCACCGCTGGGAAATGTTTCTCCTGGGAGGAAAATGCATATTATAATAAGAATATAATTAAGTCGTGGCTGGGAAACACTTACTCCCAGGAAAGAATTACTCATTTCCAGTCCTAGAAAAACATTTCTCGTCTAGGAGACAATCATTTTAGTAATTCCTGAAATAAATAGTAAATGTACAGTAATTACTGGGAAGGACATTCTAAGTTCTTGACCCCAAGAAACATTAAATTGTGCTTCTCTAAAATACATGCTTTACAAATTAAATAGGAAGCAATAGGTCAGCATGGTGGCAGTGACACAATCTATCAGAAATGTGCAGGTACATGGAAAGGAAAAAACACAGAATGCTTAAAAAAAAGCATTCCAGTATGTGGCAGTGTAGCTAGATTTATATATTTTATCATATCATGTTACTTTGAATTGTAGCCATATGCAGACAATATACATACTAACAACCACACTAGGTAGGTTTTACTAGCCTGTCACCTCATTTGCTTTGAGCCAGGTCAATCAGTTCAATTGGCTATAAAAACAAGCACTGCCCCATAAGCAAGGAAGTGTTACCTCTGTTAGGTGTGACTCATACTGGTGATCCCCAGTGAATTGTTCCTAGCATTTGAGAGGCAGGATTGTATCCTCATTCCCTTTGCACAGCACTTTGAGCCTGACGATGTCTGTTCCATAGGTGCATAGATTGAGTGGCAGTGCCCGGCCATTCCTACACGCAGTGGAAAAACAAGTTCAGGTTATTGTAAATGTTTATTGTTAATGGTAACTGCCGGAAAGCATTGTTTCCAAGGTGATGGATAGTGGTTACAAAATTAATATATGTACTGTACACTGTAAAAAATGTCCGTGGAATTAACAGTGAATCACTGTAAAATCGTGACACAAAAAACTGTAAATACAAAAACAATGAAGCTGTGTGTAATACACATGTTGTAAAACTCCGAACCAAATTCAACTGTTAATTTGACAGTAGGGATATGTTGAAGAAATCATACTTTTTTGGAGAATTTACAAATTACTGTAGTTTAGACATAGATAAACTGTAATATAAAAAACATTACAAGACAGTTAAAATTACATCATAGCAGTGTTAACATTCACATTAATATGTTGTAAAACTGAAACGAATATATCCGTTAATTTGACAGTAAGAATATTTTAAAATAAATCATATTTTTTGGAGAATTTACAAATTACTGTAGTTTAAACATTGATAAACTATAATACAAAAAACATTGCAATTCGGTTAAAATTACATCATAGTAGTGCTAACATTCACATCAATATGTTGCAAAACTCTGAACCAAATATAACTGTCAATTTGACAGTAAAAATATGTTTAAAATAATAATATTTTAGGGGGAATTTACAAATTATTGCAGTTTAATCACAGATAAACTGTAATATAAAATACATTGCAATACAGTTATTCAACTGTTAATTTGACAGTAGGAATATGTTTAAAAAAATCATACTTTTTTTGGCAAATTTACAAATTACTGTAGTTTAAACATAGATAAACTGTAATATAAAATACATTGCAATACAGTTAAAATGTGATCATAGCACTGTTAGAATAACATCTTTTGTCAGTGGGCTTTCCGGTGCATTTTGTTATGCCAAAAGAAACCATATTACAATGGCAGTGACACCAATTATGTTCCACCTCGGTAGTTCTTCTTCTCTATCTGTGTGTTCTAATGTTTTTTGCTAATTTCTGCTTTTTCACAGTGAATTTGTATACTTTGCAATTACGATAAAGATTGAGAAAAAGAGGCTTGACATTCCAAGTTTTGAAATGAGAGCATGAGCCTGACCAGATCTATGTAGGCGTGGCTTGCTTCTGAGGCTGTTCCTGCAAATTAAACAGCTGTGTTTGAATTTCAAACTTTTTAAAAAAAATTATTATTCAATATCAAAGAAATTTAAGGCCATAATTGAATACATTGAATCAGCTTCTAAGACATAAAGAAAAGTCAATACAATACAATGAAACAAAAGAAGAAAAAAAAATTACAGCTGCTGCGCAGCAATGGTCGAGGCCGGGCAATTTTAGGCAATTCTGAGCAACAAGTGGAGTATAGGAAGATGAAAAGAAAGGTGGCATTCTGATTTGTATTTTGCATCAGTTGAGGCTTGAACTCACAATCTCTGAGACTGAAGACCACCTTCTTTCTCACTGAGCTGATTGGCAATTGTCAATTCATGTGAGGCTTCACAAACTGACTAAGCCAGTCACATGTTAGCAGCCACCTATGCATGGAAAGGCAAATTTCAAACCACTGTAAAAAAAAAAATAAAATCAGTCATCAAGACAAAAATCTGAAAATACACATCTTGAATCTAGACAGCATGGAGATGTTGGTAATTTGTTTTTAACAATGATTGATTTGCTTCATAAGTGAAAAACTGATGTTTAAGTGTAAAGTGTACAAAGGTTTCTTCGGTATTGGGGCTACATTTTGATGAAAGTTGCACAGCTGTAGCACATATGGTTGATTTATTATAAATTTTCAAAGTTTTGAAATTTAGTGGCTTGCTGTAGCGCCACCATCAGGACTACTAGCTTGTATTTGCAGCTGAGGAAATCTGGCATGGGACTGGATCTTTGTGCATAATTTGGTGAGTTTTCGCACATGGGAATGTTGCACAAGCTGAGGCTTGAACTCACAATCTTCGATGCCGAGGACCGGCCTCTATCTCATTGAGCTAAAATCTCACATGTAGCTTCACAAACTGACTGAGCCAATCACTGAGGTGCTGGACAGCAGCCATCCATGCATCGAAAGGCAGATTTTAAACAGCTGTCAAAAATTCAGTTATTAAGACAAAAATCTGAAAATACACATATTGCATCTAGACAGCAAGTAATGTTGGTCATTTGTTTTTAACAATGATTGATTTGCTTCATAAGTGAAAAACTGATGTTTAAAAATGCCATTCATGCATTGACTCCAATTGTTCACATGAGAGGAAAATTCAAAATGCTGTCAAAAATTGAGTTTTTGAGTTAAAATTCTGAAATTTACCACGCATCATCCACCATGACTCCAAAATTTTGTCAATTTTTTCCATGAAAATTGAAAATTTATTACCAAGAATTTGCAAGTGTATGTTTACAGTACCGTTTACAGTGAAACATTTTGGCAAACATGGCGAACAGCATGGCGAAAAAGCAGCAAGAGCCAGGAGACTGCAGTCTGCCTTCAGCTAATGAAAGACTTAAATATCATGGAGTATATTGATGGGAGAAAACACAGAAATAGCGACAGACTTCTGTATTTCCGGCAGACCAGACGCCTATATTTGTACTGCTGCCCCTCGTGGCTGAGTTTCGCATTACGTAAGAGAGTGGAATACGCCGAAACACGGGAATATGTTAAGTAACGTGAACGGAATATTCCAGTTGCCGCTGCGCAATTACCTTACCCGGAATATTGACCCGAACCGGAATATAGTGTGCATGTGTAGCAGGCCGAAGGGGGCCCGGGCGGGGAATTGAATCCCAGACTCCCGGGTAAGAGTCAAACGCGCTGACCACATCGCCAAAGAGCCAGGCTCGTTGGCAAGGTAGCCAGGGCGCGTACTTATTAGGAGACATTTCTAGGGACAGGACCCTTCAACTGTCACATCTCTCCCCCTCTTTCAGGAGCGTGTCCTCACACTCCATGCTTTACGCATGCTGCCATCCATTAGGATCCCCCAGATCCTGCTGATTACGCCAGAACGTAGCAGGCTGAAGGAGGGCCCAGGCGGGGAATTGAACCCCAGACTCCCAGGTAAGAGTCAAACGCGCTGATCACATCGCCAAAGAGCCAGGCTAGTTGTCAAGGTAGCCAGGGCGCATACTTATTAGGAGACATTTCTAGTGACAGGACCCTTCAACTGTCACACATGTAAACGTAGTCAATGTGAGGTTTCATCCTCGAAGGATTTGAATTTCAAACTAAAATGAACTCTTTACTCGTCCACTCACTGAGCAGTGGAGTTTGTTTCAGTTCTTTAATTGGACAACATGACGGAGCTGAAGGGGTGTTGCTACTGACTGTGACTGCGCGCAAGCTGAAATTCAAAGTATAGTCAAGACAAAGACTAAGGATGCATGGAAACGCATGTGGGACAATGAGAGGACAGGGAGGTGGTTTTATAACATTCAAAAAAGGGTGGGTTGGAGTAGGGCGACAAGTAGAAGCACACAGGAAGAGGTAATTTTTTCAAGAATGAAGTTTGGACATACTGGGTTGAACAGCACATTAGTGTAAATGAACAAGCATCCCAATGGACAATGTGAGTGCGGCATCAGTCTAGAAACTCTAGAGCATGTTGTAGAACAATGTCCATTGTACCAACAGCAAAGATCAGTTCTTGTTAGACAACTTCAGAATGAAAAGATTGCCCTAAAGATGTCAGACTTACTACAAAGAAACTATGGAGAGGATTGTTATGTTTTTTTTTTTTTTTGAAGATGAGTGGGTTATTTTATAGAATTTAGAATTGTCCAGATCCATACTCCTGTTTAGTAGGTGGTGGTAATGCACCTCAAAGTTGCTTTCAAACCGCCATTAAACAAAGAGGAAGAAGAAGACGACGAATAAGAAGATGTGACCGCGTGCGGCTCAGTCTGCTATACTGGCGCCACACGAAGCTGTGAAAGCATCTGTTGCTGAGGCAAGCTAACAATTAAAACTTTCAACGAAAAGCTTCTGCTAGCTTCTGTTTGTGAGAGAAATTGTATTTTTTCAGTCGTAATATAACGTCAAGTTAGGGGGTTCACTGAACGTTTTTTTCCTTTCCCTTTTTTAATAGCTGCTAGCGTTGGTTTTCTCTGTCAGTTGGTTTGTGGGTGAGTCAACTAGTGCAATTAGGTGCTTTTACACGAGGGGAAAAAAATCACGGTTTTAAAAATCCTGACGTAGGCCAGTGTAACTGGGTCTAACGTTGCTCTCGCAGCTAGTTAATCTGTGAATTCGCGCTCTTTTCATACTGTTGTGAGGCAGTGGTTTTGGAGGGCTGCCAAAAATGTTCTCGTGCAATTTTGGCAGCAAAGCATTACAGACTCTGAGGGGTTACGTGCTGCATTGTAAAATCCATCGGAACGAACCTCATCCGTTTTTCAAATGTGTCGGCACCGACTGTAAGCGGACATTCTGTACTTATGCCGCTTTTAAAGGTCATTTTTATCGAGTTCACAACACACATGCACCCTCTGTGACTGCTGGGGCCGTTTTTACAGATTTTAGGTGTGCTATTCCGCTGTGTGAGTGCCAATGTCACACAGTAAAAGAGCTTATTTCCCGTTTAAAAACGCATATAGCGGAGGGGCGACCTGTGGCATGTCCAGTAACAGGTTGTCAAAATTCAGTCACTGTTAGATCGTTATTTACTGCCCATACGTCCAGAAAACACAGAGAATGTTCAGTGGATAGTTTAAGTGACATGTACACGAAAAACGTTAAACAGCCGCCTTCTGTCAGTGCATGTGAAGATGCTCCCCAGAGCTCAAATGATGCAACAAATGAAAGCAGTGAATTGCCACAGGATTTCCGTGACACTTTTCTGAGGAATGTCTGTTTATTCTACCTAAAATTCCAAGGCCAGCTCCTTCTTCCAGCTTCGACAATACAGACTCTTGTTGAAGCGATGCAAAATGTGCATGATTTGGGACAGGATTACACTTTAAGTAAACTCCGTTCACTTTTGAAAAATGACACGTGTCTAACTGATGATGATATTGCTAAAATCTGTGACTGCATGAAGGATTCAGATCTGTTCTCTGCCTGTCATCAGGGACCTCTTAAAACAACTCAGACTTTCAAAAAAATGTTCAAATACATAGAGCCTAAAAAAGTAAAATTAGGAAATGATGAAGATATGACGGAAAGGTTTGCTTACTATGTTCCTGTAACACAAACTGTTGATAACTTATTAGAATCAGATATATGGAAGAATTCAGTGTCACTACAGTCTTGTGAAACACACTCAGATGGGTTTTGTGACATAAGTGATGGTCAAAACTTTAAGTCCAATCAGTTTTTAATTGAAAATCCAGGATGCCTGAAACTTATTCTCTACCAGGATGAAATTGTTAATCCCCTTGGCTCAGCTAAGAAAAAACACAAAGTTCTTGCAGTCTAACTTTCTGCGGCAAATTTGCCTGCAAATGTGCGATCCAATACAGATCACATGTCCCTTGTCTTATTGTGCAGAGAGAGTGACCTAAAACGGTTTGGAAGTGCTAAAGTTTTCTCAGAGATGCTAGTGGATTTAAAAAATCTGGAGGGAAATGGAATAACTGTTGGTGGTGAAACAGTCAAAGGGGTTCTGTATTGTATAGCTGGAGATAATTTGGGGTCACATAGCATTGGTGGGTTCACTGAAAACTTTAGCCATTCTGAGTACTTTTGCAGATATTGTGAAATCACAAGGAGTGAGTTTCAGAATGATGACCCAAATGTTCGTGGTCCACAGCGCACCCCTGAAAGCTATGATTCTGCACTTCTACAAGCTGAAGACGGACAAAGCAGCAAAGGCATAAAGGTAAACTCGGTTTTCAATGCTCTTTTAAGTCTTTTCATGTTTGCCAGCCTGCTCTCCCACCTTGTTTAGGCCACGACATATTCGAGGGTGTCTTATCATATGATGTTGCGCTGTACTTGAAGCATTTCATTAAGACAAAGAAATGGTTTACATATTCAGTGTTGAACCGACGCATCAGACAGTTTAAATACAAAGGATCTGATGCACTCACAAAGCCATGTGCTGTCAACTCTGAGGGGTCCAAGCATTTAGGCCAAGCTATCCAAAACTGGAATTTCTTAAGGTTGCTGCCTGTGTTAATTGGTGACAAAGTGCAAAATCCAGAAGATGATGTGTGGCAGTTAACTCTGCAACTTAAAGATATTGTAGATATGATTTGTGCACAAAAGATTTCATTGTCCCAAGTAGCCTATCTTGATATTATAATCCAAGAATATTTGGAATCAAGAAAGGGTTTATTTCCTGAGATACCACTAAAACCCAAACACCATTTCATGCGTCATTATCCGGCACTCATTTTGAAATTTGGACCCTTGATCAGAGTATGGACCATGCGTTTCAAAAGTAAACATAGCTATTTTAAGAGATGTGCAAGGCATTTAAAAAACTTTAAAAACATATGCCTAACATTATCCGAGAGACATCAGATGTTTCAAGCATTTCTCTCAGCCGGACCAGGCTGCAGTCAGCTTCTGCAAGTGAAAGACAGTTGCACTTTTTATCCCAGCCTTTCCAATGATGCAATTAAACATGCAGTGAGAGAGTTTGGCTTTTCAGAACACAATACTAGCATTTCCACAGACATACAGTACAAAGGTACATCATATAAAAAGGGACATTTCCTTGTGTCAAAAAATGATGAATCCATGAGTTCAGAGAACTTCTCATTATTTCAATTCAAAATGATGCTGCTGTGTATTTTGTGGTGGATATACATACAACTGACTATCATCGTGATTACCATCTGTACTCAGTGACCAAAAAGAGTACAAGGTTGCAATGTCTTAACATCAATGACTTGGCAGATTTTTATCCGTTACCATCATACATTGTTGATGGGCATCAAGTCATTCCGCTGAAACACAGCGTGCTATCAAAATAAGCATGATCTAGACCACTGTGCTTCTTAGCAAAAGATAAAATGCTATTTGAAAAATATGTCAGTGAAAGCAGTTTTTAGCCCACTTGGCTGACAGGCCCAAGGGGCTTATGCTGTACTTAGGGTCATTAGTGGTGGTCTGTTGTGCGTGCGTGCGTGCGTGCGTGCGCTAGTGCATGCGTGCATGCGTGCGTTACGTCGTTTCAGCGCGATACAGCTTTCAGTTTTCCACGGATCCTTTTCATGTTTTATGTGCATGTATATGGGTCCAAGATCTAGCCCGAGTTTGATTTTGGGCATGCTGCGATTCTCGGTTTGGCCACCAGGGGGCCTTTTCTGCAAACTTCAAACAGCTCTAGCTCCCTTATTCTACAAGCTAAGATGCTCCAATTTTTTGCCCGCTTGGCCAAAAGGCCCAATGGGCTTATGCTATGCTCGGGGTCTTTAGTGGTGGTGTGTCGCTCATCCGTGCGTGCGTCCGTAAACTTTTGGCTTGTCTGCGCTCTAGGGTCTTCAGTTTTTCACCGGTCCTTGTCATATTTCATTTGTGTATATAGCGTCTTAAGGTCCTGACCAAGTTCGATTTTCAGCCCAATCGGACTGATACTATGGCCAATAGGGGGCGTTCCATTTTGGCCACGTTTGGCCAAGCGGGCACAGTGGCTTTGCCACTATTTTTTCCCTTTTAGATCAGAGTGTAAATCCTCACTCATAGGCTACTCAAGTTGAAACTAGGGCTGTGACTTCCCTCTAAAATAAAATTCTAAGTTTGATTGCCTGATGTCAAATATCGAACTATGTTCGAATATTTAGGGGCAATTTCAGTCTATTGTTATCCCATTAATATGTATAATATGAGTGTCATTTGCGCTCTGTCCGCTAGGGGGCGTTTCAGCCCCAATAACACGCGCTTTCCTTTTGAAAGGCATATTAATAATGATGATCTGGAGGGATTTACAATTGTATTTTAATAAGCACGCAAGAGATCGAATGCACTTCAACTCTTACTCAGTATGAAACTTCTTAGGAGTGACTAGGATATATAAAACAGACCACAAAAGTACAGCAATGACATTTAATAAAGCAGCCAAACTTTGCAACAGGTCAGGTCAGCGAATATACAAGCATTTTTAAAAGCTGCCAGATGCTATTTTGTTACTGCCAAATATTAAAATAAATATCAAAACTGAACATAAAAGTGCAACAGTGGTGTCGTCAGCAGTATTTCAAACAACATTGTATCTGTATTAGTACAATCAGAACAGAACGTACGCTATTTCCTCACGGTTGGCCATGCTGTAAACTTACTACAGATGCGCGCTGCACTGATGCATGCCCAAGATTATGCGTGATGTGGATTTGCTTCGTTCCACAACGTAAAACGAGATGGCAAGACAAGCTATGTACAGATAAATATGCGCAAAAAAAAAACACACACTCGAACGTGAATTTTAGCATTCGAACGTTATATCCTTCCCTCCAGCTCGAATTAATATCGAATTTCGAAGTTCGTTGACACAGGCCTAGTTGAAACCGTGTGTTGGTGAAATAACATGATCTTTGTCACTATTTGAGAAATGCAAAAGTGACAATTTTTCCTATTTAGAGGTACAGAAAGTATAAATCCTTACTCAGTCATACTCAAAGTAGAGGTTCCTCTTATTTGAATGTACATTGGTGACTAATTGTAAATTTCTTGCATCTTGATATCATTCGTTCTTCTAGAAAGGCCTGACATGGAGCAAACATTTACGCAGCGCCATAACTGAGGTCCTGCCTGACCTTTCACAGATGAGTATTGATATTCTAGAGGAGCACTTACAATCCCTTGGGGTTGAGACATCTGATGACTTTCAGTTTGTTGAGGAAGCTGATTTGGTTTCAGCATTGAGGCCCATTCAAGCCTGAATACTACTTGCTGCTTGGAAGCTAAGATGTAAGTTAAGTTTTGCAGTACAGGATGCAGTCAGTGCCCAAAGTACCCTGCATAAAATATTAATCAGGAATGTGGAAGCATTCACATTTGGGGCCTGAACACTTTGCATGTGTATTGTGTGTTTATTTGCAGGCCTGACTCCTGAAACAAGCAGCTCGTCTGCCTTTGCTTCACCAGGACCTCCCATATCCTTAAAGTCGATTTCACCCAGAAGTTCATCTTCAACCTCTTCCAAAAACTGTCCAAGCCCTGATGTAGACTGGGTGGATACCTTTATGATACCATGGGAAAAGTTCCCAGAGGAACTGATGCAGTCATTGGAGAGAGGAAAACGACCAAATCCAAGAATGAGGAAGGAGATGGTCCGAATCGTGGTCTCTAGATTATGCAGAAAAGGTCTTGCATAAATAAAAGGAGCTCTACAGAAATTGCCAACAAGATGGTGGCAAAATATCCAAAAGAGAAAATTTTTCTGATTAAGTTTTCAGACGAGTTGGATACTTGCATCCTCAAAGGCAATTCTATTCTACAGTTTGTAAAGTGCATGTATATATGCTAGACATGTTTCACTGTTTTGATGAAAACATAATACAAATGAGTTAATTCCTGAAGAGGCAATTTATTTGTTTTGTTAAGCCGTCAGTGCAGTTCTTGAGGTATACATCACTTTTTGATTTATAGGAGTCATAGAACAGGAATTTGTGCCTTTAATGTGATGAATATTTTACAGAAAATTCAGTTTATTAGTTGGGTGTTTGACTGTAAAAGCTTGTCATTAATCCTGTAACTGTGAGGTAGCGTTCAGGAACCAGAAGCGAGACCAAAAATATCGAGTAAACTTGTTCTTTATTGGATCTGGGGCGGAAACCCCTGCAGGGCAGTAAACAACGGTACAGAGTTCACAATCCAAAATCAGAATCCAGTAGTCGTAATCCAATTCGTAAACAGGGCAGCAAACACAAAACTCAGGGTCGGGCGAAGCAGGTTCGGTACACGGGCGCAGGAATATCAAAGACAAAGCCAAAATCAAAATCCGGGAAGTTCCAGTCAGAAGTGTAACACAAAGAGTACAAGGCATAAACAATCACAGCACAAGGAAAACATTCTGACAAGAGCTGGTAGTGAAATGACTGCTTAAATACACATACGGGAAGTCACATGCTATAATAGGGAACAGGTGAGCTGGATCAGACTAATTAACAAAGGAATGAACAAGAGGAAGTTCCCAACCACATGAAATTGGCGAAAGCCAAAACGCGGACAGGGATTACACAGACAGCCTATGACAAACAGATGACTCCGGTTAGGGAGTTCTAAAGTGCACAGATTGAGAGGCAGAACAGTGTTTAACAAGGTGCGGAGAATCCACTGAAGCACAGCAAAGTAAATTGAGTGAAGGCAAGGGGCGGAGACTAGAGTAGAGCGAGTGCTGAGAGCTCGTTAGTCAATTAGTAATGTGCAGCTATACAATCCCTAGTGCTTGTTAGTAAGTTAGTACTATAAACAATGTTAGTTAGTGTTAGTAATTTATCTAAAATAATAAACTGTTAGTATTTGTTAGTAAAGTTAGAACAGAAAGGTGAAGGAAGCAAACGAGATTTGAAGGAATGTTTGGAAACCCAGAAACCATGAAATCACCTGAAAACGTGGCACGCAAGACTGGGGAATAAAACTGTCTCAGAACACATGACAAGACTGGGGAGACAATGTGCAATGCAGGGCATGAGAAATACTAAAACCAGAATGATAATCTAAACTGTGAATATGGGAAATGGCAGGCAAAGGACATAACAAAGAAAGACAGGCAAAATACGCAACATGGCATGGACTGCATCAAAAAAACATGGCTTGGGATCAGATTCATCACGAAAACATGGTCAGGCACAACAGAATCATAGCAGTAACACTGTAAAAAATATGTGTTCTTTTGTTTTTACAGAAAAAAACTGGCAGCTCTGGTTACCAGAATAATTCTGTAAAAAATACAGTACATATGTAAACAACTTTACAGAACAATTTGTAAATTTAACAGAAAAAAACTGGCAGCTGTGGTTACCAGAATAATTCTGTAAAAAATACAGTACATATGTAAACAACTTTACAAAACAGCTTGTAAATTTTACATCCTTCAACTGTAGTAATTCACAAAAAGTACATTTTAAAATTGTAGATTATACAGTCCTTTACTGCTAATTTAAGTGGACATCACTGCTTTTATACTAATTATTTCTGCAAAATTTACACGCAGATTTTGCTTATTGTACATTGAAAACCAGTAAAATTAACACTCAGTTATCGCTTATTGTACATTGAATACCAGTAAAATGAACACTCAGTTATCGCTTATTGTACATTGAATACCAGTAAAATTAACACTCATTTATCGTTAATGTAAATTGAATACCAGTAAAATTAAGACTCACATATCGTTTATTGTACATTGAATACCAGCAAAATTAACACTCGGTTATCATTAATTTTACTGGTATTCAATGTACAGTAAACTATAAGTGAGTCTTAATTTTACTGGTATTCAATTTACAATTAACACTCACTTATGGTTTATTATACATTGAATAACAGTAAAATTCACAAGTTGTTCTGTAAAGTTGTTTACATTTGTCCTGTAACTTTTACAGAATTATTCTGGTAACCACAGCTGCCAGTTTTTTTCCGTAAAAACAACAGAAATTTTTTACAGTGTACGCATTAACGATTGTCTTAGTTTTCATAGGATATTGCTGGCTGCTGTTTTGCCGTGAAGTTTTGTTTGAAGTGTGTAGCAGTTTTACCTTCGTAGTACGCTGGTGCGTTGAGGCATTGTTTTTTGGCGTCCTGCAGGACGTTGCCATCGAATAATGGTGTTTAATGTCTGATCTATCTTACTCGCTAACCAGCTATTGTTATGATCAATCTGTGATTACATTGGGTGTTTCTATTTCATCTGATTGTGTATGGTTTTGACTTTTAGCTCAACGATCCAACCACGCGATGAGATTTCCTTCTTTTAAATATCTTTTTTTAATAGCAGGAGGGATTTTGCAGTGGCCGAGTAGATTTTGTAGTTATCGAGTATTAACTCTTATTTCATGACCAATCATAATGCCAGGATAAGATGCATATGGGTCCATCCATGCAAAGGTGTACACGAGTCCAATGTGAAATGAGCCATTATTTTTTACCAAGTCTGAGATGATACATGCGATTATTTATTTTGGTCATGAAGTACATCACTGTCGGACATAACTATTATAGTTTCAAGTCGCTCCATTGTTTTGTTTTTTTATAGGAAGAAAAAAATATATGAAAAATGGTGAGTTTTAAGATCCCATTTTGGGACATTTTTTGTACTGTATTTTTAAGTTTTCTTGAGAATGATCTAAAGGCTGTAGGATCTGTATTTAGGAACTGACCACATCTTCAGCATCAACTTAAAGACACTAACCCATTTTCTGGGATGTTGGGCTTACTTTTTGTATTTTTTCAAACAAATTCTTAGCGTCACTTACGTGATGCATTCCGTCAAACACATTACCGAACTCCAGACCTTGTTTCATAATGCCCCAAACACGAGAGAATAATAAAGAGTTCAGGTTATGTTATTTAGTTGTTAGTGTAATAAATTCAGTTTATCCCCTGCTTGTCTGTACAATTGGCAACTGATAAAAGCTGATGGAAGTTTAGGTGTTGTTTTTCCGTCAACTGTCGCATTACATTCATCGCCGCTTTCAGCTATCAGATTTCATGGGCAAGGTAGTAAGTTCATGTTTTTGATGCCACGCGCTCATTGAAACCAAGGTTGAAGCAAAAAGCATTTAGATGGTGACAAGGCAACTTCGGTAAGATTTCCTTTTAACAATTTTGCAAAAAAGTCACATTCGTTCAGACTGTCAAGTTTGTTCATAATTTGTAATCTTCAGTGGATTATCATATAAAGGTTTGATATGACCTTCTAATATAATAATAGCGGGAATGAAATCAAACTTCTCCGCGTAATCCCAATTGTGCTGCATCCGGGAAGTGTGTCCACTGCTCAACAGTGTGTTTTGACTGAATGTTCGAACGTGATGATGGACAGTTCACAGTGGTCAAACGTCAAGATGGTCATAAGATTATTCACTTTTTCTGTTCACAGGGCCTGTAACAAGGTGTCCTGCATTCTGCACCAATTTTTTTGTTTGTTTCATTGGTATTGCATACGTTTTTTGTCGTCAGACATTCTAGTAGTGTGAACACCCTTTTTGTAGAACCAGTAAAGATTTGTCTAAGAGCTGCATCACGTAAGTGACGTTTTTCTTCGTATCACGTATGTGACATTTTTCTGTCCAGCATTTTCATTATGTATGTGACACTCAACTTTAGTCCTCTATTATGAAACCACAGCAGACATGCATTTATCATTGTAAACTACAGCTTATAACGAGTAATGCTAGAAAAAAAATTATATTGGTATGATAGAAGGAGTCGTAAAAAAAAACTTCTAATGAAGCATGTCCCTGACTGTCTCAGTACCCCAAGTGTCAACTGTATTTTCTTATAGTGCAAGTTGGATTTCCAAATGTTTTTACCTTTTCATCTTGAAAGGAGTGTTTCTAAACTGAAAAGGACAAAAAAAAGTTTCCTCTTGTCACTGAATGGAATTTTTCAGGGTTTTTACCTGTCAATATCACATAAGTGACGATTTCAGTCAATCATGTATCAAGTAAAATAACAACTTACCAAAGATTATTCTTATCTTTTCTTTGATTTCTCCTGAAAGTACACTGAACTAATTAAACCTTAAAGTTGATTACCAAGGGTCATATTCTGAAATTATGTGCCTTTGTCATACTTTTCAACCCTTTTGCATGAATGCACCCATATAGTATTTTGTTCTGCTAGCTAGTAGTTAGACCAAAGTTACTTCCCTTTTGTCATATTTTCCATATTTGTATATTCGCTATGATAATAGAAGGAAACTCATAGCTTTTGCTTGAATAGCCTATTTTCCCTGTTATCCAGTACGTGCCAGTACCATAAGTGCCAGTGCTGCTGTACAAACTCGTTTTATATCCAAAACCAAAATTAGCGTTTATTTGCTTGTGGATTGATCAGAAATAGTGACATTTGTAAAACACCATGCCATTACAATGGAATTAGTGATAACATACTTTGGAGTATAGCATACTGTACTGTTCGCTAGCCTGGCAACCAAGGCTAAGCAAGTTTGCAACGTTACCGCTACAGGAACAACTTTACTGGCAGCGAGAAGTTAAGCCGATAGCCCCGGAATCTGTCCGATATGTGCTACTAGCCAGGGGTAATGACACCGATGCTCACTTATGTTGTAAGACACGTTAACGGTACTGGCAACCAATCCGCTAACTCACTTAACAGTGACAAACTTGCCAGCAACCAGACAGTTCGTGATTAAGACTGAACAATAAGTCGTCCCTGAAAACTTGGCAGCCAAGATTCAGTGAACTACATAAACTCAACCTCACAATAAAGTTAACCAAGCTACCTTAGCGACCAAACAGCTCGTGTGGAGCCGAGTCCCACTGAAGTCCTCTTCAGTCATGAGCTGCACTGTGAATCGTCACAGGTAGTTCCATAGTTCCATAGAGTAGTTGGGTAGATGCGATTCCAACGCGAGATAAAAGAAGAGGCCAAATGACATGGGGTGTTGCCTTATGTAGGCAGTCATGTCATACGTCACGAGATGACAACTTTTGTATGCGATTCTTGATAACGCGCGGATGCAAAGATGCTTCCACTAGTGCTTTCAGCACCGCCCTGGCGGTCTGGAGTGAAGGAAATAGAACAGACAGGGTTCCGTTGTGGAAATCACTGCATAAGAACACTTCCAACATCCATTGTCAGGGAAAACTTCCACCTCAAATAAAAGTAAAAAATAGTGGCAAAGCCACTGCGCCCGCTTGGACAAACATGGCCAAAATGGAACGCCCCCTATTGGCCAAAATATCGGTCCGATTGGGCTCAAAATCGAACTTTGTCTAGACCTTATGACCCTTTATACACATATGAAATATGAAAAGGATTGGTGAAAAACTGAAGACGCTAGAGCGCAGACAAGCCAAAAGCTTACGCACGCACGCATGCATGCATGCACAGACGCACGACAGACCACCACTAAAGACCCCAAGCATAGCATAAGCCCCTTGGGCCTTTTGGCCAAGTGGGCTAAAAATTTGAGCATCTTCGCTCGTGAAAAGTGAAGGCACTATTGCAGTGAAACAAAATCTGTGCATTTTAAGACCTTTGACCTTCATAACCTTTAAATTTAGATCAAATCAAAAACCCATCATATGTATGATGAACCCTTGGGAGAACAACCTACAGTAAAAATTTGAGCATCTTACCTTGTAGAATAAGGGAGCTAGAGCGGTTTGAAGTGTTACAAAAAAAACCGATAATTGCAGCATGCCCAAAATCGAACTTGGGCTAGATCTTGGGCCCATATACATGCATATAAAATATGAAAAGGATCCGTGGAAAACTGAAAGCTGTATCGCGCTGAAACGACAATTGTGGACACACGCACGGACGCATGACAGAACACCACTAATGACCCTAAGCACAGCATAAGTCCAATTGGGCCTGTTGGCCAAGCAGGCTAAAAATCTACCATGTACAGACAAAACCATATAAAAACAAGAGCAATGTGGGGCGTGGCATATGTCCCCGCCTGTGTGTTGATGGTAGATATGGCAAATTTTTGAGTTATCAGTATAGAATGAGTTGGATGGCACATTTAAGGGTTAATTCTTATATAATGAGAGTTTTGACAGTGTATCTGTAGTGCAGTTACTGGGTTGTATTGAAATGACAATGACAAAATTACATTTTATCGAAATGTTTTATTGAAAGGTTGTTTGGATATTTCTATAGCGAGAAAGGCCCGCTTTAAAAAGAGTGGGTTGGTCTATAGCTATAGCAAAAGAGTACCGCTTTACAGTGGGTGGTTGGTCTATTTCTATAGCGGAAAGGACCTTCCCCTACCCGCATCCAACAAACCACCAGAAGATGAGCTCGATCGGCGAAGGCATTTTCAAGTTTTTGGGCGGAAACGAAAAACAAGATGGCAGCGGTGGCGGCCATATTGAATAACGTGTCACGCTGATCATCAAAATGAACCGTCCCCTACCTGCACTTAACAGACCACTGGAAGATGAGCTCAATCAGGGAAGGCATTCTTGAGTTATTGAGCGGAAACAAAAAAGTTTACGGCCGGACAGACAACCGGACAGACGGACGGCAGACAGGGTGTCAACGTAATGCCGCCTCTCATTCAAGGCGGGGGCATAAAAACAGGAGAAAATGGGCCCTTTTCTCCATTTTTCATAAACTGCTCTAAAATTTGAAAGGTTAAAGATTTCAAAATATTTTTTTTCTAAAATGTTTTGAAGACATGTTGTTCAGATTGATGTAATTTCCTCAATACCTGCCTTTGGTCATCAACTTCCAAAATTTAAATTTTTATTTTCGATTTCTGATTTTTAAACATTCTCTCTACATAAGTGGATGAAAATATGTATTTGAAACTGAACTTAAATGGTGACAATGACTGTATGGTCATAAAGGCACAGTTCTCCAGTTAAAAAAAAAATTAATAGCTTGAACCATATGTCTGGCATTTAGAGTTTTTGAGATACAAATCTTATTGTAACAGTTGTCAAAACCAGTTGGATTTCGCCTGTTTTCCCCTTCAGGTGTGAAAAAAATATAGAGTTTAAATGATTTGCAAATCATTGCGCTCTTTTTTAGATTTGTGCAACATATTTTACGCAGCCTCCCACCTTTTTTGTAAACGGGGTTGTAATTAGCATTTAAATTTCTACAGCTCAAATGTCACTTCTCTGCTATTTGCATGGCTGTGTTTTATGGCCACAAAATAATTGTTCTGTCTTCTCCTGACATCCTCTCTTTTGACATCCTGACAACTCTATGGTTTGAATTCCAGTTTAATGGCGATACCTTGTCATGGAGAGCAGTTTCCCATCAAGTTAAAATGTGTTACAGTAAGTGTATTTTCAAAGATGATTCAAATCTGAGATCCAGAGAACTCATTTTAATCCAATTTAAAAATTCAATGGGTATTACATGTTCATCATCACAGTAACAAATGAGAGACATGAACACAATTGTTTTTTTTCCCTCAAACTTTCAATTGACAATCATGTTTGTAAGTTGAATATCACTGCAGTCCCGCCCACTCTTTATATAGGGTGCAAGCACTGACACATCCCGTAACTCAGCCAGGCCCAGCTTATTCTGTTAGGCCATGCAGGCAGTAGATGCATTACTCACTGTGCCGCCAAACCCCAAGCCATTGTTGAATCTTTTGTTTAAACGAGATAGCGGTGCACTCAATTCCAAGTTAATACAAAAGATACACTGGTCAAATGAGGCCTCATTCTCAAAATTTTCTTCAATTTAACTTTTATGTTTTCAGAAGTCCTAATGAAAAAAGAATGAAGATCTCAGTAAAAAATTCACTGAGGCTTGAACTATTTAAACCCATTTAAGAGTTATATGCAAACATTAGCCCAAAAAAGACATGTCTTGCCAAGAGTGAGTGAACCAAGCAGGCCAGCTGACAGGTTTGCCTGGGCCCAGGAAAAGGTGACCCCAGAGGACCCCCCGCCACGCCCCCCCTGCCCTGCCCCAATGACACACACGCCCTATCCCCCAGACAAAGACATTGGAGACATTCTCTTACATGAAATCAATGACTGTTAATAAACCACCTTTGTTTTTTAGTCAGTCTTTCAAATGTAAATATGTAAAACAGATATTGGTTGTGTTAAATAAGCCTTGCTCAGAGACTTATACGGGCAGTATTATTGAGCAAAATAGACACATTAATAGTGATAAACAAATGAAACTGGTAACATATCATAACACGAAATTCTGATGTAACAAAGAAGCTGTCAGAATCATGACCCAGTAGTTCCAGTGTCTGTGGATTTTGTTGGTGTTTACATGTTTAGGTTTGAACTGGGCCTGCACGATAAATCGCCAGATCGTGATCTTGATTCACCCCTATACGCGATCTAATTTCTAAATGTTAACGATTTTCCAGCATTATTTCACGAGCCGCAGAGCAAACAAACTGGTTGTTTTCAAAGACAGAGTAGTGAGTAGTAAGCGGTCTCTTGGGGGCGCTTGAGACCGCCCCCAAACCCAACACTGACATTGCATTCGCGCTCATCCTATGGCAAAGCAGCTCTACATCACGTGAGTTCATGTAGAAGCCAGAGGAGATAAACCAGTAACTGGCGCTGGTCTTTCGAATCGAACGGAGTTGGCTAGCAGTGTGAGTGTAGGTTCAGAGGCAGTGAGGGAGAGACGAAGAAATGTAATAGTGCAGGGGGCAGGAAAGTTTCACCTTGGTCCCATGTTCAATTGACAATCAAGCACTTGATTCGCACAATTACAAATTTGAACTGGAAGACGGTCCAATTTATTTCTATATTGTTCTTTTGGCAGTCGCATTTTGAGATTCAAATGACCTGGAAACAGCAAAGATTCACCTTCGTGCGTTTGCCAGATAATTTTTATAGGCTTACATTTGACATGAATATGGAAATAAATCACACCTCATGGTGGATACGTTTAATAAAATGTTTTCCACATTGCGTCGGCCTATATTGTTATATTTTTGAAAACCAGGGCCATGTTAAAATGTATTTATTTTTATTGGTTATTGGCACTCTTACACGGAAGCCTCGTTTGGGATATCTACTTCTCATTATTGCTTTTTAATCATTATAGGCTACATGCTGGTTGTACTTGTTGGCTAAATTGCTTGATTTTTAAGCTGCTTTTCCACCGAACGCGAAACGACAGATTAGTGCATTCAAAATTATAGGGCCATGTTCAGGGTTTGGTTAGGGTTTCAAGGGTTGCCCCAAAACTACTAATCTTGGTTTATGCTGGAATGCAGTCGGCGTGCTGCTTTCTCTCTGTGCTGGCTTTTGTTTGTGTGCAAATGTGCTTCGGATGGGCTTGCATCGGCGCCTGCCTGTTTAATATGACATTATAATTGAGCAGCATCATCTCCTGGGTTGCGGTTTGACATTGTTGCATCCCTATTTCATGGCCTTGTGGAGTCAAAGAGCACTTAAAGTGCACTTATTTTGCTTATTTTGTCTTTTGACCTTTTTTTAAAACCTTTTTTTTTAAACTGCACTTTAGAGGCCAATTTTTTTTTTTTTTTTTTAATTTATGACTACAATGAACATTTCAGTTTGTGGGGAAAAATTGTGCCAAAGAATCGTGATCTCGATTCTAAACAAAAAAATCGTGATTCACATTTTTTCCAGAATTGTGCAGCCCTAGTTTGAACTCTAAATGCGTGTTATGAGTTTAACTTTGATGGTAGCAAAATCATTGATGCGGTCTCAAAAAGTCCAGTTTCTGGGGAAGTTGACATTCATTGGAGAGCATTGCCAAACTGTTGAACCTATCCTGGGACATGATAGAGCGCAAGTAAAATTGTTGGAAGGCTACAATATGAGATTGCATGGACGGCAATTATCTCATTAATTTATTAGAAATTAAATCTTAACTTTATCCACCATCTTCAGCTGCATTTGCTACTTGACATTGTACTCAAAAAAGGAATTTCAAGAAATTTCAGTTAATTGCCATCCATGCAATCTTATATTGTAGCCTCCGCTCAGACGTTAGGTTATACATCTCACTGGCAACTCAGTTTATTGGTAGCCTGTTTGCTCAGTAAATTAGTTTAATTAATTGTCCAATTATAAATCAGAAACAGGTAGACAGTTAACCTGCGTTGTAGTAATGTCACTAGTTGTATACAGCAAACTTAACACGTGGACCTGAGCCAGCAAAACTGCACGTTTATAAACATTTTCTAAAGGCGTATCGATGCCAATGGAACATAGGCGCAGAAGAAAGAAATATGTTCCATTTTGTGAGCTACAGAAATTCATGTGACCATTTGTGGACAGGAAAATGCGTGAGAACTAAAGTTATTGCAATGAGCTATAATGCCAGAAAAAAATGAAATGGCCAGTAATACTAAAACCTGGCAACTGAACAAATTAACACCTAGTTGCTGATCAGGAAACATTAATGGGAATGAGTTTGGAGGCATAATGCACTTTACGGTGAGTTTTAACGGTGATACCTTGCAATAAATTATCCTCGTTGGTCACTTTGTATTTTATATTTTTCAGAGCAAATTAGTCTGTAATATTGAAGAAATCACAAGTGTTTTGTTTCTAGCGTTTAAAGAGAAATGGTCAGTTGATATCTGGCATAAACCAAAACTGAGAGCCTATTGCCTTATTAAGAATGGCTACTATGTAGAATCATATGTGAAATATAATTTAACTAGGAAACAAAGATCTCTGTGTGCTCAGTTACGTTCAGGAACCCTACCACTAGCAATTGAAACAGGTAGGTTTAATGCTACCCCAGAGGAGGAAAGGATTTGTTTGGTTTGTAATTTAGATGAAGTTGAAGATGAGGTTCACTTTTTGTTTTACTGTCCAGGGTATGAAGAAATCAGAGATACATTTTTCAGGAAAATGGTCTCAGTCTATGCTGATTTCTTTGAAAAGGATGACCATGAAAAATGGGAAATGTGTTCCAGTAAAACGACCTTCTTCATCGTAAATTTTATCTGCAAGGCTTGGGATATAAGACAGAGTGTTTTGTTCGGATCCGCTTTGCTTAGTTAAAGTCAAATCTTTGCCTTGCCAAAGTCAGATGTTTTGGCATTTGTGATATGATATTATTTCTGTTTATGACATTTCTATGCATGTATAATCATGATATTTGAATTTTTTATGTGATATATATGTATGTGTAAATGCGATGGTGACCACTGTAACCATTTAATTTAATGCGTCTCATATAAACCCGTGAGGGTTGGGCACCTCTGTGTGCATGACACGTTTAATAAAGATATCATCATCATCATCATCATTGCCCACTTCTCACCTTTTTTAAAATTTGGTCATTAAGTCCCTTGCGCCTCTCGCTTCATTTTCTCTTTTTATTTTCTCCTGTCTTTTCTCTACTCCTAAGTATTGGAGGCTGGCCATTTTGACAGCATACAGTCTCAAGAGGAGGGCAAGGCGCATGCTTATTTTTCCTAATCGAATTGTGGTACCACTTCCACTCTGAGCCAATCATGTTGTACCTAACTGGAATTGTAAGACAATCAGATTGCAGGTAACTGAATTTTTTCCCTTGTTGGGTTATGAAAAATAATCTGGCAGACGGGGCTTTGCCAATAGAACATTTGAATTTATGCAGAGTAATAGGCCAAACCATTTTTGCTTGGAGGGAAAGTAAAAATGTTTTCGACCACAGCGTCAAGGAAAATCGGGAAAATTAAAAAAAAAGCTGAAGCATTATTTGTGATATCAATTCCATACATTTTTTAAAAACCAATTTTGACAAATTATTCCAGCAGATGTTTTAACGATCAGAGGGACCAATTCTGGGACCCTTCTGACCCAGGGTTGTCCCCTCCTGTTGGCAGGCCTAGAACCAAGTAATCCAAAAGAGCACATTCAACATTTCAAACAGTTATGACTCCGCACTTGCAGTTTTTATCTGTGAGCCATCAATGCCATCATCATCAGTAAATTTTTAGCCAGTTCAGGCAGCCAACATACTGCAGTGTCCGCTCGTGCACTTTCTTTCTTCCTTCTGTTTAGGAGTCGATTGATTGTGGGTTGCTCCTGTACTAGACCTATGCCTCTTCTGATTCATATGCCCGCAGGGATGGAGCTGAATGACTGAATGCCATGCTTTTCTACATTTTCTTCACCACTATATGCAAATGGTGTTCAAAATGTTCAAATATGTTTAACCCCTGTGTTCTGTTCGGGTCAAATTGACCCGTTTCAAGTTTTTACGAAAAGAAAAATGATACAAGGATACATTTTTTTAACCTTAAATTCTTTGTCTTTGGCTCATTTTCTTTGAAGAACATAGAAAAAAAATTCATTGAGTGTACATGCTGCAATGCCCCCACACATTTATATCCTTCATACGATGTCTGGGTCAGATTGACCCAGATACACACAGAGACACAGACACAGAGAGAGAGCACGCACACACACACACACACACACACACACACACACACACACACACCTTCTCTCTCTCTCTCTCTCTCTCTCTCTCACACACACACACACACACACACACACCCCCCCTCTCTCACCTCACACACACACACACACACACACACACACACACACACACACACATATACACACAGGGGCTCCAAAAATCTAGCAGGTCTTGATGCCCGGTCATCAAACCTGATGACCATCGACAATATGTGAGAGCTTCTTCTTATGTTAGCAGCTGAGCGGGAAGGCTCTCTCATTGGGGATGAGAGATAGTCAAGTATGACCTCTGGCTTACACTCTTCACAGCCACTGATCCTTCCATCCTTTTGTACATATAGGTAGAGAGAGAGAGACGTACACACTCACACACCTGCAAATTGTGACAATCCCAACACCGTGAGGCTGTCTGCGCCTATATTCCTGCACTCTTTACCTTCTGTACTGTGGGAACCTACACAATATGACAACATTTAAAATTTTCTCACACTGTACCCCTCATGCCCTCATTGGAGGAGGTAAAACAGATAAATAATGTATAATAATTTATACAGGGAAGCCAGAGGGAGGAGCCCCTGAAAAAAACCAGGGGACACGGGTGGTGCTGGATATGACGCAGGGCCTCAGTGGCCACAACATTACCTTTGATCATTTCTTTACCTCCTACAACCTGGGACGGGAACTTCTCAAAAGAATGCTGACAATGATTGGAACAATTAGAAAAAACAATACAGGGCTCCCACCTCAGCTTCTAACAGTAAAGAACAGGCCAGTCCATTCCTCCAACTTTCTGTTTATGGCCAACACTGCCCTGGCATCCTACATACCCAAAAAGGGCAAAAATGTGGTGCTCACTCAACACAGGGATGGAAGGATCAGTGACCGGGAGGACTGTAAGCCAGAGGTCATACTTGATTATAAGGCCACAAAAGGAGGGGTAGACAACTGTTGGCCTGGTACAGCTGTCAAAGAAGAACTTTACGGTGGCCACTCGTGATCTTTAACAATATTCTGAATGTGTCAGCCTATAATGCGTTTGTAATCTGGATGGCAATCAACCCAGACTGGAACCAAAGGAAGCTCCAAAGACAACGGCTTTTTCTAGAGAAGCTAGGCAAGGCACTGGTGACACCGCACATACAGAGAATATTTGAATATCAGTTCAAATAAAAAAAAAAAATAAGTAATTGAAACAATGTTCCATGTCATTTTTTCAGAGATAAGCATTATTTATGCCACCTTCAGTTATGCCAATCTTTATTATAGTGGATTTTTTAGATGAATAATAACAATATCACAAAAACGCCTGATACGTCCAATGTTAAATGTGATAAATCAGAGATTAATAGCAAATATTCATTATAAATGTTATCTACATTTTTTGGAATTGAGATAAAGACAATACTTGTTAAGTATTTTTATGAACATTTTTGTTTCTGTATTGCTTTTAAAATCCCAAAAAATGTCCCGGGTCAGATTGACCCGAACAGTACATGAGGTTCGTAAAAGTGAACCTAACACAAGGGTTAAAATGTACAACTGTACATTGTGGTATCACTCTCTTCACCCGAAGATACTATATTCACCAGCATTCATTTACCATTACCATGCCTTCTTACAGTCTGTTAGAAATAGACTTTTCACAAAAATATGTAGAGAAAGAAATTTCCCTCTCTTTTTCTTATTTCATCCATGATATAGAAGAAGGTAAAAACTAAGATACATTTTCCAACTCGACCATACCCATAACTCAAAACCAGTGTTAGTGGGTAGATTGCGAGCAAGCTTCCTGCTTGCTTTCAAAGCAAAGACCTTGCAACCCCATGCCACAATTGCTCCACTTACATGACCACTTGAGAGTCAGACAGTCATCTTCTGCCTTTTCCTTTTGGCCATATTTCTCATATCTCGCTCAATAAAAAGAGCAATGAGAATGTTGAACAATGAAAAAAGTTATGTGAACACTGATTTCCACTATTCAGAGAATGACAATGTTATAAATTTGATAAAGGTCATGTAACCACATATTCTGTTTGGATATTCAGAATGAGGCCTCATTCCAAATGTAGTATTCTGCTTAAGACGTGGGATATGTTGATATTATTCGGGTTTTAGGAGCATTCTTTGGACATGTACATTTCCCTCAAAAGTTATTGGCACCCTCTGTGAATATAAGCAAAACAGGCTGTAAAAAATTTCTTTGCCGCATATCTTCTTCATCTTTATCTCAAAATATTCACCAATATTACCTCTTCTTTTAAATAAACTTATTGAAAGGGAAAAAAATGTCGACCTTTTTTGTTGATTTGGAGATATTGTGTGCAGAGGAATGATCTCAGATCCCGTGCCTTGTGCCACCTCATCAGGCATTATAGGGGAAGACTCACAACTACCGGAAATATTAGATGAAGAAATGCCAATAATTGTGGCATATATTTTTGAAAGAAATATTTGTTTTATCATAAGAATGTAATGTATCTTTCAATTATTTTATTCAATTAAAGGTTAGTTTTTTTGTGAATATTTTGAATGAAACAGTAAACAAACATTTTTTCTGCTCCTCATTTTGCTCATTTTTACTAAGGGCTGTTCTTGGGAGCACTATATACAGCACATTTAGAATCTGTGTCTGTTAGGCTTTTTACCACCATTTGCATTAGACGACCACCTGCTCACAACCAGCAAAGCCCACATTTAAGGTCGAAAGGAGAAGGGCACCTACTTTTAAACATTATTATAGACTTGAATATCAACAGGTTTTCGGATATGTGCAAATATTGTAATGCCAACTTTTTCAAGAAGGTGGTTGAATCCTGTATGGGTTTTGCTCTGTACACCGGTGATGTGCACAGAGGACAGGAACTTGAGGACTGGACTCTTGTGCAAGGATGGACATGGTTGTATTTATCAGGGGAGTGCTGACATAAACATTCAACAGCACTAGATTCAAGGGTTAGAATATTTATAGAGCTCTGTCATAAATTCTGATAGGCCACAGAGTCAAGCTTACTAACATGGAGGAGCCGCTTCTCCCTCTGGTGAATCCAAGGATGTATTATATTTCACTGGATATACAACTGGAAAATGGCCACCCATTCATTTCAATGGAAATTGCTCAATGGCGCAGCACGCCGACATGGAGGGTCTTATTTCCTGGGCCACGCGGACATGCGCTGTGTGACTTTTGCTCACACATGCGTAGTGTGGGGCTCATGAACGCGCTGGTATCCGAGGTGTCCATGACAACAACTCCTACCCGGGGTGCGTATTCACGATCACTTTTCTCCAGAAATGGAATTCTTATCACTGCAGACTGCAGAACCTTGCATAGGAAACCCCTGATGTAACTATGAGTGGAACGAAAAAAACATAGCCGCTGGTAAAGGTTTAATCATAGTTTGAAATGCAATTTTAAAACCCAAATGCAATATCAAATGTTTAAAACAATTGTTATTTAACAGGGAAGTAATACTATTGATTTCAACGCAAAAATGTTGGCAAAATAGTTGACTTGCTGTTGTGTAACATGACATTGCTCAGGCTCATGTCCTCTTTAGTTCAACGATGAATAACTACATTTATTGAGTCAGACGATTCTTGTCTGTGTGCAAACCATTATCTTCTCCGGATTCAAGACGATAAACCAAAATACAACGCACTGCATGTGCCTTATAAACCAATATGTTTTAAAGTCAAGAGCCTCAAACTTTTGCCGATTCTGGGAAGCTAATTTACGTTTAGCTAGCATAACTTAGCTTCGCGCTAGACTCATAACCATTCTGTGGAGTATAGTAAAATGTGGGTCTACCCTGAAATGTTACACACATTGTACTGCATTATTTTTACCTTTGTTTTAGCGCTCCTTTTTCTGTCTTTCCCCAGAGATATCCGAGCCTCTTGGAGTGCATTGAACAGATCATCAATGAAGTTCTGCATGTCAGTGAACCGGAGGCTGTGCCTTTCAATTTTTTCCCCCCACAATGCCCTTTCCAATGAAGTCTGTCTTGATTATAATTTGAATACTGTCTCATTACATTTCTAAGTGTGAGTTAACCTCGATTGTAGTTGTGGTACTCAATTTTATGATAATGACCAGCTCTGCGTAATTTAGGCTAAGCATTAAACCCATGACCCTTTTGATTTTGAGTACTTGTGTTCATCTTCAAATGTTCAGCAGAGCTGACAAAAAACAAAAACTGACAAAACACAAATAATTATGGTTGAAAACGTTTATATATATATATATATATAATATATGTACATGTAGTGCAACCCCAATTCCGAAATAGTTGGGACAAAGTGTAAATTGTGAATAAAATCAAAATGCAATGACTGTCAGACCACGAGCCAATATGTTATTTACAATAGAACATAGATAACATTTCAAATGTTGAAACTGAGACATTTTACATTTTTATCCACAAAATGACCTTATTTCACATTTTCTGGCTGCAAAAGGTCTCAAAAAAGTTGGGACACAGGCAAAAAGGGCTGAAAAAGCAATTAATATACAAGAGAATGAGCTGAAAGAATATTTAGCAAGTAATTAAGTTAAGTGGCATCAGGTTTGTAACATGATTGGCTATAAAAGGGATGTCTTAGAGAGGCTGAGTCTCTCAGAAGTAAAGATGGCCAGAGGCTCTCCAACCTGTGAAGGCTTGCGGAAAAAAATTGTGGAATACTTTGAGAACGATGTGCCTTGACATCAAATTGCAAAGGCTTTGAAGGTCTCATCATCGACAGTGCATAACATCATCAAAAGATTCAGAGAAACTGGAAAAATCTCTGTGCGTAAGGGACAAGGCCGAAGACCTTTACTGGATGCCTATGATCTTCAGGCCCTCAGACACCACTGCATCACTCACCGGCATGATTCTGTCATTGACATTACTAAATGGGCCCAGGAATACTTCAAGAAACCACTGTCTGTGAACACAGTCCGCCGTGCCATCCACAGATGCCACCTAAAACTCTATCATGCAAAAAGGAAGCCATTGTTGAGCATGATCCAGAAGCGCCGCCATGTTCTGTGAGCCAAGGCTCATTTAAAATGGATTGTAGCAAAGTGGCAAAGTGTCCTGTGGTCGGATGAGTCCAAATTTGACATTCTTGTTGGAAACCATGGGTGTCGTGTCCTCCGGGCTAAAGAGGAGAAAGACCACCCCTCCTGTTATCAGCATTCAGTTCAAAAACTGGCATCTCTGATGGTATGGGGATGCATTAGTGCATATGGAGTGGGACGCTTGCATGTTTTAAAAAGCACCATGAATGCTGAAAGGTATATAAAGGTTTTAGAGCAACAAATGCTCCCCTCCAGACGACATCTATTCCAGGGAAGGCCTTGTGTATTTAAGCAGGACAATGCGAATCCACATACTGCAGCTATTACAACAGCATGGCTTTGTACTAGCGGAGTCCGTGTGCTGAACTGACCTGCCTGCAGTCCTGATCTTTCACCGATTGAGAACATTTGGCGCATAATTAAATGAAAAGTCCATCAAAGGAGACCCAAAATTCTGCAGCAGCTGGAAGCCTGTAATAAACAAGAGTGGGATCAATTCCAATGGCTAAACTCAAGAAACTTGTCTCCTCAATGCCCAGACGGCTCCACTCTGTGTTAAAAAGAAGAGGGGATGCTACACCATGGTAAACAGGCCCCTGTCCCAACTTTTTTGAGACCTGTTGCAGCCATCAAATTTGAAATGAGCTCATTTTGTGGATAAAATTGTAAAATTTCTCAGTTTCAACATTTGCTATGTTATCTCTGTTCTATTGTGAATAAAATACTGGCTGGTGTGATTTGAAAGTCATTGCGTTTTGATTTTATTCACAATTTACACTTTGTCCCAACTATTTCGGAATTGGGTTGTACAAGGGTAGAGCTACAACACCTGCATGAGGCTTACACTGTTTATGAGACTACACAATGGCACAGTGTGAGACTCGGTCTTAAATGCGCACTGAGGTAAGAGACTTTGGAAATGAGAGTGGCCAAGATGTCTTCAAGGGGTGGGGGGGGCATTCTGCCATGACCTTGCTATCTTGCTGTGAGAACACCATCAAGTAGTTACATAATGTTAGATACAATTAGCTCGCATCAAGTTTTCATCAAGTTTGTTTACCTACTGGCCTGCATTTGAAATGACTGAGGTAAATTGTGTTTTATGTTCTGTGACCAACGTTGGCTAGCACATAACATGACAAGTCAAATTTCCAAAAAAAAAAAAAAAAACAGCTGCAGATTTCTGACCCCACTGACTTCTAATCCAAATGAATGGGGTGAAAGCCACATAAAAGGGCATGAAAATTGCATGCTTAGAATCAACAATCAAATACGTTTAAAAAAACACTTAAAAAGTTTGACTTTGCTCAGAAATGAGGTTTATCTTGCATTCTTACCCATAGACTTTACTTCTACTACGCATGTGCAAGGTTTCACAACACCAGCTGCTTTTAGGGCGTGCTGTTACATGATGCTGTCGACTCATCCTACTGAACTGAATAATATACACTCAATGGGCTGGTCCAATCAGAGCACTTGAACAAAAAAAACAACAACAAATCGGTTGAAAACATTGGGGTGAAACTGACGTGAATCTGAACTGTGCTTACATCAATACAACCACACTATAAGCTATATATGTTTACTGGTTCAGCTGCATAAAACAGACAGTTGGATTTTGAGGGGAAGAGGCAGGATATGTGTCATATGATTGCCATCTCTGGTTTTTCAGAATTTTCCACTCAAAATATTTTTAGTGGTCTGTCTCTTCTCTGTTACATTTATGCTTCAACTATTAACTCTCCCCCGTCCTGGTGGGTTGGCCACGGGGCTGTAATTGGCTTGATGGCTGTTTAGTCAGTCTAACTTGACCAATTGGTTTTCATGTTTGAGGAACTCATTCACTAAAGTGCTTTTTTTACTGATTTTAGTTTTGTTTCATCAGTGACTCTTTCAGGAAAAAGTGAGGGGGATGGAATCACGTTTAATACCCATAACTCCCTAGAGTGCAAGATGCCTGCGCCTGGCCCTTTTAAGAGGCAGAATGTGAAAACGGAGGGGGCTGGTAATGTTTCTTCAGTCCTCGCGTTTGATGTGGGCCGCCAGCCGTACTGCCTACTTCTCCCTTTTTGTGCCTAGTTTAACGGCTTCTTTTTTCTTTTTATTGTGGAGGCAGATATTGACTCATCTCCATATTTTTGGCTCAGAGGTCAAGGTAGACCTTTTTAAAAAGTGGTAGGTGAAGTCGCTGTAAGAACTGGCTGACCCTACTTTGGTCAGTTGTCCCAGTCTATTTTCTTTTTGTGTGTGTGTGTGTTTTAAAACAAAATCGATATATTTTTTTGCTTGTTTACACAAACTTTTATTTTATATTTGGTAATAAATGTACAGGCATGGCTGCTTGAAATTTGATTCCATGTGCCCTTTTTATTTTTTTGGACCACCATGTCCTCATTCGTCCTGGAACCAATAATTACCAGCCACAATAGCGATGCTGATTTTGTTTTCAGTTGGTCTGTGTGTGTCATCAGGACAAACTTCATCAAGACTCATCTAAAATTGCTGCTATAAAACCGCTATAAATTATCTTTCCAGGTTTTTTTTTCTGCTGTCTATCTGTGTTTCTGTTTGTGGGCAATTCTTGTCAACACAATAGCGTGGAAACCTTTTAAGATGCAGACACAAAACATTACAGGTGAGAAGTCGGAATAAAAAGGAAGGCGGAGTTTGACGATGGGTATGGTCTGAATAAGCACTCACAGAATACAAAATAAAGACTATTGAAAACAATAACAGCATCGTGTCGTGGCGGATGCAATGCCAGATGGTTTATAGTTCAGAGTATATTTTACCTCAAGAGTATTATAAAACATGATATTACACAGAGTTTTGGGGAGGGGCGTTGATTTTGTATCATTGTTTTACAATGAGAAATAGAGTGGTTAAGTGATTATATTGTATTATATACCCTGAAGAGAAATAGTGCTAACTATCAGGGACTCAAATTTTATCTCAAGACATTTCCAGATTAGTCTGAAGGCTTTGTGGTTTTCATAAGTTTCTTCATCTTTATTTACTCAAGATAAGGAAAAACAGTCATCCAGTTGCGAGTTCAGGGTTTGTTGAGCCATTTCACTGAAACAAAGCCTGCCTGTGTTGAATTTGCTTCGTAGTATACCCCCCAGGTCTGAAGGGTTTAACAGGAATGCAGTCTCTGCGGGCGCGGCGGTGGCGGCAGCCGCGGAACTAAACCATAGTATCTCCCTACTATCGTCGTGGGGGAGATACAATAACAGCAGGGAAAAGAATCTTCAACCAGTGGTGAGAAAAAAACTCTAGAAAAAAATCTCAGGAGGAACCAAGCTATAGTGAGGGAACCCATCCACCGCTGGCAAATTAATTAATGAAGCTGGATTAAAATCTAATTTAAAAATTATTTTGAAAAATCCAAGCAGTAGCCTCTGTGGCTCCAGGTAGTGGCGGGGCAAGGATGGGGAAGAACCACATCAGGACCAGATCATTATTGAATCTAAAATATACTTTTATACCTTCACGAGACATAAGGCACAATTCTAAAACATGTCTATACACCTGCATGCGCGCACATGCACACACACACATGAAAACATGTTGTGTTTTCATGTTTTGTGGGGACATCTCATAGACTTACACTCATTCTGTTACCGCTTTCCCTGACCTTAACCACACACTTTACATGCCTAACCCTAACTCTAACCTTAATCTAACCCTAAACCCTTAACCCCTAACCCTAAAATAGCTCAATTTCCTCATAGGGACCTGAAAATGTCCCCATAAGGATAAAGAAATCTGGTACTGCTTCTCTTGAGTGCTTCTCTTGTGGGGACATAATGACCCCACAAGTAAACAGTGCCATGAAAAAGTATTTGCCCCCTTCCTGATTTCATGTATTTGTCACACTTAAATGTTTCAGATCATCATACAAATTTTAATATTAGACAAAGATAACCCAAGAAAATTCAAAATGCAGTTTTTTTTTTTTTTTAAATTAACCTTTATTTATACAGGTGAAAATCTCATTGAGACCCAGGGTCTCATTTACAAGAGAGACCTGTTCAGGGTCGGCAGCAGCAAAACACAAAGTTACAGACTAACTGAACATACGAGAGACAAAACACAAAACATTAAAATAATGGATGCAAAACTGCAAAAGTGTGACAAGAAGAATAAAACTAGTGAGTACATGTGCGGACCCCCACAGACTCTCTCACCAGCCTTCCTACAAGTAGTTTGAAGTCCCTTAGTGGAATAAAGCTGGACAGCTTCAGCTTCTGCTGAAGCATGTTCCAGGTTGCAGGGGCAGAGTAGGAGAATGCCTTTTTGCCAAGTTCGGTACGGACTGAGGGGATGGCAAAGGTGATGTAGTCCAGGGACCGGAGGCTACGATCAGACTGATGATGGATTTATAAATAAAAAGATACCAGTGAGTGATTCTGCGCATGGAAAGTGATGACCAGTTTGTGAGAGAGTACAAAGTACAGTGATGTGTGAGGGGTTTACAACCAGTAATGAATCTCAAAGCTCCGTCATATGCAGCATCCAACAGATGTAAGGAGTGAGCAGAGGCATTCATATACACAACATCACCGTAATCCAAGAGCAGCAAGAAAGTGGCCGCAACAATACGTTTTCTGGCTTTAAATGAAAAACAAGCTCTATTTCTGAATAAAAACCCCAGCTTCAATTTCGATTTCCTCAGCAATTGGTCAACATGGCATTTAAAAGAAAGGTTATCGTCCACTGTGATGCCTAGGTATTTATAAGTGGCCACAGACTCAATAGGGGTACCTTGAGCAGACATAATACAGGGCAGAACAGCAGGCACCTTCTTTTTATTTGAAAAGAACATAAATTTAGTTTTACCTGCATTTAAAACTAGCCTGAGATGAAACAGTTGCGCCTGAATGGTGTCAAATGCAGACTGCAGATCTTTAAACACCTGGGCAACAGAAGATGCACAACAATAGACGACGGTGTCGTCAGCATAAAGATGCACGGATGCATTAATATTTTGGCCCACCTCATTCATATAAATAGTAAAAATGTGGGTCCTAAAACGGAACCCTGCAGCAGACCATTTGTAGTGTTTAGGAACCCGGAGCAAAGACCATTGGACTGCACACACTGCTTACGGTTGGAGAGGTAGTAAGAAAACCAGCCAACAGCATGGTCTGACATTCCAACGGTAGACAGTCGCTGACATAAAATGCTGTGGTCAACTGGGTCGAATGCCTTTGAGAGATCGATAAACAAGGCAGCGCAGTATTTCTTAGCATCCTTGGCTTCCACAATATCATTTATCACCTTAGTGGCAGCAGTTGCTATGCTATGCTGCTTCCTAAAGCCAGATTGAAATGGAGATAAAATATTGTTCAGACTCAGGTAATCCTTAACCTGGTCATTCACCAGCCTTTCAAGAACTTTCGTTAAAACAGAAAGCTTAGAAATAGGTCTGTAATTATTCAATAATGTGGGGTCACCTCCTTTCAAGAGAGGGAGGACATGGGCAGTTTTCCACACAGCAGGAATAACGTTGCTCTGGATAGAAAGATTAAAAATGTGGGATACAGGCTGAGCTATAATATGCGCAGCCAGACGTAAGAAGTAAAGGGGAAGATTATCAGGGCCTGCTTATTTTCGAGGGTCTAGGTCCTTTAAGGCCATATGAACCTCTTCAAAGGAGAAAGGGGTGAAAGAGAAAGAGAAACCTCGGCTACCTGCTAGACAGCATCTCAATTGGATTTAAGTCTGGACTCTGACTAGGCCACTCCAAAACATTCATTTTCTTTTTTTTTAAGCCATTCAGAGGTGGACTTTCTGGTGTGTTTCGGATTATTGTCCTGCTGCATAACCCAAGTGCGCTTGAGCTGGAGGTCACAAACTGATGGTGGGACATTCTCCTTCAGGATTTTCTGGTAGAGAGCACAATTCATGATTCCATTAATTACGGCAAGTCGTCCAGGTCCTGAAGCAGCAAAACAGCCCCAGACCATCACACTGCCACCATCATGTTTGACTGTTGGTATGATTTTAATTTTATGAAATGCTGTGTTAATTCACGCCAGATGTAACGGGACGCACACCTTCCAAAAAGTTCAACTTTTGTCTCGTCATCAAGATGTCTTTTGGCAAATGTGAGACGAGCCTTTGTATTCTTTTTGGTCAGCAGGGGTTTTCTCCTTGGACCTCATCCATGGATGCCATCTTTGCCCAGTCTCTTTCTTATTTTTGAATCGTGAACACTGACTTTAACTGAGGCAAGTGAGGCCTGCAGTTCTTTAGATGTTGTTCTGGGTTTTTTTGTGACCTCCTGGATGAGTTGTCGATGCGCTCTTGGAGTAATTTTGGTAGGCCAGCCACACCTAGGAAGGTTCACCACTGTTTGCAGTTTTCTCCATTTGTGGATAATGGCTCTCACCATGGTTCACTGGAGTCCCAAAGCCTTAGAAATGGCTTTGTATCCCTTTCCAGACTGATAGATGCCAATGACTTTGTTTCTCATCTGTTCTTGAATTTCTTTAGATTGCGGCATGATATGTTGCTTTTTGAGATCTTTTAGCCAACGCCACTTTGTCAGAAAGGTTCTATTTAAGTGATTTCTTGATTCATTAGGTCTGGCAGTAATCAGGCCTGGGTGTGGCTAGCGAAATTGTACTAAATAATGTGGTTAATCACAGTTAATTCATGATTTAAGAAGGAGGGGCAGTTACTTTTTCACATGGGGCCAGGTAGGTTTGGATAGCTTTTTTCCCTTAATAAATGAAATCATCATTTTAAAGCTGCATTTTGTATTTACTCAGGTTATCTTTGTCTAATATTAAAATTTGTTTGATGATCTGAAACATTTAAGTGTGACAAATATGCAAAATAATAAGAAATCAGGAAGGGGGAAAACACTTTTTCACAGCACTGTAAGTATGGGCTGACCACAGACCCACGCAATGCGCACACACACACACACGCAAACACACTGCAATTCTCCCAAGACTTGAATTGATGAATATTTTGCGAGTTAATTAAAACGCAAACACAGCTTAAATGAAGATCATTTGCATGATATACTGTATTTCGCTGAGAATCCTGTATGATTCCATTTTTATCAAAAAGAAAACCAACACTAACAAAGGATGAATCTTGGAGAGAATAATTTAAAGTGCCTTAGATTTCCCCCAAGATCCAGAAATGGGAAAAAAGATTCCCCTCCAAAGATGAGAATTCAACAGACCATGCAGGTGTGTTCCATGGCAACAATGGCTTTCACCTATGCCCTGCAGGAGTTACTCATATGGAAACATTCATCAAGCACATCACAGAAAAATACCCAGTGTGTCCACAAATGTGATGGATTTTGTTTTCTTGGTTTCTACTATCAACCATCTGTTCTTACACTTGAAGGTGTGCGCTCAGCCATATCTCCGCTTATGGTGCACTGACCAGTGCATTCAAAAAATCCTCGATAATGACTCCTCCTGAACCTTGTGAATCTCTGACTTTCTTAGTGCTGCATCATTATACAGCAGCCTTCCACTCCCCTGAATCTTCAATTGTCCTGCCAAGATTTTAGCCTTGGTTTCCTTCACCACATTGAAATCCACCTTTGTTTACCGCTTACTGAACAAGATCATCTTTAGCGATGCACTGTGTGTCTTGGAAACATACACGTGTCAAGCTTATTGATATAGATCACAAATACTTGTAGTGAAACGTCAAATCTGTTTATCATGGGAAGACATGTTTTTTTACACTTTATTATCATAGTGTCGGTCCCCGGGCTCCATCACATCAGGACTTAGCTTTAAGATATACAGTAACAAATTCACTGTTTTGAAAGCTACGATCTGTGATGAATGATAAGTCCTTTCAGACCTGTGGCACATAAAGGATGCGCCTATTTTTCAATATCAAATGCAGGCTGTCAAAGGTTTATTGTGAGTTTCCATATACCTGCGATACTTACCAGCTGGGTAAGGTTGTTTTCAAGCAAAGAAAAGAACATAAAGTCGTCATGTAGCGTTCAACAGTGAAACAAAGCAACATATGTCTCTAATGTATGTTACTGAAGTAAATGAAAGCAGTACCCTTGCAGACTCTATGAGTCAACTTCATGTTGTAATGCCACAGTCCTTAATCAAATTCCAACTATCATCCCTGCAAACCTAACATCAATTACGAAGATAAGCAACGGTGCAACAAATCATTATGCTCCCAAGTCCCTCTCTATGCCAGAAAGCACCCATGAGCTAGGCAATAAATAAATAAATAAATAAATAAATGAACAAATAAAAATAAACAGATGATCTAAGATGCTATCCTGAATGAAGCTTTCCTTTTTTAGAATGCTGGGAATAAACTGTAATGGGTGAAATAAAGCATGTTATTGGCATACTTTTGGAAAGGCTGGAAATGACTTCTTAGGATGGATTTACTCCGGGTTGCAAAGTTGCAGCTTACCATTTACACCGGAAGCAGTCTTCCCAGGGTATTCTCTTGGGCAGCTCCAGTACTGCCTTCAAAAACAAGTGATCCTAGGCACAATATTGTCAATGAAAGTTTTGTTAAATATCATGGTCAAATTTTTAAAGTCTCGTTCTTCTTTCTAAAATCAGTCTCCTAAAGCAGTGTTTGCATATTTCAATTTTGGCTTTAGTTTTCCAGACCGCTTGAAAATCTAAATGTATTAAATATATTTTTGCTCATTTTCATTCTGATAAATTCTTGAGTTGATTGTTTTAATTTCAATGTAGCTTAAAAATAAAGAAAATGATTGTTGTCCAATTACAGGAATAGACCACATCATGCAATATTGACTGCAACAGGTACTGATATTTCTCTCATGCCTTTTCTGTTTGAAGGCTGATGTTATAAAAAGGTGTGATGTGGGTTGCATAGTTTCTGCTGCATTTACACCTTGACAAAAAAAAAAAATTCCTGTATTTCATCTTCATCCGAACATTCTTATGCACAAGTACTTTTTTTGGATTTTTAAGAAGTCGTGTGGCTTAAACTTAACCTCAGCCTTACATAGCCCAGAGATATTTGGCCTGCAGTATATTTTTTATCCTGGCTGTGCATTTAAAAATAAATGCCTCACTAACTAGTCAGCATATATTTTATGAATAAATATTGATATCAGAAATGACACACAGTGTGCTATTTTCACGCCATTGCCAAGGAAACGCATGCAGCCCTAATGTTATGCACAATTCAATAATTGCAAAAGGCACACTTGTCCCCTTTGCCCAGTTTAGTAGTTTTCTGTTCTAATATAAAAGCATTTGTTCCTCACGGGGTTAACTACACAAAAGGTGGTGTATCAATGCATACAGCTGGCCCTGTCCAGTTTTCCTGTCACTGACCTCGTTTGCATTCTGACTCACCCGCACCACCTTTGAACACAAACGCTGTCGCTCCAGTATAATTTCATTGGACTGAATCACAGCCAGTGGAGGTGTTTGCATATAAACGCATATCTTTTCCATCCCTCATTTTTGTTATCTACCCTATAAATAATGCCTACAGAATGATAGTGGGGTCTCATATGAAGGGGAGGGTGCAGGGGTATTTTATACATGCAAATATTTTCTTTGTATGGGGGAAATACAAATAATTAACTACAGTCTTGCCCTTGTTTTAACACCACGAGTGCCATTTTGTACATGATTCAAATTGCCCATATCTTGTCATAAAAAATGCATTGCCTGGTGAATCAAATAGCTTGTTTGCATATGACGTCATGGCGCTGCGTCGCTGTGGCAGATAGAGGGCAGGAAGTAATTTCTCCTGAAGAAGCAGTCCAACAAACGATAAAATGCCAATGAGTTCATCTCACAGCGAAGGCTGCATCCTTGGAAAGCAGCATTTTTAGGGGTCGACACCTACTTTTATTCACTGAACTGACATTTATGGTAAGAGACAAGGTTAAATTGAAGGTTAGGTTTAGGTTCAGAGTTATGGTTAAGGTTAGGGAAACCAGAGACAACTCGCTCACGACAAAGCTGTTCAACAGAGATAACATGACGTTATGTTAATTTGGCGGATGGAATTAATTGACGACCCCTAAAAATGCAGTCTTCACAGGATGCAGCCTATGCTTTGAGACGCACCCAATGTTTTGCGTGGTTTATGGTTGTTCAAATCAGTCCAACCGAGAAACGTTTTCATCGAGTGTCAAAAGTTGTGGTTCCCAAAGGCCAAAAATGTAAAAAGTTGACCGAAAAACGCCCTGAAAAGTGGATTTTTAACCTTCGTCTACGGTGGGGAGGAGCTGTATCGGATAATGTCTGTGTGTGCAGTGACCACTTCGTCAATGGTAAGTTACTTCTTGTGCCATTGTTTATATAGCGATAGTTTATAGTTAGCTGTTTCCTTAGTTTGTTTTGTTAAAGGGGACCTATTATGCTGATCCTTCTTTTAATACATATAGGTAATGTTATAATGTTGGATGTCCATACTCAACTTCTGAAAAGTTTCTAAACATAAGATATAGGGGTTTTGCCGTAATCCAAGAACGTGATTTCGTGAACGTGATTTCCTCTCTGAACAGCTCCTCCCGAGATCTTAACGAGATCTGGGCAAAATCTGACGTCAGATTGTGCCATCCAATTAATACAGACCTAGCCAGAGCCAATCACGGCGCTGGACCTGCCCACACTGGAAACTATTCTAGCAGGCACTAACAACGTCAGATCATACTATGCCTTAGTAGTGTCTACACTTTTGGAAATACAAAAGAAGAACCGCAGATCATTTGAGGTGCAGTTTTGTCAGTATCTCTCCGAAAGCTGCTTGTCCGTTTACTTTTGGACGCAAAGAAAAGCACCTATTTCTCTTCCAAAAGACGATGCCACCAGAAATCAGTGGGTAGCTTTTTTTGTTTGCTGGCAGCAAACAGCCACGGCCAAAGGGAACGTTAGTTGTTTGTGCTCAGCATTTCACCAAAGACAGCTTTGTTAATAAAGGATAATTCGACACTGGATAAGCGTTTCAGCTGCTTCTCAAACCTGAAGCAGGTACATCGATCAAGCGCTCGGAGCCACAAGCTGTAAGTAACGATATAACAGCAAATAATGTAAGTGAAGCTAACGTGTTACGGGTGGCTAGCAGGACAGCTAACGATAGTTAACACTAACGACTGGCCTCAAACGTAGGCTTTGTAAAGTATCTGAAGATAAATCCTGGATTGTTCGTGACTGTCCGTGACTAACAGACACAGAAGCTTTAAGTTGCTTTTACTGCATAAGCCAACCTGATGTGATAGCCAGTTGATTGTGGCTGTAGCACTGCAGCTAACATAGCCAAGTTACTGTTGCTAATGTTTGTGTCCTAAATATGCAAGAGTGATATTAGGGGAAATTCTACAGAAGGTGTGTGAACATAAACCTCATTTGAAGCTAACTTTTTATACTTGTTTGTAATTTGGATGCTTGGTACAACTGTCCACGGTTACGGAACTTGCTATCTGTAAAACCTGTATTGCAAGGGTTTGTCTCTCTGGTTAAATGACTGCTCGTTTACCAGCTACTGCATGTAAGTTCGCGTGCCGTGCTAATTAAAAATGCTCCTGGTTAACTAATATGCAGTAATTCTGATCGGTATGCTTGTGTTACTTCGGTAAGCATCAATGTGGCAGTTTCATCATAATGTTGCCCGATTGTAGCCACTACAGTTGAAGCTAACCGGAGAGGTGCTGTAAGTGTCGCAAAGTTGGGCTGAAAAGGCTGCAGTTAGACCAGACGTAGGTTTTGCAGAGCTTGGGATACGTGTTTGGGTTTGTTTACGGCTGCTTGTTATCGCCTCTCTTATCCATGACCGGGATCAGCCAAATACTTCACATATATCTGGGCTAGCTCTCTGATGGTACCGTGAAAGCAATGCGAAACGCAGAAGCTCTACCGTGTCTGGTATAACAAACGATTTCTCTGCACTACCATGACATAATTGCATCCCCCTTTAGAAATTGTTGTGGCTAATAAAAAGCCGAAAAAGGCGGAGATTAAATAGGAAATTCTTTCCTGTAGAAGTGATCGATTTGCTGGCTCCATATATGCAACTTGTCCATGCTAACGGAACTTACGGTCTGTAAAACCTGTATTATGTTCATAACATAACCAAGCTCTCTCTAGCTGTCGCGTGCTATCCATAAAGCTGCTTTCACATTGGACGCGAAACGAATTTTTCGCGGGACAGATTACATTCAAAGTCAATGCAAAGACGAGAATACACGCGTTATGGGCGCGTTAAGCAGCTTTCACACCGGACACAAAACTAATTTTTCGCGCGACTGATTACATTCAAAGTCAATGCAAGGATGCGAATACACGCGTTATGGGCACGTCAAACCGCTTTAACACCGGACGCGAAACAAATTTTTTGCGCGACAGATTAACTACATTCAAAGTCAATGCAAAGACGCGAATACATGCGTTATGGGCGCGTTAAGCAGCTTTCACACCGGATGCGAAAGTAATTTTTCGCGCGACAGGTTACATTCAAAGTCAATGCAACGACGCGAATACACGCGTTATGGGCAGGTCAAGCCGCTTTCACGCCGGACGCGAAACAAATTTTTTGCGCGACAGATTACATTCAAAGTCAATGCAAAGACAATGCATTGACTTTGAATGTAATCTGTCGCAAGAAAAAATTAGTTTCGCGTCGACGTGAAAACCTTATCGCCATTTTCAAAAGCAACGCTGGTCATTCCGGCGCAATAAGTAAACCATTACCACGGGCAATTTCGAAAAGGCCGTTTAGCCTGGAGCTTTCGCCCCTTCCGTCATATACCATCGCAGAAGCTGTTCGTTACTCCACGCTAATGATACACCACAGTTATGCACAAGAACCAGCAGGTCCTTATAATACACACCGAAGCAGTCCATAAGCTGTTGGTCCACTTTTTGCTGCTCCTCACTGTCCATGTTTCCCTCTAAACTCAGACCCACGGATTTCTCACGGTCTCCGGTCTACACTTGGGTATGTCGACCCGTTCTACAAATGTGTCTGTATGGGGTGGATTCTAGCTTTTCCTCAATCCTAGCTATAGAGTAGAAACACCGGTGTACTCACCATAGTAGCTGTAGGTAGACAGCAAATTCGAGCTTGAGCTGCCAGACTTTCGCACTGCATCCTCCATTTTCGCCGTTGCGTTTATTAGAACAAGTTCATTTCATTAGATCTATACACATGTACAGTACTGCGTTTGATTGCGAAATTTGCCCGTTGATTCCTTCTCAGATGGCAGACGCGTCTCAGTTTTACTCTGGGGAGGCGGACCGGGAAAAATGCGTTCTACTGCCTCGTCCCGCCTAGATCCAGCCTCCACAGAGCTGGCATAAGAAGAAAATGGGCATACCGGGAGTGGGGGCCATAGCGGAAGAGCCGCCCCAATGAGGCATTTCAGGCAGAGACTACAATGGACTATTCATTCATTTTCTATACCCGCTTATTCCTCGCTAGGGTCGCGGGGCAAGCTGGAGCCTATCCCAGCTGACTACGGGCAAAGGCAGGGACCCACCCTGGACAGCTTGCCAATCCATCGCAGGGCGCACACACCATTCACTCTCACACTCATACCTTTGGGCAATTTAATGTCTCCAATTAACCTGATATGCATGTCTTTGGATTGTGGGAGGAAACCAGAGTACCCGGAGAAAACCCACGCGCACACGGGGAGAACATGCAAACTCCACACAGAAAGGCCCCAGGCCAGATTCGAGCCCACAACCTTCTTGCTGTGAGGCAGCAATGCTAACCACTGCGCAGGAGTACTCTCAGCGGGTCCAAGATCAAAATATAAATTTGGAAATGTAGCATAATTGGTCCCCTTTAAAGTTGCGATTGCTTCTTTGTTTTTTTTTTTAGTTTGTTGTCCTGTAACTGACAAAAATACATGTTTTGCGGGGTGCAAACGTCTAATGAGGGATTTGTTGCTCTCTTTAGTCTGTCCTAGCGCTTTAAAGGACATTGACTCGGTAAACTGGGTTGCTACAGTCAGGGGCGCCATATAGGGGGGAAAAGTTAGGACAATTCCAAGGGCCCCTGACTTACAGGGGCCCCAAAAAATAGGTAAAAATTAAAATATGATTTTGCTATCTGGGTTGAGAATATTTTTTTTTCAAATATAGTCAGAAAACGATCAAAAACAATCTCTTTGTTTTTACTTGTTTTTGGCAGTAAAAGTTAAATATCCACATTGACCAAAAAGTAAACATCCATATTGACCAATCACCCCCCTGTATCTGCATGAAATGGTTTGGTCCTGCCTTAGGGCACTCACCGGTGACGGTGCTTAGTAGCAGTCAGTAGTTGCGCCAGAGCGCTACAATGCTGCCTAGTACTAAAATAAAATCCGGTTTTCAAAAAAGGAAAGAGAGAAAGGAGAGAGAAGAGAGGCAAAAGAAAGGGTGTCAATATGTGACCCAGTTTTTCCCCAAGATAGGTGGGTAGCCTAGCCTACAGTCTGTGAGTGGTAGAAATTAACCTGTCAGCTTAAAGGAAAAGTTCACCCAAAAATGAAAATTCACTCATCATGTACTCACGCCACGGCTTATCAAAGGGTCCATGAATTTCTTTATTCCTCAAAACACTTTTGGAGTTACAAAGAAAAACAGCATTGAAAACAAATCCAAATCAATTGAAGTCAATGGAGACCACTTTTTCAAGCGTAAAAGACAACATTTAAAAACCACAAAATGCCTCCATACTGCTTGCGGCATAAACCAAGCCCCGCCATTCAAATTTGACTCGTGAAGACGTCTTTTCACAATATTTTTAGCCTTAATGTCCAATGTAGCCGCCTTGTTCATTTTCACGGAAGAAGTTTAAAATTCAAGACCTCTAGCTACGGTGACCAACGAGGGCAAAAAATTGTGCAACGGCCCTAAACATCTCCAATTGGAGAAACACACTGCAGTTTTGAATGTTCGTATTCACTGACTGAACAGCGCATTTTTATGGTCGGCCAACAGCGAGGTCAACTTCTTCTGCGAAAATAAACAGGGCTCTTTTAGCTAAGTGGCTACATTGGATATTAAGGCTAAAATATAGTGAAAAGACGTCTTTATGAGTCAAATTTGAATGTCGGGGCTTACGGACACTTGGATTATGCCACACGAGCAGTATGGAGGCATTTTGTGGTTTTAAAATTGTTTTTCACGCTTGAAAAAGTGGTCTCCGTTGACTTCAATTGATTTGGATTTGTCTTCAAAGCTGTTTTTCTTTGTAACTCCAAAAGTTTTTTGAGAAAAAAAGAAATTCATGGACCCTTTGATTAGCCTTGGGGTGAATAGATGATGAGTGAATTTTCATTTTTGGGTGAACTTTTCCTTTAATGTCCATAGTGAAATAAGCTAGCTACAGCAGAGGTAGACACGCAGATCAATCATTTATGTATCACACATTCCGGAGCAAAAATATGAATCTGAATAGAATGGCCTTGTCTTTTCCTGCCGTTGAGTTTCTGTTTTACATTATACGTTTTAGCATCCAGTTGGACAGCCAATCAAACACAGATTCGCAACACATCTTAATGGTGACAAATCATATGTGTGAACTGATAGGCGGACAACCTAGCGACTGAATGTACAATGGGTGTATCACGGTGGAAGTAGAGGTGGAGATGCTGACAGAGAGGGGAGGGTTATTCAATAAACACAGTCAAGATTGTGACAAAGTCATCGAGCAGTGTTAAGGATGAAAGATCATCAATCACTGAGGAGGCAGCCAGAATGCGCACAGAAAACCATATTCTAAATCCATGGTTTTATTTAGGGGAATTCTTTGAAGTTGTCAGTTCTAAAAATGATTGTTTGTCAATTGTCGAGGTGCACAGTTTTTTTGTTTGTGTGTCGCAGTATAACCTGCTGCTAAGAAAGTGCTCTAGCGACATCTACTTTTACTTAAAGAAATTCAAGAGCTTGTACATTGATACTTTTGCTTAAATAAAAAAATCGGACACAGTTCTATAACTTTTAGTGGAGTATTTTTTTATTGCAAGAGTTTCTGTAATTTGAGTTGAGTCAGGCATATGTGTACTTCTTTCTCCTCTGCTGAGCACTGGTATATTAGCATTACAGGTCCCAAGACCCTAGGTCTAATTCTCATTGCAATGCCAACTTTCTGTGTACTGAGTTAGGACACATCCTTCCAAACATTTTGGCATCAGTTAGATGATTGTCAATGGCCTTCACAGTCAACTTGACCTCAAATATAAGACCTTAAAATTTGTTATTTCCATCACTGATGATTTTCCATTTTGGAATTTTACAATAAAAATTACATTGAGACTGTAAAAGATGGCCTTTAGCACATTTTTTATGTTCTCTCGCATCAAATCGTGAATTGCATACTGTATGCAGACTGTTGCATGTACAACTCACAAGCAGTAAATATTGCATTGGTAGTATTGAACTATAAGAAGCAAGACAGTTGCAAGCCTTCAGAGTTGGAGTGATGTAAAGCTTTTAATGGGTCAGTTAGGTCCTAGAGATGTGGTGACAACAGCTGCCCAGGGGGGGCCCAATGTGATTTTTTTTTTCATGGGGCCCAGAATTCCTGGCGGAGCCCCTGGCTACAGTTAATTTTGGTTACCAGAAAAGTAAGCCCATGTCAGAGACGTTGTTTGCCTTCATACTTTCGTATGTTTTCGTTTGTAGTTTTGAGTAGAAAGAGGTCTGGTGAACAAGAAAGTTGCTAATATCTACAGCCTCGATAGCCGGCAAATCTTTCAATTTAGTCGAAAAATCGGTATTTTTCATAAGATACGGATCGCGTCTAACATATCTATATATTTTCTGTTTATATCTTCCTCTTGTTATAATGTCTAAGCTAGCACAATACAGACTGTCCTCCATCTCATCCATAGCTGCTGTTTACTTCCTGTCCTCCAACTGAATTTCTAGCGTCAAGTGACTGCAAACAACCTATTCTTTCTCCCAAAGGCCTCCGTAAATTATTTCATTGGACTGTGGTTCTCAAAGAACCTAAGGAGGGGGTGGTAACACAAGTTCCATGATTTTTCCTTACTTGATAAATCTTCCAGTTTGCTATGGCATTAATGCACCGCTTTTACAGGGCAAATCTGATTGGCCTTAATGGAACCAAACCCCCACCACACCCACAGGTATTTAATTTGTCTTAGTTGAATCCTTTTGACAACAGCACCACAGTTGTGCAGTCAACTCCAATCACAAAATTACCAAAATGGAGTTAGACACGCCCAGGTTTTATCTGCATTGCCCTTATTACTTGCATGTGCCTACTGCATTTAGGTCATAAAAATATGGCCCCCTTTGGAAACCAGGTTTATTTAAAAAGTAGTATGGACACTTATCTTCTCTGATTCTTCTATTCCCTTCAAAATTCACATTGGTGCAAAGATGTAGCCATAACTTTTATGAAATATCATATGCAACATGGTCATATGGTGAATTTCTACACTATTCCTGTAAAAGCAGCATGCTGGGCATGGTGAAAATTGGAACCATTTGCAAAAGTCTACGACTTTACTCCTCCTGTGTAAAAGTCATAATCCACTATCATGGATGCTGAAAGGAAGTGAGCTGGTTCACAGAAGCAATATAAACACAATGCATCCCCAGAAAATCCAGCCTTTGGCTGACAGTCCGTAATCTTATTTGCTCAGTAGCCGCCTACACATTGTGTTATTTAGTGTAGGGATAAGGCTTGGAAAAGCACACTAAAGATTTGAAAGTGCATGAAAATATGTTTTGAAAAATTAAATGATATAGTATATATGTGTTGCACGGTATAGGTGATGATTGAAAACCCCAGAAATACCAGAGAAGACTGCTAAAATGTTGGTTCAGACCTGGCCACTCAACAAAGACAGTGCTCCTTCATGTCAGCTAGGAGCGGCCTCCCAATCTTCCTTATTCATTCTTCTCTACCTCCTGCCTTCTTTTTTCTGAAAATGAAGACCTAGGATGTATTCCAATGTTGGACTAAATCCCACAACACTAGCATTCCTTCCAGTTTGCCTGCAGTGCTTGCCTGCAGTGATGCAGTTATAACGCCCTGCAGTATCACCCCAGGGGCCTGCCAAGACTCGCTTCTTTGCCCCTTTCCCCCCTCACTCGGTATCTCAAGTTTGTTAATTCTGCGCATGGGTTGTCATTTTCATATTGATGACACTCAATACTGTGAGGTATGTGCAGTATTTAAATTAGAAAAAGTTTATGCAGCTGTTTGTTGCAAAGGTGTTGTTAAAACAAAATGACCACATGATTTAATTGAATTCACATACTTTGTGAGTATTTATATTTTCTTGCTATCTCTAAAAATGGGCTGCAGCTCAGACAGACCCAAGGTATGATTAAAAGGGGAAAGGTAATTTTATTGGCACTGTACTGATGGCATCATATATTATAGATAGAATAATTTAAAAAACAACTAGGAAATGTGAATACTTCCATTATACCTTTATTCATATTTTTACACAGGATAACAGAATACAAACTTTTTAAGCTGATTAAATATCATTGCTATTGCACATACTCAGTACATAAATACAAGTTGGCTAATCTTGGAACAAACATACAATGAAAATAGTTTATGTAGAACTAATCAGAACTTTAGACAACACCCCCCAACCAGTTTTTTTTTTTTAAAATTTTTTTAATAAGCAGAGATAAGACCAAGAAACAAAGCACCTATTATTTCACAGAAAAAAACCCAACCTTGAATTCATCAAAATGATCACCATTTGTAATCATTATTGCAGAGCATATGTATATTATTTTACTCTTTGAGGGGAGCTTTTGAGGGGAGTTTTCATACCAGCACGGCAGTAGAATTTCCCACAGCTGTGCTGCATTTGTATTTGGCTCCTTGTAATAGTTTTTCTTTGCATGTAGGAATGTGCACTGAAAAACAACAAAAAGGAGGACAGGATCCAAAAGCAAAGAAGTGCTAGGCTTTATTTACCTTTGTGGTACAGCCGAACTTTGATAATACTTTTCTGGCCTGGAAGGAAAGAGGAGTAAATAACATAGGGGACCTTTACATTGAAGGGGTTTTTGCCTCTTTCTTAGAGAGAAATATGCAATTCCAAAAGAAGATTTTTATAAATACATACAAATCAGGAGTGATGAAGGAACAAATATCCCTGGCTTTGAGAATGCTGGTTTAGATAAATAGACTGTTTTAGACTGGAGTCTAAAACAAGCAGCTGAAATTAGATGCGTAATCTCTTATTTATATGATACCTCACAGAACTTGACCCCATTTAAGATCAACAATATCAAAGCACATTGGGAGGCAGAACTGGGGGTCCAACTGTCAGAAGATATTTGGAATGAGAGTTTGGAATATATGCATACATGCTCAATCAATGCGAGGCAATGTTTAATACAATTTAAAACCCTACATAGACCACATTATTCAAAAGTGAAACTACATAGGATATTCCCCCAAGTCTCACCTCAGTGTGCTAAGTGCAATACAATGGAAGCAATATTACTACATAGATAGTACGCTATCTGTCCAAACTTCCAAAAATTCTGGGCTAATCTATTGAAATTACTATCTCAAGTACTTGTAGTAAAATTAGAACCAGAACCAGTATGAATAATTCTAGGAGTATCAGAAAGCTCAAGAAAGGTGGAGTCCCATTATGGGTGTTTTCTAGGCAAAACCACAGATTTCAAAATCATTTTCAGCATTGATAAACCACCTCATGGGGTTCATGAATCCACCAGAGAAACCTGCGACATCAATTTTCTTTATAACAAAAAATGATATATTTAACACTTTTTAGCTTTTGGGAGGGGCCACCCATTTTGGGGCCCCACAAAGTGTCACCAATGATGATAATCATGTGCTTATCAATGCACATTGTAGCTGATATATTTTCCTAATGAAGGAAAAAAGAATTTGTTGAAATTGATATCATACTGCCGAGATAGAAAAATATTTGTTCAAAAAATATGTTCTGAGACGGAAATTTTCAACGGCCACATGTGTAAACAAAGGTACATTTCACAAAGTTCCCAGCCATGACACACTAAGGGAATTTGCTGAAATTTGCCCAAGGGTATGGCCAACATTCAATGAATAAACCAGAATGTGTTGACCCTGGAAACATCTTCATCCAAACACTTGCATCAACAGACCGTTGAAAACCCTAAAATGGAGTGTGTTGATACGAAATGGATTGTGTGAGTATGGTTCTCACTTACTTCTTCTAGTTTAAGTAGTTTTCAGTATATAATTATTAACTATGACACTTATGATGTTTATGCTTAAAATTATGGCCTATTCTCAGACATTCTAACTGAAGGAGTCTCAAGACCACGATGAGGTGACAGGTCCCCTTGAGCAATAACTACCATGCTTTCATGCCTATTTAACATGATATATTTGCAACTCTAATTCTACTCTAATTGCAAGAGAGGAAACTATATCACTAGCATCCATTTTTTGCCAAACAACTTTCGCCTTTCAAGTCATGTCTGGGTCCGCTTTTACTCTATCTACCAGGAAGTTTGGCCTGGTCAAGCGAGACTTCATCCTCAATGCGAACGCAACATCTGCTGCTCTTCGCTGAGAATCAGGTTGGTAGATAGCTCCACGAGCAGCATTGAGACAAGCAGTTGTTCCTTGGACCAAGGTTCCAATGACTGGAATAAAATGATTTGAGGTTAACCGCTCTTTGAAAAATTTCCATTGCTTTAGCCGCCTGTGGTAGCTCTCTACCACCCATCTGGTTTTCGTGCAGAGGCGATCAGCATTGGCCTGTTCAGTGTCATGCTGTGAGTTGCCACTTAGCACAGATGGCATACGTGCATCATAACCATGGGACTCAAGAACAGACATGGCATCCCTGAAGCCTCTGTCGACAATCACATTGCCATGCTCCTCCATCCTCCATTTTCACTTCCATTACACGGACCAACTGAATCCAAGACATAGCCATCAGGGAGCACGACACTTATGAACTTCAAATAATTTCGTTTTTTGTGTCCGCAATTGGACTTTCTCTGAAGATGACTGTCTTCACTCTTATATTTTATATACAAATATGACCCATCCATAATGACAGTGACTACTTCCCCGAAGAACGTGTTTGTGAAAGGCATGTTGTGTGATATTGCACCATCTCTTGATATATGAGCAGGACCGAGATGATGAGGAATAATGGTCTTCTCCACTGCTTCAGTCACAGCATGGAATGACTTCGAGACCTGCTTCTTATCCAGAATAGACATAGAACTTATCTGATCCCAAGAAAGATTTGTCTTCAACTTCATCCAGAAGATGAGAAAAGCATTGACACACTCTCTGTTGCAGGAGGACCTCAGATGAGATTTGAACTTATCAAAAAGGATAGTGAACTCTTGTCGAGACCATCCAGTCCAAGCCTTACATTCTGATTAACTCATGCGGTTGAAGTCAATCTTTGGCAGATTACTTTCTCGAGATGCATTGTGACAGACCTGCAGGAGGTCAGACACCACCTCACAAGCTCTGCCGCCATCAAGTGCGTTCTTCAGACAACACTTGTCAGTGAGATCAACTGTTAAATCTGGGTGTAAATTGCTGCCAATGACATGCTTAGAACAAATGCGTATACGTGATGATAGCACGGTAGAAATTCCTCAAGGGGACCAGTCACCTCGTCGTAGTCTTGAGACTCCTTCACTTTGAAGGTCTAAGAATAGGCAATAATTTTAAGCATAAACATCATAAGGATCATAAAGAAAATTGATATTTTCAATATATTTGATATATATTGATAGGTTTCTCTGGTGGATTCATGAACCCGATGGGGTGGTTTAGCAATGCTGAAAATGATTTTGAAATCGGTGGTTTGGGCCAGAAAACGCCTTTAATGGGACTCCACCATTGCAGGTATCTCAACAGCGACTTCTATCTTACAGCCTTATCACCGCAAAAAAAAACTAATTCTTTCTTTATGGAAGAAAAAAATTAACACCTACTTTTAAACAATGGATTACTGAGATACCAGAGACCCTACATTTAGAAAGACTTAGATTTATGATTAAAGACAGACTTGGGGAATTTGAGAAAATCTGGAACCCCCTATTGTGTCACCTGAAGGAATAGTCTAAAGCAGCAATATGAGCTTCACCGCTAAGCCCTTGTCAGCGTGCAGCCCAGCCCTGGTTCTGGGGGCCAGGTATCCAAGGCACTGTGCAGTCAGATTGTGGATTAAACTTCCCCTCGCACCGAATGCATAGCCATCCGTGTATTTTTCTTGGAACTGTGACCAGTTGACAGTGTGATTTAATGAAAGTTAATTGTAATATTTTGCTCACCTGAAAATGTCACTTAAAGACTTTGGTTACACTGAAAGACACTAAAAGCTGTAGATTTTTTTCGAGTAAGTCGCTACATTTTGTTTTAAGCATGTGTTTTTGCTAGTCAGTATTAGCATTCCCATTATATCAATTAGCCAACATGAATTATAGAAAGATTTTGCAAACCAAGCTGATTCCAGAAAAGGAAATCTCCAAGATGATTCCGTGCCAATGGAAATCAGTCACCTGCAGGCCCCCAAACTCAAGTGCCTGTCAATTTTTGCTAGGCTGGATTATTTCAACCAATGCTTCATTGTTGCAGTGGAATAAGATTCGTTTCCGATGCCGCAGAGCACTCAGAAAAAAACTCAGAGCACACATAGCATGTGACACCAATGGATAGATTTTGAAAAGTTCAGTCGACTCTGTCAGCAAGAAATGTTCCAATGGCCAATTTACTAACGAACCGCCGTCCTTGGAAAAATCCTCCAAAGCCTATGGATGGAGCTGCATGAGAAAAAATGCAGAGACTGGGGACTCATCATCACTATAGAAGAAGTATATTCCATTCCAGCTTTCCAGAAAGGAAAACTAGAGTAGAATATTTGAGCGGCAAGTTTAATCTAAAATTATGTAATTAGATAAGGAATTCACAGATAAATTAAAATCCAAAAGCTGAGATATGAAGTATCATAAGTAAATAAATCAATGATTAAACATGCCTACAAAATAAATAAGTATGGGAATGAAGTAAATTTTGAAACAAGTAAATGGGGCAATAAATATATTAAAATACGTTGTATAAATAAATGTAAACATATATAAATTAGTTGATATAGTTCAGTAAATAAATAAGTTTTTATTTAAAAAATGTCATTTTTCTAGGGATTACTTTTAATTATTTCTGGAGATGTTTATTTCTTACACATAGGCTTCAATGCGTGTGCTTGTTCAAACCAGAGGGTTAATTAATTTCCAGACATCCATGGAAAAGTCACAGGCCATCATATACCACCACTTGTAAACGAAAGGTACACCGCAAAAAGTGTCTGTCTTAGCAAGTTTTTAAATCTTATTCTGAGACTTAAGTTCCTTATTTTTCTCTCTCATGCAGAAAATATAAGCTTTTAAGCTACCATTTGCTTGAAAAGTGAAATTTTCTCACCCCATTGGCAAATCTAGAAATTAATCAAAATTATCTCACCTCATTGGCAAGATTTTTGTCTAACACAGTAAAAAGATAAGTGTTTTAAGTCTACAAGATTATAATGCGTGGTAAGATAGACTTATTTTTCATTTTTCGCTGTGGAAGTTTATCTATCATCATGATTTAAGGTATGCTGATGCAAGTAAAGTGAAGACAGCAAATATAGTAAGAAATTGAATCTTAATGAAATAATCCTTACGTGTTATATGAAGCTTAGCGAAAGTTCAGTCAGGAAGACTCTCTCGCACACGTCAGCTGTTTATCTCTTCATTCACTCGCATGCTCGCCCATAAACCTCTGCAGTCAATGTCTGGGGCTGTCAATTGAGCAGTCAGCTGGTGTAGCAGCTGATCTCTTTCATCCAACCGTGGCACACCTCAGTCGCATCGCTAGCCAATCGTTATATTGCTGTCTTTTTAAAAAGTATCTTTTTCTCTGCTCTAGTTCGTTTCGTGCTGCCGTCGCTGAGATTAGCTCGTTCTCGTAATCTACGCCGCCTCCATTTCTCAGATTCGCACTGGCCGCATCATCCAGACCACGCTTGGCCGCCCGACCCTACGCGCATTAATTTCGGTGCCAGCTTCCCAGCCTTCGCTTCAGCGTAAGCCCTTGTGCCACAGGCAGTTCGCCTCCATGCCTCGCTGCTTTGCTGCGGTAATTCATGGAAATGGAGCCCGTCCATGTCTCGAGTGCTGTACATGTTCATTCTTTCAGTAGTCGATTATTCCAGTGTTAAAAAGTGATGTTCCGTTTTCTGAGATGCTGAATTTTACGTTTTCATTGACTGTTGGTCGTGATCATCGTAGTTGAAAGAGGTGGTTCTTGGAATGGTTGGTCTGCGCGTTGTGAATCCGTATAGTTTAGTTTCGCTTTGGAATCGAGTTACTGGGATTAATCGTCTTTTGATGATGTTCTGGTTTGCCGAGATGCACCGTATAACACGGAATATAACCCGTATGGAGGCTGACGGGTCAAGTCTCAAAATATCGCGGACACATTAAAAAAAAAAAAAATTGTTCATCGTTGTAGCATGTAAATTGCAGGCCTTGTGTTCATTCAGTGCGCTGTCGGTTTAAAAATCGTATCGTTGGTATACATGGCTCAGATCCAGCGGAAATGCCGGCGTTAGAGCTCTAATATTACGTTATCCCATGTTTTGCTAGATGCTTATGTACTTGATTGGTGCTTGAATTGTGTTCGGTTTAGGAAACTGTCATAATGAGTTTTATCAGAATACCTCCCTTGAGCATATGCCGAACAAAGATGTTGCTATTAGGATTCGTGCTGCATTTATTACGCATATTAATTGCCCTTGGTCTGGGGGCGCGTGGTCATAAGAGGTTGGTATTGTTTCGAACGTATTTCTCAACTGATTCGTGTATTTCCCCAAAGTCACGCCTCCAATTCCCATCTACTGCGTTCGCCTCGTGCGCGTGCCTAAACTGCATGACGTCTATCCTGTCCAGGGCGCCGCCCGATTTGAAAGTTTGGTCAAGACTATTGACTCTTTGGATTGGCATGACGTTTTCTATAATGTGATTTGTTCATCCAGTGATTCTCAGTTTTACCGATGCTGCCCTTCCGTCGGGTTCGGTGGTTTTTTTTTTCAAGGTCAGTGGTTTGCATGAAAATGGCCTCGGTCTTTGCCTAAGCTCTAATCCTTAGCACTGCACGAAATTTCACCATTGCCGTAGCCTGTTGCATTTGGAGCATGTCTTGGCATCGCAAACGTACCGCAGTTCTGTGCGACAACGAAGCCATAGGAAGCATAATTATCAAAACTCAGGGCGGCTCAGTGGTTAGCACTGCTGCCTCTCAGCGATGGTCATGGATTCGTATCCGACCCGGGGCCTTTCCACGTGGAGCTTGCTTGTTCCCCTCGTGTTTGCGCGGGTTTCTTCTAGGTACTCCAGTCCCCTCTCTAGGTTCAGCTTCCCCTTCTGCTTTTTAGAGTTCGCCAAATTCTACATGAGAAGGGGTCTTGCTCCGTCTGCTCCAAAACTTCATGATTTTGCCGGAGGACGTTATGCGATTCTCTGCTTTTGCCACTAAAACTCATTTCAGTCACTGTCGTCGATGCATCTATTGCAGTTTTAGAATATTACTAATCGTAATGTCTGCCTGTCTGCCCGCTTAACTCAACAACCGCCGATCAGATCATCTTGGATTTTTCTCAGGTCATGAGTGTCTATCGTTTATAGGTCCTCCTGAGATGATCCGGATCGGGATCGGGATCTGGGAACTGTTTTCTTAATTTTTCTCCATGTCTATTCGTCAGCCCGTATTGCTAAAAAAAAAAAAAAAAAAAAAAAAAGGCATCGGTTTAACATGAAAGTTTTGCTCATTGTCACCACTGCTAATTCCTTAAAGGGCGAGAGTCTGCAACCTCTGAATGTCTTGTTTGTCATTGGTTGATGTATGTCACTTTAAACTCCACTATATCAGAGTTCTAATAGCTGGGGTTCAGTTTGGTGCATGATGTTCTGACCCATCTTTTCCAAGCCTATTTCTAAGAGCTCCCAAGCAATACCAGGATCATTTGTTCAGAACAAGCGTCGCTCTTCAGCAGCTATGCAAGGTATACGTTCGGCCTCTCTAACAACTAGGCCGCCGGTCATCTTCAGCATACACATCCTACGTTCGCACCGAAGCATCTGCAATCATCTAAGCCCAAAAGATCCCTGAAGCCTTTTCAGTCCAGGGTAAGCTTGCAAATAACTGGTGGTTGGCTTTTATCTGTATTTCCACTGTCACTTGCTAATTGCATGCAGGGCTTTGCAGCCCTTAGCCATTGCTGGCTAACATCACGCCAAAATAAATAAATACTTTATCGCCAGGTCACGCAAATTCCTTGTCACACTTTAATTTCCAGGTTTTCAGGAGCCTTGGCCTTAAAAAAAAAAAAAAAAAAAAAAAAAAATCGTTTTAATTGGAAAATTTTACTCATTGTCACTCTGCTAATGCTTTAAGGGGCGAGGGTCTGCAATCTTTGATTTTCTCGTCATTGGTTGTTGCTGTCACTTCAAACTCTACCTTACATGAGGTCTTTAGCTGGGGATCAGTTTGGAGCTAGATGTTCTGTCCCTTCTTTTCCAAGCCTATTGCTAATAGCCCCAAGCAATAACCGGATCATTTGTTCAGTATAAGTGCCGCTCTTCAGTGTCTATGCAAGGTATACGTACACTCTCTCTATCAAAGAAGGCACTGGTCATCTTCAGCAATCGCATCCTACGTGCGCCCTGCAAACATCTGCAAACATCAAAGCCTAAAGATCCCTGAAGCCTCTTCAGTTCATGGTAAGCTTGCAAATAACTGGTGGTTGGTGGTTGGCTTCATTGGCATTTTGGCATTTTGGCTTCATTGTCTTACGCTAAATGCATGCGGGGCCAGCAGCCTCATAGCCAATGATGGCTATTGTGTTTTCGCAAGCAGACCTTTGCAGCCTGAGCCATGGCTGGCTAACATCATCATCATTTAAAAAAAAAAAAAAAAAAAAAACGCAAGGCTTTGCAGCCTATCATCATCAAAAAAAAAAAAAAAAAAAAAAAAAAAAAAAAAAAAAAAAACGCAAGGCTTTGCAGCCATCATCATCAAAAAAAAAAAAAAAAAAACCGCAAGGCTTTGCAGCCTATCATCATCATCAGGCTTTGCAGCCTATCATCATCAAAAAAAAAAAAAAAAAAAAAAAACGCAAGGCTTTGCAGCCTATCATCATCATCAAAAAAAAAAAAAAAATGCAGGGCTTTGCAGCCCATCATCATCATCATCATCAAAAAAAAAAAAAAAAAATGCAGGGCTTTGCAGCCCATCATCATCATCATCAAAAAAAAAAAAAAAAGCAGGGCTTTGCAGCCCATCATCATAAAAATAAAACAAAAAAAAAAAAAAAAATGCAGGGCTTTGCAGCCCATCATCATCATCAAAAAAAAAACAAAAAAAAAACAGGGCTTTGCAGCCCATCCATCATCATCATCATCAAAAAAAAAAAAAAAAAAAAATGCAGGGCTTTGCAGCCCATCATCATCATCATCAAAAAAAAAAAAAAAAAAAAAAAAAAAAAATGCAGGGCTTTGCTTGCGAATATCTAGATTATATAGTTCTTTAGACCTCATTCGTGTCCCATGTCATGCTCACCATGTTTTCCTCTCTCAGCAGCCCGTGCTTCTCTGTCTTTATGATGTTCCAGCTTGGTGAGTATTCCTTCCATTCTTTGGGGGATTCATCAGGCCGCATTTTTGGGGGGCTTCCGCCCCCTAATTTTTGGGGGATTTTCCAGCTGCTGCTCTGAGCCGTGCTCCTGCTCTACGAGTCTTCCCGAAGAGTCCAAGCGCCAAAGACTTGTCTGATTTTAAGCATGTTAATTCTGACTGCTGTCTTCCTGCTGTCCTGATCCTCTCATTCCTAATTTACCAATCAATTTATTATTCAGCCAGCGGAGGATGGGCTTCCCCAGAATAGCCAGGTTCCTCCTGAGATTTCTTCTCACTGAGGAGTTTTTTCTCACCACCGTTCGAGGCTTTTTCTCCCTACAGGGAGTTTTTTTGCCTGCTATTCTGGGATTAGGGATTAGTCTGTGGTCTGCCCTTTACTCTCTGTAAAGCGCTATAAATAAAATTGAATTGAATTCTACTTATGCTCAACGCATAATTAATTTTCTTGATTTCACCTGAGTCTCTCCTGATTGAAATGAAGCTTAGCGAAAGTTCAGTCAGGAAGACTCTCTCGCACACGTCAGCTGTTTATCTCTTCATTCACTCGCATGCTCGCCCATAAACCTCTGCAGTCAATGTCTGGGGCTGTCAATTGAGCAGTCAGCTGGTGTAGCAGCTGATCTCTTTCATCCAACCGTGGCACACCTCAGTCGCATCGCTAGCCAATCGTTATATTGCTGTCTTTTTTAAAAAAGTATCTTTTTCTCTGCTCTAGTTCGTTCGTGCTGCCGTTCGCTGACCCTCCTCCTCCCCAACGCCACCCTGCTCCATCAGACCTTCCCTACTGCTGCTCCAGATTTGTCAGCCTTCAGCCACCACCGCCACCAGTGTCTGGACTCTTCGGGGGATTTTCCAGCTGCTGCTCTGAGCCGTGCTCCTGCTCTACGAGTCTTCCCGAAGAGTCCAAGCGCCAAAGACTTGTCTGATTTTAAGCATGTTAATTCTGACTGCTGTCTTCCTGCTGTCCTGATCCTCTCATTCCTAATTTACCAATCAATTTATTATTCAGCCAGCGGAGGATGGGCTTCCCCAGAATAGCCAGGTTCCTCCTGAGATTTCTTCTCACTGAGGAGTTTTTTCTCACCACCGTTCGTGGCTTTTTCTCCCTACAGGGAGTTTTTTTGCCTGCTATTCTGGGATTAGGGATTAGTCTGTGGTCTGCCCTTTACTCTCTGTAAAGCGCTATAAATAAAATTGAATTGAATTCTACTTATACTCAACGCATAATTAATTTTCTTGATTTCACCTGAGTCTCTCCTGATTGAACTGATTTTCTTTACAGCGAGAAAATGTAGCTAAGTCAAATACTAACCAGCCTCAGCTATAGCTATTGTTGGCAACCCTAGTAGTTCCTGGTTTGTGAAAACAAACACAATAATGTTTTACTTACAGTTAACATTGCTCAAGTTTATTTCATTGTCAGCTTTGCTCTGGTTACCTTTATTGCCTGCAATTGGATGGAGAGGGTAATGGCCTGAGCCACGGAAACCAAGGAGTGTCAGAGTATAGAATGAATGTTGGACCCAAATGCAGGAAAAGAGGTCTTTAATGGCAAAATCCTCACCAGCAAAAACATTTAGTGGAAGCAAAAGGTTCCAGGCAAAAAACACAGGAAGCCAACAGAAATATTCTTAGAGCAAAAACTAGAAAATCCAGAAAGCAGGTCTTACAAAAAAACCAGAACTAACACTGAGACTAGAACAAGTTACACCAAACAAAGGTGCAACAATCTGACAGGGAGTGAAGCCAGGTAAGGGAACTAAAGAGACAGGCCTAACGAGAGAATAGAAAACAGGTGTGAGCAAAACATGGCAGGGAAGAGACAAAGACAGGAGATGAAGACTCAGCCACAGAGGAAAATGGTATCAAAATAAAAGTGCAAAAAAGCCAGCAGACAATTCAGAATAAAAGTCCAAAGCAGGATCCTGACAAGAAGGGAAACGTTAGTTATGGCCATGTGCCGCAAAGACTACCCTCCTGGAAACACTTATGTGAAAGTATCTCTTTTTTGGGGATCTAATGCAGGGTTCTAGCCAGCCGCGGCACTCGCGGGGCTCCGCCGCGCTGAGAAAACTCAAAAATAGGGTCCACGCGTTTGCTCTCTAGGATCGGTAACTTGTTATGATGGTTACCATTAATATAAGCAAACTTTTTTGGCCAAAACACGCTGCCTTTCTCGAACGACCACACGGCATGGAAGCTGCCTTATTGTAGCTATGTGAAAATCCGCTTTGTCCGCATCAGTTATTTTCTTCCCAAATGCTGTTTCTGCCCTTTTGTCGGGGTATTCCCCGGAACTACTTGAATATAGAGTAGCTGGAAACTGCCTTTTTAGCTTAATCTTTGAATTTTAAAGATCTGCGCACATTATCCGTTTCGATGAACAGTTGGACGCATACGTTCATTTTAAAAGTGTATAATTTACGCCGAATAGGCTACTGATCAGACACTATTAAAAACTAAATGGACGTCATCTTTAATATTTCAGTTTAAATTCGGTGAAATTTCATTGCATTTTATCAGAAACTTTTTTGACCGATTTGGTTCCGGAGGCTACCGAACCGTGACCGAATCCCAAAACCATTATTTTCATGGGAATTTAATGCGGCAAAAATTGCATGAGCTAGCTTGACAATACTTTGAAAAGGACACCTAGGATTGACGATGTCACACAAGACATAAAAGTTAACCGTTGGCCTCTATTAAATATTCAAAATCACCGGGATGCTACATGCAAATTGCCTACTTTTTGGCTTAGAAGCAAGTGTTGCCCCGTTCCAACGATAGCACCGATGCGTTCATATCCCTTTCAGAAGCTTTGTAATCCAACCTTAAACTCAGGTGTCTTAATGGAAATTTCCCATAATAAATGCGCAATGTTATATCTAACATCGTTAGTTACGTATTACAGTATATGTAATTTCCCACGCTGAAAAAAAGCTATTTTCCTCCAATAACGATCCACTGATCGTAGACTGACTGAATTGCGCGATTCTGTCCCCAGTACTTACAGATCTATCCCATAGTGGGCAAGTGCTCGAAATAATTAGCCATTTATAAGGGAATAAGACATTTTCCGTGGAAAAGTTCAATTTTGGTCTCAAAATCATAAATCATTCCCATTCAAAAAATGAAGTCTAATTACCAATTATAAAATGTGTGAGCTTTTCTGTTTGTAGCAGAATACTACAAAGGATGTCACACGCTCGCGTCCAGCGGAGGCTTTTTATTCAATTGAGTATATGAACGCCGGTCAGTGTGCCAACCAACAAGATATATAAACTAGAGGCCCTACGTTGTTCGTTCCAGATCAGCCAATGTGTGCAGAGCTGGCCATCACCTAATGACGGGCGTGCCTGCCGCTGGAACCCATGTAAACAAACACGCTCTGGTTAATACTTTGGTAAGGACGGGGCACTTGTTAACTAGTAAGGTAAATTATCATCGCAAATGCCGGGAACCTTGATAACAAGTGTCTTATTGTGACTGCAGCCAAGTCGTGAAACTAGTTTATTAGTTTAGGGAAAAAAAAACAAAACACTGGTTTGTAATTGAATCTGACATGTAGGCCTATCTATTAAAAAATAAAAACAAAAAAAATTGGTTTGTAATTGGATCAGACACGTATCTATGACTTTTTTTTTTGTTTGATAGAAGCTGCATGGTGCAGACCCGGGCACTGACATTACGATGGACGAGGAACAACTAAACCTATTAGCGTCTACTGACAGCGGCTGCTGATTTCAACGTGTTTTCGGACGTGCCTAACTCTTAAGTCGGGAGTGATTCAAAGTACTGCGGTATTTTCGCTTGCTAGGTCTGTATGGCACTAGGTGGAAATCAAAATTTCTGGAAGGCATGAAGCCACTTTGCTGGACCTTTCTGTGATGGACCCCCGTCACAAGATGCCCATAGGCATATATACGTGCATATATCTATGAAAAGATGCCGGCCAGACTTGCACATCTACGTATCTATAAAGCAAGAAGCATCTGTCTGTGTGTCTGTGGCTCGCATATCTCTCTGACTGTTTGTCAGATCGGCCTAAGCTTTCGGATATGGCTTGCGCATGGCACTATGGTGTGCATCGGTGTGCATCCTATGGGCACTGCACTAATTGAAATTGTAACATAGCGCCTCTAGTTTATATAGCTCGTTGGCGCCAACATCAGGGGTAATGTCCATGCTCCAGTCTGACTAGCCGATAACGGATATCATCGATCTAACTATAACCCGAAACATTTTCTTTGTACTCAACCAATATGAATGGTTATGGCGTCATTTTAATGTGTTTTTAAAGCATTTTTCAGTGGTACCAGTTGCACTGGTATTGGCGGAGTTTGAATTTTTTGTTCACATAATCTACATATTGTTTATGCTTGACGCGCGCCTAGAATAGACATTGGGCTCCTGCAGCATTCATGGGTCAGGGATTCTTGCCGGATAATCCCGCTCTGACGTCGAAAAAGTTAAAGCAAGTTGAATATTTAGATTGAATTATGCCTTGATTCGAAGCAGATTATGGAGACTCCTTCTGTAAACACGGATTAACTTTCTGTATCAGGAAAATCTCATTTGACAAAGGGAGATTCTGGTAAAGGATTTCATGTAAAATACTTCACCTAAACGCACCAGATCACTTCCATTTTATCAAAATGTCCTGGGGGGGCATTCCCTTAGGCACATCCCCCGGGTGCTCGTGAATCGCGACTGCTAGAACACTTGAGTAGCACCACTCTGAGGAAAAATCCTGGCTAGAACACTGTAATGTGAAGTGAGTCACAGGAATGGGCACTGGCTGTAAACAAGGCTTGCAGGCATTAATGGTTTCATATTGTTTACAACAAATTCTAGCCAGTTCTGGCACCAAAAGTATTGTCACAGTCACTCAGATCATGTATCTTGAAAATTCTACAGTAAAGGTTGATTCAAATTGGTAAAAGGGATCAGTTTCTAAAATCAGACCTGCCCTCATACTTCATAAATCAGATTACATATATCCCACCATCTTCATCACATTTTCATCTGCCAGAATGAGAACATCAAGAAAGATGCATGTGTTGTCATGCTACAAATTTTGGCAGTGGTCAGGATGTGTTAGGAGGTTCAAAGTGCGGTCCCACTTTTCTAACATTTTAATACTGGGAGGCTTCTGTTCTCAAGTCCTGTCTCTGAATGACTCTCTGAATCTCATTGAGGCAGTGGCTACTTGAAGACAATAATTGATTGCATAATTCTTTAATTTTTTTTGTCATTCCATCAGAGGCATTGTGCAAATTAATGTGTAATTTTTTCCCCATTATGATATCCATTGATTTGAGTACCATTATAATTCTGGCCCAGGATAAAATCAGCCTGTCTATTTTCATTTAAATTACCAGAGTATGAATCTTCAAAATGTTTTATTCATCTGCAAATGATTAGCAGAGTGATGCTATGTGGACACCTCCACATACCCCCCCTTACCATATAATGTCATGAGTTGTAATCAGATGTGAGGCCTAACTCTACCATTGAAAGAAAGAAGATTATGTTTTAGTGAATAACATGGAATTTATTAAGGGGACAAACCATTCCAGGAATTTGTACTGAGCCATTTCAAAGTTGAAGTGAAGCAAAAAGAAAGGAGTCACCAAGCCTGTTAAAACAGTGCATACATGCAGCAGAAGCCTGTGGAATTTTATATTTGTGGGTTGGACATAAGATGCATTATCTAAAAACTAACCTAACTAATTTCAAGTCATCTGTTTATAATAGAAATCTCCCACAAGCAATTAATTATAAACCTCGTAGTAGTGGCTGCATTTAGTTGATTGCAGGCCTGAGTGACTAGCATTAATCATAGACATTAGACGGATTATTCTGATAACATATACACTGCCTGGCCAAAAGAAGTTGCTGTTTGGAATTAAATAAGCAAAAACTTCAGAGCCTATGATTTAATCATTATTGCGGTGATTATATGTTTCAGCTGTGAACAATTATTCTATCCTGACTGATGCCGGGTGTAACATCCTATTTTTTTAACAACATGTCAGATGATGTATCCTATGGTCATGGAAAAGATGTCACTGTGGTTCAATTGGGGCAAATTATTGGCCTGCGTCTAAGAAAGAACCCGACTAAGGAGATAACCTAATTACAGGGATTTCAGCTAAGAACTATCCAATACATTATTAAAACCTGGAAGTGGTGATCTAACCCTCAGCTTCGCAGAAAAATTTTGAATGATTGTTACTGGACATCACTAAAAGGCTTGTTGAAATCTCACCGTAGAAAACATTGCCAGTAGAACTCATAACGATGTTTAATTGTGCAAATAAGAGCATTTCCTCATGCACAATGCGACAAGAACTTCCAGGATTGGGACTAAACAGCTGTGTGGCCACGTGAAAGCCACTTTTTAGTGAGGCGAATTGGGGGAAAAATGACCTCAATTTGCTGGGTAGCATAATGATTGGACTATGGAGCAATGGGAAAAGGTCATGTGGTCTGTTGAGTCCAGATTAACCCTATTCCAGACTGACGGGCGCATCAAGGTAGGAAAGGAACCTCATGAAGCAATGCCCCCATCATTCCCACTACGCAAGCCTTTGGAGACAGTGTTATGATCCGGGATTGCTTCCAGTGGCGGAAGTGTATGATGACAGGACCAGGTGCAAGAATTATTTTTGGGCCCCGCCAAACCCACTCATTCACAAAATATGCACCTGATCCAATCCTATTCATTCCTACACATTAATGCATGCACGAACAGCAACATACAGGCAGAATGTAGGGGCATTGGATCAGTTCGTGCATGAGGAAAGGCACAATGTGCAAACAGTCTTTGATTCAGTGTCTCTGCCTCATATAATATCAATAATCCAATGTAATATAGCTTCCCAAAATATTGCTGTACAGGGGTAGGTTTCCGAATAGCATTGACATAGTTCGGCCTTGCACAGTCAATGATTCCAACTTTGTAACTTGGCATCTGTGCTTTTGGGAAACGTATCTCAGATTGGCTGGACAGCCATCTAATATAATAGTAATTATACTGTTATAATATAAGCAAATACAAGTTAGCAATAGTTCTTAATGCTATTAAACTTTATTATGAACTTTGAAAGTGTCATACAATTGATAAATCATTTCACAATTTATAATTTCATTACTCAATAGTATGTTGTATTATCCAAAGTTCGACAATCGAGCGAAGATTCCTTTTCAGCACCGTGGAATCAGGATTCACTGGGAGGCTGTGCAGTGTGATCCTCCTGCAGTTGGAGCACACCTTCTGGTCCCATTTTTAAAAAGGGGAGCCACCATCCCAGTCTACCAGTCCAAGGGTCTGTACTCAACATTCACGCAATGTTGAACAGGCGTGTCAACCATGATAGCCTAAGGACATCCAGGGCCTTCAGCATCTCAGAACGAATCTCGTCCATTCCCGATGACTTGCCACTGCTGAGCTTTTCAACCACCTCAGCGACTTCCATCAAGGAATTGGACCAAGATTCACCTGAGTCTTCCGTCCTTGCCTCCTCAATGGAATGCGTGTTTTGCAGGTTCAGGAGTTCCTCAAAGTGCTCTTGCCACTGCCAAACAATATCCTCAGTTGCAGTCAGCAGTTTCCCCACTCCTGCTGAAAACAGCATGGGCAAAGCCCTGCCTCCCCTTCCTGACTTGTCACACAGTTTACCAGAACTTCTTTGAGGTCGTCTGAAAATCCTTCTCCATAGCTTTCCCAAACTCCTCTCAAACCTGTGTTTTTGCTTCTGCAGCTATTGCGGCTGCAGTCCTTCTAGCCTGTCGATACCAGTCTGCTGAGTCAAGAGTACCCTTTACCAACCAAATCTGAAAGGCCACCTTCTTCAGCATGACGGGGTTCATCACCACTGGTGTCCACCAATGTGTTCTTTGGTTGCCATCACGACTGGCACTAACAACCCTCAGGTCACATGTCAAGGCAGCCGCTAGGCTTCACCCGATTATCGAACCTTGGATCCAGGAGGAGCAATGCAGCTTCCATTTGGCCGTGGACAGGGGCGTAGCACCAAATTCTGGGCCCCAGGAATAAGCCTCCTGAAGGGCCCCCAAATGCAAACCAACCAAACCCCCCCAAGAAAAAAAAAAAAACAACAACAACATACGCACACATTCACCTCAAACTTGCTTTGGCTACTACTACAATGATATGAAACCACACAGGACTTCACTCATCAGTCAGGTTTTTTTTTTAATCTGAGAAACTTCAAACATCCTTGGCATAACATTGCTGTGATGATCCATATAAAAGCAATAGTCAGGAGGAGCACATCTCCACATCCAAAACCAAAACATGACTCAGTTAATTTGAAATGAAAACAAGGCCAACCCTTATGGTTCTCTTATTATGTTAAATAGCAAGAAAGAAAAAGCTTAGGCTGATGTAAAACACCTAGCTAACTCATCAGAAATGTAACTTTCTTTTCCATTCAGATTTTACTTTCAAAAGGAATGTAAACAAGTTTCCTTCCTCTAAATATGATAGGCCTACAATATGATAAATATGATAGGCCTACAATTTCTATGGGCCTAATTTTTTATGTTACATGCTGGTAGTTCTGTGATTCACTACACTAAATTAAAAGGAAATGTTGAGAAACAATTCACGCGGTCTGTGCGTCATTGGTGTCGCGGGCTGCGTCTTCCATGCTCTCGTTACCTTTCCCATCATGAATAAGCTATTCAAAAGTTTGCCTACAGCCCGGTTATTTTATGGACCTTTCCCGGACCTTTCCTGAGTTGTTGTCTAGATAAGCAACAGTACACTATTTATGTACAAGACCATCTTTCTGTGAAAGTATCCAAACTCGTTTCCCAGTTTTATTTCTCGCAGTAGAACTCGAACATTCGGCACTTGCATTTGGAGTACACGCAAAGCACCCGTTTACCGTGTAAAACTTTCTCACCATGTGCTTTAAACATCAAGGGCTGAACTAACCTTTTCTTGAAAAAAAAACTTTGTAAGCTCCTGGTTGCCTACTTTCTGTCTTCTTTCTTTCTCCACCCTCTCCTTTCTCTTCTGGTAACCTGACTTCTGCCTATTTAGACACTTCTTGCTGTCTGAACTGTCTGCTCTCTCAGATCCTCCCAGAGCGCTGTGTTTCAGTGAGTTGCCTAGCAACCATTCACAAGTCCTCGGCGGAATGAGCCATTTTGCATTTTTGCAAGGAGGGTGCAGGTAGTCTCAGACTGTCTTACTTTGATCAAAGCAATCTTATCATTAAACTTACATAACAAATTTGATTTTACTTTAATATTCTTGCCGTTTTTTTTTTATAATCGAGATATTTAATTAAAAGAAAAAAATATTAAAAGTTTAACAAATGCTAAGGGCCCCCCCCCCGTGCTTGGGGCCCTAAAACAGCTTACCCGGATAACCCCCCACTGCGACGGCCCTGGCCGTGGAACAGTAGACCAACTTTTTACCCTTGCGCGGATATTGGAAAGGTCATGGGAGTTTTCCCATCGAAGCCACATTGTGTTTTGTGGACTTGGAGAAGGCTTCTGACCATGTCCCACAAGGTATCCTGTTGGGGGTGCTGCGGGATATGGGGTTCCAGGGCTGTTAGCTCAAGCCATCCGATCTCTGTAAAATTAGAGCCGGAGTTGAGTCGGCGCTCTCCGCATTAACTCCCACTTGTTTCCAGTTGGTGTTGGACTCCTCCAAAGGTGTGCCTTGTCCCTGTTTTGTTCATGATTTTCATGGAAAGGATATCAAGGTGCAGCCGAGGTTTGGAAGGTGTCCAGTTTGGTGGTGTAAACCTCAAAGCAATACCAATGACGGAAATTTCCAAAGGTGAAGGCTCAACGTGTTCTTTGGGCTGGTGTTATAGGCGCGATCTTTTGGCTGGTGCGAATCACAATAAAATGAATCAATTTTCTCCGTTCGAAGAATGAGGCACAAAAGCACAACGGTTACAATTAATCTGACTTTATAATTTATAATTTAGCGAAAACGTGCGTGGACCTCGGGGTGATTACACCTCGGACTCGTAGGTGCAGGCCTGCGTTACTCAATATATGCCCCCGAGTTTTAGCATTATTGCCGATTCTTAGGTTTGTTGGTAATACCAGGGGTTGGAAGTCAATCATTGCAGCAACAGCATCTTTTGGCATGAATACTGCGAACCCAGATCTATGCACGCCCATGGGTTCCTTCAGGCGATTTTAACAGATAACCGACTTTTCGTCCATGGGTCTCCTGAAGGTTAAAATCCCAGAACCGGCAATACATAAACCATTTAAGTAAGTAGATCATGATTGTTTCTCCAACTTAATAAAACTAATTCTCATCCCAAGGCCGCTGATCAGTCAGTCCTTGGTTGAGCTTAACCCCTAAGTCTCCGTCGTAACGTGGCTAGAAAGAATAAAAGGATTAGGAGTCACAGAGACCACGCAAGTTTAAAGGAATAACAATAATTTATTCACCAGGTAGGCAAGAGCTTGAATCAAACAAATCAAAGTTAAATCAAGTACAAGTTACAAACAATTTAGATAATGAGAATTGAGTCATACCTGGTGAAAAGGCTACACACGCACTTACGTACGAGGGGAGAGATCGGATACGATCTTCCCCGAGTGGATTGTCTCTCTCTCCTTTAAACTTACTCTGTCCTTTGATGAAGGCGCATGGCCATAAATTGCCTGGAAGGGGGGCTGAAACCAAAACCTGGGCTTTCCCCATCTGGAGGCCGTGAAGTAATTTAGCAAATAGCTAGTACTATTACCCGAGAGGAGATTCTACCAATTTTAGGGAGATTCTGAGAGTGAATGCACTATAATCTCATTTGATATGAAATATATTGCATTCAACTCCTCGAATTATAACAAAAACATACATACCAAACAAGCCAGGAAATGTCTTAATATGATGCAGTTGTCATGAAAAAGTCTTAAGATGAATTATTACACAGGTAAATCGGGTTATACACCTGCACCAGACCACACTGCTGAGGACACCTGCACCAGACCACACTGCTGAGGACACCTGCACCAGACCACACTGCTGAGGACACCTGCACCAGACCACACTGCTGAGGACACCTGCACCAGACCACACTGCTGAGGACACCTGCACCAGACCACACCGCTGAGGACACCTGCACCAGACCACACTGCTGAGGACACCTGCACCAGACCACACTGCTGAGGACACCTGCACCAGACCACACTGCTGAGGACACCTGCACCAGACCACACTGCTGAGGACACCTGCACCAGACCACACTGCTGAGGACACCTGCACCAGACCACACTGCTGAGGACACCTGCACCAGACCACACTGCTGAGGACACCTGCACCAGACCACACTGCTGAGGACACCTGCACCAGACCACACTGCTGAGGACACCTGCACCAGACCACACTGCTGAGGACACTTGCACCAGACCACACCGCTGAGGACACCTGCACCTGACCACACCGCTGAGGACACCTGCACCAGACCACACCGCTGAGGACACCTGCACCAGACCACACTGCTGAGGACACCTGCACCAGACCACACTGCTGAGGACACCTGCACCAGACCACACTGCTGAGGACTCCTGCACCAGGGACCACACTGCTGGGGACACTTGCACCAGACCACACCGCTGAGGACACCTGCACCAGACCACACTGCTGAGGACACCTGCACCAGACCACCACACGCTGAGGACACTTGCACCAGACCCACCGCTGAGGACACCTGCACCTGACCACACCGCTGAGGACACCTGCACCAGACCACACCTGCACCAGACCTGAGGACACCTGCACCAGACCACACTGCTGAGGACACCTGCACCAGACCATACTGCTGAGGACACCTGCACCAGACCACACTGCTGAGGACACCTGCACCAGACCACACTGCTGAGGACACCTGCACCAGACCACACTGCTGAGGACACCTGCACCAGACCACACTGCTGAGGACACCTGCACCAGACCACACCGCTGAGGACACCTGCACCAGACCACACTGCTGAGGACACCTGCTGCAGACCAGACTGCTGAGGACACCTGCACCAGACCACACTGCTGAGGACACCTGCACCAGACCACACTGCTGAGGACTCCTGCACCAGACCACACTGCTGAGGACACTTGCACCTGACCACACCGCTGAGGACACCTGCACCAGACCACACTGCTGAGGACACCTGCACCAGACCACACTGCTGAGGACACCTGCACCTGACCACACCGCTGAGGACACCTGCACCAGACCACACTGCTGAGGACACCTGCACCAGACCACACTGCTGAGGACACTTGCACCAGACCACACTGCTGAGGACACCTGCACCAGACTACACTGCTGAGGACACCTGCACCAGACCACACTGCTGAGGACACTTGCACCAGACCACACCGCTGAGGACACCTGCACCAGACCACACTGCTGAGGACACTTGCACCAGACCACACCGCTGAGGACACCTGCACCTGACCACACCGCTGAGGACACCTGCACCAGACCACACCGCTGAGGACACTTGCACCAGACCACACTGCTGAGGACACCTGCACCAGACCACACTGCTGAGGACACCTGCACCAGACCACACTGCTGAGGACACCTGCACCAGACCACACTGCTGAGGACACCTGCACCAGACCACACCGCTGAGGACACCTGCACCAGACCACACTGCTGAGGACACCTCCACCAGACCACACTGCTGAGGACACCTGCACCAGACCACACTGCTGAGGACACCTGCACCAGACCACACTGCTGAGGACACCTGCACCAGACCACACTGCTGAGGACACCTGCACCAGACCACACTGCTGAGGACACCTGCACCAGACCACACTGCTGAGGACACCTGCACCAGACCACACTGCTGAGGACACCTGCACCAGACCACACTGCTGAGGACACCTGCACCAGACCACACTGCTGAGGACACCTGCACCAGACCACACTGCTGAGGACCCACACACTGCTGAGGACACCTGCACCAGACCACACTGCTGAGGACACCTGCACCAGACCACACTGCTGAGGACACCTGCACCAGACCACACTGCTGAGGACACCTGCACCAGACCACACTGCTGAGGACACCTGCACCAGACCACACTGCTGAGGACACCTGCACCAGACCACACTGCTGAGGCTGCACCAGACCACACTGCTGAGGCACCTGCACCAGACCACACTGCTGAGGAAACCTGCACCAGACCACACTGCTGAGGACACCTGCACCAGACCACACTGCTGAGGACACCTGCACCAGACCACACTGCTGAGGACACCTGCACCAGACCACACTGCTGAGGACACCTGCACCAGACCACACTGCTGAGGACACCTGCACCAGACCACACCGCTGAGGACACCTGCACCAGACCACACCGCTGAGGACACCTGCACCAGACCACACCGCTGAGGACACCTGCACCAGACCACACTGCTGAGGACACCTGCACCAGACCACACCGCTGAGGACACCTGCACCAGACCACACCGCTGAGGACACCTGCACCAGACCACACTGCTGAGGACACCTGCACCAGACCACACTGCTGAGGACACCTGCACCAGACCACACCGCTGAGGACACCTGCACCAGACCACACTGCCGTAGACAGGACACCGAGCTTCCGGACCATGCTGCTGCAAACTCCTGTGCTAGAGACTACTGCATAAGACGACCCACCACAACAATGTCGCTCATCATGCAGCTCATTGTTGTAGAATTCAAAAGGACTTGTGCCCATGGACAATAATGATGTTTACATGCAACTAGTACACAACAGCCAAACATGCTGACAGAACTGGCTGTTGTGTATGGACTGATACCATCTTCAGCTACACGTATCACACCAATGTCTGTCTGTTTTTATTTCTTTTTTTTCTTTTTTTAGCCAGCCAGCAACAGATGATTTTTCCCTTACAAGTCATGTTCTTGGAGTATACCTCGTTCGCCCACTAGGGGGGATGTGGGGGAATTTTTCCTGAATTTTTCCAGGTTTTCGCCCCATCTTGAACAATGACCAGGGACTGTGGGGAAACAGAAATCTGTGCTTTTGAATATAGTGGAGAGACACACAGATTTGTGTATGAGGCCACCTCACGTATATGTTAATGACCGCTGGCAGCTCCACCTTCCGGGATTTTCCACTGGTCCACAGGGGAGAAGAGGGCGAGACCCCACAACCATTTGGGATTTGAATAATCCAATCCGCAGTGCCAAACATGGCACACAACTGCTTGCGACCAATCAGAGGTCAAAACTTGGTTTACATACAAATTTGAATATATGCAAATGTAATGGTATAAACAGTGCTTCAATTAACATTTTTCGGAGATTTTATTCCCTTGCTGGCATATGTAATAAAGACTTTCCTGTTTTTTAATACGAACATCAGGTCTGCTTCTTTTGGGATGACAGTCATAATATTTGTTCCTGGAGAAACTTTGAATTTACTAACAAGGTGTAATGCGGATTGAGCGTTTTCATGAGGTTACGAAAACAGAGGAAGGCTGTAAATCTTTTGCAATGAACATCCCCACTACATTGGTAATCTTTTTTAAGGATAGGCTTGATGGAAGGCATCAGCCAGATAATTCAAGGAATGTGTTAAATCTGACTCTGATGGGTCATTTGCATACTAATAGTGATTAAGTATTTACTTATGGGGAGGGGGGAGGGGTTCGCCAAGTGACACAGCAACCCGTTCTCATCCCAAGGCATCAAATATGCATACAGACAGTTAACAAACAAAGCCATTTCAGAGATACACAAAAATTTTGAGCAACAACGACACAAAAAATGCTAAAGGGACACTTGTATTGACTTAATAATGTTGCTTGCTAACAACTGTGCATCTTGAAATTCAACTTTCAACTCATATTCCTCCTTAGCCTGGATTAGAGCCCCACAGACATGGGTTAATAGTTTTTCCAATAAGTACTTTTTTGTAAAACTTGTTGGTCAAACTGATTGTACTTTGCTCTTAGCAACCTTAACACCAGCATACCTTTCCCCCTGGGCAAAGACTGGTTGGTTAAAACTTTGTGCTTCAGCAGGAGAATGACCCCAAGCACTCCTCTAAGCTCTGCCAAAGATATCTTGTTAAAAAAGGAAGAAGCAGGGGTACTTCAGATGATGATGTGGCCCCCACAGTCACCAGATTTGTCACCCATTGAGTTGCTGTGGGATGAACTTGACCGGGCAGTCAGAGAAGTGCACTCATCAAGTTCAAAGGAGCTCTTGAGAGCCTGGAATGAGTTACCGGGATGTTATCTCCTAAAGCTACAGGAAAGAATGCCTACGATATGTCAGGCTGTAATCAAGACTAAGGGAGGGTACTTTGTAAAAAGTCAAACTTGAATATGTGTATCCTTAAACAAATAATTTTGCACATTTCTAGTTAAGATATTTGTTTCTATGTTATTCTGATTTTTGTTGTTGCTTAAAATATACTTCAAAAAACCAGCCAAATTCTGAAAAATGCTGGGTGTTCGTAATAATTAGCCTGTAGTGTAAATACATGGAAAGTAGAAAGATGACATTTAATAGCAAAACCGAAAATGCCACAATTCACAAGAGCCCTTTGAACTGCAGATGGCATATCGGATGGTTCAGTATTGTATTGAAAACCGCGGCATCCCCAGTTCTTACCCCAAGTGGAGGAGTTTAAGTATCTCAGTGTCTTGTTCACAAGTGAGGATAGGATGGAGCGTGAGATTGACAGGCGGATCAGTTCAGCATCTGCAGTGAAGCGGGAATTGTACCGGTCCACTGTGGTGGAGACAGAGCTGAAGTTAAAAACAAAGTTCTCAATTTACTGGTAGGTCTACAAACTAACCCTCATCTATGGTCATGAGCTTTGGGTAGTGACTAAAAGAGCAAGATCACAAACACAAGTGGCCAAAATGATCTTTCGCCGCAGGGCGGTTTGGCTGACCCTTGGGGATCGGGTGCGGAGCCTGGACATTGGAGAGAGGTTCAGAGTGAAACAGCTGCTCCTCCGTGTTGAGCGGAGTCAGTCCAGATAGTTCCGGCATCTGGTCGGGGGGTTTCCTGGACATCTCCATTTGAGGTTCTGGGCATGTTCAACTGGGAGGTGGCCCTTCGGGAGACCCAGAACATGCTGGAAGGACTGTACCTCCTGGCTGGCCTGGGAACGGCTTGGGGTCCGTCGGAAGAGTTGGAGGAAGTAGCTGGGGAGCTGGATGCCTGGGCCTCTGTGCTTTGTCTGCAACCCCTTTGACCTGGCCTTGGATAAATGGCGGGAAATGGACAGATGTAGTATTATTAGGTAATGTTACTATCATCATTTATTCGCTTGATAGCTGGCTAGCTAGTGATCTTACTGCGGTCTGATGCAAGTAAAGCCAGCCACACAATAACGGCTACACAGATCACGGACAAAGCTAGCAAGATAGCATCACGGCTCACTCGGGTAAACGTCAGCTTACCAACTGGCGCTGACTAACCGTTGTTCATCAGCAGTCCCAGCAGTCCCACATCGCATTTGAAGACAAAAAATAAGTATCTAATTCAGGCAGTTTACTCTCGTCTCTCTCGCTCACCTTTCTTTTTTTGCTCCAATTCTTGTGTTTGTTCTTTGATTCCACCACAAAGAAAGGCTAGCTAAAATGACCAAAATAGCTTACTTGGACATTAGATTCGTCACCTTATTTCCCTTAAATCTCCACAACAGGAAATCAAGAGAAAATATACAATGCCTAGCCAAAAAAAAAAGTCACCGTTTAGAAATTCATGAACAAATTCTATAATTGGATCATTATTGCAGTTATTAATATGTTTCAGCTGGCAATAATCATTTTAACCCTGACTGATGAAGCGCATCGCTACTCATTTCTTAAAAAATCATGCGGAAGACACATCCCTTGATGGTGGAAAAGATGTTACAGTATTTCAGAACGGGCAAGTTATTGGCCTGTATTTAGCAAAGAAAACCATGAGTGACAAAAACAAGTATAAGGAATCATTTTCACAAACAAGTTTGCCACTACAAAGTCCTGACCTTAAACACATTAAAAGTTATTGGGATGTGCTCAAGAAAGACCACTGAGTGGTTCAACCATTGTGTCGAGAAGACAAGATCTCGGCCAAAAACTATGGCATTTCTGATCGAAAATAAATGTTCTGGCATTGCATATAGTTGTCAAAACAATGACAAGATGAATTTGTACTGTAATCAAAGCTACAGGGGTTCCAACTAAACATTTGAGAGTGCAACTTTTTTTTTGGCCGGGCAGTGTATATTCCATCATATCAACAGAAAATATGCAGCTCAACCACCATCAATTTTCATTCAAAAAATGTCTTTCCCCAGGTCAAATGTAGTCCCCTCAATATTTTCACGAGTATTAGACAGATACTGATTAAATACTTTAACGTCACATCCTTCCCCCCCGTCCGCTATACTGTAAAAACGCGGAATTCAAACTTGTCTTGCTAACGCCAAGAAGTTGTCATGATGTACTTTGAGTCGCTATTGCCTGCTGACAAGGATATATATATTAAAAAATTAAATATACTGGGGTTGGATTGTTGTCCATACGTCTTAAAAGACTGGGCAAATGATCCGACTCAGTGGCCTGCAGACATACACGTTCTGTTGTGGGGTCCCGTCATAATCTGCCAAAGTCGTCCTCTCTTCTGATAGCTTGAAGCCATTTTGTCCTCTTTTGTGGTTCCATTTTATTATTTGGTAAAATGTTAAACTTTAATTGGTGATTTTTTTGTTTACTTGCGATGCAAAACGAACACAGCAACTCTTCGGCATTATAGCTAATGGCAGAGACCGGTTTTTTTTCCCCCTTGGCTCTACTTTTGTGGGCATTCCCATTGTTGCCGACTGTATCTATCTTGCACGCAAGATTAAACCATAGACTGTGCTTGGATTAAACGATCGGACCGTGACATCGTCACGTGGGTGGTCTGTGGAAAATTGGACATTACCCAGAAACACTTGCTATCTTAATGACGATCTCAACAGCAGAATAAAATTATCATTGTTTGTTTTATTAAGCATTTTCCAAAAAGAAATCTAAATTATTTCATGTTATAACGATAAATGTTCAATTAAAATGATGAGTAATGTACCATGATGTCATCGACTTGCCAGCACCATGACTGAGAAATGAATGCAGCTGCAGTGGTATAAATATCCAGTAGCAGCTAAACAAGGAGTACAAATAATTGCAGCCTTTGGTTAATATAAGTATTTCAACTTTGAAAAATGTCTATATTGAGACCATTCTGGCCTGACCCTTATCGCAGGGGTGCCCGTGAAGGTTTTCCCCAGTGCCACTGCACTTGCTGCACTCCCTATCGTTACACCACTGATTGAAATTATCATTACTTATTGCACTATCGCTAACTTTGCTACAGTCAATTGCTTACTTGTTAATGGGCCCCAATCACATGTATTTCCACCCCTAATTGCTTCAGTTAGTCAAGTTTCACCGGGATTACACCAGATGCGTGTCTGGTCTGCCTCCGCCCTGCTGCAGGCCTGCTGCGTGCATTGCCGTCCGTCAACTCCCACCGCCTGCGTTTGACCTGTGAACCAGCGCCGGCCGCAAAATCACACATGATCGCCCAAGATAAATGATACATGTTGTATTGAGTGCAACTACAAACAGGCAGCAGCCTTTGTTCTTTATTGAAAGGGTTGAGGGACGATTGACTTGCTTCGATTTGTTCATTTTTCGAGATTTTGTGGTTCTACCTTGGATAAGTAGCCTTTTATTAATAAATGCTCTTACTTCCTGTTTGTTTTGGGTTTGTCATTTTTTTGGAAAGTGTTTCGTTGATAAAGTTTAGCCTACATATTTTATTACTTCGCTTGCTGTCCTAGCCTACAATATGAACTGGTGCCAACACAGATTTTGAAAATTGACCGTATATTTTAAATGTTATGTCTGTGTACCGATCGATCTGCTGTGCTGAAGTGCTGCGTTTCTGTGGCGGCATCCGGCAAAAATAGAAATCTTGCATATCTGCTGGACTTGGCTGCGGTTTGCCGGTGCTGGGACGGACGAGAAATGCAACGCAATGGATCCAGTGAAAGCACACACATTGACTAAAGTGAATCTTATCGGCTGCGCTGCGCGATGGACCAAACACGCATTTGGTGTAATTTGGGGGTTAGGCTCAGCAATATAATGTGCCAATAAAATAAAGTCAGCAGACTACCTGAATGTACTTGAATGACCAGATATCCCATAGATGGATTTTTTATTCCTGATGGCACTCGCATGTTCCAGGATGACAATACCGATTCATTGTGCTCAAATTGTGAAAGAGTGGAATTGCAAGCATGAAAAATCATTGTCACGCGTGAATTGGCCACCACAATGACCAGACCTTAACCAACTGAAAGTCATTGGGGTGTTATGGAGAAGGATGAATAGAGTGGTTTGACTCTCCTTTTGTCAATACAAGACACGGGTCTGAAGGCAGTAGGGCTCCAAACACCCAGACCAAGTGAGGTGGTCACATCCAGTGGCTGAACCAGTGAGCTGTGCAACAATTGGGTGCCCTAACCGCAGTAGAGATGCAGGGGTGTTTGGGATCAGGGTATCACCATCCCTTAGATAACTGGTCCCATGACGATGGTTATTATCTTTCTTCATTTACCTAGGCTCTGTGCTTTAGGCTCTGTGCACGCTCCCATAAAAAAGGCGTTCCACGCATCATTTGACTCTTCTTCTGCCCAAAAATGGACCGATCACGTGCTGTATATTTCTCCCAGGAGCAGCAGTTCATAATTATGGAGTTATGATGACAGCTTAAAGCAACACTGTTGCTGCAAGTAAGGCCAGAGAAGAATTCTGGCAGAAAATTGCTGACCGTGTAAATGCGTAAGTCCTAAAATGAAGGCTTAATGGAAATTACTTTACTTTCTAGGCCAAATGAGAGTGAAATAAATTTATCGGTTGAATATTATCTGACTGTAAAAAATACCAATAGTATACTCAGTTTTTACTTGTCTTTATTTTTGGTTGAAAGTATTTTTTCCATTGCATTTTTTTTTTTTAATACAGCATGATATACTTTAATAAAATCCCATCCCACCAGCAACCCTAACCAACTGCACCATTAAAAATTTACAATAGGCCTATGGCATTTCATACGGAGGACCAAAAATTACTTAAGTATAAATAAATAAATGCTGAATAAATAAATAATTGCTGAAATTAATACATAAATAAATGAACGCAAAAATAAATGCTGAAATAAATGAATAAAAAATTATATTTAAACATGACATAAATGAATTAATGCTTTAAATTTATTTCTACATTTTTACATTTATTTATTTATGTATTTCTGTGTCCGTATGCTAATTAAGTGGGAGATCTTACCCTCAGTGTAGCCTCGCGTCACCAGGCTCTTCATAAAGGGGAGAAGAGCCTAGTTTCTATTCACTCTGAATTTTGTCTGGATTCTGGTTCCGGTCGAGAGAGCGGATCCGGAATTCACCAGATTCACCAAAGTAAAAGTGTTCACGGAAATAAAACTTTAAATTCTGGTGCACCATCGATTTCCGTCTCCGGTTTTGAAACATTTTATTCATTTAAACATGGACGTACAAAATTATATTCTTTAAATTAAAAAGTTTCACCGCATTTTTATTAGCTTGGTGTATCCATTGAATTCTGAATCCTGTCTCTCTCGCCCTGGTTCCGGTTGCTTACCAAAACAGCCACAAAACAGCCCTAGACTACCCTCAGTGTGAAGCTAGATTGGTCAATTAGGAGAGCCAGACAGAAGCAAACAATCCTTTATGAATCTTCCCTAGAAAGTAAATTGAGTGTATAAAGCTGCTTTCACACTGGACGCGAAACGAATTTTTAGCACGACAGATAAGATTCAAAGTCTTTGCATTGACTTTGAATGATCTGTCGTGCGAAAAAATCGTTTCACATGATGTTTGCGAACTACCTCGGGTATAATGGCTTTGACTGGGAGGCCGTTGGTAGAGCTGCTGCGGGATGTGGCTGACCAGCTCGAAAAACTAACAGCTAAATGCAGGAATAGGTCTTTTGCAGCGAGCGATCACGTGACAACTTTCCGCATAGCAACAAGTCTCTGGTGGGCAAGCTAACCAGACATCCCTTGACAACACTAAGTGCTTGAGTGATCAGGAGTTCAACACCAACAATATAGAGTCTGTTTCTGTAATTTATATTTTTGTTGACGGCTTGGTTTTCCAGATATAATTAAAGAAAGTTTAGATAAACTGTTTTTGCTGGATTTTTAGAAGAAAACAACGAGCGGAGACCAATTATCAAGGTCGATTGCTTTGCACTGGATGAGACGTTCTCAGGTATGTTTTCAACAGTTTTAACACTGGTATTTATACCGCCGATCGCCCCAGATTTTGGAAAAAAACCTCTGAATTTGACTTTGTAAAGTATCCAGGCACTCAACTTTCACTGATAAAAATAATTGGTTCTTTATGATCAGGCCGTTTTGCGCCCGAATAAGCTTATGTGCGAAGCAGTGGAGGCTCGTGAACTGGCGACAGGGGAGGCTCAAACAATCCCCTAAAAAGAATGATTGGTCACGACCTGTTTTCAATCATTCATTTAAATTACCATTACAGAATCTCTGAAAACTCTCAACATTATCAGGTGTGGCCAGTTTTCATTTATAAGGCATACCGATTACACTCCGGGCTTCCCACGCTTTTCTTTACTCAGCGGTTGGAAGCAATACATGTGTTTCCCGATTGTTTAAATGAAGTAAGATCATTTGAAACGTCTTTATGCAATTCCATTGCTATCAATGATCTTATTTCATTTAAACGATCATGAAACACCAGAGATGCCAAGTCTCACGCATTCTGCTTGAGTCTCTCGCCTCTTAGCGGCATTCACGTACCTGTGCCGCAGTCAGCAATTATTCTATCAACGCGCACTGAAGAAATTCACTCACGGAACTGAAGTCATTGGGCATTAAGTTAATCAGTTTCACGTGGATTACGGTGGATTTCCTCACTAGTGACACGGAAATCGATTATGACTCGAGAATTCTCACGCTTGTCTTTACAGACGGATTGAAAGCAATGGAATTGCATAAAGACATTTCAAATGGCCTTATTTCATTTAAACAATTTAAACGATCATGAAACACATTCATTGTTTCCAATCCCTGAGTAAAGAGAAGCACAAAGTCCAGAGTCATAATCGCTTTCCATGTTACTTGTGGTGAGGTCCACCTTTACGCGAGTGAAACTGAAACTTCAATGCACAAGGATTTTAATTCCGCGTGAGAATCTCATTAATAAGCGTTCATTAAATAATTGCGGATTATGGTAAATAAGCCTAAAAAATGCTTGAGACCTACGCCGAACCTTGGCATCTCTGAAACGCATGCATTGCTTCCAACCCCTGAGTAAAGAAAAGCGTGAGAAGTCCGGAGTCATAACGCAGGTGAAACTGATGAACCTCCATGCACAGGGACTTCAATTCCATGCAAGAATCTCTGACACATGTGTTGATTGAATAATTGCTGACTACAGCAAGGGGACGTAAATATACTACTAAAACTGACGCGGAATGCGAGAGAGTTGACAGGTGTGCGATATTAATGAAAACTGACCACACCTGGTAATGGTGAGAGCTTTCGGAGTTTCTGTAATGGTAATTTAAATGAATGATTGAAAACAGGTCATGACCAATCATTCTTTTTAAGGGATCGTTTGAGCCTCCCCTGTTGCCAGTTCGAAGCTGCCACTGCTTCGCACATAAGCTTATTTGGATGCAAAACGGCCTGATCGTAAAGAACCAATAATTTTTATCAGTGAAAGCTGAGGGCCTGGATACTCTACAAAGTCAAATTCGGAAGTTTGACAAAATCTGGGGTGATAAGTGGTATACATACCAGTGTTGAAACTTTTGAAAACATACCTGAGAACGTCTCGTCCAGTGAAATGCAATCAACCCTGATAATTGGTCTCCGCTCGTTGTTTTCTTCTAAAAATCCAGCTAGAACAATTTATCTAAACTTACTTTAACTATATCTGGAAAACCAAGCTGTCAACTAAAATACAAATTACAGAAACAGAGTTTATGTTGTTGGTATTGAACTCCTGATCACTCAAGCACTTAGTGTTGTCAAGGAATGTCTGGTTAGCTTGCCCACCAGAGACTTGTTGCTATGCGGAAAGTTGTCAAATGATCACTTGCTGCAAAAGGCCTTCTACACCGATTTATGCTTGGAAGATAAATATAGCTAGAGTTGAACCGCGAGCATTTACGATGTACTCAATGTAACTGTCACCTAGCTAGGCTAGCAAACTAGCTAGCTAAGCAAGCCAACTAATGTTAACGTGTTAGCTAGCGAGCAGTTATATTTGGTGTAACATAAATGCTTGCGGTTCAACTATAGCCAAGTGAGATCGCGAAATAATAAATAATTTTTATTCATTTATTTTCTATTGACTTCCGTGCACCAAAGTGTTGGCTAGCTAGGTTAGCGAACTTGCTAGCTAAGCAAGCGAACTAACATTAGTGAGTTAGCTAACGGGCAGTTATATTTGGTATAACATAAATGCTCGCGGTTCAACTGTAGCTAAGTGAGATCACGAAATAATAGATAATTTTTATTCATTTATTTTCTATTGACTTCCGTGCACCAAACTGTTGGCTAGCTAGGCTAGTGAACTTGCTAGCTAAGCAAGCGAACTAACCTTAGCTAGGTAGCTGGCTAGTCTCGCTCAGGACAGAAGTAAAAGCTGTTTTAATTGGCGCTCACCATAACGACTAGGAGCACTTTACGTTGTGTTGATATCTAAATGCAGCGCTTTTCTCGCTTGCATTTGCTTCTGTGGTTTGCGGGTTTTTGATTTGCATTGTTTCTGTTTTTGCAGCGCGTTTCTCCATTTTGGGGCATTGCAAAGCTATGTTTGGCATTCCACAGATTAAGATGGTAAATTACATCTCTGAATATATAAAGCATGAGAGGAGGCAAAATTAACAGCTTGTTAAAATTCTGGAATTCCAATTGTGGTTGGAATGAAAACCAGCATACACAGGGGTCCCCCAGGACCGAGGTTGAGAACCACTGCTCTAGGGCAGGGGTTCCCAAACTCGGTCCTGGGGCTTCCCTGTGTATGCTGGTTTTTGCTCCACCCTGGTTTGCAATCATAGGATTTTAACAAGCTGTTAATTTGTCTTAATTAGGTGCATTTGTGTTCAGAGCAGCAATTTATCCTCTCTTGACAAACAGTATTTTGACAGATATGCATACAAACTGAGGAATAAATTCTGCATCCACATTGCCATATATGAGAAACAACTGCATAAAAAGAGAGGAAAAAAATGTACTCAATCAAAGGAAAAAAATCAATGGGTTCCTATTTGGTGAAACTGTGGGCACATGGTTGCAAAAACTTACAATTTACTAAACAAGCAAATGACAGAGTCAAACCTGTTTATGTTATGCTATTGTTATTGAGTGCAAGCAAATTATTTTGAAAGAATTCTAATCACCTGTCTTCAGCAACCTAATTTGGAGCTTATTGATTTTCTCAGTACCTGAGTTGATCTGTTTAAAAATGTTATTACCTGAAATTGCTTGCCACACAGAAAAAAAAAAAAAAAAACCCAAAACTTTATATACAAGGGTCTTTTATTCAGTCTTTTATTCTTCATGGCACAAATTGATATTTCTATTAAAATTTGGCTTAAAACAGCAAATAACATATTTAAACAAAAAATGTACCCAATTTGGACAATTAACAGCTTGTTAAAGTCCTATGATGGCAATTATGGTTGGGACAAAAACCAGCATACACAGGGAGGCCCCAGGATCGAGTTTGGGAACCCCTGCTCTAGGGCTAATCGCTCTCGAGCATATTTCCTCCCTTCTATCCCTTTTCCCATGGTTTGGACGAACTAATACTTACGAGTATATGTCATGATAATTGGCACATTCTGGTCTTTCTGCTGGTAATGTTCAATGGTCGGACGGAGAAGCAAGTTTGTAGGCCTATTTATAATTCCTTCAGCCGTTTTAAGCGAACTTTGACATTTTGGAGAGGGAAAATGCAGTCTCCTCTCTGGTCATTTCCGACCTGTGGGCTATAGATAAATGAATTGTTTTCTGTATGCGTACATACCTAGCATAAATCCACGGAGTGCTCTTGTACCGTTTGAATTTTATCTGAAATGTCGCCACTTTACCACTTAAGCAGGCGTCACACTGTCCCGAAATTGACACCAGATGGCCGTACGAATATTGAATTTCACGTGATGGCCCCGAACTTGGTCAAAAGCCAATCTACAGCCGAAGCAAGTACAATGCCTACAGAAGGTCACACGATGGCACCCGAAAAACACACGAAGGCAACAAAAAGATGTGAATTTTTATTAAGTAGTTTACCCGCAGGACACACGAAGGTCACACGATGGCTTGCATATTTACTACAGTGTAATATAGTAAATTTATGACAGATTACTCTAAGTTTCTATAGTAAACTATTGTTTAGTTATGAACAAGAAATGTTAAGATAAAAAAGTATGACGTTAAAAGCAACCAGTTCATTATCAGTTTCATGAGTACGTTGTGCCTTATTTATATATATTTAGAACATGGCACTCTTAAATACTCGATTCTGATTGGTCAATTCTGCGGTATTTATTTCCAGAGGTATGACCGTTGCGCTGCTGTCCATTGCTAGTAATATTAATATTTTAAATGTTTTCGCCATATTCTAAGCGGGATAATGTATAGTGAGCTGCGCATCGGGATTCTATTCCTCAGTCGGGAGTTATTTTTCAACAATCACCAGCTCACTATAGGCTACATTATCCCTTACATATATAACATACGTTGTGCCCGCTCTGTAAAGTTGCTCAGGACTGACTGAGGAAGATGCTCTGAGGCTGGCCTCTTATATGTCCACGTTACCATGACACATGTGAAACGCTTGAGCTACTCAAATTCGGCAGTCTTCGCCAACACCGTGGTCCCATCTCGATGTCATCGTACTATAATACGATGGCTACACAACGGCATTGCGAGGGCTTCACGTAGTCCTGTTGCCTTCCTAAGACAATCGGGCAGCTTCTTGTTTCCTTTGTATTGTCTTTGTGAGGCAAAAAATGCCCGATGGCACCGATGATCACACAAAGTAAAGACGAAGATGACACGATTTGACAAGATGCCCTCACGATGGCCTTCGAATTCAACACGAAAATGAACCTTCGGAAGGTCTTCCGCAATTTTTTGGCATGCCAAAGCTTTTGCCACCGCTCACGAAGTTGCTGCCAGAGCCTGAGAAACTCAACCGGCGGTCATACGATGGCTTAAGATGCCCTCACGAATGGCCCGATGTTTTTATGATCAGATCCAAATTTAAACATTTCCTTTATCGTGTGTCCATCTGGTGTCAATTTCGGGACAGTGTGACGCCTGCTTAACAAAAGTATCTGAAAGCCAGAGCTCCTCTAGCTCGTGTGCTTTCTGTGTTGCGCAGCCAGGCTCCTGCATGAAATGAGCGGTGTAGCTCACAAAATCACCGGGTTATAAAGAAATGTCAACCGATTATGCCCAAGGAAATGTGCAGTTTAGAAATATGGGGACTCACCAATATCCTCTCTGTGCACTCTCCTGAAATACGGCGCCAAAGCAGATCTATTTATAGCCTGCACTTGGGACTGTAGCCTTTATCTTTAATGCTGCTGTTTCATAGCCAGATATATCCGATAAATAATCAACAGCATTTATTGTCTCAAGAAATGCAACATAAGTAACATGGTTTTTCGGAGTTCACGACGTTTCAGCTGGTTGTCGGTGATGTCCCTGATCCGGTCACCATCACAGTAACTTAATTGTTTTCATAGTTGGAAAGGGGCTTAGCTAAAATGGCTTGCTAGGTGCTCCAAATTTTGCTGTGGGCTTCGCTTTTACAGACAGCACCCGTTGCTATAAACTAACAACATTTTCCACTCTTTTCCCTCCACTTGTATGATTACAATAACACGGTAATGGCCATCATCTTGGCGGGGTAGGAGGCTTGGCTGGCTATAGGCGGGGGCTTGCGATTGCACAGGTTCGCTTGTCATCTAGGATAACATTTTGCACTAATGCCATGGTTCTCAAACTCGGTCCTGACGCCCCACTGTGTACGTTTGTTTTTGTTCTGACCACAATTGCAAGCTTAGAATTTTAACAAGCTGTTGATTTGCCTTAATTAGGTGCATTTATGTTTAGAGCAGTTATTTGTCCTCCTAAGCCACATTTGACAAATCTGCTCATGCCATGAAGAGTTAAAATTTCATATCCACAATGAGATATGTTAGAAACAAGTATAGATAACTGCAGAGGGAAATTTGACCGAACCGTTAATCAATGTAAACATAGGCTCCTCATTGGTGAAACTGTCAACACATGGTTGCAAAAACCCGCAATTTATTTGGCAAGTCACACCTGTTTCGTTTCATGTTCATTTTATGAAGTTCAGACCAATTATTTTGAAAGAATTCAAAACACCTGTGTTCAGCAACCCAATTTGGAGCTTACTGATTTTCTCAGAGTCTAATTTGATATGTTTAGAAATGTTTTTACCTGAAAATCCTCACAATATGGAAAAATAAGCATAACATGTTTGAGGGTTTTTATTCTTCATGGCACAATGGATATGTCCATAAAAATGCGGCTAAAGGTGGTAAATAACTGCTCTAAACATGGATTGCAGCTAATTAAGACAAATCGACACCTTGTTAAAATCCTAAGATTCCAATTGTGGTTGGACCAAAAACCAGCATACACAGTGGGGCGCCAAGAATGAGTTTGAGAACCACTGCGCTAATGTTATGGGGTCCAGAGGAGAGGGAGTGGGCCTCTGGCCGTGACTACATGTCCTTGCCTACCTCCTCTCAATGAGAGTGGCCAAAATACATGTCAATCAGTGTTTTAAAAGCCAATAAATTTTTTAATGAATACACTGTCGTAATGGTTCCTATTTAACACTATGTGCGTGCTTAACAAACGCAAATTATGGATATGAAATAAAACCGCTGAGTTCATCCCAAACCAGCCCAAATTGTGTCCACCCACCCAAAGTTATTTTTGTGCACAATTCAATCGAAACCAGCCCAATTAATCTGGCAACACTGCTTTCTTCATGAATCAAATTCAAGGAAGAAGTAGTAGACCTTTCCATCACCCTCTAACCAATCCTGAATCTGACTGAACTAGGACTTCCCTCCTTATTAGACGGACAGAGAAATACATAAATAAATGAATAAATTCAGAAATGTAGAAAAAAAAAGATGTTTAAATATAAATTTTCATTTTGTCATTTCAGAATTTATTTATTTCAGCATTTATTCATGTATATGTAAAAAATGTTCTTTAGCTTCTAATAAATTCAGTTTTTTTCTAAATAAATAGGACCACAATGAAAAAAGAGGAAAATCCTTAACCTTTAATTCAAGTGATTTATTCAGTGGGAAAAAAAAAAATCCCACATTAAGAAAAAATAATTTTTTACATCAAATCATGTGTGCCACAATTATTAGCACCCTGATGTTAACACTTTTTGTACAACCCTCTTTTGCCAACAAAACTGCACCTAATCTTCTCCTATAATGTTTCAAAGGTGGAGAATACAGAAAGAGGGATCTTCGACCATTCCTCTTTGCACAATCTCTAAATCATCCAGCGACCTGGGTCCTCTCCTCTGCACTCTCCTCTTCAGCTCACTCCACAGGTTTTCAATGGGGTTTAGGTCTGGGGACTGAGATGGCCATGGGAGGAGCTTGATTTTGTGTCTGGTGAACCATTTCTGTGTAGATTTGGCCACATGTTTGGGGTCATTATCTTGCTGAAAGACCCAGTGACGACCCATCTTCAGCTTTCGGGCAGAGGCCACCAGATTTTGATTTAAAATGTCCTGGTATTTCAAAGCGGTCATGATGCCATGCACCCTAACAAAGTTTCCAGGGCCTCTGGAAGAGAAACAGGCCCACAGCATCACCAATCCTCCCCCATACTTCACAGTGGGCATGAGGTACTTTTCTGCATACTCATCTTTTATGTTCCACCAGACCCACTTAGAGTGTTTGTTGCCAAAAAGCTCTATCTTGGTCTCATCTGACCAAAGCACACGGTCCCAGTTGAAGTTCCAGTACCGCTTAGCGAACTCCAGACGTTTGTGTTTATGATTGTGAGTGAGAAAAGGTTTTTTCCGTGCATGCCTCCCAAACAGCTTGTTGGCATGTAGATAGCGCCTGATGGTTGTTTTGGAGACTTTGTGACCCCAAGATGCTACCATTTGTTGCAATTCTTTAACAGTGAGCTTTGGAGAACTTTTTTATTTCTCTTACCATCCTCCTCACTGTGCGTGGTGGCAAAATAACCTTGCGGCCCTTGTCCAGGCTTGTTTACCACTGTTCCAGTTGTTTTAAACTTTAATGATTCCTCTGACAGTAGATATGGGCAGGTGCAGGAGTGGCTATTTTCTTGTAGCCATTGCCTGACTTGTGAAGGTCGACACACATCTGCCTTACTTGAATGGTGTGTTCCTTTGTCTTTCCCATGTTGAAGAGTGGATAAGAGAAATGGCCTCTGTGTCACGTCATATTTATACCCCAGGGAAACAGGAAGTGATGAATTACTAATTAAATGTTCCTAGATACTCTGATCAACTTTGTAAACTGCTGTAGAAATGACAGAAATACTTCAATTACATTTATTTCCTAGGAATTGTTAGGGGTGCCAATAATTGTGGAACAGGTGATTTTATGAAAAATAATTATTTCTTAGTCAGGATTTTTTTTTTTTTTTCCTTAAAATTCACTTGAGTTGAAGGTTACATTTTTCTACAATTTTCAGTGTGAGAGTATGCTTCTGCAATAAAAATTGAATTTATTTTAAGGCTTTTAACACATCTTAACCAGAGGTGCCAATAATTATTGAGGGCGCTGTATTTATTGTAACATTTATTATTTATTTATTTGTTCACTTCAACAATTATTCATTCATTTATGCATTTATTTATGTATTTATTCCTATATTTATTTATTTATACTTTAGTTATTTTTGGTCCTCCATAATATCAAAACAATAAGTAAGTATGATAAAATGCTAATTGATTTTGTAATTGGTGCTTTAATTGTTGCTGTACCGACACTGTGAAGAGAACATGGCAGCAGGATAAAACGAAGCATAAGAATATTCTTCAAAGTGGTACGCCCTATGTTGCTTTGCTATTGTAATTATTTTAATTATTTTCATGCTATGCTGTGTAAAATGTAAAGTGCGACATGTAATATTCTCGCTCAGATTTTCTGCATCACCAACTGAATGCATGTAGGTTCCCGTTGCTAAACACCGCAATGCTATGTATACCGTTTGTGCAACTGTAAATGCACAGCTTCTCTTTGTTACATTGCCAACATATGGCTCCAGTGGATCACACAAGTAACAAATTCCCTCAGCTAAGAATCTGTGGCGTTCATAGAGAATATCGTCAGAAAAAGCCAACGGGTCATGCTGGTCTCTAAAGACTCTCTCCCTCTGAAGAGAACCGCGTGCGATTCAGATCCACAGGATCATCTAAGAAAGGTGATGCCATCTTCAAAGTAGGTGCTTAGTGAAAACCCTTATGAAAAATTACCACAAAATACTACAGTAAAAATACTATAGTTTCTATGGTAACTATGGTATTTTTGCGGTGTTACTATAGATAAAGCTACCGTCCTGAAGGTTATCACTCCAACCAAAGCAAACCACACCTGTTTCCCCAGTTAGAGATCTTGACGAGCTGCTAATGAGCTTAATCAGGGTGTGGAATTAGGGTTGGAGCAGAAACCTACAGGATGGTAGCTCTCCAGGAACAGGGTTGGGCAGCCCTGTACTATAGTAACTTTACTATAGTGATGCTAAAGTAAATCACAAAAGTCAAACTCTACTATAGTAAACTATAGCAATGATATTCAATTACTATAGTAATTGCAACAAACTATAGTTTACTGTAGTGAAGTGTAGTTTACTATAGTTTACATCAATTTTACTGTCGTAAACTATAGTTAACTATAGTAAATTTTTATAAGGGAAGGCAGCACATTCATAGCCGATTTAAGCCGAAACTCGGCACATAACCTGCTCCTGACCAGGTTCAGTTTGCAGCATAAGTTACCGCAGTGATCTAGCCACGTTAAAAGAGAGCCACCTTTGTGACACTGAAAAGCCTAGCTTTAGGCTTGACATACCTCGCTAACCCACTAATCTTACTTCCTAGTATACCCCTCTGCTGTCTGACACCCCTTTTCCACTGAGCTGGTTCCAGTGCTGGTTCGGAGCCAGAGCCTGACTTAGCACCGGTTCTTTGGTTTTCCACAGCCTAAGCACCAGCTCCTGGCTCTCAAAACTGGTGCCAGAGCAATCACCAACTCCTTACTGGTCCAGACCAAGCACCGATTACATGGGGCGGAGTTACAGTGACTAACAAGACCAGCGCGGCCGCGGAAGTATTTGGAGCATTCTGCTCGCAGCAAACATTAGGATGTATAAGCATCTGTCTTATATCTGCACAATGCGTTTATATTTCATTTTACTCTCTGCGCTGCTTACGTCTATATTAAGCATTATGAATATATGTTAGCTGGCTAGCTAGGGCGTTTGCAAATTTTTGTTATTGCCATTAACGAGCTTGAATGGCATTTCAAAATGAAACTACATTAGATCATTATAAGTTACGAAGCTGGAATGAAATACTACAGTTGCTCGTTTATTTATTAGCTGTCTGCTTGCTTGGGAAAAGTAAAAATGGATGGCTTGTTCCTATTATTACATTGTATTTCTGCACAAGGTTTCGGTATTTTTAACATGCATGGACAGCAAAGCAAGAGTATGATACGCTATGCACCTTATATTGTCGCTTTTTAAATATCTGGGCCCGTATTCACAGAGCATCTTATCTTACCGCTAGGAGTACTCCTAAGTCGCGCTAAAACATTTTATGTGGGAGTAAAATCTTAAAAGTTATTCACAAAGCTGCTGAGAACAACTTTTAATTAAGAAAACTGGTAACTCCTAGGCTAGGAGTAGCTCTGAGATAAGTGGGAGTAAATCTCCGTTGCTATGGATGACGTCAATTCTCATGCACGAGTCTTGGGACAATGAGCACGGTGATTGGTTGTTTGGTGACAGGGCGGCCCATAGAAAAAAATATCCCACATACAACCCATGGAGGAAAAAATGAGGAAATAATCCAAGCGGCTGGTTTGTCCCATAAAACAATAACATGTTGAGCACTCCTGAAAATGCACTATGCGCAGTCCCCACATATCACGCTCTAGGCAAATAAACATACATAGGAAAGAGATAGTTGTAAAAATGCCAATAGCATAAAAAGAGTCAATAATAAAACGCGTCATTTGCCCCAATAATTAGCAACTTATTACCCAATGAGAATATGTTGCGATCATTTAAAGTCGGGCCGTTCAAGTTTGTTTGCCCTAAACTGCAATGGATGAAAGTTCAAAAAGGACACGAAAGCCTAACTGGAGCCACGACTAGTTACTGCTGCTGGCCCAGTTGGTGCTGGAGTGAAAGCATGTAATCAAAGGGAAATTTGACTCGGGGTGAACAGCAAATCCAAGCGGGATGCGTGGGATAATATCAGCCTACAGATCAATGCCGCATTCCCCACGGAGTCTCGGACGCCAGACGAGAGGCGGTGGTATGGGCTGCAATCGCAGGGGAAGTCCGAGATTGCAGCCTATAAATGGGCTATCATTCAAACAGGAAGGCACGCTAAGCTTGTTTGTGATTTATTGCCCACAATTTAAACATGCAAATGTGGCAAGCTGAAGGAGGGCCCAGGAGGGGAATTGAACCCCAGACTCCCGGGTAAGAGTCAAACGTGCTGACCATATCGCCAAAGAGCCAGGCTTGTTGGTAAGGTAGCCAGGGCAAGTACTTATTAGGAGGCATTTCTAGTGACAGGACCCTTCTACTGTCACACATACAAAATATGACATACGCTAGTATTATTATGATGATCTATTAAATGTAACCCTCGCTCAATAGCCTAATAAAATAATTCATGCATAGCAGGAGGAGGTACAGCACCAAAGCCACTGTCCCCTAGCAAGTGGCGTCCCGCAGGCACATAATGCCTCTCAAAAAATTGGTATAAGCTGCTTTCAATTAAAATGCGAGAGTCGTGCGTGCATGGATCCTGGCCATTTCGCAACAATGTCCAAAATATTGTATTCGGCATCAAATACTATCTGGGTGTTGATGGAATTAAATTTTTTTCTGTTTACAAATACCTCTTCATCTTTGGTCGGAGAAATAATTAGAATGTGGGTCCCGTCAACAGCACTGATGATACCGGGCATACCTGAGATATGCATGAATTCAAATTTGATTCTGTATTGTTGGCGAATGTCCATTGGAAACCGGATAAACTGTCGGATGATATGAGGTTCACAGAGTGCATTGATTGTTTGTTGAATTGAGCGACTGACAGATGATTGTGAAATCCTTAAATTGTCCGCGTTGTAAAGTTGCATTTTTCCAGTGGCCAAGTAACAAAGTGTTGTCAAACATTTTATTTTGGGGCTTATTGGGTTGTTTCTCATGCTTGGAGACGTAATTCTCTCCCTCACCAAGTAAACAACAAATAAAATCCCTTCACGGTCGATCCGATATCTTTTCAACAACTGCGATCATTCAGAATTTCCAAGTCATTCCATCTTTCAACAGCAGCAGCCATTTTCCGATTCTTTGTGAATAGGTTTTAGCGAGTTAGGAGTCCTCTTGACTACTTTTAAGCTCTCCCAGACTTAGGAGCTACTTTTAGGCCTAAAATGCTTTGTGAATTACATTTAGTCAAAATAATTAGGAGTCCTAAATTTATGACTGACAGACCCATTTTTTTGGGAGTTTATCCTAAATCTGGCAGTTAGGACCTACTTTTTAGCGCTAAGATGCTTTGTGAAAACGGGCCCACTGGATCTTAATCCAGTGCAAGATCATAGCAATCTAATTGGCTACATTCCTTTTCCCCTTTAAAAACGATAAAACCTCAATGACAATAATAGTATTACTGAGCATAGAAACACAAGCATCATTTCAGTTTTAAATTTTCATTCGTGGTTTCCCGCTGTCCATAATGTATTTCTGTATTGCCAGATGTTAACGTGAGCGCTGCTGAGAGACAGATCTCGAACGAAGTTTATTTTATCCTGATCTGTTGGTCTTAAATTACAGTGACGTGATCGCGTGGCTCCGAGTTGGCTCCTCGGCGATGGAAATCAAACAGGTTCTTAGGAGGTGCGCGGGTTGAACCAACTAAGCACTGACACTAGCACCAGGTTCTTTTTGGTGGAAAAGGGGTATTAGAGTCCTGTTTTGGCGAGAGTTAACTACTACAAGTGAATAGATCACAAAACTATAACTAAACTATATATATATATATATATATATATATATATATATGTACAACAACAAGATCTAAAATAACAAAAACAGGTTATATGTATAGTGGATTTTTCAGTCTACTGAGTACCTTGAGCCCTTATTTATTTGTTTTTATTGATATTTCCACATTTTCCTCTCCTTAGTGTTTCTAGTCTTAGTTAGTTTGCTTTGTAATTCTTTTCAGCATCTGACACGTGGCATTGCTGCTGTGACTACAGCTCGCGCTTTTACAAGGAGGCCATATTGGAGTGGTTCATTCACACTCCTTACTGATTGATTATGCTTTTGTGGCCCCTCGGGGTTCGCTCAAGGGTGTAGGGGCTAGGCCGTAGCTGAAAACCAGACACTTGGAGTCAGTAATATCCAGAATCACAGGTTTTATTAAGTCCTTTGTTTGTCTCTGGTTGTGGGTGGGGGAAAACGGGATAAAGAAAAGGGCCGCTCTGGAAAATCAAACTAAGATTCCTCCCGGTTCGGGGTATTAGGTCGGGGGTCTCCTTTTCCCTTCTCCTTTGTGTTGCCTCTGTGGGGGGAAGACAAGAACAGCTAATTAGGTGAGTGTCGCTGAGGTGCAATGCTCACGTCTCTGGGGGGGCTCCAGGCACTCCTGGGGCCAGAGTCAGCTTGGAACAGGCGGCTGTTGTGGTTGCAGTGGCTGCCTGTCCAGGCCAGCGCCCTTTCCTCTCAGTCCTGCCCAAGCCGAGTTTGTCCACTTTACAGCCTTGCTCAGGTTGCTCCTTCTCCTCCAGCTCAGGCACGCACTCTGTCTGCTGGGGCAGTGACCGCGCCTTAAATTCTTTCCTGGCTTATCTGAGGGAAAAAGGTACAGGTGCGTCAGTCACATTCCACTCACGTGCCCTGTCCAAGGTGCTGAAAGTCAGGTAGAGTGGTCTAGCCTGACAGGGAGAGCTGCCGCTCTCCAGGGTGCTGAACGGCCCATCACTTCCCTGGGGAAATATACACCTTCCCACACTTCTCCCAAGGGGTAGCGCTTGCGTGGTTGCGTGGGGCAGCCCCCTCCGGGGTTCCCCACCCAAGTGGCGCAGACTGTTAGAGCAGGGGCGCCACACTTTTAAAAAAAATTTTTTTTTTTTAGGATTTTCATGGTCAATTAACGAATAAAAAAACACCAAACATAGACAAACATATAATATGCAAATTGCTGGAGTATACCAAAATATCAAATCAAAACAAATTATTACAAATGACAATAATAAAAAAATAATAACCATAATAATAAAAAATCCTTTGATCATCACACATCATTGTTACTATTAGTGCACAATGAAGACATTGTTTTTTTAAAATTTAATTTGGCATTTGTATTATTTCAGTGATAATTACAGAGACAGTTTGTGTGATTATTTGCTTAGTGTCTCTTAGACATAATAAACAAAAACACCTCCCCTCCCCAAACAAAATCTCCCATGTGACATTTATCAATAAATTTACCATTCGTAAGGTCATATCGACAAAGAACAAAAATGTATATTTTTTGACTGTTTCCTCAATCAAACAACTGGTAAGATGGTACAGAATTTAATCAAAACTGGCTCCGCCATTGTTCAAAGGATTTAAAACTGGACTCCACTTTTGTTTTTTGCATGCATTTTATGTCCTGATCGGTGTTTGCTCATCACTTTTTGTATAAATTGCTGTCTGTTACTTTCTTTAGACTGATGATGGCTTATTGCTGAAACGCGTCCATCTTATTGCCTACATTAAAGATAAAGATTTTTCTGAATGAGTGCCAGAGTACATTTTCTCTGGATCATAACAATACAATCCAGCTGTGGAACGGAACCATGTGAAAAAGTAATCCCCCCCCTTGTTAAATCATGAACTAACTGTGTTTAACCACATTTTTTAGTTCAATTTCAAGAACCACACTCAGGCCTGATTACTGCCAGACCTGTTGAATCAAGAAATCACCTAAATAGAACCTGTCTGACAAAGTGAAGTAGGCTAATGGATCTTAAAAAGCAATACATAATGCCGCAATCTAAAGAAATTCAAGAACAGATGAGAAACAAAGTCATTGACATCTATCAGTCTGGAAAGGGTTACAAAGCCATTTCTAAGGCTTTGGGACTCCAGTGAACCATGGTGAGAGCCATTATTCACAAAAGAAGTAAATTAGAACAACGTTGAACCTTCTCCCAGGAGTGGTCGGCCTACCAGAATTACTCCAAGACCGCATCAACGACTCATCCAGGAGGTCACAAAAGAACCCAGAACAACATCTAAAGAACTGCAGGCCTTACTTGCCTCAGTTAAAGTCAGTGTTCATGATTCAATAATAATAAAGAGACTGGGCAAAAAAGGCATCCATGGGAGAGTTCCAAGGCAAAAACCACTGCTGACCAAAAAGAACACAAAGGCTTGTCTCACATTTGCCAAAAAACATCATGATGATCCCCAAGACTTTTGGGAAAATATTCTGTGGACTGATGAGACAAAAGTTGAACTTTTTGGAAGGTATGCGTCCTGATACATCTGGCGGAAAACTAACACAGCATTTCATGAAAAGAACATCATACCAACAGTCAAACATGGTGGTGGTAGTGTGATGGTCTGGTCCTGCTTTGCTGCTTCAGGATCTGGACGACTTGCCGTAATTGATGGAATCATGAATTCTGCTCTCGAGCAGAAAATCCTGAAGGAGAATGTCCAACCATCAGTTTGTGACCTCAAGCTCAAGCGCACTTGGGTGATGCAGCACGACAATAATTCGAAACACACCAGCAAGTCCACCTCATAATGGCTTACAAAAAACAAAGTGAAGGTTTTGGAGTGGCCTGGTCCAAGTCCGGGCTTAAATCCAATTGAGATGCTGTGGCATGACCTTAAACAGACCGTTCGTGCTCAAAAAACCTCCAATGTGGCTGAATTAAAACAATTCTGCAAAGAAGAGTGGGCCAAAATTCCTCTACAGCAAGGTGAAAGACTCATTGCCAGTTATCGCAAACGCTTGATTGCAGTTGTTGTCACCGAGGGTAGATTTAGGTTTAGGGGGCAATTACTTTTTCACATAGGGCCAGGTAGGTTTGGATAGCTTTTTTCCCTTAACTAATGAAATCATCATTTAAAAACGGCATTTTGTATTTATTCAGGTTATCTCTGTCCAATATAAAAATTTGTTTGATGATCTGAAACATTTAAGTGTGAGAAATATGCAAAAAAAAAGAGAAATCAGGAAGGGGGCAAATACTTTTTCACGGCACTGTATAAGTGAAATAATCTGGGTGTACTCAATTGTTAGAAAAATTGCTTGCGTCATGCACCAATTAGACGTCCTGTCCGACTTGCCGAACCAATAGTTTGTAAACGTGAAATAAGTGGAATGGTAAAAAAAAAGTTTTAATAACTTCAACCTTTATGTATGTAAACTTTTGACCTGAACTGAACGTGCTGTTTGACGAGCATGTCATGAACACAATCATGTTAACTTAACGTAAAGTCTGGTTTTTGCAATTCAGTTAAAGCCAAAGCACATTAGAGATTTTTCTGTGCTTTTTACAGTTCAGGTGAGGCTCATTCCTGAATTAGCATGATAAGGCCCCCATATTCAAAATGAGCTCCGTACAAGGTTTAACGATAAAGAACTTGTTTGGCCAGCACAGAGCACTGACCTCAAACCCATCAAAACAGGAAATATGACTGCAAGCCTGGCCTAATCACCCAAAATAATTGGTGGACCTCACAAAAGCATTGCTGGCTGGACTTAAAACAAATACCCACCGCAGTTTTCCAGTGGAAAGCCTTTTCAGAGGAACTCAAAAGCTGTTTTTGCTGCAAAGGGGGGAAGTCTCCATAACTGGATTTTGAAATGAGATGTTGAATGAGCCGGTATCCACATGTGGAGCAGTTTGTACCAAATTAAATATAATTACATCTCACCTCCCCTACCTGCAGTCTTGCACCCCATTATAGCTCTGGAAGGCAGACCCTAAATAGTGCATTTATTTCCCAAAATAATAGCCAAACTTCACCATTGGGTTTTCATGACACAAACTGAGGAGAGTCTTGATAGAGATGCCAAAATATGAGCATGCTTGCAACTTGGGAGTGCAAACTGAGTAGCGGTAAAGTAAGTGGACATAGATATAGTGCAAATTATTAGAAGGTGGAACAAAGTACACAATTTTCAGAGTGATGATTATATTGTATATGCTCATATCCTACTGCACTGGCTACCCATATTCCGACGTTGAACTCAGATTTACACCCTTTTAAAATGCAGCTTGAAAAAACAAATAAAATCAGCATTGTTTAATTCATGCACATTCCTGCACTGCTTGTGATATTGCCAGCTACAATACATTTATGCATATGAACAGATGCTAAATCACCAGTAGTCTTCCATCTGCTCTGTAAATATTACCGGATGTCCCTTAAAACTGCATTTACATGTGATGTAAATCTTTGCTATAAAATGGAAATTACATTTTAGCATGCACTCGCATCCTGCACAAGAACACAGCTGGCCTACTTTACGTGTGATAAATTGTTACAAGAGGGTATTTACTGAGCAGTTTGGGTTAAGTGCCCTGCTCAGTGGTAATACTCTGCTGGAAATAAAACCTACAAGCTACAATTGCATGTTTAATACCTTAGCTTTTACATTATACTTCTACCATCCACAAAACTAATACTACTGAAACCGAGTACTGGTATTTCTTCCTCATGTCAGTTTGGACATTTGCAAGAAGTGAGCCATTGGGTTAACTTTATGAGCTTCATTTACTCAATGGATATCACAAGGGTCTGTCATGATTTTGGGGAGACCGTTTTATTGTTTTTTTTTGCGAGGAGTGCACTTCTATTTATTTTATTTTTTTCCGTTTTTGATGTTACCGATTGGTTTTGGCCACTCAGCTATCGAATTCCTTTCCAGGTATCTGCCTTACCAGAGCTGGTTAATTGATGATTCGCAGCACCTGCATTCAGTCTATATGTATATGCGGAAGTGGCACTCGCTCCCTGCTTAATTGTCATCTATACGCAAGTGCCGGTAACAGCTAGAGGGTATTAGCTCTAGGTTTGTTTGCAAAGTCTACGTGTTTAATATTGAGAAAGGATCTTAGAAGAAATTTTGCATTAGCTACTCTCCTTATTTTCTCCCTTTTTGTACACCCGATTTTGGTGTCATTTGGGAGGGTTATTCCCTTTGGAGTAATTCTTTGTTTTTGGTTTCTTGATTCCTCAGTCTCTGACGAGACCTCAGTGGCTGGTTGTTTCTAAGAGCCAGGTTATACAACCCCAATTCTGAAATAGTTGTGACGAAGTGTAAATTGTGAATAAAATCAAAATGCAATGACTTTCAGATCACATGAGCCAATATGTTATTTATAATAGAACATAGATAACATTTCAAATGTTGAAACTGAGATATTTTACATTTTTATCCAAATTTTATTTCACATTTTCTGGCTGCAACAGGTCTCAAAAAAGTTGGGACACAGGCAAAAAGGGCTGAAAAAGCAAGTAATATATAAGAGAATCAGCTGAAAATACATTTAGCAAAGTAACTTAACGGGCATCAGGTGTGTAATATGATTGGCTATTAAAGGGATGTCTTAGAGAGGCTGAGTCTCTCAGAAGTAAAGATGGCCAGAGGCTCTCCAACCTGTGAAGACTGGCGAAAAAAAATTGTTGAATACTTTAAAAACAATGTTCCTCAACGTCAAATTACAAAGGCTTTGAAGGTCTCATCATCGACAGTGCATAACCTCATCAAAAGATTCAGAGAAACTGGAAAAATCTCTGTGCATAAGGGACAAGGCCGAAGACCTTTACTGGATGCCCGTGATCTTCGGCCCTCAGATGCCACTGCATCACTCACTGGCATGATTCTGTCATTGACATTACTAAATGGGCCCAGGGATACTTCAGGAAACCACTGTCTGTAAACACAGTCCGCCGTGCCATCCACAGATGCCACCTAAAACTCTATCATGCAAAAAGGAAGCCATTGTTGAGCATGATCCAGAAGCGCCACCGTGTTCTGTGAGCTAAGGCTCACTAAAAATGGACTGTAGCAAAGTGGCAAAGTGTCCTGTGGTCAGACGAGTCCAAAGTTGACATTCTTGTCGGAATTCATGGGCGTTGTGTCCTCCGGGCTAAAGAGGAGAAAGACCACCCCTCCTGTTATCAGCATTCAGTTCAAAAGCCAGCATCTCTGATGGTATGGGGATGCATTAGTGCATATGGTGTGGGACACTTGCATGAATGCTGAAAGGTACATAAAGGTTTTAGAGCAACATATGCTCCCCTCCAGATGACATCTATTCCAAGGAAGGTCTTGTGTATTTCTGCAGGACAATGCAGAACCACATACTGCAGCTATTACAACATCATGGCTTCGTAGTAGAAGAGTCCGTGTGCTGAACTGGCCTGCCTGCAGTCCTGATCTTTCACCGATTGAGAACATTTGGCGCATAATTAAACAAAAAGTCCATCAAAGGAGACCCAAAACTCACCAGCAGCTGGAAGCCTGTATTAAACAAGAGTGGGATCAAATTCCAATGGCTAAACTCAAGAAACTTGTCTCCTCAATGCCCAGACGCCTCTACTCTGTTAAAAAGAAGAGGGGATGCTACACCATGGTAAACAGGCCCCTGTCCCAACTTTTTTGAGACCTGTAGCAGCCATCAAATTTGAAATGAGCTCATTTTGTGGATAAAATTGTAAAATTTCTCAGTTTCAACATTTGCTATGTTATCTCTGTTTGATTGTGAATAAAATACTGGCTGGTGTGATTTGAAAGTCATTGCGTTTTGATTTTATTCACAATTTACACTTTGTCCCAACTATTTCGGAATTGGATGTTGAAACGAGCTAGCTAAATAAAACCATTTGCCACTGGACGCATGCATCCATAGCTCATATCAACATCAATCTCTTACTTTCTGTCCTGATGGATAAAGTTCTTCGGTGGGACTATTTACTATGATCCTTAGAACACATTCATGTTTCACAATCAACAAAAACGTATTTTTCCAAAATGCACCTTTAATATTAAATGCCGTTATGCACAGATGCAGCAGCCCCAGGAAATCTTCCCTCAACCCCCCATACACAAGATACAGTCGAATGGGAGGAAGGTGAGCACTATAGGCTACAAGATGATACATAGCCTACAATAGTCCCTGAATAAAAGGCTTTGAGGTTAAGATTTCTGTAAAATGAATATTTTTGCAAACTTGGTTGGCTACCTTAGTGTACAATTATTGAAATGAACTGAAAAACTGGCACACTACGACAGGTTTGTGAGTTAGTTTTATTTAAAATGCAAAGTTGATGTTTCCTTGCAGGTTATCCATGCCCAGCTCATTCCAATCAAATAGCCTGTATCACAACTATTTGTAGCCAATGTAACCTATAGCCTACTGTTAAGGCCTGTGACAGATTCTGAATATATGATTCTTATGGGTGCTTTAGAGTCAGGGCCGTCTTGAAGCCATGAGGCAACCACAGAGGAGACCAGTGATCATATATAGCAGCCATCAAATTTGAAATGAGCTCATTTTGTGGATGAAATTGTAAAATTTCTCAGTTTCAACATTTTCTATGTTATGTCTGTTCTATTGTGAATAAAATACTGGCTGATGTGATTTGAAAGTCTTTGCGTTTTGATTTTATTCACAATTTACACTTTGTCCCAACTATTTCAGAATTGGGGTTGTAGATCAGATTTGTAGTGGCGATTGGTCTCCACCAATTTCCCCCCCATAACCAGTGACGTGCAGTCGGAGGTTAGTTTGGTGAGGCAGAAGCCTTCCCTTTGCTTGATTAGCAATCAGACGATTAACTAGTTTGGTAAGACTATTCGGCGGAATGACGGGCCAGTTTAAGTTTCCGCGGCGTTATTACTCAGTACATCGAACCTGAAACGCTCACAGATTTGCGTGTACTTGCTTCCAGGAAGCTAAAGCAATGTCATCAACAAATATTAAAACAGTTCGACTTATGCAGAGTTCAATGCTTAATCAATATACAATGTATTCTCCTTTAAATACGCGCTTTTACACCCAAACAAAAAGCGGGTGCTTATTTTCAGTCTTCTTTTATTATCTGGTTTAAAAATGTTTAAACGATATACAGAATTACCGAGAGCTGAGAATTTTTCCTAATTGATTATTCAGATTTCCATCCTTGCAGTCTCGAATTGAAGCGTATACGTGAATGAATCTTTTTGTCATTATCTCCTCTATCAGTATCAGGCTTCCTATGGGCTTGGTCTTAATTGTTTTGATTGTCAATCAGGAATAGTGCGAGGGAACAGGTTCTCAAAATCCTGTGATAAAAGTTTGGGTGACTGCCTTACCTCACTGCACGTCTCTGGCTTCCTGTAAGAAAGTACTCGCAAATCTGCAGTTTCGTGAGCATTTCAAGTTAGATGTAGCCTTCTGAGTAATAACGCCGCGGCAACTTAAACTGGCCCGTCATTCTGCCGAATAGTCTTACTAAACCAGTTAATCGTCTGATTGCTAATCAAGCAAAGGGGAGGTTTCTGCCTCACCAAACTAACCTCCGACTGCACGTCACCGCTCATAACAGGGTCATTATATTTTGGCCATGTGAGAGTAGAGTCGAGGGTTATGTCAATATGTTACACTCTTACACTTCCACAGTATGTGGAAAAGTGTAGGAAATGGCTTACTGGTGCAGGAGACCTGGTCTTTGCAGCCCTTCCCCCCAGTAAGATTTTTCCCCCCACCCTCAAAAGCCTTCACTGCTTGATTTACTAAATATGGGGACTATTACTTTTTCACACAGGACCAGTAGCGATTTACAAGCTAACTGTAAAGGATGAAGTCCTGTCTCTCACTGCAAGTCTCAAAGTTGCATACCATAAGTCTATTTTTACGGAAGTCCTCTACTGACGAACAACGAAGTATCTGCTTTGTCTTTCTCATAGAGCGTATTTGAAGCACCAGTTTAGTATTTACATTAACTTCTCTCCTTCTCATAATATATACATATATACAGTAAATGGTACTATTTTGTATTTGTATTTTTATCTTTTGATATGAACTAAAACATCAATGCCTCGTGGCCTCTCTGAAGTTCATAAACATGCGCTAAACTGCAGATGTCAAAAACAAAACAGATTGGTGCTATTGTGTTTTTCTGCTACAAAACACACACGCACACACACACAGAGGAATAACTTCCAGCAAGAATTTTGAAGCTTATCTTAAGGCGCTACTCCACTTGACAGATTATGTCGACACTTTCTGTCAGCCAACTCTCGACAGAAATATCAAACGTCTATCCACCTCGGATTAAAAAGTCTCTGACAGAAGCTCCGATCGACTGTCAACTATGTTTCTGGAAGCAACTGTCGTCATAAAATTTGCCATGACGTTCCACTTGAGAGATCATTACAGTTTGACAGTATCGATCGATGACCATATCATGTGACACGAGGGTCTCCACTCGCTGTACTCGACCTCATTTACCATGTTGCCGGCGAGGAGACAACAGGTCGCGGCAGTTGTTGCTGCTTTCATTATAATAAAAAGGAGGAAACCTCTGTAAGGGAGACAGGGTCTAGTTGTTACACTTTTTCTTTTAACGGCTGTAGAATTGACATTATCAGGTTTTTGTTATCAATATGCACTGTAAAGATAGAAAGTTTATTAGACTACGTGACTGATCTGCAGCAACCCATATATTCTGCCCATGCGTAATGCTGGTGGGGAAAAAATAGACCCCCCATCACCTGTAACAAACTACCCCATATATGCGGTTGTTTGTTACAGGATGTGGGGCATTTTGTTACACTAAGAATTTGCTTAAGTGAGACGTGTTTCCCACTTAAGTAGGCAAGTTAAGGGGATGCCTCACTACTATTACCCCACAAAGCTACAGTAAGGAACCTCTTGAGTCATTCTCTAATGGCACTTGCCACGTTCCATTATTCGTTTGTAATTTCGAGGCATCTTTCTGAAATAAAAAAAGGTAGAAAGCCATTCAGTGAGGTCATTTGATCTTGTCCAAGTTGTTACAGGTTTTGGGGAAAGTTGTTACTGTAACAACTTGGGTGTATCAACTAGTCCATCAGCAACCCTTTGCCATTGTCCCGACATTTTGAAATGTTCCAGTGCAATCTTTACATGGGTGTGTCATGACACAGTGGCTAATGTCTTCCTCTCTCATAATCCGCAAAATCTCGGGTATGTATCAATTACACTATATGCTAATTAAATCTCCCAAACACAAAGAAAGTTACTTTTTCGAGCATTTTTTCTGGAACACTAACCTGCGACTTTCGACGTACGTCCTTCTGTCACGTAAAGACGCGGGTCACCTTCGAGGAGCAACAGGAAAATTAGAGCGCCGTCTGTGTTTTAGTATCGGAACTATTTATAATGTAACAACATGGACGTGTAACAACTAGACCCCGTCTCCCCTACCCTGTCCTGATTTGGTTTTAATTTTACATAGCTCGCCATTGAACTGGATCCGTAAATTATGCATCTTCTGCTGTAGCTCAGCGACATCCCTGGAACATGCTTTTGCAACATCAGCCCAAGCAGCGATTTTTTTTTCATCCTGTCTTTATATTCTGATGAGCTAACATCCCATAAACTGGGTTGGTTTTGGTAGCTGTTTATCAGCTGAAATGTCTTCGATTTCGTCCATTCTTGGCCACTAGTGCTTGCCATTTTGTCAAATAGGAAGAAATCCACACAACACGCCCTTTTATACACCACACCATTCACAGACTATTGCGCTTCCCGAAAATAGCTTCCCCAAAATAGAACCGGTTCTATTCTCTGAGAGCGCTGTCGCGAGTTATTATGAGATTCTTTCAATAGTCCTTCCACTTGACACCAATAACTTCTGCGACAAACTTCCAAAAGTTTTTCTTCACTCTCAGAAGTAACTGTCGTTTCGTTATCCACTAGACATTTTCTCTCCGACAGCAACTTCTAACAGTAAAAACTGTCTAGTGGAGTAGCGCCTTTAGTCCTGCTCACCGTTATGTTTGCTCTTAGATGCTTCACTCTCGTCGATATCAGAGGCTACATTGATCTCTGGCTTGAATTGATAAGGTTGTATACCAAACTCGTCAAAAAGAGAAACTCTTGAGAAAAGACTTCAGTCGAGCTGTCAGAGTCTCCTGAACATGGATTATTGTCTGACATGATTTTCTGGTACTGTAGTCATCATCTAGGAAAATTCTGTTGAACAGAGAGAGAAAAAAACTTCAGGGCCAAAGTCAGCATGCGACACTGTTACACTTTACTACATTTTAGCTCATAACTCTTTTACAAATAATGATATCAGCATATGCAATATGTGATTAGTTAGGGCTTGGTGAGTACTTTAAGAAACACTTATGAAGTTTTTTACTTATGGGAGGCAAAAGGGGGTCGAGGGGAAAAAATGCTGTGCGACACTGTGACAGAATTAGGATAGGTTTTCACATGAATATTTCAACTAAGCCGAAAGTGCTGTTCATATTAAAATTTTTATGAAATATTTTTTTTCCATGTTTGGAAATATTGTTATCTTTAAGAAAAAAAAGTTTGGTGATAAAATTATGAAAAATAAATTTTTTATTGGGGTTTAAGTGAGAGAAGGTTGCGCGACACTGTTACACAATTGTTCTCCACTAGTTTCTATTGAAATCTGAATGAAAAAAACAATCAAAATTATCATCTTATCTTTATTGATTAATTATATTACATTCATATAACAAATATTACACATATTACATATCAACATATTTACAATATTACATTTCAATACATTTCCAACAGAAATAAGTTGTCTCTGAAGAGGACAAAATCTAGCCGCAGGCGCTGGAAGGAGGTCAGGCCAATGGTGTCATCAGGGAACTCCTGCTTGTAGAGGTTGTAGGCCTCCTGGATGGTCATCACTTGGTAGCACCACTGCTCTGTCACCTTCTCACCATCCTGGATCACGGTGATGTAGTCCTTGCGACCAGGGGCTGTCCAGCTGATGTCTTGACGAAGGTAGAAGTCTATGGGGCGCCGTTTGTAAAATAGGGTGTGTTGTTTTATACCGTACAGTTTTTGCACATTTAGCGTCAAAAACCGGGAAAAAAGATTGTTGCCATTTTAAACCGTCTCTTTTTCACACATTTACACACAAATATGTGTAAATTGGTGTAGAAAAGGTGATATCGTTTTTTGTCGTATAACTTTTTGTAGAAGGAAAAAGAGGACATTACATACTAAATCTAAACATTAAATATAAATCAAATTGCTAAAAATAAATCTAAATTATATATATATCTATAATTAAATATATAATTAAATCTAAATCCTAAATTATATATATAAGATTTAGGTTTAGATTTAACCTGTTCGCCAGTAGATGGCACTGTCAGCTTAGCTAACATTGCTGTTCTGTGGGTCGTACATGACTTAAGCGTGAAGACAGCTCAAGCGAGTAGTCAACAGCGCAGCTAGCGAGAAATGGCGACAGGTATAAGCCAAGATTTGCCAAAATAAAAGGCTACAGTTTGCATACTGTCTTACTCGCTAGTGAGCTGGTTGGCTATCTCGCTAGCAAACTAAAGTGAAGTCAAACTGTATAATGTTATAGCTAGCGCGCCAATATATTTGGCTACATGGCCAACTGGCTAGCGAGCTAAAAAGGCTTCAGTTCGCTTACAATGGAATACTTGCGAGCAAGGTATTTGTCTGTCTAGTTATCAAGATGAAGTGACATCGAAATCTATAATGTTATTGCTTGCATGCCAATGTATTTAACATCCCAACTTTCCTCATTTCAGGAGGGCATTCACAGTAACTGTCACTGGGAATCATTATCATCTCTTCAATGATGAAAATCTGTAGTGCTCAGCTTTATTCACATTGGATATCAGGAGCAATGTGAACTATGGACGTATTTTCTTTTTGGGGGACATTTTTTCCCTCTTGGTCCTAGAAATTGTGATGTGTAAACAGTTCAGAAAAAAATTGCAGCCTGCGAAAAGGACACCATAAGCACTTGTCAAACGCAAAAAGGCTGTAACCGGTTATTATCATTATATACAGTTCGATATCACTTTAGCTAGTTAGCCAACTAGCGAGTATGACAGTGCACGCAAACTGTAGCCTTATTTTGTTGGCGTAATTATTTCTGAGAGTACTTCGGTCATTGAAAGTGAACTGTAGCCTTTTTAGCTTGCTAGCCAGTTGGCTATGTAGCCAAATACATTGGCGCACTAGCTATAACATTATACAGTTTGATATCACTTTAGTTTGCCAGCTAGATAGCCTACCAGCTCCCTAGAGAGTAAGACAGTATGCAAACTGTAGCCTTATTTTGTCTGCATAATCAAGACGCAAATTGACATGATTATGGGACAAAAGTGAAGTGGGGGGACCAGAATTCCAGAGTAGTGGCGCATTAACAGTACGGAAAAAAAATATCGCTGCCTGTACACCTATGGAAACAGCCATCTGTATGGCTTTTGCCAAATCTTGGCTTATACCCATCGCCATTTCTCGCTAGTGAACTGTTGACTACTCACTTGAGCTGTTTTCACGCTTAAATCATGTACGACCCACAGAATAGCAATGTTAAGCTGACAGTGCCATCTACTGGCAAACAGGTTAAATCTAAACCTTAAATCTTAAATCTAAATCCTAAATTATATATATATATATATATATATATATATATAAATTATTTATTTAATTATATATATATAATTTAGATTGATATTTAGCAATTTGATTTATATTTAACGTTTAGATTTAGTATTTAATGTCCTCTTTTTCCTTCTACAAAAGTTATACTACAAAAAACGATATCACCTTTTCTACACCAATTTTTATATTATTTGTGCGTAAATGTGTGAAAAAGAGACGGTTTAAAATGGCAACAATCTTTTTTCCCGGTTTTTGACGCTAAATGCGCAGAAACTGTACGGTATAAAACAACACACCCTATTTTACAAACGGCGCCCCATAGAAGTCTGTGACTCTGGAATGGACCTCATCTGGAACTCTGTTGTGTGCTGATTTAGGTGGAGTAGGCGGCACAGGGTCACTTACAGGCACTGGATTCTGCTTGACGATCTCCTTGATGACTGCTTGGCGCTTTCTTTGGGACTTTGGAAGATGACTGGAGATTCTACAGACTGCACGGGTCTGGCTGGAAGTGTTGCTGTAGACAGGAGTACCCAGGCGACGCTGCTCAGCAAGCTGTGCTTCCCTCTTGGCTGCTCTGTGTTTGGCTACATGTTCTCTGGTCTTGGCACAGACAGCTTCAGGATCTCTGGCTTTGGCTGCTCTGTTTCAGTCTGAGACAACAGCTTTCCAGGCATCAGGGTTTTAAGCCTTCTTGCGTTCTCTGTAACGCCTTGTCCTCTCAGCTACACTGAGAACCATTCTGTAACTTGGAGATAACTTGTAGACAGTAGTAATGTGAAGCAATGTTGTTGTAGTACTTGTATTGAGAGCAATTGGAATGTGGCAACTGGTAGTCCAGGAGGGGTATTTAAGGGCCCCTGAGAGAATCAACCAGCCAATCATCTTCTCCCAAATGAATCAGGCCTTCCCAGTTGACCCAATTTCCAAAAAAATCACAGCTATCTAGTTCAAAGCTTTGAGGGGTGGCTTCTTCTTGTTTGTAAAATGAAATGTACCACCAGGTGTAAATCATCTTCTTAATACTTCCTCGTTTGCAGCTTGGTCTAAGTGTAATTAAACATAAGACACAAAATCTGCTTACCCTTTGAGGAGTGGCTTCATTAAAATTAATAAATTAATAAATAAATTCAAATAAATTTATTAAGATATTCATGCCTGTAACAATTACTAACGTAATATTTCAAAACAAATATAATTAAAGAATAATATTCTGCTTTAGTTATTTTAATTAGTCACAATGTAACCGCACCAAACTCAACGACGCCAAAAACGCGACACTGTTACAACTTTTCAAAAACTCATAATTTAAAAAAAAAAAAAAAAAAAAGTAATCATCCAACATTTTCCTTTATAGTGTAAAGCCCTTTTTCTAAGAATATGGATTTTTTTTCTCAAAGATAAATATTGAAAATTTAAAAAGATATAATTTTTTGCGCGACACTGTTACATGTACATCTTTTGGCGACCCTAAAAGTGACCTAAAATTGTAGTGTTTAGGCTATATATAAAGTAGTAGAAAATCAATAGAAATGACTCTGAGATTATTATATCATGGTGCTGGTGTATAAAAATTAATTGATATGAAAATCCTACATTTGAGCCATGCTGTAAAATCACAAAGCATTAACTTTGACCCCCTGTAAAATCTGAAATAATTAGGATATTCAAATAATTTTTTTTTTGTTTCAGGAGCTTTAAGATGTGTACTTTAATAAAAATAATCATATTGGCATTTATTTAATTTTTGGGTCATTCCATGTCAAATCAACCAAATTTTGGGAACTTCCCCAAAAAAAAAAAAAAATTTTTATTATATTCCCCACAGTGGAAGATTTATATATGTGGTGTGAAATGGTAAAATAATTCAGCTCAATTATTGCCAGTTCCTGAGATTTAGCTTCTTTTAGGGAGGGGGGGGTCAGTTTTAAGAAAATCGCCATAATTTTGGAGTAAGTTTGAGGGCCTGAGATATGCATTTGCAGAGCAAACAGACCCATAAGTTTCATTTTGTCATCAGAATAGTTGCCGAACTCTTGGCTTAAGATACTTTTCTTTACTCAGTGTGTTTAGTTTACCTGTACTGTTGTCTGGAAAAAGCAAAAAACACCAATCATACTAATTTTTTCCAAATTTAATGCATTTATTATTCTGTAACTAATCAAGATAGAGCCCTGAGACTTGGTATGCAAACTGTCGGTCAACTTTCTGAAGACCACAAAAAATATCAAAGTCACGATGGTTGTATTAAATGTTTTAATGACCTGGGATGTTGTCTTCAGAATGAAAAGTGCGTATTTTGGGTCATTAGAGTGGGTATCTAGATCTCAAAAGGGACACAAGTGATCAATGTCATATTTTTAGTGCTTGCAGGCATGGGTTTTGGGTCTAACATATTAAAAAACTGGAGATGCAAAACTCTTCCTTTAGACTGTACAGCATGCTAATCATATTAGGTGTCTAACTTAATTTTCGGGGCACCTTAGCTAAGGTGTAAGTGAAAAGGTGAATGTGACACATACACTTGTTCACCTCCGCAAAGGAGGTGTATGTTTTCACCAGCTTTGGTTGGTTTGTCTGTCTGTCTGTCTGTCTGTCCGTCTGCCTGTTAGCAGGATATCTCAAAAACGGTCGCATGGATTTTAACCAAACTTTGCTGGATGTTAGAATAGCACAAGCGGAACAAGTGCTTAAAGTGCCCCTTCCATACATATCCCGACATTTTGTGTTAATCCCCAATGCCCTGCCATCATATTCATACCATTATTTGTGGGAAAAGTGCCTTGGATCGCTCATTTGATGACCTTTTTAACATCACTGAAAGGCAGTCTGGGAAGACGGGCGAGTTCCCTCATGAATTTCCGGCGTTTAAATGAGCTTCGCGCTGATTGGATAGTTCAGCTACATTCGTGAATATTCAATATGTAAACAGTCCCAACGCCCTACTGGCCCAGAGCCTAGCTAGCTACAACCATAGACGGTGAAAGACAACAGATGTTACAGGTGGCATAGTAAGACCTCAGCGAAGCAATGGCTACACAAAGTTCACAAATATTGCCATATTCATATATATATGACCCCGAATCTGAAGAGGAGGCCGATGCAATGCAGGAAATGCCATCAACGCGTGAAACAATGGTCGTTTCATAGTGGTGATTTTACTAGCCTATGTAACAAATTAGACGAAATGTCTCGCAGCCCTCTCGATTGCAGAGCTGCCAACTCCAACGCATTCGGCTCAAGACTCACGCTTCTTAGTGGCATTCGCGTTCTTGTGCTGTAGTCGGCAATTATTCAATTAATGCGCATATAAGAGATTATCTTGCAGAATTACAGTCGTTGTGCATGAAAGTTAATCAGTTTCACGTGCATCACGGTTCATTTCCCCACTAGTGACATGGAAATCGATTATGACTGGAATTCTCACGCTTTTCTTTACTCAGGAATTGGAGGCAATGGAATGGCATAAAGACATTTCAAATTGTCTTATTCCATTCAAAAAATCTAAACAATCATGAAACGCATGCATTGCTTTCAATTCCCAAGTAAAAAAAGCGCAAGAGGTCCAGAGTCGTAATCGCTTTCCGTGTTACTATTGGTGAAATCCACCGCTACGCTAGTGAAACTGAAACTGCCATGCACAAGGACTTCAATTACGCAGAAGAATCTCATTAATATCTGGCGCTGATTGAACAATTGCTGACTTCGGTGAATATGTCTCGAAAATACATGAGACCTACGCCATATGCGTGAGAATGCGAAGAAAGCTGGCAGCCCTGCGATTAGGCTATTGATTTTTTAAACCATTCTAAAAGTGGCCTAACTCTCGGAATAGCCTTCCCGGATGGGCTTTCGTGTTAGTAGCCTATGCATCGAGCCCCAATGCATCATCCCAAACGCAACGAGACGGATGTCTCGTCATTTGCAATTGCCAATAGGTCACCTATATCCCTGCCTGTGATAACCCAGCTAAAGTCATTTTCTGGTGATGAGCAGTTTTGTTTTGTTTTTTTTTTAATACATAAAGTCATTCTACATCATGTAAGGAATATTCCCTGAAAGAATCTAACTGATATCTCTAATATTGACTGAGTGAGGTCATTTAAAAGTTTTGGCAGGCATGACATGTCCTCAAACTAGGCTGGTTAGCTTCACAAGACGTTAATCTACAAATGCAAACGCTTCATTTCTGAAATTTCCGTGGTGATACGATGCAATCCGTGGAGAAATCCGCACCTGGTTTAAATCCCAACTCTTCTGCCATACCTTCGACTGACCTTCTTTACGATGGTGCGCATTAGCGTCTCCATTCATTTCCAATGGTAGAAAAGAAGTTCCTTAACTGAATGACACCCAAACTATCAGGCGTTCATCCGCCGAAGGTAAAGTAAAAGCCGATTGAAAACATAATAGACCGGGCTTGTGGAAAGCAACTTCTGCGTAAACAAAGTGTAAATAAATTCATTAATTTTAATATGTATTTATTTCAAAACCCCAATATGTAACCTATCATTTACAGCAATAAACTCACATCTCATATTTTTGTTACTTTTTATCACAGGAACTACTTGACGGTCTTTATCTCAAAATTAGATCGGGCGAGTTTAGCCGTGTTTTCACGGGCGGGGTCACAAATATTAAATGCTTTTTTCAGTGTCAGAATATCACCCCGATCTCCAAAATAAGCGATATTTTGCTTGAAAGAAAAAAATACATTTAAATAGCCGTAATTATTTTTTTTCAAAGCTGCAGGGAGCCACTGTAGAAGGGCTGAAGAGCCGCACGCGCCTCTACAGCCGCAGGTTGCCGACCCCTGCTGAAGACTGTAGATGACAGTTGGCACGTTGCTTGGAATCTGTGTGTGGGCGGTTACACTCCAGAGTGGGCGAGAACTGGCGAGAATATGAATATTCAATTTGCGGTGTTTCGTAACACTGCAACACGTTTTTAACTGACGCAAATTCTCCGCCTATTTCCTTTTATTCGCAAAAACCAATACTTCAAGTGGTGTTGGAGTTCAAGAACCACGACATGTCACAAACTGATTATGGACCTACCATATTCAAATACTAACAGATAAGTCCATTTTATCGCGGAAGGGGCACTTTAAATTTGGGCATATCAAGGCCAAAGTACAGCTGAGATATAGGCCAAAGTTCAAATCCAGCTATGCTGGCAGAGATTTCAAGTCTTTCCAACGGGCTGTGCTTTTGGGTTTTGCTGCCACTTGGCGGTTTAATGCAACAATACCCTACATCAGCCAACGATAATCACCTAATATGATTGGCATGCTGTACAGTCTAAAGGAAGAGTTTTACATCTCCACTTTTTTAATATGTTAGACCCAAGACCCATGCCTTCAAGCACTAAAAATATGACATTGATCACTTATGTCCCTTTTGAGATATATAGCCACTATAATGACCCAAAATACGCACTTTTCATTCTGAAGCAAACTTCTAAGGTTATTAAAACATTTAATACAACCATTGTGACCTTGATATTTTTTGTGGTCTTCAGAAAGTTGACCGACAGTTTGCATACCAAGTCTCAGGGCTCTATCATAATTAGTTGCAGTATAATAAATGCATTAAATTTGGAAAAATTAGTATGATTGGTGTTTTTTGCTTTTTCCAGGCCACAGTACAGGTAAACTAAACACACTGTGGTGTGGATCGGGGCGTGACCCTGCAGCAACCCTCCCCACAAAGGCAACATCAGCAAAGACCAGCCACCAGATGGCCACTTCAGCACCAAGGACAGCACCCACAGAAGGCTAGCTGCAGGACCCTGGAGAGCCACAGGCTGAACAATTACCGACACTCTGCCTGCAGGGCAAACCAGCTGCAGGCAATAATTACTCACAGCTGTGGCCACTCCAGGGAGCAGCAGTAGGCCCTACAAAAGACAGCCTCTACTTCATTTCAAGGTGCTGTCTGGGAGAGCAAGGGCGTGTCTCCTGTTTAACCTAACCCTGTTTTCTTGTGTTTATCTTCCAGAGTCCGGTTGAGACGCAGGGAGAGTACAATCCCAGTCTGGTGAGGAACCTTGGCCTGGCATCTCCCGGACATCTTCCCCCGCACCAAGAATCTTTTGTTTGTAATGCATTCCCCATTGGTAGGGAACAATTGAAGTTGCCTGACCTCTTCCCATAGGGCTTATTTTTGAATAAAAGGCCAATTAAGGCTATTTTTTGCCACTATTTTCCCCTCTGTGTGTTCTCTGTGCCATCCATCGGTACCGCCCAAACCCGGGCGATACCACAACACTGAGTAATGGAAAGAATCTTAAGCTAAGAGTTCAGCAACTATTCTGATGACAAAATGAAACTTATGGGTCTGTTTTCTCTGCAAATGCATATCTCAGGCCCTAAAACTTACTCCAAAATTATGGCGATTTTCTTAAAACTGACCCCCCCTAAAAGAAGCTAAATCTCAGGGACTGGCTATAATTGAGCTTAATTATTTTACCATTTCACACCAGATATATAAATCTTCCACTGTGGGGAATATAATAAAATTTTTTTTTTTTTTTTTTTTTTTGGTGGGGAAGTTCCTAAAATTTGGTTGATTTGACATGGAATGACCCAGCCATTAGCTGACTTATGGCGTGGGACCCATCATAGTGGTGTTAATGACATTATTTCACGTCCGCAAAACTAACTGGCAAGAAAAATCAACTTTGTTGGCTATATATAGCAAGTAATAATGAAATCGAAATCACAAGAAAATTATTATTGCAAGCAGCGAAATGAAAACCACACCTACACGTAGCTCTGAGGGGCTAAGTTCTGTAATGTGAGCCCCTCAGAGCTTACCTAGACTGATAACGTCGTATGGCACTAACATTCCCCCTTTGGCTTGATATTTGTTTGCGTAGAGTTTAACATCTACTTAAAGTCGTATAAAACAATAACACCTTGAAACAACAAAAGATGAAATAATTATTTGACAATTAGTGGGCCAGCTTAAATAACTTAATATCAACCAGTACTATATTTCTCAGATCAGATCGCTTTTTCCTTTTAGCTTGCGTCGGTGTGAGATCCTTTCGTTTGTAGGCACAGAGCGAAGCCAACATTATTTGGGTCAACGAAGTCGGGCCAGCCCTGACAAAATGAGTACTGCAGACTCTATTGTGATCATTCGGGACAAAGTTCTTCCGATTTATAGCTTGAATGCATGCCTGTCGTTCTCTCTTGCCACAGGGAACACGAAAAAACCTTACGCCCCCGTCTTTATGATACCGGTGTATGCACCCCTCTATGCAACAAATAGCCACTATGGGTGCATCTCAAAGCATAGGCTGCATCCTTTGAAGGCTGCATTTTTAGGGGTCATCACTTACTTCTATCCGCTATACTGACATTTAGGGTAACGGACAAGGTTAAATTTAGGGTTAGGTTTTGGGTTAAGGGTTAGAGTTAAGGTTAAGGTTAGAAACCAGTGACAACTCACTGAATCCAAAGCCGTTTAACGGAGATGAAATGACGTTACGTCAGCTCGGCAGATGGAATTACATGATGACCCCTAAAAATGCAGCCTTCAAAGGATGCAGCCTATGCTTTGAGATGCACCCAATATTTCCTTTTGCCCCACACCAGCTATATTGGGCATGCGCGCTCGGACTTCCAGCCTTAAACCGAACTCAGAAAACTACTGTGTTCTCTCAGAAAACTATTGCATTATCTCGCAAAAGTATTGCGTTATCTCGCAAAATTATTGCGAGATATTGAATTATCTCACAAAAGTATCACAAGATCTTGCAAAAATTGACCCGATTTTTTTTTTCTTCTTTAATTTTTTTTTTCTCTCAATGTCCCCTTAGGGGCTCCGTACTTTTGCTCGTTGTCTACTTTGCTTTTTCCCAGCAGCACAATGTGAGTAGTGTAGAGCACATTAAAGGTGCACATGAGAAAATTCCCTAGATGATCCATTGTACTGGTATTTTTTGATTTTGGTGGTTTGCAGTGTTGCGTTGGTGGTGGATAAAACTTGAAGTCCACAGATTTTGAATTTGTCCATAATGCTAGAATACAAATATATCCAGTAAAATTTGAAAATAATTTTGGTCAATTGTGTGACCATATTGTGTTTTGACTATACCTCACATACTATTTAAGAGCTAGGGCTTCTCTTTATCATCTTTAGTATCAACCACACGCCCTCAAACACACACACACACACACAGTGAAAACCAGTGGATGGGAAGGAATATTTGCAGTGCATTTTATATATACATATATAAAATGTGTGTGTATAATATATATACACAGTGCTGTGAAATAGTATTTGCCCCTTCCTGATTTCTTATTTTTTCCTGATTTCTTACTTATATGATTTCTTATTTTGCGTAATTGTCACACTTAAAGGGGACCTATTATGCTACATTTCCAAGTTTTCCAAAGTCCAAAAAAGGGTCCTTATTTAACTCATACTGCCATCCTCAAAAAACCCCATTTGTAGTCCATTGCAGTCTCTGCCTGAAATGCCTTGTTTGGGTGGCTCTTCTGCTATGGCCCCCCGTCCACATGTGTCCACTTTCTTCTGATTGGCCAGCTCTGTGGAGGGCGGAGCTGGGCGGGACTCGGCAGAACGCAGTTTTCCGGGTCTGCCTCCCTAGTGTGAAGTGAGACGTTTCTGCCATCTGAGCTAAGGAATTCCACAATCTAACGCTGTACATGTGTATAGATCTAATGAAATGAACTTGTTCTAATAAACGATAAAAACGGAGGACGCAGTGCGAAAGTCTGGCAGCTCAAGCTTGAATTTGCTATCTACCTACAGCTTCTATGGTGAGTACACCGGTATTTCCACTCTATAACTAAGATTCAGGGAAAGCTAGAATCCACCCCATACAGACACATTTGTAGAACGGGTCGACATACCCAGGTGTAGACCGGAGACCGTAGAAATCCGGTGGGTCTGAGTTTAGAGGGAAACATGGACAGTGAGGAGGAGCAAAAAGTGGACCAACAGCTTATGGACTGCATAGGTGTGTATTATAAGGACCTGCTGGTTTGTGTGCATAACTGTGGTGTGTCGTTAGCGTGGAGTAACAAACTGCTTCTGCGCTGGTATATGACGGAGGGGCGAAAGCTCCAGGCTAAACGGTCTTTTCAGAAATTGCCCATGGTAATGGTTTACTTATTGTGTCGGAATGACCAGCGTTTGCTCGCGGAAAATGTGCGCATTAAGTCGCTTTCACACCGGACGCGAAACTAATTTTTTGCGCAACAGATTACAATCAAAGTCAATGCATTGACTTTGCATGTAATCTGTCAAGCGAAAAATTCGTTTCGCGTCCGGTGTGAAAACGGCTTAACGCGGCTATAACGCGTGTATTCGCGTCTTTGCATTAACTTTGAATGAAATCTGTCGCGTGAAAAATTTGTTTCGCGTCCGGTGTGAAAGCGGCTTAACGCGCCCATAACGTGTGTATTTGCGTCTTTGCATTGACTTTGAGCGTAGTTTGTTGCGCGAAAAATTTGTTTCGCGTCCGGTGTGAAAGCAGCTTTATGGATAGTACGCGACAGCTAGAGAGAGCTCCGATTATGTTATGAACATAATACAGGTTTTACAAACCGTAAATTCCGTTTGCGTGGACAGTTGCTCATGTGGAGCTAGCGAATAGATAACTTTTACAGGAAAGAATTTACTATTCAATCTCCGCCTTTTTTGGATTTTTATTTGCCAGAACAATTTCTAAAGGGGGATGAAATTACGCCACGGCAGAATAGAGAAATTGTTTGTTATACCTGACACGTTAGAGCTTGTGCGTTTCGCATTGCTTTCACCGCGCCGCGGTAGCATCAGAGAGCTAGCCCAGATACTGGTGAAGTATTTGGCTGATCCCGGTCTCGGATAAGTGAAGCAATCACAGGCAGCCGTAAACAAACCCAAACACGTGTCCCAAGCTCTGCAAAACCTACGTCTGGTCTAACTGCAGCCTTTTCAGCCCAACTTGATGGTGTCACAGTGGCTTGTATGCATGTTGTGTCTCTTCGTATTAGTCTCTCTTCTGCTACACAACCTCCATGTACTTTTTATTTATTTATTTATTTATTTTGTTTATAGCTGTTCGTTTGAAACAATTTTAAACTCAACTGCCTTACAAAGGCCGATTTTAGCTCAGCTGGGTTACAAGGGCTTCTTAACACTTTTAATACTTTTGCATACCTGAAAGAGTCTGTGCCAGTAGTGTGCAATAGCTCTATCTGCCGGCTATTTGCCCTCGTTGGAGTGTCTTTCGGCCTTCCCGGACCTCAAGGGATCTTTCTCCTAGTTGATTTGTAGCCTGAAGAATTTTCTTCGGCGTAATTCCTGGTGAGGTGCCGGAAGCTCGTCGGGCTTGCTGTTTCATTCACCCTGCTCCCAGTTCGTGTGCTGCTGGGTTGTCGTTGGATCAGCTGGCTGAGTGTGCTATCTTTTAAATTTCCTTGGCACTGTGCTCTTGCCCCAGTCCCGCTTTGAGAGAGCCATTTTTCCCCCGGTTCGCTGCTCTGCAGCTGTCGAGACGGAGCTGCTTCTGGGGAGGTTACGACTGTCCCGTTGAGGGAGTTGTGTAGTTGGAGTGGAAGGCAAGCATTGGGTCAATTTTGCCTGTCTCCCCGCAACTGGAGCGCTTCCCTGGTCGGCTAACTGGGTGCGCTGCCTTTCGGCGTCCTTGTACTTGTTCTCAGACAGTTTTCCGCCTGCTGCTAAAGGATTCGTAGCCGGGCTCTCAGCGGACTGGTAAAGTACCGTGAAGAAGTCCGGTAATGTACTGTGAACTCTTTTGACTTAATTAAAATGGCGAAAGTCATTTTTATTATCGTCTTTTTTCTTGGTGTTATGATCAAGCCACATGTTATTAATGTAACTGGGTTATCTTCGCATGCATTTCTTGAACATTATAATCATGGCACTAACGTCAATTACTTGGTACTCGGCAGCCGTGTTATGATTCTGCCTTGCTTGACCATGTTCTGCCCATGATTCTGCTTTGTCTGACCATGTTTTGATTATGATTCTGATTCCATACCATGTTTTGTTCTTGCTTTGTCTGTATGTCTGCCATATTCCATTCCCTCAGTTAGATTCCGGTTCTTGTTTTGTTTCTTGCCATGCATTGCACTTTGTCTCCCCTGTCTGGTCTCATGTCATGTGACTGCTCATTGCCCCAGTATTACGTGCCACACTTTCGGGTGATTTCATGGTTTCTGGGATTTCAATTATTCCTTCTAATCTCGTTTGCTTCCTTCGCCTTGCTGTTCTATCATTACTAACAGTACTAACAGTTTGTTATTTTAGTTAAAGATATTAACCAAGACTAACATTGTTTATAGTACTAACTTACTAACGAGCACTAGGGATTGTATAGCTACACTTTACTAATTGACTAACGAGCTCTCAGCATTCGCCCTATTCTAGTCTCCGCCCCTTGTCTTTACTCAATCTACTTTGCTGCGCTTCAGCGGATCCTCCGCACCTGTGAGACTCTGTTCTGCCTCTCATTATCTGTGCACGTTAGAACTCCCTAACCGGAGCCGTATGTTTGTCAATAGGCTGTCTGTGTGATTCCCGTCCGTGTCTTAGCTTCCGCCAATTTCCGTGGTTAGGGTTTCCCTCATGTGATTCCCCCATTGTAATTAGTCTGATCCAGCTCAGCTGTTCCCTATCATAGCATGTGACTTCCCCTAAGCGTATTTAAGCAGTCTTTTCACAACCAGCCTCTGTCAGAACGTTTCCCTTGGTTTGCCTGTGCTTAGATCGTTTATGCCTTGTACTCTTTGTGATTCTTTTCTGACTGGACCATCCCCGTTTGTGATTTTGGCTCTGATTTGGATTTGTTTGCATCTGTGTACCGAACCTTTTTTGCCCGACCACGAGTTTTGTGTTTGCTGCCCTGTTTACAACTTGGATTACGTCCCTGGGATTCTGATTTTTGGATTGTGGACTTTGTTCTGTTGCTTCCTGCTCTGCGGGGGTTCACCCCCATTCCTAATAAAACACAAGTTTTTTTGGATTGCTTGGTTCTCGCGTCTGGTTCCTGAGCGTAACCTCACAAGCCGTCACTATACTACTTCGCTACATGATGGTATGAAAAGCACTATTCCGTATACGTTACTAATTCTTGATTCACTTCTCTCAAACTGCTCGCATGGTTCCAACTCTGCGCGTAAAAATAATCATACCAAAGTAACAATCAAGAGTTGCCTATCTAGGATACTGATTCTGTTATTATTGCTGATGTCTGGCAATGTGAGTAGCAACCCTGGCCCTGAGCCGCTTGCGGTTAATAATCTGCACCACTTTTCAACTCCTGAAGAATTTAGCAATAGACATGGACTTGGTTTTCTGCATTTTAATGCAAGGAGTCTTGTACCTAAAGTTGATATATTTAAAGCATGGATCATGATTGCTAAACCGGATATTGTTGTTGTTTCCGAAACGTGGTTAAAACCTGCGGTCCCTGATAATGTATTTATATCGCTGGCTACAACGTGTTTAGAACCGATCGCAAAGGCAGGGCTGGTGGAATTGCAGTGTACATCTCTGAGCGTTTACTGGGAACTGTTCTCCACTCTATCTCAATTCCCAGGCAGTTTGAATTTTTAGCTGTTCAGGTATTATTGGCCAACGCCCCTATTACGGTGATCGGCTGCTATAGACCTCCCTCAGCCTCGACTGAATCCATAACCAGCTTGACGGAGGTAATGTCTAATTTCACTTCTCATGAGTTAATATTACTGGGTGATTTGAACTTAGACTGGCTCAGCGATAAATCTGCATCATTAAAGCAGGTATGTGACTCCATGAACCTTACCCAGCTTATTGACAGCCCCACCAGAATCATCTCTGCTAAACCTGGTAATGATTCTCTCATTGATATTATTCGAACCAATGCAGCACACAAGTATGTATCAGTTGGCGTGTTTCCTAATGATATCAGTGATCATTGCGCCATTGCTTGTGTTAGGAGCACAAAGCTGCCCAAATCCAAGGGCCTATTTGTTACTAGGCGCTGTTTTAAACACTTCTCGGAGCAGGCCTTTATCCATGACCTTGCTCAAGTGAAGTGGCAGCGAATTTCTTTAATTCCCATCATTGATGAAGCAGTCGCTCTTTTTCCAACTTCAATTTCTTTCAGTTGTTAACAAACATGCCCCTCTTAAAAAGTACAGGATTAAAAACAGGAACAACCCATGGTTTACTCGGGAAGTGGCACATTTGATCCATGCTCGCAATAAGCAATGGGCCTTAACGAGAGAGACAAAGACCACTCGTAATTGGCGATTTTTCGTTCATTTAGAAATAAATGCACAACTCTAATCAGGAAATCCAAAACTGATTTTTATTTGTCATTAACTACTGACTGCTACAACAATCACTCCAAATTCTGGAAAACTATTAAAGGACTTCAGAACAAGAAGGCTGCCGGTCTCCCTCACAAGTTAAAAAATGATGACACTTTTATTTTTGATAAAAAAGCTATGTCAGATTTATTTAATGTTCATTTCAGTAAGGCTGGTCATATCTTTGATGACTTAAATCAGAATACTTACCAAAGGGCTAATCATACTGACTGTTGCATAACAGCTCTCACAACTGAATCAACCTCTTTTGTTGATTCTACTTTTAGTTTTACACCCATCCTGGTCTCTGATGTCTTTCATGCCTTACAAACACTTGACCCCAAAAAAGCCGCTGGACCTGGTGGCCTTGAACCATTTTTCTTGAAAGTGGCAGCCCCAATTATAGCTCGCCCAGTGGCCGACATCTTTAATCTTTCCATTGCCTCGCAAAACTTCCCTGTCTTATGGAAACAAGCTTATGTTATGCCTTTACTGAAAGCTGGTGATCCCACAGACCTGAATAATTATAGACTATCTCTAATCTCTCAACCTTGGCAAAAATATTGGAATCTATACTGTCTGATCAGCTCAAATTATTCCTGGATTCTAATAATGTACTTAATCCATTACAATCAGGTTGCAGATCTAAGCATAGCACTGTCTCAGTCACTCTGAAAGTTCTTGATGATATAAAAGCTACCATTGAAAATAAAATGTTCACTGTTGCTCTGTTCATCGATATGTCCAAAGCATTTGACACTGTGGATCATCAAATTTTAATTAATAACCTGCAAAAGGTTGGTGTTGGATATGATGAGGTTGGTTGGTTTCAAAGTTACTTAACAGATTGAGTCCAGATGGTTAGATTTAGCAATATTGTGTCTGATCCAGTCACCTTGGTTAAGGGGGTGCCACAAGGTTCCATCTTGGGGCCATTAATCTTTCTCCTATATACAAATAATCTCTGCAACCAGTCAAGATATTCTTTATATCATATGTATGCAGATGATACAGTCTTATATTCTTCTGCTCCCACTCTGGAGGCAGCACTTTCTAACCTTCAGGTTGATTTTATTTCTTTACAGAGCGCACTTAGTGACGCCAGACTTCTTCTGAATGCAAATAAAACCAAAGCCATGCTGTTTGTGAGTAGTTGTCCCGCGGTCTCCTCATCTCCAATCAGATCTATTGACGGTGTCCCTATTGAGTTTGTTGATAAGTATAAATATCTCGGCATATGGCTGGACAAAGATCTCAATTTTAAACATCATATTGCAAATCTGTGAAAAAAGCTCAAGTTCACGCTAAGCTTTCTATACAGATTAAAAACCTGTTTCTCAACTTCCTCACGTAAACGTTTGGTAACTGCCCTTTTTCTTTCTCAGCTAGATTATGGAGACACTGTTTATAGATTTGCTTGCCCCACTGTCTTGGCCAAACTTGACCCTCTTTATCATGCTGCATTGAGATACATCACTAACTCTGCATTCAGGACACATCACTGCATCTTGTATAAACTTACTCGGTGGTCCTCGCTTGTTCTGCGCAGGATGCAGCATTGGTCTATTTTAACATAAAGGGCTATTCTTGGGAAATTGCCTCCTTACATATGTTCCAAATTTATGCCTGTAAGTAACCCCTATAACCTCAGATCCAGCAGTTTGCTTCAGTTCAAAGTGCCATCTGTACGAACTGAAACTGGAAAAAAGAGTCTGTCTTACTTTGGTCCGTGGGCTTGGAATGACCTGCAAAAACAGCTTAAACTAGATTCCCTTATTTCTTTATCGTCTTTTAAACAAAAAATCTCAGTAGTCATTACCACAAGCTGCACCTGCCATGACTAAACAAATGATCTCTCTCTCTTTTCTACTCTTTGCACTATAGCTGCTATTTAGATTTTATTGGTTTTAAGATTAGACTTTAGATTTTGGGTCTAAACTTTTGGCCTTGGCATATTATGTTTTTAGATCTGAGTAAAAATGTCTTAATTATGTATTAACAGATTTTAGCTGATCGTATACATGCGCTTCCAGTTGGGTTCTGTAGTATTATATTTCAATTGAATACTCACTATTTTTTATTGTTCGTGGTTGGTAGTCTGATTATTTTGTATTGTTTGTAATATATATATAGTGTTGTTTTGTCTGAATATGCAAACTGCTGTGTGCTGCCTACTTGGCCAGGTCACAATTGTAAAAGAGATTTAATCTCAATTGTCTATCTGGTTAAATAAAGGTCATGAATGAATGAATGAACTTTGCAGACACACAACACCTCTCTGGTTAGCTTCAACAGTAGTGGCTACAATCAGGCAATGTTATGATGAAACATTGATGCTTACTGAAGTAACACAAGCATACCAATCAGAATTACTGCATATAAGTTAACCAGGAGCATTTTTAAGTAGCACAGCACACAAACTAACATGCAGTAGCTGGTAACCAAACGGTCATAACAACCACAGAAACAAACCCTTCCAATACAGGTTTTACAGACAGCAAGTTCTGTCACCGTGGACAGTTGTACCAAGCATCTAAATTACAAACAAGTATAAAAAGTTAGCTTCAAGTAAGGTTTATGTTCACACACCTTCTGTTGAATGTCCCCTGATATTACTCATACATATTTCGGACACAAACATTAGCAACAGTAACTTGGCTACGTTAGCCGCACTGCTACAGCCACAATCAACAGGCCATCACGTTAGGTAGGCTTATGCCGTAAAAGCAACTTTCAGCTTCCGCATCTGTGAGTCACGGACAGTCGCAACTGATACAGGCTTTATCCTCAGATATTTTACAAAGCCTGCATTTGAGGCCAGTTGTTAGTGCTATCGTTAGCGGTCCTGCTAGCCACCTGTAACACGTTAGCTTCACTTCCATTATTTGCCGTTATATCGTTACTTACAGCTTGTGGCTCCGAGTGCTTGATCGATGCAACTGCTTCAGGTTTGAGAAGCAGCTGAAATGCTTATCCTGAATCGAATTATCCTTTATTGACAAAGCTGTCTTTGGTGAAATACTGAGCACAAACAGCTAACGTTCCCTTTGGCCGTGACTGTTTGCTGCCAGCAAACAAAAAAGCTATCCACTGATTTCTGGTGGCATCGTCTTTTGAAAGAGAAATAGGTGCTTTTTTTGCGTCCAAAAATAAACGGACATGCTGCTTTGGGAGAGATACAGACAAAACTGCACCTCAAATGATCTGCAGTTCTTCTTTTGTATTTCCAAAAGTGTAGACGCTACTAAGGCATAGTATGATCTGCGGTTGTTTGTGCCTGCTAGAATGGTTTCCAGTGTGGGTAGGTCCAGCGCCGTGATTGGCTCTGGCTAGGTCTGTATTAATTGAACGACACAACCTGGCGTCAGGTTTTGCCCAGATCTCGTGAAGATCTCGGGACGAGCTGTTCAGAGAGGAAATCATGTTCACGAAATCGCGTTCTTGGATTACGGCAAAACCCCTGTATCTTATTTTTAGAGACTTTTCAGAGTTTGAGTACGGACATCCAACATTATAACATTACTTATATGTATTAAAAGAAGGATCAGCACAATAGGTCCCCTTTAAATGCTTCAGATTGTCAAACAAATTTTAATATTAGACAAAGATAATTCAAGTAAATGCAAAATGCAGTTTTTAAATGACAATTTAATTTATTGAGGGAAAAATTTATCCAAACCTACCTGGCCCTGTGTGAAAAAGCAATTGCCCCCTTAACCTATTAACTGCTTACAGCGACAACAACTGCAATCAAGCGTTTGCGATAACTGGCAATGAGTCTTTCACATCGCTGTGGAGGAGTTTTGACCCACTCTTCTTTGCAGAATTGTTTTAATTCAGCCACATTGGAGGGTTTTCGAGCATGAACGGCCTGTTTAAGGTCATGCCACAGCTTCTCAATCAGATTTAAGTCCGGACTTTGACAAGGCCACTCCAAAACCTTCATTTAGTTTTTTTTTTTTTTTAAGCCATTCAGAGGTGGACTTGCTGGTGTGTTTCGGATCGTCCTGCTGCATAACCTAAGTGCGCCTGAGATCAAGGTCACAAACTGATGGTCGGACATTCTCCTTCAGGATTTTCTGGTAGAGAACAGAATTCATGGTTCCATCAATTACATCAAGTCGTCCAGGTCCTGAAGCAGCAATGCAGCCCCAGACCATCACACTATCACCACCATGTTTGACTGTTTTATGAAATGCTGTGTTAGTTTTACACCAGATGTAAAGGGACGCACAACTTCCAAATACCTTTCAACTTTTGTCTCGTCAGTCCACAGAATATTTTCCCAAATGTCCTGGGGATCATCAAGATGTTTTTGGAAAATGCGAGACGAGCCTTTGTGTTCTTTTTGGTCAGCAGTGGTTTTCGCCTTGGAACTCTCCCATGGATGCCATTTTTTCCCAGTCTCTCTTTTATTTTTAAATCATGAACACTGACTTTAACTGAGGCGAGTGAGGCCTGCAGTTCTTCAGATGTTGTTCTGGGTTCTTTTGTGACCTCCTGGATGAGTCGTCGATGCGCTCTTTGAGTAATTTTGGTAAGCTGGCCACTCCTGGGAAGGTTCGCTACTGTTCGAAGTCTTCTCCATTTGTGGATAATGGCTCTCACCGTGGTTCATCGCGGCATGATGTGTTGTTTTTTGAGATCTATTAGCCCACTTGACTTTGTCACACAGGTTCTATTCAAGTGATTTCTTGATTCAACAGGTCTGGCAGTAATCAGGCCTGGGTGTCGCTGATGAAAATGAACTAAAAAAATGTGGTTAATCACAGTTAATTCATGATTTAACAAAGGGGGGCAATTACTTTTTCATATGGGGGCAGGTAGGTTTGGATAGCTTTTTTCCCGTAATGACTGAAATCATCATTTAAAAATTGCATTTTGTATTCACTTGGGTTATCTTTGTCTAATATTAAAATTTTTTTGATGATCTGAAACATTTAAGGGTACGGAAGCTTATTGCTGCCAATGAAAAAAAAAAAATTAGATTTTTTTTTTTTTTTTTTCCTTATTGCTGCCAACGGGGGGGAAAATAAAAAAAAAATTTTTTTTTCCACAGCTTATTGCTGCCAAAAAAAAAAAAAAAAAATTCCACAAAATATTCTCCTGACTTACTTAACATCCAAATTTGCAAACCCTCGCTTTGCACTGAATTCACTTCTTGAGCACCCACTGACTGGAAAACAAAAGATTCAGTTGCCATCTCCTGCCACAGCTGAAAGCCATCTCACTGGAACTGCATGTGCAGAGACCACGAGTAACCAGCTGGGATTAGTTTCAGTAAAATGGAAAACTTTTGTTTCTTCTGTAAAATAGAATACATGCTACCTTTATTTCTTTTCTCATTGCTTGCCACACACCCAACATATTGGACGGTTCATGGTCAAACATAATGAATAATGAGAATCAATCAACAGCACTCCTTTCTTATGGTAGAGAAGTACAGTACCATAAAATGGGGTAATAAGGGACGGCCGGGTAACAAGGGACAATTTTCTTGGAAAGTTTTCAAACGCAAATTCAAATTTTTTGTCGACACTCCCTGTCATGATACATTATTTTTTTGATACCTTGGTAGGTACTTGAAAATTGCAAGGTGAGTTGGATATGATTCTATTGTTCTTTTATGATTGACAGCAATAAACAGATTTGACACATACTTGGCCAGGATGCTTTGGGAGGAATCAAAAAAAATATCTCAAAAGTGTCTCTTATTACCCCATTTTACGGTATATTGCCAAATGTTCGTGGTGACTATTTGGTCTGGGCATCTTTTTCATTAAGGCTCGACCTCTTAATTCTGCTGAAGGAAAATCTTAATGCTGTATCAATCAATCACATACCAGATTATTTTATGCTTTGAGCTGTTTTTTTTTTTTACACCTGGCAGCAACATTCGTGATTGAAAATTTTTTTTTTTTTTTCACCTGGCAGCAACATTCATGGATGAAAAAAAAAAAATTTTTTTTTTTTTTTTTCACCTGGCAGCAACATTCATGGTTGAAAAAAAAAAAAAAAATTTTTTTTTTTTTTCACCTGGCAGCAACATTCATGGTTGAAAAAAAATTTTTTTTTTTTTTTCACCTGGCAGCAACATTCGTGATTGAAATTTTTTTTTTTTCACCTGGCAGCAACATTCATGGTTGAAAAAAAAAAAATTTTTTTTTTTTTCACCTGGCAGCAACATTCATGGTTGAAAATTTTTTTTTTTTTTTTTACACCTGGCAGCAACATTCGTGATTGATTTTTTTTTTTTTTTTTTCACCTGGCAGCAACATTCATGGATGAAAAAAAAAATTTTTTTTTTTACACCTGGCAGCAACATTCGTGATTGAAAAAAAAAAAAAAGGTTCACCAGGTGGCAAAATATGGTCGCACATTCGCATGCCACACTATCTGCAGGTACTTATCCTCATGTATGTTGGCATATTGGTACACATGTCACAGAGACATGACGTAATTAGTAATACAATGTCTTGAAGAAAAGTTTATGTTCAGAAAGGAATATTTTGATATTCACGTTGCCATTGAGTCATCTCTGTCTTTGTGCATATCTCAGTGATTATTGTTGTACATTGATTTTTGTACTTAGGAAAGGAGGAGTAAATCTAGAACCATGGTTTTCAATGCTGGGACCCAAGCAATGAACAATTTTCTTTAGGACTATCTGAGAGCAGCCTGATTTTGGTAATCAAGGGCTTTGTCATTAGGTGATCAGCGCATCTTGTGTGTTAGCTGAGTAAGAATAGAAATGCACACCTCATTCTGGCCCGAGGCATGCGATTTGAAACCACCAGTGTATTAATACACTGAATTGACGAAAGGATGGAGAAATCTGCTCATCCAGCATCTCATTCCAAAATTGTGGGCATTAAGAAGGAGTTGGTCCCCCATTTGCTGCTACGACAGACTCTTCTGGGAAGCCTTTCCCACTAGATGTTAAAGCATCGCTGGATATTTGTAACCATTCCATCCGCAAAAGTATTTAAGAGTTTGCATAGTGATTGCAGCAAACCACATATGCACCTCATTCTGAGCACTGCAGTAATGCTGTGACAAGACAAGGCCTTCCCCAAAAAGCTCAAAGCATAAAATAATCTGGTATGTGATTGATTGATACAGCATTAAGATTTTCCTTTAGCAGAATTAAGAGGTCGAGCCTTAATGAAAAAAGATGCCCAGACCAAATAGTCACCCACGAACATTTGGCAATATACCGTAAAATGGGGTAATAAGAGACACTTTTGAGATATTTTTTTTGATTCCTCCCAAAGCATCCTGGCCAAGTATGTGTCAAATCTGTTTATTGCTGTCAATCATAAAAGAACAATAGAATCATATCCAACTCACCTTGCAATTTTCAAGTACCTACCAAGGTATCATCAAAAATAATGTATCATGACAGGGAGTGTCGACAAAAAATTTGAATTTGCGTTTGAAAACTTTCCAAGAAAATTGTCCCTTGTTACCCGGCCGTCCTTATTACCCCATTTTATGGTACTGTACTTCTCTACCATAAGAAAGGAGTGCTATTGATTGATTCTCATTATTCATTATGTTTGACCATGAACCGTCCAATATGTTGGGTGTGTGGCAAGCAATGAGAAAAAAAAAAAGGTAGCATGTATTCTATTTTACAGAAGAAACAAAAGTTTTCCATTTTACTGAAACTAATCCCAGCTGGTTACTCGTGGTCTCTGCACATGCAGTTCCAGTGAGATGGCTTTCAGCTGTGGCAGGAGATGGCAACTGAATCTTTTGTTTTCCAGTCAGTGGGTGCTCAAGAAGTGAATTCAGTGCAAAGCGAGGGTTTGCAAATTTGGATGTTAAGTAAGTCAGGAGAATATTTTGTGGAATTTTTTTTTTTTTTTTTTTTTCCCCCGTTAGCAGCAATAAGCTGTGGAAAAAAAAAATATTTTTTTTTAATTTTCCCCCCCGTTGGCAGCAATATACGGAGCCCCTAAGGGGACATTCAGAGAAAAAAAAAATTAAAGAAGAAGAAAAAAAATCGGGTCAATTTTTGCGAGATCTCGCAATACTTTTGCGAGATAACGCAATAATTTTGCGAGATAACGCATTACTTTTGCGAGATAACGCAATAGTTTTGCGAGATAACGCAATATATATTATAAAATATCGAGATAGTTATGAAGACAGTATATCCGGGTCACCAGAGGAAGCGTTATTGCTAGCACAAACAGCTAATATGGAGCGGTTTATAGAGTTTTACTTCGAGCTTGGACTTAAATACAAAGAGATTCAGTCAGTGCTTGAATCGAGACATCGGTATCATATAAGCCTGAGGCACCTTAAAAGAATCCTACAAGAAAGGCAACTAGTCCGACGGAAGAACTACTCAAACTTGGGAGATCTCGTATACTTCATCTGTGAGCAGCTGCGGAATTCGGGACAGCTTCATGGATACCGGTGGATGTATGCTAAATGCAGATTGAATGGACTCCGCGTGAGAAAGGAGGATGTGCGCCATGTATTGAAAGAACTGAATCCAACAGGAGTGGCAGTGAGACGCTCAAGACGGCTCCGAAGGCGCAACTATTTTTCGAAGGGCCCGAACTTTATCTGGCATTTGGACTCTTACGACAAACTCAAGCCTTTCGGTATATGCATCAATGGGTGCATTGACGGCTTCTCCAGGAAAATGATCTGGCTGAATGCATGGACCACCAGCAGTGATCCCAAGCTAATTGGAGGTTACTATATTGAAGCTGTGCAGCGTTTGGGGGGCTGCCCAAGAGTGGTGAGGGGTGATTTTGGAACAGAAAACGGAAAAGTTAGAGACTTTCAGCGTGTTCTTCGCATTAACCCCCCAGATGAAACCCTTGATAGTTACCTGGAGGGGGCCAGCGCTGCAAATCAAAGAATAGAAAACTGGTGGGGATTCTTGCGCAAAGAATGTATGGAATTCTGGATTTCTTTGTTTTCGGACTTGAGAGACAATGGACTCTTTGATGCAGGATTTCTGGACAAAAAGTCTGCTTCAGTTCTGCTGCTTTGGGACTAATTCAAGTAAGTTGATTTCGCATTACGATATCCATGAAAGCACTTAACATTAAATGATATTTTAATATACAGGACTATCTATTATAAATGCCATAATGGTAGTATACCTCATAGTATACTCACAAATACTTAAAATTAAATAGCAACACCCGCATTCATTCAAGATTAATTTTGCTTGTTTATTTCATAACGATGATGTTGAGTTGCTTGTTACTCGTAAAACTAATCTTAACCAGTAAGTAAATAAGTATGGTGCAATAACGACACGGAGCAGGCAGTAGTACGTTCCAACTAGACACTTTACTATTCTCCCTGCACACGTCAATTACTCAATCATTCAATCACACTTGTAGCGAACGCAAGCAGAAGTGTAATACTGCCATATTCTGGTAGATGCATAGACCACAACATATGACATCAAGATCAATACAGCCAGATGTTGCTTCTACTCACCCCTGCCTCCCTATTTCAGCTGGCTGTGTCCCTTCAAACGGTAAATACTAGATGTTAAACAGCTTTGTTTGCTCACGGGGACTTTGTCAACAGTTACTACATTTATTTTATTAATATATATTAAATCTATTTTATTAACAGATCTTAGATTCGACTTTTAACATAGGAAGGTACATAAACAAACTGTACACCTCACACCGGCCCAGATACGCCTTTAATAGGCCTATAACTTTAATAGATTTTAATTATATGTGATAAAAATGAAACAAGCCAAATAAAATTATGTGTCCTTTATCTGTTCATTTATGTTTTATTCATGGATTGTTTGAGCTCAGTGCCAGATTGTGATTTCCTCTGATCATCTGTTACGAATGACGGCAGACATTGACGAATTGTTCACATTCTGATATGAACATCGTAACAATAAAACGGCAATATTCGCAGGGCCTCGCATCTAGAAGGAAATGTATACAAATAAAATATACCTGCTTCATTTTTACACGCAGACTGTCCCTCAGGTAGGCACTGTATCGACAAGATTGTTTCCACTCGAACTATTGTTGGTGGTGTACCGCTACAGAGCTTATGAGCATATATCTATATTAAGAGCCGTATATTTAGATAAAAATGTAATCTAATATCTGTTTATAAAATAAATTTATTAATACATGTAGTATCTGTTAATAAAGTCCCTGTGAGCAAACGAAATCGTTTTACATCCAGTGTTTATAATGTGAGGAGACACAACAAGCTGAAACAGGGAGGCAACATCAGGTTGTATTGATTTTCTCATAATTCTGAGATCAGAACCATGTTTATAGGTCTGGGTATTGTTCTTAGTCATATATAATGCTCAGTGTCACACACATTTTTAAAACCTTCCCCACTGTAAGCAGCTTCTGTCATAAGTCACAATGGTCGAGGTATACACACCCAGCAACACACTGCACCTGCTCTGAGTGAAGAAGAAACCCTACAGTTCATGTTCAGGTGTAAATATGCACATTAAAAATGGCCAGCCATTGTTTACTTTAACAAAAGATTTGAGCTCAGGGTCATAAGAGAGCAAATATAGATCTCTCATTCTGTAATGTAAACATGTGTAAGTGTAAAATCTGTTTCTGGCAACAATGTGTAAGTATCTTCTTGATAAATACTTCCATCTCTAATTGAGTTCAGGTTTGTTCCACTGTATGTTTGAAAGTTGAAGTTATTCTATTTCAGTGGTTTTCAACGTCGTTCCTGGGGACCCACTGTGTATGCTGATTTTTGTTCCAACCACAATTGTAATCGCAGGATTTCAACAAGCTGTTAATGTTTAATTAGGTGTTTTTCATATTTAGCATTGTTACTTGCTGTTTTTAGCCAAATGTTACATAGAAACATCCATACATGCTATGAAGAATAAAATATCCTTGAAGATTGTGGTTTTATTTCTATACTGCAAGAAATTTCAAGCATTCTAACATTTGAAACAGATCAAAGTAGACACTGAGGAACTCAGTAAACCCCAAATTAGGCTGCTCCACGCAACTGTTTCAAGTTCTTTCAAAAAACTTCAGGTGAATTTAATTAAATTAACATAACACAAAACTGGTTTGACTCTTTACCATTTGCTTGCCGAATAAATTTGTCATGATGTGCTAATTAGTTTTCACCAGTTAGGAGCCAAGTACATGTTTAATTTGATTGGTTACATTGTTTTCTCCCATTTTATGCTGTTATTTCCAATGCATAGCAATGTGGGTATGGCATTTTTTTTATTCTGGATGGCAAACATAGATATTTCTGTTATCTTGTGAATTAAGAGGGCAAATAACTGCTCTAAACATTAAATACACTTAAGACAAATGAACAGCTCGTTAAAATCCTGCGATTACAACTGTGGTTGGAACAAAAGCCAGCATACACAGTGGGTCCCCAGGAACAATGTTGAAGATCACTGTTCTATTTAATTAAAATATCAAATTATGAACACAGTGTTGTTTTCACAGGATGAGCTGGATGACACCTCGAGAGTTTGGGATGCACATACCATCAGACCATCCAGCAACCCAAATGTTCCCAGTGGACAGCCAAATGTGATGTACTCACTGCCAGAACTATACAGGACCAGGGACTTACTTTCCCCAGCAGACAGAAACCTTGTTGAGCAGTTCAAAAGCCAGTGTGTCTTCCGTCAACCCATTCCATGTGATACTGATGTTTATGAGCTGTGTAATTTTGTTATGGTTGAAAATCAGCTAAATCTTCCCAGGGACCCTTATCAAGCTATAGACCTTTATCTACAATTAAGAGAAAAAATTAATGCATGCCTATAAGTTGAACTCAGAAGAGTTTGAGTGAGGTTACTTCTTTAGTAACAAAGATAGACTTTGAGAAAAATTCCGGTCATTAGCTCCGCTGTGACGACAGTCACAGTCAGCGGAGCTTTTCTAATGCCGAGTCATCCGGGATCTGTCTGTCCATCTGTCTGTCCAGCGTCAACTTTTCACTTCAAATCTGAATTTCTCAAAAACTGTCCGATAACTTTTTTGTAATTTGGTGTGAGCCTTCCTTATGATGTTCTGATGATCCCCTGCGAAAATTGGAAAATTCTGCATCCTGGTTTTTGAGAAATTCAGCATTTTGGACTTAGAAAATCAGTGTTTGTGCTCATTTTTTCAGTCTTTCATTGATATCTGTAAAACTGATAACTTTTTGTCTAATTTGTTGTGAGCCTTTCTTATGATGTTCTGAATATCCCTTGCAAAAATGAGAAAATTCTACGCCCCGATTTTTGAGAAATTCAGCATTTTGGACTTTGAAAATCAGTGTTTCTACTCATTTTTTTCAATCTTTCATTAATGTGTCATATGCTTTAATATTGCAATAGTTTTCAAGGATTTCTGAAATTTATGACATGGACATTTCAGCCATTCTCAGCGGAGCTCTCTAGGCCAACAGGTCTCTTGTTTTTTGTGTTGTGTGTTTTTTTTTTTAATAAAAAAAAAAAAAAAAAAAAAAAACCATTGTGAAGAAATTTAATGCTAGAATAGAAACAATGTATCAATATTTACAGCTTGGATACAAAATGGCTTCCAAATTGAACTCTGTACACATTCTTCATTAACAAATTGACCTGAACATATCCTGTTTGCCAATCAATAACTAACAAATGAGTTAATACCTATTTGAATGACCCTGGGAAAACAAAGATTCAAGTTGTCACTTTTTACAACAAATACTAAAATGTAATTCACATGAAATAAGCAGCAAGAAAATGCTTTCAGGCAGTTATTGTATATTTTTAGGTTATGAGTATACGCTAGTTACCTGTCAAAACAAACAAACCTGGCTAAACATTTGAAAACACGTTAAACTGTTTTTAAGAAACTTTCAAATATTTCAAAAAATAAATTAATCCAGTGCAGTTAAGTATAACTTAAAAAGTTTTCACACTATCCATTTTAACAGAGTTTTTACAGTTTTCACAAAATGCAGTGTACATAAAATAAGCAACATAAAAATGTAAAACCATTATCCACCTTTTTGCCTCCGCCAAAGAGGTAATATAATGGCCGGCGTTCGTTTATGTTTGTCTGTGAACAAAATAACTCAAAGTTATGAACGGATTTGGATGAAATTTTAATGGCCCAAGGAAGAAGTGACTACATTTTGGAATGCGTACGTCAAGGGTCGCCAGGGTCAAAACATGTAATTTCAAAATGGCCTCATGAAGGCGTTGCCCTTCTGGCGGATGTATGTACTCTGAGTGCTTTCTAGTTGTTCAGATTATATCCATGGTTAGGTAATTACTAGAAAGAATATTATCCAACTCTGTGCGGAACTCTGGATAAGAGCTGTACGTGTAAGACAGTTCCAGGGTAGCTGCACAAGTGTGAGCAACAGGCCTCCTGTTGAGACCATACTCTGCATTGAAGTAGATTGTTATTTTATCAACACACATGGAAGAAGAGCCAGTACAGAAACGGAGAAATTGCTCCACCTTCTTTTGGTCAGCACTCCTGACATACCGCTGAATATGGTTGAATGTGCTCTGCTCTTGTTGAGAAAGAATTTCATTTGAGGTTTGAAGTAGCTGTGCAACTTTTTTGCCAGTAGCCCTTTTCATTTCATATACAGCTAGCACACTTCTTTTGTCTGACAGGTTCAGCTGTACACACGATAAAGCTTTGGAAAAACAGTCTATTATATATTTAGGCTCTTGCAGAATGGCTTTATGAGCCATTGTTTGAATGACAGACACCAAGTTGTCTTTAGGAGGAAGGCACTGAGAACCCATCCTTGCAAAAAAGATCTAACAAGTCCTCCTCATCACTTTCCTCAAGTTTACCCTCTAAAGCCCTTTCAACTGTTTCTCTTTCATTACAGGAGAGGTAGTTAAGGAAAGAAGACATCAGTACATTTACATCAACTGAGTCAATACCATGAATAGACGCCAATATGAAAGATTTTGAAAGCCTCACAGGCAGCACACCATGGTCTATAAAACCTTTGGCCCAGATCCTTCCAACTGCCTGCCATTCTTCCTCCGTGCAATCGGGCTTCAGTCTTGGTACCCTCTCCTCCTCGCCTTCACACTGCTCCAGGAACTTCTCCCAAAATGCAGAGTAAACATCTCTCGACACTCCAGAATCATCACTCGCATTTTCATTCAGGAATTCCATCCTCAAAGTGTACTTTGTGATGTCTGGATCCAAGAAGTACATAACCAGATCTTTTACAATGGTAACCCTATGAACACATATATAATGTACTTCTGGATTTGCAGAGCCTGTTTCCTCAGATGGAAATATTTCACTGTTGACTGGCTGGAAAGGATAAAAAAAAAAAGAAGTCAATTTGATTAGGGATACTTTAAATTTCTACATGAGTTAGTTTTGTTATTTCTTATTCTATGGACATTTCATAGCTGCCATCAATATGCCTACTTAATTTTTGTGTTGACAATTAATATTGTAAACACTTTAACTTTTGTTTGAAACCTTTGGTATTTTCTGTAACAATGTTTCTATGCTTTCTACCCATCTAAATGAGTTTGGCATATTGATGAGACAGGAATGACAAACAACGGCAATCATATCATATATATAGCTTATACTGCAGGAAAAGGAATCATAAATCACAGAGAACAAAAACGCACTGCTTAAGCCCAGCCCACTGGCATGAAGCGTCGCGTCAAAATCGAGCGCATTTAACGCCCACTGGGCGTCAGTAGCATCAATACTGACGGATGACATCAAGACCGAGAAGCAAGCCATGGGTGTCACTCTCAAAATATTAAAAAGAAGACAATGTTTAATTTTGAAAAGCCCTACCGATAAAGCTTATTTTCAGTGATGGCAACTGTGCACTTTTACGTTATATACCGGCATAATTCCCTAAATTTAGCCGTCTAGTAAATTAAGATTATGATTCACTTTATTTCGCTCAGCAGCGAATTAGCTAGCTAGATAACTTAGCAGTGTTAAGTTCTGACCAGTGCTCCTTTGAGTTTGGTACTGTCTAACTGAACATCGCTAATTACTTAAATGTCCGCAAAATAGCGGATTTCCTTTCAAAAACTGCGACTTGGTTAAAAAGCAGGTATATCGGTTTCGACAACTGCATGTGAGGTTTCGCATGTGTGCCACCAACCATGGCAAGGCGAAATAGTTAATTAACCTAAAAAGACAAATGCGTTACTACCGAGTTGCGTTCAAGAAAATCAACTATAATATCGAGGGCTGACTGCAATAAACAGTTATGTCAGATGTTTTACATTGGACTTAACTGTTTCAGAGGATGGACATTCAGGGGTCAGAAAGTAAAAAGTCTGGCCATGTTTTACCTCCAGCCATAAGCTAAGGAAGCTGATTTTTCCTAATTAGTTCAACCTCTGGGCTGAAGAGTTGCTGCAATTCTAAGATCCAGGCAGTTGCAGCAAAATACTGGGATGGACTTTTTACTTTCTGGGGCTGGATTGTCCACCTCTGAACTGTTTATTGCAGTCAGCCCTCCATATGATGGTGGGAATAGCGATTTCATTCATTGTTTACAAAATTCAAGACCCGCGTTATTCAACGTGTTGGCGTCAGGCGCCCGCCAGCCAAATGACCAATCAATGTAAACTACAGAGACACGCAAAGCACATGGTTGATGACGATACCACATAGGTTCCTCATGTAAAGTCTGTTAGTCCATTTGCAATAATGACAGTGTGAAACCCAAACAGACCTAAACAAATGTATACAATGTAACAAAAACACGGACCTTGGTCTGGACTTTCAGGTGAAAACACCCTCAGTCTTCAGGCTCTTGATGATCAGCATTTTTGGTCTGTGGTTAAATCATTGGTATGTTGTCAGAGGTCTAGTCGCACCTCATATGAAAGTCTGGTGTGCTGGGGTTATTTCTATACACATCTGGGAATGTGTTAATTACAGTATTTGTCATAGGTTAAGCTCTAATCTGTGATTTGCTGAATCATTTGAAGACTCGACAAGACTTCTGTCCCAGTAAAAACAGATGTTAGGGGCTTTGCCAAGCTGTGAACATCAGAACACTTTTTTTTTTGACGGTTTCATTCTGCTCCAAATTATTAATGTGAAAGCCCTTGACATTAAATTAGACCATTTATTGAAACAATTGATTGATTAGAAATAAAGTTATATGCTATTTTTAGTTACTATGTCCTTATCGACAAGACTTTTGTCTGGCACTGTAACCTCCTGGCGGAGGTAATAATGTGTAAGACTGGGGTAGAGCTGAAATAATGCTTTAAAGCACTGTTTAAAAATAAAACTTATTATACAAAATAGTGAATTCTTTCCACATAATCACATCATACTTTTCACGTATTGAAAAAAACATTCGCTGTATCTGAAAACTCCGTATTAGATTTGTTAATTTGACCAGTCAGTTTTTTTTGCAAATAAATGTTCAAAATTGCAATTTATTAGTTATAATTTCAGAAAATGAATGTCTGTATGTATTTATCTACCAAACTACCCATCAGTCAATATAATCTAAAAACAACAGATCCATGTTGCAAATTTTGTTTTTGTCTTTTACCTGTAAATTTGTTTCGATTATTTCATGGGGAGCTTCATCAGACAGTAAAGGCTGCCCATGAGATGAGGTGTTTGGAACAGCAACATCAGTGTGCACCAATACCTGTAAAATCAAAAACTGCATTACTGAAATGAATTTGAGAATGGAGAAACTATTAAGACAAGTGACATCATCAAACCAATAGTAAACTATAATGGTAAGCATAGCATATTATCATGATAGCATTACATTACTTTTATATCTCATAAATCAATGCTTAAAGAGGATTTTAGTTAAATTCTCCAAATCTACAAAAAGTCACGTTATCCAGTTGTGTGTGTGATGTCATAATACCGACTACATCAGCTACATGTACTAATTATATAAAACTTTTCCTTTTGATAGACATACATTTGAATAGATTACCTCAGTTTCATCTGTATTGTTTGAATTCCAGTTTATTATTATAACTTCATCATCTTCCAATGTTCCATGTTCTTCATCCCATAACAGTGTATCCTCTTCATCACCAAGAGCTCTATTTACAGAGGGCACTTCAGATGAATCAGGCAGAGGGCTCAATTTTCTGGATCTTTTTGATGCTGGTCGTTGGAGTGGTAGATCCTGCAAAAAACAATAAAACCTTTGTGATTTCAAAGTGTATGTGTTTTTATATCCATGTATACATTTGGACACAAACCTCATCAGCAGTAACATGATCAGATGTTGGCTCTTCTTCCAGTGTTTCCCTGACATCTGGGCTGCTCTTTGCTGCATCACTTTCAGATCCACTGTCACTTGAAAACTCTGCACTTTTAGTGCAGATGTAAAAGCGCAACATTCTTAATTTAGTTTGTTCGTAAAGGTGACCAACAGTGTCAACCAGAGGCAGGGTGTTTCTTTTGAAGTCACAAATGGAAAAAGTAAAATTTGCAGCATCCCCTTTTGTTGATAGTCCGTCAGGAAAAAAGAGATCCTTTCCCATGACTAGTATCTGTTCAACTGTAGAGTCTTTTTCCACTGTGACATGTCTGGTGCCACCACCATGTGCAGTCCTGACTTGTTGGTAGCTATTGTTAGAAAAATTGAGCCATCCAATTTCAATCTTTCTGCTGGCCTTCTCCGCATTTTGATTTCTGGGTCTTGCCATTGAACTGCTTTGCACTGGATTCTCTTTTCCTTTTTCACCCAACCTTTGACCTAATTTTGATGTTACCTTTCTGTTTTCTAATTTTTCTCTCACCCTTTGCAAGAGAGATTCTTTTTCTGCTGCAGTTGTTTGCGTTTGGTGGCAAAAAGCCAAAACAGCCACTCTATCTCCATAGGAGCTCAGGTATTTTGCCATCTGTTCATCTTTCACTAAAGCCAAAACAGACTTGTCAATCTGCAAAATAAAGTAAAAACAATTCAATTAGTTTTCTTAATTAATAAGTAACAATAGGTAAATAAGGTATGTCATGTCCCGCTGATCGAAACAGCAGTTGTATTTTAACAAATCTAATTTAGATTTTTAAATAGAAGACAGAATTTTAAAAACAAAACCTAAAAATAAACTGTTAAACATACATTGTGTTTGAGATATTTTCGTTTCAATGCAATAATATGAGATAGCACTGTGCTTAAGACTACAAAATGAATTGCTATGCTCATCAATCTAAAAGTATAATTGAAATGCAAAACTACTGTGATGGGAGTCAGGTGGTGGGATGACATAGGATTTGGCACCTGGAGCTGATTGAGCAGGAAATGATTGAGCAGGTGAGCGAGTAAAGCGACTGGGGAGCAATGGCAGAGGAGACAATGTTGCAGCACTAATTTCGCGGTGGGAGCCGTTCGCACACTGTTTAGAGCTGCTGGCGGTGAAGATAGGTACGGGCGTAGGGTCAGGTTCCTGCAGTAGGTAGGGCTTGGTCAGTCGGGCTGGGAGTAAGAGTGCTCTGACCAGAAGCTATCGCCAAAAGCTGAGATTATGGCGTGGTCTCTCGGTTTGGACATTACTGCCTTACTCAGACCCCAGGGAAGGGTCCCAAGCTTTAGCCAAGTTTTTTAATCTTTTTGCATTCTTTGTGTGCTATTGTGTGAGTGTGTCAAAGGACGCCTAAGGGAAGCCAGGGTGTGCAATTAGTGACAATGGGGACGGTCTGGTGTGTAGCTTATTTAAGCCCTTGTTCTGCCTAGGGGCAGATGTGTGTAGTGTGCGCGTGTGTGTGGTTGGTCCTTTTTAATGCCGTTTCATCATGATCATGAATTGATATTTATACACCTGTGCTATTTATTCACCCTGATATTTACAGTGGCAAGAAATAGTATGTGAACCCTTTGGAATTTCTTGGTTATCTGTGTTAATTTGTCAGAAATTGTCATCTGATCTTCATCTAAGTGTAGAGTATTAACAAATACACTGTGCCTAAAATAACAGCTCAACAAAATGTGTGATCTTTTACATTTTCATTGAGAATAAGCATGAAAACCCAATAGTGCCAGTGGAAAAAGTATGTGAACCCTTGAGTTCATCACCTCATAAAAAGCTATTTAGAGTGTGATGCTAGCTTACCTGAAGTCCTGTTTAGAAAATTAGATTGGGGTGTTGTCTAGACCCACTTCGACTGATAAAAACCCTTCAAACCTTTTGAGTTTTCTCCACATAAGGAAGAATATGCTTGTGTGGGCCATGCTGTCAAAAAGAGCATTCAGAGGATCTACGATCAAGAATTGTTGACTTGCATAAAGCTGGAAAGGGTTACAAAATGATTTCAAAGACTTAAGAACATTACTCCTCTACAGTCAGACAAGCAATCTACAAATGGAGGTAATTTGGGACTGTGACTACTCTAGCAACGAGTTGACGGCCAATAAAAATGACCCCAAGAGCACAACGAAGACTCATAAATGAGGTGAAGAAACGACCCTGAATGATAGCCAAAGCTATGAAGGCATCATTAGAACTGAATGACATCTCTGTTCTTGAGTCAACAGTACGTAAGACACTGAACAAGCAGGTTGTCTATGGCAGGACGCCACGAGGGAAGCTGCAACTTACCAAAAAGAACATTGCTGCACGCCTGAAGTTCATGAAAGAATACCTTGACACTCCACGGTGGTCTGGTAAAATGTTTTGTGGACGGATGAAACCAGATTTGAACTCATTTGGAAACAACACACAACACTACATCTGCCATAACAAGGGCTCTACATATCACAATGATAACATCATCCCTGCTGTAAACTACAGTGGGGGAAGCATCATGATTTGGGTCTGCTGTGCTGCATCAGGGCCTGGCCAGCTTGCTATCATTGAGCGGAAAATGAATTCCCACGTTTATCTGAAAATACATCAGGATTATGTGAGAATGTCTGCTGCGTCAACTGAAACTCAGTTGAAGTTTGGTGATGCAACAGGACAATGACCCAAAACACTGGAGCAAGTCCACAACAGAATGGCCTCAGAAGAATAAAATCTGTGTTTTGGAGTGGCTAAGTCACAGCCCAGACCTTAACCCAATAGAGATGCTATGGAATGACTTGAGGAAAGCCATACACCAAAGATATCCAAGGAACATGACCGATCTAAAACAGATCTGTCAGCAAGAATGGGCCAAAATTTCTACTGAACATTTTGCAGATCCGATCCACACTTAATGGAGACGCCTGGTTGAGATTACTGCTGCCAAGGGGGTCAACCAGTTATTAATTCAAGGGTTCACTTACTTTTTTCCACTGACACTATGGGGTTTTCATGCTTGCTCTCAATAAAGATCTGAAAGTTTTTTGTGCTATTATTTTAGGCACAGCATATTTGTTAATACCTTTAGACTTAGAAAATGTAATCTGATTTTCACCTCACAAATCAACACAGAAAACCATGAAATTCCAAAGGGTTCCCATACTTTTTTCTTGCCACTGTATACACCTGTGTTATTTATGCATGTGTGATATTTATTCACCCGAATATTTATACACCTCTCGTGTTTTTTTTTGAGTGTTAAGCGTTGCTAAGAAGCGTCCTCCTGTGACTGATTAGAGGATCTGTTGGCTACCCCTGCGGTTTGTCCATGAGTTTATTTAACAATAATAAAGATTGTATATTGTTATCGTCTTGAGCCGTCTTCGTCCTTCCACTAGCCTGGTTTATTACGCTATAATAGCTCTAACATTAAAACAATCGCACTACACAGGTCACGTTATTTATTAAATGCGATAACATCAACACAGTGACTCGTGTCCGAAAGTCGGACAGGGTTTTTAATATATCTCCGTGGCCAACAGTCGGATGGTTTCAATATAACTCCATGTCCGACAGTCGATTATTGTTTTAATTTCTTCAAATCTACTGAATCTTTTAGATATTAAACGTGAATGTTTTGATAAGAGGCCTCAGTTCTTCAAGATGAGTACCGAGAATTTCAATCAATGTTTCTGCTTAAGCTCTGCTCAATAAAGTGAGTTGACATTGGCGCGGGACTTTGTGCATTTATAACGAATTTAGCGACTGTCGGACAGAGACCCTAAAATACTCCGTGTCCGAAAGTCATAAAAGTTCTAATTTTTTGAGTATTCCAGCAATTATTAGACGTACAAACTTGGCCATGTTTGTGTTCGACCTTCACAAAATGCAAATTGATAGCTATCAACTTTTCTTGGTCTTTTTATTTGTCTGTTTTCTTCCGTTGAAGATAGACAACAGTCTTTATTCGGTCTCTCTTTTGAAAATTAGTCAGATGGATCGAACAGATTCACGCTTTATTTCCACACCAGAGATAAAATAGTGCTTGTAGTCAGTGAGCAAATCAATTCCATGACCATTGACATTGTGAATTAAATATCGCATGCACGATCAAGACTGTCGGACGTGAAATGAAAAAATACTCCATGTCCGGCAGCCAGGAGAAAGTAGAAGTATTGACATGAGAGCAGATTTATAACGACATACAGAATAAAAATATATCACCAACAATCTAAACATCCAATGGGCACTGCAATCAATTTATTTGGGCCATTTTTATAAATACAACGAAGTCCGTAGGGGAGACCAGGTCTAGTTGTTACACTTTTTCTTTTAACGGCTGTAGAATTGACATTATCAGGTTTGTTATCAATATGCACTGTAAAGATAGAAAGGTTATTAGACTATCTGCAGCAACCCCTATATTTCTGCGCATGCGAAATGCTGGTGAGGAAAAAAATAGACCCTGTCACCTGTAACAAACTACCCCATATAGGGGTTGTTTGTTACAGGAGGGTAAATTACACTAAGAATTTGCTTAAGTGAGGCGTGTTTCCCACTTAAGTAGGCAAGTTAAGGGGGATGCCTTACTACTATTATCCAACGAAGCCACAGTAAGGAACCTCTTGAGTCATTCTCTAATGGCATTGCCACGTTTCGTTATTCGTTTGTAATTTCAAGGCATCTTTCTGAGATACAAAAAGGTAGAAAGTCATTCAGTGAGGTAATTTGATCTTGCCCAAGTTGTTACAGGTTTTGGGGAAAGTTCTTACTGTAACAACTTGGGTGTATCAACTAGCCCATCAGCAACCCTTCGCCATTGTCCTGACATTTCGAAATGTTCCAGTGCAATCTTTACATGGGTGTGCCATGACACAGTGGCTAATGTCTTCCTCTCTCATAATCCAGAAAATCTCGGGTATGTATCAGTTACACTTGATGTGAATCAAAATCTCCCAAACACCAAGAAAGTTACTTTTTCGAGCATTTTTCTGAAACACTAACCTGCAAATTTCGACGTACGTCCTTCTGTCACGTAAAGACGCGGGTCACCTTTCAGCGGAGCAAAAAGAAAAATTAAGCGCCATCTGTGTTTTATTATCGGAACTATTTAGAATATAACAACATGGACGTGTAACAACTAGACCCGGTCTCCCCTACAATGCCTGTCGGACATTAAATGCAAAATACTCCGTGTCTGACGGCCAAAAAAAAAAAAAAGGGACGATTAGAACAGATTGATAACGAAATAAAGAATAAAAAAACATTTTAACAACAAACAGACCATCCAATGAGCGCTGCGATTTATTTATTTGCGGGCCATCTTTTTGGATGTTCTGTTTGTTGGTGATATATTTTATTCTTTATTTCGCTATAAATCTGTTCTCATATCAGTACTTTTACTTTCTCCTGGCTGCGGACATGGAGTATTTTGCATTCGCGTAGGACAGTCTTGATCGTGCATGCGATATTTAATTCACAATGTCAATGGTCATGGAATTGATTTGCTCACTGACAGCAAGCACTATTTTATCTCTAGTGTGGAAATAAAGCGTGAATCTGTTCGATCCATCTGACTAATTTTCAAAAAAGAGACCGAATAAAGACTGTTGTCCATCTTCAACGGAAGAAAACAGGCGAATAAAAAGACCAAGAAAAGTCGATAGCTATCAATTTGCATTTTGTGAAGGTCGAACACAAACATGGCCAACTTTGTACGCCTAATAATTGCTGGAATACTCGAAAAAATTAGAACTTTTATGACTTTTGGGACACGGAGTATTTTAGGGTCTCTGTCCGACAGTCGCTAAATTCGTCATAAATGCACAAAGTCCGCGCCAATGTTGGCTCACTTTATTGAGCAGAGCTTAAGCAGAAACATTGATTGAAATTCTGGGTACTCATCTTGAAGAACAGAGCCCTCTGATCAAAACATTCACGTGTAATATCTAAACGATTCAGTAGATTTGAAGAAATTAAAACAATAATCGACTGTCGGACACGGAGTTATAGTGCAACCATCCGACTGTCGGACACGGAGATATATTAAAACCCTGTCCGACTTTTCGGGCGCTGCGTCCTACGCAGTGAACATTAAACCTTACTCTACCTTGTCCTGCTTCATGGCATTTATACACTCCTCCGATACTCCTCTGGCCTTCAGGAAAGCTTCGAGGTCTTTCTCCATTGCAGACACAGTTCTAAAATGTGAGTGTTGAGAAGAGTATAATAAGCGTCAACAACAAACGTCTTTCACTGAGGTTTAACACTTAACAGCGCCATATCAACCGCTAACATTAGTTGCAGTTACAAAGAGTTCTGCTGTACTTTCTGTGCACGCACAATAAAAACAATCATAACTTACCAAACTATCTTCTTCCATAATATACGGTCGGACAACGGCAGCCTCCTCCAGCAACACGTCCAGATATGCTGCGGGTTCATGCGGTTAGCGCCTACTGAATGACCGGAAGTACATACATATGTGCGTAATCTCTCAAAAAGGTATTGCATTATCGCTTAAAAAGTATTGCGTTAGTAAAGTTATTGCGTTATCTCATAAAAATTATTGCGAGATCTCATAAAACTATTGCATTATCTATAAAAAAGTATTGCATTATCTCGCAAAAGTATTGCGTTATCTCGCAAAAAATTGACCCGATTTTTTTCCCTTCTTCTTTAATTTTTTTTTCTCAATGTCCCTAAGGGGCTCCGTAGCAATAAAAAAAAAAAAAAAAATCTAATTTTTTTTTTTTTTTTTCATTGGCAGCAATAAGCTTCCGTATTTAAGTGTGACAAGTATGCAAAAAAATAAGAAATCAGGAAGGGGGCAAATACTTTCTCGCAGCACTCTCAACATTATCAGGTGTGGCCAGTTTTCATTTATAACGCATACCTGTCAACTCTCACGCATTCGGTGTGAGTTTAAGTGGCATATTTATATTCCTCAGCTGTAGTCAGCAATTTATTCAATCAACGCGTATGTAAGAGATTCTCACGCGGAATTGAAGTCCTTGTGCACTGGAGGGGTTGGAAGAAATGGAATTGCATAAACACATTTCAAATGATCTTATTTCATTTAAACGATCATGAAACACATGTATTGCTTCCAATCCCTGAATATAGAAAAGCGCGAGAAGTCCGGAGTCGTAATCAGTATGCATTATAAATGAAAACTGGCCACATCTGATAATGTTGAGAGTTATCGGAGGTTCTGTAATGGTAATTTAAATAAATGATTGAAAAAAGGTCGTGACCAATCATTAATTTTAAGGGATTGTTTTGAGCCTCCCCTATCGCCAGTTCACGAGCCGCCACTGATATTTTATATATATATATATATATATATATATATGTATATGTATATGTTTGTTTAAATGTGGTGCACAGAAGTAACTGGTAGGAACAGGGACTAGAAATACACAGGCTTATAAAGAAAGTGGACACAAAAAACTATTGCTCAGTAAAACCTGACCTAGAGAATTTAACAAAATGAAAAATATATAAAGCCAAAACTATTGCAAACACAATAAGAACAAATGAATCTAAACTAGAAACAAACACTGCTCTTGGAAATACTTTAGTACAAGGAGATTGAGAGACTAGGAGCAAACTAGGCCAGTGTAAACGAGGCCAGACAATGAGTGAGGGGAGAGTTACTGCTCAAGTAGGGACGTCCAATGGTGCACAGATGTTGGTGATTGGAGCGAAAAAATGGAATGAAATTTGAGTCCGGAGGGGGCATGTCTGATGAAGAGCCTGATACAGATGTGGCAATTACCATCGCTCATTTTGAGTATGAACTATTGTGTCATGATCACTGAGGACTTTGGCAAAGATTCATTACATCTCCCCCAAAGTGTTCCACGCACCACAGGCTTGTTGCATCATTATCCATGCCTCTTTATCCATTTACAATTTATTGCATTCAATCTTTATCACTGTCTCAATAAACATCTTTGTCAGCATGCAGCGCACATTTTTATGGTGTGGTTCTTAGCTAGTGAACTGAAGCAAAACAGCTGAAGTTTAGGAGCAGGACCACACCTCAAACACTTTCCTATCACTTACCTCCTATAAAAGCCTGCCTGTCTGCAGTATCTGTACCATTACGATCTTGTCAACATGGATGACTGTCTGTGCCCCTGTCTCTCTGCGTCTGGTGGGCAGGGTCTGGGGGCTTCATCAAGCCTGGGAGCTGAAGAGAATCCTGCACCAAAGTCACTACTACAATGCAGACTCATTACATCATTGTTCATGCCTCTTTGTTCATCAAAATTTATTGCACCAACAGTAAATACTGGCTCAGTCAAGATCATTGTCTGTATTCTGTTCATGGTTTTGACGGTGCCATTATTAGCTGGTGATCGAAAGATAAAATTACTGTTTGCATCATGTGTTTGTTGACTGCATTTGTATCCTAACAATATGGTCCCCTGTGGCTTTAAATTGACATACGAGTCAAATTTGGAAATTTTTATTTCTGTAAATCTGAGGGAATTTTTGGGGGTGGGGTAGTGGGGAGTTGTTGTCTGATAACTTATTGCTGTGATCAGTTTTGTTCCAGGGTGGGGATTACCTCAGATCTTACAATATCCTTGGACCAAAAGCTGATGATCAAGAGTGGAAATTTGGAAAACTGGGATTAATTCTGAGTCATTTACAATTTATTACATTTCACTGAAGCTCCTTTATTTCATGTTTGCCAAGTTATAATATTTACTGATTTTGATAGGTTAAATTGCGCCATAAATAAAAATGACCTTTTTAATGATGTGCAACCATTTCTGATTAGTCGGCAAAGTGCTGTAAATCATGAGCAGGGGAAACAGATTCCCATTTCTTGTTTACGAGAAGGATATCTGCTATTGCCCGGACAAACACGTTCGTTGGATTACTGGGCCAGGAAAGCTCAATAAGTCAGAAAGTATTAGTAAGTTAACGTACTGTACATGAAGTGCCAATCTTTGCTGATACCATCAAACCTGACTTACAAACAGCATATGCATAGCAATGTAGTTTATGATGTTGCAAGTTGTACTAGTGAATCTTTGAGTTATCCTCACTTGTGCAATCTTTTTGTCAGCAAAAAAAACTTTAAAAATTGGCATATGATATTCAACTGTACCACAGAAGACAAATGATGGATGCAGGTAATTTCATAAGGGGGTATAATTTTTCATTTTCCTTTTGCGTCCATCTTGTGATTCTATTTCACTGTGTTCATCATTTGTTAAATGAAATGGAAGGCCTGGGCAGGGTGGGTTTGGTGGCATTCGTCTTCACTTTGCCTCCTTCCGTTACTCGTCCCGCATTGCTGGAGGAGACATGGTGGGCAGTGTGACGAATTGACTGTAAAATTGCTTTTAACAAGCCAGGGGGAAAGTAGGGCAAAAATACTAATTCTCTAGCCATCCTATTCATTCTGCCAAGGCCAGATTTCAATAATTTATAACATGCTAGTTCATGCACAGGAAAAGCACAGGCATTTCCTCTTCCAATGTGGATTCCTTTGTTTTAATGTAAATACAATCCTTTACTATATAGTGGCCATTTGTTATGTGTCAGAAAAAGGTGGATGAAGTTTTAAAAGTTTATTGCATCTCACTTATTAAGTTACTTAAATTGTTTACTTATCCCATTGGAGAAATATGATCATTCTTGGCAGTTTTCCATATGCCAAACACATATTTTGCTTTTAAAAGTTTTCTGTGGGAGAGAACAGCAGAATTCTTCTTGCTGAGAGAAAAAAAACCCCTGATTTTCTTTCCTTTTTTACATCCTATTTCCAAGGGTTCCCCCTTGGTTGCTCAGAAACAGTGATATTGAGCAGACTACAAGATGAGATAAGCCATAGTTAGGCTATTTCATGAAAAAGATTTTGTGCTGAGTAAACGAAACTTTCAGCGAATAAAACACATCATTCTACCTTTGGGGTTACAAGGGCTTGTCGCTGGGGCTGTGACCTCTAATGGCGCTTTTCCACAACATGGTACCGGCTCTACTCTAATCTACTTGGCACCAGGTACTTTTTTGGGGTTGCTTTTCCATTAGAGGATAGTACCGCCTCCGTGGTACCTGTTCGTCGTTGCGACGCGGCATGTTACTGCCGCGACGGCAACCTCAGTTATATCAAGTTTACGTTTATTCCGTCGATTTTGTTAAATATGTATGTGTTTAAATCAGGGGACGCGGAATACCATCACCACGATATGGCACTAAAGTCCGCGAGTGTTTGATTATAATTTCTGTTTGACATTCTCCTGATGCATATGATAGCAGCTGGTGTTTTGTCCGATTCGGTTACACATTAAATAACGTACCACCTAAAAACACAAAGCAATGATATACATAAAAGGCATAGAGTATTCATATCCAGGCTTCATGAAACATTTCACTTTGAAATTGAAGGCAAAACATGTAGCAAATGCGCAAATCGCAGGAGATGGCAGAGTATTAGAATTTATCGCTTTACGATGCGTCATCTCGTCTGATACCTTTCCTTAGAACAAAATGCTTCATCAGCATCCGTAAAGTTATTTTCCACGCAATTTTCGTAAAATAGGGGCAGCACAATAACTTTCGCAAGGGGAATTAGGGGAACAGAATTGGACACAACCCAGTTGCTTTTAATTTCGCTCCGAACAGGGTCACTGACAAAGAAACGCATTTCATAAATGCAGCAGCTTCGGTGAACAAACGCAACCTTGTTTGAAAGGTAAGGCAACGCACAGTATATTTATCAAGCTGCCTAAAACAACACACGTTTCAAAAACACAATTTGAAGACCTGTTTCAATGATGGCAAGTGAAGCCAATTTCCTAGCGATAATGCGGAAGCAAGTTGTCTTTTGCAGAGACGATTCTCTCTGACCAATCAGTGGGCTGCAATGTTGCACGTCACATTTTAGTGCCTACTAGTACCTGGTTGGCCATTGTTTGGAATCCCAGGAGAGCAGGTACCAGAAAAAGTACCTACTAGTACCTACTAATACCAAGTACCAGGTACTTTTTCCTAGGGAAAAGCAAAAAAGGCGAGTAGAGTAGAGCCAGTACCGTGTAGTGGAAAAGCGCCATAAGGTATGTCTATAGTACCCTTGAAGACAAATACTGTACATACCTTTATAGCCCCCAAAAAGGTACACATAGTTCCTAGAGCTCTAATAATTAGTCCTTAGTTGGTACACTCGTGTAGATTGTACCCTGAGGGACGCCCATTGTACCCATATTTCTGAGAGTATACAATTATTCTGCTATTATTTGAAATTGAAAATAATTGTCTCTCTGAATTGACTTATATATTGGTAATTATACAATTTTGAAATGATTTTTTTACAAAAATAAGCTAGCTAAAAATAAGTACATTAATAAAATCAACAAAAATTGAAACTAGAACTGTGTTTCGTCAGGATGAATCTCGAGAGTGTGTTTGCTAAAATGTTGACGTGTTAAAAACGTTAAAAGTTAAAAACACGCACACACACACACAAACAGTTATCATCTGACATTGTTAAAGGACAAATTTCAGAGCGCTTTGAAATTTGTCTATATTCTGGTTGTGGTGTTGAGGCTGCCCTTTAGCGTTCCGTGATATCATGATGGCAGAACTCCATGCATTTTTAATGGAGATAAAAAGGGATGAAAAACAGGAATTGCGAAAGAATGAAAAGGGGCTATGCAACCATTTGTTGAGACATGGTCGGGCCGGACGTTTCGGCGTTTGAACCGCGTCTCCATCGCAAACACTTGGGCACTTGATACAGGACAAAAAAGTGTGTGGAAATGGAAAAATAGTGATAAACGGACTTAAGAAGAACAATGTGTTGCTTGCCCGCCTTCAGCCTCTGCTTGCCGCAAGCACACAACAAGATGAGACAACAACCGCAATCCTGGAAACACACATTCCCCCTCCCCACCCACCGACTCCAAATAATGGCTCCTCAAGTGGCAACGACAAGCAGTTTTGGAATTGTCACTAAGTTTTACAGCTGAGCTGGTGCTTCGTACGCAGTACGGCTAACTTTGCTGCATTTCAGTGTTTCATTTCAAGTTAAAAGTGAGGTTACATTAATTCTGCAGAAACCTGCTTTGCGTGAGTGTGATGTGAGTACAACCCCATTTCCAGAAATTGGAATGTTGGGACACTGTGTAAAATGTAAATAACAGAATGCAATGATTTGTAAATCATTTATAGCCTCCATTTAATTGAAAATAGTGCGAAGACAACATGTCAAATGTTGAACCTGAGAAATTTTGTTGTTTTTTTAAAACTATTTGCTCATTTTGAATTTTTTGACAGCCACATGCTTCAAGAAAGTTGGGACAGGGGCAATGTTTACCACTGTGTTGCATCACCTTTTCTTTTAACAATACTCCGGAAGCATTTGGGAACTGAGGTGACCAACTGCTATAGTTTTGGGAGCAAAATGTTTTCCTATTCTTGCTCGATATAGGCTTTCAGCTGAACACTTCGCAGACTCCTTTCTCTTTTTTTTTTTCCATAATACGCCAAATATTTTCAGTGGGTGACAGGTTCAGGTTCAGCATCCAGCCTCTTTTACTACAGAGCCATGTTGTTGTATGTTACGCTCCGAGCGCACCCTGGTGGATGAACTATCAACTTGTCATAACTCCTTCGTGCTTTGTCCGATTTGCTCGAAACTTCATCACAGGTTGGGCCTGTACTTGACCTGTCCAATGGTCGTTAGTGCACACCTGCACCCGTCAGGATCTCACCACTACCCTCAACGTGCACAAGGGTGCGAGGGCCCATTCAACGCTGCTTGCAGCCTTTATTTAATCAGTTATTTGGCTTCACCAGCACCAATAGTTCCACAAATGGATTGGGGCTTGACTGTTGCTAACAATGTAGCGCTAAGTTTTTGGTTGGCAGTTAGTGTAATTAACGGTTATTAAAACACCTGTGAGCGGAGTGATTTTGCTGTTATATGTCCCAGTGAGGTTGTACTCTATCATCAGCACTCAGAGAGTGCCTCTCGTCCAATAAATTACGTGGTCGGAACTAGCTGTTGTATATAGCCTTGTATAGCCTCAGGTCATTTTCTTGACAGCTACAAAGAAAATTATTTGCCACATAAACATGCTGTAATACTGGTTTGCTTTGACTTTAGTTCTGGCCGTGCTTTTTAAAATATACCCACGTGATTTGATCCACATATCTCGTTATTTGTCATGCTCCTGGGTAAAGGGCACTCCAAGCTCTTTATCATGTCCTGTGTGCAAGTAAAATTACCTCTGCTCAGTGTGCATCTTCTTATATTATCTAATATCATGATTCAATGGAAATGAGTTTTATGTCTTGATTTTGGATCAATAGAGCATATTGCAAAAGCAATTTCAATTTTGAGGTAACAAATAGATGCCTTCACGTAAACACTGATTTATCAAGTAGTAGCACTAGAGACAGCCATTTCCTCCCAGCCAGAGTTCTTTCATTACCTCAGATTGAAAAAAATGAAGCCGCCATGGGCAATGCTCCCACCCACAGATAAATGTAACTTCATACCCTCACACTGTTTCATACTCAATCGTGATTGGTTGAAAGACGTTCTAAGGGCATGCATTATTTCCCAACAGCTGCATGGCAAGCATGTTATGCATTGGGTGCTTTGTATCAATTTGCCACATTTGAATTCTAGGCTAAATGTAACTGTCACTTTGTGTTACGAAGTTGCAAATATCAGAAGTGAAGGTTACAAATAGACAAAGACAGGGCTGTGGGAAGATGCTTTAAGTTGGCGGTCCTGTGGAGGATTCACTTACTCGTGCAAGTTTTGGGGGCTATCAATTTCTGCTCAAGTTATTTACGCATAAAATATGCAGGGTACTTGCGGGTTCTTTCAAAGTACTAAAAAATGGTGAATGCAGAGATCTCCTTAGAAGTCTTAAATTCCATTTACCTGGGTGCTAGATATTTTGTGAGACTGTCAGGAGGAGAACAAAATCTGCTGCAGACTGAACTTTACTTTTCACAATACTTTCATTAAATCAATTCTGTGACAATGGTTCCACAAGTTTGGTTTCAGAACCATTTCTCCTGAATTCAGTATTAGCGACCCATGTCAACAGAAACAAACAGGGCAAAAATGAAAAGCAGGGCTGCCAACTCTCACGCATTTGGTGTGAGATTTAGTGGCATATTCACGTTCCCGTGCCGTAGTCAGCAATTATTCAATCAACGCAATGCATGTGTTTCACTGTCGTTCACATTGTTTAAATGAAATAAGACCATTTGAAACGTTGTTATGCAATTCCATTGCTTTTAACCCCTGAGTAAAGAAAAGCGTGAGAAGTCCAGAGTCATAATTGATTTCCATGTTACCAGTGGTGAAATCCACCGTAACGCATGTGAAACTCATAAACCTCCATGCAAAAGGACTTCAGTTCCACCTGAGAATCTCTTACAAACACGCTGATTGAATAATTGCTGACTTCCAGCACGGGAACGTGAATATGCCACTTAAACTCAGGCCGAATGCGTGAAAGTTGGCAACCCTGAAAAAAGTGCATAAATGTCCTGGTAAATTCACAAGAGGATTGTTACAAAAGGCCTATCAGGCAACAAACATCATTTTTTGCCACACCTTGCTGGCTATACAACATGATATTAAAAGAACATAGTAACATGCAACAAACTTCCTGCTAGTATATAGTGAGACCAACCAATGATAAAAAAACAAACATTTTGCTTATTCAACTAGATATGCAGGCTAGAATGCTATGAAAAATATTTGCCCCCCTCACAATTTATTCTATTTTTGCATATTTGTCACACTTAAATGCTTCAGATCATCATGCTTGTTTTATCACTAGACAAAGATAATCCAAGTAAATGTAAAATGGAGTTCTTTAATGACAATTTTATTTATTGAAGGAAAATGATATCCAACCTGACCTGACCCTATGTGAAGAATTATGGGCCCTAGTTACTATTTCAACCAACTACACAAATTTAATTGATAAATAGGTTCATTTTCACTTAACAGACCCAGGCATGACTACTGGCGGTCCTTCTGAATCTAAATGTCACTTAAAGAGAACCTGTTTGTCAACATGAAATAGACAAAAAGCAGAACATGATAAAGAAATTCCTGAACAAATGACAAACAAATTCATTGACATCTATGAGTCAGGAAAGAGTTACAAAGCCATTTCAAAGGCTCTGGGGCTCCGGTGCTATGTTCACATTTCCAAACTGAAGTGGCTCAAATCCTATTTTTTGCCTTTATGTGACACAGATATGTTTTCAGAGCTGTATGGACAAAGAAATCCAATCTTTTATCTGACCTTCAAGTCAAAATTGAGCCACTTTAGTATGTAATTATAGTGTCATGGTTCTGGATGTTTGTGCGTGTGTTTTGGACTTTTCTTTGTGGCTCGATTTTATCGTCTTTGTGGACGATATCGAATTACTGTTCAATCAGATTCTTTACCCAGCTGGCTGATTGAACTGGGGTGGCACTTCCCCGGACTCGATATAAGCCGGATGTTCGCCACGCCTCTTTGCTAGAGTGTATGTTTGTAGCTACGCACTACAGCCGAAGATATCTGTAGTCAGGATTTGTTTGACTTTCTATCTTCTCATTTTTATTGGAGTTCTTCTCCCTTTTTCTATCTCGCTTTGCTTCCGTGGTTTAGACTATTATACGTCCTTTGGAAGCCGAGAACTTTCGTTTGGCCTATATTATTCTCTCTGTTTGTACTGTGTCTGTGCTACTCCGTTTCTCTCTTGTCGCTGCAACTGGCCTCCGAGTTCTACCGCCCATTACATATAGATCGGATACAAATGTAATAAGTGGCCATGCAACATGAATGAGAAAGGCCAGATATGAATCCATATGCCTTTTTGCCTGCACGCATGCACTGAGTGCAGTTAAAAACCTAAAAGCTTGCCATCTGGCTTTCTTTACCTTCTCAAACTCATCAGGTCCAGTAAACGAACTGTGTGCCGTCTTCCAGGGCAACATCCCATCCATACATTTGTTGCAAGAACCTCTATTTTCTCAGCTTTGACTGAGGATTTAATACCGTTGGGGCTCTCACAAATATTACATTTTTTGTTGTTGATGACACAAATGACTCATGCAAAGGTCTATCAATGTGCGCATGTCTACCATTTTGGAGGGCAGATGAATTCACATTGCAGATTGATATCTATCTCTTGAAATGATAATTGTGAACCATCAAGATAGGCTAATCTGATCCAAGCAAATATTGTAACTGAAGAATGAGGTTTGTAATGTGATAATGTAACACAACAAATCATGGTGAGAACCATTATCTACACATGGAGAAACCTTGGAACGGTGGTGAACCTTCCAAGGAATGCCCGGCCTAGGGCATTTTTGAGACAGCCAGGAGGTCACAAAAGAACCCAGATTAAAGACGCACTATGCAAGTTTGTTAACTTTCTGCACGATTATATTTTTGTCTCAATTCGCCGACATCTCTCCACGATCCGCTAGCTGCCTGCCCCTAAAGTCACTGTAAAAAAATCCGGGCTCTGGAGACTGCACAGGCGTCACAAACTGCAAATAAACACAAGGGGCACAGGCTGTGCCCCATAACATAACAAACCGTCCCGGCCAATTACCGACAAGAGTTGACAGTTATGGAAACATGGGAAGGAGGGAACTATGGGAGGGAGGGGCGGGCTGCCTCTGTTTTGTTTGAGTTCGAATGTCAACAGAAGTGAAAGTAAACAAACTTGCATAGTGCACCTTTAACATCTTAAGACCTTTAGGCCTCACTTGCCTCAGCTAAGGTCAGTTTTCACAATTCAACAAAAGGAGACTTGGCAAAAATGGCATCACTACAAGGCAAAACCCACTGCTGACCAGAATGAACACAAAGGCTCATCTCAAATCTGCAAAAAACATCTTGATAACCCCCAAGACTTTTGGGATAATATTCTGTGGACTGATGAGTCAAAGATGGAACTTTTTGGTAGACATGGGTACCGTTAAATTTGGTGTAAATCTAACACAGTATTCCGCAGTACGAACATCATAGCAACATTCTAACACGGTGGTGATTGTGTGGTGGTCTGGGGCTGCTTTGCTGGTTCAGAACCTGGGCGACTTGCCATAATTGAAGGAACCACGAATTCAGCTCTGTACCAGAAATAGCTGAACCAGAATGTCCGGCCATCAGCTTGTGACTGAATGCTCAAGCATAGCTTGAGAGAAAAAAAAAAAGGAGAAGATCAATAAATTGAGCAAATTGCTGTGATTATGAGTGTAGCCTAAGGTCAGAGAAAGGCATCAAAATAAACAGGTTCCCTGCTGATACAGAAAGAACAAAAATGTGGGCCATTCAGTCTGTCTTGAGGGATAGAAATTGATGTGGTCATCCTTTCTTTGTGGGGCCAGTTCATCATCTGTTTATGTTATTTAAGCTTCTGATTAAATGGAATTACATAAATGGCTTTTCCTATACTTGGTGCAATGAATCTCACAAAAATTGGCAGTATAAGCGAAATAACAAGAAAAATCATGAAATGCATTTTACCAACCATCTAGCTGTCAGGGTTAAAAGATCAGTTGTTGCAGATAGCTGATCACCATGGTATTGTAGTGACTGGTAAGAAACAGAAGGAAGGTTTAGCTGTCTTTGTTTGAGCGTGGTATGCTACAGGAAGGTAAGCTTTGCACAGCCGCAACGGGGCGCGTCAGTCCTAGGGGTGGAACCGGCTGTGGTGCATACAGCCGGACTGTCTTTTGAACAGCAGAAGGAATTGCTAGCCTTGCAGTTTGAGCAGGATAAGCTGCGGAGGCAGAAGGATAGGGAGGAGAGGCTTGAATTGGAGAAACTCCAGCAGGCAGAAAAGCTTGATTTGGAGAGGATTCGGCAACACACTGAGAGGATGAAAGTGGAGTCGGAGCAGTCTAGGTTGAGACAGATCAATGAAGGAAAGCTTTCTCTGGGGGGGTTGAGTAGGGAAAATTCAGCATCTGGTGATTCTGCTGCAGTTGGTGTAGATGTTGTTGCTAACCTGCATTTGGTACCAAACTTTAATGAGCGTGACGCAGACACTGTTTCTTTACTCTTTTTGAGTGTGTGGCTGATGCAAAAAAATTGACCAGATGTAGACAGAGTATTTAGGCTCCAGTGTGTCCTCACTGGGAGAGCCCAGGAAGCATACGCGGCTGTTTGGAGAGAGGATAGCTTGAGTTATGAAACAGTTAAAGAGGCTGCATTAAAGGCCTATGAGTTGGTCCCCAAAGCTTATCGGCAGAAGTTCAGAATTTGGGTAAAGTCTGATAAACAGACAAATGTTGAATTTGTCCGTGATTTGTATTCCCATTTTCACCGGCGGTGAGCCATCAAAGTCGACTCTTTTGAAGGGCTTTGTGAGCTCATTGTGCTGGAGCAGCATAAGAATGCTAGTCCTCAGCACATTACTACTTATATAAATGAGCAGAAGCCCTCGACAGCACTAAAAGCAGCTGCGTTGGCTGATGACTTTGTCTTAACAAGGGTAAATTCTCAGTAGTTGGAATGGGGCATATGACCGTGGTGCTGATTCCCATGGTGGTGTAAAGTTTGCGAAACCTAGTCTGTCGCATAACGAGGGGGCCTGGGTGTGCAACTACTGCCATGGAGAGGGTCACTGGAAGGATCAGTGCCCACTGTGAAAATCAAAACTCATGCATCATGTGCCCCCACATGCTCTAGCTATGCTTTGCTCTGCAGTTTCAGGGAAAAAAGCAATGAGCTTGGATGCTGGTTGTGGTTTTGATTTCTGACGCCGTATTATCACTGGTCGTAGGTAACAATCAAGTTCCCATTAAATCATTATGTGACACGGGTGCTAGACATTCATTTATTGTGGAGTCCGTGCTGCCTTTTTCACGTGAAACAGAAACTGGGGATTTTGTGCTGATGAAAGGAAACGAGATGGGTTTAATTCCTGTGCCACATCATTTTTTGGTACTGGTCCAGGGCGTTGTTCCTGTTGGGGTGCGCCCTGCATTGCCATTAGATGGTCATGATTTTAGGCAGTGATCTGGTTGATAGTGCTGTGTGGGCTGATGTGCCTCCGCCACCTGTGGTGGCTCCGAAGCCACAACCATGTGTGGGGCAGGATGAGGAAGGTCTGGCATTACCAGGGGTTTTTCCAGTCTGTGCTGTCACGCGTGCGCAGAACAGTAAAGTGTCTGGTTCTGACTTGTTGTTAAAGCGTAGTGAATGTGCTGACATTGTTGAGTATAAGGTGTCATGACCTGATCTGCCTTCATCTGTTTCAAGGGAGGATTGGGTGAAGAATCAAAGGGCTGATCTCTCTCTATCTGCTTTGTGGGATGAGGTGTTGCCGGCTGACAAAGCCAGGGATGTAGCTAAGGGTTATTTTGTTCAAGATGGCCTGCTGGTGCGTAAGTGGGTATCCTCTTTTGGTAACTTTGTGGGTGAGGAACTTATTCAGGTGGTGGTTCCCAGTTGTTTCCGTGATCTAGCGTTGCAAACTGCACATGATGCTTGTGGATATTTGGGGGTAAAGAAGAGTTATGACTGTGTGCTGCGCTACTTCTTTTGGCCTTGTTTAAAGCGCAATGTCTCCAAATATGTTAAGTCATACTGCATATTTCAGCTTGTGGCAAACCAGGTCAGGCTATTAAACCTTCTCTTCTCAGCCCAATCCCAGTAGTTAGCCAACCCTTTGAGCATTTGATCTTAGACTGTGTGGGGCCATTGCCGCCGTCTAAATCTGGTTGTGTTTTTATGCTGACTGTCATGTGCCAAACTACAAGATATCCTGCAGCATTTCCTTTGCACTTTAACTCAGTGAAGCCAATAGTTAAAGCACTAACACAATTTTTTTCCACTTTTGGTATTCCCCGTGTGATCCAAAGTGCTCAAAGTTCTAACTTCCCATATGTTTAAACAGGTCCTGCAGCAGCTGGGGGTGAAACTAAACCGTGCGTCAGCATATTTGCGCAAAGCCAGGGGGCGCAGGACATTGAAATCCATGCCATCTGCATATGGGATGGAGATGGGGAGGGACTGGGAGGAGGGACTGCTGTGGCTCTTGTTAGCAACCAGGGAAGTGGTTCAGGAAAGTATGGGCTTTAGCCCCAATGATTTGGTTTTTCGGTATTGGGTACGTGGTCCCCTTGCAGTTCTACGGGATGGTTTTGTTGATAGCAAGCCACCTAAGAACACCTATATGTGGCTGTGGAGTTGGCAAGAAAAAATTTAGAGGGAGCTCAAGCAAATCAGAAAAAGTGGTATGATCGTTGGGCCGAGCCCCGTCAATTCATCCCAGGGGAGCAAGTTTTAGCCCTGATGCCAGTCCAGGTATCACCATTTAAGGCTAAATGGGTCAGCCCATACACAGTTTAGAAGTGAGTTTCAGAGCACAACTACTTGATTACTTCTCCAAATCGGAGGAAATCCTCACAACTGTGCCATATTAACCTGCTGAAGCCATTGTATCCTTGACACTCCATGGAGTCAGGTGACCCTGTAGATCAAGAAATGAATGCTGTCCCCACATTAGCAGTTGATTCTCTGCTTTCAGATCCCAGTGTTCCAGGTGCATGGTTGGACACTGAGGGTGACATGAAGGCGCCCGATGATGTGGTTATGTGTGGTTTGTCAAAAAAATTTTGAGTCACTGAGTAAAGTTGGATGATTTGTTGCACCATTTACCTGTGTCATGGAGAGCTGAATTAGTTGGGTTGATCAAAAAGTTTTCTCCACTGTTTGGCGATACGGTGTCATGTCCCCTTGTCATTGAGCATGATATTGATGTGGGAGATACTCCACCAATCAAGCAACGGTTTTATCGTTGCTCAGCAGATGCAAAGTGTAGGAGTCTGAGGTGAAGTATATATTGGATAATCAAATCGCAGTCCCATCCTTCTGCAGTTGGGCGTCACCTTGCTTGCTAGTTGAAAAATCCGATGGGTCTCCACGGTCTTGTAATGACTACCGTAAAGTTAACAAAGTCACTAAAGCAGATTCCTACCCATTGCCACGGATAGAGGATTGTTTTGATTTGGTGGTCTGAGCTAAATTTGTCTGCAAATTTGACTTATTAAGGGTTATTGGCCAGTTCCCCAGATAGAGCGTACCCGAGAGATCTCAGAATTTGTTAAACCATTTGGGTATATGAATATACAGTCATGAGCTTTGGTCTACGTAATGCGCCCGCTACATTTCAGCGCCTCATGAACATGGTGGTCGCAGGTCGTTGTGCCATTTACCTTGATGATGTTGTGTACAGTGACACGTGGCCTGACCACGTCCAACGCATCAGTGCTCTGCTCAGCCGTTTTGCTGAGGTGCATCTCACAGTCAACTTATCAAAATGTGGGCGCCCCGGTGGCCCATCGGTCTAAGCGCGCATACCATAAAGGCTATGTCCTTCCTGCAGCGACCTGGGTTCGATTCCGGCTCGGGTCATTTGCTGCATGTCTACCCCCATTCTTCTCCCCAACTTTCCTGTCTCTCTACACTGTATAACTATCAAATAAAGGAAAAAATTCCCAAGAAATAATAATAAAAAAAAAAAAACTTATCAAAATGTGAGTTTGTCAGGGCAACGGTGACATACCTCGGTCGAGTGGTAGGACAGGGACAAGTTTGTCTTGTGGATGTGAAAGTTCTGGCTGTTTTGCAGTATCCAGTACCTACTACCATAAAAGAAATTATGCGGTTTCTGGGTATGGCTAGATATTATAGGGCCTTCTGTAAAAATTTTTCAACAGTGGTGGCGCCCCTCATCGATTTATTGAAAGATAAGGCAAAGTTTGTATGGTCTACTTAGTGTCAGGAGGCATTTGAAAATGTGAAAACTACTCTGTGCTGCTCCTGTTCTTGCTGCATTGCACCTGGATGAGCCGTTTAAAACGGGAAATTGACGCTAGTCATGTTGGGGTCGGGCCAGTGTGCTATTTCTCAAAGAAGTTCAATGTGTACCAGCTTAATTATTCTACAATTGAGAAAGAGGCGCTGGCCTTAGTATGGGTCCTCCAATTCTTTGAGGTGTATGTTGGCTCTGGACGTAGTCCAGCAATAGTTTATACTGATCACAACCCCCTCACTTTCCTTTGTTCTTTGAGTTATCCAAACCAACGGTTAATGAGGTTGACCATGTACCTACAGTCTCACACTTTGGACATGATACATATCAGGGGTAAGGATAATGTCGTGGCAGATGCCCTCTCTCTTGCACCAGTGGGGTAGCATAATTTCTGGTCCCTTAGTGAGCTGCCTAAAATAACAGCCTCATATCTACTTGTGTTTTCTTTTCTTTTCTTTTCTTTTGTGCTAATGGGTGACTATTGTAAGTACTGTGAAGGGTTAATATTTTGGGGGGATACCTTTGGGGCTCTGATTTTATTGGGGGGGGTGATGCTCACTTGTGGGGTATCAAGTAATTGCCTGAGTTAACCTGTGTCTTTGTTCACCCTCAGGTACTGATTGCTGTAACAGTGCACCTGGGCCAGTACACTGAGGCTATTTAAGACAGCTGCAGTCTCTCCCTCTCTCTGCTCTTCTCCTTTAGCTCCTGTTTTGGTTTGTTCTTTGTAATGTTGTTTTAGTTGCTTATTCTTTTGTTTGTGTCTTCAAAGTTTATATGTTAAATTAGTTCTGTTTTGTGTTTGGATTTAAACAAATCTGGCTAAGTTGGAGCTACCATTAAAGCATATTTTTTTGGTTACTTGCTTGCCTAAGTGTGGTGTCCTCTGTTTGCCATCACTTTGTCAGTTGGGTCATGACACTATAAAGGATAGTAAGAATGACATCGTAGCAATACCATGTTGAGTTTTTCCCTCAGAAAGCTGAGAGAGCTGATTTTCCCTGCTAAATTGACATATCTTTGGGCTATTGCGGCTCAAGGTCATTGTCATAATAGAATTTTTTTGAGGGATCATTCTTATCAACTGCTGCATGGATACTGTTGAAAAATATGATAGGCTGTTTGCAGATCAGGCTTGGGTGAGGAGCTTAATTCATACATATCTTGAGAAACAGTGATGGGACGTAGCACTTTCATATTCTAAATTATTTACTGGCACCACTTCCTCATGATTATCCAATTTGCATTTTGCTCTACTTGACGTCTAGCTGATAGCATTAAGATTGCGTAAAAGATTACTTCAGTTGAGCATCTCAAGTCTATGGGCGTCCACATCTGCAGAGATGGGTTAAATGCCTGGAATTCTAACTTGCCCTCTTGAACAGAAAAAAATTTGCTTGAATAATTGCGTTTTGAAACCAGATTACTCAGTCACTCTTTCCCAACGTGCTGCATTCTGTTTAAAATGTAAATAGTTTCTTAATCACATGAAGTAAATCCATGAGTACCAGTAGAATGAGAAATCACTGTATATTAAAAAGAAAATACTTGTCTTTCAAAATATGCTGACTCTGAGTACTGAGAGAACTCCACAGCCCTTAACTATTTATTAATAAATAGCGGCATACACCTATGGCAAGCTGCTGTGAACAGTACTTTTGGAAATATGGCCAGGACAAAATTTTCAAGTTCAATGTCACTTTGCCAAGGTCAAAGGTCAAATCCAGAAAATGACCCTTACGCTGTACACATATCTCTCACAAAGAACCTGCCTACCAAATTTGAAGGTCCTGTGGCCAATGCTTTCAAAGATATGACCCAGACAAATTATGGAGCTGCCGCCCGCCCATAGGCCACAGGGAATAAGGGCATAAGGGCTGTGGGGTAAAAATTCCATTGAGATGAGACAACAAGGTTCAATAAACAGTTTTTAAAATATGTCTCCAGTCATTTGATAAACACCTACCATGCTGACCTCTGACAAATGAGCATCTTTCAGCAAATGCAAGCATGGCTCATTACTGCTGGTTGAAAAACAGATACCGGATACCACCTTTAGTACACCCAATTCATTTCACTTTCATGCTGTGCCGCAAAAACTGGTTCCAGTGCTCTATAGGAGAGGAAAAGGGAAACAAGAAAAATGATGATGATCCTCTTGGCCTGTGCCAGATGGATTTCCTGATGATGATGGAGTCAAATGGATTCTCTGTATATTGTTTCCCACATGTGAGAAATTAATTATAAGCATATAAAGAGAGCTGAGGGCATTAAAAATCACCCGTCTTGTGCTTCCCCCCAGCTGCCTGTCTGTGTGATTGCCGCTCTTGTTGTGCTAAAGATGGGGGGTTTTTAGCAAAGTGCAGTCAGCTTTCGCTCTGAAGAATGAGACGAAATTATTACTCAGGCGGCAGGTAGTCTGCACACATGCTGACCTGTTGCACCCATTTTTGCTTTCTGATGCTGCAGTTTTCTGAGCATTTCTCATAAATTCAGCTCAAAGAACTGAGAATGTCACTGAAAAAATAAAGGAATCTATCCATATTCAGAAACAAAAAAACTTTTATATTACAAAATATGTAAAACATGCATAGCAATCAAGCTTGGTAATGTCAGGAAGAGAAGTTTAAATATCAAAATGCATCAACTTTGAGAGTTAATATTCTCTCGTAACATCTGGCACTGTGAACACTGAGCACAAACGCATCAACAGTTAAAACCACTCCATTAACAAACATTTTAAATGGTCAGTAATTGCCTTTGCCAACGCATGAAGTTGGGTGGAGGTTATTTATTCACCCAAGTCTGTTTGTTTTTTCAGACAATATTTCTATAATTTCTAAATCAATTCCAATGATATTTTGTGGAAGTGTAGCCATGGCCCAAGAACAATACACTAGAATTTGGTGGTGGTCTGGATCATCATCGGATCCACTGGAATTTTTCAAAGGATTCTTCATCATTGTGGGATTGGTAGATTGGAATGACTGCCATACATCTTACGATTCACTAGATGGTTATGAAGTTCCAGATGCGTCAGTTGAGGTATTTGCTCTCTGAGTGCTTTCTTGGTAAAGATTGTTTTACAGTGAGTATATCTGTCAAAAGCAATCATTTTGTTGGTCACCAATTTTTTTTAGCCCAGAGAGCCACACCTCTGATTAGGAAGGCTACAGGCCAGGCCGTGTTGCACAAAGGTATACCACTGCAGCTGCTCAACAGTCGCAGAGGCAGAACAACAATCCAGCGGGGCAGATGCAGAAGCAGGCCTCCAGGCAGTGCTGTGACAGCAAGGATGATAAAACAAGTAGGCTTAAACCGCCTTAATTCTCTCCCGTATCCCCTATAGATGACAGGCCTGGGCTACTCCGATATAGTTTGAGCTCTCTACAATCAATGAGCCGAGGCATGGCCCTCCTAGGCAACAGTAGAAAGGTTAGGATTTCCCTCAATTTCCAAAACTGCAACAAAACAATTATGACAATAACTTCAAAAGAATTTTAAAAATAGAGATCAGTTGTACAACCCCATTTCCAGAACAGTTGGGACGCTGTGTAAAATGTAATAAAAAACAGAATGCAATGATTTCTATATCATTTAAACCCTATATTTTATTGAAAATAGCGTAAAGACAACATATCAAATGTTGAAACTGACAAATTTAATTGTTTTTTGAAAAACATCTGCTCATGTTGAATTTGATGCCAGCAACACATTTCAAAAAAGTTGGGACGGGCCACAAAAGACTGGAGAAGTTGAATGATGCAAAAATACACCTGGTGGAAGATCCCACTGCAAATAAGTTTATTTGGCAACAGGTCAGTAACATGATTGGGTATGTTTTTCAGACAAAGATAGCAATGACTTCATCACTCAGGGAGAGACTGCATGGGCAAAAGTTCAACAATTTAAAATAACATTTCTCAATGTAAAATTGCAAAGAATTTGGAGATTTCATCCTCTGTGGTACATAATATTATCAAAAGATTCAGTGCATCTAGAGAAATCTCTGTATGCATGGAACAAGACTGAAAACCAATATTGAATGGCCATGATCTTCAGACCCTCAGGCAGCACTGCCTTACCCTTTTAATCCGAACGTCTCGTCGCCGACACATATGCGCGCATCATTTTGTAAGTACGGTAATTACTGTAAGATTTGCGTAATCGAAAAAATTCCAACTGTTCCTGAAAGCTGAGAAGTTGCGCTTCAGCCCACATGCAGGTTACTACGGTAAACACAGCAGCATGACGCTCTCCTGAGATTTTTGAATCAGGCCTTAAAGGGTTACAAAGAGACAGGATTCTGAAGTGGAAATCACTGCACTGGCTCAGTTGAACCCTGGGTGAGGATGGCATAGTCCAGTAAGGATGTTGTAGACAAAGCTGGGCTGCCAACCGTCAGCCAGTGGCTTCCAGGATAGCAGCCAGGTGGAGTGCACACTTTGCCAGCACTGAAGTGTCCCAGGATGGAGTAGCTTGAGGGGTTCTCGATTACAATGCTGATGACTGTAGAAGGATTAGGAGCTAAACATAGGAATATACTGCGAAGGGTTAACAAAAATGTGGTACCAATCCTGGACAAGAACACAGGTTAAGTCTCGAGACATGAAACACAGCAGATGAAGACAGGATTCTTGTCATGGAGAATGCACCAATGAACCGGGGTGCGAGCGTCTGCGGTGCCTCCCGACGCGGGATATCGCAGCGAACCACACCTTCTGCCCAACATAGTATTCAGGTGTGGGTCTGCAATGATGGTTCCCCTGCTTCTGGAAGGCAGATACATGTCTGAGTAGTAAAGCACAGGGGGGCTCTTCTCCAATCGCTGCCGATCCAGGACCTGAGCAAAGGGAGCTGCCAGTTCTCTCTCCTCAGACTGAAATAATGGTGATTGGTAATCCAGACAACATTAAGAAGGAGATATTCCCAATCCAGCCACTGGTAATTAATTGGCTGCCAACTCCACCAAAGTTAACAGAAGAGACCAGCTGATGAGGTTTCCTACAGACAAGCAGCGAAGAGTCTTGCACAGCTCTTGGTTAAGCCTCTCCACCTGACCATTGGTTTCTGGGTGGAACCCTGAGGAGAGGTGCAGGGTAGCGCCCATTGAGGCGCAGAAGGCTTTCTTGAACCAGCTGGAAAACTGGGGACCGCAGTCTGAGACCACCTCCTGAGGCACACCTTGAAGGCAGACAACGTGCTGAAGGAGTCAGTCTTGCAGTCTCTTTGGCAGTGGGCAGCTTGGGCAATGGCTTGCAGTGTGCTGATTTCAAGTTATGGACAATGGTGGTTTGAATGACCCTGTTCCCAACAGATGGTTATAGCCCCGTGATGAAATCCATGGCAATGCATACCCACAATCAATAGAGAACTTCCAAGGGCTGCAACAGACTGCAGGGATTGTGTTACTTTATTTAGCGCAGGCACACACTGTACATGCTACAACTAATGGTCGAGTATCTTGGATGAGGGTAGACTATCAAAACTGCTGATGAAATAGGGCGAGAGTGCTAGAGAGTACAGGATGGCATGCCAGCTCAGAGGCATAGCCACAGGATAGGACCTTGCCTCTAACTCTTTCGAGGTGAAGAGTCAGTTGGTGGGCGTATCCGGTGGAAAGGGACAGGACCACAACACCTATTTGACCGCACTCTTCACCTGCAGCTTGGTGAGAGTCACCCAGGAGAATGGTTTCAGGAGGTTCTTCGAGCATAGAAGGATATAGTTGTGATAGGGAGTCAGGCTTGACATTCTTTGTACCGGGCCTGCATGTTAAGACGAAATTGAATCTTGCCAAAAAAAGAGGGACTAACATGCTTGCCTAGTACTCCAGGTTGCAGTAGTCCATCCAGATGAGGAGGGGAAGCCGAAACCCTTCTAGCCAATGTCTCCACTCCTCAAAGGCCAGCTTCACCACCAACTGCTACTGATCACCAGTGGTATAGTGCCTCTCTGCAGAAAACAAGCCACGAGAAAAATAAGCACAAGGATGTAATTTACCATCACCAGTTTTCTGCAAGATCACCCACGTTGGAAGCGTCAACTTCTACGATGAACTGGTACTAGGGATCCGGAAGCTTGAGGATGGGAGTGGTTGTAAAAAGCCTCTTCAGAAGGTCAAAGGAGGAGGCCACCTGAGGAGTCCAGGCAAAGGGAACTTTAGTGGGTGTCAGCTTATATAGGGGAGCAGCAACAGTGGAGTACCCTTGGAAAAATTTAAATTGGTGAAGCCAAGGAATCTTTGTAGCTCTTTGCAATCTTTTGGTTCCAATCAATCTAGCACAGCTTGTACCTTCTGGCAATCTATCTCGAGGACCTGTGTCACCACAGACCTCAGGAAGGAGACCGTGGTGTGGTAGAATTCACACTTCTCCGGTTTCAGGAAAAATTGATTCTTCAGGGTGCCTTTGAATGACCAAGTGGACATGATGGGTATGATCTTCCATTGTTTGGGAGAAGACCAATACATCGTCTTGGTGGACATAGATAAACTGGGAGACTATATGTTGGAAGACATTATTTATGAGATTCTGGAACACAACAGGGGCGTTAGTGACCCTGAACAACATCACCCGGTATTTGTATTGCCAGAGGGGTGTTAAACGCTGTCTTCCACTCATCACCTTTCCCAGTATGCACCTGATGGTAAGTGTTGCGCAAATCCAGCTTGGTAAAGAAGCAGCAGCTGTGGAGATTGGAGAAAGTTGAATCCATTAAAGACATAAGCTAGTGATTCTTGATTGTGACTGCATTTATTCATCTGTAGTTGACAAGCAAGTTGCAAAACAGGAAGAAACATGAAAGGAATTCACTAAGGTGTTATGATAGGGCAATCTAAAGACAAGGAAAACAAATGCATTTGTAAGACAAAGACTGATGAGGTTATTGTTTTCCTGAAAAAAAAATAACTTTCTGTGTGTGATCAGAGACTATGCTAAGGATTCGTGAAATCCCTTTTACATCACCATTTGCACTAGAACATCGTGGCTAACAAATCTATCTGTTTTTGTGCAATGTTTTCCATTGAAGAGTTTTATGCAGACAGGGTGGCCTGCAAGGGATAATGGCATTTTGGAACACTCTGGATATTAAACCAGAGAATGCCACCAAGGCCTCTTTTGGTGGCACAGACCCCAAAGAGTGTTGCAAAGCTACACAAAAAGGAGACGTCCCAATGTACTATCATTCAAAGATTTTATTATGTAGTGTTAAGTCGCATTACAGTAACAATTAAAAGAAGCAAATTAATGTCATATTTTAATGTTAGCATGAAAGTCTTAATGTACTGGTTTATGTATGTAAATAATATCAAAAATATGACTTTTACAGAATTGAGATGTAACGTCTCACTAAAACAGTACACAGTTCTGTCCCAGCTGTCTTCAGATTTCTTCTGATTTCACTGCTGAAGCTGCACGATTTCTTTTGTTGTGAGGCTTATCCTCAGAGCTGTAGACAGGCTAAGTCTGACACATCAGCTCTGACGATATAATTAGTGTAGATTTACATCAGTAAATGGCTTCCTGTAAAAATCATGCACTATAAGGAAAGCCCTACTGATTGATTTATAAAATGGTGTGTTGCTAAAATTGTTGTAAATATTAGATTAGATAAAGAAAAGAACATCCCAGGCACATTAATGCAGAGGTCTACTGTACCCTAAAATGTAATAAAATATTGCTTTAAATATTTTGCCTGTGCCTTTGGCATTTTTTGTAATAAAATGACGATAAGAAATCCTGTTACCATTGGACCAAGATTGCACTACACATCAGTCCTGGCAAAATGCACTTCTCTCCACAGTAATTTCATACCATCATTAGCCTGTTGTGAGTCACCCGGAATACTAGGATCAAAACACTTGTGTTCGCTATAACTTGTCATGACAAGGATGACACATTATAAGTTGCAGTAAAGAAAGGACTGAAAATTCATTTTAATAAGTTTCATTGGCCTTATAGTGGCTTTGGACAATGAAACAATGCCAAAATCAAGCTAGATCAATAAGCAGCCACGTCGTATGAAATTGTTATAAACCCAGCATGAGAAATGAGCCAGAGTGTACCACTCGTGGAATACATCTTATCTCACTTTCCATACTTGCGTGATAATCTTTTTCCTTAAACCTGAGCTTAAAGCACCAGTTTTCTCTAACAAAAAAGCATGTTTTTATCTGTATACAGTACTGAAAAAAGTATTTGCCCCATCCCAATTTCTTCAGTTTTTTTTGTCATATTTAAATGTTTCAGATCATCTAAATCATTTAAACAAAGGACAAAGACTGCGTCAGCAAACACAGCTGCTATTGCAGATATTAGATTATCAGTTCATACATAAAAGGTATGAACCATGTGAAAAAATAATTGCCCCCCCAAAAAAAAAAAAAAACCTAATGACTGGTTGTGCCTCTGTTGGCAGCAACAACTGCAACCAAATGTTTGAGAAAACTGGCAAAGAGTCTTTTACACTGCAGTAGAGAAATTTCGGGCCATTAACCCATTCTTCTTCGCAGAGGAGAGGCATTGAAGGGCTTTTAAGCATGAACTGCCTGTTTAAGGTCATGCCCCAGCATCTCAATCGGATTCAAGTCAGGGCCTTGACGAGGCCACTCCAAATCCTTTGTTTAGTTTTTTTTTGGAGCCATTCAGAGGTGGACCTCGTTGTGTGCTTTGGGTCATTGACCTGCAGCATAACCCAACTGCACCTGAGCTTTAGGTCACAAACTGATGGCCAGACATGCTTCTTTAGGATTTTCTGGTAAAAAGCAACATTTATGAATCTGTCAATTCCAGAAAGATGCCCTGGTCCTGACGCAGTAAAGCAGCCCAGACCATTGCACTACCAATGATTACCGTGCATCTGTAATGGCCAGTAGTATACGGAGGCCAAGCGAAACGACAGAGGGAAAGAGAGTGTACTGTGTTCGTGCTAAACACAGAGAATAATATAGACCAAACCCAAGTACTCGCGCTTCCAAAGGACGTATAATAGTCCGAACCATGGAAGCAAAGTGAGATAGAAAAAGGGAGAAGAAACTCCAACAATAAGAAGATAGAAAGTCATACAAAACCTGACTACAGACACCTTCGGCTATAGTGTGAAGCTAAACACAGACACTCTGAAACACAGAAGGAGGCGTGCTGGACATCCTGCTTATATAGATTCTGGGGAAGCGCCGCCCCAGCTCAATCAACCAGCTGGGTAAAGAATTCGATAGCCCAGGAATTCGATATCGTCCTGGGACGAGAGCTGCAAAGAAAGGTCCAAACAACACGCACACCTAACAAAAAATGACAGCATCGATGTGCTCTTGGAGGAATTGTGGTAGGCCGGCCACTCCAGACAAAGTTCACCACTGCTTCAAGGTTTTTCTATTTGTTGATAATTGCTATGATCCAGACAAGGAACCAGATACAAAGAAAGAATCCAATCCAACGTAGGTTTTTAATGATAGGAATACAGTAATGGCAAGAAGGGACAAAGCCCAGGATAAGAAGAGCACAGTTCAGTTCGGATGGTATACCTAGCAGCGTAAGGGGCGTGTCCCTGCTTGGCCAGTGGCGTCCCAGGGCAGAAGGTGTTCACACTTGCCAGAGCAGAACTGTCATACCGCAGGTCTGAGGGGCTCAGCTGGAATGCAGTCCAAATCTTGGAGACCAATTAAGGATTGGGAGGTGGACCTAATAAACTGGGCAGAGGTACACACTGGAGGGGCAAGTAAACAGGAGCTCAATCCCAATCCCGGAGACCGAGAAGAAGACTTGGGAGTTGTTACAACGAATAAAGCCTTGTCGCGTACTTCTGTATTTCCCTATCATAAAGGTTACAAGAATTTACGAAGTTAATAAACTCATTGGGCTCTGTCTTACACCTGGCGCATAGTGGCGCAAAAAGTGACGCAAGTGTTTTTGCTAGTTTATGTAGTGACATGGTTGTCACTATCCCGTTCAGCGCCCAGCCTGCATTAATAGGAAGTGTAATTGAGCCAAATTGAGCGCCCATGGGCACATTGGTCTTAAAATGAGGAGTGGTCAGGGGCATTTATGGTGCATTGCTATCTTGAGACTGCAAAAAGCGATTGCGCTATTGACCAATAAAACCCTGGTCTAAAGTCAATGGTCAGTTTTTGACTGCTAATTTAATGGCGCAGAGTAAGATAGTATTATGCGTCTTTGTAGGCGAGGGCACATTGCACGCACACTTTGCTTGTTATATACTACACATGCAGAGACGAGCAGCAGTGGCCACTCATGAAAACAATGAAAAATAAAGATTAAAATGTGAGAGATTATTGTCAAGATATTTAAAAAATGCACACCAGAATGGTAAGTGTGAGTGACGTCTGCACATCAGAGCATGCTGTGATGCAGGCTGTTCGCAAGTGAAACTGTTCCATCAGGTAATTTGCGATTCAACATGTGAGGTTACGCATGAAGGTATTCGCAAATTTTCCTGGGTAAAGTCACGACTTAGATGTTGGCGAGGTATGTCATTCCTGCTGTTTTCCAGAAGATCCCTCCTGGAGGGGTGGCTTTTCAGGGACAATGGTTAGCTTATATATTAAATACACAAAATATCATGTCTAAAACAGTTTGTGGATTTTCGTTCCATCACATAAAACACAAACCGTAACAGAACGAATGTCTGAAGTGCTGAAAATGCACTTGAGATCTTTGGATTAGTTGTTCTTTCGCCAACACGAAAGAACAGGCAGCCATTATCTCAATTTTGCAAAAATATGACGTAGGAAGTTATCCTATGAGGTGAACAATATGTTTAGGTCTCCTCCACCCTCATTCTGAGCTTGCAAAGTTTCAAGCTATGAGTGTAAAGAAGCAGCGGCTGACAGGCCCGTGCTTCAGAGGAGAGCTGCGTACTGTCCTCGCTCTCCTGTGATGGCAATATAAGTCACATATGAGCATGCTTGTGCTCATAGTTCACTTATTGGGCGTTCCAGATTTGGGTGTAATTGGAGATGCCAAATATTTTTAAAAAGAAAAAAAACTTGCGCATTTGGACACGCTCTAAATGCACATGTGCCATGCGCTTCAGACCTTGCGCTTAGATCGTAAAAATAGGGACCAAAAACTGGGTCTATGTCTTGCTCCACCCATTCTCATTCAAAAATGGTGGGCTCATTTGTTAGTTTTGAGTGTCTCCATTCGCCCCTCGGTTAATGTCGGCTGAAGTGGATTAAATCCCAAATGTTCTGGTTTGGATGCATGGGTAGTTTGCATGCTACTGAAAACATCAATTGAGTTCAACTACACTTAACAAAAATATAAACGCCCCATGTAAATTATTTATGTAACATGAAATGTGTTACGCTAAATGAGCTGATAATGTCCTAATTGTGCAAAATGGTTATTTGTCTTGATTTGTATGCAACATTTGTGTTCATCTCTGCCAGTGAGCACTTGCTCAGTGATGGATTGATTCCACCCTCAACACAGGTGTGGCATGTGCAGACGCTGCTCAAACAGCATGAACAGAACTCAGACACTCCCTAAAACTGGGGACAATAAAAGGCCACCCCAAAATGTCAAATTTCATCAAAAATCACCATGCCACAAATGTCGCAAATCATGCGGGAATGCGCCATAGGAATGCTGGATGCAGGAATGTCCACCTGAGCGGTTGCTGCACAGCTGAATGTTCACTATCGGGCAATTGGGCGTTTAAGAGTTCGTTTTAGACAGACTGGCAGGGCAGAAAATCAACCTCACCTTCGTCGTCCACGTGTGACCACAGGAGCACAAGATCGTCACATCCTTCTTCTCCGCTTGTGTGATCGCCTCAGACCAGCAACGTGCACAGCAGATGAAACAGTTGGTCTGCACAACAGACGTATCACGCCTCAAACAGTCCCGAACCACCTGAGAGAAGCGAACCTACATGCCCGTCGTCTTCATCGTGATCCCAACTGTGTCTACGAGTATCCCTGATTGCCATATGCCACTATCTTGCTTTAATGAACAGTAATCTGTTGCATATTGAACAATAAAATGAATTTTGTATGGCTTAATATATTGTAAAACCCTTAATGCTAATTAAAGTTTAAAAGTGTCGAATGGGGCGTTTATATTTTTGTTAAGTGTATCTATGTTGTTCCTAAAGTTATGTATGAGTATTTTATGTACAGCATTGTATATCATTTGTAAATGGAGATTTGTTACATGCTGTTTTTGCTGCCTTGCTGGTCAGCTATTTGTTTTGTTCATCAGCACCCTCTGATGGTGTGTCTGTAGCAAAAAATGATCTGATGCAATACCCCCTTCTTTGTGATGAAATAGACTAGTGCTTTCTAGAAGCTTCTGGCATCTTCCTGCCTGGAGGGGGCGGGATTACCCAGGAATCCTGTAGATCTTTCCAGAATGTTGCTAGTCTATATAAATGCTGTGAATTTGGTCACCAGCAGCAGAGTTTTTGTTTTGGCAACAGAGTTACATAGTGGCATTAGAGTGTTATTAGAGGATTGAACAGTGGATTATTTGTAGAGGTTTTTTTTTATTCAGTGAAGAATAAATGTATTTAAGTTGTCATTGCTGGTTTTCTTTGTTGTGATTTTCAAGTCATAACACTAAAAAAAACTTTTGCACTGCTGTTTGCTTGCTTACCTCTAAACTTCTGCTCTTCTGTATGCTGTCATCAAGTGTGGCTGAATATAAGCCACCAAGCGACGCCTACTTGCTTCTCACGTCTTATAACTGCTGTCTGCTGAACTTACACCACATGGTGTTCTCTCCCTGGTACCTGGGCTATTCAGCAACCCCCAGCACTCCTATGTTCTTATCCAATCCCTTGCTTTGTCCAGTTGTGACATAAAATTCCCCTACCCTCTTGTACGCATTTGTTCTCCAAAGCTGCTTCTTTTGTAAGCATTTGTTCTCCAAAGCCGCTTCGTTTTACAACAAACTTTCCGTCGAAATTATGTGCATTGCATACACTGTACTAACTCTGTTCTATTTGCTAACACGTGGAACAGCCAGGATATGCACTCAGTGAACTTTTTTTACTTTTTATCATCGCAGCACACAAAAGCCACTTGGACTTTTAGGCTCTGGGGTAGACCTACTTTATATGTAGTTTTATTTTGAGATCAGTTGTCATTAACCATGATTTGTCCTTGCATGAAAAACGCATTTCATTTTGACAGTGGGCTCTCTGTTCTATTTCATGCCTGATTCTGGTGTTAATTCAAAGTGTAGGCCTGCCTGCATGCTTATTTTTCCTGACCAAGTTGTGGCACCACTTCTGCTTTGAGCCACACTTCAGCCAATCGGATTGTACTTAACTGGAATTTTTCCCTAACTTGGTTATGAAAAATAAATAGGCCTGCTTCCTTTAAATTGGCTAAAATTAAAGAGCCATTATGGACAAATTTTGAAGATGACATCGTAAGTTACAGGCCATATTTTTTGTGCGATTATGAAGCAGTTTGTTTGACTACAATGAAACATAGTCATAAAACTCGCAGTTTTTCCTCTTAATTTCAATACGTTATAAATTTGTATTTATACCTCTGGAGTTTAATGGGTTGAAGTGTACAGCCGGTAGCATAAGTAAGAAATTACTATGTTTTTGTATGGTCAGGACTTGGCATTATTCATTTAAATGTCCAAAGTCTCAGCAAAAATTGACTTTTTCAGATTTTGGCACAGACAACTGGAACTGATATCATTATAATTTCTGAGACTTGACTTCTTGCTGTGATAATCACATTTACAGAAATGGCTTTAATTTATTCCATTCTGATCGTCCTAACCGCAGCAGTGGCAGAGCTATGTTAAATGCAAATACCACACCAAAGTGTTATTAATGCAATCATCACCAGAGCAGTTTGAAATGATTGTCTCACTAATTAAATTATTAAGAAGTTTGCAATATTATGGTTATTGGCCGTAACAGGCCTCTCTCCACAGCAAAAGAAATGTTAGCCTTAATATTTGACATTCTCTCCAATTTTTAGTCATTGTAGGTGACCTTAACAGGAACTGATTATCTCTAGCATCAGATGAACTGAAAGTTTATTGTAGTTAAATTAATTTTACGTAAATAGTACACTCCCCAACTCACCCAAATCTGAAAAGTCCTAAAAAATCTACACTGATTGATTTGTTCTTAACAAATAATCCTCAAAAGATTAGCACGGTAGGTATGTACAGTGTGTAATTGCGGGCTTCAGGGATAAGAGATGCCGAAGTTAAAGTCATTACATTATTGACACTGCATTATTGAATGTAATGTAAAGCACTTTTCTGAACAGGGATTTTGGCAAGATATAGACTTAAGTGATTGGAGCAGGGTCTCCTTAATACCTGACGTTGAATTTGAGTGGAATTACTTTTGGATACATTTTTGCTAATTGTAGACAAGTACGCCCCTTTTTGAAAATATAAAGTTAAGGGCAGATATAATTTATGGTTTTCTAATATCATATCCAGTCTTGTACTTGAAAGGCAAGGAAGGCAAACTGAAGTTCTTGTGCTCATTTTAAGATAAATGTACTTCTTTAGTTAGGAAAGCCAGCCTGAAATTTTATCTCTTTTTCATAACAGATAATTTAAATTACTCACAGAAATTGTGGTAGACAATAAAATCCTTATTTCCAAATAGCACATCTGGTCTCACACCTTGAATTGTATCTGGTTTATCTATTGTGCATGAAAAAGTTGAGCTGCTCAATTGTTTCAATAAAGTGTTTGTCACTTCAAGTTTTCTTGTTGATCAAGTAACAAACTGTACTGCAACATAGGTTTCACTTGAACCTAGGCCTTTATCACAAAATTTATTTCATTTTCAACCCTTCCACTGGTGAAGTGGATGTAGCCCTGAAGAAATTGAATCCTAAAAAACAGCAGGGCCTGATGGACTAGAACGTAATTATTTAAATCTCTCAGCAAATTTTTTGCAGAACCTTTGACACTCATATTCAGTTTAACTTGGACTTGTTACAGAATGCCAAAGATTTGGTGGAGGGCTCACATTTCTTCCCTGCTTAGATGTGATTAACTTTCAAAGCTGAATAACTATCGTGTTTACAAGAATTGTTCACAGACACGCCGACATACTTGTAAACACTAATCACCTTAAAACATCGCTATTGTGCTGGGAATTAAACAAGGAGAAACATCTGTTTTACCTTTCACATGAATGATGGTAGAGAATTTTATTCTTAAACATTATCTCCTGGCCAAATACCCCAAAGGTGTAACCTCTTAACTTTTCCAGTAGTTGTAGGACTATTTCAAAACAAGTGCTACTGAGTGCGATCAGCACAATTTTTACAGGCCATATGCCATACGTGCTGTTTTCAGAAACGATCTCTTTTAATGACTGTGCCATCGCTGATTCAATGAGATGTAACCAAACAATGTGCACTTTTTTAATGTATCACTGCAACATGTACAAGGGGCAAATGGAAAGCCCAAGAAAACTAAAACCAGCACAGACAATTTCTTCCAACACAGCTGAGAAAATCAGATTCATAACTTAACATTATAATTTTAGAGAAAAAATCATTGTGTTTCTGCTTAGCAGGTAAACATTTGGTGATCTAGTCAGTAATTTTGTTTTCAATTTGTTCAGTTCTGCTTTGGCCTTTGTCAAAAACAACCAATGATCATATATTTTTACATTTAAAACATTACTATATGCAAATATGTAAGAATCTTGAATGTCTGAGGTTTTATTTACATGACATCATGATATTCGCTGCATTTTAGTGTCATTGCATTATAGCAGGTTTTTTTAATTTATATATTTTTTTAACAATAGAATTAGCTTTGCTGCCAATACTGTTGATGCCACAATGTAAGCATAATAAGAATGTGATATAAGTGCTTACTGTGAAAAAAAGCAACAGATATTATACGTGTAATCATAGAATTTTTACATAGTAAGTGGGATGGGGGTGACAGGGACTAGCTACTGCAAAATGCCATGCTTGTTTTCATCTTTGACTTGAGCAATATTCCAAATGACATCCGAATAAGGTGTAGGGTGTTATAGAAGTATGCCCCTGTCAGTGAATCCAGGAGGAACAAAAACTGTCAAAAAAACTGACATGCAGGGGTGATAAGGAGTACTTATGTAGTCATGTTGTGTAGTTGTCCTTTTTTAAGGTACACCTGCAAATTCCCGACAAAGAAATCAGAATGGAGAGCATTGTTCAAGCCATTGTGCAGTGTTTTGAAATGATGTGTTAGGGTAATCTTTGTTTATGTAACTGATGTCAGGCAAGGGGTAACTGATATGAAGGCATGCAGCACATATGGTTATTGATGTCTCTGTATCTTCTCATTGAGTCTATATTTGATACGATGACTTGGTTTCTTTTGATCTTTCAGTATGTAGGTAGAAAGGTGGAATGGTTCTGTGAGACTCTAGTATGAGCTCCTGCACAAAATTCTTGTACAGTCTTTTTTTCACCACATTCTTTGCATATTTTGTGATTCATAAATTGTAAAAATTAATTCTGTCAATTTTCACTTGGCATTCCTCTCTGACTGATATCCACTACACAGCAAGGGATTTTCAGCTTAGACATATTCACAGTTCATAGGATATCTGCATTCGGAAGTCACTTGCCTGTACACAGTGTTGTTGTGAATGCATTTAATTGTATTGTTGCAGGCTGTACCAGCCAGAGGCACGTCCGCAATTACCTAGCTAGATCGCACCCTTACAGTGCCACACTACAGTCATGTGTCGCTGTCTGTGTGCCATTGTCAAAGCAGAGGAAGGTTAAGCATCATTGCATTTGGAGTCAGATCGTTGTCATAAGCTTTCAATTACTCTTCATCCGGAAACCCAGTAAGACGACACCAAGCGGCAACCTGCGGGGCTGAAAAGTGAAGCAAATACGGAAGTGCCAAAAGCTGCAGTTCCTCGAATGGCCACTTGAGGCTGACTGCAGAAACGAGTCAATACCCATTCACCCCCATGTTAAAAAGCCCAATTTTACAGCAAAAATAAACATGTTTACTGCCTGGTTCAAAATACGGTTTTGAACTCTATGGCTAATTTTCCCCTCCGTGAAAACTGTGGGGGGAGTGAATTTTTTTTTATAACTCTACTATTTACATTATATAAAGGTTTAAATTTCTGCATAATTAAGGGCGTGGCCACTTTGAGAGGCAGAACCTTGAATTACACAGTCTCTGGGCAGGAGTCGTCTCTTCCGGTTATGTATAGCTAGGCTAGAGCACAGGCCTACACGGCCCCGGGCTTTAGAGTAAGAACGCCGAGCCCTGCCGCTAACCACGGGCCTAGCCTGGCTGTCTGAGGGAGGGGGGTTACTACAACTCAGCTAGCCAAGCCGCTAATCCTTGGCCTTTTCTAGTCGCCTCTGGCCCGTTATCCTACCTGGGCTCACTCGAGTCACGGAGCTTGATCCATTGGCCGCGTTTCTGACTGGAGATTTTTATCAAAATATCAGGATGATAATGCCTTGCTGTGTGGTTAGGAGTCTATGGTCTATTTTCTAAGATGATGAAATTCTAATATTATTTCATATAACATTATATGTCAACATGAAGTAACGTTAGTTCCTTCTCTAGCCAACTAGCCAGAGAATGAATGCAGTAACCCGCCCCCCGGTTAGTTTTTGCCCAAGATGTCCAGTTGTGCCAGTGGGAGTGTACGCCTGCCACAGTTATTATACAGGCATGCAGCGAAGTAATAGCGAAACAGAAAAGTGTTTGAATTTAGGGTTAACATATCTCTGAACAAAAGCTGTCAGTCAGGGGTTGGAAAACATTCACGGATTCCCTAACAGGTTGCCAACATAACTGGCTGGTCAGCTACAACATTAGAACCACCAAAGCACACTACCAAATGACGGGGCTCCTTAGCTGATTCCCCAAGTATTTGGAAGGCTTGACCGGAGATTTTCGTGGTTATACACTCAGTAGATTCACACAGCAGTATCTTGTAGAACTGCATTTGCCACCAATGGATTCGTTCAATTTTCAGTGCGATTACTGGACGGTATCATTGTAAATAGAAAGGCTAGCTAGCTAGCTATATAGCTGATTTAACATATCCCATGTTATCTAGCAAGCTAGCTAGCTGTCGCTAAAAGTGTTTCTACATGAAGTCCATCATCCACAAACTAGCTAACCACTTTAACATAACTAATAAACCAGACGGCTACGAAAAAGTGCTACTAACCAGCCACATTCGGCTACATTAGCTGTCTCTAGGAGTAAAGGCTTTTTCCCCAGAAGTAACATCAATTTTATGACGCGATAAAAAAAAAAGTTGCGCGTCGCAGTGGTATCGTTAGCTAATATATAAAGGACAGAGATAAGCTGGGCAGCTGATGAAATAACCATGGAGCCTTTGAGCCAGATGCCCAGCTGCGCTAGCATTGATGAGCCCACGTATGCTGGCTACAGTAACTAATTAATTCAGCATTCACCGAAGTCAAAATGTAGGGTGATAATACTTGTGATCAGAATGTGCGAGAGTGTGGTAGGAAAATAAAGGTCCGTCAGGTTTGTCAGTAAGGTTACGTACTGCAATGTTATCGTTTGACTGGCCATACTACCGTTAATGGGACCGGGCTAAGGTGCGTACAAGAGCTAAGACGAGCACCCGCTCGCACTCTGGGGGGATACTGATACTCAGTGAGCCAACCGCCACATCTTCCCAGCGGAGTACAACGTTCGTTGCGCTACTGCCTCACGGATACGAACAACGTTCGGCCCGCAACCGCTTCACGAATTTTAACAGCGTTCGACCTGCCACCGTAAGCTACTTGGCAAGATCCATTGCTTTACTGGGACAGATATGACCCCGCATCTCATCCTTAGCGAACCAGGTGGCATCGAGCTGTGTTTGGTTTTTAGTCTAGTAAGAAAGCCGAAGCTAGCTTGGTAGCTGCAAGCTTAGAGGGCGTGTTTCTGCAAACAAGCTCCATTCGGCCCGCCCATTGGGCTTGCGTCAACTCCAGCAACGGCCCGCCTTTTTGCCCATTTTCGGATTATCCAGGTGGTAGGCGGAGTCAAGTAAGTGCCAAGATGGCGACCAAATTTGCTTCAAAATGGATATTCAGAAACCTATGGGTGACGTCACGGAGGCTACATCCATGTTATATACAGTCAATGGACGACGCGTTTCATCACCTCTCAGATATATATACTACTCAAAATTTGATAGGGATCATAGGAATTTTTTTGTGAAATGACATGCAAATTTGGTAACTGCCACTGATGAACAATATATTGGATAAATGACATGCAGTCAGACACAAAACACATTTGCAAGTGCATTTAATGACATTAAATGAGCGTGCAGCCTCACACTTTTGGCTTTCACGAACACTTCATGGTTTCACCTCTGACATGTAAAGTGAAAACAGACAGTGTTCGTTTGATGTTTCATTACCACAGTTAATGTTAATAACGGGTATGGCCTCCCCTAGCTTGAATGACGGCTTGACAACGTCGGGTCATACTGTCAATCAGAACCCGGATGCTTGCAATTAAAAAGTTGTTCCATTCTTCAACAAGGGCATTTCCGAGCTCTTCAAGAGTTGTGGGTTGTGCCCTATGACCGGAAATGGCGACCTGCAGCATGTTCCACACATGCTCAATAGGGTTTAGGTCCGGCGAACGCGCGGGCCAGTCCATGCGGACAATTGTCTCCTGCTCTAGGAATTGATTCACCACCCTAGCACGATGGGGACGGGCGTTATCATCCATCAAGATGAAATCAGGGCCAACAGCACCAGCGTATGGTCTTATGGACACATTGAGGATTTCATCCCTGTACCGTACCCCTGTCATCGTCCCTCTCCCCATGACATGCAGGTCTGTTCTGCCGTTTCTGCTTATTCCTCCCCAGACCATAATTGATCCGCCACCATAACGGTCGTGTTCGTTGATGTAGGCATCATTAAATCGCTCACGTTGTCTTCGCCACACCCGTTGCCTCCTGTCAGTAAAGTCCAAGCAATATCGGGACTCATCAGTAAAGAGAACTGGAGCCTAATCGTTGTGTGTCCATGTGACATGATCGTGAGCCCAATCCAAGCGGTCGCGCCTATGACGCGCTTACGGTCAGTGGGATTCGAACACATGGCCTTCTTGAGTTGAGGCCGGCAGTATGAAGACGATTCCGTATCGTCTGAGTGGATACCCTGACCCCCGAGGCGTTATGAAGGTCATTTCGTAGGGTGGAGGCTGTCCAGAAAGGATGACGTCGTGCCTGAAGTATGAGAAAGTGGTCTTGTCGTTGTGTAGTCGATCTCTGACGACCACCCCCATGACGGTGTGCTGCTGTACCAAATGTTTGATGCTGGTTCCACGCTCTGTTCACAACGCTTTGGCTGACGTTAAGTGCATGAGCAACGTGACGTTGTGAGAAGCCAGAGTCAAGCATTCCGATGCATCTTCCCAATTGCTCTGAAGTCAATCAACGTCTAAGACGTTGAGGAGACATTGTTATTGCTAAATGTAATGCAAAAAATTTGGGAACTTCCAAATTTTCACCAACAAGCAACACACACGTCTGAGTTGAAATGGTGAAGTGTTAGTCAAAGCCAAAATGTGAGGCTGCACGCTCATTTAATGTCATGAAATGCTGCGTGCAAATGTGTTTTGTGTCTGACTGCATGTCATTTATCCAATATATTGTTCATCAGTGGCAGTTACCAAATTTGCATGTCATTTCACAAAAAAATTCCTATGATCCCTATCAAATTTTGAGTATATTTTGCCCTTTTTGTATATCTGAGAGGGAATTCTATCATTGGTGACGCTTCAGTGATAAGTTGTCACTCACATCAGGTGAGGTTTATTACTGTTGGACTCACCTGATGTGAGAATTCTACAAATGTGTCCACAGTTCTGTGAAAAATAATTTGCTCCCCCTCTTAATTTCCTCTATTTTCTGCTTATGAAGAAATGGCTTCCCAAAGTTGTGTTTCAATATTTCAGTAACACTTCATCTTATCTCATTAAAAATTTCTTACGGGTGCTGCAAAAACTAAGGCCTGGAGAGGACCCTTCAGTCCACTTCAAATCACTGAGAAGGTTCTATTTAATTCATGTTTAGATTAATTGTGGCTAGCAGTGATAAAACCTGGGTGCATCTATTTCAAGGCAAGTCTAATAGTGTGTTTGATTTGAAGTTGGAAGTCACAACTCCCACAAGTGTGATAATGTCATTTTTGTCACATACAGGTTAAAAGTGGTCATTTGCTTTTGAGTTGTCCAAACATTCGATTCTGGGAGAAACATGGACTGGCGTCACTGAGAGAGGCTTTGTTGTCTAAAGACCGACAACTGCTTTCTCAGTATGCAGTTCATTTGGGAGCTTTCATGTCTCAAATTGTCAACCTTTCCAAACAACTACTGCTGCATTTCATTAAGTACTACATTTGCACATAAACGTGAGGCCTGAACATTAAAAACAAGTTTTTCAATCGTGTTTATGATTCCACACATCTTTTGTACTGCTCCCAATGTGAGCTGGAGATGATTAAGTCATCTGGGGAAAATTGGAATATCAAGAGGAGGTCCAATTTACCCATTTCAGAGTTCTCACTTAAGCTGTGTTTTGCTTTTTTCCCCACTGGAAGTCAAAAATGCCCATTTTCAGATTTTTTCACCTCAAATTGAATGCACCATTACTCAAGTCAAATTCAACCTAATTATCAATTAAATTTGCCTGCATTACTGGGGAGCGAAATATTTTTCAAACAGGGCCTGTTGATATTGGAAAACCTTTTCTCTGAAATAAATAAAATTATCTTTTAAAAGCTATGCTCTGTTTAATGAAGTTGTCTTTGTCTTATATTAAATCTTATTTGTATTTGAGGATCTGAAACAATTAAGGGTGACAAATATACAAAAAATACAAGACATTGGTAAAGAGGCCAATGCTTTTACATGGCATTGCAAGTGCCAAAAGATTCCAATTCCGACCTTGAACTCATATTTGGACCCTGTTACAAGGGTAACATGGTTGCCTAGTGGGTAGCACTGCTGCCTCACAGCAAGCGGTGTCAGGGATCAAATCTGGCGTGGGGCCTTTTTCTGTGCAGTTTGCATGTTCTCACCATATTCTTGTGGGTTTTCTTCAGGTAAAGCTCAAAAAGAAGCATGTCAGGCACTTGAAGACTACATTGCCCATGGGTGTGAGTGAGTGGTGTGTGTGCCCTGTGATGGACTTATGAGCTGTCCAGGGTCTGTTCCTGCCTTTTACCCATGGATGGCTGGGAGGCCATTCATATGTCTGCAATCAGCATATAACCACAATCAGGGAATGAGCTGAATATTATCACATTAAAGCACAAGTAAACAAACCAACAATCTAGGAAACAATCAGCATAGTGATAGCAATGTTGTGTCACAAACAGAACTACTCCTGTTTGTTCAGATGAATGCCAACAGGCTGCTGTCAACAAAATGTTGACTGTACTGGGGCAACAAAAAGTGCCAACAGTGGCTTTATGGTAAAGGAAATACAAAGAGAAGCCATGCTTGAGGGGAAAACAACACGTGCCATTTAACAGAATGTAAACACTTTCCTTTGAGTGAGATTCAGGTTATTAGCTCGAGGATGCAAAAAATAGAGCAAAGAGACAGAGATATTATTCCTCTCTTATATTATTGCATACTACATTTCAGTCTACTGAGAACATAAGTCACTCTTAAAAATGTGAGGCTCATATCAAAACACTAAAAAAGGTCCAACACAACCCACAGCACTAAGCCAGTGAGCCTTTTTGAAAAACAAATAGAATATTCATGACAGTCTAAGCTTGTTTTATCTTTCATCCAAGGACTTGCTTGAAATATTTAACTGATGAATATTGTTGAATGAGGCAATCAAATTATTTTTCCCCACCCAATCTCATGCATGCATAAAAAGGTGGCATTAACACAGATAACCAATCAATAATTACATGTTAACAATGTGCTAGTAGTAATGCATATTTAAAAAGCGCCTGCTTTAGGGCATTAGCTTGCCTCTCAATATTAATTTGAAAGTGGCTATGCATTAACAAGACATGAATAACCATGGCAAATGTTTGTGCCTGTAGTGTCCAGCTGCAATTACGCAATTTCTTCAGTAAGTATTTGCATAAAATTTGTCACCCCATGCTGCAGCAATTGAAATGTGATCACAACTTGAGGTCACAAAATAATTGCATAGGTTGTACCCACTGCTACCAGTAAAGTTTCTTTTAACCCCACAAAACCTACAGACCAATATTTGGGTCCATTAAATGCAGCTGCTGTATTCAACACCTGTGGAACTTCAGGCCTGTTTAAAATTTTTCTGAAAATCCCAAGGTTTCCAATGATCCCAAATACAGTATGTCCTGCTGCATTACTATGGGCCACAATGCAATCAACAGAAAGAGCTTTAGTTTTTGAATTCTGTTACTACTGCACAGCTACTGGTCGAAATTCAGCACAAAGGGAAAAAAAATGTAGTGCAGTGCTGTGGAAAAAGTATTTGCCCCCTTCCTGATTTCTTACTTTTTTCCATATTTTTACACTTAAATGTTTCCGATCATCAAACAAATTTTAATATAAGACAAAGATAACCCAAGTAAATACAAAATGCAGTTTTTAAATGATGATTTCATGTATTAAGGGGAAAAAGCTATCCAAACCTTCCTGGCCCTCTGTGAAAAAGTAATCCCCCCCTCTCCTTAAATCATGAATTAACTGTGATTAACCACATTTTTTTAGTCCAATTTCACTAGCCACACCCAGGCCTGATTACTGCCAGACCTGTTGAATCAAGAAATCACTTCAATAGAACCTGTTTCACAAAGTTAAGTAGGCTAAAATATCTAAAAAACCAACACATCATGCCGCGATCTTAAGAAATTCAAGAACAGATGAGAAACAAAGTAATTGACATCTGTCAGTCTGGAAAGGGTAACAAAGCTATTTCTTAGGCTTTGGGACTCCAGTTAACCATGCTGAAAGCCATTATCCACAAATGGAGAAAACTTGGAACAGTAGTGAAACTTCCCAGGAGTGGCCAGCCTACCAAAATTACTCCAAGAGCGCATCGACAACTCATCCAGGAGGTCAAAAAAGAACCCAGAACAACATCTGAAGAACTGCAGGCCTCACTTGCCTCAGTTAAAGTCAGTGTTCATGATTCAACAATAAGATAGACACTGGGCAAAAATGTCATCCATGGGAGAGTTCCAAGGCAAAAACCACTGCTGACCAAAAAGAACACAAAGGCTCATATCACTTTTGCCAAAAAACATCTTGATGATCCCAAAGACTTTTGGAAAAATATTCTGTGGACTGACGAGACAAAAGTTGAACTTTATGGAAAGTGCGCATCCCATTACATCTGCTGTAAAACTAACAGAGCATTTCATAAAAAGAGCATCATACCAAAAGTCAAACATGGTGGTGGTAGTGTGATGGTTTGGGGCTGCTTTGCTGCTTCAGGACCTGGACGACTTGTAGTGATTGATGGAACTATGAATTCTACTCTCCACCAGAAAATCCTGAAGGAGAATGTCCAACCATCAGTTCATGACCTCAAGCTCAAGCGCACTTGGGTTATGCAGCAGGACAATGATCCGAAACACACTATCAAGTCCACCTCTGAATGGCTTAGAAAAAACAAAACAAAGATTTTGGAGTGGCCTAGACTTAAATCCGCTTGAGATGCAGTGGCATGACCTTTAACAGGCCGTTCATGCTCAAAAACCCTCCAATGTGGCCATATTAAAACAATTCTGCAAAGAAGAGCGGGCTAAAATTCTTCCACAGCGATGTGAAAGACTCCTTGCCAGTTATCGCAAATGCTTGATTGCAGTTGTTGTCGCCGAGGGAGGCAAAACCAGTTATTAGGACTTAGGGGGCAATTACTTTTTCACATAGGGCCAGGTGGGTTTGGATAGCTATTTCCCCTTTATAAATGATTCATCATTTAAAAACTGCACTTTGTATTTACTCGGGTTATCTTTGTCTAATATTAAAATTTGTTTGATGATCTGAAACATTAAGTGTGACAAATAGGCAAAAAAATAAGAAATCAGGAAGGGGGCAAATACTTTTTCACGGCACTGTATATATAAGTATATATACTGAATAAGCACACAAAATTGTCAAAACTAAAAGTTGTGCATTAACTAATAATCATAAATTATTGGATGCATCCCATCCCTTTATATGTTGCAACTATTATGAGCTTACAGGTTAACTTAGCAGTCTACACCCTGTTTCCAGAAAAGCTGGGACAGTGCATAAAATATAAATAAAAATAGAATGCAATGATTTGCAAATAATTTAAACCCTATATTTAATTGAAAGTAGTACAAAGACAACATATCAAATGTTGAAACAGAGAAATTTTTTTTTTTTTTTTTTAAACATCTGCTCATTTAGAATTTGATGCCAGCAATACATTTCAGAAAAGTTGGGACAGGGACATGTTTACTACTGTGTTGCATCATTTCTTCTTTTAACAACACTCTGTAAGCGTTAAGGAACTGAGGTGGCCAACGACTGTAGTTTTACAAGCAAAATGTTTTCCCATTCTTGCTTAATATTGGATTTCAGCTGCTCAACAATTTGCGGCTACCATTGTCATATTTTTTGTTTCATAATGCACCAAATATTCTCAGTAGGTGACAGGACTGGACTGTGTACAGGCCCAGACTCTTTTACTACAGGGTCATGCTGTTGTAATGCAAGCAGAATGTGGTTTGGCATTGTCTTGGTGAAAAAAGAAAGGCCTTTCACTGAAAAAGACATTTGCTGGATGGCAGTATATGTTGCTCAAAATATATATATCTTTTTTAATTGGTGATGTATGTTATTGCTTGCATACAGTAAAAAAGGCCTGCCAATATATCCTGTATTGGCTGACCTTAAGCTGTATTGGCTGAGTTCAGTATGTGCACAAGTAACCATTGCCAACTGTGGCATTTGCTCTCTTCAAAGAAGCTGATGACAGTCGCGGACCTAGCATTTGGCTCTTGAATGAGTCTTGAAGTCACGTACTTCAGAGGTCATAGTCATAATATTGTCATGATAGCACATCATACTTAACCAATTAATAAAAATATTATAAATTGCTTATTTTCGCACTGCCTTGGAATCATTTGGAGCGTTTTCGGATCTTGTTTATATATCGTTTTATCTTTACACTGTAGAGTTTTAACTTGCCTTTGTGGATGTAGGGATGAATTTAGATTACTGACAGTGGTTCTAAGAAGTGTTCCTGAATCCATGCATTGATTTCCACCACAGAATCCAGTCTGTTTTTGATGCAGTGCTGTCTGAGGGCCTGAGTATCATGGCCATTCAGTAATGGTTTTCGGCCTTGTTCATTGTACACAGATTTCTCCAGATTCTTAGAATCTTAAGTGATATTATGCACTGCAGATGATGAAATCCCCAAATTCATGAAATTTTGCATTTCAAATGCAATTTTACACTGAAAAATGTTATTTTTAAATTGTTGAATTATTTGCCAATGCACTCTTTCAAAGTGGTGAAGCCCGCGCCATCTTTTCTTCTGAAGGACTCCGCCTCTCTGGGATGCTCTTTTTAAACCCAATCATGCAATTGATCTGTCACCAATAAATCAAATTAGCTGTGTATGGTTCCATTTGGGGTATTTTGCTCAGCACTATGCAACTTTTCCAGTCTTCTGTTGGCATGGTCCATTTTTTTTTTTTTTGAAACATGTTGCTGGCACCAAATTTAAAATGGGCCAAAAACCAGAAAAAAAACCTGAAGAATTTCTCAGTTTAACCATTTAATACATCATCATGTACTAATTTCAATTAAATATAAGGTTTGAATAATTGGCAAATCATTGCATCGTGTTATTATTTACATTTTACACAGCGTCCCAACCTTTCAGGAAACTGGGTTGTACATATAATAGCAATGATTGATGCAACTTTACGAGTCAAAATATGCATATATATTTTTTGTGAGGGTAAATCAAAGATTTTCAAGTGGGAATTATCATGAGTCCATCAATATAGGCAGTGATGGACCTCAATGGTCTCCAACAGTGCAATCCGAGCAATGCCTGAGGAAATGTGAAGGGATGTGTGGAATAGGCTGCAATAGGTTTTGTTGATTGAATGATTTGCCAGAATCTGGAAATGCTGAACTTCTAATGACTGGGGCATGCGCAGAAGTGGAGACAGGTGTGATATAGCTAACCTCCCCATCTTTGAATTCACAGTTCTATGTGAATGCCATCGGAAAAACATAGTGAGCCTATGTAACACATACAGATCTTTTGTATGGTAAAAGACAAGAATCAAGTTTAATTTAAAAATATTCATTTCATCATTTTTGAACTGATTTGAGAAGGTATCCCACAGTAATACAGGGTTGTTGTGCCAAGACAGTTACAGCATGTTCAGTTAAATATGGAGAAAGGATACATTTGAATTATGTCGAGGATTTCCTTTCAGTCTTTCTTTTGACATTGCTCACAAAACATTGAATGTTCCAATTTAACTTTATGACAATGTATTTGATCACAATTGGCTACATTTCTTTTTTTCTGGCGAATGCGCTTGAGGAGCCGGGCCTGATGAACACACTGCAGCTTGCCGGAGTTGGGCATCGTGCTGCAGCAGCCGGATGGCCTGGAGCGGGCCTGAAGCAGCTGGATGGCCCAGGGAAATGCAGGCCCCTGGAGGCCGGGGCGGGGGGATGCAGGTCGCAGGACCTCAGAAGCGACAGGGGATACAAGCCATTGGAACCTCTACATGCAGGCCACAAGAGCTGAAACAACTACAGACCACTGGATCTCTGGACCAATTAGAGATACAAGTCACTGGAACCTCTGAAGCGACAGGGGGTACAAGCCACTGAAGACTCTGGAGCGACCAAAGATGCAGACGCTGGACCTCTGGAACGACAGTGGAAACAAGCTGCTAGGGCCTCTGAAGATGCAGAACACCGGAGCGAAAAGGGGTGCATGCCTCTCCTGAGGCAGAAGATGCTGGACTCTCCAGTCTAGGAATGCAGATCTCTCTGGAGCCTAACAGTGCAGGACCCTTCAGCCTAGGAATGCAGGCCTCTCAGGAGCCTGATATTGCTGGCCTCTCTGGAGCCTGAAATTGCGGGCCTCTTTGGAGCCTGAGAATGTGGGCCTCTCTGGAGCCTGATATTGCGGGCCTCTCTGGAGCCTAAGAATGTGGGCCTCTCTGGAGCCTGATATTGCGGGCCTCTCTGGAGCCTAAAATTGCGGGCCTCTCTGAAGCCTGATATTGCGGGCCTCTCTGGAGCCTGAGAATGCGGGCCTCCCTGGAGCCTGAGAATGCGGGCCTCTCTGGAGCCTGATATAGCGAGCCTCTCTGGAGCCTAAGAATGTGGGCCTCTCTGGAGCCTGATATTGCGGGCCTCTCTGGAGCCTAAAATTGCGGGCCTCTCTGAAGCCTGATATTGCGGGCCTCTCTGGAGCCTGAGAATGTGGGCCTCTCTGGAGCCTGAGAATGCGGGCCTCTCTGGAGCCTGATATTGCGGGCCTCTCTGGAGCCTAAAATTGCGGGCCTCTCTGAAGCCTGATATTGCGGGCCTCTCTGGAGCCTGAGAATGCGGGCCTCTCTGGAGCCTGAGAATGGGCCTCTCTGGAGCCTGATATTGCGGGCCTCTCTGGAGCCTGATATTGCGGGCCTCTCTGGAGCCTGAGAATGTGGGCCTCTCTGGAGCCTGATATTGCGGGCCTCTCTGGAGCCTGATAATGCGGGCCTCTCTGGAGCCTGATATAGCGAGCCTCTCTGGAGCCGAAGAATGTGGGCCTCTATGGAGCCTGAGAATGTGGGCTTCTCTGGAGCCTGATATTGCGGGCCTCTCTGGAGCCTGATAATGCGGGCCTCTCTGGAGCCTGATAATGCGGGCGTCTCTGGAGCCTGAGAATATGGGCCTCTCTGGAGCCTGATAATGCGGGCCTCTCTGGAGCCTGATATTGCGGGATTGCGGGCCTCTCTGGAGCCTGAGAATGTGGGCCTCTCTGGAGCCTGATATTGCGGGCCTCTCTGGAGCCTGATATTGCGGGCCTCTCTGGAGCCTGATAATGCGGGCCTCTCTGGAGCCTGATAATGCAAGCCTCTTTGGAGCCTGATATTGCGGGCCTCTCTGGAGCCTGATATATCGGGCCTCTCTGGAGCCTGATAATGCGGGCCTCTCTGGAGCCTGATAATGCAAGCCTCTTTGGAGCCTGATATTGCGGGCCTCTCTGGAGCCTGATAATGCGGGCCTCTCTGGAGCCTGAGAGTATGGGCCTCTCTGGAGCCTGATATTGCGGGCCTCTATGGAGCCTGAGAATGTGGGCCTCTCTGGAGCCTGATAATGCGGGCCTCTCTGGAGCCTGATATATCAGGCCTCTCTGGAGCCTGATAATGCGGGCCTCTCTGGAGCCTGAGAGTATGGGCCTCTCTGGAGCCTGATATTGCGGGCCACTATGGAGCCTGAGAATGTGGGCCTCTCTGGAGCCTGATATTTCGGGCCCCTCTGGAGCCTGATATTGCAGGCCTCTCTGGAGCCCGAGAATGTGGGCCACTCTGAAGCCTGAGAATATGGGCCTCTCTGGAGCCTGATGTTGCGGGCCTTTCTGAAGCCTGAGAATGCGGGCCTCTTTGGAGCCTGATAATGCAAGCCTCTCTGATGCCTGATATTGTGGGCCTCTCTGGAGCTTGATAATGCGGGCCTGAGCCTAAGAATGCGGGCCTCTCTGGAGCCTGAGAAAACGGGCCTCTCTGGAGCCTGATAATGCAGGCCTTTCTGGAGCCTGATAATGCAGGCCTTTCTGGAGCCTGATAATGCGGGCCTCTCTGGAGCCTGATAATGCGGGCCTCTCTGGAGCCTAAGAATGCGGGCCTCTCTGGAGCCTGATATTGTGGGCCTCTCTGGAGCCTGATAATGCGGGCCTCTCTGGAGCCTGAGAATGCAGGGCTCTCTGGAGCCTTGAGGGAATGCAGGCCTGTCTGGAACCTGAGAATGCGGGACACCTCAGTCTGGGATTGCAGATCTCCCTGGAGCCTGGGGATACAGGACTCTCTTCAGCCTGAGGACGCAGGGCTCCCTGGAGCCTTAGGGAATGCAGGTCTCTCAAGGAGGCATGGGAAATGCAGGCGTCTCATGAGCCTTGAGAACTGGAGCAGGACGTCAAAAAGCAGGTGCCGGATTCATGGCCTGCTGTGCACAAAGACGCCCGGCTTCTAGGGGCAGGGGAGATCAAGGGCTGGGGTGAATGAATGTTCCTGCTGGGTCCTCAAGTTTGAGGTAGCCTTCTGCAATGTCCTGGTGCCCAAACATGTTAAAAAGTGCACCAGGAGAGTGGCGGAAAAGGATGACCCAAGTGCAGGAATGTGTTTTCATTAAATAAAGAAAGTGAACAGATATTACCCATACAAAACTTCAAAGGGGTCAACAAAAAGGGAGTGCTCTAAACAAAAGAGTGTTGCATGTTAAGGCTACCTGTCAGTGAGGGGGAGAACTAAGGGTAAAATAGACAGGGTAATGGTAATTAACTAAGGAGGAACAGGTGAGATAATTAACTGAAAGAACAGAGGGGATAATTGAATGACTGGGTGAAGGCAGGTAGCCAATCCTGTGGAATACCTATGGGAAAGGGCATTACAACAGGGCTCTAACATTTTCATTCAAGTCCAGACAGTTTGGAGAGGCATTTATTTATTTTTAATATATAAGTACATGCAGGTGAGAGTTAATTATGAGCTCATGTTACTATTAATACTACTACTAATAATATTATTATCACAATAATCCTGAGTGTGATAATCAAATTAATGTATGCTTGCTCTCACAATCTCAAAGCTGTATGTTTTCACACAAAATTGCGCACACATTAAAATTTAGGATTTTTTGTCAAATTTCAGGGTAAATGCACCACACAGTGGTAAAGTCCTGCATTTCAAGGGAAATTGGTACTTGTAAGCTTCAGCTGATCACTGTGTAGTAGATAATGGCATTAATGGCATTGCTTGCTTCTATGGCATACCTTCAGTCATGATGGGTTCTCCCATCTACTCTGTATCATCTGAGTTTAGAAGATAAGAAGATAAGACAAATATTTTGCTCACAAGAATGGCTAACGGTGAAATTAAGATCAGTGTTTGATCTTTATCAGAGTATCCATGGTCCCAGCTATAGGTTCTGCAGTGAGCAACAGGTAATATACTAGCACACAGTATCAGAAGATGATATTTTCTTAAAGTGTCCAATTCCTAGTGCTAATAGTGAAATACTCCAAAATGTGTAAATTAATTATTGTGTTTCATTAAATTTGTATTATTGTTGAATGATTAATTTGGTATTTGTCGAAAACAAATTTATTTTTAACATGTTCTTGAGGAACATTACTTGATCACCTTTAAAAGCATCAGTATATAGTATACGTACGCAAACAATGTTTGCAATGACATTATGCAATGACATGATGCAAACGATGATAATTGAATGATGCAAAGTTTCTGAAATCAGCAGTTTTAGCAGATAGATGTCCTTGCTTAATGTCTGGCACTCTGAATACCGAACACTGGTGCATCAATTGATAAAACTCCTCACTTATCCAACATTTAAAATGATAATTTATGAAATTAAATCAAGTAATTATTATCACTACAACAATCAGTCATTAAATTCCAAGCTCTTTGTGCCGAAACAGGCCTTCGCTGGTTGATCACTCAATCATTACACACGGGAGAGACAATACCAGGTCTTCATGAAGGTGAAATTTATTTCTTACACAGACGACACCAAGTACGAAAAACACCATGCGCCTTATCTCACAATAGGGATAAGCAAAACTATAATTCACTAAATTAATTTATTACTGATAGACTGGACCATGAGTTAATGAGCAGAAATGAATGGAATGATAATGAGCACAATTAGAAAAATACAGAGCTAACTATGATTAAAATAAATTATTAATAATATTATATCAACAATATAATATAAAAATATTAACAATACGGGTACTGGATATTAGGCTATCTACATTTCTGGTATCAGTCTTACATTGTCTGTATACATATCTACTGTACACTGTTGCTTTTAAAGGTAATCCAAGAATGTTCTTCAAGCATCTAATTCTGAAACTACAACAGAAAAGCACATCCAATATATTTCCTATTACATCTCCATTTTGAATCTCGGGTCTGATTCCGATTTTTTTTTTTTTTTGAACGAAGAACAAATATTTCAAGAATAAAAATTAGCCTCTTTATTCTCTGCAAAATTAGGCAATATTAAATAAACTTTTGCCAAATCACGTTTCTCTCTCGTAGAGAAACAGCCAAGGGAATTAGAAATGATCCAAAACAGAAAAGAATCCGCAAAGGAAGTTGAGCTCATGCTCCTTAAAATAGTGTTTTATAGCCCAATCCCAAATCAGTCCCTATCCCCGCACCCTATCCACTCCCCTACTGTTTGTTCACAGAGCGGCTCACCATGTGGATTACAAAGTGCAACACTTTTTGGTGTCCAGTATAGAGGAAATGCCACTTTCCTACAAATGTGAGTTGCATGCGGTTACTTCCAAAAGAAAAGTAACAAATTACCTGCCACAAACAGACATTTGATTGACTGTTTTGTGCACACATCGTGGAACTAGAGCTTTCATTGTATTTTGAAACTATCATGCTGCTGTGTACCAGAGAAAATAGTGCATGTAGATTTGATTTAACTTTAATGCCTACGTTGTGCAATTTTTTCTAAATTCTATTTATTGAAATTTTCTATTCAACTCACGCAAAACATACCCACAACATACATGGCAACACATACAGAAACAGTGAGCAGAAAACAGAATGGAATCAAAACTAAATAATTACATAAATAAATTTGTAAACATAAGGAATAAAAATAACTATAATAACAATAATAATCATTTAAAGAAGACTTATTATGCTTCTTTTCCAAATTTATGTTTTGATCTTGGACTCCCCAAGAGTACTCCTGATCATTCAAAGTCCAAAAAAGGGTCCTTATTTAGCTCATACTGCCATCCTCAAAAAAACCCATTTGTAGTCCATTGTAGTCTCTGCCTGAAGCACCTCGTTGGGGCGGCTCTTCCGCTATGGCCCCCACTCCCCGTGTGCCCACTTTATTCTTACTGGCCAGCTCTGTGGAGGGCGGATCTGGGCGGGACGAGGCAGCAGAATGCAGTTTTCTGGGTCCGCCTCCCCAGAGTGAAACTGAGACGCGTCTCCCATCTAAGAAGGAATCGACGGGCAAATTCCGCAATCAAACGCAGTACATGTGTATAGATCTAATGAAATGAACTTGTTCTAATAAACACAACGGTGAAAGTGGAGGACGCAGTGCAAAAGTCTGGCAGCTCAAGCTCTAATTTGCTATCTACCTACGGCTACTATGGTGAGTACAGCGGTGTTTCTACTCTATAGCTAGGATTGAGGGAAAGCTAGAATCCACCCCATACAGACACATTTGAAGAACGGGTCGACATGCCCAAGTGTAGACCGGAGACCGTAGAAATCCGGTGGGTCTGAGTTTAGAGGGAAACATGGACAGTGAAGAGCAGCAAAAAGTGGACCAACAACTTATCGACTGCTTCGGTGTGTATTATAAGGACCTGCTGGTTCGTGTGCATAACTTTAGTCTGTCGTTAGCCTTCTGCGCTGGTATATGACAGAGGGGCAAAAGCTCCAGGCTAAACGGTCTTTTCGGAAATTGCCTGTGGTAATGGTTTACTTATTGCTTCGGAATGACCAGCGTTTGCTCGCGGGAAATTGGCGCGATAAGCCACTTTCACACCGGACGCGAAACGAGTTTTTCGCGCGACAGATTACATTCAAAGTCAATGCACTGTCTTTGCATTGACTTTAAATGTAATCTGTCGCGCGAAAAATTAGTTTTGCATCTGGAAGGAAAGCTGCTTGACGCGCCCATAACGCGTGTGTTCACGTCTTTGCATTGACTTTGAATGTAATTTGTCGCGCAAAAAATTTGTTTCGCGTCTGGTGTGAAAGCTGCTTAACGCGCCCATAACGCGTGTATTCGCGTCTTTGCATTGACTTTGAATGTAATCTGTTGCACGAAAAATTATTTTCGCGTCTGGTGTGAAAGCTGCTTGACGCGCCCATAACGCGTGTATTCGCTTCTTTGCATTGACTTTAAATGTAATCTGTTGCGCAAAAAATTCGTTTCACGTCCGGTGCGAAAGCGGCTTACCGCGTCAATAACGCGTGTAATCGTGTCTTTGCATTGACTTTGAATGTAATCTGTCGCGGGAAAAATTCATTTCGCGTCAGGTGTGAAAGCAGCTTTATGGATGGTACGCGGCAGCTATAGAGAGCTCGGTTATGTTATGAACATAATACAGGTTTTACTGACCGTATGTTCTGTTAGCGTGGACAGTTGCTTATGTGGAGCTAGCGAATCAATCACTTCTACAGGAAAGAATTTTCTATTCAATCTCTGCCTTTTTCAGGTTTTTATTAGCCAGAACAATTTCTAAAGGGGGATGAAATTATACCACAAGAGAAATCGTTTGTTATACCAGACATGTTAGAGCTTGTGCGTTTCACATTGCTTTCACCGCGGTGGTATTAGAGAGCTAGCCCAGATATTGACGAAGTATCCAGCTGACCTCGGTCATGGATAAGTGAAGTGATCACAAGCAGCAAACCTACGTCTGGTCTAACTTTACAGACACATACAGCACCTGTCCGGTTAGCTTCAACTGTAGTGGCGACAATCGGGCAACGTTATGATGAAACTGCCACATTGATGATTACCGAAGTAACACAAGCATTACCCCGATCAGAATTACTGCATATAAGTTAACCAGGAGCATTTTAAGTAGCGCAGCACGCAAACTTACATGCAGTAGCTGGTAACCGAGCGGTCATAACAACCACAGAGACAAACCCTTGCAATACAGGTTTTACAGACGGCAAGTTCCGTTACCGTGGACAATTGTACCAAGCATCCAAATTACAAACAAATATAAAAAGTTAGCTTCAAATGAGGTTTATGTTCACACACCATCTGTTGAATTTCCCCTGATATTACTCCTGCATATTTAAAACACAAACATTAGCCACAGTAACTTGGCTACGTTAGTCGCATCACGTCAGGGAGGCTTATGCCGTAAAGCAACTTACAGCTTCTGCATCTGTGAGTCACGGACAGTCGCGAGTCACGACCGATCCAGGCTTTATCTTCAGACATTTTACAAAGCCTGCGTTTTAGGCCAGTTGTTAATGCTAACTGTTGTTAGTGGTCCTGCTAGCCACCCGTAACACGTTAGCTTCACTTACATTACTTGCTGTTATTTCGTTACTTACAGCTTGTGGCTCCGAGCGCTTGATCGATGCAACTGCTTCAGGTTTGAGAAGTAGCTGAAATGCTTATCCAGCATTGAATTATCCTTCATTGACAAAGCTGTCTTTGGTGAAACGCTGAGCACAAACTGCCAACGTTCCCTTTGGCCGTGGCTGTTCGCTGCCAGCAAACAAAAAAAAGCTACCCACTGATTTCTGGTGGCATCGTCTTTTGGAAGAGAAATGGGTGCTTTTCTTCGCGTCCAAAAGTAAACGGACAAGCAGCTTTGGGAGAGATACTGACAAAACTGCACCTCAAATGATCTGCTGTTCTTCTTTTGTATTTCCAAAAGTGTAGACGCTACTAAGGCATAGCATGATCTGCGGTTGTTTGTGCCTGCTAGAATAGTTTCCGGTGTGGGCAGGTCCAGTGCCATGATTGGCTCTGGCTAGGTCTGTATTAATTGGACGGCACAACCTAACGTCAGGTTTTGCCCAGATCTCGTGAAGATCTCGGGACGAGCTGTTCAGAGAGGATGTTCAGGATTATATCTCAATATTTCTCATCATATTCATCAGTCGATCAATTGCCATGTTGAATAACCATAATCAATAATCATAATCAATAACCATATTATGTAAGCAGCAGTGACACACACACACACATACATAACATAACACACACACATACAAGTAGTTCACATACGTGTACGGAGGGGATGAGCAGTGCAAACGCACACACGCACACACAAACACACACATACAAGCAGTTCACACACACATGAGCAGTGCACACACACATGCACACGCAGCACACGTACACATGCACACACACAGACACACATACACATACAAGCAGTTCACACATAGACACACACATACAAGCAATTCAATTCACACATGCATAAGTAGCTTTGATTAGTAAGCAGGCTTCTGTTTAGTTGATTTGAAAACATAACCAAGTGAGAAATTTAAATTCATTTGATTTCTGTAGCTTTGATCAATATTTGTTCAGTAAAATCATAGGTTGTTACTGAAAATAAAATCAATTGAATCATTTATGTATCTACTTGTATCTTATTCATCTGACTGTTTTTCCACTCTTAAACTAATTTTCCACACCTTTTAAGTGTATATTCTTTCATTTTTTATGAAACTAATGTTTCTGTGCGCCACCAATATTTCTCAGAGAATCCAAGGGAAAGCAAAAAAACCTGAGAGATAACCCAAGAATTGTGATTGGAGCAAAGTTGGTTAAAAAAATGTTAGAGATAAGATGGTTACAACCCATGTATTTTGATTGGAGCAAAGTTGGTTGAGTTTTTCCCATAAATATTGCTTTGTAAAGAATGCCGAGTTAGCACTTCTTGGCCAGGGGCTGCTCACCAGGTTTGGATTATTGCACGATTCAAGGCTGGGAATAAAGATGGCTTCTGAAGATTTTGTCTCTCTCCAATTATTCACGAACAAGGGGACCTCAAAAATATGTAAACATCCAGTTGGGAAACCACAACAAATTTGGCGAGCCAGCGGCAGGAGTCGGCAAAGGTCGGTTACACTTGGAAGGGTGGGCGATCTTCAGGTGCTCGGAGATGGTGTGAGGAGCGCGCGCACACACACACACACACACACACACACACACACACACACTCTAAGCTGCCAGCAAACTAAGGATAAGATGAGCAATTTAATTAATTTGCTTTCATTATCTTGCTCAGATAGATAAGTGGGGGTGTTGTTTTGTGTTGTCCCAGCCCTGATCTGGAGCACTGGAGACAAGTGACCTTTCGGCTCAAAGAATCTAGACATAAAATTGGGGGAAATTAAAAGGAGAGGGACAGAATCTGCAGAATTGATATATAACTACTAACCACTAACACTGCATTCGCAACAAGTTACTGTGAGAAATTGTGTGGAACTCAGAGCGCGTTCTGTAATTGGTTTGGTGTATGACTGTTTGTTATGTGTGAGGCCTGTGCTGGGACCCTATGGCAGGGAATTAACCTGCAGGCTCTCTTTCTTTGAGGTTGAGTTGGGCCTGGATGACCTAAGAGAGGTACCAGGATCCGTTTTATCTTTATGGTGTTTTTTGTCTTGTTGTTTATTATTTTTTAAAAAGGGTGCTCAGCACATTTGGTGTATGGAGCTGGCCGTTTAGTGGGTCTAGCGAGGACATTGACTGGAAGTGAGGGTTGTTGGGTCCTAAGGGTGGACTGACTGGTAGTAAGGATTGCTGGGTCCCGAACAGACGTTGTTGACGGGACGTTTGTACTGTGGGGTGCGGCGCCCTTTTGAATGAGTGTGGAGTGGATGATGTGAACAGTGGTTCTGTTGTGCTTTGCATTAGTTGGGAGTGTTGGGAGTGCACTAAAATATAACATATAACCCCTAGTCTGCATGCAATAAGTGTTAAAATTATTATTAATGGTCATTACTATTTGGCAGATTAAAAGAAGTAGTAAATTGCATTAAAAGATGATTATTTTAGCATTATTTTGATCGGTGTACTACAGGGTTCCCCAATTAGTTTTCCCTGGGGGCCAAATTATGACAAGGATGCCAAGTCAAGGGCCAAATTTTCCAGGGTCACCCCCCCCAATTGGACCAGCAACCATTGTTTGTTACGTGCAGATAATGTCGCTTCTAATATTATCAGTGATATTACTTGTATTGTAGTCGTACCACTCTTATTATTCGTAGCCTGTGCTGTGGGTCACACAAGATTAAAAAAAAAGACAGTCTTAAAGCAAAGTCCAACATCAACAATTTAATTATTTAAATACCTCTGGACAATATTCTGTTCAATATAGGAACCAGTGACCAAATAGCAACATAGTGCAAAACAAAAAAAGGTTATCCTGATGCAAAGATAATGGTCACCTTTTCAACACAGGACTGAAATATTTTTGTATACCAATATCACTAATACTGCCTGTTAAGCAGTGAACTCATCTGCAAAATGTCCAAACAGCTTTACACAGAGACAGCTGTCAGCAGCATTTCTACAGCCATGTCCACCTCAAGCAGCAAGTGATACTGTGCGCCAACAGTCAGGGTGGAGGACATCAGTCAGGGTGGACGACATCAGAACCAGCAAACCCATTCACGCTCACACATTCACTCTCTCTCTCTCTCTCTCACTCACTCTCACTGAGGGAAACAGAAAGAGAGACATATTTTCAGTTCGTCTTTCAAAATATGATACAACAATAACACAAGTTTTGCGCCTTTAAATATGTGTATACCAACTATCAGGCTGTGAACACCTAATAGTATTATTTGCTTTTCTTGTCGAACACAATATAATTTGCTTTTAATTTTGTATTGTTTTATGTTTCATTTTTTAAGTTATACTAATATTATTTTGTTGTTGATAGCATTGTCTTATCCACTGTTTGTTTGCTTCATTCATTTACTCTTTTTGATTGAACCATGCAGCAAAGTGCCTTAAATGAAATAGTTATTGTTTTTGTAATTATTATTGCACCACAATAAACTACAAATGCACCAAAATAAAAAATGTTCACTCACCAATCCATGAGAGAAGTGAGAGCGGCAGGACGAGACAATCTTTCGGATTTCAGGCTTGTACTCCGTTGTGGCAATCCTGAGGCACTGTCCCAGATGTGTATTGGAAAGTCTGTTTCTGTCCTGGCTCTTGATAGCATTCATTGAGGAAAATGAGGACTCACATATGTATGTGGAGGGGAACATGGTGAGTAGGAGCAGTAGCTCTGGCGTTTTGGAGTTAAGGTTGGGGAACCACGCTGATCCAAAAGTCACTCACCCCGACATCCTTGTGTTGTGCTTTAAGCAAATCAGATGTTGCCATCTTCAAGACCTCCATCTGAAGAGCTGCCTCATCTAGAGAAGGCAACAGTCTTTTGGCTTCCGCAGTCCACTCGCCATCAGCCGAAACAGAGAATGGCTGTCTCAGGAAGAGGAGGATGTCACATGAGAGTTTAGGGGAGCTTTCAAATCGTTCCTTGAAGTTTTCGGCCAGGCTCGACACAAAATCCCTCATTGCTGGATCTTCCTGCATTTGGCTCTTCTCACAATGCTCCCGTAGACGTGGAAAGTGCAACTTTCTTCCCTGAATGTCTTTCTCCAGCAGGGTCAGCTTTGACCGGAAAGCATCAACCGCCTCATACATGTCAGCAACAGTGTGGTTCTTGCCTTGTAGTTGCAAGTTAAGGTGATTTAGATGAGACATGATGTCGCACAAAAAAATCTCATCTGCCATCACCTTATTGTCACTTAAAAAGCTGTGAAAATCTTGCGCTTTTTTTGCTCTGCAGGCTGGACAAAAATGACACAAGCTCATCACGCAGGTCGCACACCCTCTCCAACACGCGGCCTTTGCTCAGCCAGCGAACATCGTTATGCAGCAAAAGATCCTTGTGCTCAGCTGACACATCCTCAAGCAATGCTCTGAAAAGGCGATGTTGCAGACTAGAGCTCTCACGAACAAAGTTAACTAGTCTTGTCACCGTGTCCATCACCTCTCTCATTTCTCCACTCAGTTTGGCGCACAGCACTGCTTTATGAATAATGCAGTGAAATGACTGAAGTGCGGGGTTAACGGCCGAAAGCCTACTCACCAATCCCTTGCGATGTCCCACCATCCGTGACCACCGACACAATTTTGCGCACATCCAAGCCATGCTTCTCAAAGAACTGCGTCAGCTCGTTAAAAATGACTTCCCCGGTTGTGCGCCCAGGCAGAGGGAGTAAACAAAGCAGCTCTTCCCGAAATGCCTTCCCATCGAAAAATCTCACGAACACAGCCAGTTGTTCCATATCGGTTCGGTCACAGGAGGAGTCAATGGCGAGTGATATGGAATCCGCATTCTTCAAATCTGTGAGCAGACCAGAGAAACATTCCTCCGCCAAAACTTCTATTCTTCTCGTTGCTGTGTTAGCCGACAGCGGCACCTGTTTTAATAGCGCCACAACAGTTTTCTTGTTTTTCTCATCATGACTTAAAACTGCGCCAGCCATATCAATTGCACACTTTTTTAATTAAATCAGCATCAGCGAATGGCTTCTTAGCTTTAGCAAGTGTCCACGAAACCTGCAGTGATGCGGCTGTTGCGTTTTCTTGTGCCGATGTTGATTTTGTCATGGTAGAAACGGACTGCTGGTATGACTTTAGCATGCTTGCTATTTTGTGCTGACGCTGATCTGATTTGGTGGGGTAGCTGGCATTGAAGCTGGCGGCATGCACGGTGTTGAAGTGCCTCCTGAGGTTTTCTGCCTTGGGGACAGCTACAGTCTGCATGCATATTAAGCATGTCGGCTTGGCGTTGGCCCGGTCCGGTAAAATAAAACAAAATTGCTCAGTCCAGTCTGACTTGAACTGGCGATTCTCCTGGTCCACCTTTCGCTTCTTGGCAAAGGCCATGTTACCACAGTGCATGTTACGATTAATTTGCTGAATCTCGGCTACTTACTTGGGCTAATTAGTTCCGGTGGGACGGCCGGCTGGCGGGCGGAGACTGACACCTGGTGTTAGGCATGTGCAAGTGTCAAGTATATGTTGTGGGATGAGGTAAAAAAATCAGTGGAGCATCAATCACCCATCTTATTTCACGTAATGACAAATGATGGAAACAGTTTCACTGGATGATGGGGCCAGTACGGCTCTCGGGGCGGATCTGGCCAGCGGCCCTCATTGGGGTTGGCTGGTGTACTATCATCATTGAATACAAGAGAAAAAAACAAATTGGCCGAGAAATGAAATTGGATTAAAAAATAAACAATGATGATTACGACAAAGCTGGTAAATAGAGGAAAAAAGGAAAAAAAGAAGAAAAAAAAGCAAAAGCAACTTCCTATGTTTGGAAAAAAAAAACAAAAAAAAGGCAAATGGAACTAAACAAGAAATGTCATTGGATTAGACAAGTAGATGGTTATAAACTAAACATAACACTGGTTTAGGAATGCGTAACAAAATACGATCTGTCTAAAAGGAAGAGGAGAAATCGCATAAGCGTGTTTATAATATAAACTGTTTTCTGAGCACACTGAGCAGTGTAACTGGTAAAACAGACATATTGCAATTTAATACGTGGGGGAAAATAATTTGGCTAAGTAATAAAATTTAAATTAATAAATAAATAACAATGGCAGCCTGTGGAGGTATTAAGAGAGCAATTTCCTACCTTTGAGAATGATATTAAAAATTGTAAAATAAGTGGGCAAAAAGAACAAAAAAAAAACAGACTAACAAAGTGGCCAGAAGAGGGGAAATTTGATCTAGCAATATGTGAAAAAAATTATGGGTATAATAACAAATTATGCATCGGCGGCAAAAAGGGTTGAAAAAAAGAAGAAAATGAGCTGGCAATTCTGGAACTGTTTAAAGAAAGGGGAATCCTAAAAATTTAAGATCAGGATAAATATTTTGCAAAGCAAAGTGAAGCTGCTTCTCAGTCAAAGCCATCTGAAAAAGTTTGCTGACAATGAATTGTTCGTATGTCCCCCATTTTCAGGAGCAGAGGGAGACAGCAGCTGAAAAACCTGTAGCCAATAATATACAGTAACATCAGATTTGGAAAACCCAATAATTAATGGCTATAAGGGTAGGGAGTAAGGAAAAAAAATTGCCATTGGCAGTGTGTAAAAAAACACGTATAAGTTTATTGGAGAGGGATGCAGTTTTGGCTTTAGGTTTAAATTTAAATTGTGCAGAAGAAGAAATTGATTTAACGGGGATGTATAGTATACAAATAAAAAAAAGAAATAAAAAGTGAGTAGCAAATGTTTATTGGTTGGGGGATACAGTAGACCAAATTAAAGAGCAAGTTTGGAGTACCTGGGGAAAATACTGTATGTAGAGGCCCAAATACCCCAGGCTACATGGCCAGAAACTGAATTGCATGGTACAATGATATTCGACCCCACTCAGGACCCAGAATTAGAGAGAAAAAAAAAATTGGCCCTTAATGTTGATTTGGAGCAGGACAGGAAACAATGATTAAGATTATTATTAACTGTCAATTGATAGGGAAAATAAAGCAATTGAAAATTCCTATTGAGGAATCAGAACATGAACTTAGAGAACAAATTAAGACAGAATTAGACAAATTAGACAAATTACCAGAACAACTGTGGTCTCAACATGATACCTATGTGGCAGAATGCTATCAGCAAATCCGGTAATATCCTCAATAAGTGTGAAGTAATTACACCATTTGAATTAGTTATATATTTGTAAAATTCTAAAGAACTAGAAAATCTAAGCAGTTTTCTGTAAATAATTAGACTGTGTGAGATTGGTGTGCTAGAAGCATATCTCTGAAAAGAAAATGAAGGAAAAGTAATACTGAGAAACAAAAAGAATAACACAGAGCGTTCAAAATTTGCCAAAGTACTGTTAAACACGATATACAGGTCAGTAAACAGTAAATTCAGTAAATTTAATTGATACAGAGGTTCTCTATCAAGTATTGGAAAATTTCAATTGCTATCTGACGGTAAAAAAAAAACAAAAAAAATTAGGGTAAAATGATCAGAAAGGTAGCAGTAAATATAAAATTTAGTATAAAATTTAATAGTACATATTAGATTTATAAAAGAATAAAAAATCAAATTAACTATTGTGGGATTGGAGACTGGAGACTGGATGGGATTTTTTAGTGCACAGAATCAAAACAAGACAGCGAGTGGAGGAATTTGGGACCAAAGCGGATAAGGGAGCACAGATAGAGGTTAGAAAGCAGGGTCTAAGCAATGCAATTGCATGTGGAATTTTCTTCATACATTTAACAAGCTCTGCCCTGCAAAGGAGTAACATGAAGTCCAAATTTTATTCCAAATGAGGTGAACAAATGTGACTAAAAGCTTTCCTGACCAAAGAAATATAATCAATGAATAATGAATCTTTTCTCCGTTTTGAACAGGAACTAAATGTCTTCATGGAAAAGAAACTGAGTGACTAATAAACTTTCTCTGATTTATTAACTTATACAGGAAAAGATCCAAGCGAGAGGTAAAGCAGTAATGTTGTATGCATCTAACTCTTTCCCTGAAACTTTCCCACAGAGGACTCACTGCAGAAGATAAGAAATGAAAATAACCTTGAGTGAAATTGATAAGCTGGCCAGCTAAGATTCAGCTGCAGAGTTCTGAAATAGATTTGGGGGAATCCAATTCGGAGCATTAACACAAGACTAAATTCAAAAGGTGGACCACCATATAATTGAAAAAGTCGACTAATAACGTGATCACATTCTAAATTTATTTTTGATTAGGCTGACAAAATACTTTCCCCAGACTAGTAGTGAGAAAGATGGGAACTTTGACAGTGACAGTGACGGCAACTTGAGTCTTCAGTGTTCAAATAACAGAAATGGACTGAGTTGAGCAAATTTGGAATGATTATTCACCTCTATGTGCTGGGAGCTCTACAAAAAAAACTATATTACAGTTGAATATTCAATACGTGCCCATTTTTGTGAATAAAAACAAAAAATTGCATATTGTAACACAGTCTAAAGCAACTCTACCCAGTTCTGCTGAGGACATGGGGATTTGTCACCATGGTTGGGGCTAATAAGCCCTGACTGTGCATCTCCTCCATGCTGTTAGCGGAACCTTAGACTGAGGTGGATTGCTAAATCAAAATTCATTGAAAAAGAAACACTTTGAAAAGATATTATTGTTACTGTCCCATCTTTTGACCCAGAATATGCTGAAACACAAAATTATGAGTACACTGCCAAAAAATATTGATTTAAAATTAACAGGAGCTCTGTAGCGAGGATGAGCAATTTGGTAATTATGAATAATATTAATTTATCAAGGTGGCACATGCACTGTGGTCGACAACTCATTGTATTCCAAATAATTTAGATGAAATTAATGATTTTGTAAAGCACATCCAGACCGGGGGGATGAATTGGGACTTATTCAGCTGGGTAAAGAAAGAATCTAAGTGACAGAACCATAATTGCGAAATCTCTTGCTGATCTGATTCAAATTGTTATTGATGAGTTTTAACTTTAACAGTTTCATCTATTATTCCCACAAAGCTGCAGCAATAGCCCCAATTCAGTTGGAATGATCTCATAACTATCCCATTATGAGGGGTGAGGAAACCTATCCCCTCCAGAGTACAGAGCTCAATGCAGAGCACCTGCATGTGTGTTGTTGTGTTGTGACTCACTCCAGAGACTGGTAAGATCTCCTATCGAGGACACAACCTAAGGCAGGGGTGAGTCGACCCCCAGGCGACACGGTACTGTATTTTGGCATGAAGTGGCAATTTTTGAAATCAAAATCTTTTGGGAGATTATTATTATGGGGTATTGCATGGAGGCGCTATTGTAAGTCCTTGGGAAGGCCTTGATGAAACTGTTTTTAAAATGTTCTGACTCCAAAGAGTCTGCGCAGTCTTTGTAGCAAAAGTAAATATTATAAAATCTGGTACATCTAAGACTTAAAGTGAAATTATGCAGGTGCAGATGACCCTCGTTCTGTATGTACCGAGTGCATAGTGGATCTGCATGTGCCTGTGTCTGTGGTGTCTGTCTGTGCCTGTGTTTGTATTTTATTTTCTCACTCCAGTGACAGGCGGGTGGCAGTTTAGCGTACCAGCTGGTCAAGGCCCGCTCCTTCCCGGAGCCTCCCTGAAGTTTTGAACGAATATGCTGAGACAGTGATTCCAGTCATGAAGGCTCGTTCACCAAAACAATCCGATGGAAAAATCGCAAATCAATGTTGAATATGGACTTGGACATTGGACTAACTTTGGACTGATTACCTGCAATAAGCAACATTACTGGATTCAAGTGGGACATTAGACTGGGACTTTATTTACCTGAGCAACGGAAGGCCTTGAGAAACCTGGACACAAAAACAACTGGGAGTTCACATGCTGGCGTACAAGACAGACTATTTTTACTCGAAAGTGTTACAGTCGGAAAGGGCCCACCAGACATATTTTATGTTCGGGCTCACAAGAAATTCACTTGTGTGAAGTATGGGGGTCATAGACCAGGGGTAGACAATGCTCTGCCATTTTTCCACCATGTTTAATGTGAGGCCATGATTGGGATGGCCTCAACGGGAGGAATGTTGAGGATTATATCTCAATAATTCTCATCATATTCATCAGTAGATCCATTGCCATGTTGAATAACCATAATCAATAATCATAATCAATAACCATATTATGTAAGCAGCAGTAACACACACACACACACACACACACACACACACGAGCAGTGCACACAGACACATGCACACATACATGCACACGCAGCACACGTAAACATGCACACACACAGACACGCATACACATACACATACAAGCAGTTCACACAGAGACACACACATACAAGCAATTCAATTCACACATGCATAAGCAGCTCACACACATAAGCAGCAGGCTTCTGTAGCTTTGATTAGTAAGCAGGCTTCTGTTTAGTTGATTTGAAAACATAACCAAGTGAGACATTTAAATGTATTTGATTTCTGTAGCTTTGATCAATATTTGTTCAGTAAAATCATAAGAAAATATAATCAATTGAATCATTTATGTATCTACTTGTATCCTATTCCTCTGACTGTGTTTTTCCACTCTTAAACTGTAATTTTCCACACCTTTTAAGTATATATTCTTTCATTTTTTATGAAACTAATGTTTCTGTGCGCCACCAATATTTCTCAGAGAATCCAAGGGAAAGCAAAAAAACTTGAGAGATAACCCAAGAATTGTGATTGGAGCAAAGTTGGTTAAAAAAATGTTAGAGATAAGATGGTTACAACCCATGTATTTTGATTGGAGCAAAGTTGGTTGAGTTTTTCCCATAAATATTGCTCTGTAAAGAATGCCGAGTTAGCACTTCTTGGCCAGGGACTGCTCACCAGGTTTGGATTATTGCACGATTCAAGGCTGGGAATAAAGACGGCTTCTGAAGATTTTGTCTCTCTCCAATTATTCACGAACAAGGGGACCTCAAAAATATGTAAACATCTAGTCGGGAAACCACAACAAGGAAATCATGTTCATGAAATCACGTTCTTGGATTACAGCAAAACCCCTGTATCTTATGTTTAGAAACTTTTCAGTGGTTGAGTATGGACATCCAACATTATGACATTACTTATATGTATTAAAAGAAGGATCAGCATAATAGGTCCCCTTTAAAAAAATTCACATCACATATCATCTCATCACATAGCACTATCAATGCACAAATATGAACACCGAAAACATGAATGAAGGGGGTGGAGTTCTCCTGTGATCTGGAAGAACCTAGTACGTATGTCACTTTTGGTGGAAACTGAGTTTGACCCCCATTTTCTGTAATCTACAGCAGTAAATCTTAAAACACTTGCTATTTGTGTTATTTGAACTTTCAAAATCAGATTTCTATTATTTTTTTCTTTTAGGAAAAGTCCAAAATCTAAAGGTTTTTGTTCAATTATGAGACCCTTGCCACTGATAAACTCACTAGGTTTTTCCAGATCACAGGAGAGTTCAGAGGGAGTGCAATTTATATGTCTGCCGATTATCCTATATCTAAAGGTTGGACCGCTCTAAATAGGACCGAAGTACTCATGAAAAACTTCAGGCTCTGCCCCAATCAATAAATTTCAGCTTCTCTAGGTTAAGACAGCCCAACAAGTCTCCAACCCAGTGTCTATAGGAAGGCGGGGAAGTGAGCCTCCAGTTTTGTAAAATAAGCCACCTGGCCAAAAGAGTGGCATAAGGCACTGTATCTGATTGATCGCGGGAAAGGGGAGAAACAATGGGTAGAATTCCAAATAGAGCTGCAATAGGGCAGGGATCAAAACCGACATTAAAGATTTCTGAACAAGAACTAAAGATCAATACCCAGAAATCTTTCACTTTAGGACAGGACGAGAATTGATGGAACAAGGTGGCTGGCCCTGATTTACAGCGAGGGCAAGTCGGATCAACATCTGGAAATATCCTCCCCAGCTTAGCCCTAAACCAATGTAGACAACGTACCACCTTAAACTGACTATGTCTTTCACTAGAGGAGGAAGCATGAGTCCTGCATGAGATTCCAGGTAGTTTCATCTAAATCTTCCCTCAAATCCCCTTCCCACTGGGTTTTCAGAGCCATCATGCATGGCATCCCAAAATTTATGTTTGTAAATTGAACAAAAATATAAACTCACAAACCAAAAATGCTGAGTTAAATTGACCTATAATGTAATATGCCCACAAATAGTGTTTATTGGTGTACTGAATGATTTGTTTTGCTCAATTCTGGTGACCCACTTCTCATTGACGACTCCCTGTGAGATTACTCACTCATTGAGTGATTCCGCCCCTGAGCTGCATAGAGCATAACATTGAGTTGGTCAGCCAGCGTGACCAATACACAGGCACTTTTTGCACCAGGGTCAATACAAGGCCACCCCAAAATGTGCACTTTTGTCACAAGTCACAATGACACAGATGTCACAAGTCATGAGGGAATGTGCCATTGGCATGCTGAATGCTGGGATATCTTTTACAGCGGTGTCAACACACTTGAATGTGCATCATTCCACCATCAGCCGGTTGAGAGAGACTGGCAGCACTGAGAATCATCCACATGCCCGACGACCACGTGTGACCACGCCTGCAGAGGATCGGCACATGTGGCTCCAGCGCCTCCGTGATCAGCTCCGACCAGCCACCAGGACAGCTGACAAGACCGTCGGACTGCACAACAGGCAGATATCAGCTCAGACTGTCCGAAACCGCCTGAGGGAGGCAGACCTCCGAGCCCGCCGACCGCACTGAGGTCTCAAACTGACCGCCGTCCATCGCTGGTACAGACTCGACTGGGCCAACAGTCACCTTTGCTAGACACTTGCACGGCGGAGGACAGTGTTATTCAGTGATTAATCGCAATTCCAACTGTACCGTGCTGATGGCAGACAACGCGTATGGCGACGTGTGGGCCAGCGTTACGCTGACACTAATGTTGTGTGTCGGGTGGCATGTGGTGGTGCCAGTGTAATGTTACGGGCAGGCATATGTCACGGACAGCGTACCCGTCTGCATTTCGTTGAGGGTAAGTTGAACGGGCAGGAGTACCGCAATTAGATCCTGAGACCCATAGTCGTTAGAGGTGTAACGATACGGTGGGGTCACGATACGATACGTATCCCGATACACTACAAATTATTTTACTGCCGATTTTCTTTCTACTTACAAGTAAGCAGCAACACTGAAAGATTTCCCAAGACAAGGCTTTCGAAGTTTATTAAAACAAAGGAATACAGTTAGTCTACCTTCAGGTACCACTGTCTGTTTACTGTTCAGTTGGTGACCTCTAGCTCAAGCGCACTTGGGTTAAGCAGCAGGACAATGATCTGAAACACACTAGCAAGTCCACCTCTGAATGGCTTAAAAAAAAAACAAATTGAAGGTTTGGAGCGGCCTAAGCAAAGTCTGGACTTAAATCCGATTGTGATGCTGTGGCATGACCTTAAACAGGCCGTTCATTCTCAAAAACCCTCCAATGTGGCTGAATTAAAACATTCTGCAAAGAAGAGTGGGCCACAATTCCTCCACAGCGATGTGAAAGACTCATTGCCAGTTATCGCAAACACTTGATTGCAGTTGTTGTCGCAGAGGGTGGCACAACCAGTTATTAGGTTTAGGGGACAATTACTTTTCCACACCAGGCCAGGAAGGTTTGGATAGCTTTTTCCCCTTAATAAATTAAATCATCATTTAAAATCTGCATTTTGTATTTATTCGGGTTGTCTTTGTCTAATATTAAAATTTATTTGCTGATCTGAAACATTTGTGTGACAAATATGCAAAAAAATAAGAAATCAGGAAGGGGGCAAATACTTTTTCACGGCACTGTAAGTGCAAAATAAAAAGATATACATAAAATCTAAGTGTATAACGAGATAAATTTGTGTTTTAATGTGTCTTGTTATGTCTGGATGTATAGTGTTTAACGAGCCCTTCCTAAAAATATTACTGTACATGCAAGCCTAGATAAATTTATACCTTCTGCATGCAAAAAGTTAATGAAAAAGTTGTTTTGAACTAATCACTAAACACCAATACATAAGTGCAGATGTACATTAAAATGATGAACAGATAAATTGTAATTATTTCCAGTGGATTTTCTAAGATGCTACACTGAACATTATGCTGCTTTTAATAATGCAGGGACTAATTGTGCTGTCAGTTAATACTCATTGATAGTCATCTGTCAGTCCTCCGTCCTTTCTGAAAGTCATGAAGTGCACATAAGTCATTATTGAATTGATAACGTAGATCCTCTATTTTCATGGGATTATTAAAACCCCAAACAAAACCCCAAACGAAACACTGAGGATCTGGATATACTGGTCCTGTTTCATAATGTCATTCACTTTAACAAGGTTTCCAGGCCCATTCGCTGAAAAGCAACCCCAGAGCATGATACTCCCGCCACCGTGTTTGACTGTTGGGACCGTGTTTTTCGGTTGAAGACTTCACCAGCGAGCCTGCAGTCTGGTCCCATCATTGCATCAGGACCAAGGTTATTACAGTTTTTAAATTTTCATTAGTTTTTATTTTTATTTAGTTTTTCAGTTTGCTTTTTTATTTCAGTTTAGTCTTAGTTAGCTGAACAAGTGATTAAGCAGTTTTAGTTTAGTTTTTATTTTGCAGAATTGACTAGTTTTAGTTTAGTTTTTATTTAGTTTTAGTTTTATTAGGTATTAGGAGGAAGGCCTTAATTTGTAGAAGCTGACAAGGATAAAAGAATGCATGACACCAAATATGTTTTTACCAAGTCCTTTATTAGTCCTGTATTCTTTAACCATCATCTTTTTTAACAAGTGACACTGATGATACTAATATAACTGAAAAAAAATCCAATCCATCCCACCCCATACAGTCGTCATGCTCAGTTATTTCACAGGTGGTAAGAAATGGATGCTTCATGTGTCAGAATAAAAGGTTGTAAATATGAAAATATTGAGACGTCTTTTGCTACAAGTCAAATTATCTCTAAATGTAAATCTGTTAAACTTTTGTTTGAACTTTTATGTAACAGGCCCTTATCCAAAAACAAACTCTATATGCAACAAAAGCAGGATGTTATGGATATATAACATTTCTCACCCAAAGAACAGGAACGGCATCAACAAGGTTTAGTTTTTTTGTTCAGTCTTTAGAGGCAGTAAGGGAGGTGAGAGAGAGACAAGATAGTTTGGCTTAAAAAGCAGCTGGATTCACATATCTCTGGTCACAAATCTCAAATGTATAAGTGTTTTACTAATTCTTGTATATGTAATTCTTATGAATGAACCCTGACGAGGGCTTTATCGCCGAAACGTTGGTGAAATTATAAAATAAAAACTTTGTGCGTATTAAGTTGTGAGTGTGCCACGACACCTTCTTTTTGATTCTAATTCTTATGTAACCATAAAGGCTGCCTCTATGCCCCTGAACCAACAGGCACACAAACCACTCCCACCACAAATGTTTGGCTCAGTAACTTTTTGTTTATCTTTAGGAAAAAACATTGCTCGAGAGAAGTCGTAGTTCGATTTCTCAGACCTGATGACAGAAGTCCACACATAGAAAAAATACGCTCCACAAAAGCTTGGGAAGCAGGGGCACTGACCAAATCTAAAGCCACTGGGGCAAGCCTTGGATATATGGCTTCTCTCGACCTCCAGAAATCAAGCGGGTTTTCACAGGCAATCACTTGCTGGATCTCATCCATGCACTTTGTCATCTCACTTGATGGAGAGTTCATGGCATTAGTGCCTGGCCTGCTCCCTTGCAGACGGGATGCAAGGTAGCAGTATCTCCTCAAGGCACTGGTCACAGGTGATGCAGTTTCAGTGCCCCCTGAGGCATTTTCATCTGTGGTTGAATGAGACTGCCCTGCTAGGGTCTGCACAAAGGGCTCTGCTGCCTTCTGCAAAGATTTCAGTTCTGGGGGGTGCAGAACAAATGAAACATTGGGGTCCAGGAGGCAGGCTCCTGCTGCAGTGGCATCGAAGGTGCTACAGTCAGGTTTGAGAATGCCAGCAAACCTATCTCTCAGAGACCTCAGCAGCAATTGAGCAACAGGCTTCAGAGTAACAGTGATGGAAAGTAGGTGTGCCTCCAGGTTTAAAAGGCATGGCGCAACATGAGACAAAGACTGGCTGTCATTCTGGAGCTGGTCAGTGTGCACAGCAAAAGTCTCTAACAATTTGAGCAGATTTTCAATCTTTACCCAGTCACCTGTGAGGAGAGTGTCCATATTCAAGTCCTCCAGCACCTGATTAAGTTCTCCTTTCACCTCCAGCAGCCGTTTCATCATATCTAAAGTGCTGTTCCAGCGTGTGCTGCAGTCTTGTATGAGAGTTTTGCCACATCTTTTCACCATTTGTTCATTTGCAACAGATGACTTCCGTTCAGCATGAACCAGTCGTCTTGCCTTCAGTATGGTGGATTCAACACTTGGGTGCTTCATTGCATCTTTTAATGCAAGCTGCAGGGTGTGGGCCATGCAGGCCATTCTCTGAAACTTGCTGTTGTCCTCATTCTCCAACAGTTTCACCAGCTCTATAAAAATCACAAAAAATACAGTAAATTAAAAAACACTGACTAATATAAACAATCCAATATGTAGATTTCTTAAACACAAAGCCTTTAACCCATAAATAGGTAGTAATGGAAAAAGAGTTGTGAAAAATAGTTTGATGATTTTACTTAACTCCTTTGCAGTGCACCTAAGTAAAATTTCCACTCATATTTAGTATTTGGGATTTTATGAGTTGTATCTCCCAACCACTTCATTAGGTGTACCTGTGCAATGTAAATCAATCCAATAAAACAGCTCTGCTATAAATTCTACTTAAGTTTACATTTAATGTTCTGTAAACAAATTTCAAAAAAGTGATACTTAATGTTTATTACTGAGGTTAATAAAAGTGGTGGTGACACACTGAGATGCATCATTTTGAGTGTTCTTATATTTTGCCATTCTCATGTAAATAGAATGGACAAAACATTAAGAGCACCTCAGCACACCACCATCACCCACTATGACCTTAATAACATACATAAATTAGAATTATCTTTTTTTTTGCAATAAATGTATAAATATAGACATGAGCTTTTAAGGATAAAGCTAGCTTGATAAGTAAATAAATATCCTTACCAAAACCGCTCTCCTCCGCCTCTGTATCTGTCAACTCAGTGTCTGTGTTCTCAGCCCTCGTGTCCATCCAGATGGGTTGCTCTTGAGGTCCTTCCACCTGTCCTTCTCGGTCTCGTAACAGACGTACTGCCTTCACAATTTTGCTGCCGTTGTCGTTTATGACTAGCAGAACTTTGTCCTCGTTTATGCCCCATGTTTCCAACGTCAGGTCTATGCAGCCGGCAATCGACTCGCCAGTGTGTGGATGATCTAAACGGTGTAAATTCGACAGAACGTGCTGCGCCATGCCGGTAGGAGCGTGGTAAAAACAAGCAGAGACTCCAAGAAATGCGGCTGTCAGTCCTCGCTTGCTCCATCCATCGACACAAAAAGTCAATCTCCGGGCCTCTCTTACACTGTCTTTCAGTTTATCAGTGGCTGTTTTCATTTTTGCTGCAATTAAGCTCTTAATTCTGGCAGAGCCCGGAACTCTAAATTTGTGCTCCATCAATAAGCAGAAATTGTTTTCACATAGTCTTGTTGAAAGTGTGGTATCAATAAACATTTGAGCCATTGCCTGCTCATGTTTTTGATGTTCTTGTGTCGTTGTGCACCATGTGCTGTCTTGCACAAGGCACTGAGGTAAGGTTGGCTGGGTCTGCTTAGATGAGGTGCAGCTGCTACCTGGCTGTGGGCTCACGTTAGCCGCCTCATTCTCCCGCGACTGGAAAGTTTCATGAGCTTCTCTGTGCGAGCTCCTGAGGTGCACTTTCAAATTTGTGGGATTTTTTCCCTTCAGTTGCTGCCCACAAATGCTCCCGTCGGTCCGCATCACATACATTTGCTTTTGTCTGCGTGGGGGTTGTAATCGAAATAGTCCCATATTGGACTGTGCGGTTTTCTTCCAGCAGCTTTTGCCATGTTTGAGAGCTAACCATCTTCTTCATAGAATGCGCGCGAAGCATCTTCTTCGGCTGACGCATGCAGCCACTACAGCAGCTGATATCCGCTATGCTGCCCCCCTCTGGAAGCAACCGGTTAACTCTGACTGAACAGGGCAGTAATCGAGGGAGAAAACGAAACGATCAACAAAGCTGATTTTATCTGCAATTCCGTTTAGTTTAAGTTAATTTTGTATTGTTCATTGTAGTTTTTAATTAGTTTTCGTTTTTTATGGGGTGATCTGGGGTTAAATGGGCAAAATTTGATTATTTTTCCAAAAAATTTTTTTTGCATAAAAATATTCTATAATAACCTACCTTTAATAATCACTAATTGTTACAAGGATTAAAAAATGAATTTTGCCATAAAATCATGATTTAAAAGCAACTGTGATGATGATGAAATTTATGCTTTTCACTCCAGGAAAGTGATAAACATTTGAATAATCAGATAATACAGTCTGAAAAATGGGTGTAAACCACAGACTAAGACTGAACTCAACTTTTCAATGCAGTCTAATGCATTTTCCATTGATTTCCAAAGGTATTATTTTTTCCACGTTTCTCATGTTTGTGGCAGCCATAACTTTTTTATTTATCATTGAAAATCAATGAAATTTGGGCTGCGGGTACTTTACTTCATTAGAAATGCAATGACATAGGGAAATTTTGCCTATCTGTCACATACTTTGAATATTTAGCTAAAAAAGCTAAAATCCGCTTGGGTGTCTGTATGTATATGTTTGTTACTAGTTTGCATCGTTTTAACACATTATGATTGTTAGGTCCGCTCTGTAAACAACGCCAAATGAACGGTGCGCCAAGCGGCGCAGTTGTAACACGTTACATTTGAGAAAACGGCAGACATTTGCAAGCACAGCTCGAATAATTTTGCTCTTTGTTTGCTTTTTTGTTTGTTTTACAGAATGTCCCCACAAAAATGCACATTCTAAAAAATGCACTAGATGCTGAACGGCACATATTATAATGTTCTTTGCATTGAGATGTAGGTTTAGTCCTACCTTGAAATTTAATAAGCTAACCTATTTGGTTCTGTCTGTAGGCAAATGTTATTGTAGCCTATTTTGGATTTTTGCAATAAAACTTTAAAATACAAATAGACTGTTTTTCTATAGCATAGAATGTAAAAAAATAAGTGAGTGTTGGGGCGTTGCTACATAATCGACCCTGCAGGGGTACCAGTGCAGGTATGAATGGGACTTTTACAAAACTCATGTGCCATATTTGCCAATATTCAGTGTTCAGTCAGCTGTTATTCAATTATATTCTAAATCAAATTAGGGTTGTATAACACTTTTACAACTCCATCAGTGAAAGTCGCTAACTTTGTAGGCACAATCAATGCATGTTCCTATCATCTGGTAAGTTTTAATAATATACAATATTTTTGATAGGACATTCTTACCACGTTATTGGTCTTAAAGAAACATTAAACAGTTGCCTGAATGAAATATAATTGATTTGACCTGAAAACGATGAGTTTAATGCTACTTTTTAGCAGTGTTACAATTGTAACTCCTGCTGTTACAGTTAAGACTCAAACGCGCTTCAGTTGTAACATCGGACAGAGTTCACTTTCAGTTATATTAGTCAAGACCTGTTTTATCAATTGAAAAACTTTAAGTGGTTTATGATAGCAGACGTGTGTTGGTGCTTTGCCTGAAAATATTACATATGTAGTTAAAACGATCTCTTAGTAATAAGAGAGTAATAAGTGAAAAACGTTACAATTGTGGCAGCTCTCCCCTACTCCTGAGTGTTCGTAGGATTTATTCTTACCGAAGAACAAACCTGGATAAGAAAACATTCATGTATGCCACAATCTTAATAAAAACTTCGTAAGTAGGACTTAAGAACAAATTTGTTCGTAAGAACGGTTTGTGAATGAGGCCCAATGTTATTTTTGCCAGTATTAGCTAGCAACCCGTGTTTTTGCAGTCCTGTAGTCTTCGCGCAAATATGTTTTTAATGAGTTTTTGACCTTCTGCATGCCCTTGACCTTGACCTTTGACCTTGACCTCCCAAAATCGAATCACCTCTTCCTTGAACAATACTTAATCATTCCACCAAATTTGAGGAAAATCTATCCATAACTTTTTGCATAATCCTGCTTACAAACCAACAAACTAATCAACAGACAAACGGTAATGATCACATAACCTCCTCCAACTTCATTGGGCAGGGGTAATTATGGTTCAATAGTTTGAAGTGCTACATTGGAGATACTTAAGGGATGTTTTCAACTTCACAATAAGCGATACACAGAAAATTAATTAATGTTCAATTATGGTTACGTAATGCTTATTCGGCTATCTAAGGGAGCTGGTCAATATTCTGAACGCATTCAAATTTGAACAGGCATTCTAAAATGAACAAGTCTCCGTTCATGTTCAGCTAAAAAACGAACAGCAGAGTATTCAAAAATGAACGAGCATGTGTTCATTTTGCTTTCAAAAATGAACAAGCATGCGTTCATTTCCGACCAGACGGCATCCAAAAATTAACGCAGCTGCCCTCTCTTGCGTTACAAAATGAATCTGCTCTCCACTTGGCAAAATTTACACCAACATGCGTAAATATTTCCTTCCTACGAGAAAAAATTCCCCGTCTCTCATCCTGCAGAATTTAGAAGTATATTGTAAGGTACATGCCTATTAAACGACGTTTTCACGTCGACTAAAAAATCCTACCAAATCTCCAGTTTCGAAATGATATCTTTACCGACCGTCAATCTTCCGCTATACGCTTTCGCTTTTCATCGAGTTCGATAAGATGCTTTAACACATTCCACACTCAAGACCGGAGATAAATTGTGATTCAATGATACCGAGGTGCGTTCAGTCAGCCAAAAAATTCAAATGTTGCTGTGTGAATACTTTACTGGAATGAACATCGCTTCCGTGTGGTGTCAGTATGTCACTTTTTCCTTATATAAAAAAGCATTTTAGAATTCCAAATCATGATGTGGCCGCTAGGCAATTTGCAGCCTATGCAAAAGATTGTAAATAAATTAAATTAAATACATTAAAATAATAGTTTACGCATTGTAGGGGAGAGCCGTGCGAAAGTAACGTGGGACGAAAGTAATACGGCAATTTACTCACAGCCAGCCCCACTTCGATGCGTCAAATTAGGTCAGCACGTGCAGCTTGCGACACTTTCCAGACCCGGGAAAAATCTTGAGGTTTGTCACTTCCCAGCGAAACGAGACCGGGAAAACCGTTTTCCACAGTGGTGAGTAAATTCAGACAAATGGTAAACTTTTTTGATTGAAAGATTGTCTTTATCGCTCCGTGTGTCATATTTATGATTAAATGATTGGTCATTTAGTTTTGTAACATATCCTTAAGTTTGAAATGTCAGACTTTTTCCACTTAAGAAGCAATCCTGGTTCAAATGTCAGGAGTCACTGTCGGGCCAGAAGTAGCAACGGTTACGTTCGTCCCTCTCTGCTAATGCGGCCGAATTTTCTGTTTTAACCCTCTATTAACCACCGTAGCATATCTGCTACATAAAGTGAAAGGGTTAACAGCCTGGCCACCCTGCTGGTTTTATTTCTTATTGCCAAATAAACATTTGAGAATAACTTGAATGGTCCGTCACTTTAATTTTTCCATTCGCATAATTACCCAATGTAGCAGATCTGCTACATTTTGGAAAGTTGGGCCAAAGGGTCAAATTTTTTTTTTTTAACTATTTTTCCAAATTTTGGCCCATAATCAACATATTTGCCTAGGGAAATGATTTTTGCACAGTTGGAAAGGTACTTGGTTAACAGAGGGTTAAAGCTCATAAAAAAATGTGTGTGTTATATTTTACCGACAGAAAATACCAAGAGTTAGGGTCAAAACTAACCAGAGAGGAAAGGTTGACCAGCAGGTTTATGAAAAGGCCTTTTTTGATGTCCAAAGAGGCGAGAGTATAAGGAGGGCAGCAGAGGTGCGGGACGGAAGTACCAACAGTTATGTTCGTCCCTCTCTGCTAATGCGGCCACATTTTGTGTTTTAAAGCTCATTAAAAAATGTGTGTGTCATATTTTACTGACAGAAAATGCCAAGAGTTAGGGTCAGAACTACCCAGAGAGGAAAGGTTGACCAGCAGGTTTACAGAAGGGCCTTTATTGATGTCCGAAGAGGCGAGAGTATAAGGAGGGCAGCAGAGGTGAATGGCGTTTGTTATGTCACCCTGTTCAGGTACTGCAAGAGGAGGGCAGAGGCAGGAGGGCAGCAGACCAGAGCCCCAGGGTACAAGGCTCACAACAAAGTCTTCACAGAAGAACAGGAGAAGAGACTGCAGGCATATATGAAGAGAGCAGCTACTCTCTTTATATATGCCTCTAGTTTTCTTATATCTCTGTGGCTACACCACTACTGCCATTTGCCTAAGATAGCAAGCACCTCCGCTCCGGATCTGCCCCGGCTCTGAGCCGGATCAGCTGGAGTCGGCACAGAGCCGGGGCAGATCTGGAGCTGAGGTGCTTGCTATCTGGGAAATAACCTCTTTTTTCATGCTGGTTTAGGTGCGAAAGTTTGCATATGAGCTGGCCGAAAATATTGGCCACAAAACTCCATGTTCATGGGAGAAAAACCAGATGGCAGGGAAGGATTGGCTCACCTCTTTCCTCGAGCGCAACAAAACCCTGTCCATCCGTCGACCTCAAGCCACCAGCATGTCCCGTTCCACCAGCTTCAACAAGACCAACGTGACAGCGTTTTTTAAAAACCTAAAGACTGTCTTCACCCGCTATAATTTTGAAGCAAAGGACATCTAGAACATGGATGAAACAGGTAAAAATTTATATTTAGATAAATTAAAAAGCAACAGTGATTTGCAACAGCAATAATTCATTTCATTTAATATTTCAGGTACCACAACGGTTCAAGTGCCAGACAAAATCATTGCCACCTAGGGGCAGCGCCAGGTCGGTGCTGTGACCTCTGGGGAAAGAGGGACATTGGTGACTGTTGCCTTTGCTGCCAGCGCACAAGGCAACTTTGTTTCCCCTTCCTTTATCTTCCCAAGGAAGAAGTTCCATGACCACTTCATCCGGGATGGCCCCCTTGGCTGCACTGGTTCTGCCAATGGATCGGGGTGGATGCAGGAGACAGATTTCTTGGCATTTTTAAAGCATTTTGCAAGACACACCCGCGTGACCCCGGAGTCAAAGTTGCTGCTACTCTTAGACAATCATCCATCACTCCTCTCTGTGGTAGCTATTGACTTTTGCAAGTCACATGGCATTGTACTCCTGTCTTTTCCACCCCACTGCTCCCACCGTCTTCAGCCGCTAGACCGAAGCGTTTTCGGTCCTCTGAAGCACTACATTTACACTGCAGCAGACAATTGGATGCGAATGAACCCTGGAAGAACTTTGACCATCTACAACATCCCAAGTCTTGTGGCTAAAGCTCTGCCTCAAGCTGCAACAGCAAGCAGCATTTCGTCTGGGTTCGAGTGTACCGGTATCTGGCCCTTGAATCCAGATATTTTCAGTGAGACAGACTTTGCTCCAGCTTTTGTGACCGACCGTCCTGCACCAGCACCAGCTTTATCCCCAGTGCCAGTGCCAGCTCCATCACCAACGCCCTCTTCATCACCAGCGCCAGCTCCATCACCAGCGCCCTCTTCATCACCAATGTCCGCTTCATCACCAGCGCCCCCTTCATCACCAATGTCCGCTCCATCACCAGCACCCGCTCCCTTAAGACACCACCAACCTAGCCAGAGCCCATTTGAGCTGCATCCCCATGAGTCTGCCATTCCTGTAGATGGTGAGAGTTTGTGTCTGTGTGTGTCTTTAAATGTGCATGTCGAGCCTTGCCAAGCATTTTTTTGGAAATATTATCTATCCAGGTATGCTTGTGGTTCGAGGAACATCTAGTGGCACGCCAATACAGAGGTTCAGCCCAGAAAAGGTTCGCCCATATCCAAAAGCTGGCTCGAGGAAAGAAAATAAAAGAAGAGGCAGAAAGAGGTGAGCAGAGTGTCGTTTTTAACTTGTCTTGATTTTCTTGCTTGTATAAAAACAAGCTGATTCTGACTATCATCTCATTGAATGTTGCAGGTCAACAGCAATACTGACCGACACCCCAGTAAAAGCTGCTTTGGAGGAGGAGATTCAGCAGAGGGGCCAGAAAAAACAGTCCTCTTCAAAACGCCCAAAGAAAACGTTGAGTGGACACACTGCAACCAGAGTTTCTCAGGGCAATGATGAGGAATGTCTTGTTTGTGGGGAGACATTTGCCTCATCTTTGCCTGGAGAAGTGTGGGTGCGGTGCATCTTTTGTCTGCTGTGGTCGCATGAGGCATGCACTGAGGGTGCAGCTCATTATATCTGGCACAGCTGTGATAATGAGTAAAGTAATTTCATAATTTTTATAAATAGACCAATTGCACGTTAAACATGTTCACGTTTACTTTTGAAACATTTGAAGCAAATTAAAATGTTTAAAACAAATGTCTGATTGTTTTTGTTTCTGTTTTAACGACAGTAATTTAAAAGATTCCAGTTAATTTCATCACGTTACTTTTGTCCGGCCTGTGTGCTGCTTTCATCCCGACTGGAGGGGTCGAAAGTAGCAATGTGCAACTTCCGTTCGACGTCAAACTATGCCGAAGTCAATATATATGGGGATGATTTAGCACCTGATATTGACAGAGCACACATGAAAGTAGTTAATCGCTCCGAAATTTTTTTTCAGTCTGTAACGTTATCTTTTAAAATGACGTCCATGTGAAAAATGTTACTTTCGTACCAGCTCTCCCCTATCACATCATCTGCGCGACAGCCCAAGTTTAATTCCACTATTCTGTGAGTATAAGAACTAGGATAACTCAGTCACGCTTATATCAAATGGCAAAATTATCCGCAAAATTAATCCTTTCTTTTTAAACCTGTGAACGCGCAAGCAAAAAAAAAAAAAAAAAAAAAGGCCACACTTTACAGCCCACTACGTACACGATAAATTCTGCAATGATATTCAGATTTTGTTCCATTGATTTCGCAGATTTTGTACCATTTGTCATGTGATAAATGCCCCACAACCTGCAAAAAACTACCCCTCCTGTAACAAACAACCCCATATATGGGGTTCATACAGAATAGAGAGTTGGGTTGTTGGACTCAGCCCTATCCCATGTGCTGATTGGCTTAGATTTTACCCTTCATAAGTATTTGACTGTTTGCTGTAGAGAGTTGAGGATTGGGTTGTTTGAATGTTAGCATCATTCTCATAATAACAGTTCGGCTTTGTCAACCTAACTCAAGGTTTGTTCACAAACTTTATATTCTCATTATAGTATATAGTCACAAGTAAACTACTTGACTGCCGTACCATTTTATTTTATGATTGAGTAAGAGGTGAGTGACAGTGGGAAAAATTTTAGCTGAAACTGACTGGGAAAACAGCTATCACTCCAAATTCAGGTCCACAAAAAGACTGCAACTAACTCTGCCACCATGAAGTCTGATGATGAATGCAAACTTAATTTAACAAAGATGGATGACTTCCTGGGAAAACAAAATTGCTCTTGAAAGTGATGTTGATGGGCTAGCAGGAGGCAATCTTTCTGATCATGAAGAAAATTTCTGAGCCATAGGGCAATGATCGGGATACTGGTCTGAATAAGTCTGCTGAAATCACTAAATGGGGAGTCCTGGCTCTCTCTTCAACCACCTATGACATCCAGTTGAGCTGTGAGCAGTTCTGAGTAAATCCATCCATTATTGGCAGGTTTCACTGATGGAGCCGATACTTGTTGTCTCATTCTACACAGCATCTCAAGGCTACAGGCATTTCTCACAAACTGGGCTTGTAGAATCCTTCTGAGTGGCTGGAGTTTGAAGTGAGATAAAATCACACCAATCCAAATAAATGGTTTTACAAAACCCTGGTCTTCCAGAGAATACCGATTGTTCTGCTAAAATGTATAAAGGAAAAAAAATTTAGACCTACAGAAATTAATTTCATGCAAATAATATCATCTTTTTAAAATAGATCAAAGGAGCAGAACCTAGAGGCACTCCCCCAACCCATACAGTTTGAATGTTGGCACAGGAGAAAGCAACCCAAGCCCATCTCATTGTCAAATTATATTATAGTATATTATTTATTTATTTTTAGTAGTAGCAATAGTAGTGGTAGCAGTAGTAGTAGTGGTCTCTGGACGAGATTGCTGTCATTTGAATGCGTTCATCAAAACCGGGGATTAACCCACCCCGCACACCGACTTGTGTCCCATGAGGATTGTGGCAGTGTTTGGTGGACTGTACCAACTTCAATGAAAGAGAGGTAGGGGACGATAGGACGCGGTTTCGTCTTAACTTCTGCATCCGGACAGCAACCATCCCCAGCCTAACGGTTTTTAAGGGTTGTCACAGCAGAATGATAAGCACTATCCGCACATAAAGACTCGGAACATTCGCCTTTAAGATATTTTCAATAATCCCGTCTGTGACTGTCGTGCTGAGCTGAGTGCTACGGGCTAATATATGAGGAGCAGTCAAATCGAACTCAACTGTGGAGAACCGTTTCTGAGACCGCAGAGGCTGTATCTTCCTCTTCATTTATCTCACAAAATCCCTGCGAGTGGGAAACACTTTGTCAGGGGCAGACTGCGTGCAGCAAGACTCCAGATAAAATTTTCCGCGGGACACAACCAGACGATTCGCGTTTTATTTCGTACAATTTGTCACCGGTGTGAAGTTGAAGATGCTGCGGCTTCATGGAGCAGGGATAACGCTATTGCTCTGGATCTTCAGCCGCATCAGCAGCTTCAATGCAGCTCTCCCAGCATCCCGTAAGTACTAACTGTTTCGCCCCATGCGAGCACAAGATGTTTCAGTGGAAAATGAATGGCGTGGCATCAAAGGGCTTTAAAATGCAAACTTGCGGATCGGTTGTCAATCCAGAGAGTGCTGTGTGGCTATTCAAACATTACAAAGGCTACGTTTATTAACTGGTGGTCAGCCAATTTTAGGTAGCACTGTGATCATTGTAAAGGGTTATGTCTATGTCCGAAGTAAGAGAGGCGTGTATTTTCACGTGGAGAAAAAGGTACCTGAAGTAAGGTAGCTATACTATATGTGGAAAAAATACGTTTCTCTTCTCAGACGGTGGCCTAATAGTGTTTCGGCGACATTAAAAACACTGACGTGTGCTTCGAAAATAATAAGACACGTGACGGTTGTTTTGGTTTCATTTACCTTGCATGCTTCCTAAGTTTTCATGGGCCATTTCCATAGATTTACTGGTGTCGGCTTTTGTTATTGATAAGCTAGTTATCGGCAGTTAACAGGGGAGACCAACTGAAGCCATACAACTTTATACGGTGTTAGAAGAATCGCCTTACGATCATGAGTTACAGCCTCACCTAACACTACCTGCCCGGTTAACTCATGGATTAATACGTATTGCGCTGAAGTTGCATGCCAGGAATATGCGCGATTTATTGTTCAAATTATGAGCAATATACGCATCAAATTTAATTAAACTGTAGATTTTTTTTAGGTGATTCCCATCGAAATGAGAACATATTGGAGGAGAAAGAGCTAATTTTATTTACTCTGGAAACTCTCGGCACTAATAATATGTGAAAAACTGCTGTGCATAGCCAAAGTGAAGGCGCGTTAATGATCGGAAGTGGGTTTTAGTTAGACTCTCCAAACATGATATTAAATCACTTGCTTCCCTTTAAGTTTACCTCGGAATTCACATTAGATATTAAAGTCATCATCGTCGTGTCATCATTCTATGGATAACAATAGCTATTGCCAAGTGAAGTCAACTTGCTTGCGGTTTAAGATGGTGTTTACCTTTTTTTTCATCAGTGAAAGATAGGTCAAGTACTGAATTCGTTCTGAATTGTATTTTTTTTTTTTTTTTTTTTTTTTGCTGCTCCAAAATATTCAATATTACATATAGTCTAATAATAGTGCAATGCTCGGTTACCATGTGTCAGCTCTTGAAAATTAGCATTTATTTGCACCGCTGATGGATTTTAGTAATTTTACGTTAGTTCTACAGCTTTTGACTGGGTGGAATGTCAGTGATCTGAAGAGCTATTTATTGCAATTAACATCGAATAAAAATCGGGTCTGGCGGAATAATATCCTACCCCTTTGCATTTCAACTGGAGAAGTGTATGTCATGAATGAGAGGCCAGGATTCAAATCTCTCCCGTTACTAGTTTTACCGCGTAACACTTGCAGGGCGAGTTTTTGTGGTATTTTTAGAAGTCACACATACTGAACGAAGATGTGTCACATATAAGCCTTGTATGTGTTTCTTGAAAATGCGCTGTCTTGCTGAAGGCATACTTTCATTGTTGCCAAATTAAGATGGCACTTATTATTTAATGTATACGCTGTCGTCTGCAATAACATCACGTAATCTCAGGAAAGTAAGCACACATTTTCAAAGGAATAAAACTCAGACTTCTTCCCATTGTCATAATATCCAGATGTCCACTTCATATATCGTGATGCAAATCTGGTTTAGTTTAGTGCATTTTCCTCTTGTAGTTCATTATTTTGGGTAAATGTGAACTGTTAATCAATTACATTCAGTGATTTTGTTCTCAATTTAACTCAGTTAATGTTAACCATGATTTGGCTCTTTCTTTTCGACTATTAGAACAACCTGTAAATGAATAGTGACCTTCACAACGGAGACTATCGATTAAAGGTGATGTTGCGTGCGTGTTTTCCACATCATTGCCTTGGTAATATGAAGAATTACACTTGAATATTACTTATCCATTATTATTTATACAACAAATTGGAGGAATTCAAGTGAGAATGACACTTTACCCTAAAACAGACCTACACTAATGAGCCAGAACATTAAACCACTTACTGAAGAAGCAAATAACGTAACAATGGCACGTTTCGGTCTGCAGAGAGGTCTTAGATGGCGAGCAAACAGTTGGCTCTTGTAGCCATCGTGTTGGATGTTTGGAAATGGGATCTGACAAGGGCTAAATCGTTACGGCCAGATGAGTGGGTCAGAGCATCAGAGGCAGCATGGCCTCTGGGGCGCTCCCAGTCAGTGATAGTGAAGACCTACCGACAGTGGCCCAAGGAGGGGAAAACCATGAACCAGCAACAGGGTGTTGGGCACCTCAGACTCATCATGCACAAGGGCATTGTCTGGTCCAAACTGACCGAGAGGCAACTGCAGCAAAAGTTACAGAAAATTTTGGTGGTACTTACGTGAGGAGTGAGTCACAAAACACGAGAGTATTGCACCCTGCTGCATATAGCGCTGTGTAGCTACAGACCAATTATAGTGCCCATTCTTAATTCGGTCCATCGCCGAAAGCACCTACAATAGGCACCTGGCACCTGGACTTTGGTGCAATTGATGCAGGTTGCCTGGTCCACTGAGTCCCATTTTCATGTGTATTGTCATGTGTATTGTATTGCCTCAGTACATCTGCACCTTTACCAGGGGTAGAGGTGGCACAAGGATGCACAATGGAAAGAAGACAAGCTGGTGGAGGTAGTGCTAGTTTCTGGGACATGTTCAGCTGGGAAATGCTGGGTCAGGGAATTCAAGTGGATGTCAGTTTGACGGATCAGCTTTGGCTGCATAATGGGAACCTATACAATATTAGGCAGGTGGTTTTAATTTGGTGGCTGATTGTATATAACCAGACAAAGCAAAAATATATTTACTTTGTATGGTTGCAAACACCAATAAAACTGTTAATTTAATGAGCCCAAAATGAATGCCTGGCTTTGCAGACCAGAATTATAAGCGTTGGACTACGTTACATTGCATGAATTAAAAAGGCAATCTCAGAATAGCTCTTCTCTTTGGCTTCAATTCCGCTGTAGCACATTACTGTTTTTCGTCAAACACATTTGCATCTGCACTTTCCTTGGAGGATATACACGAACATGCTCGCTGAACTTTGCCTTTTTCTGTTTGTTAAGCATTCAGCCCTTAGTGCTGCATTATAGGGGATTTTTGCTACCTTGAACTGCAATTGTTAACATGTAAAATATACAAGAAAATTTTAGCATTGCCCACATGAGTTTTCTGTATGATCTTGACTCCGCTCACTCCTTTTCCCCTTTGGATGGTGGAAATCCTGATCAATATAACAACTCCAGCAGATGTTGAACAAATGTCTCTCGTTAGAACTTTTCTCTGTCTTGCAATGCTGTGGACTGAGTCGTACTGATGTGTAAACAAAAGACAAATGAGAAAAATCATCGCACAGCACCTACCCTGAATCCCTCCGATGTAATGACTTATGAAGGCAATTTCGAGGTGTATTTTATGTGATGTGCTGTAGGAATACAACATGCAAACTGGTAAGAAACCATATCACATTTTGGCAGCTTTTTCATTTTTCTGTTGTGAGGTATGGTCTTGTTCAAATTATGACATTTGGAGCTCATAAGTAATTTTGTGGTAAAATGTATTGAAATACAACACATCCCCAAAGAATAATGAGTTATATAAAACCCTGGAAACTAATTGAAGAATTCATTTAATGGTGTCCCATTTCACAATTAATTATTTCATGCTTTACTGAGCCTCATAGCTGTCAGTCCTACTCAAGCCTCCATAACATAGGCCGGTGAACAAATAAAGGCATTCTGACAGCCTAGGCAGCTGGTAATGCACAAAGTTGCTTTAATGAAATGTGTTGGTATTATCAGAAGCCAACCCAAATCTCATTAGTTTCTGATATCTGTGAGGCTGAGGTAACATTTGTCGCAGATGAGAGTTGTAGCTTGATAGAAAGCCCTTACAATTACATTTGCTTGGTGTCATCTATTTCTGACATGCAGCCAGTTTTCCAGTAGTGTTTTGATTAGTCTAGTTGTGGCAATAAAGTGATGTATATTTTGCAACACGAAAACAATTTTATAAGCACTGGCCTTTTGCCAATATCTTTTACATCCCATTTTTAGGTCTGTGGTCTGACGTGAGTGAATATAGAAATTGTTGTACTCCCTGCTGCAAATTAATAGAAACAAGCTGATATGAAATAGGTAAATGATAGTTTTTTCAAATTTTGATTGGACTTTTATTATGAATCATATTAATTTAATTCATAATATGATCGCCTCAGTTTTTATGACTGAATGACTGACATCAACAGTATTTGCTGTATCCCTGTATGACTTGGTGATGTGTGCGTGCAGAGTCACAATCTTTGTGCGCTGTCTCGGGGGCTCATCCATCACATACAATGTTTGATTCACAATTAACTAGCCAGGGAAACAAAAGACCACAAATAACCAAGAAACATGTTGTGCAATACCTATTAATGTAATAACTGCACATGCAAAATTTTTACATCATGCATCCCACAAATATTATGAGATGTGTCATACACTATGATTTCATTTTGTCCTGCTGAAAGAAATGCAAAAATAATGACAAAAAAGCAGGTTTTTGCTTGAAAATAAGAATTGGGATTAAAGACTGAAAAAATTTCAGCTTGTCTCAATTGATTTGCACAAGGGTGCATTTTTATCCCTTGGAAATGATAAATTAAGCCTACTTGTAGAGAATGTTATTCAAGTATGATATTAGTGTGCTTCTTTTAACCAAAAATGAAAAGTATGCTTTCTGTTAACTTTAGGTTGACAGTATACTTGTCATGCATTCAAAAACAAAGCCCAACCTTGGATCACTGAAAATGCTGAAGTTGGGCTTTATTGCATTGAAGTTGGCCTTCAGAGCCAGTGAGAGCTTTCAGCAGAATGGTTTGGAAGGCGATCAGGAACCAGAGGGCAGGTGTGCCCCTATGAACAGGAACACAGATGAAGCCTCTCGCCTGGACAGAAGTCTCAGGAGGGATTCTCCTTATAAACAGTTGGCTTTCAGAAGAGAATTTCCAATGAAGGGGAATAATAGACAGAAAACAACAATTCAGCAAAGGGAAAAGAGAGACAAAGAAATTAAATACACAAGATGACAATCAACAATAAAGGAAAAACTGGTGTGAAAGGAAAATGAATGAAACAAGGTGGGCAGGAAGTGAAATGAGATAATTAAATAATGAGAATGAATTAATGAAATGGAACTGAAACTAATGCGGACTGCTGGATTGCGGGAAAAACCAAAAGGGAAACACTTAGATTATAATATTGACTTTCTCGTATTTTTAAATCATATCCTCACTGATGCATAACAGTTTGAAATGAGAAAAATACTGGGGCATGATCTCAATGATTTCAAGAAAATATTGCAAACTGATCTGGATCTAGATATCTTTCTAGATCTAGGTAGGGATTCCCACAAAATTGGGGTGTGCACACATATATTGCTATTGCAAAATAACTAATAGAGGTTGAAACTTCCAACCTCCACAAAGTCATTGCCAAGATGACGTAGATCATATAAATATAAAGAAGAAAAAAAAGCAGGGAATCTTTTTGGGGAATGTTTGCAAATGGGAGATAGTTCATCCTTGGCGGAGGTTAGCAATTTCAGATTGCTCTTACATGATAATATAACATGAATTTGTATTTAAATTACAGCAGCAAATGCTTATTTGCAATTCTATTCACATCTGATTGGGTGAAAGTACTGGCCAACTACAGCCTAATACCATACCCTTCTCTTGCGTTAGGGCTATTGGGAAGCTCACTCAAAGGTCCCTTAATAATCACTGGGGCAGTATGAAGGAAGAGGGAGGGATAGCATGAAAATGTTGGTAACTATAATGTGCATTGCATTGGTTAATTGAGTTTGGAGTTGGATTGCAAGTAGATAAACATGTAGATGATTAATATGAAGAGATCATCGCAAAATGCAATTGACACCACTTTCAAAATGATTGAACCACCACTGCAAGAAGATCATCATTGGCGGCCAGTAGACATGCCAAGTTCAGCCCCAAGCAACATGTAATATATATATACGCCTACGTTTAGCATGCTTGAGCATCAGTTTTCATTCCAAAGCACAATAAACAGCTAAGCAGTTTTCCCACAAACTGCGATACTGTATCCATGCAGCCTATCAGCAATGGAAAATCCCACACTGCTAACAGGCTCTAATTGTTTAGTGTCTCTTTTTTTTTTGCAAAATAAAATTATCAGTGTCATTTCTATGCTGCAAGCTCTGCAGAAAAAAAAGATTGCCTTATTTATCCTTCGAGAATGCGTTGCCTATCAGTGGATATAGTTTTATCTCCGCTGAATGAGTTTTTGGCCACACTGAGCTGCTGGTTTGCTAAAAGGACAGTGTACTGCACGCAGAAGAGTATTACAAATTATTTTGGAAACATGGAAATGTTAATGTCTATGATATTGACTGGTGGGTATTTGACTTCAAATCATTCTGAGGATATTGTGCATTTTGCCAAATAGTCAGAACAAAATTCACTTTTTCACAAAATTCTTTATTCTTAGATTTATTTGCATCATGGTATAGAGTTTTTACTTGTTTAGCGAGACACATTAACAAATAAAAAAGCTCTTTTACGTGTACTTTTCCCATGACAAAAAGGCGCATCTTTCTAAAAATGCTTCAAATGGATTTATGGCGTTTTGCAATAAAACTCTTCATATACACACCTTTAAGTTGTGGTCAAAATTTGCTTACAAGGGAAAACAAAAATTCACATTCCAGTCATGAGGAATGTCACATTCCTGGTTCAGGCCCAAGCACTGAGTGGTGCGAAAGTCCAGTTGTAATGATAGGAATCATAATTTTTTTCCCTTTTTCCTCTAAATAAATCACATCTTTTAGGGGCTAAAGGTGCTTAAAAACTTTTGAAACTTTGTAAACACAGCAGAAGTTGTGAAAAATAATATATTTTATGGGTCTTGCTCATGAGTGTGACAAAATGGTTGTATAGCTCCTCCTACACAATGTCATCAATGTAACCCTCACAGTGTGTTTCCTCTAGATGTACGCAATTTGGTGGCACCCAAGAGTTAAAAATATTTCAAGACAAGAAATTGTTTCATGGAGCCTTGATCTAAACCCAACAGGAAGTCATCCATTTCTAATTTGTTCTGAAATTGTAGTACTGTATATTTTTTGCCATTTACAGGGGTCATAATTTAACAAACTCCTTTGAGGAAGTTCATCAGATCCACCTGAAATATGGTCAGCGTATATTCTTAACAGTGAAAAGTAGTTAAAATTTTGAGTTTGCCTGGGAGTGCATCCGTATTTCGCCACGAAGCAGGAAAAGGATAGTACAACCCCAATTCCGAAATAGTTGGGACAAAGTGTAAATTGTGAATAAAATCAAAATGCAATGACTTTCAGATCACATGCGCCAATATGTTATTTACAATAGAACATAGATAACATTTCAAATGTTGAAACTGAGACATTTTACATTTTCATCCACAAAATGAGCTTATTTCAAATTTTCTGGCTGCAACAGGTCTCAAAAAAGTTGGGACACAGGCAAATAAGGGCTGAAAAAGTAATTCATATATAAGAGAATCAGCTGAAAGAGCATTCAGCAAGTAATTAATTTAACTGGCATCAGTTGTGTAACATGATTGGCTATAAAAGGGATGTCTTAGAGAGGCTGAGTCTCTCAGAAGTAAAGATGGCCAGAGGCTCTCCAACCTGAGAAGGCTTGCGTAAAAAAATTGTGGAATACTTTAAAAACAATGTTCCTCAACGTCAAATTGCAAAGGCTTTGAAGGTCTCATCATCGACAGTGCATAACATCATCAAAAGATTCAGAGAAACTGATAAAATCTCTGTGTGTAAGGGACAAGGCCGAAGGTTACTGGATGCCTGTGATCTTCGGGCCCTCAGAAGCCACTGCATCACTCACTGGCATGATTCTGTCATTGACATTACTAAATGGGCCCAGGAATACTTCAAGAAACCACTGTCAGTAAACACAGTCCGCCATGCCATCCACAGATGCCACCCAAAACTCTATCTTGCAAAAAGGAAGCTATTGTTAAACATGATCCAGAAGCACCGCTGTGTTCTGTGGGCCAAGGCTCATTTAAAATGGACTGTAGCAAAGTAGCAAAGTGTCCTGTGGTCAGACTAGTCCAAATTTGACATTCTTGTTGGAAATCATGGGCGTCGTGTCGTCCGGGCTAAGGAGAAGAAAGACCACCCCTCCTCTTATCAGCGGTCAGTTCAAAAGCCAGCATCTCTGATGGTATGGGGATGCATTAGTGCATATGGTGTGGGACACTTGCATGTTTTAAAAAGCACCATGAATGCTGAAAGGTATATAAAGGTTTTAGAGCAACATATGCTCCCCTCCAGATGACATCTATTCCAGGGAAGGCCTTGTGTATTTCAGCATGACAATGCAAAACCACATACTGCAGCTATTACAACAGCATGGCTTCATAGTAGATGAGTCTGTGTGCTGAACTGGCCTGCCTGCAGTCCTGATCTTTCACCAATTGAGAACATTCAGTGCATAATTAAATGAAAAGTCCGTCAAAGGAGACCCAAAACTCTCCAGCAGCTGGAAGGCTGTAATAAACAAGAGTGGGATCAAATTCCAATGGCTAAACTCAAGAAACTTGTCTCCTCAATGCCCAGACGCCTCCACTCTGTGTTAAAAAGAAGAGGAGATGCTACACCATGGTAAACAGGCCCCTGTCCCAATTTTTTTGAGACCTGTAGCAGCCATCAAATTTGAAATGAGCTCATTTTGTGGATAAAATTGTAAAATTTCACAGTTTCAACATTTGCTATGTTATTTCTGTTATATTGTGAATAAAATACTGGCTGGTATGATTTGAAAGTCATTGCATTTTGATTTTATTCACAATTTACACTTTGTCCCAACTATTTCGGAATTGGGGTTGTAGTTTGGCTGTACTTGATCAAATCTGCGCAAAACCTCACATTTAAAAAGTGTTCTAGCCTGAAGACATGCACAGGCCAGTATTATTTTTTGTCATACCACCACTGACTGGCGACTGGAAGTAAGCCTATGCAACAAACACCATTCAATTAAATTTGCATTGTGTGATTTACACTTGATATAAGGCCAATGAATGCATGTTTGGTGCGTGCTCTTTAGTGCTGCTCAGTGGACACGGGACGTGATAAAAACGTGCTGTACGTCATGTCCACCATCACACACTCCACATAGAAAATAACATCTCACTCATTCCCACAGTGTCTGATGGTTGCGAAAGTGCACAGCTGCCAACACTGTCTACATGTGGGAAGGTGTGAGGGCCTGATCATCGCTACTTGCAGCTTTAATTCATGTGTGTATTTGGTTTGAGGTATCATTACTTAAACTAACAGGCAAAGCTGGCCTCTGTGTACATCTTTCTCATCTCACAAAGTGATTTAAACCCTTTTATCAGTGTCCTGGACATTTTAACTGAAATTGAGACTGCGGGCCAAATTAATTAAAACTTTGACTGATGGCCCATGTGCTAAGTACAAGCCCAGTGCTGATGTTCTGCTCTCTGCGGCAATGGATCAGAGGATTTGTGTCAGTGCCAGGTGTGTGATGGGTGGGGGATTTTATGTGGTTCAAGCCCTGGCAATGAGTTGAAAAGTGCAGCACTGATACTGAGAAATGCAGTCTTGAATCTGCATTTCAGGAGTATGTCTGTTTCATTGAACAGCATCAATTTCTGAATGTTAAATATCCTCTGCAGTTTAAGGTCAACAACTAAACTTTTTTTCCTTATTTTTCCTTTTCGCTTATAATTTGATTGGCTGTCTTTTTTTTTTTTTTTGCGATTTATTGAGATTTTTCCTTGTGCATACAGTTGCAGAAGAGAAGTTTGACAGAATACACGTCCCCACCATCTGAACTTTGGAAGACATTTATATTGTTGCAGGGTAGAGATCACAGCGACATATGGACATTTCAGTGCTTATCAATATGGCCAGATCTGGCATAAATATAAAGGTCTTTTGCATCCCCTGGTTGCATTCCTATTTTTTTTAATGTATTTTTTTTTTTTTTTACTGAAGATACCTTGAAGTGTTTGTGTATAAATCCAAAGCCCAAGACACCAGTATTTTTTTAATTGTGGCACTTTTTAAATAGGGTGTCACCCCACTTTTTGATACCCGCAGTATGCTGTTTCTGTTTGGGAGGGTTTTGGAGGTCCATAACTTCTTAATAAATAAATATGCAGACTTGAAATTTGTTACGCTGGGTGATTCTGGTCCAAGCTTTCTGAATATGCCATCAGAGAGAGTGCAGAATGCACTATTCCTTTGATATAGCCATATGAAGAGTGAATTTTTAACTGATGGTTTTTTCTTTTTTTCATTTTTCCCAGTCTGCCTAACCAACAGCAGTTGCCTCAAGGCTCCAAAAGCTCTCATTTCAGAATATATGGGAAAGGGGACTGTGAGCAGGAGCAATTATAGCTTCAGCAGAGAGTAAATAAATGTTTAGTGGGTTCCTGAAGTTGGTCATGGAGGAAAAAAAAAAACCTTTGCACCCCTCTCATCGGTTAACTAGTACACCATGTAGCCAGATATTCATTGTAATGAAATTTCTCCTTCACAAAGATCCATCAATCACCTGATGAACTCTGATGAACTTTCTAACAATGCCTCTTTATTTCTTTTTGAAATATGAATGAATATGAACTGAGGATAAAATGAAAATCTGCTAATAATGATTACAGTGTGACTATTGAACCAGTAGCTGGAAGATTAGATTCCATTTCTTCTGACCACTTGCTGCCAGGGAAATACATTGCATGTGTTTATGATAAAAATGGCACGTTGGTTGTATTATACAACACTGAAAGGAAACTAAGATGTGGAAATCAGCTTCATGAAACACTCAAATTAAACTGGACTGTTTTCCCCTGGCTTTCCAATGATGCTGGAGATGACAAATGCTGGGTAGTATACAATGCCCTCATCTATCTCATAAGAGCTCCAGAACTTCAAAGACATAGTGCTGGGACTTGGGATGCTGTGTAAATGTAAGTAAAAACAGAATGCAGTGATTTGCAAATCATTTAATGTGAACTCTACAGTACAAAGACAAAATATAAGATATTGAAACTAAATTTTTTTAGTTTTGAAAACCATATACTTGTGTTGAATTTGAGGCCTCCAGCATGTTTAAAAAAAGTGAGAACATGGGCATGTTTACAACTGCGCTGAACCACCTCTTCTACAAATGGTGTTTGGGAACTGAGGAGATCAATGTGCCAGATATTTTCAGTGGGTGACAGGTCTGGACTGCAGGCAGGCCAGTTCAGCATCCACACTCTTTTACAACAAAGCCTTGTTGTTGTAATGCATGCAGAACATAGCGATTAGCATTGTCTGGCTAAAATTAGCAAGGCCTTTGCTGAAAATAAGTCTGGATGGCAGTATATTTAGCAACAAAACCAGTACGTATTGTTTGACTTTAATGGTGTCTTTGCAAATGTGTTAGTTACCCATGCTATGTGCACTAATGCACCCCCCATACTATCATGGATGGTGGCTTTTGAACTATGCGTTGATAAAAAGCTGGAGATGGTCCCTCTTCTCTTTAGCTCGTAGGACGCGGTGTCTCTGATTATTGAGAAGAATTTCACAATTTGATTGGTCAGAGCACAAGACAATTTACCACTTTTTCCCCAGTCCATCGTAAACGAGCTCAGGCCCAGAGAAGGTGGCAGCATTTCTAGATCTTGTTTATATATGTTTTATATTTTCATGGTAGAGTTTTAACATGCACTTGTGGATTCAAGGACAAACTGTCCACTGACAATGATTTTCACAAGTGTTCCTAAACCCACGCAGTGATTCTCACTACTGAATCCTGTCTGTTTTTAATGTAGTGCTGCCCGAGGGCCTGAATATCATGACCATTCAGTATTGGTTTTTAGCCTTGTCCCTTGCATACAGAGATTTCTTTGGATTCTTTGAATCTCTTAATGATGCTGTGTACCATAGATGATTAATTCCCCAAATTATATGCAATTTTTTACGTTGAGAAATATTATTCTAAAATTTTTGAACTATTTACCCATGCAGTCTTTAACAAAGTGGTGAAGCCCTTGCCATCTTTACTTCTGAAAGACTCAGCCTCTTTGCAATGCTTTTTAAAAAAATCTCAATCATGTTAGTAACCTGTTGCCAATTAACTTAATTAGCTATGAGATGTTCGACTAGGTGTATAATTTTTGCAGCATACAATTTTTCCAGTCTTTTTTGTTATCCATCCCAACTTTTTTGAAACGTGTTACTGGCATCAAATACAGCAGAACTTTTTTCAAAAAGCAACGAAATTTCTTAGTTTCAGCATTTGATATGTTGCCTTTGCACTATTTTCTACGTTGAATAAAATGCAGGGTTTACTGTAAATTATTTGCAAATAATTGCATTCTGTATTTATTTACATTTTTTTAACCCTAATTTAACCAAGGAAGTCCCGTTGAGATTGAAATCTCTTTTTCACGGGAGCCCTGGGGGTTGAGGTGGAGAGGGAAAGGGCAATTTGCACAGCCAATTAGATCAGGGGATGATTAGGTGGCAGGTCGAAAGAGCCAGGTTGGGACTTTAGCCATGACACCGGGGAACCCCCTACTCTTATCGATAAGAGTCATAGGATCTTTAGTGACCACAGTGAGTCAGGACCTCGGTTTAACGTCTCATCCGAAAGACGGCGTCTCATTCAGTACAGTATCCCATCACTGCACTGGGGCATTGAGGATTATTCCACCAGAGGGAAGATCGCAACCTACTGGCCACCAACACCTCTTCCAGCAGCAACTTGGTTTTCCCAGGTGGTCTCCCATCCAAGTACTAACCAAGCCCACACCTGCTTAGCTTCAACCATGCAGCTGGAGCAGATCGAATTGTGGTATGGCTGCTGGTTCATTTGATTCAGCGTCCCAACTATTTTGGAAAAGGGGTTGTACACTTGGTGGTTAAGATGAAGCTGAAATTAAAGAGTGATTGCTTGAATTTTCATCATTAACGTGCAGAAGATCTGTCGGGTTAAATGGCTGTCAAATATCACGACTAGATTTTGACTTGGATGATACAGTGCATTCTGAAAGCATTCAGACCCTTTTACTTTTTTCACATTTGCTGTGTTGCAGCCTTAAGCTCCACATTGTTTGAATTCATTTTCCCACTCAATCTACACTCACTACCCCATTATGAAAAGCGAAAAAAATTTTTTTTTTGCAAATTTATTAAAAAGAAAAAAAGTGATATGTCATGTTAACATACTGTAAGTATTCAGACCCTTTGCTCAGTACTTAGCAGGAATTCCATTGGCAGGAATTACTGCCTCGAGTTTTCTTTGGTATGACGCAAAAAGCTTTTTTTCACAGATTTGGGGATTTTCTGCCATTCTTCTCTGCAGATGCTTTCAAGCTCTGTGAACTTGGATGGGGACCGTTATTGGACGGCCATTTTCAGGTTTGTCCAGAGATATTCCATTGGATTCAAGTCAATGCTCTGGCTGGGCCACTTGAGTTAATTAGCAGATTGTCCCTAAGCCACTCCTGTGTTACCTTAGCTGTGTGCTTTGGGTCATTGTTTGGTTGGAAGGTGAACTTTTGGACCAGATTAAGATCCTGAGCACTCTGGAACAGGTTCTCATTAAGGAGAGCTCCGTAGTTTGCTCGATTCAGCCTTCCCTCAACCCTGAACAGTCTCCCGTTCCCAGCCACTGAAAAACACCTCCACAGCATGATGCTGCTGTTTCTTCCAAATATGCCACCTGGAATGGAGGCCAAACAGTTCAGTTTTGGTTTCATCAGACCAGAGAATCTTGTCTCTCACAGTCTAAGAGTCCTTTAAGTGCTGTTTAGCAAACTGCCAGTGGGCTTTTGTGTGTCCTTCACTAAGAAGAGGCTTCCTTCTGGCCACTCTGCCATAAAGACCAGAACGGTTGAGTGCAGCAGTTATGGCTGTTCTTCTGAAAGTTTCTCCCATCTCCACACAGGATCTCTACAGCTCTGCCATAGTGGCCATCGGGTTCTTGGTCACCTCTCTTGCTGAGGCCCTTCTCCACCAAATGCTCAGTTTGGCTGGATGGCCAGCTCTAGGAAGTCCTGGTTGTTCCAAACTTCTTCCATTTAAGAACAAGGCCTACGGTGTCGCCCCTGACAGGAAAAGGCATATTGCGCACTCCAAAAAGGGGAAGATGCACTATTTTAAAAGAACTTTAACTCAGAAACTATTGGTTTCTTGGACCTATAACTTTGTATTTCTTCATAAACGTGTAAAGATATCTTTTATCAAAATCCAAGGTCACTGGCACAACTTTTTTGATTTTTAGGTGTTCTGTCATGGGGTGACCCTTTTACAGATATGTATTTCTGTTAATGTGGTGAAGAAACTTTTCAGTTAAGTGCAGAAGCTTTTCCTATACTGAAGTATTAGGAATATGAATTGTGTGTATTGTTCCTGGTTTGAATTTCCCGCGTCCTCATTTGTCTGCTGTTAAGTACTGCACTTCGCTAAGTTTCCATCACCGTCTTGGAGCTGTATAGCAGTTAAAGCCAGTAGAGATTTCTGCTGAGTTGCTGGGTCTTTTCCCACTTGAGGACAAACTTGCAGGAGCACAGAGCACATAGGGAGGAGGATGTAATGAGTCTGGGCAGCATACTTAAACATCAGTGCACAGGGAGCTAATCCAGGGACATACTCTGTTGATGCCAGTCCCTGTTTACTACCCAAGAGGCAGGCTTTTCTGAAGAGAGCCGGGCAATTTGGTTACTTATAAATCAAATAAATTAAAGAACAGGTTTTGGACTATTTTTGCATCATGGTTTTTTTCATTTCTGGTTCTGTGGGGTTTATGAACATTGATGCCCGAGAAAAGTATCCAAATAAGCAAAATCTATTCAAAGTAACTGTGAATGCAAACCGATCAGCCGATTATGATTGCCATTGCCACCAGAACAGCCCAGACCTGTCAAGGCATGGACTCCACTCGACCTCTGAAGGTGTGGTGTGGTATCCAGCACGAAGATGTTCGCAGCAAAACCTTGAAGTCCTGTAAGTTGGGAGGTGGGGCCACCATGGGTTGGACTTGTTTGTGCAGCACATCCCACAGATGCTTGATTGGATTGATCTAGGGAATTTGGAGGCCAAGTCAACTCCTTGATCTCATTGTTTTGTTCCTCAAACCATCCCTGACCCATTTTTGCAAAAATGGAAAGGGCCCATTAGGGAATTTCTCTGCAGAACATTGCCCATAAAAGGGCCCAAGGTTTCTCTGCAGAACATTGCCCAAAGCTTCACACTGCCTCCGCTGGCTTGCCTTCCTCCCATAGTGCATCCTGGTGCCATGCAGGCAAGTGCACACATAGCCATTAAAAGGGGTTTTGAGCCCCTGCCATTTTTGTCCTCTATAGAGAAAGCACCCTTTTTCTTTCTTTTTTTGGATAAATTATTTCCTGTTTGCGCACAGCCTGGCCCACCGAACAGGAATATATTTGGTTCAATAAGAATATCAGGTTGGGAGATATATGACCCAGTTAGGCCAGCGCTATGCCCTCGCTCCTTCATCCTGTCTCGTACTGCAGCTCAGACGTTGCTGCCTGCTGTTCCTACAAAATCCAGCCAAAATCCAGTGTCTCGGCAAAATAGAGGCAATGAGCCAACAACCTAAAAAACTCCATCTTGCCTTTGGATTTTAACCGCTTAAGCCCTGAGCCCCTGGCTTGAAAATGACATGCCCAAAATGAAATGACTGTATCTCTGCAACGAATTGGTTGATTTGAATAATCTTGGCATCATAATAAAGGTAATTCCTTGGGTATTTTTGTCATGGTGCAAAAATCAGTGTATATGTCACTGAGTCAGAGTAAATGAAGATGGAACACAGCATAAATGAAACATCTATTTTTTGCACTAAACAAAGTTTTACGTATCTGTCTTAAAATTATTCAGTTGCAGTCTGAAACCCCTAAAAAATTACAGCACAGAATCTCACCATTATCTGTACCAAAGTTTATTCTAACCAAGTAAATCAGAGCAAAATTAGAAAGGTTTTAGTTTAGGAATGTCTAGGTGGCCTCTCTCAAGCTGACACTGTGCCGTTTCATATTTTCAGTTACCAAACTGTAAAACTCATTTTATTTCACTTATATGTCACTACAGGCATACATTCCATCCAAATACAACCACTTTTTAATTTTTAGAATTTTTTTTAAATATTATTATTATTATTTCTGCCAGTCCTGTAGCGTATACAATTTCCCATTAAAATATAATACATACAAAGAAAATGAAGTTTGACTCCACTGGAGCAGATTTATTAAAAAAAAAAAGCAAATAAATAAAATTATAAATACAAAGGTTAGGTAAAAGAAATGTAAAAAATAATGATTAAAAAAAACCAAAAAAACTCCAGCAATTATTTATGCAAGTAAAATCCCAATGGTGCCTATGCATGTACATGCTGGCACTGGGGATTGAACCCCAGTGGCCTGGATTGCTGCGCTTCACCCTAACCACTAGGCTCCATCAACTGACTACATTTCATAAGTCAAACTGAATAAGTCAAGAAAACACGTCACTCACCCCGCTGGTACTGTTGTGCTTGCAGTATTCACGCAGAATGGCTCAAAGATTCTGTCAGAAAATGACTTTGAAAACGACTGTTGAATATTTAGTGGATAATTCTACCGAAAATACCAAAACAAACCAGTTAAGCGTTTATATTGTCGCGCTATTTAAGTACATGCAAATGGCCCATGGTCTCAGTCTGACGCACTGGAAACGCAAGGCTCTAGCTCGGTTTGTGCGATTAAGGTGGTTTAGAGCTTGTTGGAAGCATCAGAACCCAGAGAATCAAATGGCTACCGGCAAAGTCTTACTGACAGCATCACAAGCCGATCACAGAGAGGAAAATACATTGCAAGAAAGCTGAATGCTGAGGAGCTGAGATTGTTGAAGCAATGCCCCGGAAAAAAAAAAAAAAAAACATGCTTGGAGACTTGCTGATCTAGTTTCGTTATAACACGGACACATTGGACTAACATTAGAAAGCACAGATTTACCCTCAAAATGTTTTTAATGACAAAATATCAAAGGTAAGAAAAATGTTTTGCTCATCTCTGTAGACTGTAAAGTGTATGCCTGCTGTTCATTGAGTATGGTGTCAGTTTAAAATGACAAGGCTTATATCGTTGGATTCTGTGGACTTTCCTCTTTCATTTGAGGTATCATTTGTATGCATAGCACAAATTCAGTAGAAATACTAGTGACTCAGCGCTGATATGATTTTATCCTATGTTTTGCCCCATGCTTATTTACTTGATTGGTTCTTGAATTGTGTTCGGTTGAGGTAAAAATGGTCAAGCTTTTTGCCGAGTTTCTTTGCGTAAAGTGGATGAGCCGCATAACGATGCTGCGATTAGGAAACATGCTGTATTTATTATGTGTAACGACCACTCCCGGTACCAGAGGCGTTTGGGTTTAAGGGGTTAATTACTTTACAGTGATGTATATATGTTTACTGGGTCTGGTTTCTCACTGACTGAACTAGTCCATGCTGCACTCTAAGCTGGAAATATAAACAGCAGCTCTATGAGCAGGACGAGTCAACACTCACATGATTAGGATACCTGCCCCCTCGACAGGACATGTAATTCCCCTGGGATCTGTGGATATGGCATCCAACAGCCGACAGTACATGTTCATCTTAAAATGAAGCAATAATAATCTTTTGTTTGTCCCTTAATGAAACTAACTCAAATTAGGTCAGAGACACACATGTTCAAGGCTTGTAGACAAAAGTAAACAAGGTTCTCAGGACCAGATTCACAAACACCTTGGCAAGAAAGATAGAAACCTTTTAGGACTCATAACATTGTCATTGATTGATGCAAAACGAATACTCACTCACTGGCCATGTTATTGGTTTTGCGAGTGCAAAAAAAAAAAAAAATTGCGTGTGCAAAAAAATCTTTTTGAATCTGGCCTCCCAGTTTATTCAGCATTGAAAAATTTGTAATGTGGTTCTATTGTATTTGGGGATAAAAACTGAATGTGTGCCTTGCTGTAAATAAACTTGAACAGTGCTGAATAGACATACTTAACAGGCACATAATCTATTCACAAATAAGCAAACAGGGCTTTAGATGCAGTGCACTAGCTGTTGAAATAAAACACAGCCATATGGCTTTCAAAAGCTGTCCACATGAACTGGGACTGTTGGTGCTATGTTCTACCAGGCTAAGCATTATTTTTTTCCAGGAATGATTAATGAATTTATCTGAATACAGTGTGAAAATTGGCATTGAGGACGTGAAGTCTTTGCTTTTGGTTAGTAATGTTATGCTCCCATTGTTCACATTTGCTTGCAGTGACACTGTTATCGCTTGCCTTGAAAGAATGATCATGGATTATCTATGGAGCACATGGAGTGGGAGGGCGCATAATCTCTTTTGACAAGTGGTGTGCGCGGCTGTTTGCTCTTTCAAAATGAGGTTTTGAATTGGCCAGTTGCTTACTGCTTGTAACAAACCTTATGTCATTGCAGGAGCAATTTCAGAAATGTGTGGTATATTTCTCAACAATAATTTTCATAGCTAGTGACAGATTATGTGTGGTCTTTCTGTCACATTCAGTATTATCTTGCCCCGCCAAACCACCAGTTTTCTTGAGAGGAGCGCAGAAAAATATTGAAGGCGCAATGTTTCCACATTGTCTTAATTTTGTTCCATTATATAGTGGACAATTTTATATTTCTGAAAGTATTTACTATTTTGTGAATGTGTTGCTGGCAACCTGTGCTAAATTGAAACTTTGGTGATGAAACATTCTCTAGATTACACAACAAGTGCATCTAGGAGGTATTTTACACTGATACTCCAAATGGTATTATGCAGCATTCACTGGATTTAAATTTGTACCTTATCTGAGGGAATATTAAATCTGATTTTGCATGTCCTCCATTTACTTCACCATTTTGTTTTATAAAAAGGAAAATAATCCACTAATCCTTATGAATAATTTATTTTCTAACAATCAAACAAAACATCGGCCAAGTGTTGTAAAGGTCGATGGTACTGTGAAACGTGGGTGATTTTAAACAATAATAGTGCAGAAGTATTCTACGTAATTGCGAAAGCCTTGAGGCCAAAATGTGCCATTTTCAATTAATTAAATGTTAAATATTGAGAGTGCAGTGTAAAATTTATTCAAGTGAAAATTTTATTGGACCATTGCAAAGTGCCACAAATGTTTGTCTGTTCTGTCATAAAGTGATGGAGTTTTAATGTTTTTTTTTAATATATAAAATTTACCTTGTGGTATTTTTTAAGTATTTATTGATTAATTGTCAGGAGTTGGAATGTGAGAAGAAGCCTAAATTGGTTCTAACTTTTAAATTGAGTGTTTTTGAAATGTTTGGGTCACTTAAACAGATTTGTAAAATGTAGGGTTTTCCAGAAGGCAAGTGCAGCCAGTCTCTGTTCTGACTAACTGAAAAAAAATTATAGTTATTCATGTCATATACCTTCAAGATAAATGCATTCTAAGTACGCTGATATGGGATATAATCACTGTAAACTCCGTGTAGCCAAAAGAAAGAGATTGGTCCGAGATGACAATAAAATGTTTGTTTTAAAGAATAACATTTTTTTCACTCATTTGCTTCCCTCATTCAATAGTTAAAATTATTTTCTGCTGTCATTTATCGGTAATGTTGAATTTTCATATCATTAGCCTCATAGCATAATTGCCAAAGTCATATTTTTGCCAAATTGAGATACTGGCTGCTTGTACTTTCATGTTGGGAAAAAAATGTGTTTTTTTCCTTTTTTCTCAAAACCTTAAAGGAATTGAAAAGAAAAATAAAGAGAAATAAAATCCATTCTCTTAAATAATAAAACATAAAAAATACATTTGAAAAACCCCTAAAATGATATACATAGTCATAGTTATGCTTTGAGGCTAACAATATTTCTGTTGCTTGTCAGGGCATGGAAACGGAACCGGAATATTTTCTTGGCTTATTCTGGGAGTGTACATGTGCATATACTTACTCTGCTACTGGGAATGTCACTGATACTACTGTTCTTTCTGAAATCGGTATTCCTGCAATTGCTTAAATGTGTGTTGACAGTTTATAATGGTAGCACAGAAGGCACATTACTGGTAATGTTCTCATGTAAGTCCTTAATCTCCATGCAAGCCTGGAAATCTATTTTAAATTGAAATTATTTTCACATCAATGTAGACATTAGGCGATAAACTTGTGTGAAAATCTCCATTATGAGACAAACTATTTTAAAGGTTAATGTATTTAATGTTTTTGCTAATATCATGATGTACAATGATTGACTAAGGTTAATTACAATGTTCACATAATTTTGTGATATATCAGGCTCAAGCAGAGAACAGTGGGATATAAATATACACAGGAATGACTGGAACCATGCTAGGACCACTGTAAAATTTTAAATATTTTCACTGTTATTTACTTTCTGATTTTTCTTGCAAATTCAACATAGTAAAACAATTCAAATGCCAAAGTAATTAAATGCTGTGGTGGAGAGTCTCAGGCAGTGCCTTGTTTTCCCTTTAATGCATTTTAAAAAACTGTTAATTCCTACATATTGGTCACTTTTGTGAAACCCAACAACACCTGCCTACATTGTAATTTGCTAAACAAACACTATTTCCTCGATCTACATGGAGTAAAAAGTTTATAGAGGGGCGCTCGACCTGTTTCTGTGTCCCTAGCAGTTGTAATATGCTTGGCATTTTTTAACCAATGTGAGCTAGTGCTAGCGCATGCAGGCTGTTTGACTGCGCAAACTTTCAGCCTAATGGATGGTTCAGGGGATCTGAACTAGATAAGCATAATATGAGATGTAGGAATGAGGAATGATACCAAAGTGAGCCAAAAGTAAAGTACTTACTTCAGCTCTCTATTAGCTTGCATTAAAGATATGGAAAAATCTTTAAAGATGTGTACACCAGAGATTTAGACAGCAATTCCACAAAATACAATAAACAAGAGAGCTGGGAGCCCTGCTGAACTGAAAGGGGATCTTAACTGCTAACTGCAAATTGAAGTGTCCCAAATATAATGATAAGTGATGCAATTAGAATTTTACTGAATTCTAGATCTTGAGGATTGTGCACTTCCTTGTCATTATTTGGAAATTTCCGTTTGGGTAGTGTATTGTACAGCAACTGTATGTGCTTGAAATCTTTTTTTTTTTTTTTTTTCAGTAATATATTAAATAAAATATGAATGAAATGCAAACAAATAAATAAGTACATAAATAAAATTTTGAATTTGAGGAAGATGGTACTATCAGAGTAAAATACATGAACATCTATTATCCCTTGGTGCCTGCAGGGGCCTGAAATGTGTTCTCATACATTGTATCACGAAGATAATATCCCTGAAATTCAGAACTTTTGGCCCATTTTCAAAATCAATAATGGCATGGAGTGGATGAATACTGTGCCATAGAAAGAAACCGTAAATTATGCAGCATCCTATGCCCAAAATTGTGCTTGTTTGTCTTCACATTCTTTCAAAACAATAGGCCCTCTACATAACACCTGTGTCATCCAATCCAATTTATGGCCGATAGTAAACAAAAGTCACAAAGATTTTCCTAATTATGCATGTCACCTGGTCTTAGGTGAAGCTGAGCTGTAGCTAAGTTGTTTTAGACACTTTAATGGTTGTTCAGAATTCAGGATTAAGGTGTTTGTGTTAGCACAACAGTTGCAGTGTAATGGAAGAATTTCAGTTGGCTATCATGCAAATGCCTCAGCCTGAGGTATAAGAACATATAACCAAATACAAAGTGAATTTTATTTATTTCATCTACCATGAAAAAGCAAAAAAAAGTTAATGTGATTGGCAGACGGTTGAATATTCTGCAGCAGTGTTTCCCAGACTCGCTCCTGGAGGCCTCTTACGTATGCTGGTTTTTGTTCAAAGCATGATGGCAATTAAATAATTTCAACAAGCTGCTCATTTTTATTGAGTACATGCTTTTGCTTTTTAAATGGATTTCTTATCTTATTGATCAACATTATGCCAGAAAAATGCAATACCACAAGGAATATATGTAATCCCCAAGTTCATATTGTGTTTCTTGCAAAATGGTAATCAATTAAATAAAAAAGAGGTAACATTAACCACTGAGGTAATAGGCTCCTAACTTGGTTAGCACTAATTATTTTTCTTTCTTAAACATCAATACAATGCGGGTCTGCCACGTGATCATTTATAACCCCGTTCCACAGAGCTTTCTGGCTCATCGGTCACTCGTCGGAGGCAAAGTTTATTTCTTTGATCCGATGAGGCGAAATCGTCAGACTATTTCGCCTCATCAGATCACGCCCGACACTTCGGACACTGACCTGATAGTGGACAAACACGAATCGGATTCATCGGCCTGTGATACAATAGTCTTCCATGGGTGACCGGAACAAATAAACTTTGCTTCCAAAGAGTGACCCATGAGCCAGAAAGCTCTGTGGAAAAGGGGTATTACTTAGTTGTTTTTGTGGTGAATTGTTCGTGGCTATGATTGGTGGCCTAGTGTATGGACTACCTCTAATTAGCGGCCCATTGATTCATATCAGTTTCAATTTGCCTCCTTTTATGTAAGTATATGTTTGTAATATTGCCCAATAAGCACTACATGTCCACAGAAATGTAATTGAACAATTAATAGCAATTTGATTGATTAAAAATACAAACAAAAAAATACCCAGATGTTGAAATCAAGCCTTTTTTCGATGCTCTATGGGATTGTTTGTTGGCGAAGTTGCTTCCGGTCTAGTGCAGCTGCGGGGGAAAAATTGCATTATCCTAAATGCATAGAGGAAATCGTAAATGGAGATCAAAAAAGTCGCAGGCCTGCAGAAGATTTTACAAGCCCGAATGAGGAAGACCAGAAGTACAAACTATTATAAATCAAAAATAAATTTAAATAAATGAAAACACAAACAATTTAAATGAAACAAATTTTTTCATACATCTAGTGTTCATACACTGCCTGGCCAGAAAAAAAAAGTTACCACCTGGATTTAACTGAGCAAAAAAGAAACAGCCTTTCATTGGATAATTATCACAGAGATTAATATGTTTTACAAAACTTTAAAGGAATATGCGGCAAGTAAAAAATGCATACTTCGGATCTTGCTTACTCACTGTAAAGAATCTTTCCCAGAGTCTGAACTTTTGACATTGTCAATGACCAGCAGAAAGTAGTGAACTGCGAAGAGCCATCTAACTTACATTGCAAATCATGTGTCAGTAAATGCTGTAGATGATATATCGGATGGAGCTACCTAGCAATGAAACTTTTTTTTCTTGGTTAGGAAAAGTGCAGAATCCTAAAGTGTTTGTTCAATTGCAAAACCCTTCCCACTGATAGTCTCATGGGGTTTTTCCAATTTTTCAGGAGAGTTGAGCAATGACCCAGAATAGATCCCATTAAATTTCTGAATGATATCTGAAGTCAAGGTCACTGAAAAGGTCAAAATTGTTTTTTGGCTATTAGTCTTTCAAAAATTGTCCAATTTACATCAAACCAATGGCAAAAGTTTCGCTTTTCAATTTGAATGCTATGGTGACGAGTGCATAGTTTCAAAGATCGGTAGGGGTTAAAGCTCAGGGGGTCAAGGTCATTGATCTGAATCGTCTAATTAACACTGTATCTCAAAAACTGCTATAGCCACTAGGTTACTATTAAACACATAGAGAAAATCATCAATGGAGATCAAAATGACAACCTAACTTTTGACCTTGAATGACCTTGAAAGGTTAAATTTAAGGTGAGGAGATTTCAAAGGCAATATCTCAAAAACTACTGTAGATAGCCACTTGGTAACCATAAATCGCATATAGGAACTCATATATAGTGAGTAAAATGACATTGTGATCTTTGACCTTGAGTGATCTTTAAAGGTCAAATCCAGGAGTACATGTACCTAAAAACTGGATCAATTCGTTGAACTGTGAAAGTATGTGTGAGGGGCCGGGTTTGCCATGCCTGGCACTGCTTTTTATTTTGGAGTCACTATTCATGGTCACAGACAATTTCATACACTTTTAATGAACGTAGAAATTTCAGATAGCTGTCTGTTTAGGTTGGAGACTGAATGGATAGGTACTTTAAAAGTAACCAATTCGTTCCTTATCCTCGACTTTTTTTTGTATAATTTGCCTGGCTGTTCCAATAAAAAGATCTGTGTGTAAGTTTTATGTCGTCCTCGACCCCTAACAAGGATAAATTCCGAAGGAAAGCAATCACTCGACCGTTACGATCAGCCATTGTGGCTGCTGGACCATGGCCATTTCGACGTGCCTACTACTTAATATGCATGTGCGATTTGCATGAAAAGTCACGTCAGATCAGTCATCAGATTCGACTGCTAGTTAATAAATTTCATTTTTGCATTAGAAATTAATTACTATACGAGTTCAAGTACATTAACGATCTGAAAGTGCTAGGAAACAGGGAAATCTGGCATTTTGCACCAGCATCAAGTTTACTTAGTATCTAGAAAAAAGTTTGGCCACATCTTCATCGGAAATATCTCCAAACCTGGCGTTAAAAGTTTGCCAGCGATCACTTTGGCCTTTTATATTTATCCTGGCCTTCAATGGATCTTCTTCCTGGCCTTTTCTAGCACTTTTACGGGCCGAATCAGTCAGATATTTCTTTGGCCGCGGCATTTTGCTGCTGGCCAACTTCTTTTCATTTCTGCGTCCACCGCGCACATCCACTTTCGCGTGACTTCTTTTTGCATGCTCATGAATACTAATGAAGTATTTCAAATGGCGCGGGGAGTTTTTGCGGGTCGCAAAAACTATTTTCACATTCAATATTCAGGGGATTGCAAGCGTTCTTGGAGAAAACATTTATTTATTCCCATTTGTTTTGGTCATATCTAATAAATGATATAAACAAAAAAAAAAAAAACAGATTGGTTACCTTTGAAAGCTGCCCATTTTAACAGTTGAAAAAATTTAAATGTAGTATTATCTGCTTACATTTGATTCCAAAGTTTGTACTATGCCTAAAAACAGTTGCTTGGTAGTAAAGCTTCATATTATTTGATTCACACCAAAGTAAAAAGCATCTCCATTTTTAACTGTTTAGGGAGGTAGGGGCCAGCTTATATTTGGTTTTACAGATCAGATAAGTTCTGTCTATCACCCTCAGATGTGGCTCACTTCTGGTCAATAAGTCTGTGATTCAGGAACTGTATTGTTTCACCTCCTAGCCATTGTTTCTCACTATTTCATTGCGAAATAACTTCAGTGTTGAATTTTCCTGAATTTTTTTTTGTATTTGTGGCACTTTTTGTCCAAAAATTATGAAAATAAATGGAAATAAGTTTTAATTCAAAATGATACAGGTCTCTGGGTTCACTGAAATAATTTCTGCAGTCCCTGAGACATTCAAATCCTGAGCTATAATACCTTAAATAGGAGTCATGCACACTAAGGCAAGGATTGGCTTGCTTTGGCATGAAGTGGTTCACTAATTCATCTGCACAACCACTGTTGTAATGTGGCCTCTGCAGAGAATTCGTCTTCTGCACCGTAACCAACTTGCGTTCTCAAGGCATTTTTTGTAATGACTCATGCTATTGCCACATTGTTGGTCAGCTGCCTTCCATTGAAATCAGTTTATTCCAAAATATCACAAAATGAATTACACTGCGGAAGAAGATGAACTCAATTTTGTTTCTATGTCCACTTTGTTTTACGTTGTTGTTCTTTGATGTCATAATCATGAAGAAAAATTATGCTGTTCCCTTAAAAATATTTTTGCATACACAATTTCATCTCTACAGATAAATACTGATTATGTGTTGTCTGTAGGAATTGCATCATAGGGGACTGTTTCAGTTTATCACTTCTTGTTAATATATAGCTGACTTTGGATGTATTATTTTGAATCATTTGCTACATTATTATCTGTCCTTTTAGTGGTATTTTAATACAAACCTCAGATCCTAAAACTAAGGGACCTTAGGTAAAATGTTAATAAAAGTAATATTTCTTGTTTCACTCAATAAAATGTGCACATTTTTGGTAAATTAGAACTACTTTTGAATTTCATGCCTGCAGCATGGTCCAAAAAGCTGAGACAAGGGCCATGTTAGACTGGGAAGGTTGTGGAATGTTACAAAATACCTGTGAGTAGGCACCAGGTGACAGAATCATGATTGGGTATAAAAGGAGCATCCACGAAAGGATTAAATATTTTACAAGCAAGGAAGGGAAAAGGTTCACCACTTTGCAAAAAAAACCATATGAGTTCTTTAGTTTTAAACATTTCACAGAGCACAGTTTTGAGGAATTTAAGGATTTCACCATCTAAAGTCCGGAGTATTTCAGAATCAGACCAGAAAAATCCAGAATGATTTTAAAGTGGTGAGTTAATGACACTTTACTCTGAAGGAAATTATGTATATTCAGAGGACATCTCCAAACCTTATTACACTGCAAAAAATGAAAGATGAAAATACTAGGTAAGATGAACTTACTTATTTTGAGACTTTAAACACTTATTTTTATCACCATTTTTCTTAGTTAGACAAAAGATTTGTCCTAACTTGAGGTAATTTTGACTAGCTTGCCGATGGAATAAGAAAATAAAATAAGTTACTATTTACTCGACAAGTGAAAATTTTCTTATTCCATTTGGCAAGCTAGTCAAATTTACCTGACATCAGGACAAATTTTTCGTCTTACAAAGAAAAATGGTGATAGAAATAAGTGTTTTAACTCTCTAAATAAGTAAATTCATTTTACCTAGTATATTCATCTTTCATTTTTTTGCAGTGTACCCTGAATGTCATGCAGTATTGGATGAAATTCTTCTTTATTTTTAGTAACATGGTGCAGCTTTCATTTTGTGTCATCACACAACTGCTCGTCAATGTTGGGAAACTTTGAGTATGGTGTCATTGGCCTCTGCAAGGTCCTCCACAGTGCAGGTGTTATGCAGCAAGCCTCAGCTCAGTCGGTGGTCCATAGTCTGGGCCCCTTCACTGTACTCACAAGTCTGCAGGAGCTTCAGATTATCGCCACTTCTGCATGTTGCTTTTGCACTTCCCCATGTTATCCACGGTTGATCGGAACCTGGAGGGAAGGACCTGCGAGGGTTAATGGCTATGTGGGTGTCATCTGGCAGTAGCTCCAGTTTCTCTTCCCGGAGTTTGAGCTGGCTTGATGATGCACTGGCTTCAAGTGGTTGGACAGCAGAGGGGAAACTTCTGCACGATTTCAAATGGAGGGGTACTGAAGGATGCCCATGGATGGGGTGTCTATTGTCCTCTGATTGTAGGAGGTATTCCTTTTGGCTGGCCATGGCCCTTCTTATCTCAGGTGGTGCTAAACCAGAGAGAAGGGAGATGTTGTCAGTTTTGGTTGGTTTCATGCAACCAGCAATGTAGCGACAGCTTGTGTTTAGCACTGGATCGATCTTCTTTGCATGGAGCCATAGCTAGAGCGTTCGCGTCGCGGTCCCTGTCAGTTTGTTTTAGAATCTGTGAATCCTGCAACCACATCACACACTGCATGATGCATCTTGACATATGACCATATTTTAGAAAGGTTGAATGAATCTATTAAAATTTTACAGGAAAAAAATCAGCTGCGGTGTACATTTTTAAAAAAATAGTTTTATCCATTTTCAGCCTATTTCTCATGCTAAAATTCAGCCTGGTGTGCTTTCTTGGTGAGAAAACATTGATAAAGGGTAGAAAATGGGCTATTTGTCAACATTATTTATTACACGTCACAAGCTGCTAATGACAGCGGTTGAAAGTTGCAAACAAATTAGGTTCAGGATTTTCCAACTTCAAAACTGAATATCTTGGTGATGGGTAAGATAGAGCAGTGATCTTAAGTGTAATACAGTGACAGTTGAGAACTGTTGTACCAGTATGCATAATTATAAATATTGTTTTTAACATTGCTGAGTGTTGTACCAGTATTGGTTTCTACATTCTGGCGTGAATGGCCTCTATGATAGTAATTGGTAAAACAGCAACACACTGGCCTGCTGATAAAACCTTGATCTCCAAATTTGATAAGAAACAAAAATTTGTATGTCCACGATAATAACATAAACATTGCAAAATACAAAATACATTCTTGGAAGAAAAATAGTCATCCGACCCAAACACAGCTCAACTGCATTCTTACATGCAAAATTAAACATTTTTTATGCTCTCCTGTAAAGTTTATCATTTTGAAGATACGAGGTTTTATCAGCAGGCCAACGAACACCAAATTATAAGTGGACGGAAGATTTGGAAAGCCTACCTGTTCTATCTGTAACTGCTGCTGCCGTTTTTCCAGCCTGTCCAAAGTTGTCAGGTGCTTGAGTTTGGGGGCGTGCTCGTGACTTAACTCCGTTGACACACCATCATCTTTCAAAATCTTCCGATATTTACTTGGTGATTTGATTCCATATTTTGCATAAATGTGCTCCTTGAAACAACAGAGTAAAAAGTGCACAGAACATAACTGGTGACTCTCTGTAGGGATGAAGTGCTGTTGTCTGATGTTGCAGAAACATTGTCTTAACAAGTCAAGTTTCGCCGAGGGAAGTCTGTGCAAGCTTACGCCCGCGAGTAGGTCCGAGTTTCCTGTTTTGTTGGTGCAACCAACGGTCATACACAGCAACATTATGGCAGATTTTGGTGCTCAGGTTCTAATAATGATCAGTAATATCAAATCTCGATCTTTCTGTGTAAAATTAAGCAGCAGCACAAGTGACAATCAAAACTAATTTGTTCATACTTTTACATCAGCTGATTTCTTGTGTCCATTCATGTCATACCATGTGGGACATTGCCACAGAAAATATTTTTTGATTGGCTAAACTTTACCGAATGGCGGCATTTATGAACTTGCGCTAATGAGTTGTATTTCAGAGGTTTGACATTTGATTACACGATGCATAAAAATCTCATAAATCCCACCCCCCCAAAAAAAAAAAAAAAAAAATGGAATGAGAAGAACATCATGTACTTTTATTAGATAAGAGCTGAAACAAATGTTTTCTTTGTCTTTAAGACTGATTTTGCTATCACTGTTAACAGATACTTTACCTCTACAACTTTTTTAAATGTTGCAAGAGTCAAAACTGCAACAAGCTTCTAGTTAAAAACATCAAATAGTGTGCTGTTGTATTCAAGGTCAAAGATAATTTATAAATGATTGCTCTCAGATTTAATTTTAATTTAAAAAAAGTTGCCAACTGGTTCTGTTTTGGGGTTGTATTTTTTATTCCTTGTGTCTATTGTCAAGTCAGCTCAATTTCCTGACTGCATAATCGTGTAAAGACGTGGGATATAAACTGGAGCATTCTCTTGCTAGTGTACTAAGCATTCAAGACAGGAAGCAATAATGGGGGTAGAATGAGTAACTGGTGCATTTTAATGCAGCAATGGTAAGATATATCAGAAATGTATAGTAAGTGTCCTTACACACATTTCCTAAGGAGTCCTGTTAATACGTTCTTCGGTGCCCTGTCTTCTCTTTGATGTGGACTAGTTGAGTGCACTGTATTCCAGACGGAAATGCACTGCCATTCATTCATTTTGTATTTCATTGTTCATGGCATATTGAATTAACATGCATGCTCTCTCTTGGTGTTTCCCAGCTGTCTGAGGAGGGGCATGAGTTGAAATGTGTGTCATACACAGGCATGGTGCATGTCAGTGGGGGGTGAGAGCAGTCTGAGAATCAATCAGCCATCACTAATCCAGCATTCCAGCAGCTTGTGCTCCATAAACACAGTTCCCAAGCTGAAATACTGACACTCAACTACAAATCTGGAAGCCACTAATGCAATACCACTGCTTTACTTAAAATGGTATGCTTTCCCAACCCCCTGTCCCACGCCCGCCCACATTATTCCATCAAAGAGCTTCAACCTTGAAGCTTTTTCAAAAAAAAAAAAAAAAAACTCCAGCTCCCATTACTGACTTGTCATCGCAGCATGGGCCTCCTCTCTGATTTTTGATGGCAGGAAGCAACAGGAAGCACGCCATCCCATTTTGTGTCAACCTCCCTTTGATTCACCATATCAGGAGTGATTTCTTGTCACATTGTTTTCCTTAACAGAGCCTGTGAACTATACTCTTTGACTCTTATATAAAATCCCGTAGCATAAGAGGAAGTAAGGGTGAAGGGTGAAGAAATTTCTTTCATTGGCTTGCAGTGGAATCTAAGAGAAACTGTCCTTCTGTTACCCCATCACACTTTGATTCTGATGACTCGTATTAAATGCAAAGTGGGTTTAAAAAAAGGTCTTGTTGTTCATAATCCCTCCACTGATCTGGGTCAACAGACTGAATGTTCAGGCTTTTTCAAATGACCTCATGTGATGGCGTGCTCAGAAAAATGTTGGGTGTTGAATCAATTCTTGCAGAGTACACATGGCCCCTGTTTGAGTGTCACCTTCTCTGCGAGAGTTATGGTGAACATTGGACATTTTATGCACAGAGATATCCTGACCTCATGGACATACTGTATAACTTTAAAAATTACCCATGCTTTCACTCCTATCTGAGGTGAGAGAACATCTACAGTCCTTGGAAAAAGTATTCACCCCCATCCTAATTTCTCTCTTTTTACTTTTTTGTCATATTGAAATAGTTCAGATCATCCAACTAATTTTAATATGAGACAAACACAATGTAAGTAAACACAAAATGCAGCCTTTAAATGATCATTTCATTTATTGAAGGTAAAATGTTGCTCAAAAACTATATCACATGTGTGAAAAAAATTATTGCCCCCTCAACCTAATCACTGATTGTGCCACTTTAGCAGCAACAATTGCAATCAATCATTTGCAATTACTGATATTGAGTCTCTTACATTGCTGTGGAGGAATTTTTGCACACCCTTCTTTGTAATATTGATTTAATTCAGCAACATTGGAGGGTTTTCAAACATAAATTGCCTGTTTAAGGTCATGACGTAGCATCTCAGTCGGGTTCAAGTCGGAACTTTCACCAGGCCACTCCAAAACCTTCAACCAAGAGGTGGGCTTGGTTGCGTGCTTCAGGTCATTGTCTTGTTGCATAACCAAACTGCACTTTAGCTTTGGCAAGACATTCTCCTTCAGGATTTTCTGGTAGGGAGTTGAAATCATGGCTTCGTCCCTGATGACAAGTTATCCTGAAGCAGCAAAGCAGTCCCAGACCATCACAACACCATCACTGTGTTTGACTGTTGGTATGATGTTCTTTTTTGTGGAATGCTGTGTTAGATGTACACTAGATATAACAGGACTCAAGTCCTCCAAAAAGTTCCACTTTTGACTCATCGGTCCCAAAAAATACACTGCCTGTGTCAAGGATTTACCTACCCACCGGATGCCAAATGGCAATCCGGCGGGAGCTAGGACCATGAGCCTAAAGGTAAAAAAACTCAAGTGCCAGGCTGGTAAAAAGAAAAACGTTTTAATTAATAAATAATTAAAACAAAACAGGACAGACATTACTGGGAGCAGCACCAAACATAACAGCAGGATAAAAACAAAATGCAGAGGCAATGGGGGCTGGCAATAGCCAAAAACCTCCACCTTAACAGGCTGCACCTGTTTGCCGCTAAGATTGAGGTGAAAGAATGCAACAGAGGGAGGGACTGCAAGGCCAAACCCTTACAGCCTGTCCAAAAAAAGAGTTGCCAAATGAACTTATACTGGAGAGCCTGTGTTAGGTGCGGTTCTGGAACCAGACGCGAGAAACAAAGCAGTGAAGGTAAAATTATTTTATTGGAAAGGGGGAGCAGAGCAGGAGGCGACCAAAGTCCACAATCCAAAGAAACAATCCCAGGATAAAAAATCCAAAATGAAAAACCAGGGCAGCAATCACAGTAATCGTAGTCAGACAAAAAGGGGAAAACAGATGGCGAAAGTACAAAAGTGCAGAGCCAAAAATCTTCGGGCGGTCCAGTCAGAATAGAAACACTATGAGTACAAGGCGAGAAACCAGCACAGGTAAACAGGTTCTGACGGGAACTGCAGTGAGAAGACAGCTTAAATACACTCAAGGGAAGTCACATGCTATGATTAGGATCAGGTGATGAGGATCAGACTAATTACAAAGGAGGGAACATGAGGGGAGAACCTAATCACATGAAATTGGCAAAAGCCAAAACGCGGACAGGGAACACGAGACAACCTATGACAAAACATACAGCTCCGGTTAGGGAGTTCTAACGCACAGATAATGAGAGGCAGGACAGAGTGGAGCAGGTGCGGAGGATCCGCTGAATTGCAGGAGAGACAAAGTGAAGGCAAAGGCGGAGACTAGAAAGGGCCTGAGAGCTAGTTAATCAATTAGTAAGTGCAGCTATACAATCCAGAACATGGCAAAACCTAACAGAACTGATCATAAACATAACAGGGAATGCCAAACATAATAAACATGGCAGAATCAGAACAGAAAGAGCAGAATCATCACAGCCTGTGATTGAATCATTATTGCAGTGATGAATATTTTTCAGCTGGCAATGATTCTTTTAACCCAGAATATTTCTCATTTTAAACAACCATGCTGGCAATGTTCATTTAACCCTTTAAGGCCTAATGCGAAAATCCCAGCAGAGAATCATGCTGCCATGTTTACCATAGTAACCTGTATTTGGGCTGAAGCACATATCTTTAAACCACCAAAATGTAATTCGGTACTTTCAAAAAGACGCATATCGTTCTGTTCGGTTTAAATTTAAAAGACATTACTGTGTTTCAAGAGGGACAAATTATTGGCCAGCATCAAGCGGAGAAAACGGCAAAGGAGATTGCGGAAATAACTAGAACTGGGTCATGAACTGTCCAACAATTTCTTAAAACCTGGAAGGATAGTGGTGAACTGTCAACTTTGCAAAAAAAATGAGTTAGAGAAAAATCATGACTGGTCCTGATCAGAGATCACTAAAATGCTTTGTGCAGTCTCATCATAAAAAATCAACAGTAGAACTCATGGCTATATTTAATTATGAAAGTAAGAGCATTTACAAGCCCATGACACAACGACAACTTGGAGGATTGGGACTAAACAGCTGTGTGGCCACAAGAGGGCCATTTGTTTGAAAGGCTACTTGGGGAAAAAAAGGACAAGTTCAATTAAAAGAGAGCGGAGAGGTTGGACTGAGAAGCAATGGAAAAAGTCTTGATCTAATGAGCTCAGATTTACCTTATTCCAGGGTGATGGGCACATCAGAGTAAGAAAGAAAACCCAAGAGGCGATGCACTCTTCATACATAGTGCCCACTGTACAAGCCTCTGGAGGCAGTGTTATGATCTGGGGTTGCTTCAATTGGTCAGGTCTAGGCTCAGCACTGTTCTGCAGCAATTAAATGACATCAGCAGACTATCTGAATACACTGAATGATCAGCAACCCATCAATGCACTTTTAAATCCCTGATGGCACTGGCATATTCCAGGATGACAATGCCAAGATTTATCGGGCTCAAATTGTGAAAGAGTGGTTCATCGAGCACAAGGAATCATCTTCACACATGAATTGGCCACCGCAGAGTCCGGGCCGTGACCAGTTGAAAGTCTTTGGGATGTGCTGGAGAAGGCTTCCCAGAGTTGTTTAACTCCCCCATCGTCAATACAGCATCTTGGCCAAAAATGAACGCAAAGCTGGTTGGAAATAAATGCTGTGACATTGTATAAGATCGTCGAAACAAAATATTATAATGTGCAACATTTTTGTTTTGGACTGGCTGTGTCTTCTCCCAAAAGTCTTGGAGGTCATCAAGATTTTATTCATTTACTTATTTTTTTTTTTTAATCAAATGTGAGATGAGACTTTGTGCTTTTTGGTCAGCAGTGGTTTTCCTCTTGTAACTCTTCCATGGGTGGCATTTTTGCCCAGTGTTTTTCTTATTGTGGAATCATGAATACTGACGGTTCTTTGTGACCTCCTGAATAGATGGTTGAGGTCCTCTTTGGTAGGCCAACCACTCCAGGGAGGTTCACAACCGTTCCAAGTTTTCTCCATTTATAGATAATGCATCTCACCATGGTTTACCAGAGTTCCAGAGTCTTAGAAATGACTTTGTAACCTTGTCTAGACTACTTGTCAATAACTTTGTTTCTTTTACTTTTTAAAAAAATATATTTTTTGATTGTGGCATCATGTCGAGCTTTTTTCCAACTTTAAATTGTAAGACAGATTTTATTTGAGTAATTTTTATATTCAACAGGGCAGGCAGTAATCATGCCTGGGTGTTTCGAGTTAAATTGAACCTAATTATCAATTACGTTTACAACTAATTAAATTGTTGTGTTTGTCTTTTTTTTTTTTTGGTAAATTGAATACCTCCCCAATGGAACAATATCCAAAAAGTTGAATATTTGGGTCCAGCCCCTATGCAGTCAGGTAAGTTTTAATAAAGTAACATGCGCATAAGAACTGCAGTATAACTACTCTAAAAACAGAAACAATATGAAATAAACCAGGGCTGTGTTCGAATAGTTGTTTTTTATTGCAAGACAAAACACAACATTGACAACGAAGCAAAGACAAGAACAGAAATACAGTCCAATCAATTAAATTTTGTCAGGAAATAAATCACAGTTGAGCTGATGTTATATGGGAGTGTATGTGTGTAGTGTGTTGTGTGTGTGCACTTTTTTTTCTTCCTTGATTTTGCTTTTTTTTCCTCTTCTTATGTGAGGTTTTATGGGAGGAGGAGAGAGAAAAAAATGGATGTGGGATGAGCTATAGGGATGCAAGGGAAACAGAGCCTTTAAGAGAAAAAAAGAAAAAAATAACAAAATAAAAAAATGAAAATAAGTAAATAGTAATAAGACGAGGGTCAGGGCACCGTCAGGGAGCTCCAGAACGGGTCAGCAGGGTCAGTCTGGCTGGATCATCCAAGTTATTGTTTCTTTTTGTGGCTATTGATATGAAAATTTGAATATTGTCAAGGACTAGGGGTGCTAAGGTGGTGCTGTATACGGCGCTGTCACCACAGAGCAAGTGGGTCGTGGGCTCGCACCCGTCCCATGTGAAGCACGCAGGCTCATTTCCAGCCCGCTGTGGAGCTTGCATGCTCACCTCACGCTCGTGTTGAGTCCTCTCCAGGCACTTCTGGCACCCGTCCTCTTTCTGCAGCCCCTTGTCACTCATGGTAGGCTGATTGGATACTCCAGACTGCCCACAGGCACGAGTCTGCGAGTAAATGGTGCGAGCCTGTGACCAGCTGGTGAACTGCTCAGGGTGCAACCCTGCCCATCGTTAACTGCGGTGATACCCAGCAGCTGTTAAAGTGTGGAGTAGGTGGAATGCAAAAATATGTCGGCCCAGCCCTTCCTTCCTCATGGTGTTGATTTTGTCGTTAAGGGGAGAAATGACTTTTTCTCATAGGGCCAGGTTGGGTTGTATAGCTGTTTTCCTTCAGTGAATTAATCATCATTTAAAAACTGCATTTTATGTTTACCTGGGTCATCTTCGTCGAATATTAAAATTAGTTTGATGGTCTGAAATATTTAAGTGAGACAATTATGTAAAACTTGAAGTAATCAGGAAGGTGGCAAATACTTTTGCACAGCTCTTTAGGTAGGGAGTGATCCAGGTTCCAGTCATTCGTTGGAGACGACTCGTATAACCCCAATTCCGAAATAGTTGGGACAAAGTGTAAATTGTTAATAAAATCAAAACGCAATGACTTTCAAATCACACCAGCCAGTATTTTATTCACAATAGAACAGAGATAACATAGCAAATGTTGAAACTGAGAAATTTTACAATTTTATCCACAAAATGAGCTCATTTCAAATTTGATGGCTGCTACAGGTCTCAAAAAAGTTGGGACAGGGGCCTGTTTACCATGTTGTAGCATCCCCTCTTCTTTTTAACACAGAGTGGAGGCATCTGGGCATTGAGGAGACAAGCTTCTTGAGTTTAGCCATTGGAATTTGATCCCACTCTTGTTTAATACAGGCTTCCAGCTGCTGGAGAGTTTTGGGTCTCCTTTTGACAGACTTTTCGTTTAATTATGCTCCGAATGAACTCAATCGGTGAAAGATCAGGACTGCAGGCAGGCCAGTTCAGCACACGGACTCTTCTACTACGAAGGCATGTTGTTGTAATAGCTGCAGTATGTGGATTTGCATTGTCCTGTTGAAATACACAAGGCCTTCCCTGGAATAGCTGTTGTCTGGAGGGGAGCATATGTTACTCTAAAACCTTTATATACCTTTCAGCATTCATGGTGCATTTTAAAACATGCTAGTGTCCCACACCATATGCACTAATGCATCCCCATACCATCAGAGATGCTGGCTTTTGAACTGAACGCTGATAACAGGAGGGATGGTCTTTCTCCCCTTTAGCCTGGAGGACACAATGCCCATGATTTCCGACTAGAATGTCAAATTTGGACTCGTCTGACCATAGGACACTTTGCCCCTTTGCTACAGTCCACTTTAAATGAGCCTTGGCCCACAGAACATGGCGGAACTTCTGGATCATGCTCAACAATGGCTTCCTTTTTGCGTGATAGAGTTTTGGGTGGCATCTGTGGATGGCATGGCGGACTGTGCTTACAGACAGTGGTTTCTTGAAGTATTTCTGGGCTCATCCCGGTGAGTGATGCAGTGGCATCTGAGGGCCTGAAGATCACGGGCATCCAGTAAAGGTCTTCGGCCTTGTCCCTTACGCACAGAGATTCTTCCAGTTTCTCTGAATCTTTTGATGATGTTATGCACTGTCGATGATGAGACCTTCAAAGCCTTTGCAATTTGGCGTTGAAGAACTTTGTTTTTAAAGTATTTCACATTTTTTTACGCTAGCCTTCACAGGTTGGAGAGCCTCTGGCCATCTTTACTTCTGAGAGACTCAGCCCCTCTAAGACATCCCTTTTATAGTCAATCATGTTACACACCTGATGCCAGTTAACTTAAATTACTTGCTTAATGTTCTTTTAGTTGATTCTCTTATATATTAATTGCTTTTTCTGCCCTTTTCTGCCTGTGTCCCAACTTTTTTGAGACCTGTTGCAGCCAGGAAATTTGAAATAAGCTCATTTTGTGGATAAAAATGTATAATGTCTCAGTTTCTACAATTAAAATGTTATCCATGTTCTGTTGTAAATAACATATCGGCTCATGTGATCTGAAAGTCATTGCATTTTGATTTTATCCACAATTTACACTTCGTCCCAACTATTTTGGAATTGGGGTTGTAGATGAGTTGATTGAGTTTGGGTAGAAAATTTGTCTTGTTCACAGGGTGCGGGTTCCTAAATCGCCCAGCAGCAAACAGGGTGTGAAAGAAGGCAGGAGGCCTCCTTGGCCTCTAATGTGACGAGATCACAGAGCTGTGACCCACACACAGCTTCCTCAGCATGGCAGCAGCCTTGGCAGAGAAATGTCTCTCCTTCGCCCCGGGATCCTGATATCATGGTTCTCTCACAAGTCTGGGCTGTTAAAGATAGGGTTCCAGATGTATCCTCTCAGCATCTGTGAAGCTCTGCTGTGTAAATGACTTGAGCAAAATGTGTCATGTTAAGGCCAAAAATCAACTCCAGTTCCCTGTCATTTCATCACTATCTTACAAAACCTTTTTTTAAATACATGCTGATTCTTATTTGAACAGGCTTACCCGGGGAGGCCTGAGGCATTTTAGTGAATCACAAATTATACACATTATAATATTGACAATGTAAAGCTGAGAAACAACAGGAAAATATATCTGAAAGTAGTAACACTGTCTCCACAATGCTATTGCCTCTGAATTCGATTGTAATCATCTGTGCCATTTCAATGGTATTCTAGTTACACCATTTGTTTTTATTATTCTAAAACCTCATTTCCAAAAAAGGTGGGATGCTGTGTAAAATGTAAATAAAAACAGAATGCAATGATTCAGAAATTACCTAAACCCTATATTTAATTGATAACACTACAAAGGCAAAGTATCAATTTTTTTGCATGATGCCAAAATAATACATCTGGTGAAACATCTCACTGTTATCTAGGTTAATTGGCAACAGGTCAGTAAAATGATTTGGTGTAAAAAGTCTTATTGAAGTAAAGATGGTTAGGACTTCACCACTCTGTGAAAGACTGCATGGGCAAATAGTTCAACAATTTTAAATAACATTTCTCGATGTAAAATTGCAAAGAATTTGGGCATTTCATCCTCAACAGCACATAATACAAGATGCAATGCCTGGAAAGGCAAATCCTGCCCCTCGCACATATTTTAGCTGTTCAATGAAGTGATCCGGTTTTCGGGTACTTGTGCGAGTGGGTTTGAGGTTTCAAGGTTGCTTGGGGTCAAAGGTCATAATGTCATTTTATTCACCATTTATGAGTTCCTATGTGTATTTAATAGTGACCAGTGGCTGTCTACAATGGTTTTGGAGATACAGTCTTCTGAAATTTTGCCACCTTTGGATTGACCTTTTAAGGGTGTGTTTAGTGAAATTGAGCACAATTATTTATTAAAGTTGTTTCACTGTCTGACTTAGGGGCCAATTATTCTTTCCAAATAGGGCCAGATAGGTTTGAATGGATTTTTTTCCTTCAATAAATAAAATCATAATGTAAAAACTGCATTTTGCATTTACTCAGATTATCTTTGTCCAATATTAAAATTATTTGATGATCTGAAACATTGTGTGACAACTATGCAAAAATACAAAAAATTGGGAAGGGGGAATTTTTTTCACAGCACTGTACTTTTCTATTTAGTAAAAGTAAAGGTATTTGGGAACATTTGGCAAAACACCCACTCATTTAAAGCTTTCAGCCCTAATTAGTTGTCAGTGCAATGTCTCTGTAATTTGGCCTTTATTGGTATTATCACTGGCTCTTTGGTTTTCCAATAATCCTGCAATGAGGCATGTTTGTTGAAAAATATGCATATGTGCACTATATGTTGAAAGTGTGGATGATTGTCACATCATGAGACCACAAAACTGTTGCTGTCTCTTTGATGGTAAATCAGAATTGATGAGCTCTGAACTGAATCGAAACCACTGAATTTATCACCTGATTTTTATTCCTAGGTGTATGTGACATAGAATCCATCAAGGTTGCCCTGAGCATGGTGATGGGATCCATTTCAGATTACCCGAAGGGTTGGTCAGCAGAAATCCATTCCACATCACTCCTCAAGTTCATCAGTTTCCTACCCCTAGCTTTGCCAGCTGTTTCAGGAAATGTGCAAGGGGTTTAAGGGATCTGAGGGCACTGGAGTGACATATTTCCATGCTAAAGATTTGTGGAGAACTTTTAGATAACATTGGAAGGAAAATGCATCAACATTAATTCTTAATTCTATCAGAAAAGGAAATTGTCTAAAACTTACACTAGTGATGAACTTTGGCAGCTAAAGGGCTAGGGATTTTAACTTATTTTGCATGATTCAAAATAAGAGCTATATTACCTTTCCTCCCTCCTGTTTAATCTTTGGCAATGTGACATTTAGAGGACCATTTTAGGAATTAGTTAAAACTGTCTAGAATAACTTGTAAACTTCAGGGATTTTCATTCCATCAACGTAATACTGATTTACTGTTCGGAAACCTGTATGGCTGGATGCCAGGCAATTAGTTGTGTAGTTCCCTTTTCCCACAATGCGCGACCTTTGGATTTCCTATGCCACAAATCTAAAACACATTTATATACAGTCTTGAGGCTGAACGAATATCTGATGATCTGTTATTTCTCAGACGTTATCTTAACAAATTCCAGTTGCTCTGCAGAGTGGATTTGCCTTATCTTTTTCTTTGGTTTCATCAGTCACCAAGTTCTTTTCAAATTACATACTTCATTAAAATTCCAAGTTATTGGCACATTAATTTGAAAAGGTTGTTCTTGTTGAAGTTGTTCTTGTTTACTTCTTTTTTGTAACTTGGTAAAAATAACAGCGGAGAATTGAATCTTGATATGACATCGAACAATAGTGGGCCATAGATTTTCATTAGTCTTTATCCTGAATTGACTTGAAAACGATTGAGTCAAATTTCTTCTGCCATATCATTCAAAGGTACATATAGACCCTTTTAGAGCTACTTACTTACTTACATTACGGTGTTTGCTGAAGGCCAAACAAAAAGGAAGGCTGGGGGCAAATATATATACAGCCTATGTCTCAAACACAAAATTATGACATAGTAGGTAACATAATTACCAAAAATTTCATCTTGTTTTGTTGTTGGATGCCAGAATCGAAGGAATGAGGACTCAAACTTGAAATTTTATTGCATACCAGCTGCTGCTGCAGCTAAGTTTTGGACTATGGCAGTCATAAAGAAATGCTTGTTAGTAGCACACACTTATTTTAAAAATCTAAGCGCAGAGTCTGAAATGTGTGGCACTAGTGCATTTAGGCCGTGTCCAAATCTTGCCAGTGCAACAGCAGGGAATCTGAGTGCTAAGGGGCATGGTTTAAAGGGGCTGTATGTAATCTCTTATTCAATCCGTGTATTTTGGGCGTAAGATGAAATAAGCCAATCAATTTTATCTCCCATTCCCTTTAAAAGCAAGGGGTACTTGCATCTTGGCAAACTGCTATTATAATGGAGGATTTGCCAAGTAGCCAGAAAAATGTTTCTTTGCAGACAAAATCGGCTCTGCTCGTGCGCAAAGTGAAAGCACACAAGCATGATTACCGAAAATGTGCAGACCTGATCCCCATAATTTCCAAAAATGCTAATAATGAATACTTTTTAAAGATTGTTCAAAATTGTTTCAATCATATCCAGATATAAAAATCATCATACACAGTGAATCTCTGGGGTCGTAGTTGAATGTGTGCATATCGGCCTTAGTCAAAACGAGCAAACAAAATTAAAAAGTTTTTATCAGGTTTGCAGGTAAAAACTAATTACGTGTGGCTTGGGTATGGCCGAGAGAAATAAAATAAATGAGAAAAAAACAGGCATGGAGAAAGAAATGAAAATGTTCTTTTGATTACACCACCGTAACCCCTTAAATTATATTCAGCAGGAGTTAAATTATTTTGCTTATGCTCTGCTTGACTGATGCTCTGCAATAAATATATCAACATGGGTGATGTAAGAACAAACATAACTGCGGGTGAATATCAGATTTCTGTCATTTCATTCTCGAAGGCTGTCAGATATAGGGAAGAAATCTGGATTAAGTACAGATGGTGACAACAGTGTCATCCATTGCTTTGCTGCTTTTTAAAAGTGTTGTCTATTACGGCTGCTTCTTTTGCCAACCAAACTTAATTATAAAGAAAAAACACACTGGAAACAAAATGCAGTGTTGTGTATTTGATAATAGGAAAGGGACAGACGTGTTGCAGGTATTGCATCTATGGATCAGGTCGGATTCAAAGTTGATTTTGAGATCATTGCTGATGACGGGTCAACCCGTGCAGGACTCTGACCTGACTTATCCAAATGTTTGAAGCACATTGAATTACTTCAAACATTCTTTCTCCTATAGTATGTGTTTTTTTTCATGTATTATCTAATTGAAGAAAATTCACACAGTTCCGTGCCATATCTAAACTTTTGTCCCCTAACAGCCACCTCTCATAGTTTCCTAATATGAATGTGTTATGGCTTTATCCAGCATAATTTGCGAATACCTACATGTGTAACCTTGCGCGTTGAATCGCAAATCACCAGGATGTTAATGGAATAGGTTCCCTTAGGATTTTTATACAACATTATGCAGCACATAGTTGGACAGGCGTGCAATCAATCGCTCTCACCATTATGACATGTTCACTGCCTGTCCAAAAAAAAAAAAGTTGCTTACTCAAATATTTAGTTGGAACCCTGGTGGCTTTGATTACCGATTGCAGATTTGTAGCGACATTGTTTTGACAACCGTATGCAACATCAGAACATTTATTTTCAATCAGAGTTGCATTCATTTTTGACCAAGATGTTGTATTGAAGATGGGATAGTTGAACTACTCTGAAGTTTTCTCCAGCTCATTAACACAGTGAGGTCAGGACATAGTGGTGGCAAATTCATGTATGAGAATGATTCCACGTGCTTGTTTCTCTTAATCCTAGTTTCCTTTGCTTGATGCAGACCAATGATTTGCCCCTTCTGAAACACTGTAACATCTTTTTCTGTAACACCAAGGGATACGTATTCTGATATAATTTTTTTTGGAAATGAGAAGCTACGTGCTTCATCAGTAAGGGTTGAAATAATTATTGACAAACATTAATCGCTGCAGTAATGATCCAATCATACTATTTGTCGTTTAAATCCAAACGACGACTTTTTATTGAACAGGCAGTGTATGTTTAAATAGGCCTATCTCGATTTGTACTGTAATAATCTATAATTCACATTGTAATCTTTCTATCTTTTATCTTTTATTGTGTGTGCGCTCCGGCCCATCCCTCAAACAAACAGATTGTTCGCGCATTTGCACACTCGCCTACAAAGGCACAAAAAATGATTATTGATATTTTTCTGAAAAGCCAAAGTCCATCAAACCTTGGATATGGAAGCACGATGTGTGCCTTTTCCTTATCGTGAGTTGAGGTTTAAAGAAAGTGGGCTGCACAGTTCCTTCAAGAAAACCATTGGGACACTTACATCGTATTTGCCTGGCATGCTGGTGCACAGGTATGGGCAGGAGACAGGCTTCTGTAATAAGACTGTAACTGTGAAATAACCCTGGCTGTGAGTAGATGGTTACATCATCTCTAATGCAAGATGCCTGGGCTTTATTCAAGAATTTGAAGGCGAAAAGGATCCTGAGTTCCTATACCTGTAGATCCTGCTGTCTAAATGAGGGTGGCTGGAGGAAGGAGCCATCAGACTCTGTGTCAGTTAAGGGGTAACATTAGGCCCTGATTTGATCCAGCGAGCTGAATTAAGGGCTGCTGGTCAGCATTTTTGACAGGATCCTGAGCAGTATGGATCCCGAGCACTTTGTTATTCCTGATCCTCACGAGTCCCTCCTGCTAGCCTGTGACTCAAGATGGCATACATAATACCAATCGAAACCACGCTGAACCGATGGGATTCAGAGTGCAGGCGTAACAGCCACCCTATACACAAAGTAATTCATAATATTTGATTTACTGGGTGCTAAATCACAGAAATTGTCTAGATGAAAACTACAGGTAATGATTGCTGAAGGTTCTGAATGGTACATTTGTTTTAAGTTCCTCCAACAATAAAAATTGTCTGAAGCCATCCACCCATCCTTAACAAACCCGCTCTTTTTATTTTAATGAATCTCTTTATCGCTGCAAGTCAGCGTCTGTCTGAGATTTCAATGGATAGGCTGCTGCTTTCATTTCAAAGAGTACCCATCTGTTTCAGATCAGTTTGCACCAGGAGCACAGACTGCCCACCACGGGCTTTCATGCACTATTGTGCGCCATGGCTTGGATTTCCTGGAGGTCATTTTTTCCAAGGTTTCACCCAGGAACACTTAGTGTTAGATTTCTGGCACAAGTTGAAAAAGGATTGCATGACTGTGATATTATCGTAAATCATGGTCATAAATTATTCTTATAATATCCATAATTGTGTATCATAGGAAATCATGCATTATGTATGACTTTCTAATTGTTCTATGTCAGAGAGTTATTATTGGGGGTAATTGTGGCGAATTGCGGAATAATTATCGGCAAATTGGTACAATGGAGCAACTATTGATCAAACCTTGAATGTGACTGTATCGGTGAAAACACTGTACCTTAAATATGGTGAATTGGCAACATTTATAATGGCTGAATTCAAAACGTCTCCTTTTCAATCCCTTCCAAAGGGCACTATTCTCTGCGGATATGGTTCAAGTGCTCAAAGGCATGATCTGAAATCCTTGCATTTCTAGCAGTGCCACTCCCTTGATGTACTTTAAAGCCACAGAAATCTACTGCGGGCAGCGAAAAGAATGCATAATTAACCATGGGGTTGGAAGGTGATTGCTTGTTTACTCTCATCAGACCTCGGTATGATTGACTGTTGGTTGGCCCCACATTCAATGGTTTAACCTCACTTGTCCCATGCCCTGACTTTTGTTTTGCTCTTTTGCAAGTTTATAATTGGGAAATCAAATCAGCAAAAATGTGTAGCTTAATCCAAGATGAGATATTGGGGAATTATGTAAGCTAAAGATTGGCTTTTGCGGCCACACACTGAAAGGGTCGATTTGAGTTGCTGGCACCATTTGTTTTACAGGCATCAGCGTTTTTGAGGTTTGAATAAATTGCATGTGGTTGTGTAAATATGAGCTTATATTACCCAGGATTGTGTACAAAATTACATTTGTGGTTTGGAGACAGGTTGTATGTGTACTTCTTTCACAAGCTTAGGGATTAATTGTGAAGCCTTGCAGCTACTTAATTTACATGAAGGATTTTACTTACATTGTGTTTGGCGTTATTTAAATGTTACTACTCTGAACACAGTTTGGGTATGCGTGTCTTCTGCCATTGTGAAATAAGTAAATTGACATGGCATGAAGACTTCTCATTGATTATTTTGTCTTTAGATTCACATTCGTAGTGGATGCAATGCATAGTTGTTCATTTAAAATGCAGTTTCATGGGGGCGCCCCGGTGGCTCATTGGTCTAAGCGCGCGTACCATAAAGGCTGTGTCCTTCCCGCAGCGACCTGGGTTCGATTCCAGCTCAGGTCATTTGCTGCATGTCTTCCCCAATTCTTCTCCCCAACTCTCCTGTCTCTCTACACTGTAGAACTGTCAAATAAAGGAAAAATTCCCAAAAAAAAAAAATCTTAAAAAAAAAAAAAAAAAATGCGGTTTCACTATCATTCTCACGCTAACGGCACAACCTTGGCTCCATCCCCCATCCCAGCCACCCATTGAGTTAGGAATGTACACGACTGACCAAAACTTTTAGAACACCATACTCATGTTTGTGTTCTTTGTTTCAGTAAAATATCAGTAACTTTAAATGTACTAAGTGGAATATTTGGAAGATCCTTGTTTTTAATAACCCTAGTGGTCATGAAATGAGCTGTAGACAGCATCCTGTTGCTTATGCTCGCATTCTGTACGCGCAAGCGAGCATCCTGGGCATTAGCAATGATGTGACGTAGATGAGACTGATTGTGATTGACCAACATTAGGTTGATAGACGAGGTGGCAAAGTAAGGTTACAATACTATTACAGCGTCACTGATTTTATTTTATTTTTTTAAATAGGATTATTGAAGAGTAAAATTGTTAGCTTGCACAATATAAGCTAATGATGTTAATCTACCATTCTCATTACATGATACATTTATATGACGTGTTGGCATTAGCAAGCTAGCCAGCTTTATCAATTGCTTTTTGTCTTTACTGAAAGGAGCGGCGATGTCAGCATAGCTAAATTTGTTGGTGATAACGCTACCAGTTAGACAAAATATTATGGAAAAGATGTTGTTGTGCTTTTCATTCAGACATATTTTCAGATTATGAGGTTCCCCCATCCCCAAGCAATTGGAGAGAGACAGATTCTTCGGACAATTAGGCTTTATTGTGGAATGTTGATGAATATAAAGCCGAGTTCTTTTTGCGCAAGAAGAACTCGCATCTTGCCTTTCACACCCAGTTTTTATACCTTCATCACAGGAAATATCTTCCAAATATGGTCTTTCCGCTTTCTTGCCTTTCACACTCAGTTTTCATACCGTCATCACAGGAAATATCTTCCAAATATGGTCTTTCCGCTTTCTTATTCTCGCGCTACAACAGGACAGGCAAACCAAAACACAGCCCACTAACCTTGAGAACTTCAAGCAAAGATAAGGATGCACATCACTACAAAGGACTGGAAAATTACAGTCAAGGGAGGAAAAATACAGCCAGATGAATAGGATACAAGTAGATGCATAAATGATTCAATTGCCTATGTTTTCAGTAACAACTAATGATTTTACTGAACAAATATTGATCAAAGCTACATAAATCAAATACATCACCTGATTATGTTTTTGAATCAACTAAACAGAAGCCTGCTTACTAATCAAAGCTACAGAAGCCTGTTGCTTATGTGTGTGAACTGCTTATGCATGCGTGAATTGAGTTGCTTGTATATGTGTGCGTGTGAGTGTGTGTGTGTGTGTGCATGTTTACATGTAATGCATGTGTATGTGTGTGTGCGTGTGCCTGTGTGCACTGCTCATCCCTTCCCTACGCGTGTGTGAACTACTTGTATGTGTGTGTGTGTTGTTATGTGTGTGTGTGTTACTGCTGCTTACATAATATGGTTATTGATTATGATTATTGATTATGGTTATTCAACATGGCAATTGATCTACTGATGAATATGATGAGAAATACTGAAATATAATCCTCAACAATGTCACTTAACTTCATTATTGACATGATGATTTCCATTGTAACTCTCATCATGCTGAATCAATGCTCTTATGCTGCAGTGTAATTGAATAGACCTCTATTTTTTTGGGGGGGGGAGTAAGGTGACTGTGCTGAATGGGGCTGGCAATGGGTTGAGACAATAATAATTAATGCTAAGCCAGGGCTCAAAATTAACTTTTTTACTCGGTAGCGGTGCGCTCCCAAGTTCAAAAAGTTAGGAGTGCAAGCCAAAATTTAAGAGTGCACTCACCAAAATGTAAGAAGCACCAATATAGATTTTTTAAGTAAAAAACTTCAATATAACACTCCACGTTAACAACACAACTGTCTCCAACGAATGTGAGTTATTCAACAATATGACAGACTTTAGTTCATTGATTAACAAAAGTTTCCACCACATTGGCTTTATGCCATATCCTGAGGCCAGGATTTAAAATTGGGTCTCCTGCCTCTCTGCCCTTCCATCCATCTCTTCATTGCCTGTGAGGCATCAAACATGTCCAGGACCCTCCAAGTCAAAATAATTTTAATGTATTTATTAGGGTTTTCAGTGGCAGTACAATGCAGAATGTGTAAAATATATGGATCAACCCAATTTTAAACATTATATATCATGTAGACTACCTTAACTCCAAGCAATAACGTTCCTTATTGTGAGCTCCTCTTCAGCGACGGTGTAAGCAGTGTTAAATTTGACAGTCAACTCGGCGTCTTGAGCTGCACGAGCAGCAGCATGCTGTTGATAAAATGCCTGATTAATAGAACTGATGTTCTGAAAATTTCTGCTGCCTTGTCAAAAAATGCTACCATAATGCAAAGCGATCGTAGGTCTTTGTTTTCGCCTTAATATTGCGATATGAGTTAGTCTACAGTATTAACTTTATTTCCTAAAGCTTATTATAATATAAGCAGCTGATGTTATAATGTGTTGGATAAGTTTGTTTATAGATACATGCTGCATGCCATTATCATCTAATTTCTACATTTCAAGAAAGCCCAGCATGTACATGCAAATATATGCACGCTTACAGATTGGAAGGCGCTCTGAAAAAAATTATTTTTATGATTTTTGAACTTACTTAAGATGTCAGTGAGGAAACAGAGGCCAATATTTTAGGTCTGCGCAAGCACAGAATTACAAAGTATGCATATTTTGATAGGTAGCAAACACTGACAGAACACCGGACCTGCTTGTTGACGCACATTTGTTACAATATTTTCTGTTTTGCGCTTTCTCCATGTTTGGAGGGACTTTCATGTTTAAATTGTTTGGACCCAGTGGCTAACGCGCTGTTACCTGCGAGATCCGGGCCATAATCTTTACAATGAACAGTGAATTTCACCATCTCTTAACCTCAGCCATTCAAACTCTCGAAGCCACTCTTTGCGTAAACAATAAACTCCTTTTGCCGTAGGTTCGTCCCAATCAACATTGAAGTCATTGTCATGATTCTCGGTTTCAGTAACGTTTGTTACCAGCACATTTTTTGAACTTTAACGGTACCAAAAATTCTCCTATTGCTCTTTGTTTCATTTTCATTCTAACTCTTGTATATGGTTACTATAGGAAGTCTCAGTTCCTTGAAATGGAGTGACTAACGGCTAATATTAACCATGCTAAAATCAGTACTGAAGTATAGGAAGTCAAGCTCCCCTTTGATTGGTCAGAATGGTCACTGTCAGCTCAAGGGAACACACTGGTACGTCCGGCTGCAGTATGACGAGTAGATGCATGCACTGCTGCGACACATTGGCCCATCTCTATTCAAGCCGCAGGAGCGGTTTGCATGCCTACTGACAACCAAATATACAGGACAGAGGCATTTTACAGGATATACAGGAAAAGCGGTCACACAGGTGCGACTATTTTTATTTAAAGGTTGCACAGTATTAATTTTGGTCGCAATTTCCAGCCCTGTAAGCTAATGTCAGTTATAAACAGATGATGGGAGTGGGATGCTTGCTAGACTAGAGGTAATGCATAGTAATTGTACAAAGTAACAGGTTCTAAAGAATGGGTGTTTTAGAGTTGTCCATTTCATGTATCATTGTAGTTTACCTTGCTGTATCTTTACAGCATAGGCCTACCGTTGTTTATTTCACTCTTAACATATCTGTCAGTCACCATACCTCAAAATCAAGCAAAGGTCCCACCATGAATCAAATGCCCTCCCTGCTAATGATGACTAAGTTTACCTCTGAAGTCAGTCGTATTCCAATTTGGTCAGGTAACCTGCACTATCCTGCACTATATAAATCTTTCTTTATGCTTACATAAACTTTGTGTAGGACTAAGTGTTCTTGTAGGTGCTGGTCACTGGTTGGCATTGGTGGATTCCATTTCAAAGCTAACATTAGGTCCCTAGAGAAATGTAAAGAGTCCAAAACTTTGCAGCTCTCTGGGTAAGGCAAGGCACTTGGGAGCATGCATAATGTTACTTCGTTTCGATTTTCAAAAATCAGAATGAAATCTGACCTGATACCTCCACAGACAATTCAGTCCATAGACTGTCATTGGCGGTGACTGAGAAAGTTGGAAAAGAGCTAATTTTTTAAGTTACATTACAGTCTGTTTACACTCGATAGAAAGCAATTAATACATTTAAAAATTTGCACATTGCACATTTGTTATGAAATTCTGAGAAGCAACCAGGTGTAGATCCCGGAAAAAGCCTCTTTAATGAAAAGGCAGATATAGCTGGATTAGCACTTGAAGATATACAACACAAACGGGCTGAGCTGAAGAGTAGCGAGGGGGCGGTTCCTGGTTAGGTGAGGGACAAACAGGGACACAGGAGAGAGGCAAACTGGAGCTGTAATTATGAAACTGGGCTGAGGTCAGTTACAGGAAGGCAATCCATAGGTAACAGGGCATGCTGGACTGTGCCTATTCTGGAAATCAGAGAGGCTGGAGGGACTGGAAGAAATGCCACTCTAAGAACCGCTTGACACAGGGAGTAAATCTTTAATGAATAATTACTGGATTTCTTTTTTGTTTCAGTACTGAAGAAACAAGATCAGAGCACTCAGGCAGAGCAAGGCACTAAGCGAAATGAAAGCAAAATGATCTACTGAAGCGGAAATGAAACACAGGAACTTAAAAACACAAAATCCCCAATTTAAAACTCAGGATGCAAAAACAGCCTGGAATGGCACACATTGTACAGTAAATCAAGAGAAGCAAAAAGTGCAGCGCATCCTTCGGAACTTCCAGACTAGTATTAGGTGTGAGCCTTCAGACCCTGTCCTTGTCGGGGAAAAAAAGAAAAATCCACAAATCTGCTTCACTATCATTACAGCAAAAGGTTGTGACTATGGTCAATCTTAATCTACAGATGCATTTTTTGTGAAACTAAAACCATTTACATTTCATTTTGAAAATTGATAGTATACCAAAAGTTTTAGGGCCAGTATGGTATATCATTGCATTTCCAATTAAAGTTGTTATCCATAATTTCCCAACATGAAATCTTAGAAGAACTTAAAAGAACAATGATTGCAGTCAGGTCCCGTCTTGCTCAAGGAGCAACAGTCAGGGCACCAACAAGAAGGTTACCTGTCACACGGCTTTTTCCTCCACCCATTGTGACAGTAGCTCTAGCGACTGATTCAGTCAGGTTTTATCTGTTTACTTAGCACTTCCCCATTGAGGTCAATGAAGTTAGAGCTAATCAGTCAGCAGCTGGCCACAGCCTCCTCTTGCTGGCTAGTTGGGCCAGAGTGCTGCTCTGGTGCCCTCATGGATGGCTTTCACTTGCAGGTGGCAGGATGGGCATAAAGTGGCGTTGTTGCCCATTTACAGGGCCACCATCTCCACCAGCAATCTGCTGCTGGGAGACACGTGGGTCCAGGCTTGCTGGCAGCATGGCAAACCTCAGTGCAATTAAAATTTTGAGATGCTCTGTTGCACCGCAAACAGGATAAATGGATTTTTCAGAGGACTGCTCCTGTGTTCAGATAATAGCTGCTTGCAAAGCCGCTGATTCCAGTATGGGTTTTTGCGCTTTCTTCTTTGCAAGAGTTGGCAGGACATGGATACAGTATGGTCAGTTGCTGTTCTTAGAATTGACTTTACTTTGTTGTCACTGCACTGTGCCAGTTATAATAAAAGATAACCAATATGCGCTACAGCATGTCATGTATTTCAGTGGCAATATTAAATTTTCAATGTAAGAATATGCTGAATATAACCATCTCTGAAAGTTGTCAAAAATCTAGAAACGAAAGTTCCCCGACAATCTTGTATGTAAATATATCTCAATATTATTTTTGATTATCAATGTCTATTCCGTCTTTTAATTACAAAATATTAAAAGGCTTGGGACCTGCTGTTTATGCTGCATCACATACAACGTATATTCATATCATGTTCTGTCAATTTTTTTTTATTGCTGAACGAAAAGATTGTTTTGCTAGGATGTGGCTGGGAAGTCCCAATTTTGCAAAATACCTCTTTACTGCTTCTAATGCTACAGGTAGCCCATTAAAATATGCATTTCGCCTCAACAACATGGAACATTTATTTTCTCCTTTTTTCTGTCTAAACTAGATCTCATTTTTCCCTTCTTGTGCTATTTGGAATTTTATTTAAAGTTGGTGTACCAATAAAATTATGACTTTAAAGTTTTTAAAATATTGTAGTTTCAGTTCTTTTGTCTCCCCAGAGACTACTTTTACTCAGGAGAAGAGTGAAGGTTATTGCTGGATTCTCCTCTAGCTGGTCTGGAATGTCTCGTTAGGATGGACAGTGTGAAGGGCAGTGATGAATGATTTATTAGTAAGGAAATCAGCCTCCCGTCTGGTCTGTTCAGATGGTGCAGAGCACTGTGTGATGGAGTCGCAGACCCTGACCTCCGGCTGTTATTTGCAAGTGATTCATATTTCGGGAGGGATGTCATGCCAGGAAAAACTGCATCCTCAATGAAGTCATTGAGCCAAAATGTCAAAGTGAAATTGCACAGCCATAACTTTTTCTTAATAATAGTATGTCTGCGCACGCGCTGTGCGGAAACAGTCATTGTAACACGCTGTAGGACTTTGTCGGCTTGTCCTAGCGAGTGATCCCCCCTCACTGTGCAAAAAAAAAGTCATCACTCTTAGTGAAAGTGCATGAGGTAACACATTGCAGGCCTGGTAGTGCCTTTAAAAATAACAGTAGCCGCTGAGACAGCAAGTACAGCGGTATATTTGCACACAATTTCTAGCGACAGCCGGAGGAGAAGAAAGAAGACAGATTATGTTCAGGGAAATGAAATGGTAAGAGAAAAATGTCCAAGGAGCATAAAAAACAAGGCGCTGCATCGCTGAAGCTGCGGAGCCGTCGCGCACCCGTCCTCTCTCCTGTCACCTGAGCGAGATTTGTTTCTGCCGCCTCTGTTGTTGTAGATGAAGAAACGGGGCATAACCTGACAGTGAGGAAGTGATGTTGCAGAAGCCCCTGATGTCCCAGAATAACTCTCACTCCGCGCCTTTTCCCTTTTAAAGTTGGTGAGCCTTAGTGCCTCTGGGTTCATTACAACATAATACAAAATACAAAATAATGGAGATACTGAAGGTAATACTGCTTTGCCTCTCAGTAATTCTTCCCAGGTTCTGTTGAATAAAGTCACCTCGGCCTATGTATCCCTGATCATTTCCTCGTGGCATTCAAACCTGCATGCAATCATTTTCTCATTCTTTGTAATCTTGTTCATTAAGCTGCCTCAGTGTCTCAAATAAGCGATTCCAAGCAGGAGTAATATGTGGCCCCTTTTCCACAATAATACCCATAAAAACAACTGCTAAATGGCTGGATTACTTTCATTGACCAAATAAGCAATCTGAGCAGGAGATACAAGGTCTCAACTGCTTTTGTTTTGTTTTTCTAGAATAATAAAAATGATATAGTTCTCTGCCAAGGATACATTTACATTTATAAAAATACCATTCTTCTGCTCGAAAAACAGCCTCTCTCTGTTCTTCATGGCTGGGCTCAAAAAACTGGAAATCATGCGCTGACTGCTCCAGGGTCAGGAGAGGACTGAGGCGCAGAGAGCTGAGTGAGGTTAATCTATGAGGAAAAGCTAGCGGGGAAAAACATTGACAGCGAGAACAGTGTCTTGCTCTGGCTCTGAGACCGTACAGTACCCTCTCCCAGTGTCTTGCTCTGGCTCTGAGACCGTAAAATACCCTCTCCCAGCGTTTAGCTCTGGCTCTGAGACCGTACAGTACCGTCTCCCAGTGTTTAGCTCTGGCTCTGAGACCGTACAGTACCGTCTCCCAGTGTTTAGCTCTGGCTCTGAGACCGTACAGTACCGTCTCCCAGTGTTTAGCTCTGGCTCTGAGACCGTACAGTACCATCTCCCAGTGTTTAGCTCTGGCTCTGACACCGTACAGTACCCTCTCCCAGTGTTTAGCTCTGGCTCTGACACCGTACAGTACCGTCTCCCAGTGTCTTGCTCTGGCTCTGAGACCGTACAGTACCCTCTCCCAGTGTTTAGCTCTGGCTCTGAGACCGTACAGTACCCTCTCCCAGTGTTTAGCTCTGGCTCTGAGACCGTACAGTACCATCTCCCAGTGTCTTGCTCTGGCTCTGAGACCGTACAGTACCCTCTCCCAGTGTCTTGCTCTGGCTCTGAGACCGTACAGTACCCTCTCCCAGTGTTTAGCTCTGGCACTGAGACCGTACAGTACCCTCTCCCAGTGTTTAGCTCTGGCTCTGAGACCGTACAGTACCCTCTCCCAGTGTTTAGCTCTGGCTCTGAGACCGTACAGTACCCTCTCCCAGTGCCTTGCTCTGGCTCTGAGACCGTACAGTACCCTCTCCCAGTGCCTTGCTCTGGCTCTGAGACCGTACAGTACCATCTCCCAGTGTCTTGCTCTGGCTCTGAGACCGTACAGTACCCTCTCCCAGTGCCTTGCTCTGGCTCTGAGACCGTACAGTACCCTCTCCCAGTGCCTTGCTCTGGCTCTGAGACCGTACAGTACTCTCTCCCTGCAGAAGTGGGTGTGGGAGGGGTAGGAATGGTGCTTCGTGCTTTGGGGGAGTGGAGGATTAGCTGGTCTCCTCTGTGAGACTCAGGGAGGACTCTTGGATACTTGCTGCCCAGGACTTGGAAGCAACTCTGATTTTGGCCATGAATAGACTAAAGCCTGGCGCTCCTTGAACGCACTGCTGCATTTCCACTAGTGCATTCATCAGTGGAAAACGCTTGGCTGCTGAATCCTAAAAGATGCATCGTTTATATGAAAGTATATTCTGTGGTGAGAAGGAATACATTTTTTTAAATTGAATGCCAACTTATTATTTGCGTTGAAGTATACAAGTTAAAGAAAGGTGCGTTGTCAGACACTGAAATTTGATTCAATAATTAATACATTAAATGCTCAGATCATGTTCATCTGTGATCGCTGTTTTTATTTACATTAAAAAAAAGAATGGCACAAAAGGTATGTGATACTTCAGTGTTACTGGTGAATATGAGTATGTACCTGCATTCATTAATGGTTTCATTTCTAAAATCAAGTTGGGCTGTACCCTGCATTTATGTTTTGGAAGGAAACTGTCATTCTCTTGCAGATGGTGCATGTTTGAATGTTTCTGTGGTTTACTGCATGAATTGTTTGTTTTCTCTGCTCAGACACCAACCTTGGTGATTGATATTTTCAGCACAATCATTGATTTTTGCTTGAAATGTGATGAGATGATCTTATCCATTCAAAATGGAAGATACTTAATTCTGATAGATGCTGAGATTTTCTAAATACCGTATTGCTAATCCACCTTCAGTCTGTTTTGTATAATTACCAAAGAAAAACCTCTGAATGTTTCTCATAAAGGCCTCTTATAGTTCATCCCTTTGATAGCAGATACAATGACAAAATTATCTTAGTACTAAAAGTGTGGACCACAGGTCTGCTGCAATACTACAGCTTGGATAAACACAGTGTTTTGTGGATGATCAAGCCAAGGTTCATGCCATCTTATGAGTCAAGAATAGGTGAAAGTATTTAAAGAATTTTTCGGAGGGTTTATTTTCCCCCTTTTCCCCCACCCTGAACACTGCAAACGTGATTCCTTCAACTCACATGACGACTAGCCCTCACCTCTTTTACAATATCCAGTCGCAAACGGCAATCACACAATGCCTGTGCTGTCAGAGGATTACACAGTCAGTGTGCGATTTGCACGTACTGCTACATGTGCCTGACCAACACTGTCATTCAGACGGTGCACGCCTGTGTCTTTAAATCTCTCCCAGTTGAGTTTTGCATGAGATTTAACTCAAGTGTCTAGTAAAGAAAAAGCCATGAGACACTGCCTTAGAAAATGCGGACAGGAAGACCCTTGGTATGAAATGCTTAGATCGAAGTAAACTTCCTGGATAAGGAGGGGAAGCAGTTAACTTGAATAAAATAAAACCTGAACAATGTCGCAGGACACTGACTGGGCTGTCCAGTCCAGGAAGACAGTGAGCTTCAGCTGGTCAAATAGTATAAAGTCTTTGAACTTGCATCTGATTGAATTTTGTTCCAAAGACAAAGGGTCAGTTGTGTTTTAGCCATCATGAGCAGTGTTTCCGAGTGGAGCGGCGTGACATGGAATGTGTGGAGAGGAACTTTTCTTTACACCCTGGACTGTTCAGGCTGCTCTCACAATCTAAGGTACCGCTTGTCCAAGACTAACATATGTATTATAGGGGTCATATTATGCTTTTTAGGTAGCCCTGTTACCTCCCAGCAAGAAGGTCACTGGTTGAATCTGGTCAGGGGCCTTTCTTTGTGGAGTTTGCATATAAACCTTGTGTTCATTTAGGTTTCGTCTCTGGTTTCCTCCCACACTCCAGAGACATGCATGTTTGGCTAACTGGAAACTGTAAATCGCCTGTAGGTATTAATGAGTCTGACTGGTTTGTGTGCCCTGCAATGGATTGGCAAGCCATCCAGGGTGTATTCATGACTTTTGCCCAAATAGTCAGCTGGGATTGGCTATAGCTCCCTGGCAACCCTAGCGAGGAAGGCGTAAAGATATGAATGGATGGTATGCTTTTCGTGTTTTGCCTTTCATGTAGCATGCTATTTAATTTTTTGTGTGTATGAAATGTCTGCAAAGGTATAAAACCCAAAGTCCATGCCAAAGGCAGGTATTATCTCCGACAGAAAACTAAGCTCCTGTACTGCCTGAAACACCTTGTTTGTCTTCCAGCTTTTTCTTCCATAGCATGTCTGCCTCTTATGTCACACATTAACGTAGTGCCTGACTACTGGCTAGTTTGGCATGCCTTTTAACAAAGCTATATAATGCAGAGGCTGGGAAGACTAGTGCATATTGCCATGTCGAGAAGACGCTGTTTTCTTAAGTGGGAAGGAAAATTTCCTTTGTCTGCACTTCCAAAGCATGACAGAGTGAAAAGTTTATTTTTACCACTAATCCTCAGCAGCACAGTCCTGACCCAGCAAAGCCTTTTGAACCGCAGTTAGCCAATCACGATAGAGAGGGCTTTAAGGGATGGGGCCTTGAAAAGACAAGAGCCAAAACTGCTCATTTCAGGCTGATTGAGCGCGAAGTGCTGCACACACAACATGTACAGCTGTAACTAACTTTTTTTTTTTACCACAAAAACATGCAAATGTTTGTAAATATATATATATATATATATATATATATATATATATATATATATATTACAGTATATGCTGTGTGGAGCCTTTATGAGAAACAATTTAATTTAAAATGTGACCTTGTATGCTAATGGTCATTTGTATCTGATCATAGGAGAGCCTCTCCAAACACTACTTAAAAAATGTCATGTCTTGAACTTTTATGAAAAACAATTGCTATCAAAGGACATTGATTATTAGTATATGAAAGGTACATCATATTAGATTCAGAGCCCTGTTTGACTTGGCGCAATTACTTCGATTTCCATTTGTTTTAATTTACTTATGTGCCCAATGGAAGATATGTGGCTGACATCAGCTCTGCTGCAGACCCTCTCCAGTGTCCACAATGATGTTCAATGATATAATAAAAAATAATGCCAATAAATAAATAATAAAATAAATGCAATCTGCTCAGCTCTAATTTGGTCCCAGGCTTCAAAAAGCTCTGCCAGCCTTTAAATGGAAAATTCCTGAGCTGAAGTCAGATTTGCCATGCAATTATTCAGGTTGCATCTTAAGAATGAATGAAGTAAAGAAATGGCCTATAGAAGGTGATGGAGTTTTTGGTTTGAAGACTTTGAAGAGGATAATTAAAATCCATATGGTAGAGATTACTGGTCTGAATGGATCCATATGATCCTTTTTTGGTGGTATGGATATTGGTTTTTGTTCCAGCTTGGATCAGGCCTACTTGTGTAAATTTTAGCTGAAAGTGTTTACTTGACTTTTTTTTTTGAAAAATTTCCCAGCATAATAATGCATAGCATTGTGGAGGGGTATTGTGAGTACTGATAATTCTGTGCTGCCGCAGTGGTTTAAGTGAGATATTGAACCCTAAGGAATGACGATACCAAACATCCCTTTCTTATTTTAGCAGTTCTGTTGAGTACAGAAAAAGTTCTCTTTATTCAAAATTGATACAGTACTGGAACTGAGGAATATCAAAAGACAACACACCAAAAAGACAAAATTGGCCTTGATCTGCTGGTGTTTTATTTTCTCTTTGTACAAAATCCCAGTCCATTCCCTCTTGTGCCTGTGTTAAACCCGTATAACCAATTGTATCTTACGTTGCCAAAGTGCTGGTGAAGCAAGATCATTTGTAATGTGTTTTTACCCCCATCTGTTCCCCTCGCAAAGCACCCCTGCAGCAGCACCTGATCAGTCCAAGGCTTCTCATTCCGCTCACACTGCTGCAGCACCGCACTTTTCTGCCCTCTCTGCCTTTAATACACTCTGTCTCCGCACGCCCCATTTATCATCTGTTGACAAACCAGCAGTGATGTCAGAATGCCCACTGATCATAGTTACTTCCTCTCCAGCCTCAGCAATGCACGCGGAGAGGCACTCAGGTGTGCGCCTTGCTGACTCCGCGATTTGCACAGCGCGCATGACAAAGCGTTCTCTGCACAACCGCACGATTCAAAATAGTCTATCATGTAAACATTCACTGTTATCCAAATTTGAATCGTGTCATTTTTTGATAGAACACATTTGCTGAAAAGGTAACATCTGAACACTGTCAGGCACATTTTACGGGTTTGCGAACAGAGTGAGATGTTTGATATTTTCCTTTCTAATCTGTCATTGCCAGTTGCAGCTATTTTAAAGCTAGCTGTCATGGTCAACTTAGGACATAATGCAAGCATGACTCCATTATGCACATTCTGTTGGGCCAGACAGTATTTGCACCAAGTGCCTTAAGTGACTCTGCCACATTGGAGCCATAAAATGCTGGTTCAACAAATGTGTTTGCACCCAAGGGAGTCTTATTTGTTTTTAAATTGGTTGTTTGTTTTGCTTGGCGCTGATGAAATAAAATCAAATGCAGTGAATTTTCTCACACAAAAGGCCCATTAACATAATAGCAGATTTGAATGGTGATGGAACTGAACTACACTGCTTTGATTCTTCCACCATTTTCACATAACAGTAATTCATTGCTGCTTTACTGCTGAGATCTCTTGCTGCAGCTAGTTTTCACAGGAGGGCATTTACCAGCTTAACTTGCCTTTGGAAGGAAGTCTTTTTATTAAATATCTGTGAGTGGCTAAATGCTGTTTTTAAAGTTTGTCTCACTGAAATTTTGACTTGACTGTTCAGAGTAGCTGAATGCCAGAAATTTAGCCATAGATACATAGGGCTCTTCCACTGAAGTGTACTTGTTTACTTGTTTTTGTTTCACAACTTGAGTTTTTGTTCCTTTTTTCTCTTTTTTTGATTGTTATCTGCCATGTGGTTATGACTTATGTATTTGTCCATTGGCCAAAAAATTTAAACCAACAATCAAAATAGAAATGTAAGATAAACTTATCATTGCACAAACATTATTGTCTTCATAGCTGGATCTATGCCGAACATACTTCGCTGAGAATAAGCGTACATATCACAATCACAGTCGTTACGGAATCAAAGCATCTTACGACCAAGATTATCGTAGAATCTGCCTTACAAAGCCAGTTTCGTTTGTGGAGTGTTTCTGAAAAGCATTGAAACTAAAAATGTTCTCAGAAATTATTGTATATTTACATGTGATGAGTACCACTCGTAGATAGTTACATGCATCTGAAGACTAACAGCAGTCATCACAAACTATTTGAGTTTTTTTTTGCTTTTCGGTGCGTTTTCTTTTAATATTATCTTACTTACTTTCATCATGATCACTGATGCTGTTTTGAATAAAAGTGGAGGTTCATGGAAGTTGAATAGTGATATTGAAATTGTTCAACAACCCACACAAAACAAAAAGCAATTATAAACATAAAAAACATTAAATACATTAAGACATAAAGAAAAGAAATAAACAAAGAAAACAAGAAATAAAAAAATGCAAGATTAATATTAATAATAACAAAATATTATTACAATAAATTATCATGTAAATAAATAAATTAATAAATAATTGTTATTGGCTGCACAAATATTCAATCAAATTGAGAACCATGTTAGTTTTGAGGCTGGCTTTTATTTTGTGCTTAAAGCATTAATAAAGTTTTTTAAAAAGAAAGTATTTTTGAGACTTTCGCAGTTTCTCAGATTTTATAGTGTTCTTGCTCAATATTGGATTGATTTGAAAACAATGTCCCAATTAATTATCTAGACACAAATAAATGGCAAAATAGGGGCCCAGGTTAAAAAAATATGCAAATTATCCTTTAAGAGCAACACCTGTCTCAAATGAAGGGCACATAAATCAAAGCACACAAATATCACTTTATATCAGGGGCAGCTGCTGATGATGCTAACTAGTCATTACCTACAGTATTTTCGGTCATTTTCTTTTATTAACATTGCATTAACTCCAAAAACTCTCAACGCTATCAGATCTAACCAGATTCCCAGGTTATGGTAAGAGGATAAATAAAACTCTTTATCTGCATGCAAATAGCTCAATTTACTATGCGTTATTCAAAATTGTGGATAGCCTACGTATGGCTAATTGTATTAATTTAAATAATCATGCATAGGTAGCCTACATGGCTGGACATTGCACAAGCTATTTCTGTATATACTATGCTTCTATTGTGTAATATGTTTCAGTTATGCCTAGTATTTTATGTATTTTGACTATATGATATATGCCCACGGAAAAATCAGCGACTATAGCCTAAATCAATTGATCAAACTTCTCGCCATGCAAGTGGACAGCACCACAGCAAAGTTAAGACATACTTAACTGCTGTGCATGCATCAATTTTGAGTGCTGCTTTGCGAGATTTGATTAAAGAACAAAAAAGTTTCGGAAGATCACACTTGACGAACCCTGGTAAGGCTCTACGATTGATTTTTATTGGGAAACATGGCCAGGAGTAGGAGTGATAACAGTTGTGTCAAATTTGCTTTAAAACCTGTCCATGGCCTTTCATTATTTTGTAAACATTGAACTGGTTGTAATTTCCTTGCAGGCAACACTCAGGAGACTGGAAAGTGCAATTAAGAGTGAATCCATGCTTTTTTCCTTTTTTTTTTAAAAAAATGCATCCCAAAAAGGAAGCATGAAGTACGTAAAGCATATGTAAATCAGCGACTCATCCCTTTTGTGTGTTTGCAGCTTGGTGAAACCCATCTTCATGCATCCCCAACTCAGAAAAAGCTAGGGCAGTATGTAAAATGCACATAAAAATGTAAAGCACTGATTCATAAATTTACTTTGACTTGTATTTCATTGCAGACAGTGTGAAGACAGGATAATTTTCTGTCTGGTCAGCATTTTATTTGTAAATGTGCATCCACAGCTGCTATACAGGCCTGTAAAGAATTACAAAAAAAAGATGGAGTGGAGGCAAGTTAGGACTAGTTAATGCAGTAAAAAATTTGAATAATAATGTGATTGGAAACAGCAGATGACAGCGGGTGATGGTAATCATGATTTGGTACCAAAGCAGCATCCGGGAAAATCCAATTCCTTCTGGAGCAAATATGGGTCCAGGAATGCCAGTTTTCCCACAAATTTGTGAGAAAAATCTTTGAGCGGGTTAAAGGTGCCCTGTGTAAGAATTGAGGTCAAAATATCCAAAAAAATGAGCTGGACACAGCAAAAGAATGAGAAGAAATAAGGGCAATGATAAAAAAGATGACAAAGTGTAGTGCTGCAGAGATATCAACCTGAATTAGCACGGTAAATCACTAGCTGTGCACCTTCCTGTGTCATAATACCAGTTTCTGCCATGGGTGGCGGTATGCGGGCAACATAACAGCCAGCCAAACTGCAGTGCACAAATAAATTGCACAGCTTGAGGGCGTACTTGAACCTGATGTCAATCGTGTGGAAGGTACATTAGCTAAGAAGCTTGAAATGGCTTTGATGATAATGAACCCTAAATGAATGCACAAAATGTAACGGAAAACTTTGCATAATGTAATGAAACATGACAGAATGTTTAGTTGTGACTAATGATGCTTGATTGCTAGAAGAGGTCTTGCTAATGAAGACTGCATATCAGGCAAACTGGTCGCATGCTGTGAAATGATCATCAGGCGGGCGGCACACGTAACGTTCTAAAATGATCTTGTCCCTAGTTTTACTTGTACATGTGCAGCTAAGATTACTTCATAATTTTGAACCCCGCTATAACTGTTTTGATGATGTACGGTAAAGTGATGGTCAACTGACAGTGGCGATCGACTGGCCAGCTGATTTTGGGATCAGAGACTGGTAATGGTAAAGTCCGGCATTAGATTTATTCACGCAAATGTTGGTTCAGCATTAGCTCTTAACATTAGCTAACGTTATGTTGATGCTAGCTTGCTCAACAGAAGCGAATGTTATCTAGCAAATGAATTTATTTCAAATGAACAATGACACGTAATTTGGACATATTTACTGGATCAGGTGAAGGGGAGTAGCTTGAAGAAGTCATAGTACAGAATCACTTGACATCAACTGACGTTCGTTCATTTGTTTATATCTTAGAGTTTTGGAGTCAGAGCGGCTCTGTTTGGATTGTAGATAGTCGGCTATGGCTCTGGGGTCGTTGGGAAGGTGGGGGGCGGAGCATGGACAGTAGGCTTGATGGGAGGAGGGACTGTGCCATTTCTCGATTGTTACGCTAGGGTAGACCAACTCACTTTCTGCAGGTATACTGCCCCCATTTTCTTTGGAGTGTGTAGAATATGAATTTAATTTTTGGCTGCCATTACACAGGGCACCTCTAAAGCAATGTTCCTCAAAGATAGATTGGAAGGGATTTGGATATTTCACCCTCCATGTTGGATAACATAATTAAAAGATTCAAGGAATCTGGAGGAATTTCTCTTAAATGAAGGGGAAGGCTGCAGGCTCAAGCTGAATACCCGTGATCTCTGGTCACTCAGACGGCACTGTACCAAGAACTGTCATTTATCTATAAGTAATGAAAGGTTAACAGTATCCAGAAGTGCTGTAAGAGGCATCTGTGATGGGTCATCTCTCAGTGGAAACATGTCTTGTGGTCAAACAAATCAATATCTCAGGTCTTTTCAGCTTTTCAGGAAAAAATGGACAACATGTGCTCCAGACCTGACACATTCTCATTCTGACTCTTATATGGTCATGCTATGTGACCAAGCGTCGATATATGGCAAAAAAGGAGGTTTTGGGGGACCTTATTTGATGTTTATGGCTAGGGTTCGGGTTAAGGGTTAGGGGTTAGGGCAGTGGTGGTCAACCCAGGTCCTAAAGAGCCGCAGTGTTCAGTCCTGAAATGTTTATTAAGCATTATGAAAAGCAATGGCAACATTAAAAAGTGGTAAATACTTTTTTCGACGCATGCTGTAAGAATCAAAAGTGAAATGTGCTTATTCTGAAAAATCAATAAAAATCATGTGGTAAAATTTAAACAATGGTTTATTGTGTTGTATTCAACAGAATATAGGTCAAAGAAAATTTACAAATAACTAATTTCAGTTTAACTATTAATTTAACATATCATCCCACTTTTTCTGGTTTGGGTTTGTGATATGGGGGCCAGGTAGCCTCTGAGGTGGGCTGCCAAGTGATTTCCATGAAGACTCCCTAGGGAAATTGTGCTGAGGAGATAAGAGCAGATGGAATTATGTTATTGCATTTACATTTGGAAATTAGCTTACATTCTTGTCCATACTTTCACAAATTATATGCAGCAAAATGTTTCCCAAAATTTGATTATTCGGTAGATTACAACTATCGCGAAGAAATGAATGCTACGGTCTTTTTTGGTAAGTATCGCTTAATTTTATTGTATTAATTTAAATCTTTACCTGCATGTAGTTGCATGTCATTTCTTAGCATTCTCTGTTTACAACCTGTTCACATTTTCACTGGAATAATTTTGTGTATCGCAGGTAGAAAAACAAATAGTAGTATCAACAATGTTTTTTTTTCAGTAATTTAAACAAACATGCAGGACAATAATCTGCTTAGATAACAATGTGGCAGGTCAGGTTAGAGTAATGGGGAAATATCATGAAGAAATGAGTCTACAACAACAACAGATGGTGGGGTAAATCTCTGAATTTCAGATGAAGAAGGGGAGTTCATTCTGCTGTTGGGCAGACAACGATGAAAATGAATGAGCTTTTGCCATGAATTTGGCAGGGGGCAAACAGATGGTCATTGGTTACAGTGCTGGGTGATCTGGCTGGTGTGTAAGGGGGAATTAGAATGTCTGAAGAGTAAAGTGCAAGGATCAGTGCGTAATTCAGGACTGAAATTGGCAAAGTAATGTGCTAGCAATTCAGGAGCCAAAGGCCAAATAGTTAGTTTAGTAGGTAGTTCATTCAAGCCAAATAAAACCTTGAAGATGCTCTCAATCATTTCCCTCTGGAGACCCACTTCAGAGAAAAAAAATAAACTTTTTTAAAAAAATTATTGTCAGGACATTATGATGCCCTGGTTTCAGATAGGTTGGGCAGTTGACTTATATTTTTAAAGCTTAACTATCTAGAATCTCACATTTTGACTCATAACTACTTTAAATGTAACCTAGAAGTATTTTGCTCACTTTTTGGCAACTAGGATAATTTGAGAACTCAGAGGGAAACCAGAGGGAAAGGTTAATAATTAAATTCATGCATTGTTCGTACAAATATTTGGCTTAAATGAGTGTAACTAGTTCAGGCAGGAAACTCGAGAAGAGCTACATCAGCTGACAGCAGCCTGGTAAGCTACCAGCCACGTCAGCATCAGCAGGCACACAACAATTGGAGGATACACATCACAAGGTCAGACAGCGGTCTATTTGAAAGACATCAAGCTCGCTCACTTCTGCTGCTGTTTGCAATGACTTTTCATGCTATGCAACACGCTCTTTGGTTCTTTGCTTGCCTCCTCCACCCCAGCCTCCACCTGTTTGGGGGGGATTTTGATTTCTGTTCATGACTATGTTTGTATGTTCGCTGTGCCTAGGTAGTACATTCCTCCAGAGCAGAACCGCCGCCAATATACAATGTAATGCTTATACCCATGAATAAATTGTTCTATTTTATTGAAATGTGAGTTTTCCTGACTGACATGTACAGAATGAAACAATAGTGTTGTTCTGCATCACATCTCGTACAGTAATTCCAGTTGGTTTACTGTATGTAAACCTTTCAATTTTTCATTTAATTGCAAATTGAATTACTAGATTCTAAGATTGCATTGTTCCTGAACGCTTGGCACTGAAGGCAAAATAATTTTCCAAGTTGTCCCATTCTCGTAGATCCACTTTAAGTGCAATGTAATCAGGTGTTTAAAACTTCAGCATTCCTTCTGTAAGTTCAGTCTATGCTTAGAAAAAAGCAGAAATATAAAAAAGTTTCTATAATTTCTGTTACCTGGAAGTGTTTTTCACAATACTTTCCAGTAAAAGTGACATGTGGTGCATCAGTTAGGAAGAGCTTTTTTCTTTGCAAGAATTGTATTTAGAAAGCTAAATCTTTTTTTTTTTTTTTTTTTTTTGGGGGGGACTGGAATTAAAATATATATATATCAGCTTGTACAACAATGATAAAGAGAATAACAGAATAATGTGGAGCTAGGTAGAAACTACTCCTGACCCAAACCACACTGTGAGGTGTGGTCACATGTGGACATGTATTGCTGCTAGTGGAACTTGCCTTTTTGTTTTCATTAGCAATATGACGCCTGACAAAAGCAGCACAATGAATTTTGAATTGAATAGAGATATTTTCCGCTCAGTTCCAGTCAAATGCTTCAAAACTCATTGGATGGTGCTTCACTGTATAGTTGATGACCTGAAGTATACTACAAAAAAATCCAAGACTCTTTTCCAGCAAATTAGCAAATGTTCAACAACGGCTATGTCAATCACCTGACCCCACTCTCTTTGAAAATAAATTTTACTTGCTGAGGGTGAAATTGGAGGCAGTTGGAGTAAAGGCCTGGCAGGGCAGGACCAGGGATGTACCCTGCGTTTACTGATGTCTATGGACTCCAAACATTTTTTTATAGCCCGCCAACCCCTCTTTGTAGATCAGCTTTATGATGATGATTTTATATATATGTATAGTAATAATTATGAAATAAGACATGATTAAACCTCTCCTAAGAAGTAAGAAGAAGGGTATAACAAAACAACAATAGCAAAACAGACATATTCCGACATAACTTAGAGGTACGGACAAGACATAAATGACCCCCCCCCAAATTCATCATAGGGCATATACATGATTCCTAACATTGACATAAAGTCCAAATTCCTAAGTTTCAGGTATATAACTACACACAGTTTCCAGTTACATTCATCAATAACAGGTATTCTTTAAAAAAAAAAAAAAAACAAGGTATTCTGGTGTCAATCTCTTCCCTATCTCCCAATAATTCCACCCTCCAGATGGACTCCAAACATGAGACAGCATCAACTGCATAGGGTTTTTGGCCAATTATTAAAAATAAATTAAAAATGACTATTTAAGTTTAGAATTTTCACAGTCCAATTTAATGCAGCTGTGTCACGGTTATTGCGCATGCTCAGAAGTTACATCCCAGGAAAGCGATTCTGCTTGGCCGCAAGTCATAATCTGATTCCATCCTTGCCAATCCGTCCTTGTTTTTGCTTTGTATTGATATATTATAGTCAATCAGGCATTATGCTTTCTATATTAAGGAGTATTCTATGGAAATTCAAGGATTCAAAACACCAATTTAGCTATTTAGCCGAAAGCTGTGAGGAATGTAAGCTTGTTAGCTTGTTTGCCAACCTCCAAAATACATCACAGAAGAAGAATTTCTCTTCCTCATGGATATCTGCATAGCTAGCTCCATAGCATAGCTATGATAGCTATGTAGCTAACATTATATAGCCAGTCAGCTAGGCATCTGATGAAGTTTAAAATCAAGTCCCTAGCTTAGTAAATACTTGACCAACAAAATTTGCAAATGGAATAAATACTTATCTTGTATATCGGTGTAGCTAGCATTGTAGCACAGCCACAATAGCTATATAGCTTATGTTAGCTAGCTATTCGGCTTGTTGTCTGATGATTTTCATTAACTGAATAAAGAAAATATTTAGTTAGCTGGCTAGCTAACTTCACTAACAATGCTGCATGTGAAATATAAAGGTTTTGTGGGTATCTGTATAGCTAGCCATGTATCATAGCCGCGATAGCCATGTAGGAAATGTTAACTAGTAATTCATTGAAATCTAAATGAAGCGAGTTAAGTAGCTTGCTACTTAGCTGGCAAAATTTGTGTGTGAACTGAAAAGTTATTGTGGAGATCTGCATTTATCCGCTACCTTAAATATTTGGTGGCAGCTTCCAAATCAATCTCCATATAAGCTGCATGCTTCTGGTTCGGAAGGCCTGCCAGTCTTTTTAATATGAAAACACCCATAAGTGGCCGGCAGCTATGAGCATCAAGTTTTCAAAGTTTTGAGCATGCGCAGTAATTTTGACACATTTTCTTTAAGCCCGTAAAATTTGGGGAAGTGTTGTGAATAAACTATGTGTAATTCCGACATAGCTTGTACAGTATTTTTTGACAATACCATTAAACATAAGCATGAAATTCTATGCTTGAAGCACATCTCCATTTTTACCTTTCGAATCAATTGTGGTGGTGCAAAGAGTCAAAACAATGAGGCCGGGAGCAACTCTATGGAAAATGACATTTCGTGTCGTGTCCAAAGTACTAAAATATTACCAGGTGAAAAGTTGTGAAGTAGGGTGGTGTTGAACATATCAAAAATTCTCCATAAGATATTGGTCCACTATTAAGTTAAGAGATGAAATTGAGTGCACTATAATGTCTTGCCCACTTGTCTATCTAGGGTGCCGTTGTACCGCCACTTGCACATGTAAACAGGTCCTAGCCAATCACCTAACGGAATATGATCATTTGAGTATGTGATTAACTGTCATGGCTGCTCCCATGTCTGACCGTAAAGAAAGCCATCAGACCCGTTTGGCGTGCATTTTGCACCTTAAAAGCATCCATGACGAAGTGGTGCAGTCTTCACAGAAAAGAGATGGTCCACATTCACAAACTATGCAAAAAAAATGAGTAAGTCCCAACGGTGAATGTTCTCATATGGCAAAGAAACTTTTTGAATGTCCACCATCATCATCATCAATTACCACACGGCCGCCCCAGGCACTGTCACCGATTCTAATACCAACAACAGCCGGAGCAGCCGCCCAGGGATTACTGACATTTGCGCAAAAGCCAAAAAATGCATATGGTTTTCATGCCACGTTACCAGCGATTTACGGACAAGAGGCGCTTGGAAGCCAGTGAGAAGAGGTGCAGTCATAGTGGAGCATCTGTACAAATTTCTCTGGTGAAAAAACTGCACTGCCATTCAACAATTACAACCCCAAGCTGAACCACACCAGTTCTTCCCAAAGTATGCATATTGTGTGAGAAGAAGGACAGCTATGTAAAAGGCTTGGAGGTAAAGTATGAGATGCTCTGGTACAATCTCAAACATTAACTACTGTACTACTGTAGGGTGGGTAGTCTAGGAATCAGAAGGTTCCTGGTTCGATCCCCGGCTCCTTCAGAGAACGTGTCGAAGTGTCCTTGAGCAAGGACAGAGGCTGTATTAGCATCTAATGTACATTCTGTTGAATTTTACCTAAAATATGAGCATATGGCATACCATGCATTTTAATATCATGAAAATGTCCAGGAACAAATTTATTCTGAGTACTTTCCTTGACAGTGTTTTCTCATGTGAGATTGAACAGTATACTGTATTGCAAAAACTTGATATGAGTGTTCTGTTGGTGATTCCTTCATTATTTTATAACAGGTCATCTGATAGAGGCAGCATCATTGAAGGCAAAATATGGCACAAAGTCTGAAAAGAAAATTGTTGAGACCATCCTTCATCTTACACGGGGAACTGACTGTGTGACTGCAGAGTTATGATACCATCAAAATTATTTTCTGCAATTCACTTGTTTCCTCTCGAAGGCTATGAAAACCTGTCATCAAAGGAGTACGTAATTATCCCATTTTATCAATGAATCCTAAACATAGTGTTTAACATGGATGTACTTTGAAAGCAAAAATTGGGTTGGGTAAAAATTCCAATTGTACTGTTCACATATTGCTTCATAGTGCAGTTTACAGTCATTTAGTCTGTTATTCATTTCAGTATCAAAAATTGAATATGGACTCGCCATACTCGTGTTGAACAAAATACGTATGCGTGCAAGTGGAGGGGGGAGCAGTCAAAATACTCGCAAGTAATGTGTACGTCTTTTTATGGATGTCCAAAAACTGTACTCTGCAATGTCTGTTTAAATCTCCAAAGTCATTTTGGAGTGATGAAACCTGTATTTTTTGAGATACGTTTTTTATGTACTACAATAAACACGCTGTGAAATAACTCTGTCAGCATGGTGTACTGTTTTTCCTCACTCAGAATTGAAGTTAATAGTCATCATTTAATAGTAGAAATGCCACAATAAAGCAATTTTCTATTTAAAGGTGTCTTGCTGAGATCGATAAACTTTAAACTTTTTTATATCTTTAAGGGCTTCTATACCCTTAATGGGCAAGTGTTGGATGGAGAACTTTTTCTCAGATGTCTAGTGGTCCCATAGTTAGCATCAGGTGACGTTTCAACCAGCGCCCAGTCGATGACACAAAATTTAATTTTTAGGACCTGATCAGGGCTTTGCTACCAGCATGAAAATTGTGTCAATGTGCAAAGGCTTGCAGACCTAACTGTATATGCTATTAATGTCTCATGTCAATTCTTTTCCATGACATACATTTGTATGCCAGGGTAGTCAACGCAAATGACTGGACATCGATTAATGAGGGCCAAAAGACATTTACAATGCAGAGGGTACTATTAGCTCAGCATGAGTTCATTGACATTTGCTTTGCATTATTACAATGTGATCTTGTTTTTTTCTGGAAAGCATAATGTCTTATTTTTGTTGTTGAAGCAAATCTATTGTGCTTAATAGCAATCTATCAAATGTGTAGCCCACTTAAGATAAATATACAACGTTGTATATTTGCACCTTTTAAGTGCGATGGCTTGTGTGAGATACGAAAGCTTAGACAACTCAGCACTAATTAATTCTGAAACTTCAAAATCAATTTGCATATACTTATGCATGAGAAAAATTACAGGCAGTACTATGCTTTCAAACAGAAATGGAATTAAGATAATTTTTTAAATGTCAGAATTTAATCTCCCAGAACTAACACTTTAATAGAAATCACTTGAATTATTTGGTGAGTTGTTAAAACACAAAAGGAAGGAAAAAAAAACAGTGAATGAGCTGGAAAATTTAGTTTTTGGTTTTCCCAGACATGCTGTTCACAGACTGCTTCATAGCCACTCATTTACAAAGTAGGTGATCAGAGAGTACATTGGTATGCAGCTGACGTCTCCTATAAATGGGTGCGCAACAAGATGAATTAGACCAGTAAATTGAAATTAAACAAAAGGCAAACAGCTTACTTTTATGTCCATTTAGATTCAAGAGCTTAAAATAGAATTTCAGCTTGTGTCTGGATGTGTTGAAGTGGGTTTTTTGTTGTGTATATATATCATAATAAGGTCTACAAATTTCATGTGCATAGTTTCAAATCTGGCATTCAAATAATGCATTAGAAGTGAAGGCTGCCCATGGATTCACATGACATTAACAAATAAGAGTGCAAATTGTTTTTGAAGGTCACATATGTTGTTTGTTGAAAGATTTGAATGATTTATTATGAGTTCTGTTCCAGCTCCCCAAGTATTTTGTTACAGTATACAACTACAAAATATCAATTGAAAGCACTCAGGTACTCCTTGAATTTAGCAATTCTATGCTGCCTTTCATTCCATTCCTATAGTATTACTTTTAGTTTGCGTATCCATATGTGTATGCTGGTAATAAGGGTCTAAAATGATTCTGCATCATATATAATATATTCCTTGAGGCTTGTTGCATTTTATAAAGGCAACTAAGCGTCACATATTGGTGGGAATGAATCGCGGAATGAATCATGACTGAAAGGATAAGACAAAATATGTTGAACCCGAACTGCTAGAAAGAGTATGAAAGGAGTTTCAAAAACTGACAAACTTTTAATTTCAGGCACGTTTCTCCTTCAACTTATGAGGATCAGAAATGCCATAGCAAGCTTGGTCATGTGCGAAGCCACTTTGGTTGCTTGTGGCCGCTAGCATGACGTGGAATCAGCTCCACCACTCTCCCATGCCGGAAGCGGATATGTTACTGAATCTTATCAAAGAGCAAACGACAGCTGTCTGTGTAAGCATTTCTGCTTCATAACAGTTGTTTAAATTTACATCTGTTCTAACTTGTGCTGTCAATTTCCCTCAATAATCCTGTTCAAACTTCACTCCTAATTATTTTCTATATTCAAATTATACTCCAATTTTGATGCAGAAATGTAGCCTTTCACTAATACGAATTTACTATGAACCTATACACTGTTTACACAGGCTTTTGCATTGTCCATGCCACTCTGAACGTAGGGTTGATATATGTTCTATCCTCTTATGCAGGGATACTCACTCTTTTCCAGAATGAGCCAGTGCGAGTGCAGGCTTTCATTCTAACCATGCAGTTTCAAGCCGGATTCTACTAATCAACCCTTAAAGCTTTTGCCATAGACCCTTGATTAGTGGAATCAGGTGTGAAACTGCATGGTTAGAATGAAAGCCTGCACCCACACCGGTTCATTCTGGAAAAGAGTGAGTATCGCTGCACTAGCGGGTATTCCAACATTACCTAAATAATTTGGATTGAATGAACATATAAAGGGGGGGGGTTGGCTTTCTTGCCAAGTAATAATTAAACTTTGATGGAAAATGAACTTTAAGGCCACTTGGTAGAGCGCATACCTCCACCACGCCATATGTCAGCATTCTTGGTTCTGGATCCACAAGAATATTATCCAGATCACCAACAACTATCATTAATTCTACAGCCCCAATTCCGAAATAGTTGGGACAAAGGGTAAATTGTGAATAAAATCAAAACGTAATGACTTTCAAATTACACCAGCCAGTATATTATTCACAATAGAACAGAGATAACATAGCAAATGTTGAAACTGAGAAATTTTTCAATTTTGTCCACAAAATTAGCTCATCTTAAATTTGATGGCTGCTACAGGTCTCAAAAAAAGTTGGCACAGGGACATGTTTACCATGGTGTAGCATCCCCTCTTCTTTTTAACACAGAATGGAGGCGTCTGGGCATTCAGGAGACAAGTTTCTTGAGTTTAGCTGTTGGAATTTGATCTCGCTCTTGTTTAATACAGGCTTCCAGCTGCTGGAGAGTTTTGGGTCTCCTTTGACGGACTTTTCGTTTAATTATGCGCCAAATGATCTCAATCGGTGAAAGATCAGGACTGCAGGCAGGCCAGTTTAGCACACAGACTCTTCAACTACGAAGCCATGCTGTTTTAATAGCTGTAGTATGTGATTTTGCATTGTCCTGCTGAAATACACAAGGCCTTCCCTGGAATAGATGTCATCTGGAGGGGAGCATATGTTGCTCTAAAACCTTCATATACCTTTCAGTATTCATGGTGCTTTGTAAAACATGCAAGTGTCCCACACCATATGCACTAATGTATCCCCATACCATCAGGGATGCTGGCTTTTGAACTGACCGCTGATAACAGGAGGGGTGGCTCCTCTTTAGCCCGGAGGACACGACGCCCATGATTTCCAACAAGAATGTCAAATTTGGTCTCATCTGACCACAGGACACTTTACCACTTTGCTACAGTCTATTTTAAATGAGCCTTGGCCCACAGAACACGGCAGCCCTTCTGGATCATGCTCAACAATGGCTTCCTTTTTGCATGATAGAGTTTTAGGTGGCATCTGTGGATGGCACAGTGGACTGTGTTTACAGACAGTGGTTTCTTGAAGTATTCCTGGGCCCATTTAGTAATGTCAATGACAGAATCATGCCGGTGAGTGATGCAGTGGCGCCTGAGGGCCCGAAGATCACGGGCATCCAGTAAAGGTCTTCGGCCTTGTCCCTTATGCGCAGAGATGTTTCCAGTTTCTCTGAATCTTTTGAACATGTTATGCGCTGTCGATGATGAGACCTTCAAAGCCTTTGCAATTTGACGTTGAGGAACATTGTTTTCAAAGTATTCCACAATTTTTTTATGCAAGCCTTCACAGGTTGGAGAGCCTCTGGCCATCTTTACTTCTGAGAGACTCAGCCTCTCTAAGACATCCCTTTTATAGCCAATCATGTTACACACCTGATGCCAGTTAATTTAATTACTTGCTAAATGTTCTTTCAGCTGATTATCTTATATATTAATTGCTTTTTCAGCCCTTTTTTGCCTGTGTCCCAACTTTTTTGAGACCTGTTGCAGCCAGAAAATTTGAAATAAGCTCATTTTATGGATAAAAATGTAAAATGTCTCAGTTTCAACATTTGAAATGTTATCGATGTTCTATTGTAAATAACATATTGGCTCATGTGATCTGAAAGTCATTGCATTTTGATTTTATTCACAATTTACACTTCATCCCAACTATTTCCGAATTGGGGTTGTATATTATTTTGGTGTTTTTTAAGGGGAAAGTTGAGTAGAAGGATAGGGTTCACAGGAGAAGTATGCAGCAGTGCTGCTGCTGACAGACGTGCATGAGCAGCAGCAGCTCAGCACGCAACCGCCACGTACTACACATGCATCCAGTGAGTTCCAGGCCTTAGGGTGCTTTGACATCAGGTTCCTGAGCCCGGATCTGAGTACACTTGACCCTGAAGTCCAGTTCATTTTACAAGTTTGAACACAAGTGTACTGTACTATGACTCGGTTTGCAAGCCTGTTTGAAAAAGGTGGTCTCAAATGCGGCACATGCAGATTCGTATTAAATGTGAAAGCAGTCGTACCTAAACACAGAAGTGGACTGCTATGTGATGTTTTAACTATTTGACTGTCCCATTCAAACAAGCATTGCCACGAAAGGATCTCTCTGGTCCATCAACAAAATTAAATGTTGTTTTGCACCTTTCCGATGAATACTAGTGAGAGCTTCAAAAATAATAAAAAGCAGGCATTGTAAGGGTTTTCCCTCGCAGTCCCTCCCCCTGCCGCATTCCTCACCTCCACTTCAGCGAGCTACAGGTGTGGCTCGTTGAGGTGGAGGTGAGGGCGGGATATTTAAGGGTTGGCTGTGCTAGGATGCATTGAAGCAGCATTCTGAATTTTGAGCCCTGTGTTGTTGTGCCGCTGCTCCCCTGATTTTTGTAGTGTGGTTTATTGTTTTTACCAGTTTTATTAAATATCTCTATTTTTTACTCAGCCTGTGCGTGTGGGTCCCTTTTCCAGCCGTTGGGTCCATGGTCCCAGTGCCCGCCGGATTGCAGGTTGCATCCGGCGGGACTAAACCATGACAGGCATAGTATGAAGATGAACTCCATTGTCTACTTAGGCATTGATTTTTATGACGCAAGCATTCACTTCTTCTTTTTTGTGTATACAAGTTGGTATGCGATTTGTCAATACTATATCCACTCACTTGATTTGAATGTCCGCTCTGCTAGAACTGAGCGGGTTTTGAGAGTGTGCTGAGATTATTGAGTTGGTAGTGAAGGTTGTGGAAAGTGAAAGAAATTCAATTATTTACTGTCAGTTGATATTCAAGTAGTTGATGACCAGTGGCGGAAACACCAGAGGTTGAAATGCACCCGAGCCCGTGTGGGATGGAGATCCGTTCACAACTAAACTAAATGCTGTGGCAATATGATTACTATGAAGAAAAAGTGTCTATTTATTGCTTATATGAACAGAATACCAAGTTGGTCTGCTGCACTGCTTGATCAAAGAAAACAGAGTTTTTCAGCATGATAAATGACAGCAAAAACAACATTTTCAGTCATGAGAAGTAATATTCATCAGATTTCAATCCATCAGTGTTTGATAAACATGTGAATATGTAGGGACCTTCGTTAGATAATTTGATTTTTTTAAATTGAAATTGGTAGCAGATAGGCTGCATATTTTTTTTGTTTATATTATGGAAAATATCCTTCCACTTGGCTTTTTTTGTGGAGATTTAGAGGAAGTATGATGACCAATCAAACTGACATCCCTGAAAATGTGGCCATCATAGAAGAAATACAAAAATGGGAGAAAAAAGAAAATTGAGTGGATGATGAGGTGGGGGTAATACTGCCCAAACTAAATTGCTATGTTTGTCTCCTGGTTTGATGTACAGCTGTAGAGCACCTGAGGAAAATCAGATGGCATCACCATAGCAAGCCACAATGCTATCTGGCTGGGTAGATGATTAAACTACTCCTGTCCTTTGGCTTGGGACTTTATTTTATATGTGGCTGGTTTATTTTTTTCTAGCTTGACCATTTAGTCTGAGACAGTCGGCAACTGGATGTAAGTACCTAGCAAGCACCCAGTTATTGTTTTAAGTTCAAATGGACATGGAATTGGAGATTAAAGACCTAGGCTACAAGAATGCATTCAATAATGAAAAAAGTGATTTTTTTTTTTTTTTTTTTGCTTTTAGCAATTAAATTGGGATGATCTGAAAACTCCAAATAATGGTTCTTCTTCTTCTTCTTCTTCAAAAATTCCTAGTGTTAAAACTGTTGTCTAAGTTATGTGGAGACGACATGGGATGTTGGGCTACACAGAAACCGAGCTATGCATTTCAAATTCTGATTTGTACAGCCGCTAATTGAATAGCTGGCATCAGAACATGACTAATGTTAGATCACGTTCTGTATAATGATTGTTACATTCGCTAAGAATACAACATACCATTATGTATAAATGGGGAGAATATTTCACTTCTTTGATATTTTGAAGCTTCATAATTAATATTCATAAGATAATAACAAATGTAACTTGCATAACATAATAACATAATATAACATGAGTGGCGAGAACAGACTGTTCAGCCCAAATAGGCTCGCCAGTTTCTTTTTACTATTGTGAATATATCACTCCAGATACTCAATGACTCAGTGGTATCTAGCTTTAAGTCAAGTCTGCTCTTGAAAATTCCTAAGGTTTCTGCCTCAACAATATGGTCAGGCAAGCTATTCCACATCGAAATTACTCTTTGGGTGAAAAAATATTTCCTAATATCTGTGCTAAATTTACCCTTGGTCAACGTCCATTTGTGACCCCTAGTTCAACTAACAAAACTTGGCCGAAGGAATCCAACATAATTCACTTTGTTCATCCCTTTAACTTATTTAAAGACCTCAATCAGATCACCCCTGAATCTCCTTTTCCTAAGACTAAAGAGATTAAGGATCTTCAGCCTCTTCTCATAGCTTTCATCTTTTATACCTGGAATCAGCATAGTGGCTCTTCTCTGAACTTTTTCTAGAGCCTCTATGTCTTTCTTAAAGTCTGGTCCCCAGAACTGTACACAATACTTCAGATGTGGTCTGACAAATGTGTTGTACAAGAGAAGTATGACCTCCTTGGATTTGTACTCAATACTTTTGGCAATGTATCCCAGCATCCAATTGGCTTTTTTAACTGTTACGGCACAATGGCTAGAACCTGTGAGGGTTTTGTCAACAATCACTCCCAGATCTTTTTCATGTGGAGCACATTCCAGTTTTAAACCTCCCATGAAGTAATCCTGTCTAATGTTTTTTTATTACCTACATGTACAACTTTACATTTCGCTACATTAAATTTCATTTGCCACATTTCTGCCGAATTCTGGATTCAATCCAAATCATCCTGAATCACTTTAGTGGACTCTGAACTATTTGCCAAACCTCCTAATTTAGTATCATCTGCAAATTTAACTAATTTGCTCTCAATAGGTCATTAATGTGAGGAACAGCAGGGGTCCCAACACCGATCCCTGAGGGACACCACTCCCCACCATACCTTGCTCAAATGAGATTCCACAGACCACCACTCTTTGTGCTCTGTCCTGTAACCAGTTTTGAATCCACTCCAGAATACCTCCTGTAACTCCAATGGAGCTCATTTTAAAAATTAGTCTCTTTATGCGGTACTGTATCAAATGCTTTCTGAAAATCCAAGTATATAATTTCATAAGCTCTGCTCTGATCATAAGTCTTGGTGGCCTCTTCAAAGAATTCCAGGTTTGTCAGGCATGACCTTCCCTAACGGAAAACATGCTGGCTATCCCTCAAGATATTACTACGTTCAAGAAATAATTCCAGCTTGTCTTTTATGATAGATTCCAGTATTTTGCACGCAATGCAAGTTAAACTGACTGGCCTGTAATTTCCTCACTCAGTAATAACAAATGTGAACTTGTAAAGAAAAATCAAATCAAAAGTATTTGGATACAAAATAGAAAAAGAAGTTTATGGGTATGGCATATGAAAATTATGGAAGCATCTTGCTTAGCATCGTAAAAAAACAAAGAAACACTCATTATGATAATCTCTGTGTATGAAAAAGGCAGTTTTACCCTCAGATTATTGCAAAAATTTTCTAGCTCACGCACTGTGCTCTCACCTTACATATGTGTCTGTACCACCACTCATTAAACCCACGCCCTTGTATGAAAGCACCCTTAAATGGGGAAGAGTCGTGAGCTTCAATGGGACTTTTCTTTCTGCCATTTCTGATAATGAGAAAATTTAATTAATTATTGTGAGAATATGGTGAAAACTGACACTTTTAAAGATCTGTTTAGTAGCAAAAGCTATCCCATTACCAGCTTCATAAATTGCAGTACCACCCATAACTGAAGGTAAACAACATGAATTAATAATTTTTTTGCTTGAATGGATAGTATGTAAAGTTGGCTACCGCATCTAGATAGATTTATGACGCAGTCACTATAGAAATATTTTTAAATGTTTAATTACTTTTTTTAAAAAAAGGTCATCTTACCCCACCCCTGGGGTAAGATGCCCTTCTGGATGGGGTAAGATGCCGCATATGTTTTATGTTATCTAGAATAACTTGTAAAGCCTAATGCATACTGGTTTTACTGCATTTCACATAATTATCGTATTATGGCTGTCTTAATTGGCAGGCACACGGCATACAAAAGATCAACATGTTTTTAGAAATTTCTTTGTTAAAGAAATGGGGAAAGAAAGAGGTATATTCTCCTAAACTTAACTTTTTATTAACTGACTGAACACTAAGGCACAAGTGATGGCAAGGTACTGTGGGCATTAAATGCATCGAGGAATAGATGGTTATATCTTAGGGACTACTAAAAAAGATGAGGCACCACATTAGATAAACATATAGCAGTATGGAACGAATAAGAGTATTCAAGAGTCTTTAAGATTAAGAGTAACCATAATGCATTTCACTCAATATATTTCTTTTTAGGCATTTATGGGTATTGATGTAGGTATGATTCATTATTGTGTAACTCCATATGGCCCTACTTTTAACAGGTATGGATACACTTAACTTTCCATTCCCAAGTTCTTTATAAAAATCATCATGTCTGATATACATTTCCTAAAAATAGAACTTTTTTTTTTTTTTTGAAAAAACTTCATAAAACAATGAATATGACTCAAAATGGAGTAAGATGCCTTCCTGTGGGGGTAAGATGTGGGGCATCTTACCTCAAACCAAAAAGGGCATCCCCCAGCACTACCATATTGGTTTTTTGTTCATTAACCGCAATTTATCCTATTATCACCACACAGAACTCCCTTTTATACATAGAGAAGGCATCAGAGAGTTACACTGACATGTCCTGCAGACTCCTGAGGCATTCAAATACATGTGGCAGAATGATTCATTTGGTCATTTCTTTATAAGAAAGACAGTAAAAACACAAATACTTTGAGTACTCATATGCCGCTTACTCTGTTGACTCATCTGTTGCTCAGGATTTCCCTCCAGGTGGCAGTGCATTTGTCTAAGTCAAGAGCCACATTCTGGGCTAAGCTGAAATTGAATTATAAGCAAAGGGCATCTTACCCTACCCCACTCTACCCTACCATTGTTTTTTGGTAATAAGTTTTCCTCCCCCAAAAATGTGAATTTTTTATTTTAAGTGGGACTGCTGTTACATTATTGTAATTTTTTGTTTTTATGTAAAAACATTCACTGTGTGGTGCTGTATAGCTGGAAGCACATTGACCGGTAAAAGGCTTAGCCTAAGTAAAAATTAAACTCTTTACTACCAGAGACATTACATTTTTATACAGCATAACTGTAGACCTACTCTCAATTAAAAATAACATGATTTACTTAATAACAGGCTAAACAGGCTATCAGTTTGTTGCCAATAAAGATAAAGACATGATAGTGACAAAGAGGAAGTCTACAATATGAGATTGAATGGATTAAAATTATCTTAATAATTAGCATAATTAGAAATAAAATCTACACTTTCTCAAAATTCCATCTTCAGTAGGATAAGTTTAAAAACAGCGTTTTAATGCAACATACAGTATACTGCTTTTAGAACAGCGAGCCTTGAAAGCATAATCTGAGCTGTTTCATGAGCATTTTGCTGGAGCAATAATGCTAATTAAACATAAATTGCTTAGTCATCATATATTACTCTTAGTGACTGAGCAATTGAAATAAATTGTTTGATTGCAAATCAAAGTGCATGAAATCAGGTTTACAGTAAAAATGCTTTAAAAGTTCTGGTTTGGGCCTACCCCTTCACATGTTGAGTGACGCATTTTCTCCACTCGATTACCTGTAATCAGTTGCATGGAAGTTCCAGCAGATAAAACCCAGCCCAACACTATTTGCCATGCTTGCTGGGCTTAACTCATGTCACACTAGAAATGGAGATGGACTGTTCTGACCAGCTAAAGTTATAACATGGTGGCGGACATGAACGGGGTCTACAGGCGAACTTTGGCAACTTTACTGTCAATTTATTTTTGTGAGAAACAATCCTCAGAAAATAATTCTTGTAGGGCCTCCGGGGGGCTCGAAGCAAAGAAGTTTGTCTGTGAGCCCTGTAGTCGCGTGTTTGAATCCCAGCTGTGTCATTACCAGCTATAGCTGGATGTCTGCATGGGCGAGGCAACAATTGGCACAGCCTCACTGGGGATAATAGGAGTGAAGCTGGTTAAAGTTTGTTAGTTCATCGCCTTGTCTTTAAACAACCTGTTGATGCTTTCAGACTGCTAACAGCAGCACTTACAGAATGCAATGTTATGCAGCCGATCAACACGGAAATTTTAAATGTGGAAAATTTACTGGTTCTCTTTTGTTGTTCTAACCTTATTGGCTGTGAAACTGCTGTTAATTATGTATTGTATCATAATTCTGTCAATGTAATTCATGAAGGTTTCACCCTTTCTTCTAAATGTGTGGAAACAAAACAGAATGTGACCATATAGTGTGGTTTTATGTCTGGAATTGGCATCACTTATTTCAATGGAGGCATTGTTTTTGTCGGGTGTTGATGGCTGCCTTTCTCTGTAATGTGATTAAACTGTCAATGTTTGCGACATGAGGCTAATAAAGCTGTTACCCAGGTCCTGCCCTAGCGCACGCCAGGCTGTCAGCTCCTCATTAGCGCCATTCTTTTATTCAGCGACTTTTTTTTTTTTTCATTGACTTCATTATTGGCTCCAGAGGTTGCTGTGAGTGTGTGACTTTAAACAGCTCTTAGACGCCTCCCTGATCAGAGTCATGCTTGGAGCCAGGGGCCCCACAGCGACCATTTTCTCCCTCTGAAAGATTAGCCACTACTCTGTATTGCACTCTCTCTCAGAGAGGCTGAAGGCTCGATGAGTGGCGGCCAGTTACACGCTGCTCGCCGCTTGACTAGTTCTTACCCATTTTAAAAAGACCTTACCAAGATGTTGCATCATCTACAACGAGTCTTTGTTTTGCAGGCCAATCTTTTCTTTCTTCCATGCTCCACAATGCACAATATTTACAGGCTCATTGCTGCTACAAAAAAAAAAAAAAAGTACTGGCTAAATTTACTCAGACGGATGAGTGTTGCATTGATCAGCATTGATTGTGGTAAATGTGATGCCTCTTTATCCCTGTGTTGTGCGAGGATCTTTTTTACATTTTTTGTGTGCACTGTTGCCTAAAAAGCTCTGAGTGTATCATATAAATATACAATGCCATGCAAAATTCCTTGGCACTTTAAAAACAATTTTGTAGGGCAAATATGCTTGGAAAAATAATGAAATTAAAAGTTTCTAATAACAGGGAAATGTACAGTACAGAGCTGCAAACTGTTAAAAAAACTAAATCAAACCAGTAATTGTTTGACTCCACATTGCCTAAAAATTCGGGACACCATCCAATTGCTCTGTAGTTTGATAAAATGTCTGGCTTTTTGCTGTTCCAAGCAGAGTGGAAAACTTGCCACTGTTCTTCTGCAAACAGTCTCTCTTGTGCCTGTCCCTCCAAGTAATTGCAGACAGCTATGATGTTGTTGACATCAGGGCTCTGTCAAGATTTTATCAACTGTTTTTAATGAAATACAAACGTTAATTTATAAAACTATTTTTTGAATTAGCACTTAGAATTTAAAATATACTTTTATCTTCTGCAATACCATTGTGGAATACAAAAATTAAACATCTGAAGCCAAGTTTTTTGCGCACAACTGTATGTTTCTGACTTGAGCGGAAATTACGCTCTAACGATGTCTGAGACCCACTGCCAGTGATTAAAGTGTTTGTCTTGGCTGGGTCTCGAGCCTTGTGCTGTTCCTGCTGGGGGGAGGAGTTTACTTTCCACCCCAATTGCTCACAGTCGCAACTGCAGTCTGCTAAAATCAGAATGTCACAGAACAATGGCCTTATTTGCACTGAAGATAACAGCCTCAACAACATTCATTTAATTTCTGCTTTAGTGTTGCTCAACTTTTTAAGTATGTTTTTTTTATTTCTCAAAATATTTTTAGAGAAAATGGAGCATGACATTCACCGATTTAAATTAAAGTATGTCCGTGAGATAATTACGTACTTATTGTCGGAACGCTCAATTCCCATCAATATATTTGTGCATTTTAATTTAGGTTACAGCCCCATCTGAATTACAAAAGCTAACTTGACATATATAAAATATATTGACATACAAACCTCAATTCCAATGAAGTTGGGACATTGTGTAAAAAGTGAATAAAAACAGAATACAATGATTTGTATAATGAATCCTTTTCGACCTATATTCAATTGAGTACACTACAAAGACAAGATATTTAAAGTTCAAACTGATAAACTTTATTGTTCTTTTGGAAATATTCACTCATTTTGAATTAATGGCCATGGCATGTATAATGAACTGTGTTATATTTAATTAGCATATTTGAAATGCAGGAAAAAAACAATACAATTCGGGACCTTAGAATTAGAGAGTTCTAACTAGCATTTATACAGTTTCGCAGAATTTTCTTGCATAGTTTGGCTGCTCAATGTACACTTAAGGAACTGGAACTTTGTCATTCTGATCTGAACCCAGTTTAACAAATGAATTGAATACCCATACTTTATCATTAGATAGAACTATTTATAACCAATTATGTGCAATAGTCAACTCAATTTTGACCAAAATCTCAATTAGAACCCTGTAATTCTAAGGTTGCGAAATGTCCCACCTTTTTTTCTTGGTAAATTGTCAGTAGTCTTAAAAAAATTATTCTTTGAACAGTAAAGGTATGCCTGAAATACCATGGAAAAAAGGACACATTCAGCAGCTCCAAGAATGTTGCTTGTTTAATGTAGTTGATAAATGCGATTTGTATCTTCTGTAATTATTTTAATGTACTTGTTTCGTCCTTCATCCAGAAGAAAAAATTACATTAAGAATTGAACTCCAGCGGTCCGTGGTGAACCCTAATACACTGTCAAGACTACTACTGTCAGTTGAGAAATATAATCGAGATGAATCATGGCCCAGCGCTTTCTCAGCTGGGTTGAGATGGTGGCAACTACTTGATCCTCAGAATTGTGAATTTATGTGTAGTGGCCTGCAAGCTGTTGTTCCAGAAAGTTTCCCAGCATGCAGTTTTGTGTCTCTGTCTTTTCTTCAGTAATGACAAAAAAGAACTTTGAAATCACCCTTCTTTTGCAACATCAGACAAATCTTTCATGGCCTGAAGTTCTTTTCCTTTGAAAATTAGTCATTTTGCACAATCAGCAGAGAAGTGTTCTCTTTTTTTGGTCATAGTAAATAAATCAATACATTTGACTAAATAAAATTAATATAACAATTTGAGTTTAATAAAATAAAATTACAACGTAATAAACTGGACTTTACTCTGTATATTTCACGCCATATCCATATCCTCTTGCCTCATATTATTTCTATTGTTGCCACAGCAAGTACACTGATCAGCCTCAGCATTAAATACACCTGCCTAATATTGTGTAGGTCTCCTTTGTGCCACCAAAAGAGATCTGACCTGCCAGGGCATGGACTTCACAAGACTTCTGATGGTGTCATCCTAAAAAGTTCAGTACAACCCCCATTCCGAAATGGTTGGGACAAAGGGTAAATTGTGAATAAAATCAAAACGCAATGACTTTCAAAATCACACCAGCCAGTATTTTATTCACAATAGAACAGAGATAACATAGCAAATGCCGAAACTGAGAAATTTTACAATTTTATCCACAAAATGAACTAATTTCTGATTTGATGGCTGCTACAGGTCTCAAAAAAGTTGGGACAGGGGCCTGTTTACCATGGTGTAGCATCCCCTCTTCTTTTTAACAGAGTGGAGGCGTCTAGGCATTGAGGAGACAAGTTTCTTGAGTTTAGCCATTGGAATTTGATCCCACTGTTGTTTAGTACTGGCTTCCAGCTGCTGGAGAGTTTTGGGTCTCCTTTGACGGACTTTTTGTTTAATTATGCGCCAAATGTTCTCAATCAGTGAAAGATCAGGACTGCAGGCAGGCCAGTTCAGCACACGGACTCTTCTACTATGAAGCCATGCTGTTGTAATAGCTGCAGTGTGTGGTTTTGCATTGTCCTGCTGAAATACACAAGGCCTTCTCTGGAATAAATGTTGTGTGGAGGGGAGCATATGTTGCTCTAAAACCTTTATATACCTTTCAGCATTCATGGTGCTTTTTAAAACATGCAAGTGTCCCACACCATATGCACTAATGCATCCCCATACCATCAGAGATGCTGGCTTTTGAACTGAACGCTGATAACAGGAGAGGTGGTCTTTCTCCTCTTTAGCCCGGAGGACACGACGCCCATGATTTCCAACAAGAATGTCAAATTTGGACTCGTCTGACCACAGGACACTCTGCCACTTTGCTACAGTCCATTTTAAATGAACCTTGGCCCGCAGAACACGGCGGCGCTTCTGGATCATGCTCAACAATAGCTTCCTTTTAGCATGATAGAGTTTTAGGTGGCGTCTGTGGATGGCACGGCAGACTGTGTTTACTGACAGTGGCTTCTTGAAGTATTCCTGGGCCCATTTAGTAATGTCACTGACACAATCATGCCAGTGAGTGATGCAGTGGCGTCTGAGGGCCCGAAGATCACGGGCATCCAGTAAAGGTCTTCGGGCTTGTCCCTTACGCACAGAGATTTTTCCAGTTTCTCTGAATCTTTTGATGAAGTTATGCACTGTTGATGATGAGACTTTCAACGCCTTTGCAATTTGATGTTGAGGAACATTGTTTTTAAAGTATTCCACAATTTTTTTACGCAAGCCTTCACAGGTTGGAGAGCCTCTGGCCATCTTTACTTCTGAGAGACTCAGCCTCTCTAAGACATCCCTTTTATAGCCAATCATGTTACATACCTGATGCCAGTTAACTTAATTACTTGCTAAATGTTCTTTCAGCTGATTTTCTTATATATTAATTACGTTTTCAGCCCTTTTTTGCCTGTATCCCAACTTTTTTGAGACCTGTTGCAGCCAGAAAATTTGAAATTAGGTCATTTTGTGGATGAAAATGTGAAATGTCTCAGTTTCAACATTTGAAATGTTATCTATGTTCTATTGTAAATAAAATATTGACTCGTGATCTGAAAGTCATTGCATTTTGATTTTATTCACAATTTACATTTCGTCCCAACTATTTCGGAATTGGGGTTGTAGATTCCAGCACTCAAATGATTCAGAAAGGTGCATAAATTAAAAGCCTTTATTATCACATCGCTACAACATAACAGGTGGTCTTCATCAGGGCATAATAAGTCTGGCAGGTTCATCTATATACAGTATATAGTCCCAGAGGACCAACCACTGAAGGTGTCTTGTGATATCTAGAACCAAGACATTAGGAACAGATCCTTTATATCCTGTAAGTTTGGAGGTGGGGCCTCAATATATCAGACTTATTTGTGCAGCACGTCCCACAGATGCTTAATTGGATTGAGATCCGGTGAATTTGGAGGCCAAGTTAACACCTTGATCTTTTTGTCAAGTTCTTCGAACCATTCCTAAACAATTTTTTTTTCAGAGTGGCAAGGCACATAATACTGCTCAAAGAGGCCACTGCCTTTGGTAAATACCATTGCCATGAAAGGGTGTATTTGGTCTACCATGATGTTAAGGTTGGTGGTATGTGTCAAAAGAACATCCACTTCAACGCCAAGACCCAAAGTTTTGCGGGAAAAACATAGCCCAGAGCATCACACTGCCTCTGCCGGCTTGCCCTTTTCCAATAGTGCACCCTGCTGACAACTTTATGCCAGGCAAACAGTGCACACACACCCGGCCATCCACACGATGTAAAGGAAATGTGATTCATCAGATCAGGCCTCCTTCCTCCATTGCTTCCTGGTCCAGTTCTGTCCATCACATGCCCATTGTATTTGCATTTGGTGGAGGACAGGGGTCAGCGCCAGCACTGCCACCACTTCCCAGCTATGCAGCTGCATTCGCAACAAGCTGCAATGCACTGTGTGTTCTGACACTGTTCGGTTATTGCCACCATTGACTTTTTCTGCAATTACTGCAACGGTAGTGCTTCTGCAGGATTGGACCAAATGGCCATGACTTTGCTCCCCACATACATCCCTGAGCTTTGGGCTCCCGTGACCCTCTCACCAGACACGGTAGGTACTGACCACTGCATTCCAGGAACACCTCACAAGACCTGCCATTTTAGAGATGCTCTGACCCAGTTGTTGAGACATCCCAACTTGGCCCTCGTCAAAGTTGCTCCAATCTTTACGCTCGCCCATTTTTCCTGCTTATAACACACATAAACTTCAAGAACTTACGCTTTACTTGCTACATCCCAATCCTTGACAGGTGCCATTGTAACAAGATAGTCAATGTTATTCACTTTCCTGGTGAGCAGTTTTAATGTTGTGGCTGATCTGTGCTGCTATGCAGTGTATGAGAATTATTTTAGTCATATTAGTTGTTTGTTGCAATGGATTTCAGGCAACAAACAACAGTAATACAAGATCTTACATTCTTCTATTTTAGATGAATGTTTTATATTAATTGAATGCTCCCGAAACCATAACAGTTTTAACAGTCTTCTTTGATTTGCTAATTGCCTTGGTGATAAGCACATCCATTCACTCAGGTGAAAACACACCATATTTGAGTCTTCAGGCCTGGTCTGTTGGAGTTCAGCTGAAGTTCAGTCATGCCAGTCTTTCTCCTCTGAGCCTTTTCCAGTTTGCAGAGCTTTTAGCTGGGAGTGTGGGGAGACATATCTTTTGCCCGTCTGGGGCGTGCGGCCCTGATGGTGCTCAGCATAGCCACTGCTCGCCAGCTTCATAAAGGTGGGTCACGGCCTATTTGTCATTGTTTCTCGCTTGGCTTGTTCAGTCTGAGAAGGGGACAGTGACAGAGTAAAGGCAGGGAGCAGATGCAGTTCTGCAGAAAGTGATTGAGGTGCCCCATCTCCCTTCCTACCACCTGTCCATAACTTCCCCCCTCTCTCTCTCTCTCTCCCGCTGTCTTTCCCCCAGCCCTGACTTACCCCTGCTCCCCCTCTTCTGCTCCCACTGTTTCTCTGTCCCTTTCGCTTTCTTCTTTAAGGCCTATATCGTGGGGTGATGAGAATTTAATAAGTAGCAGTGCTCCTGGGCTTGTGGTGTTGCAGAGTTGTGAGCATTGTTATCCAGCCAGGCTTTGCCTTAGGGCAAGTGGAGCTCTCAGCGGAGATGAAACCTGTGCCATTGGACAGAAGGCATGGGGGAGCAGGTCAGCAGGTGCGGGTTGGAATATGCAGCCCAGCAGCAGCCTTGTGTTTATGCCTCTCCTGTCCTGCATTCCCACCTGTTAACTTTCAGTTTTCTGGCAAGGGGCCATGTTCCTGAATTTTATGGTTTTTACAGCGCTGTGTTGCGGAGTGATACCACTCCTACTGAGGTGGCTATGTAAAGCTATGCTTGGTTAAATTTTATTTTAATAGTTGATCGGGCAGTGATCCTGATATTCATAAATGCTTCAGTTAATATGAAAAATTAATTGTTCCAATGGGTATAGGAAAGGAGTCCATGGAGATACCTACAAAGGAGTATACATACAACATGCAGTCACCTTTAGAATTCCTCCATGTTTTCTTTGATTTTGTGATGTCCATTGCAGATGAAATTCATTTTATTCATTTTTATTCTTTTATGGTAAAAACAAAAAGCTGCAGACTAATATTCAAAGTCATTAGAAGTGAAATTAAGCAAAGCCGGCATTGTTTTCTATCCGATCATAATTTATGTTTGTTGCTGGAGGGAAATGAGTTTAATTCCTCTGGGACAATGTGCAATAAATCAGAGACAAATGGCTGTCGCTGTATTATCACCAAGTGATCTCGGACCACACCTCCTGCAGATCAGTATTCTCACTCACCTCTCTGATCACATTGTTCACTCAGCTCAGCAGATGGTGCACATATCAGACATGAGCATTTGCTTTCAAGGGGAGGGTGGCAGGGAGGAAGAGAGAGCGAGAGAGAGAGAGAGAGAGAGAGGGAGGGGTGAGAGGAGAGAGAAAAAGATAGAGGGAGTGTGAGAGACTGTCAATTATGACACTTTTTAAAAATCTGGAATTAAGTCAATTTATGCTCTGGCATCCTTTCAAAAAAGAACAGCAAAAGCAAAAGAATGAAAGTTATGAGAATGATTAAATTGAATTGAGTCCTGGGGGAGCCGTCAATATGACTCCTGTGTGTGTGTGTGTGTGTAAGCAAGATGGTGGACTTGTGGGCAGGAGAGACTCATGCACACCCCAGTCCTGTTACCCCAGTCCTGTTAATATCATAATTGCCCTTATACTTGGGTTCCCAGGCTTTCCCGGCTATGCAGCACTCAGAATCTCGAACCACGGGCCGTATCCATTCGGCAGAATCGGTTTTTGGAATCACATTGGAAAAAAAAAATCCTGAAATCTCAAAAATCTCTGTTTTTTAACATTGGTGAATTTTGTCCAAACAGATCCCGTGGACTTGCAATTTGTCAGACCAGAAGTCTATTACTCCTAGAAGTGAGCAAGGACTAATTGAGTGTTGTAGACGGCATTTGTCTGTTAATATCATATCAGGTGAGTTTGGTCACCTCTAGCGGTGAATCTGGAAACTGAAAGGAGAGGCGATCATGTTCAAACCAAATCGCCACAGCTCTCCTTGAATGCAGTGCAGGCTGTCCACAAACCAGTCCAGCTATAAGGCGCATGGAATCATAGGATAGAAGTAAATAATTTCATCTAAAAGATGACTAATAACACCTAACAAAGTATGTGGACTTTAATAAATTAAAATATTGGGTAAAATTACACAAAACAGGCTATCATACTTATATAACCAAAGTCCATGTCTCTACACTAATCTGTTCCAAGTTTTTAAGCAAACCAGCATAAATCTATCCCCCATAATTCAGCGTGTTTTATGTTAATGAAGCCGTTGGGAATTACCGACAATTAGCAAATTTCTCCAACGGTGGGCTTCTCTGCATGAAGTGACGGATTTCGTGAATTTACTGCGCAGATCGTGCCATCAGACGTCCCATCATGTGTTAAGCTTGGCTGCGGGTCGCCATTGCCGTCTACCCAATCTAAGTTACCGATGCTCACTTCGAGGAGTAATATTCTTCTGGTCAGACATATGTTGATTTGATTTTTGTTTTTATTTCGGCATGATTGTATACTCATTTCATGACAATTTCAATACAACATGTATCATAACCGAAAGGGTCGCGGGAGAAGCGAGATCGCTTGTCAAAGTCCCGCCCCCAACTTCCAGAAAAACAGTTTGATTATGGTTAAGATATCATAGAGGTTCATATATCACAACAGAGCTGAGCGCCCAGTTACACTACGATTTAAGTGCCACAACATAAGATAATAAAAAGTTGTGAACATCATGAAGAATTTTAATCACAATATAGCTGAGTGTCTATGCAAGTTTAGATTTGAGAGTCACTCTTGATTTAATCCATTAGACTTGGTCCAGAGAAACCTGAACTCCTTTCTTCATCAGTTGGTTTGTTCCTAGTGATTTGGAATAGGTGGAAGGTGCAATAATACCGGATCTTTGCATGGATCTCTTAGTTAGTCATCATCTCCGTCGACTTGGTTCACCCTTGCCTTGTCGGATTTAATGACCCCTCGCAGTATATTTAGTCCGTCCTTGGCTTCCTTAACGTCAAATCCAATTTTATTGAGCTTTATGTCGAGGATAACCATGCTTTTCAAAGTTTTCTTTATCCTGTGGTCGATCAAAAACAGACCGAGCCCCAATGATAGCAGGCCCGCTATCATAAATCCAACTAAATTGGTATGCTCTATTACTTGTCTCTGCTGCAGATTGTTGATTAGGCGGCCACATATTTATAAGGGGAATCCCCATTTACAATTTTTGATTGCATTTTTGGTGTGTATTTATAAAACATATGTGGTTGGAATGTTCTCCCATTAGCTCACCTATGTATATGTGGGGGCCAAGTCAGCCGGCTGTGATGTTGCTGCAGATTCTCACACCTTGGCATTATAATATCTGTCAGGGATTGTTGAAATGGTATGAAGAAACTAAATACAATCACAAGTAGCCCTAGATTGTCATTCATAATGTTAATTTGAGTTGTATTTTTCCAAATATGTTTCAGGGCTCAAAATAATTGGTTGCCAAGGTGCCATGTGCGAGTAAATGCTTATTTATACACAACTGCAGTCGCTCCCAAAGTCACGATCCAAGCGGGAAATAATGATAATTGGTTGAATTAATGTTGTCATTGGTATAAGTTTACTTTGGCCAACATTACATTGGCCAATAGAGCTCCGGTAGCTGATGTCACACAATCAGAAACTGCCATATTGGCAGGAAAGTGCGCTGTGAAAAACTTTGGCAAGCATATGGCAAGCAGCTAACTTTGCCAACTATATCCATGAAACAAGAATAATTTTATGTATGAGGTGATGCCTTTTATTCATTCAAGATGTGATAACGTGGTGAAACAAGCTAATTAACATACACCTTAAAGGTCCCCTGTTATCTCACAAGGTGCACAGCTAATTAGTTATTACAAGCCATAGCAAAATCTTTGCCCTCTTGTAGGGGTGTAACAATTCTGATTCGCTTTTTTTTTAAAGCATAGTAACACCGCCTGCTACCATGGGGCGAACATCCGAGCTTTCCCTTTTCCTTTATTAACCCCCGTGCTGTCCTGAACAAAAGTACCAAACATCAAAGGGCATGGGAAATGCTTCCGGAAAAAACTTGACTGACATCAATATTTTTCGGCTAAAAGGAGCCAAGCAAATGAAAACAGAATCGTCTCCTATTAACCAATTAGGCAACTCTAAGAAAAGTATACCCGTTCCCGTTTAATTTGCTTGATTAGCAATCAAATGGTGGATTCATTTACTCTTTAAGTTGAATGAGTAGAGCTGTTTATTAAGACAACACGTTTGATTGCTGCATTTTGAAATTTAGATGGCCATAGAACAGCACAGATTTGCATGAACACGATTGCCATTGCCACGCCATTTTGTGTGACTGTAATAATTTATATCTCACATTCACGTTTCATCCGCTTTTCAGAATGTTTTCCACCTTGCATATTTTTTAAGCGCTTAAAATCCAGGGCGATCTTATAACAAATCTGTTTTAAATTAATCTTGAATAATGTCCTAAAATGCTACAATGAGAGATGTAATTCAGAGGAAGATTTTTTTCTAATTATTCAAATTATCGGCGTTCTTTCAATTTAACACCGTAGCCCAGTTAGGTTTGTCTGCTTTTCACCATCACATCTTAATAGTTATAGGCTACTGGCTGAATTTCTTGATGGGTATTTAGGCCAAGTACACGGGAGCAGATTTAGGGAAGGGCGGAGCACCTGCAATTAGCGAAATCTAAACTCAGGCTTCTTCCGGGTGGCATTTTAAATCGTTTAAGCCGCTTCAGGTGTGTATCTTTCAAGAAATTACACGCGACTACCTACACACCCCATGACTGCAAGTGGTCTCATCACACTTAAAAAAAATCCTTGTTCAACATCGCCACATCCCAACTCAGCATTTTATCTCTCATTGTAGTATTTTTAGGAGATCTATAATGATAAAATAAAAATAAAGAGATTTATTTTCAGATCGCCCTGGATTTCAAGTGTCTAAAAAATACACAAGGTGGAAAACATTCTGTAAAGCAGATGAAACGTGAATGCGAGATCAAAATTATCACAATCACACGAAATGGCCAAATACGCGTTCTTGCAAATCTGTGCTGTTCTATGGCCATTTAACTTTCAGAATAAGGCAATCAAACATGCTATCTTAATAAACAGCTCTACTCATTCAGCAAAGTAAATAAGCGAATCCCCTGTTTGATTGCTAATTGAGCAAAGTAAACAGGGACAGGATTAGAGTAACCTAATTGGTTAAAAGGAGACGATTCTGCTCCGTGCAGCATGTCGCCGAAAAATACTAATGTTAGTCAAGTTTTTTTTTTCCGGAAGCATTTCTCATGCCCTTTGATGTTTGGCACTTTCATTCAAGACTGCGTCGGGTTTAATAAAGGCAAAGGGAAAGCTCGGATGTTCGCCCCATGGCAGCAGGTAGTGGTACTACGCCTTAAAAAAACCGCGGTTCAGAATCGTTATACCCCTACCCTCTTGACATCACATGGGGAAGTAACCAACCAGAGGCAAGAAGAACTGATCACCTTCAGCCAAGCAGTCAATCAGATTTCATTATTCTGGGGGGTCACTCCACCTTGTGATGTCAGGTAGGGGAGACTTTGAACTGGCTCATAATGGCCAACTAGCTGCGACCTGGTGGCATAATAGGGGACCTTGAAGCACAGCCAATAACTTGTTATGATATTCTGCCCTATTGCTGATGCTAACATAACTGTGATGAAGAGACACATAAGGGCTGTGTCCACCAAGTAGCACTCGTAGAGCTGTAAGCGCCCATCACTTCATATTCAGAGTGCTACTCAGGCGCAGATTGTTTCTAAGTTATAAAAACCATCTTCATAGCACTTCCACTATGCATCATTGCAATTGTCAAGATTTGCCAATACAATAAAGAAATAACAGATATTCTTACCAACTGAGCGCATGAATATTCATTTTCCAGAAGTGAAACTGGAACCAAATAAAGCCAATTGTTTGAATAATGTAGCCAAGTTGCTAATATAGCTCGCAGCTATGCTCTGGGAAATGTAGCGACCCAGATTAAAATAAATGGGAACCTAAGCGATTACGGAGTACCTAGCTACAGCTGTTGGGCTCTTCAGTTGTAGTAATGATTAATACTAACAAACTTACTTCTCAGCAAACCTAGTGTTCCTAAATGGAGAACAGTAAGCAAACCTAAACTGTTGCTTGCTAACTGATTAGAAACACGACTGTGGCTGGAGGAAAAGTTTCTCCGATTGCTGTTCATATTGTAAGTCCCTGTCAATTCTCGATTTTGATCTGTTGGTGAGAGATGAGCCCAGTGGCGCTCCAACAGTTGAAATGTTTCCAGCTGAGAGCGCTGCGCCGGGGACATTGAGCGCTGTAAAATTGCTGCTGCCCGCGCAAAAATCGCTTCCTTTGGACACAGGCCCTATTCATCGTGTAGCCAGATTGTTTCCATTTGTATCCCTCCAGGCTTTCGTAGGCTTTGAGAGATTCTTGGGAGTAGGATGAGGGAAAGTTGATCAGGTAATTGTAGATGTCTGGATACTGCAGGTCTGGAACCTTGTCCAATTCAGCTGACTCAATACTCTTGAAAAGCACACCTGAGGCATAAGAATCAATAATGTTTAACTTATTAAGTTTTGAATTATATAGCTCAATTACTTTGCAGTGAATTTGATGGCTTGAATTCGGTGCTAGCGCCATCCATTTTCGCTCAGGCTTTTCCAGCCAAAATGGCAGTGTAAACAAAAAGAGTCACATGAGGTCCAAAGCATGGTAAATAAAAATGGCAGAATTTTTCTAGAATGAGTTAAATTTTCTACTGTTTATTGCCCTAATATAAAAGCTGCTCCACAAATTTTCTGATTTTCTCTGGTGTGTCCACATGACTAAATCATGCCTTGAATTTAGGCATTTTTGGTTGTTTTTTTATCATAAGCATTTTCAGATGAAAGTCACTGTTAAACTAGAGACAGGAGATTGGATTGGGTTTAAGGGGCCAGTGTGCTATAGCTGCTGAGGATGAGGCTGCAATATGAACCCCTGATTTTGCATACTTCGGTCAAGGGGACCAACTAAAAATAAAATAAAAATTTTGCTTCCTGAAAAATGGTCATTTTCAACAGCCTATTGCAGGAAAATGAAATGAGAAAAGCCAAATCTGCCAAATCTGATAGCAGATTCATAAATTTCAGGTAATTTTAGGTGCATCCGTTGGCATTAATTGAGGAGCACTGGAAAGTGTATTTGCATCACTTCAAATATGCTTATAAGTCATTGCTACATTCGCAAGGGCCTAGACACCCCCTCCTTAAATTGACAGTTACTCCATGAAAAATTGGAGTTTGCACTCACAGTAAGGCTTAGGATTTGTACATTTGAAATGATGGCTAAATTTTTTCAAAATTTTCTGAGACGGTGCAGTGCAGACCACTTGGCATGGACTTTTTTCTTTTTCTGAAGCTCTGTGCAAAGGGAGATATTCATAACTCCCACAATTGGCCGCCTTGACCTTTTATTCTCTTTACAAGGACTGCTGGCTCTCATGTCGAATATTATAATTAGGCAGGCCATATGGGGAGGCCTTGTACTTTATTCAGTTGAAGCGCAACGCCTTACCAGAATACGTGGATTTCGCCAAGTTGTCACTCTCCAACTGATTTCATTCGTCTGTTTGTTTTTCTGTCTGTCAGCTGTCAAGTGCAAAACCTGTTTGGTCAGTGGATACAAAATTTTCATAAAAGGTGTGCAATGCTCCAAGGATTACCTGATTAAATTTTGAACCTAATTGGGTCAAGGCCAAGATCACCTCAAAACAGGGCGGGGAATGTTGTGCCTGCCTGGCACCACTTGTTTTTTGCATTCTTCCCAGCTTATGTGTACTAGCATTACTGCCAACACAGAAATCGTCCAATGATACGATCCATTTTAGGGAAGAAAAATATTGATCATGAGTTGAAATTGTCATGGCTGGAGCTTTTTATTTACTAAAACTCATTATTTCTCACAAGAGAGGAAGGACACACACGACGACCAAACAATACCTGGCTTCTCTTCCTCCTCAAGGCAATTTCAGTCAAGAGCACATCTAATGGACCTGCAAGCAGTTTGCTTTCTTGGTTTTCTTTTTTTTGTTAATGCCTGAATATAGCATGTTAGTCATTAAATTAACAAACTTCAGCCTTCGTCCTAAGGCTTTTCATGTCTAAAGACACATTTCACACCATAAAGAGATCAGCCACTTTAAAGTGTGCATTAGGCTTTAAAAGCCTTGATAATAACCAGTATATTCATTCCAGTGAATAAAGGTGTATGTTTTCATGTTCAAATGTGCATCTCAGAGCTTTTGCATACATATAATGAAAACAGAGCACTTTACTAAGTTAATGGGAAAAGTAATGGTAAGGGCAGAGGTCTTTGAGTCTCTTTCGGCAGGTGGCTAGTGCTGAAAACTTGTTTACAAATTGAACAGGTTTTATAAATCCATCTGTCTTGATAGACAGCTGGAAGTAAAAAGGGCAGATTTAATTTGACGGTTGGATACCCTCCTTTAAGCTGATTCCTTGAGGTCTTTTCGGTTTATACCTCATACCAGGCAAATAAATAAATAAAGGTGTGGAGAAATCAATTCCACAGGCGTAGCAGCATCTGATGGTAATTAATAACAAAAGTGCATGAGAAAACACATTTCATTGTGGTATGTGCATTGTAAATTTCTGATTTGTCATGTAGCTCACCTGGCAATCATTTCGAGCCAGTGCGACTGGAGGCAGATTGCTGTACTAGCCAGCGGGGGCGCTGGAGACAGACCTTTTCAGACTCACTGGTTGGCACGGCTACTTCTGTCAATTGGTTCTGGTCAGTTGCCTGTCTTACTGATGCAATTGTGACATATTGGTGAAGTTTCTATGCTTTATCTGTTTGGGATGTGCATTTTGCAGCCCCACAGTGACATTCCATCCTTACACATGTCATGTAACCTATACTTGGTTTAAATCTACATGAAATAGTTCAGAAAACACAGGCCTCGCCATTAATAGCATGCATTTATAGCCCGCCAACCGGAAGTGGGCTTGCTGTCAAATTACCCATAATGCAAAGCAAATTTGAGGCAGAGGACCCCTGGTTGAATATAATAACAGGATCTTGAACAGTTGCTATTAAACATACAAATGCAGAAACACACGTGTACACTCATAAATACATAAAATGTGTGCATTAACAATGTGCATAATGTCCCATTGAATTGATTATTTCTGCTTTTACCCAGCTGTGTTTAATATGAGGCTATATTAGCTCCCATCCCTTCTGATCCTTCAGAGGGACAGCTCCTCGGAAAGTACAGTTCAGCAATATACTGCGAGTAGTTACTCTGAACCTCTTAAAATCTCAGAATTAGTGCGGTTACTTGGAGCATAATATTCCTATTATAATTGGATTAAATGCCCAAACAGAATAAAAATGCTCCATGTAAACATTCAGTCAGAATTAACTGTCCCAAACCGATTGAAATTTCAATCAGTTTCAGAGGAATGGTATAGACCTTTTCATAAAAGGATCAAAAGAAAATTTAAAGCATGTAAACGATTTAACCTGATTACTCTCTTGCTGCATTCTTCCTGCGCTTGCCCTATGTCATGATATAACTGTGTAACTGCACTGGGACATGTGTTTCTCTTCTTTCTAAAAATAACGGTTTCCGAGCTGAACTCAGGGGTGTACCACAAATCAAGTTCAACATAAACCAGACTTCCTTTGTGTGAACCGGCTTGACAAACCTTAAACTTTCAATCAGAGATACCATAAGTCACCATGGCAGGTCAAAAGAAAGCGGCCTTTGTGTCATTGAAAACCCCGGCTTTAGGCTCAAATATCCTCTCTGTTTTTTAGTATACCATTGTGGTCCAATGGTAAGAGTAAGCATGTGTTGTGTTCAAGCTGTTGCTTGATTAATAGCGACACAACAACGGCAACTACTGCGCTGAAAAAACGATTGATATCCATCTTCAGGGAGTTGATTAACCAAGTATCAAAGAGATAAAATTGCTGCTGAAGAGGACGAATGCATGACGAATTCATCACTTTAGTGCGTATCATGCAGCTGTTCTGATTAAATATGCTGGCGCATGTAAACACCAGACCTTATTAAATCACATCCCAAGACGTTACTCGAAATCCTCAATTGGAATGAGAAATAAAAGTGTTTGCGTAATGGCAGCTAATGGTTGAGGAGCACACACGTGGATTTCAATAATAGCCCCCGTCATTAGTATGGATTAGCCTTATGTGTGTGTTTGCCTTTTTTGGCTGAATTGTCATCAGTATTGTCAAGTTTCGTCTTTTTATTTGATGTTTTAAGATGTGCTTGTTTTGTCATCAGTCACTCAGTAAATGATGGAAAGCTAATGAGGTGTAATTAAACTTGTGCGTATCTGCCGCAGTCATTAAAGCTGTAGTTTTACCTAGAAAGTGGGGAACAACTGAATGCTGGCAGAGACTAATTTTGGCTGCACTATCAGTTTAATTTATTTGCCTCCCATCACTGTGGTTGGTATTCTGAGGCTTTTGTGTGGCTCTGAACATTGGCCCTATCCCTCTGTCTAACCTTCATTCATAACTTTGTGCTCTTGGCTTTCCTCAGTGGTAGCAGCTCTCCCACTCAGCAGCTCATGTTAGTGGCACTTGTGTATGGTATAGCAAAGGCTACGGCCATTATGAGCTGGAAGCATTCAGTAACTCCTGCTAATGGTGGGAAGTGAGTGAAAATGGGAAGCGCAGGCCTTGGTGTGCTGGTGTTAGTGATTAGCTTTGGGGCATAGAGGGGAAAGGAGAGGAGACTTCCTGGCAACACTGCAGCACTTGCTGTTCAGACAGGCTTACTGTGTCTGCCTGACAGGTGTGTGAAGCCCGCTAACCGACGGATGCTGACTGACCCTGTATGTAAACAGGTACTCAATGGACTGTGGCTAAAATGGGGCAAAAAAAAAAAAAAAAAAACTGTGCACAGTGGCTTTGTAGTGTACTGTTTGAGGATCCTTCCTGTTTTCTTTTCCACTCTCCAAATGTGTGTATATATATATATGTATGTATTTTCAAAGAAAAATATAAATATGAAGAGGCTCAAATGATCTATTATCTTTTTCACCTGAAAGTGGGAGATGAATGATGACAAGTATAAAGAGGCTATAGGCACATAGAGTAATGCTCCGTGATACAACAGGGATTGTCCATTTCTTTTGCTGAAAGTCTTGTATAGCTGTCTGATGCTGTTTGGAAACCTTTATATTTTACGTTACCTGGTTATAAATCTTGTCAGGAGTGCCTATGTTTGCAGGGGATTGCATCATTTTTAATGTGCTTCATCTGCATGGGAGCCACCCAGAGGACCAACCAGATGATAATGTGGGGCTTTTGGTGTGTGGTGAGATGGCAGCACATGGCACATTGGGATATATGCAAAAGAGGCCAAATAATGCATTTTGTTTAATGTTTTTATTCATTATGTAGTGGGATTGTATTTTAGTGGTAGGTGTGTGCATCTGTTGAGCCACTATTTCATGCACAAAACGCTATTTACTTGCTATAAACAAGAGACTAAATTAGCAAAACATATAATAATCAGGTGAACACTTTATATCTTAAAGGGGACATATTATAAAAAAAACTCACATTGTCAGCTCTTCTGCACGTGCATTTTGGTATCTGGAATGCCTACCAACCCACTTAATGTAAAATAAGACCCTTCACTTTTGCCCATGAAGAGAAAATAAGACAACCCAATCAGATTTTTGTGGGCTGTCTTTTTCATGAAACATGGCTTCGGCATGCCATTCTGATTGGGCTCTCATTCCAACATCACATGCAGGCTTGTGAAAATTATTCTGCCCCTTACCTGCAGATCTCCACCCGCAGCTTATTTTTTATGGGTAACATCCCACCTTCAGTTGGCAACAGCCTCAATATGTGTGCTATCCACTTTTTGCTAGACTGCTTTATACTAATTCCCTAGATCGTGGGACTGGGAACAAAATTCATATTAAAGGGGACCTATTATGCTTTTTGGGAAAATTGTCATGGTTTAGTCCCGCCGGATACAATAAGCAAACCGGCGGGCACTGGGACCATGTACCCAAAGGCTGAAAAAGGGACCCACTAGCACAGACTGGTAAGAAAAATAGAAGATATTTAATAAATATACTTTTTAAAAATGACAAAGAGACAGGAGAGCAGCAGCAACACATACGAGGCTAAAATACCAGAATGCAGCTGCACTGCCAATTGGCAGTGCAGCTCTTAAACACTCTAAACCTCACCTCCACTTCAATGAGCAACAGGTGTGGCTCGTTGAAGTCGAGGCGAAGACAGCAGGAGGGGGAGGGACTGCAGGGCAGAACCATCACAAAAATATAAAGAATTGGTGGCTTTGATTTATTTTCAAGGAGAATCTATGGCTAGCTAGCTAGCTTAGTAAGTATTTCCTATTTCTGTTAATATTTAAACTGAATTACAAATGTAGATATGTGTGGCTTCGTTGTTGATGTAGAGTGCTGGATTGCTTAGTGGCACTCTCAAAACTTAGGCTGCAACTGCATTTTCTAAAGAGCAAGGAACCTTCCGCGCAAATGGACATAAACTGGAAATAATTTGCATGGTAGCCATAACATGGAATGTCAAATTGTCTATTTCATCAAGAAGACAATTAGCAAGAAAATCAGTAAAGTGTCCCTTAACCCTTTAAACCCAAGGGTCCCCCTGAGAGCACACCAGAAGAAACGGCAAAAAATGAAGCATTAGGCATGTAACAATATAGTCATTTTGCATGTCAAATTAAACAGAAGAACCTCAGCTACAAGAATATATAAGCCATTTTTACATGATCCAAACACAATTCCGACACCAACAAAATGAATTACCAAACACCAAAATCCCTACAGCGCCACCTAGTTAACCCACTCACCGCAATTTTGATGCTATCACTCTGCTGCTTTATGCCACATGCACAACCAATAGCTCCAATGAAACCAGAGACTCCACAGATTCCAATGATATGCCCCTCTTTACTCCATTCCAAAGAATCTGCAAGATATCAGCAAAAGAAGAGCAACAACAGAAATGGGTTAATGAAAAAACAAGAGTATTTACACATCTGAACAAATCTCACAAGTGTCCCCATCATTTTGAGACCAAAATTATTCAAATAGGCCGTATGGTTGCAGAGACATGCCCTTTTCAATTTGGGTATGCAATTTTTTAAGCAGAGGTCTAAAAAACAGGCTTGGGTTTTAAGGGTTAAAGAAGCTTTCTTTTTTATGATATTTAAGATGCGAGGCAAGAAATGATTGTGGGTTTGTGCGTATGCTAATAAGCCATGATTAACTTTCGTCAACGTTGCCTGGACCCAGAATTTTCAGTTTAATAGCCAAAAACTGTTTGCTGATGCATTTTAAATCATCTGGTGCACAGTTTCTTGCTCTCGGGCAGTTGAACGAAGTACAGATTGTACTACCGCATTCTTAGCATACTGCTGGATCCCGAATAGAAACTAAAAAAAAAAACCTCAGCCAGCAGGGCGAAAATGATGTCTCTTGTAGAGTAAGTGCAATGCAACAGTGTTTTGTGACTAACATGGCAGTGTTACAATATGAAATCATGTAAAACACGTTTTGATTTATTGCGATCCAAACAGTTTAGCTGAACATTAGTCGCCCTGCCTGGTTGTTTACAGCATTGTTGGCTTCACTTCCCTTTGCAGAATCATGTGACTTGGTAAGAATGGTGGCGCTCATCATTTTCATTATGAGGATAAATAATGGAGCCAAATCCAGTGTTGTGAGAGCTGTTTCAAAAAACGGTCTGATGTAAAATTACGAGCATGCAGTTGTAGATGTGGATTCATTCTGGCTGGAACTTTGTTGTTGACAAATGCAAAAAAAGTAACTGTAATGGTTTGAGGGAGAAAGAGGTGGGGTCGTCGCACAAAGCTGCGGGAGGGAGCAGGGCAAACAGGCATAACTGGAAGAAGTGAACTATGCAGATCTGTTTGTTTGTGACGTAGATAACCGGAGGAATTTCAAACTGCATTTTTGTCGGGGGATGGTGGGGGGTCTAACAGCTGAGCCAGGGGGTCTTTAAAGTCAACCATCTCTGAGCTGTTGGACACAGTTGAGTACACTACTGGTGGACAGAACTGAGTAAAAATATTTTTAACAGCATTGGCCATTTTTTGATCATCATGGACATCCAACATGTAATGCGAACGAGAGTGTTGGATTCAATGTTACACTGGTACTAAATCAATGGTTTGTTTGTGTCAAAACATTAATTTGTTTCACTCACCTCCTGGCTTATGCAAAAACCTGATCAGTGAATTGCTCTTGCTTTGCAAATCTCTTTCATCTCCTGATCTTCTGATGCGCTCAACAAATTAATTTAAGGAACCTCCTGCTTAGTGTTGCATCAGAAAATCTGTTTAATAGTTTTGCTCCGAGAAATTTACATATATTACTATCAGTTGTTGATATCTAATGAAAACTTTTCTCATGTCCTTATCCAAGGAAACAAGCTGGTCAACACAAATGTCACATTTTTCATATGACTGAAAGTGAAAGTAAAACTCAGCTCCAGAGACTGAAAATAACCAGAAAACATCACAGAGTGATGTTGTACCTGCTATTTACACATCACATATCTTTTCAAAAACAGTGTAAGTTGGGAGTGTAACAATGCAGAATCACATTTTTTTAAAGTGTAATGAGACCAACTGCCGTCATGGGAAATGCAGGCAATCATGCTCCATTTCTTTTTTTCTTTTTTTAACAACGACCAAACATTAGAGGCCAAGTGAAATGCTTCTGGAAAAAAAAAAAAAAAAACTGCTGATACCACTACCTGTCATTGATGTGTGTATCCCATGGATGTGTTATAAGAACTGGATACTGAATGGCAAAATTGGCCGCCCATTCATTTCAATGGAAAATGCTCAGTGATGCAGCATGCCGATATGGTGCCTCATTTCCGGAGCCACGCGGACATGCGTTTTGTGACTTTTAGCTCACACATGTGTAGCATGGGGTTAATGAGTGCGTTGGTGTCTGAAATGTCTATGACAACAGCCCGTGCCCGTGGCACTCCAACACAGGGCGCGTGTTCACCACCAATTTTCTCCGTAAATGTAATTAGCTATTACCACTGCAAAACCCACGTTACAGCGATGTACCAAACGGGCAAACATAGCACTCAGTGAAGGCTTAAAGGTCTAGACCAGGGCTATTCAACATTATCCTGCAAGAGCCGGTGTGGGTGCAGGCTTTCATTCCAATCAAGCACTTACACACGTGAAACTACTAATCAAGCTTTTTAGCCTCTTGGGGTTGATTAGTGGTGTCTGGTGTGTAAGTGCTTGGTTGGAATGAAAGCCTGCACCCACACTGGCTCTTTCTGGACACAGTTGAATAGCCCTGGTCTAGACTGAAAACAAGTATGAGTGCCAATTTTTATGTTCCTATATGTAGGCACATATATCTTGACTAAATACAAGAAAAAATTTCAAAAAATATCCCGTGGTTTTTCAGTAATTGGTGTTTAATTGTCCAATTTCCCGCGTTTTAAAAATTAATAAGCGCACCAAACCGGAAGTGACGTCAACTCAGGAAAACAAAGGTTGTAGAACACGAAAAACAATGGTGACTGATAGAGAAAAAAGCGATTCTGAGAGCGATTCTGAAGCTTCTTTAAAAAAAACCAAGAGGAATGCGTGTTGTTTCGTACTGTACTACAGTACGATTGTTCCCCCCTCCCCTCCCCTGCTGGTCAGCATTCACATTCCGGTGTGTCATCGGTAACTTGGATTACCATGTATAGCAGCACCAGAAATTAAACTCGAAATTTTCTTTCTTTTTTTTTTTTAAATTATTATTTTTTGGGGATTTTTTCCTTTATTTGATAGTCATACAGTGGAGATAGACAGGAAAGTTGGGGAGAAGAATGGGGAATACATGCGGCAAATGACCCAAGATGGAATCAAACCTGGGTCGCCGCGAGAAGGACACAGCCTTTATGGTGCGCGCGCTTGGACCGTGGGGTAGGTTCAATACAGAATTCTTTCGCCCTTGCGTTTTTTGGCCGATTATGCTCTCCACTGCCTGATACCGTGAAAATTTATCTTTCTCAGAACTTGAACTGCCAGACTTTCGCACTGCGTTCCGCACTTTGAAATATCGCAGCCGCATTTTCTTTATTTTGTCACAGCACTGTTCTATGCGATAACCACGGAAATGTAACTACTCACAAATTATTCCATAAATCTCCGAGTTTTTGTTTGTAGTATCCATTTGTGATTGTATGTTTTCGTCGGCCTACATTTTGAGCAAGCACTGAATTTCTTTCTTTGAATGGAGATATCTTTTCGCCACTGCGTTTGTTAGAACAAGAGTTATGTGTCGTAACACATTACAGTAATCTTCCCTGCTCAAGTACGGTTGCTCTCACATTCGGTACGAGTACAGATGAACCATGGTCGAGTACGGATGAACTGTGCCCGAGTCCACCTCTTCCAACCGTACTCGCATACTGTGCCCGAGCACGGTACACTTGTGTTCACACCTACCAAATGAACTGCACTTTGGGGTAAAGTGTACTCAGATCCGTGCCCAAGTCCCTAATGTGAAAGCATCCCAAGAAGGCCCAAATTCTTGCAACGAATCTTGAAAAGGCGGGGAATAGGCCCCCTGCAAATCAAACGTCAATTGTCCGGAAATTGATGTGTGCAATGACACACCCTTCCCCTGATCTGCAGTAGCACTGCACCCGAAAACGACACATCTGTTGACCATTTTTGATGGCAAAAGGAGCAACACAAAGAGCTCTATTGAAAGCGTTGAATGGTTGATTCCTTTGTCAGCCGAAGCGGTGTACCTGAGTTTACGTCATCACTCGATGATCGCCGAAGATTTTCATCTCTTGAAGAAGGGCATGACCCGCGAGTTTTAAATGAAAAGAATACCATGCGCAAAAATTATAATTTTTTCTTTCAAATCGGCCAATTCAATTGTTTTTCTTTCATATGGAAGCCTTATAGTCAGTTTCAGTCAAGACCTTTAAAGATCATTTGGAAATACAGCTTAGGAACCCAATAGGAGTATAAAATGTTTATAAACTATTTTTATTTAACAGGAAAGCAACACTTTGTACTTCCTCCCTAAAAAGTCAGCAAAACAGTTGACTCACTTCTCTTTAACATGACATAGTTCAATCACGTTTTCCACACAGTTCGAAGCTAAAGGTATTTGTAGAAAATGAGAAGTTTCATGCTTGTTTGCTTGCAACCTCTTCTTTCCTTACCGGATTCAAGATAATAACCCAACCGCACAAAGCACTGCCCGTGCTTTATGAACTGATAAGTTTTAAAGTAGATGTTAATTAAAGTATTTGACCAATCCTAACAAGCAGAATTACCTTTAGCTTACATATGCTCAAAGCTCATCTTATCCATTCATGAAAACTTTTTTCATCAAACGTATGACCACAGAATGGGTAGAATTTCACCTTGTTTTCAGCCCAGCAGCAGTTTTTACTGTCTCTAAAATATTAGCCTTAGGATACATATCTGTTGTATCCTCCTATTGTTTAAGTTAACATAAGCTGGAGTCCTTCCCCTTATACAGAGTTAGTAAATTTGTAATTTATCTCATAATTAGCAGCCCAGTTGTGAAATTTACATAAAATCGATCTTCGTGTCACGCTCATGTTTTTTTTTTTGGACTCTCATATTTTCTTGGTGCCGATGGAGTTCAGCCACATCATTAAATCTCCATATCATCACTCTCGCGGACCAATGCTGCTCACAAACACTGTGTCGTTTACATTTCATCTTGTCTGACGTTTCCTACCTACTCAAAACTTCTAGCTAATAAAGGCTGAACTATAAATACTGTGTATGTTTGTTCAGTGCTGTCATGCAAGTTTGGCTTATGCATAAAATAATTGTTACTTAATATTTTGGATCCCAGCGCATGAATTATACCACGGCCTAGCGGCAATTGCCGTGGTTGCCCCCCTGTGTGGCTGTAATGCCCGACTACTCAAACGGCCAGTTTGGCTTGCCCTTTTTTCAAGTGGCTATGGTGCCCAAAAATTACCCAAAGTGGCGATTTTCGACACAGCGACTGAGCTGCACGGCTCCTGTCGTCACGCTGCCCTGGACATCTGAGCACTTTGTGCGACCAATGACACGCCCACTCACTCGCGAATAAGGCAACATTGTGTGAGGTTGGTATCCAACAACCATACATCCTTCCGACTTGAGAAAGACCAGCTCACATTATGTTTTAAGCACAAACAGTTACATACTATTGGTGTCAAGTATAGATGTGTTTTTGGGCTGGGTGAAAACGGTGATTGTGTAACTTTCCTCGACAGAAACTAAACTTTGAGAGCAAGCTGGAGAGAGCATTCGCTAAAAACGTTAGCCAGGGCAGTGTGTCTCCTGCTGTGCCAGACTGCTCAGCAGTAGTAGTCTGTCGGCTGTAACAAAGGCCATTCTCATCTTTCAGTGCTTGATAACCAAAACCTCTCGCAGTTTTCTTTTCCCGGGTAGCAACAGCTGTTCAGACTAACTTGTTGAACGATGGCTGTTAGAAAGAGGTCAGGAGGACACCAGTTGCAGGATCCAAAGTGCTTATTAAAACACAAAACACTGGGAGAAAATGGGCACACAGGCCAGAAACAAAACACCGTGCACATGCACTGAACAAATGGGAAAACTAAAGTACACTGCCCAAGGCAGGGGCAAACAGAAGTACACACTCCAAGAGTGGCTAAACTAGAAAAACAAAAACTGAACCTAACTAGACTGACGGACACACTGGGAGACTTTAACAGGGGGCAGACAAGACGTGGGCGCAGCAAAAAGCAAGACTCGGGAATCATACACAGGAAAAACTCGGAAGGCACAAGGAGCTGATATTTCACCATGCAGATGAAGTCTAGCAAAGTTCCGTCTGATGTCTCCTCCCATCTCTGCCAAATAAATAGTCATGAGAGGAGGCGGGGACTTGGAACGCAATCTCGAAAGGAAACAGAAACACATGGGATTAATAAACAAATTAACGAGGACCGGGTAAACCATAATGACTCGAGACAAGACGCTGAGACCATCAATCAAACTAGACAGTTTAGATTAAGGTAATCTAAACGTGACGAGTAAAAAGCACCACGAGAGAAGCAAAGGAAAGCACAGCTTTAAACGCAGTTAGTCAGGGAAAGCTTAGGCAGGAATTACTAAAGCTAGAAACGCTCGCACTCGCTAATGAGTTAATTAAGGTTAATACTACGTGACGAAATATTTAAAATCACCCTCAAATAAGTGCTGGTTAGTACGGTTAGTAATTACCCTATCAGAGAACGCATTCACTCAGTTTAGCGAGACCCAGAATTAAGCACAGGTGGAAACAATGAATGAAATACCACAGCCGAAACCGAATGAGGAAACGTGATTGGACAACGAGACCCAGGCATACTGAAGGCTGTCACACGACACCACAGGAGATTGGCAGAGAGGGAATCGATCATCAGACGGCAGAATGAAAGCTGAAAAATCAAACCAAATTAAGCACAAGCACAAATAAGCACAAAGACAACACACATGAGGCAGAACCATAACAGATGGCATTCTAATTTATTTAAATTGAAGCGTTTTCTTCCGCACACAAATGACGACGTAAAATATCAATATGTCTTTATAATTTCTGCGCTCGAGTAGCACAGATTTGCGTAAGTTAGTTTGCGAGGTTCATTAAGCAATAGGCCTGAGCCCCGAGAATCCGTTCTAGATTCTGAATGTAGTCATGGCTGAAGGGCGTTGTCTGGCACAGCTGAGTGACAACTGTAAGGATGGTGAAAAATGACACAAAGTCAACAAAAGATTTGGATTTTTGCATTCATATTATCATCTTTGCAATGCCAATTATATAAATGTTGGCAATAAACATTAACTTTTTCATTATCATTTCTAATTATTGATCAAGTATTGGTCTTGATTGTTCTGTCGATAAATTGCTGCAAGTTGAATAAAAATTTAATAATTTTAAAAATTAATCAAATATTGGTTTTCAATGCGCTCCTAATTATTGATTTATACTGCCTTATCTACATACAATGTCATCACTTATTTTTCTTGCAAAATTGATTAATTAGGTTTTGGCCTTGGTGCCCTACATTTTGGCCGTGATGCCCCAATTTTAAAAAGGCCACAATGTTGCTGAAAAGTTACAACATAAAATATGCACATCTGCTATTGGTTTAAGAATTAAGAATGTGCATGCAATGGTAAATAAATGATTAGCTATGTAGTTTTTGGGCTGAATTTACACCCTGCTGGAAGTGCACACACGTAGTCAATACTACTTTGCTAGCTACATAGCTAGCACATAATACATGAAGCAGCAAAACACGGTACCATGAATCGGTGCAAGATATTCAAAGTAATAGAAATATACAACTCAGTTAAGGTACATCTTGAACATTTTAATATGAAAAAGCGAAGTGTTAGCCACGCACACGGTTATAGGATGTCAGGTTCAAAAGCAACTGAATACATGCCAGTTAGCTAATGTTATTTAACCAACAACAGCCTTAGCTAGCTCACTGTATATTCTGTAACGTTACATACAAGCTAGGTGTAGCAATCAAGTTTCTACATAACAAAGCCATTAATCAAATACAATAAATGAAAACATTTGTACTGTTACACCTGCTCGCTTTACCAACTTGGTAATAATGTCAGATGACAGCACGGAATCTCCTAAGACTCCAATGCTCCACACTTAGCCACTCATGTCAGCATCTGTACTACTTACGAGAATGCGCGTAGAGACAAGGTCCCCTTGGTGTTCACGTAGCCTGAATAAAAACAAAAATTTTTTGTCCCTGTCAAGAAAAAAAAGGCAGTGATGATTTAAAAGGGAAAAATTAACAGATTATGGGCTCTATCTTTCACACTGCCCTACCCGTTGCCACTACCCGCTACCCGTGAATTACGCATTTAGCAGCTTCCACTATCCCTAAACGGTATCTTGCGGCCACACTACCCGCTATACATTATGCTGAATCCTTTATTTGCGACTGGGGGTGTGCCCGTGGGCGTGTTTATGCGCTTTCCCTAAAATTGCTATCTTGACCACACAGGTTAGGGAAAGCGTATAGCGGGTCCTTAAACCACCCGCTACCCATTTGGCAATTGAAGACACGGCTTCTCTCCCCCTATGCGATCTAACAGCGACAAATGGGCTACATTCAGTTAAGAAAAATAATTAATTATAATTAGGTCTATGCACTGGCACTCAGCGACGTAACTTTTTTTTCCAGCGAGCGGCATTTCAGAACTCTTCAGTGAATGAAGGTAATTCTGGTGACAAGTACGTGGTTTCGTCCGTTTACATTTTCCAATCGGACAGCTATCAATTATTTTTTTACAGCAAGTTACGTGACCGTGCTGCAAAAACAGGTGTGCGTACTTATTTGGCGAAATTACCTTCATTCGCAAAAAGAGTTCTGAAATGCGCTCGCTGGAAAAAAAAAAAAAATTACCGTTGCTGAGTGCCAGTGCATAGACCTACTTATAATTAAATTATTTTTCTGTTCTGAATGTAGCCCATTATTTTGTCGCTGTTTGATCGCATGGGGAGAGAAGCCGTGTCTTCAATTGCCACTTGAATATTCTTGAATTGGAAAACGTGTTAATAAGGGAAAACCAACTAGTTTTAGCCAGGACTAATTGTAGTCAATAAAGGGAAGGATATTTTCTCCCAAATTTTCAGGTCTAGCGCCGGTGTTGTGCCGTAGAATGCACCCCTGCCATAGATTGCACCCCCTTCGCGGGAGCGCGCGTTCGTCATTCGCTTTTATTTCGCTTTCGCAACCAATCAAAGTGCTAAAAAGTCCGAACGACTGTATCATATTTTTAATTTCTGCGAAGGAGGTACTGAAAATAAATAAAAAAAATGGTATGGCTTCGCGACATAATATTCTAAAAACCACGTGATTCGAAAGTGAAAACGAACGCAGAATAATCTTATATCTTGCCTTCGTATTTCACAACATCGGTTTTGTGGAAATATATCGCTATATAGCCAGGCTAATTACAAAATGAAGTTCTGATAATATGAGCAAGTAGGCGTTTCGCGGCTAAGTTGTATTACTATTATGTAGGTTAAAAGGTATTTGCTGGATACGCGTATATGTCCACCCCATCAGATGTTCTTTTAGAGTAGTCAAATGGTTGTCTCAGGTCTTAACAAAATTAAATTAAGTGAACGAAATAATGAATGATCAAATTTAAAAAAAAAAATTAATCCAGACTTCTTTAATGAACTATTTTTACTTAAAACAGATAAACTCCTACAAAGAGACCTATATGAATTGAAGACAATATTTACATCAAAATGCAGCCAATTCTGGGCAGAAGAGGAATAACACCATGGAGGATGGGCAGCTAGTCTTCTGGTGGTCCCACTCCTGACCTGAATCAAACTAGAAAAGCACCAAATGGATGAAACTTACTCTGGTTCCATGAACTGTGCCCCAATGCACAATGCTGAAAGCACTTGAAGCTGAGGACAACAAGGGGAAAAATCCAAGGGGGTGCATTCTGCAGCAGCACATGTTTTTGGCTTGCCGTGAATTGCACCCCCTGTCTAACTCAGACAAGGAAAGTGCTACATGCATGAAATTCATTCAGGTTGCATGTACTAAGGCCCTATGCATGCTGTTAAAAGGAATTGACGTTGGGACTGACAGAAAAAGAATTCCAGGGGGGTGCATTCTACAGCAGCCCATGTTTTTGGCTTGCCGTGAATTGCACCCCCCGTCTAACTCAGACAAGGAAAGTGCTACATGCATGAAATTCATTCAGGTTGCATGTACTAAGGCCCTATGCATGCTGATAAAAGGAATTGATGCTGGGACTAACAGAAAAAAAATTCCAGGGGGGTGCATTCTACGGCAGCCCATGTTTTTGGCTTGCCGTGAATTGCACCCCCTGTCTAACTCAGACAAGGAAAGTGCTACATGCATGAAATTCATTCAGGTTGCATGTACTAAGGCCCTATGCAGACTGTTTAAAGGAATTGATGCTGGGACTAACAGAAAAAAAATTCCAGGGGGGTGCATTCTACGGCAGCCCATGTTTTTGGCTTGCCGTGAATTGCACCCCCTGTCTAACTAAGACAAGGAAAGTGCTACATGCATGAAATTCATTCAGGTTGCATGTACTAAGGCCCTATGCATGCTGTTAAAAGGAATTGATGCTGGGACTAACAGAAAAAAAATTCCAGGGGGGTGCATTCTACGGCAGCCCGTGTTTTTGGCTTGCCGTGAATTGCACCCCCTGTCTAACTCAGACTAGGAAAGTGCTACATGCAAGAAATTCATTCAGGTTGCATGTACTGAGGCCCTTTGCATACTTTTAAAAGGAAATGATGTTGGGACTGACAGAAAAAGAATTCCAGGGGGGTGCATTCTACAGCAGCCCATGTTTTTGGCTTGCCGTGAATTGCACCCCCCGTCTAACTCAGACAAGGAAAGTGCTACATGCATGAAATTCATTCAGGTTGCATGTACTAAGGCCCTATGCATGCTGATAAAAGGTATTGATTCTGGGACTAACAGAAAAAAAATTCCAGGGGGGTGCATTCTACGGCAGCCCATGTTTTTGGCTTGCCGTGAATTGCACCCCCTGTCTAACTCAGACAAGGAAAGTGCTACATGCATGAAATTCATTCAGGTTGCATGTACTAAGGCCCTGTGCATGCTGATAAAAGGAATTGATTCTGGGACTAACAGAAAAAAAAAAAAAAAATTTCAGGGGGGCATTCATTCACGGCAGCCCATGTTTTTGGCTTGCCGTGAATTGCACCCCCTGTCTAACTAAGACAAGGAAAGTGCTACATGCATGAAATTCATTCAGGTTGCATGTACTAAGGCCCTATGCATGCTGATAAAAGGAATTGATTCTGGGACTAACAGAAAAAAAATTCCAGGGGGGTGCATTCTACGGCAGCCCATGTTTTTGGCTTGCCGTGAATTGCACCCCCTGTCTAACTCAGACAAGGAAAGTGCTACATGCATGAAATTCATTCAGGTTGCATGTACTAAGGCCCTATGCAGACTGTTAAAAGGAATTGATGCTGGGAGTAACTGAAAAAAAAAAAAAAAAGGGGGTGCATTCTACGGCAGCCCAAACTTGCCGTGAATTGCACCCCTGTCTAACTCAGACTAGGAAAGTGCTACATGCAAGAAATTCATTCAGGTTGCATGTACTAAGGCCCTATGCAGACTGTTAAAAGGAATATATGCTGGGACTAACAGAAAAAAAATTCCAGGGGGGTGCATTCTACGGCAGCCCGTGTTTTTGGCTTGCCGTGAATTGCACCCCCTGTCTAGCTCAGACAAGGAAAGTGCTACATGCATGAAATTCATTTTAGTTCCATGTATTAGGCTCCTTTGCACACTGTTCAAAGAAATTGGTTCTGTCTTTCAGCAGTTACCTTGCGATTTTATTCCATTAATGTTAACTACTTAAGATTTGTCAATTTAACGACTTCATTGGCCTAGTCTGTGGTCCGGTCAAGAAACTCTGCTGTCGTGCTGTCATCATATGTTTGTTCCTAATATATTATCCAAGTAATTTGCCACTTGAAAGGCCTAAAACAACTTGAGCATTTTTGCAGCATAGCTGCACATTCATTCCAAATCCTTTTTTATGTATTTAAATGTGTGCATGTATATAAATTAAATAAAACAAGACAAATATAACAAGCCTGACCCTTCAATGATGTGGACAGATAGGAAAGATACCTTGGTCTGACAACATTAAATCACAGTGAACCGTGAAACCTTTATTTCGCCATAAATAAATTAAGCAAAACAACATAACAAACTTTCTGCTACTAAAATACTTTTTACAAAATGGAATTAAAAATAATCAAATGGAACTGAATCGTAAATCTATTAAAGACAAGACATAAAAATGAATGCAGTCATTTAAATGTAGAAAATGTCACAAAATAAACACATAGGGTAATTAACCTGTTGCATTTCACCTTTCCCACTCATTTTGTGATAGCCACTGCTGCCAGCCCAAAATTACAATTTAACAGCCCAAACTCTTTAAAAACAGAGAAAAGAAAAAAACAGTATTTAAAATGGCTGCATGTGCATTAAGTGCATGCAGGGCACAGGTATTCTTCGTCCAGTGGAGGCCTCTGCACGCACTCATGATGGTACCACCTCTGGCAGACATCACAGCATATCTGAAATAAGAGAAATCCTTTAAAGGGTTTGCATCATACATATACAAGTGCACTTAATTGTGTTATTAATGTATTAATTTATGTGCATGGGGTTGCGAAGATGCAGACCGGTAAAGGTGCCCTGTCCACCATCGAAAGCGCCTACAATGGACATGTGAGCATCAGCAATGGACTATCATGGAAGAAGGTGGCCTGGTGTGATGAATTACACTTTCTTTTTACATCCTGTGGATGGCTGGATACTTGTGCATCTCTTATCTGGAGAAGACATGGCACCAGGATGCACTATGGGAAGAAGGCAAGCCAACAGAGCCAGTGTGATTATTTGGGCCATGTTCTGCTGGGAAACCTTGGGTCCTGCCTTAACATTGTTGCAGACCAAGTGCAACCCTTTATGAAAACAGTATTTGCAAATGGTAATGGCCTCTTTTAGCAAGATATTGCACCCTGCCACACAGCAGAAATGGTTCAGAAATGGTTTGAGGAACACAACAATGAGTTCAAGGAATTGACCTGGTCACCAAATTCCCCTGATCTCAACACAATCGAGCACCCATGGGATGTGCTGGACAAAAAATCCATGCAGACCGCTTCTTGAAACTCACAGGACGTAAATGATCTGCTGCTAACGTCTTGATACCAGATACCATAGCACACCTTCAGAGGTCACGTGGAGTCCATACTGGTTCAGAGTTGTTTTGGTGGCCAAACGTGATCCTATACAATATTAGGCAGTTGTCATAATGTTATAGCAGTCCGTGTGTGTGTGCGTGTGTGTGTGTGTGGTAGTAGTAGTGTAGTAGTAGTAGTAGTAGTAGTAGTAGTAGTAGTGGTAGTAGTAGTAGTAGGTATAAAATATTTATGAGGAATTTTAGGAGCTCATCATTAAAAAGTGAACTTGATGGGATCAGGTACACAATAAGGAATTAGCTTGTTCTGATGCTTAGGCTTACTTACCCATTTATCAATGTCAGCAGACATCCCAGGCCAGAAAAAATCTTCTGGATATGGCATCCCTGGTTTTTTTTTTGTCCAGTGTGAGCTCCAGTTGAGCTGGCATGAAAGTCCCTAAATAGTGCGTTTGCCTCATCGGCTCCACAAACAAGCTTGACTTTCATGGCCTTGGCAGGGCCTTTCAAGTAATACAGTGCTTCTCCTATCAATAAATTTAGAAATAAATAAACTGTTATTTTATTTTCTCATGTTGTAAATTAATGTTATTAATGTTGCACGTATATTGTGATCCCACATGCAAAAGAAAAATCGGAAATGTAAATAACTACGGTGACAGTTTTGGACAGCCGCAACTAGACCTTACGCTGCTTGAAAAGTAAACAAGATTCAGAACGCATGATCTTATTTATCACATAGATAAATAGCCACAGAGCATGTCAGAAAATATAAAATTACGCGAAGAATGATGTCGAACATAGGATATCTTATTACACAGGTAGGTCCATAGTTGGACACATACACCGTTGTTATTTTAGCTCTCATGTCGTTATGTCACTTTTTTTTTTTTTTTTAAACATAAGCCAACTCTACGAAAGAAGGCTAATAACATTCAATTTCTTTAATATAGTGGTCCTATGAAATTTGCGGTTTAAAGATTACAAACTGAGGGAGGGCTCCGAGAAACTAATTGTTTGGTATTGCCCATATTCGAGGATCGTTTCAACCGACCTCATTTCGTACTCAGTGCGCTGTCATAATTTTGTTGCTCAGGCTGAGCGTCAATATTTTAAAAATACATAATTAAAATAAGCCACTTGCCTTCTAAAACATATCTTGAAGCCATCCGTCGGATATGATTTTTTTCTTGCTTTAGATATAGGCTTATCCGCAGGATATTTGCCCTTCGATTTATAGTCCAGAATGTCTTTGTAGAGTTCGGGATCCATTTTTTTTTTTTTTAACAGATAATGTTGTTGGAAAAACAAACTTCTGAAAATCAAAATCGAGGGCGAACAGTTTAACTTTCTTTTCTTAATGATACTGGAATGTTTTTAATTGCTTGAAATGCGTGACTGCAAACAGAATGAACTTGAAAAGACTTAACGGTAGTTTGTTGCCTATTTTTGTCTTCGTGATCTGTAAAACGATCTTACGCTTGCGAGCTCGGGAATTATCTAAGGGATAGAAAAAACTGTAGCGTCAAGATTTTCGATCACATGGTAATCGTGAGTTAGGTATGTACTTTGAACAGTTGGAATCAAACATATATTTTTTCACCTCAGAGTAAGATTACACACATATCGATAGCCTCATAGCATAATTTTCATTCTCATTTTTTAAGGTTTAGAGAGAAAAAGGGTGTTGGGGGGGGGGTTATTTTGTAAGTTATTTTTGTAAGTTATTTCAAAAGCGCATTTATTTGCAGAATACAGCAATTTCTTCTTCCACAAATTTAGGGCTTCAGTTTTGAGAGAGATTCCCTGAAAATAATAATTAATAGTTTCTGCTGGAGTATTCCATATTTAGTCGGAAATTATCACGTGACATAATGATAAATTCCGCTATATGGTGTGCATGATTTACTGGTACAGACACAATTTTTTTCTTTCAATAAAAGAACTGAAAAATCATGAAAAGGGGCGTATTACCCCACTATTGGGGTACAATGTCCCCAGACTCAGGGTGAGACGCCCCCGGGGGAACCTTACTCCAATAAAATTTGGTAAATGGCAATTGTACACATAAAATCATTATTATGCATTCATTTCAAAATAATTGTTGTCACAATTTTTCATGACATTTTTTTTTCCCTACACTTTGAACAACCAAAATACATTTTTCTGACAGGAATGGCAAAGCAGACTAATAGCAGTTCTTCATCTTGGTCCTGGAAGCCATGTTTGTCCCAGAGTCACATGCTTTGAAGATTGTGTAAAGGAGCCCTATACTTGGAAGCACAATGAAATGTCATGCATGCAACACGTTCCCAGTCTGATTTAGACAGGGGGTGCATTTCGCGGCAAGCCAAAAATATGGGCTGCCGTAGAATGCACCCCCCTGGAATTTTTTTTTCTGTTAGTCCCAGCAACAATTCCTTTAAACAGTCTGCATAGGGCCTTAGTACATGCAACCTGAATGAATTTCATGCATGTAGCACTTTCCTTGTCTGAGCTAGACAGGGGTAGCACTTCCCAGCATCAATTCCTTTAAACAGTCTGCATAGGGCCTTAGTACATGCAACCTGAATGAATTTCCTTGTCTGAGCTAGACAGGGGTGTTAAAAACATGGGCTGCCGAGAATGCACCCCCTGAATTTTTTTTTTTTTTCAAGCATCAATTCCTTTAAACAGTCTGCATAGGGCCTTTAGTACATGCAACCTGAATGAATTTCATGCATGTAGCACCTTGCAAGCCATGCATGTAGAATGAGCTAGACAGGGGTGCAATTCACGGGAAGCCAAAAACATGGGCTGCCTTGTCTGAGAATGCACCCCCTGAGAGAATGCACCCCTTTTTTTTTTTTTTTTTGTTAGTCCCAGCATCAATTCCTTTTTAACAGTTAGTCCCTGAATGCATCAATTCCTTGTTTTAACAGCAATGCATAGGGCCGTAGAATGCACCCCCTCTTTTTTTTTTTTTTTTTCTGTTAGTCCCAGCATCAATTCTTTTTAACAGCACAGGGCCTTAGTACATGCAACCTGAATGAATTTCATGCATGTAGCACTTTCCTTGTCTGAGTTAGACAGGGGTGCAATTCACGGCAAGTCAAAAAGAAAGAGAATGCACCCCCTGGAATTTTTTTTTTTTTCTGTTAGTCCCGCATCAATTCTTTTTAACAGCATGCATAGGGCCTTAGTACATGCAACCTGAATGAATTTCATGCATGTAGCACTTTCCTTGTCTGAGTTAGACAGAGGGTGCAATTCACGGCAAGCCAAAAACATGGGCTGCCGTGAGAATGCACCCCCTGAATTTTTTTTTTTTTTTTTTCTGTTAGTCCCAGCATCAATTCCTTTTAACAGCATGCATAGGGCCTTAGTACATGCAACCTGAATGAATTTCATGCATGTAGCACTTTCCTTGTCTGAGTTAGACAGGGAGTGCAATTCACAGCAAGCCAAAAAACATGTGCGCTGCAGAATGCACCCCTGGATTTTTTCCCCTTGTTGTCCTCAGCTTCAAGTGCTTTCAGCATTGTGCATTGGGGCACAGTTCATGGAACCAGAGTAAGTTTCATCCATTTGGTGCTTTTCTAGTTTGATTCAGGTCAGGAGTGGGACCACCAGAAGACTAGCTGCCCACCCTCCATGGTGTTATTCCTCTTCTGCCCAGAATTGGCTGCATTTTGATGTAAATATTGTCTTCAATTCATATAGGTCTCTTTGTAGGAGTTTATCTGTTTTAAGTAAAAATAGTTCATTAAAGAAGTCTGGATTAATTTTTTTTTTTAAATTTGATCATTCATTATTTCGTTCACTTAATTTAATTTTGTTAAGACCTGAGACAACCATTTGACTTCTCTAAAAGAACATCTGATGGGGTGGACATATACGCGTATCCAGCAAATACCCTTTAACCTACATAATAGTAAGGCAACTTAGCCTAAACGCCTACTTGGTCATATTATCAGAACTTCATTTTGTAATTAGCCTGGCTATATAGCGATATATTTCCACAAAACCGATGTTGTGAAATACGAAGGCAAGATATAAGATTATTCTGCGTTCGTTTTCACTCGAATCACGTGGCTTTAGAATATTATGTGCCATACCATTTTTTTATTTATTTTCAGTACCTCCTTCGCAGAAATTAAAAATATGATACAGTCGTTCGGACTTTTTAGCACTTTGATTGGTTGCGAAAGCGAAATAAAAGCGAATGACGAACGCGCGCTCCCGCGAAGGGGGTGCAATCTATGGCAGGGGTGCATTCTACGGCACAACACCGGCCCTGAGTATTATTTCCCACAGAACGAGAATGCGTGACAAAACTGCGCCTCTCCCGTCAGGCAGTGACGGAATTATGTCGCCTGGTTGCAGATGATGTATACACCGCTGCCATCTGTCCGTATGCCTTGCCCGTTGCTGTTAGGGTTACTGTGGCACTATTTTTCTACGCAAGTGGGTCATTCCAACACCCACTCAGCTCAATTGGAGGCATGACCCAATCATGGTGAAACGCATTTATTTCTTTTTTTTTTTTTTTTTTTTGAAGTTTCAATCACAAAAGGGGTAGGCTTGATGTTTTTTTTTTAATTACATACCAAACATTAAACAATATGTCAATGTCAAATAATAATAATAATAATAATAATAATAATACAATTCATGATTAACTTAACAAAAACAGATCCTCCCCTGTCTGGATTTGACCTCATGCACGAGCAATTTAACTTCGTCTTCGGAGAAACGTGGCGACCTTCCCCCCCCCATCACGGGTTTCGGTTTGAGGATTTGGGATAGCGCAGCCTGCTTCTAAAGGCAATGGCACCTAGCACACTGATTGGTTTAACTGGCGTAACGCCCAAACCACGCCTATGCATAATATTACGGGTAGCGCAGGTGTTTTAGGGATATAGGCAGGTGTGCAAGATAGCAACTTTTGCGGGGGAACGCCTCTTACGCAATGCTAAATCCACAAATAACGGGTTTAGGAACTCTGGCGCAAGATAGGGCCCTATATATTGGTCATTTGTGGTTGTCAGAAAAATTAATTCTGGACTCACTATGATTTTCAATCACGGCCATCACGGCAGACACCTTGAATTTGGTTTCTGTCAATTTTAAGGACAATGGAGAACTCAATCAAATTCAAATTTGCTGCATGTGTAGGAGGCGGGATGAGGAAGGTACCATTTAAAAATGGTATTGCTTAAATTTTTTTATGGCCGTCATGGCAGCCATTTTGAATCTGGTGTCTGTTCTTTATTGATTTAAAAGAGAACAAATTTTCCAATTAAATTCAAATTTACTCTGTGTTGATTTTACATGCTTTTGTGGTGCTCAAGGAATGCCTTCATAGCCCTGAATTTGAATTATAAGTGAGATTCTGAAATTGTTTCATGACTGAATACTATAAAAGATAGTACTAGAAACATAATATTACGCATGATGCAAACTTTTCTGGCCAAAGAGAAAGTTTTCTGGATTCTGCACATTTTATATAGTCTGCAGATTTGTATAAAAGTCTGAGGCATAGTCCTTAGTTAGGGAGGTCAAAATTATTACCATCTGAAAAGGTAAATGTTCAATAGCACTTCCATGCTATTAGGTCTTTAAGTATTTTAGACAAAGACTCATGCAATAATGGGTATGGTAATTGTCTGGTAATATTACCCATGCCTTTTACCCATTTGAATTTGGGAACAACGACCTTTTCAAGTCAGTTAAGCAGGGTTAATGGAATGAATTCATTAAAAAAAATTACAATATTATTCCATGCGTAAACAAATTGCATATAATCCAATATGTGGTAAATTGGAATGAATAAAAGTCTTTGTAACTTACGGTGTTTGACTTGGCAAGGATTAAGCTCCTAGCCATTGGTCAGATGATACCAAAATCCAATGCAAACAATGAATTGTACAACAAAAATTGTACTGCACTCTTAGACAATGGATAGGCTGAAAAAAATAGAACTTAAAAAAGCAAGCTAACCAGCTGCGCAGCATTTTTGAATTTGTTCTCCTTCAGATTTTGAGTTTGCACAAGATAATTTTTGATAGAACTCGGAAATTGAAGTTGATCCAACTCAAAAATGCTTCGTAGCTGGTTGACAGAATTTTTTTGAGGCGAGTTTTTATAATTTACAGTGTATGGGCTTTGCAAAATCAGGTAAATCTGACTATATTATCTTAAAAGGATAGTTTGGATTTTTTTTTTGAAGTGGGGTTGTATGAGGTGTTTATCCATAGTCAATGTAGTACCTACAGTAGATGGTGGTCGGCAGGCCCCCTGTCAGGAGAACCCAATGGGAGAAAAAACAAGGACACTAGCTGTGGAGGGGGCCAGAAACAGAGTGTATTTTAACCACCTTAAAGTAGGCTAACCAAAAAACAAAAAAAAAAAATCAATATCAGTTCAAGTGTGCACTATGTGTGGTTTTTTTTTCCCCACTGCTTTACTTTGCCATCAGACAGCCTCCTTTTTTTGCTCTATATTTCCCCAACCGCAGCACTTCTGGTATTCCTACGCATTCCGCACACTGTTTTTACACCGCAAATCAGTTGTTTGGGTCAGAGAGAAGCTGTTTCGATCATTATCAGTGACTATCTGAGAAGCACTTGATGCTATTCTGCCTGTGGATTTAGGTGCTGTCATGTTACAAGCAATTTAATAGGGCCAGTGATGTATTTGGAATAACCCTTTATCACTTTTCATAAACATCGAGCTACTACTATCCCTAGAATTGTTGCATGCCTGAGGAGACTGTGAGAGCAAAGCAGTAATGGTTTTATCTCTCAGCACTAAATCAGTGCGTATATTTACAGTGGATGTGCTGACATGGCTTTGTAGTCTTTAACTCGGAGTGTATGGCTGCAGAGGGAATGAATGAGAGTTTTTTGAGGTCCGGCCCATGCTGTGTTTGAAGGACGGAAGCCCATCCTGCAGAAAGGCCAGTGCAGCCTGGATCCACTGCTTCCTCTCTCCCCTTGTTTTCTGCGCAAGTGCCTGACACAGCACAGCATAGCCTAGCGCAAAGCTGCCTGCAACCCACGACAATCGATTGCCTTTGCGGAGCTCCTGGGTTAACAAGGCTCAGGCTCTGGCGACTCAGCGGTATCTGTTGGGCAGATCGTAGGCTCTGTGTCAGATATTCTGCAGCAGCTGAGGAGCTGTGTGAGTATCTGTGAGTCCGGGCTCTTTCGTAGGTGGGCTTGACGGAGGGAGGGCTGGGGTGAGGAGGATGAGATGGGTGAAGCTCAGGGAAACTGTACCAGATGTCAGTGAATTTTTTGTTTCTCTTCTTTGTGGTCTCTCATTTGAATAAGTCACGCCCCATGGAAGCTCTGACCCTGAACCCCAGGCTTAGATCTGTCATCCAAATCTGGCACTTGCTTTACTGATGGTATTGCTAATGTATGGGCCTGCACCCACACTGCACCAACAGAGGCACATCTTACGGTCACAAACGTCTTCCTCTCCTTTTTTTTTTTTTTTTTTTTGCAAAGCGACATTTATGAGTGGAGCAGTTAGGAGCCTTTTAAATGATAAACTGTATTGTACTCTGTGGGCTGTACATTAATTTCTCCGCATTTTAAAACATCAATGCTTTGAGCTTGTCACCCTTGAAACCCAGTTACAATACCTTTGCATCAGTTCAGTTAATTCTGACCGTCAGTGAAGGCATAAGTGAGAAGCCCTTGATAGAAAAGAATGTTGATGGAGTTTTGAGTATTTTATTTCTTTGGCAGTTTAAATTTCTGCACAGCAGAATTGCTGGCTCACGGAAGGAGATCTGGTGGATGAAATAAGGCAGACAGCTGCTTCTCAGTCAGCTCCTACAAGCAGGCACAGATCAGTCAAGATGGAAGATGACACACTGATGCCGCACTTCCAAATCAGCAAATGATGATTATTGTGGAGGGATTACACTGAGCAGCAATAACACATTGGTGACAGGAACAGTTGTGGCGTTTTTTTTTATCGCTGGGATAGAAAATGTACTCAGGCCTGGAGAGAGATTGTCAGAATATTCAATTTGAAACTGCCATGGAAAGTTTATCAGTGTTCAATTCTATACTTGCACATTATGTTCCATTTCCCTTTTCTTCATGAAATGTGAAATAGCATTTTTCCTATGGAGGGAAATTAAAGCGTACACAAAATGACTATGCTATTTTTCAAGCAGAAGCAGTGATTACATTTGTCTATTACTCGTAAATGAGCTTTCTGTAAGTAGGCCATTAGACCTTCTCCACTGAACATCAATTACGTCTGCCTCTGCGAGATGTTTGAGAAGCTGGATTGCTTAAAGGGGCAGTAAGCGAAATCGTTTCACCGCTAGGTTTGCTGTTGTGCACTGCCTGTAGACCAAAACAAAGTGTGTCATAAGCCACACCTCCCTGTACTTCTGCTATTCGGCAGAATGACAGGCCAGTTTAAGTTTCCGCAGCGTTATTACTCAGTACATCGAACCTGAAATGCTCACGAAACTGCAGATGTGCGCTAATTGCAAATGTTAGCTGGCTGCTGGGCTACTCACCTAACACAATCGTAACGCCTGGCCCATTGCTGGGACCAAGCCGCTAACAACTCAAGCTCCGGACATTAACCCATGCTACGATTGTAACATTAAATTTAATTAAATCGACATAGCGACATGTGCCTAACGTTACTGTAACACTAATTAAAGCAGACATTTGACTTTATGTTGTGACTAACCTGTCCAGGAGAGGAAGAGCTAGCTCCGAGTCAAATTGTAGCCCCTTTAGCTCGCAGTGCTCTCCACCTTGGAAATGCAAAGCCACTATTAATCCGGGTTCTGTCCCTTTCTTTATCCGACAACTTCTTCGCCAATGACCGTTGTTTCTTTAGATGTAATTTCGGATCCTGCTCGTCTTCAGGTGAACGTTTCATTCCGCCCTCCGCCATTTTGCTTTTTAAAAAATACGCGCTGCCACTGCTCACTGACTGTATGAATGCATTCTAGGGAAGGAGGAGGAGGCGAATCTGCTCACTGGCTGTATGAATGCATTCTCGGGAAGGAGGAGGAGGCGAATCTGCTCACTGGCTGTCTGAATGCATTCTCGGGAAGGAGGAGGCGGCGATTCACATGAACGTATATGAACGCGCAGCCGGACCGGGCTTCTAAACAAGGGGCTGGAGATCAACACAGAGAGCGGGTGTGTGACGTCCTGCTATACTCCAGATGAAATTACACCTCTCCTTCTTCACATAGGGATTTTTAATTCCTTCAATCTAGAAATGATGCATTTCTGCTTGTTGCCCCTTTAAATTACCTTATGCAGCAGGTTTCAAACATAGGTCTGTACTTGCGCTATCACACCCCTTACAGCTGCCTTATTGGACTAATCCACAGTAACTCCAGTGTGGGTCATCCCACAGCACAACCAGGATTAAATGCTAGATGGAGCAGGGAGTGTGTATTTCTGAGCATGGTGTGCGCATAGCAGCACTGGGCCCACTCTCAGTGTGTGCTGAGGGAAGTAGCTCCTTTCCTGGCCAACTGGATTAAAGAACACCAGCTGTGCTCCCGAGCAGTGATGGACCCTCTATCCCATCTACGCCAGCTGTGTGATCTGCACTCTCACCTAAATGCTGTGATGCAGCTTCTCACAAGCCTTTTTTTTTCAGGGTGGGGGGGTTGTAAATTTTTTGGACTGATCATTTGCACATGTGCTTTAGCTGATTCTGTCTCCAGTTTTCCATAGCACATTCATTAGGGCTCTGATATTTATGCAGGATTTTGTGATATTCAGGAACCAAGACATGTAACGTGAAGCACGTTCTTTATTAAATGCTCATTTGAGTGATGCTGACTGTGAGTTCAAAGCACTTCAGAGATGGCCACACACATTATTGCAGATGTCCTTTGAAATCAACTGTATTTAGTTTGAAATGACTAAAAGTTATGGAAACATGTTTATAACAGACCTCATTTAACTCATTTGTGTACGTCAGAAGGCTATTTGATACCCTCCATTTTCTTGATAGCTCATTCAATATTGCGTTAATTGTTGTAAATTATAGCCTCTGAACATAAATTAATAAACTCTCCATTAAGGGGCTTTGCAGATCAAAAATAGATTTATTCATTGCGACTCCAAAAGGGGGCAATGCTAAGAGCTTCTTGTTGATGGGAACTGGGCGAATAGAATGTATTAATTAGCCCCTCATTCACATTAACCACCCATTAACATTAAAGTTTGAAAAATATTAGTTGGTGATTGGATTGGTGTCAGCACAAATTAACTTACGAGTGGCTTCTTGGGGATTCTAAGGAAAGGTATTAATTTTCAGGAACGTTGCTGATTTGAAAGAAGGAAGAATTTTGTTGCATTCACGCATTGGGTGTTTTACAGTCTCTGTTTACTGATATAACAGATAAAAGCACAGGTACCTTTAAAAAGTGTCAGGAGTGCTGCTTTTTATGGCAGATGTCTTTTCATGAAGGGACTAATATATATGCCTTGTATAATCGCAGAAGGACACAGCCTGACTCATAGGCTGTGAACAAAGATGGGATACCAGCTCGTTTTCCAAGAGGTACAAGCATATTTAAACTCGAAATAATGAAAAATGAAAAAAAAAAAAAAAAACCGTGGAAATCAATTATCAATAATGTAAGCATGCATGGATGTGTGGCAGTGTATGTGAAAAAGAAAAAACGAAACACATAAGTTTTCGCCATGCTCGCCGTGAAAGTGAGCAAGTGTCTCCCGAGAATGAGAGGTCTTTATAGAGTAGAGCACACCAGGCCCAGGTGTAGCTCACACAGCTGATGAGGACCCGCTTCCCTCTAAGACAAAGCAGGACAACCAGCAACCCAAAAACAGAAGGACACCTATGAAATGGAATGGAGGGGTTGTCACAAGAGATTTCAGAAGAGGGGGAGTTCTTGTTGAGTCAAGATGCTCAAGCTAAACCTGTGTCATAAGCGGGTGAAGCAACGTTTTGCCTGTCAAGCAGGTGACAAATCTCAGTGGTAGAAAAGAGCCGGGGGCAATGCTGCTTTGCGTTTTTAAGATCACCAGTATGTTAATGGTGGCTACCACTCTGTGAAATACAACAAATTTATATACAGTGCCACTCGGAGAGGCTGCTTGCTCTGTGTAGCAACAATTGTTGCGCAGATATTAAATAAATATCATAATTAGAGAGCACTCAGAGAACACATACATCAGTCAGCAGGTTTTGATCCACACATATAATCAGCTGCAGAATCTGGATCTGTATCCAGACTGGTCTGGTAATTTAATCAGCATTTCCCTTTCACACAGTCGAACTTCCCATAAAATTTCAGGGTAATCTTTTGAATAGTTTTTGAGTAATCCTGCTGACAAAGACACACATGCAAGTGATCACAATACCTCATTAAGGAGGTAACAAGCAAGAATAGAGACTGGTAGTGGTGTGCTAATACAGAGTGCGCTGCATACTGATACTGTTCCTCATGTCCTAACCAGGTACAACTCAACTCAAAGTGTTGATTGCTGTGCCTCAGCTTTCCATAGCTTCATACACCCTAAAAGTTGATGTTCAGTCACTACATACAACTGACCTTATGTGACCTTGACCTTTGATGACCCTGATTACTTCCAAAACCTAAACCATTCAGCTATCCCCTGTGGGTAGTGACCATGTCTGATTTGGTGAAAATCTATCCACTCCTTCAGTAAATAGCTGGAAACAGTGAGCCTCCCGACCACTGTGTGTGGCAGAGATATAATAATAATAATAATAATAATAATGACCACATTGAAGCTACAGAACAGCTTCGATACCAGGCTCACCGATATATGCCTTGTCCATAGAATTTGTCTGAGTCACGTGACAGAACAATTTTCAGGTTGTTGAATTGATGGATAAGAGGTATATTTCTGGATTGTTTTTCCAGATGCTTAACTAGATTTTAAAGTTTAATCATGCTAGGGGACATCTAAAGTGAGTTAAAGTTCAGCTGAAATTTGATTGGCTGATGCTGGCCATATTGTTTTAGTTATCACTTTGTTCTTATAGATTTCATTGCATCCCCGACCAATATGAGGCATGCAACATTTCATGTTGATCAGACAATTGGTTTATGAACATTTGTTTTCTATAGCGCCACCCATGGACGGATTTACACCAAATTTCATATGCTTTAGTCAGATAGCCTATAGATGGCAGATCAAAATCTGGTGAGGATTGGACATTGTGTTCAAGATTTGCAGTTCGTTGCATCAATAGAGGCCATGCCCCCAAATTTCATTGGCTTACTGTAGTCACATCTTAACATTGCAACTTTGTTGTACAATACTTAAAAATGTTTGTCTGATGATCCCATATACCAAGGTTCATGCAAATCGGTTGCACCATCCAGGAAAAGGTAAATTGTAAAGGTTAAAAAATTTGAATTAATAACTTCAAAATGGTAGAAAACTTGCATATATGCAAATGGGTGAGACTTATATGGATGGATTCGGTTATACCCACAATTTTCAACAAAAAAGAATTTTGTTTCATTCTTCCGTTCAGAAGTTATAGCCCAAAGCGCTAATAAAAATTGGCAAAAAATTAAAATATTCAGTATGGCCTCCTGCTCATGTAAGTTAACGAAGGTAACTGTGTGTGCTTAATCATCATGAGGACATTTTACATGCCACATTTCATGAGATTCTGTCCAACTGTTTTCTTGTTGTTTGGAATTAAAGGAAATTTTGGTCATGTGACCAAATAGACTAATAGCTAGCTTGTATAATTTTGACAGAAAGTTGATGATTTTTTGCAAACTTGATAGAACTCGGGTTCTCCTAGACTTATGTCAAGTTTGAGCTTGATTGGTGCAGTAGTTCTGGAGAAGCAGATTGTCAAAAGCTTTGAACATAATCCAATATGGCGGACGAACCATGTGAGAAATCAAAAATTTGAGAAAAGCAACATTGAAAAAGGACATAGCAATTGTTCATGTGAAAAATGAAAGCTCTAGCTTGACCAGTGTCTGAGGAAGCTCACTAACAAATTTGTGAATATAAATAAATAAATAAATAAATATTATTGATGATAATAATAATAATAATAATAGAAGAAGAAGAAGAAGAAGAAGAAGAAGAAGAAGAAGAAGAAGAAGAGTATCCCCTTTGGGAGACCCGAGGGGGATCCAGAATAATAAAGTACGGCATATGCTCTATAAATGCTGAATATTTCTTTGGAATATGTAATGATTGTGCGCATTTTATGTATTATGAAGTTTATGCAGCTTTTAGTAGTTAATTCTAAACAATATTCCTTTCATTGATGTTTCACTACAAACCTGCCATAAAAACAACAGTCATTTTGTGCATGGGAAAACTAGTTTTACCTACTAACATAGTTGGTGTTATTGGTCATAGACAGAAATGTTATTGCAGTATTTGATACCTACATTGAATATTTATCTGAGCTCTAGACTGTAGAAGCTACAGTCAACCCAGATGATGTTAGACAGACGAGAAGTGTTTTTATTGCCTTGGATCATGTCTGAGCAGTTTACTGAATCCTCTCTTTACCTGTGAAAAGTGGACTTCACTGAGTGGTGATGTGCATTTTCAGCGCCAAAACGCCCAGCACAAGCATAAGAACTTATGGCGCTACACAGGCCATGTCAAACAACCATCAGTGGCTGCATTTTGAGGGGTTCACAAAACCTAGGTGCCATGTGTAGCACAATAAAATTCTCATCTAAAACATCACCCCTTAGTGCCAGAGATAGGGGTCTCATTACTGTGCCATGGACTTTGCAGTGTAATAAACGCTGTGACCTTGTCTCTGTGACCTGTGTGATGAGAGTGATGAGAAAGTCAACAAATGGTTGGTGCATTATGCGTGCTCTATTCATTAGCTGGGCTTCCAGCATTTATTTTGCAATTCAGTGAATATATGAATACTGAATACTAATCTTTTGCCGGGCTTTTGACTGAACACCTTTGAAAAGGGAAAGAAAACTCAAAAAAAGGTTGACTCATATCTCTGATTTTCTTTCATATTTAGACATAGAATCCATTACTCAGCACCAAAGATTAATATTTCTGCATTTGAACTAAGCTAACTGGTTCACCATCATCAGACGCCTCATTATTGCCACCACTAGAGCCTGTGAATACATTGGTGAACATATGTTTTTAGTGCACAAAGTCAAGTCAGTTCAGCCATAACACCTACCACTAATTTTGAAAGCATGTACACTTCAAGAATTTTTAGTGCTTTTCATGAAAATGAGAGAAAAAAATGTACTGTATAAAATGAGCAATAACCATAATGATAAAAATTTTTTCCCCAAAAAACATTTGGGTGAAAATAATTGGCATTCCTAAAGAGTATTTTTATAAATTTAAACATAAAAGTGTCTGAGATTAAATTAGATTATTTTTCATTTAATCTTAGTTGCCAGACTCTTTAACGTTGCCTTTAGCCATTTCTTGTTCCCCCAGGCTTATAAAAATGAGGTTCTGCACATGTGAAATCCCTTATTTGTCCAACGCCATGGGGAAACCAAATAGATTTCATGTCAAGTGAGACAAATGGTATTTGACCATGAACAATTAAAACTATTGAACACCATCAGGGCAATAATCAAGTCGTTTTTAAATTAAGACTTTGGCAAGTATTACTAGAAGAGGATGCAGGTGGATATTGCCCCACGCACAGTTTGTTGGACAGTTATCATGGCAAAGTAAGACCCACGTATCACATTTTTGAGCCTGCTCAATCTGTCTCAATCATTGTGTCAACTATCTGTTCGGAAGACTTGCATAAAGCAAGCCTTTACTATTGCAACCTGCTATTTGCAGTGACTAAACTTTGCTGATCATTGATTTAAATCCTGTGTTGTGGTCAAATGACACCAAAATTGTACTTTTTTTTGCCATGCTCTATCTTGGCATATTTGGTTTAAAAAAAAAAAAAAAACACAGGATGCATACGATGAAAAGCACCAGATAGCGACTGTAAAGTATGATGAGGAATCATTAACACCTTGTTTTTCTGCAAATGACCAGGGGTTTTGGCAGCACAAAATCAATATTTCACATTAGTCATCTCTGTCTCCAGACTTAAATTCTTCTGAACACCTGTTGGAATTGTAGAGGGCAGCCCACAAGCACAAAACTAGGAACCATTAAATGATCTGGTCTTAGACGTGTTCTCCAACCCTGTTAGACATAACAGGAAAACACCCAGTGTACCCAATAAGAAGTTGCCCTGAGGACAGAGTTTCTCCAAAACATCTGTTTAAAAGTCATTGTCACCGCATTAATTCATAATCGGTCGAACCATCCCCCAGAGAGGATAAACACATTGCCCAGCCAAAAAAAAAAAAAAAATCATACACTGTAATACAGTATTTTCCCCGTGTGTTTGAGCCCTAAGAATGTTCCGTTGTGTATGTTGTTCATTTAATACAATCATTTTTGCTCATTTTCAGAGAGGAGGCTAAAGCATTTTGTGCACTGAGTGCGGTTACTGTCCTGTTCCACAAGGGGTCTGGCTCAGGGCACTGAGCCACTGCCTTGGGACACTAGAGTCATACTGCAGCTTCTGGCCTGTTCAACTTTCTACAAGACAGCAGTACTGTCTCCGGACACTGAAATTACACTATTAATGCCTGCCTTCCACCTCAGCACTATCAAATGGGAACTGGACTGCCTGGAGACAGCAGAATTGTGGGACAAATCATCATTTATCTTTCCATTTATGATGGTGTCATGTTAGCTCTGTATGCTTTTTCTCTTTAAAGATCATTTTTTGGGATTTTCTCCTTTATTTTATAGTCACACAGTGGAGAGAGACAGGAAAGCTGGGGAGAAAAATGGGGAAAACATGCGGCAAATGACCCGAGCCAGAATCAAACCGGGTCGCCGCAGGAAGGCCACAGCCTTTATGGTGCGCGCGCTTAGACCGATGAGCCACCAGGGTGCGCCCATCTCTGTATGCTTTTAGCAAATACTAACTGTAAATTGTTCTGAATGTAATTGTTTAAAATTGTGATCAATGTAAAAACTGCCGCAGCTTGCCAGTTGTACTGCACTAATTAGATATTGGCCTATCTGTGAATTAGCTGATGACATCAAACAAAACCAGATGAATATAAAATTCCACCTAACTTCTGAAAAAGTTGGGTTGCTGTGCAAAATGTAAATAAAAACAGGCTGCAATCATTTGCAAATCAATTAAACCCAATTTTTTAAATTGAAAATAGAACAAGACAACATATCAAATGTTGACAATGAGAAATTCAACTGTTTTTTGAAAAATATCTATCATTACCTCTGCCAAGGAGGTTATGTTTTGGCCAGTTTTGGTTTGTCTGTCTGTCTGTTTGTGTACAAGATAACTCAAAGAGTAAAGAACGGATATCACTGAAATTTTGTGGGAGGATTGCTATTACATCAGGGATAGACCCTATTGATTTTGACCGCGATTGGTCGAACAATATGGCCACCACGGCAGCCATCTTGAAGTACTATGACGCGATATCTCAAATTTCACATGAGCCATGTTTAATCAGCAATATTTCGACTGTGCTTCCTTGGCGGAGGTTTGCACTCTCCGAGTGCCTCTAGTTTTGAATTTGATGCCAACAACAAGTTTCTAAAAAGTTGAGACGGAGACCATGAAAGACTGAAAAATTGAACAATGCCAAAAATAGACTTGGTTGAAGAACTCCGCTAACTAGAGGCACTCTGAGAGTTCAAACCCCAGTCAAGGCAGCACGGTCAATATCTTGCTGCATGAAGATGGTTCATAAGAAATTTAAGGATAGGTTCTGTCAGTGACGCAAGACCAATAAACCCACAAAATTTGAGTGATATCATTGGTGGCGAAGTTCAGTTATCGCATGTCATAGGATTTCAAGATGGCTGCCCTAGCGGCCATATTGTTTGACCAATCGTGGTCAAAATCAAAATGGTCCATCCCTAATGTAATAGCAGTCCACCCACAAAATTTCAGAGATATCCATTTGTTACTTTTTGAGTTATCTTGTACTGAAACAGATTGAAAGACAGAAGAAAGGTCATTTATAGAATTACAACTTGCCGAAATCGTGCACAGATCTCTGAAACAGAATGAACAGAATGGAGTTGGTTTCAAGTCTCTAGCTGTAATAGCAGCAAAGTTATAAAGCAAAACGTGTAAGAAAAGTATAGGCTTTTGGCGACGAACCTCCTCTATCATATGAAGTTTCATGAAAATAAACAATATGGAAAGGGTAAAAAAGTGTGTTACTAACAAACAGACAGACAAATAAACAAACATACAAACAGACAACTAACCTAACCGACTAATATATAATAAATAATAATTATATAATATATATAATAATTATTTATTTATTAATAATAAATGAATAAATATATAATATAATAAATCTGTGATTTCGGCAAGTAACAAACCAACGTCGGCAAAAACATAACCTCATTGGCGGATAAGTTTATTGACAACAGGTCAGCAGGTCAGTAACATGATTAGGTATAAAACATCTTTCAATGTCAGAAATCGCGAGGGCTTCACCACTCTTTGAGAGAATGCATGGGCAAATAGTTCAACAATTTAAGAATAACTTTTATCAATATACCATTGCAAAGAATTTAGGGATATTATTCTCTTTGGTACATAATATTATTAAAAGTTTCAGAGAATCCAGGGAAGCAAAAAGGTCAAAAACCAATATTGAATGGTAGTGATCTTCGGGTCATTCGGCAGCACTCCAGTAAAAACGGGCAGAATTCTGTTGTAATCACTGCATGCGCTCAGGAACACTTCTGAAAAACATGGTCAGTGAACACAGTTTTTCGCCACATCTGTAAAAATGCAAGTTAGAAGTCTGGCATGCAGAGATTAACTCCCTAAAGCCCAATGTCCCCCTGGCGGCAACGCTGGCATTACGGGATTTTCAAGTGATGTTCTGTGAGTTTCTGACCCTTAAACGCATAATTGCTTTCAAGCTGACCCAGTTTAAGATCGCTTGATCGGTAATCACACAATTAATCAAGACCAATATATAAGCTTGTGATTATTGAGAAAGTATTAAAAAATGACAGATCGAGCTGCCGAATAGCTCACTCGGTAAAGCATCGCGTTGCGAAACAGTAGTGGCCATCAGTTCGAGCCCCGGTTGTACCAACCGGCAGTGGTCGGCAGTTTTTTCAGAAGTTGCGCGCAATTGGCCAATGCGCTACAGCAGTGTTTCCCAACCCTGTTCCTGGAGTACCCCTGCCCTGCATATTTCAGATGTCTCCTTAATTTAACACACCCAGATCAGGTCATTAGGTACTCCACTAATGAGCTGATCAGCTGAATCAGGTGTGTTAAATCAAGGAGACATCTGAAATATGCAGGGCAGGGGTACTCCAGGAACAGGGTTGGGAAACACTGCGCTACAGGGATGCAAATTGGGAAGGGTCTGCCGGGAAGGGTTATGTAAGTTGCTCTGTTCGTCTCGTAGGCGCCTCCTGTTGGCCAGATGGGCGCTCATCAGGATGATTCTAAGCTAGTTCATGTTCGGGTGTCCTCCGCCCTCGTTCTGAGCTTGCAAGGATTCAACCAATGAGTGTATAAGAAGCGGTGGCGACAGGCGCGTGCTTCGGAGGAGAGCCGCGGGCTGTCTCACTCTCCTGAGTTGGCAATAGGGGGTCACTTACGCGAAAGCCTTGTACAGTTCCCCAATTGGACATTCCAGATTCGGGTGGGATTGGAGATGCCAAATTTAAAAAAAAAAAAAAAAAAAAAGAAAAGACAGATCACTGAACGGTAACATTTACAACAGACTAAATAGTGATATTGTATGGATGGGAAAAAAAGAGATAATAATAATGAATAATTAATTAACTCAGTGCTTTCCCTGAATTTCATCTCCCATTCTAGGTTTTTTTTTAACAGTGCAACCTAATTTATTTTAAGATTGCACTTAATCATAATGTTTTCAGCAGTCAAAAGAATAGGTTGCATTTGCAAGGAAGCGTAGTTGCATACAGGTTGCCGCGCAAAGCGATAATAATTAATTTATTAAGATTTAAACTGTCCTGTTTTGACCAATCGAAATGTGAATTTATTTCAGCAAAATTTGGTGCCGCACTCTCTGTTTACAAATAGCAGTGTACAGTTTCTAGCATGCTTATCACTCAAGCCTGGAACACACTGGATGCGGAGCAGCGCTGCTGCATGGCGTTACCTCTCGCTTGTCATTTTGGCGTCCATGTTAACAGGTTAAACCATCCACACTGGGTGCATGAGATACCCGTCTCACACATGGTAAGGTGAAGCTGCTGCGTTGCGTCATCTAGAGATTTGGAGTGTCACCTATTTTTAGCTTACCAGCCCTATGGGCCGATAAGCTATTGTCGTGGTGTGGTGTCTGTCGTCCGTCGTCCGTCGCCCGGAACATTTTTTATCTTTTTTTTGGCTGGATGAATTTTCGTGTAAATTCGCAATAACATACTACTAGACCATATCTCCAGACGTTGTTCTCGGATTTTTTATTAAATCATTTTTGTCCGTTTTATGGGCCCTTGAAATTTTGGCCCCAATGTTAAAGAAAGGACTGAGAAATTTTAAAAAACTTATTTCTCAAAAACTGCGTGATAAATTTTTTTCTAAATCAGGCAATCAACTTACCTTGGTACCGTCAATGTACAGTGCGAGCGCCATTTTGATTGAATGAACGGAAGTGGGTCTATTGGGGGCGCAGTACTTTATGAATATGCAAGATGGCCGATGGAGGCCAAATGGTTGCAGATAGAGATTAATTTTGTATTATCGACATATAGGAAGTAATATATGACCTATATTTTGGCAATATTAAATTTGACCACAGATGACTTTGAAAGATCAAACTCGAGGTCAGGGAATATATTAACAATGTTAAAAGATATGACTTGAAATTTCCAAAAAATTTTTCTCAAAAACTGTCGGATAATTTTTCTTTTTTTCTAAATCTGGCAATCAACTCACCTTGATACACTTTATGTACAGTGCGGGTGCCATTTTGATTGAATCGACGGAAGTGGCTCTGGTGGGGGCGCTGTACTTTAACATTGGGTCTTATGGAGAATGGGCAAAATTGCCTATGGAAGCTAAATGGTTGCAGATAGAGATTAAGTTTGTATTACAGACATATAGGAAGTTATAAACGACCTATATTTTGGCTGTGTTAAAGTTGACCTCAGATGACCTTGAAAGGTCAAACTTGGGGTCAAGCAAAATGTTACAATTTTCAAAGGCTTCTAGGCTTGAAAATATTGAAGATTGGGAACATGTGCATTGAACACTTATATGAAGTCATGTATAAACTTTGATTTGGTGGCCTTGAACTTGACCTTCAGTGACCTTCGAAGGTCAAACTTCACATAGTGAAATTTCAATGACTTCTATCACCAAAACTATTACAGATAGAGCTTAGGTTTGTATTGTGGGCATATAGGAAGTCATGTATGAAGTTTCATTGGGTGGCCTTGAACTTGACCTTCAGCGACCTTCGAAGGTCAAACTTCACATAGTGAAATTTCAATGACTTTTATCACCAAAACTATTAGAGATAGAGGTTAGGTTTGTATTGTGGGCATATAGGAAGTCATGTATGAGGTTACATTGGGTGGCTTTAAAATTGACCTTCAGTGACCTTCAATGGCCAAACTATACAGTGAAATTTCAATGACTAATATCAGCAAAATCGTTACAGATTGAGTGTAGGTTTGTATTGGAGACGAACAGGAAGTCACGTCTGAACTTTCATTTAGTGTCCTTCATATTGACCTTTGAAGGTCAAACTTGACCAAGAGAAAATTCAATGACTTCACTGTCACTGAAAAGGTCACAGATGGAGCCTAGGTTTGTGTTACTGACATAGGAAGTCACATATGAACTTTCATTTGGTGACATTCAACTTGACTGTTGTTGGCATTTGAAGGTCAAACATAAAATAATACAATTACAATGACTTGTATTGCCAAAATGGTTACAGATGGAGTCTAGGTTTGTATTAGAGACATATAGGAAGTCATGTATGAACTTTCATGTGGTGACCTTTGTATTGACCTTGAAAGGTCAAATGTGACCCAGTGAAAATTCAATGGCTTGTATCACTAAAATGGTCACAGATGGAGCCTAGGTTTGTGTTACTGACTTCTAGGAAGTCCAGTGGCGGACGGTGGACGGAAAATTGGGGGGGGGGAAAAACATCCCTTGAAACAGATGAGATTAGTGACCCGATTTCAATCATTGTTCTTGGTCAACTTGTTAGTTTCCCTTATAATGAAATGTTTAGGCGAGTGAATAATAAATTCTATAAAATTTTTAATTCACATGCCTTAATAGGCAACTCTACACGAAAAAACCACTGTGGATTTTCCACGTTAAATTTTGTCACATCCTAAGCAAGTCGTCAAACCTGTGCGTAATGAATGTTTAATTGAAAAAGATTGAAATGCGCTCTTTTTGCGTTCAACTGGTGCGTTCGATTTCTCGTCTTAATGAAGACAATTACCTACACCTGAGAGGGGAGAGTTCAAGTGACTTTTACCAGGGAAATTGACTGAAAACAGATAATAAGCAGTTTAAAGACATGTTCATCGCCCTCCTTGTTCTCTGTCCACCGCCCACCACTGAGGAAGTCACATATGAACTTTCATTTGATGACATTCAACTTGACTGTCAGTGACCTTTGAGGGTCAAACTCGACAGTGAAATTACAATGACTTGTATCACCAAAATGGTCACAGATTGAGCCAGGTTTTGGATAGAGACATTTACGTTGTAAAAAGTCATATATGAAGCCCATTTGCTGACCACAACTTGACATTCTCCGACCTTTATTCACAATTGACATATTGAATACATATTGACATATTTCAATGACTTGTATCACCAAAACTGCTTCAGAGCTTAGGAGTATATATCAGAAGGTCTTATAAATGTATATGAACTTTTATTTAGTGACATTGACATTGATTTTCATTAATTCAAATGTCAAACTTCGCTGGATAGCTCACTTGGTTAAAGCATCGCATTGCGAAGCAGAAGTGACTATCACGACGTGGGTGAGAGCCCCGGTCGTACGATCCGGCAGTGGTCGGCAGCTTTTTCAGAAGTAGCGCCCAATAGGCCAATGCCCTACAGGGATACAAATTGGGAAGGGTCTGCCGGGAAGGGTAATATAAGTTGCTTTGTTCGTTCCTTAGGCGCCTCCTGTTGGCCAGACGGGCGCTCGTCAGGAAGATTCTAAGCTTGTTCATGTTCGGGTATCCTCCGCCCTTGTTCTGAACTTGCGACGATTCAACCAATGAGTGTATAAGAAGCGGTGGCAGACAGGCGCGTGCTTCGGAGGAGAGCCGCGAGCTGTCTTCACTCTCCTGAGTTGGCAACAGGGGGTCGCATATGCAAAAGCCTTGTACATAGTTCCCCAACTGGACATTCCAGATTGGGGTGGGATTGGGATTTAATTTTTAAAAATAAAAAAAAAAAAAAAGTCAAACTTCACATGAAATTTTCATAACTTGTATCATCGCTGTAAGACTGCTTGCTGGTAAGCTACAGGACCCTTGGTCCTATTTTTACTGTGACACACGCTTGGTTCTCGGCAGTTATATCTACAGAAATACCAGCATTTCACCTCATAGATGAGTATGTGTGTCTGCCACAAGCATGAAACCAAAAAAAAATGTAACTCAATACTTCTGGTATGTTTGTCAAATTAAAGGCCCATGTATATGGACAGAATCCCTTCATAATTCAGCAATGTTCAAATTGTGAAATAATTCCTGGAACGAATAGTATGAAATTTATGTGTCAAACACTGTTATAGTACAGTCATTTAAAGGAATATAAGGGAATTTGTCATTCTTAACTTATTTTTTGAAAGCTTTACTGCTCTACTGCTCATTTTGTCTTCAGATGTTTGACATAAACATTTATCTATCTATTTTGCAGAAATGTGTAATTAATTACAGAGCCAAGGCTATGAAAATAGTCTATTATTTTAGTAAGTTAAAGAGTATTAGGCAGGGGCATTGCTAGGCGTATTTTGGGGAGGCTTTAGCCATTGTGATGGCCATTGTGAATGCTGTAAGCTGATGGATAGAATTTATTCCAGAAGATCCATGCTCGATAGCAATTATGACGTGATCTACTGTGGGGCCTTATGCTCTAAAAATAATGACAAGACCTGACTTTATTTTTTAAAAACCTAGTCCACTGCCCCTCCAAGAGATGGCTCAGCCCCACCCCCCCCCAACCATAAATGTCTAAGTTAGTGACGTCCCTGGTATCAGGGCAGTACTTTTCCATTTCTCCCTCTCTGCATGCCTCTGTAAAGACACCCACGTGGCAAGTTAACTTGGGTTCAATCCCCCTCTGTCAAACCAAAATATGAATTACATTTATAATAAAATGAAATCATATAATATTATGGTGTATTTTAAGGGGAAAGTCCTGCAGAAAGATAGGGCTGGCAGGAGGACTCTGCAGCAGCGCCGCAGCTGACACACAGCATATGTGAACAGACAGACATGATTGAGCACGCAGCAGCCCTGCACAACACACAAATCCAGTGTGTTCCAGGCTTTAGAGAATAAAGTACATCATCTTTAAATCTGAATAATTGTTCTGTACAATCTTAAGATTGTGTCAAATGAGCTTTGAAACCATTTCTACTTCTACTGCTGTGAATCTTGGGCCAGAGGAAAATTTTTATACTGGAGAGTGAGAGGGGTGGGCTTGGATTTAACCTGGGATTCTCCGTGTATCTGCCAAGTTAAGCAAATGCAGTGAAATATGTTTTGGCAGTAACTTTTTGTGATCTCTACAGTGTCGGGGTGGCCCAGTGCTATTTTGGTGTAGTTACTGTTCTGTTGTGCACTGTAGTCTACTGTCTCGGGACGCAAGAATTGTGGTGCACTACTGTCTCGGGACACTGGATGTGTACTGCAGTTACTGCCCTACTCCAGTGGGGCTCTGCCGCGAAACACTCAACTTGTGTCTCGAGACACTAGAATTGTACTGCATCTACTGGCCTGCTCCACTCCAGGAGAGCCACGGAGCAGTACAGTTCTGTGTGTTCTTTTCATTTAGTGCCTGTCTGCAAGCAATCTCACAATCATCTCCCGGGCAGTATAATTATCAACAAAGACAACATTCTTCTATTGTTACCTCCGCCAGGAGGTTATGTTTTTGCTTCTGTTTGTTTATTATTTATTTGTGTGTCTGTCTGTTAGCAGGATATCTCAAAAACCGCTGGATTGATTTTAACCAAACTTTGCAGGATGTTACAGTAGCACAAGAGGAACAAGTGATAAAATTTTGGCATAAATAGGCCAAAGCACAGCTGAGATATAGGCCAAAGTTCAAATCCAGCTATGGTGGTGGAGGTATGGGCTCTCATGAGTCCAGCTCTAGTTCTCTATGTTATCAGTTACCTCTATGGCCTCATCTCAGCAAGTACTGTAATACTGTAAACGGGTGCCGTGTATATAAATTAGACCGATATAATATCCTTTAACCCCTCACCCATACTATGGCTGTGTCCCAAGTCAGAGGCTGCATCCTTCGAAGGCTACAAATCAAGACCGGTTGCGTCACAGCGGCGAGACTCAGCCATCTCATTTTGAAGGCTCCTTCAAATGCGGCCGTGAAATGCGGCCTTCTTTTCGCGGGCAACTAAGGCTGCAACAGGTGGATCCTTTATGGTCCAATCTTTCCCAAGATTCATTGCGCGGTGGAAAATCGAATTGAACAATGGCGGCTGCGGGAAGCGAGGAGTTTACTTTTAAATGTAAGTACTGGGTTTTAGCAAAGATACCTCAAGTACATCTTTGGTTTTAGCTCGGTAAACAGCGAAAAATACATAAAACCAAGGGGCGTTAAAAGTGGGGAAAAAAAGTTAGCGACATGTTTTGAATTAGCTACGTTATTGGCTGGCTAGCTAGCTAACTAACTACTGGGAGTCACTGCGGCTCGCATCTTAACTGTAACCTTTGACTCTAAAAAGCAGTGACGACTGCTGAACAGAAAGCCAGGAGGGCTTTAAGCATTCCCTTAAATTGGTAACTAGCTCCAATCAGTTTTCTGCAAGGGCGTAGGTTTAATGTGAGAATTGGTGGGGACACGTATGTGATGCGAGTGCGCATAGCGAGCGAGCTGGAAAATTTTTGTAAATCTGAGTGCAGATACTGCCTTTACTGTATGCAGAGACTATCCGCATGAGTGTTTCTCCATTTTTTTAATTATGCTTCACAAGCTTCCTCCAAAATTTTCATACAAAGGTGCCACATACATAAACTTGCCGCAACCTTAACTGACAGCTGCAAACCATCTCAGCGCACTCATGAAACCCACTCTGATCTTGTAACCTGGACATTCAAAACCAAGTGAGCGGATATATGTGACCAGCCATGAAAAATGGCGGGCACGGTCAAAATTTTCAAAATTCAGTTTTATGTTATTTTTTATAAAGTGGACCTTCCTCTTCCAGAAATTCATCTGGACGCGTGTTTGCTGTGTTTAAATTAATGTCATTCAAAATTGCATACCTGTCGACTCTCACGCGAATAGCTTGAGCCGCACGCTTTTATAGCCTATTTAACTGCCGAATGCCACATTTTTGTTTGAACAACCCACACAATACTGAGAGTGAAAGGCGACATTTCATTGGAACGCGGACTAGTTCAATCAATGCGAAGCATTAACCTATTAATAAGTAAATAATTTTTCTGTACTGAATTTAGCTCATGATTTCATCGCTGTTAAAACGCATATGGAGAGAAACCGTGTCTTCAGTTGCCAATTATGATAATCGGAAAACGCGTCAATAAAGGAAAATGATTGAGAACTAGCCAGAACTAATAAAGGGACGTGTCTGTGCCCCCCCCCGACCCCCAATTCCCAGTTCTAGCTCCGCCACCGAATAAAAGCCAATTTTCGGCAGTATTTAAATGGAAATTTATCGAGACACTGAGGGGATTCTGCGTGACGTATATGGAGCTAAATCCCTTGGATCAGAAGCAGTTTTCCAAATGCAAAAATAAACACAGTCCACGTGGCGAGCGGGAAATTTAAAGGGGACCTCGGATGCTATATTTCCAAGGTTAGATTTTGATCTTGGACTCCCCTAGAGTACTCCTGATCGTTCAAAGCCCAAACAGGGTCCTTATTTAGCTCATACTGCCATCCTCAAAAAACCCCATTTGTAGTCCATTGTAGTCTCTGCCTGAAACGCCTCATTGGGGTGGCTCTTCGCTATGCCCCCCACTCCCCATGTGCCCACTTTCTTCTGACTGGCCAGCTCTGTGGAGGGCGGAGTTGGGCGGGACGAGGCTGCAGAACGCAGTTTTCCGGGTCTGGCTCGCCAGAGTGAAACGCGAGACACGTCTGCAATCTGATAACGAAGCGGCGGGAAAATTCCGCCATCTAACCTGATACTTGAATATAGATCTAATGAAATGAACTTGTTCTAACAAACGCAGCGGCAAAAGTGGAGGACGCAGTGCGAAAATCTGGTAGCTCAAGCTCAAATTTGCTATCAGCTACAGTTTGCTACAGCGACAGTGGTGAGTAACAGCGGTTTTTTTTACTTTATAGCCAGGATGCAGGGAAAGCTAGAATCCACCCCATATAGACACATTTGTAGAACGGGTCGACATGCCCAAGTGTAGACCGGAGACCGTAGAAATCCGGTGGATCTGAGTTGAGAGGGAAACATGGACAGTGAGGATCAGCTAAAAGTGGACCAACAGCTTATGGACTGCTTCGGTGTGTATTAGGACCTGCTGGTTCATGTGCATCGCTGTGGTGTGTTGTTAGTGTGGAGAAACGAACAGCTTCCACGCTGGTATATGACGGAGGGGCGAAAGCTCCAAGCTAAACGGCCTTTTCGGAAATTGCCTGTGGTAATGGTTTACTTATTGCTTCAGAATGACCAGCTTTTCCTCGCAGAAAATGGGCGCATTATGGATAGCGTGTGAGAGCTAGATAGAGCTCCGTTTATGTCATGAACATAATACAGGTTTTACAGACCGTAAGTTCCGACTGCATGAACCGTTGCTTATGTGGAGCTAGCGAATCGATCACTTTTACAGGAAAGAATTTAATATTCAATCGATGGCAATGCAAAGAAATCGTTTGTTATACCGGACACGTTATAGCCTGTGCGCTTCCCTATTGCTTTCACCGGTAGCATCAGAGAGCTTGCCCAGACATTGGAGATGTATCAGGCTGACCCCGGTCATGGATAAGGTAAGCGATCGTTTCATAAGCACCCAAAAACGCACCCCAAGCTCTGCAAAAACTACGTCTGGTCTAACTGCAGCCCAACTCGGCAAACACATACAGCACCTCTCCGTTTAGCTTCAACTGTAGTGGCTACAATCAGGCAACGTTATGATGAAACTGTCACATTGATGCTTACCGAAGTAACACAAGCATACCGATCATAATTGCTGCATATAAGTTAACCAGGAGCATTTTTAATTTGCAGAGCACGCGAACTAACATGCAGTAGCTGATAAGCGGTCATGACTTTGAATGTAATCTGTCCTGTGAAAAATTTGTTTGGTGTCTGATGTGAAAGCAGCTTTATGGATAGTACGCGACAGCTAGAGAGAGCTCGGTTATGTTATGAACATAATACAGGTTTTGCAGACCGTAAGTTCCGTTAGCGCGGACAAGTTGCTTATGTGGAGCTAGCGAATTGATCACTTCTACAGGAAAAAAATTACCTGTTTAATCTTCGCCTTTTTCGGCTTTTTATTAGCTACAACAATTTCTAAAGGGGGATGAAATTATGTCAAGGTAGTGCAGAGAAATCATTTGTAAACCGGTAGAGCTTCTGCGTTTCGCATTGCTTTCATGGTAGCACCAGAGAGCTTGCTCTGACATTTGTGAAGTATCCGGCTGATCCTGGTCATGGATAAGTGAAGTGATCACTAACTGTAGTGGCTACAATCGGGCAACGTTATGATGAAACTGCCACATTGATGCTTACCGAAGTAACAAAAGCATACCGATCAGAATTACTGCATATAAGTTAACCAGGAGCATTTTTAATTAGCAGAGCACGCAAACTAACATGCAGTAGCTGGTAACCGAGCGGTCATAACCACAGAGACAAACCCTTGCAATACAGGTTTTACAGACAGCAAGTTCTGTTACTGTGAACAGTTGTACCAAGCATCCAAATTACAAACAAGTATTAAAAGTTAGCTTCAAATGAGGTTTATGTTCACACACCTTCTGTAGAATTTCCCCTGATATCACTTTTGCATATTTAGGACGCAAACATTAGCAACAGTAACTTGGCTACGTTAGCCGCAGTGCTACAGCCACAATCAACTGGCTATCATCTCAGGTTAGCTTATGCAGTAAAAGCAACTTACAGCTTCTGTGTCTGTGAGTCAAGGACAGTCACGACCGATACAGGGTTTATCTTCAGATATTTTAGAAAGCCTGCACTTGAGGCCAGTTGTTAGTGCTAACTATCGCTAGCGGTCCTGCTAGCCACCCGTAACACGTTAGCTTCACTTACATTATTTGCTGTTATATGGTTACTTACAGCTTGTGGCTCCGAGCGCTTGATCGATGCAGCTGCTTCAGGTTTGAGAAGCAGCTGAAACGCTTGTCCTGTGTCGAATTATCCTTTATTGACAAAGCTGTCTTTGGTGAAATGCTGAGCACAAATGGCTAACGTTCCCTTTGGCCGTGGCTGTTTGCTGCCAGCAAACAAAAAAAGCTACCCACTGATTTCTGGTGGCATCGTCTTTTCAAAGAGAAATATTTGTTTTTCTTTGTGTCCAAAAGTAAACGGACAAGTAGCTTTGGGAGAGATACTAACAAAATTGCACCTCAAATGATCTGCGGTTCTTCTTTCGTATTTCCAAAAGTGTCGAGGCTACTAAGGCATAGTATGATTTGCCGTTGTTAGTGCCTGCTAGAATAGTTTCCGGTGTGGGCAGGTCCAGCGCAGTGGTTGGCTCTGGCTAGGTCTGTACTAATTGGACGGCACAATCTGACATCAGGTTTTGCCCAGATCTCGTGAAGATCTCGGGAGGAGCTGTTCAGAGAGGAAATCACGTTCACGAAATCACGTTCTTGGATTACAGCAAAACCCCTGTATCTTATGTTTAGAAACTTTTCAGAGGTTGAGCATGGACAACCAACATTATAACATTACTAATATGTATTAAAAGAAGGATCAGCATAATAGGTCCCCTTTAAATCGCGTTTTTCTCAATAGCGTGATCGTCGCTCGGAGGTACCTTTTACCACGGCGGGTCACATATAAAGCTGGCGATCCAGTTGCGCGCCTCAAGCACCGCTTTGGACAAAAATGAATATTCATGACCTGAATAGCATAGTCAGTTTACTCTTGATTTTTAGCCTTCAGATAGCCCCGCCCTTTCAACCAATCAAATGCTAGAATGCATAAATAGGTTATCTTGGAGACGTAGCCTCCACAATTGGGTCTTATATGGCTTGTCTGGAAAGATGATAGGAAGGAGTTCGCTGAAATATTGGTAGGGACAATCTGGCTTCCCAAAATATTGGTAGAGACATGTCCCGAACTTCCATATACAAACCTACGCCCTTGGTTTTCCGTCATTTTCGTTGATTAAAGATAGCTATATTAACTATTTGAACATTCAGCTATTTCAGGTGTGGCTAACTTGTTTGCTTTGAGTTAACTCGCCGAAGTCAAGAAACGATTTGGATGCGAAATGCTTTTGTTATACAAATCATGAAGCGCAGGTTTGGGTGGCTGCTTCGCTGGACATGGCAAATTAACTCCGATAATCCTGAGCAGTTTATATTATGTCATTAGGAGAGGCATTGATTAGTTATTCGCCTGAACATTGCACTAAGCTGAATGTTTGACTGCCAATGGATTATTGATATCAGAAAACATGTTAATCAAAGCCAAAGATTGAAAACGGGTCAATCATCAAACACTTCAAGGGAAATCTTCTGCCCCTCCTGTTTTCTGTTCAGCAGCTCCACTGCTGTAAAGCCTGAAATGCCTTCAGTTTTAAACTTAAAAGGTTCAAACGCTGATTTATATCATAGCTAGATTGTGGCGAATTTATAGCTTTTTTTTGCACAGGAAGTATATTCATGACCATAAAAAAACGCAGCACTATGAGTGATGACATTTTTGTTTTTTCCTTCTGCAATATAAAGTATTGCTCACTGTAAATGAGTGGATTTCAGGTCAGCACAAAGCTGAGGATGAATTTATTGTTCCAAATGAAATTTAATTACCAAAAATTGATACATTTCTATGTATTTTTTATGATCGGGAGTATAGTATGCAGAGGCTCATTGTGGCTTATAATGATATGATGAGGTTTCTGCTTCAGGTTACCTGATGGCATAGGAGGAGGAGGAGCAACAGCAGGAGGGAACAAGAACAAGAGCTCTTGACAGAAGACATGAGATGGCAGAGAGAGGGAGAGGAGAGCTCAAGAGAGCAGGGATAGGATGGACAGGCTCTTGTCTCTACTAGAGAAAATGGTGCAGAAATAATCATTTAAAAAATTAAAGTTTTGTTAAATCCATTGTTCATTCTTAATTCATCTGTAACTGACAACTATTTACGACAAAACATACAAAATGCATACAAAAACCACTGAGTGCTTTTAAAAAAGTCTTAAAATTGTCTGTACAAGTATACACACGCAGCCAAAACAGAAAAAGCAGGGTCTCGATTGTGGCAGCCCATCCATGCGGCCGTTCCCGATTGAGGAGGTCCAGCAGCACTGCCAGGGCCTGCCTGCTCAGCCGAAAATCAGGCCTGGTGTTTTCTTCACCAAAGAATGTCCAGCACAGGGGCATTGAAGTTGACCCTGCAGTACCGGGGTCTGGGCTGGTTTAGGGAAAGAAGACAAATTGGTAAATGAACAAATGCCAGATATTTATTGCGGAGAACTTGGATAGGTAAAATTCAAAGCCTATCAATCTACTCAGCTGTTTTAAACTAAGCAATGGTTTTCTCTTTTAATATTAGAATAAGATTCAGTATTTTTCAGTGATGAAGAAGTATTCAGAACCATTACGCAAGTAAAAAGTATTACTACTCTGCGTCTTTACATTTTACTGCTGTAGATGTTAAAGGTTGAGCTTGCTTCAACTACTCAATATACTTCTGTTTTTTTTTTAGTTCGATGAGCTCAAAAAAAGCCATATTTTTGGCTTTGTGAAGATTCATTTTCCTGCCAGTCCAAGAGAGGTAGAAATGGTATATATTGATTTTGGGGTTGGAGAATGTTGTAAATCCACAAAGGAATGTCACTCTTAAATGTTTGTTTATTAAAAGCATTATCATTCAACATCAACACATTTTGGGATAGCTACATGGTTTTTACTGAACAGGAAGGGTATGAAAATTTGTAATCTGAAATGTTACTAGCTTGATAAGGCTAGTGCTTAGAGAAATAAATGAGTAGCTGGAAAGTATATAATTTGCCCATAAGATATAGAGGACAAGTAGCATAAATTTGCATAAAATGGAAATTATAAAAAGTACAGGTATCTAGAATTAGCAGTTAAGTAAAGGCACGAAGTTACATTCCACCTCTGGTTATTTTGAATATGAAATGGCACTATGGTCAAAGTCAAATGGCATTAGCCATTCATTAATTAGGCTGAAGGGAGTAGGCTGATTAGCTACTTTTAACTGTTGGCTCTAAGTAAAAACTTCAAGATATGCATTTTACCTGGACGTGGCTCTCTTGGCCTCAGATAAATCACCCTCCGGCGTCGGCGGCGAAGCATCTCTTCCATCTCCTCCAATAATTAAAAAAAACAAAGCAATAAAAATTTCAGAGAAATAAATGAGTAGCTGGAAAGTATATAATTTGCCCATAAGATATAGAGGACAAGTAGCATAAATTTGCATAAAATGGAAATTATAAAAAGTACAGGTATCTAGAATTAGCAGTTAAGTAAAGGCACGAAGTTACATTCCACCTCTGGTTATTTTGAATATGAAATGGCTCTATGGTCAAAGTCAAATGGCATTAGCCATTCATTAATTAGGCTGAAGGGAGTCGGCTGATTAGCTACTTTTAACTGTTGGCTCTAAGTAAAAACTTCAAGATATGTATTTTACCTGGACGTGGCTCTCTTGGCCTCAGATAAATCACCCTCCGGCGTCGGCGGCGAAGCATCTCTTCCATCTCCTCCAATAATTAAAAAAAACAAAGCAATAAAAATTTCCATCTCGCAAGTAATGCAGAAGGGTCCAGATTGTCAGCTGTTGCTGTCAAGGTTGCTAGGCGACGAGAGCAGGGCTTCCAGACGCGAAGGTAAGGGCGGGAACAGCACGAGACGCCAACTGCGAATCCTCCGCTGACTAGACCGTCTCATTTTGGAGACCGCTCGGTTTGGCCATCGCGGTCTAAGAAGGACGTGGCCTTCGTAGACTGTGAAGGCCACGTCCTTCAAAGGATGCAGCCACTGAATTGGGACACAGCCTATATTTCAGCATTTCATCCATTATCTACGTATCTTGTTAGATATTTTATCATCACTAGTCACTGTAAAACAAAACTGATCTCAATATTCCCAAAAAGACCACTGATGAATGATGCCCAAATAAATGGACAGTTAAGTTTCATATAATGAAGTCACGAGGTAAATTCAGTCTCACCTCTGGTGAACAGCAATATTAGCCTCAAACACCCATCTCGTAACAGGCGAACTAGTAATTAGTCTAAACACCGATTGGGTTGAATGGCAAAACCAAAAATACACTATTCGGTGGTTACTTTGAAGCCAACACTGCTTTTCAGAAAGACCACATTTTTTAATTAATTATATGGAGATGTAGCCTAATTAGATGCAACTCTAAAAATATTATCAGGCTGTATTTCACCCTTCCGCCTTGTAACCTTCAACCCCAAATTACGTCTCAATGTTGCCAGAAGAAAGTGCTTCGGTGTACTGACCTAAATTGAACTGACTGAAAAGTTTGATTATAAGTCATTCAAGTTACTTATCCATAACCTGTAGACTGTGTGTTTTTTTGTTTGTTTGTTTGTTTGTTTGTTCAGGCCATTCTGACATTTACGAAAAAGCTAACATTAGCCTCTTAGTTGTTTGCACTTTGTATGTTCATCTGCTTTGGATAGCTATCATTAGCTCTCTTCCTAGGCCTAAAGTATGAGCAATGAGCTGCAGCAGTTTTCACAGTTGTAACTAGCTCATTTTACCTGTACGAAGTATATTAAACACTGACATTCAGAACAATTCTATTTTCAGTCGGTATTTGAGCAAAAGCATGTAGACCTAACTTGACACCATCATAATTTGCAAGCTACATAGCTGACTTGGCCCACAATTCTACTGAGGCAGTACAGTTCTGTAGTGTCAGGCAGGCTTTTAATGCATAATTTTAGTAATCCGAGAGTATACCACTGTCTCAGGCCAGTCCCCTAGTGGAACAGGACAGTAACTGCACTAGCCCACCACAGCAGTACAGTGCTGCACACAAAATTTTACAGCCCTTATTGCATTTTCATGAAAGGTGCAAGTAAGTACAAATGCAAAACACAGAAAGTCCATTGAGCAATAACTAGTGTGACTCTTTTTCTTGCTTCACTTGCCTGGTGTATGATTGTAGCTTGAGGTTTTTGAATTGAAGGGCAATAACCAGGCACTGAGACTGCAGGGGCAAACAGCTGTGGAAGTCAGTTTTATCACCACTTTGTTAGATTACCTGCCATTCCACATGGCATCTATCCTCACACTGTCGGAAATGACAATTATGTGAAGTCTCCTCTACTGCAGTTCGTTTAATAGCCTGTGTGTCTCACTTGAGAAGGTGAGAATCTGACCTCACTGGTCAGGCGCTGAGGTGGGTCAGGACATTGCCATAGATGAATCATTTTGATGTCTGGGCGTTTCTGAATTCTAGGTAACTGCTTACTGTGGAACCAATAATCAGAAGAATGTTTGGGCATGTTGCACACAAAAAGAGAATGCATTTTAAGCACTGCATTGACTATGCCTTTGTAGAATGATGGCATGGTTAAATGATTGATAGTTTGCAAAAACCAACATCAGGGTGAAATTGTGGTGTGCTGATGGTTTGCATTTCGCAATGGGACATCAGTCACCCCTTCTACATGTATAATCCTTCACTGACCCTTAAATGGTACCGTGGCATAGCCTATCTTTCAATGCTTCAATCTTGCTTATTGCAATGTGCACTTGCACAGGAAATGAACCTTACATAGGGAAAATATTGAATAAATCAATGCAGACATACCCAACATCATTTCATTATGACATGGGCCTGAGCAAGATCATTTGTGTGTTACAATTCCTTTTTAAAGTTACAGGCTGTCACATTGGCTTTGTTATTTAACCCATTTTTGAGAAAATCCAATTCAAGCAATTCAGATTTCAGTCTGCATATCCTGTCTTGTCATGTGCTATCTTTTTCATCAGGTTCATTTAGCTGTTTGTTGACATGGATTCTTTATTATTTGACCTTTATTTTACCAGGAATAAATCTCACTGAGATACAAAATCCCTTTTTCTAGGGAGTCCTGGCCAAGACTGCAGCATAATAGTTTCACACAAAAAGCAACAACGGACAATGACAAGCAAAAACTACAAGCATAAGACCAAGTGTCATCTTGGTCATAATCCCTAATATTGAATTAATACCTCTGAAGAAAGATATTTTATCTTGAGCGTATTTTCTTTCATTTCAATTCATATGCCATATAAATTTCTTAGACAATAAATTTTCAAACTGGAGTGGCACTTGGAGAGCACGGAGTTCCGCTGAGGCCAATTGTTCACTCTTCTATGATTTGCAAATCTGCAAGCCCAGCCATCGTATTTTTACAACTGGGTATGGTTAGTCACTATTGAACTTCAATATCCACTAGATTTTAAGATGCATGGTATTTATTGTGCCTTGGCAGCCTGATGCTATATCTCATAATGGTAACGAAAAGGAAAATAATTTTTGTATCCGCCCAAAGTTTCATGAAAAGGAGGCCAGTTGTTTTTCCATAATCCTGCTATCCATCAGATAACCTCGGAGGAGGAGGTAAATATGCCATGAATATTTGTAAAAAAAAGGATGATGCTTCTTGGGATTTTATTTTCAATGTTGAGGGAACAATTAGCTGGGAACACTGGGACATCATCTATGCTGGTTGAGGTAGTACTTGTTCAGTCCAAAGCATTGCGGTATAAACCTTTGGTTGTTATATATCATAAATCTATTGTAATGTAAATAAGTGCAGTAAAGAACTGGCTATTGAAAAAAGATTTTTTTTTTAAACCCACAGATCTTTGTTGACTGTGATTATAAGTTTGTGTGAGTTATCAATGAGTTGAATCCAACTAGAGTTCTGTATTGAGTGACAATAATGTATTGGAAATGTACATGTGCATTAATGTTTGTAGACAGTTCCATGTTATGCCATCATCACTAATGTCTCTGATAGGTCTCCTTTTAGTGGTCTAACAAACAATAAATATTGATTATAAGAATCAAACATCCATCCATTCTCTATACTGCTTCATCCTCATTAGGGTCACAGGGGAGCTGCAGCCTATCCCAGCTGACAGGAGTGAAAGGCAGGAAAACACCCTGGACAGCTCGCCAATCCATCGCAGGATTTTAAGAATCAGATGATTCATATTTTAATTAGACAAGCATATTAAGTTATCTTTGTGACAAATGCATTCATCTCAGATCAAACTCTTAAGCTTTTGTTGTTCTGAGGAAACACTGTCATCATTGGTAAAACACCTTTCCTTCTGCTGTCCCATTTTTAGGGCCATGAGTTCATGCATTCACCCTGCAGTTCTATTCATTCTATTTAGTTTTATTTGAGTTTCAATTAGTACGCTAATTATTGTGTGCTTGCTTCAGCGAAGCAGCACACTCTATTCTCTTACTTCCGCTTCTTATTCTTTTCTTCCTCCGCCTAAATTTAGCCGACGAACTCCTCCTACACCGTTTAAGCTATTGATTCTGTTCGAACTTTAAAAAATTCAGCTTGTTCTGAATTAGGTTGCATCTGTACAAATTTTCTTTTTAGTTTTTGAGATATTTAATTTTAAATGTCATTTTTTGGGGTCCAATTAAATCAAGCCATTTTCGTGCTGATTCAGTAGATTCAGATTCAGATTTTCCGTTATTTCTTTACTCTGTCATACTTTTAGTTAGAAATGTCATTCAAACTGCAAAATGTTAAGCGTGTTTAATTTCTTCACTGTTCAAATTTTTTGTAACTTCTATAATTTTCTAATTATAATGTTTTAAAATAATTTTTGTTACAATAAATTCTGGGAACTTACAATGTGGTGACGTCACTGTTAGAGTAGCGAACAGCTGTAAAATCATCAAGAAATCTTCTCTTAAACTTGCTCTAACTCCCACAGTTTTCACTCCACATAAATATTTTTATATCCAAGTTGTAGCAAAAGTTGTGCTGGTCATGATAATCTAACTATGCAAGCAATCGGATAGACGGTTTTGGCAGTATGAGCTGAAAAGCGACAGGAGCACTTACCGAAACTCCATTAACTCCTATTTTAAACAAGAGAAGAAAATTATTGTTGGGAAACTGAAAAACACAGTTTTATAACTTGTTCGTGTTCCCACATTTTTGGCACTACACACACAATTTTGACATATTTTGCTCAGCAGACTCTCCTCTTCAGTGTAGTACCTCCATTTCGTAGATTGGACTTACTATCTTTGAGGTACAGGCAGTAGTATGTAGGAGATGCCATAGCTAAAATCTCCATTGGACCAAATGCTTTAACCATGAACTCAAATGGCTCAGAGTGACTCAGCGAAATTGTGGCATAGCGGTATTGTGGTTCAATTCTGCCTTCTGCTGGACTTTTCCTGGTCTCAGCATTATCATTGTTCGGATTAAGATTCATACGACTGTTAGACAAATTTCATTCTTCTGTGTCAAACTCAGTGAAAGAATTTTCGGTAATGTCATTTGTACAGTCGCTCAAACCAGCTCCAAGAGAGCACATTTAGGGCAGCAAAGACCGGTCTTTTTGCAGGGCGGGTCCATGAGAACACATGTTACAGTAAAAAATTGCAAAGCAGAAAAGAATTGCTCGAGCTCCTATTCCAGTACATACAAGCAATTGTTTGCACTAGCTAGATATATTTACAATCGTATCCAAAACAGGCAAAATATTGGTATCAAAATGACCGTAACTGCCATCCTTGCTAAGCCAGCAGATGTAACTTTTCCATACTCATTGAGTAGTTTAATAGTTAACATTAGCTAGCTATTGATTATGTCATCTGCAGTGATGGCAATTTCAACGCTCAAGTTCCATTTCGATCACGTTCTGTGCACTGTGTGTTCCCGAGCTAACTGGCTAATAATAGCACAGAAATAAAAAGGGAGCCGTGAATAATATCCCAACATGTTAACGATATCTTGCAGCTTGCTATGATTAGCTATTTAGCTAGCGAACACACAGTGCACAGAAATGAACAGAGAGCCGCGAATAGTCGCAATTCACTACTTGGCGAGGTCAGCCTTGTACAGTTCAGGATTGGTGGAGACACTGACAATGAGCTATAAGCAACAACAGCTGCGGCAGTCTACCAATATGGCCTGCCATGTTTGCTCTGACGTAAAGCTCATTTCTTAGCCTGCACTGCGTTGACCTAGATACGCACAGAGCCATAGAGAGATATGCAACACCCTCATTGACTCCGATTGACCTTTACAGCTGGGTTGAAGCGGAATAGACTCGGTCATGATGCAGCTGAAAAGTTAGAATTCCTGAAACAATTACTTTCAGCTTTAAAGTCTTGTGTTTACATTTCAGCAGTTTTTCAACATTTCTTCAGCAATTTCCTTTGCCTCTCAGTTTCCAAGCACCTTCATTTTATAAGCCAACCTCTTCAACTTTTCTCAAGCACAAAAATTTTCTTCAGAAAATCTAGCCTTTTCTAGTTACCTACTTTTATTAGATTTTTTAAAACAAATTATATAGTTTCAATTCTGCTCATAAGATAAAATAAAATATTTTTGGGCATGGAAAAACAACTTTCACATAAAGGAGCTTAACCCTTAGGCCCTAGCTGGCTTGAAAATCATTCCATTTGGCACAATTACATCATGGTCGCCATGATGATAAATTTAGCTTCTTATTTAAAAAAATGACCTTATAGTGGTCTTTAGACTGTTGCCATTCAAGTTCAAAGGATCACTTTACATTTAAAATATAGTTTGAGTGATCAACCAAGCATTTAGTTTACAGCACGAAAGTAGCTAGTATCATTAAAATTCTCAAAGTAATTCTTACAGCAAAGTTTATACTGAAACTGGCGACATTTCGAGCTGGGAAGAGTTTGAATTGGACTGAGATTTTCAAGGAGTTAGCAAGGCCAATTCTAAAGCGAGGTGGATTTTGTTCTGAATAGAGAGAATAACAATCAGGATATGATGAAACACTTAGACACTATAATATGCATTTTGTGAAACAAGTAAGAAGAATGCCATTTTTGAGGAAGACCCCAAAAGGTTAAATGTGCTCAATTATTGCAAAATACAACATTTTGTGAGTTTTTCAATACATTGTTTCTGCTATTCCAGGCCTGTCGACATTCTTTCATTGCAGCCACTGTCTGATAAATGAAACTACACTGAAGTATTGTTGAGTACATCTTCACAGACGATTAAAACAAGCTAGTCAACAAGCACACCATAAACACTAACTATTCAACTTTACTGAAGGATGTAAGTCTCGAACATAAGAATTTTCTGTGCTGAATGCTGTACAGAGAGTAGGAATTTGGTAGTTTAAGACCCAACAGGATAATGCTCTTAATCAACAAATTAATGTTTCTCTTTTACCAAATATTGGTCAATAATATTTTTACGGTCCTGCTGCAGCTGTATTTCTGGCAAATATTGTTTGTGAACTCTATTTTCGTGGAAGTTCTCCACAGAAAAGGAGGTGGAAGGGGAGTTCAGTCGAAACACGCAGTCTGAAAAGCTAACATTACAGGCTTTCCTCCCATTTTTGTAAATATGATTATGCTGTCACCTTCCATTTTTGAAATTCTGTTTGACTGAAAGTGAGCCGGCAGCCAGGGATATTGATGCAGCCATGAGTCATGATGTATGACAGAGAGAAAAGGCTGGGAGCTATGGTGGAAGTCAAAATACAGTTAAAGCTTGAAACCCTGGAGGCTGTAGATGAAACATAGGAAACAATGACTGCCATGTACAGACCTAGAGACCATTCCAACTTCTAAACAGAATCATGTGCGGCCTTGTCAAAATAAAAAAGATTACTGATTTGAAACCAGAGTAGAACTCACACTTACACACACGCGCACACACACACACTCCGTCTATGTTCATTCAGCAAAAATAAGTCTTCTACTTTGGTTAGTAAAGCAGCTTTTGGCGGGACAAAATTTTGCAACTTCTGTTGACATCAGGATGAGACATGCGGAGTTGCATAATGAATGCTGAGTCTGAGAGAGTTTTTGACATTTTAGAAGGAGACGTTATCGACCCACTCACTGGAGAGGACATTTGCCTGAGATGAATCCACACAGGGTACAAAGGTATTTTGAAAGACAGCATGCGTTGCAGCATGCGGTCATGACACAGGCCAAACAATCCATGTGGTAACAGAAAGAACAAGAACCATATGTTGTTTGTAATTTTAATTGCACTTTTTGATATAGTTACGTTAGAACATGTAAAATTTTTGATTTTAAAAAGTGCGGGGTTGCAGAAGTTTGAGAGGAGGTCTGAAAACTTGTAGATTTTTAGATGCTGACTGTGAGCACCCTACGTGCCTCCCTGCTTCATAGATGCCCTGACCCAGTTGTCAGGCCAACACAATGTAGCCTATGACGAAGTCACTGATGTCCCATTACTCTGACGACAATAACTAATGGTCAGCTCTCTTACTAAAGTCTGTTCGCAGACCTTAACCTGCTGTTGTTACAAACTAATCAACATTATCAACTTCTTCTGTGAATGGATCTAATAGTTTGGCTGATCGGTGTATATTCTCAAGTTTTTGTAGCCAAGGATATGATGGCGCTGGACTAATATCAAATCAGGATAGGCAGAGAAAGTTTTGTAAAAATAATGCGCTTTGCCGGGCATTTGAAATGGGTGTCCGGCGATTGAATTTTTCATCAAAATATTCCAAATAACTAGCATAGGCTGTGACTGTACACTAGAATTTGAATGAGTTCTGCCATTTTTGTGATTCAGACATCTTTGATGGCTCTGTTCTTTGCACTATAGTTCTGCAACGTTTGGTACGGTTACACTACTGCTCAAAAGTTTGAAATTACACGTAATTTCACATAGATGAAATGAAAGAAACTTTATGTAACAGCAGGACAATGAAACAAAAACATTACGAATTTGGTTTCGTTAGCCACCTCATTCACCGAGTTTAAACCCCATAGCTGTTTTGGGACCACTTGGATTTTAAAGTTTGTGAATCTTGACAATCTGCAAAGTCAAATATGCACCAATACAAAATATTTCTGTCCACAGGGAAATCCATTGATTATACATTAGTTAAATCAGTATCTCAAATGCCTAAAATTTGCAAAACAGTGATTAAATTTCAATGAACACCTTAAAGAAAAATCACAAAAATAGATAACTGAATTATTTATCATTTGTGTGTCTTGCATTATGAAAATTATCTAATTTAGCTAAATTTAAATGTAGCAATGACAGAATAAGAATACAGTATTCAATGTGTGTATTACCTTAAATACTTTTAAACAAAATTAATCAATGATTTTTCCCATACATTGAGGATATATGAGTACATAATTTCCTTTAGCGTCTATAACACACATCAATTATTTTACCAATTTAAGAAGGAGAAAAAAATATTCAGTGAATTCTCCTTTGTATAGTCTATACAGGATAGATTCAGTCATATTATATTTCATGTTTCATTTTCATTGACTTACCTTCTGTAGTTTGAATCAAAATGTGCCAATTCTCACTATAAATCTTCTTCTGTGAAAGCTTGTTTTATGTATTAGGTTATTAGTTGGCTTTATATGCCATGGGTATTTCTGCATAATTACTTTCAAAAATCCAAACTAACAGTGCATGCGTCAAATAACACCAATGCTAATATACTTTCAGAATAAGATATGATTAAAAAATCACCTCTGTATGTATTGTAATAAATGAAATATCTAATAAAATGGTGCATGCTGTAAAACGGCTTTAAATCAACACATCAAAAGTAGGTCTTCGCAATTTGGAGAAAAAAAATGCAATATGCAATTAACAAATTGTGATGCAGTAACTCCAGTATTAATTGATGAAGTCAATTGGTAACTCCACTTTCAGTGTGTTCAATCAGTTCCCGCAATTTTTACACTACTGCTCAAAAGTTTGGGATCACTTGGAAATTTTCTTGTTTTCCATGGAAACACACATGAGATTAGTCCGAATAGGAAATATAGCAAATGAACAGAACATGCTGACATTGTCTGAGTTAGAAATAATGATTTAATGGAAAATGATGAATATGTACTTCAAACTTTGCCTTCATCAAAAAAAAACCACCTTCACTGTTGATACTGAAACTGGTGTTTGAAAGGAACTATTTAGCGCAGCTGCTAGTTGACAACCTGTGAGGCATCTTTGTCTTAAACTACACACTCTCAGATATTTGTCTGCTTGCACAGTTGTGCATCGGGGCCTCCCACTCCTTTTTTCTGTCCTTGTTAGTGCCAGTTTGTGCTGCTCTCTGAAGGGAGTAGTTGACAGCAGGGTAAGAGATTTTAAGTTTTCAATTTCTCGCATTGAATAGCCTTCTTTTCTAAGCACAACAATAGACTGACGGGTCTCAAAAGGAAGTTCTTTCTTTCTGGCCATTTTGAGCCTGCAAACAAACAAACAACTGCTGATGCTTCAGGTACTAAACCAACCTCAAGAATGCCATGCTCCCTTTTGCGCTCCCTTATTAGTTCAACGGTTTTCAGCTGTGCAACACATTTGCAGAAGGGTTTTCTAATAATCAATTAGCCTTATAAAATGCTTAACTTGGATTAGCAGCCATACGAGGAGATTGATGCAGAGGACTGACAGTTGCTGATAATAGGCCTCTACACAAAAATGTAGATCATTCTTTGAAAATCATCTGATTAATTTTAATTGTTTGTGAAATGGATAAAAATGTTTGTGAAATGCATTGAAAATGTATTTTTCTTTGGAAAACAAAGAAATTTGCAAGTGATCCCAAACTTTTGAGCGGCAGTGTAAGTTTAAAACAAAATAAGGGAATATCTACATTGCCTGTGGTCCTCAACTTTGCTGGGTAAACATAAAATAACCAATGAAATCTCTTCATATGGAGAGAAAAATTATTATATATGTATGTACATAGACAAGCTGTTTTTTGATGTGCTTTCCACTGAGGCATGAATTTGTTTTTCAGATGTCAGCTGTGTGCTCACTTGCAGTGAGAGAGATTCACATGCCAACATTTCTCTGCTCTATGTCTCCATTCGATGAAATCGAAAAAAATTCTAATGTTGCAATCTTGGCGATATCCATATTGCGATATGCAAACGTGACATCAAATAAAATTCAATATGTTGTGTAACCTTAAAGTTCGCACAGTATTGCTTCATTGCAAAAAGTAAATATTTTCAGGCAATACATGGCAATTCATGGAACATGAATAATGCCGGTCACTCTTTGGCAAAAAATGGGCCAGAAAGCCTTTTCTATAAATTTACTCTAGACTAATACCGATTGCGTAATTTCGTGACACATGACACATTTGCCCTTCAAGTCTGTCGACTCCAGTTATGTGCGGTCGGAGATCAGATAGGGTAGGCAGAATCCTCACCGTTAAACAAACGATAACTCTATTACTTTGCTTGATTAGCAATCTGAGGATTGATGAACTAATTTACAAAACTAAACGGCAGAATGGCGTGCCAGTTCCATCCACGACATTATTGTTCAGTGCGTTGAACTTAAAATGCTCACGAGACAGCAAGTTTGTTCATATTTGCTTAGAGGAAGCTAACGCAATGCCATTAACAAATATTAAAACCTTTCTTACGCGGCGTTCAATGTGTGGTCAATATGTTCACGATAATATTTCCCCCCTTAAATACGTACTTGTTAATGCCATTTTTTTTTAAAAATGGAGTTTATTTTCAGTCTTCTTTCATAATCTGATAAACAAAATATCAAAACAATATACGGAATTACCGAGAGAGTTGAGATTTCTTCCTAATTTATTATTCAGATTTACTTCCTTGCAGTCTCGAATCAAAGCATAAAGGTAAATTAATCTTTTTGTCACTATCACCTCTTAATCATTACAGGCTTAATTGACCAGAAAAAAAGGTGAAATTGATTGATTGACAATCAGGCATAGTACGTGGAAACAGGTTGACAAAATCTAGCGAAAAACAAGGAGAAGTCACTGCCTATCCTGCCCGCACGTCCCTGGTTGACTCACGCCTCATTTGAGTGGGTCCATCGAATTTGAATCGGGAAGTGTAAAGTATGGTGGCCGAGATGGGTGGACGCTCTGCAGATTCAAAAAACACAATTGTGTTTAAAAAGTGAAGTAACCTAGTTACATAAAATTATTACCAAACTGACTGAAAAATTGTCTCGTATTTTAATTACTAGCGAAGAGAATATCTATTTCATGGACATAAAAACTCTTGTATTTCAATCACTTGCAAAGGGAGCATCAACTCTCCCTGTCCAAAAAGTGTCACCTTTTGGATATACAGTACTGTGCAAAAAATTTGATGTTGGATGTTTAATTTTGTTTTCCATATTAGAAGTGCTGCAGATAAAAAGCACATTTGAAGCACTGCATGTTTATAAAAAAAAAAAAAAAAATTCAAAAGAACTTCGAATTTCACTAAATGCAGTTGATACAAATAATATCCATGACAGAACTCTGATCTCAGCATCATCAAGGCTGTCTGGGAATACCTGGGGAGACAGACTCAAGTGAGACTGTGAGTCTGCAGAGGAACTGTGGCATATTCTCCAGTATGCTTAGAAAGATAGAAGTCAGTAATCTTTTTTTTTTTTTTAACAGTTCAGAGAACTTTATATTACATTTTTCAAAATGGAGAAATCTTTAATTTAAAGGAGATCTTCAGGATAAAAAAATCCAAATAAATCAACAGAGGAGCATCTCAAAATACACTTTCACTACAAAAAAATTTGAACGGGGTCGTATTACGGTGATAAAACACTTTTTTTCACTCGTCAATCAAAACAAAAACAAAAGCCCAGAGTCTCGCTAGACTATACTTAGAATGAGAAACAGCGAGGTGATGACGTATCGTCGCCCTTCCTGTACACCATGTACATAGTCAATGATACGCGTGTAGCCTATGTCGCGCGTTTCATGAATTGATTTTGGATGTGGTTACAAGTGCAACGTTATGCAGACAAGACTGGAATGTCTGTGTTGTGCTGAACTCACTGCCGCTGAAAGGATCATGAATGAATTGCCAGAGGGCGAGAGACCGCGCTGTATTACAGACCACACTGAATTTCCAGTAGTCTGTCTGACGAGGTCAGGTCATGAAGTCCTTGTCATTCAGATGCGCGAACTGCGAGGACACGTCCCCCAGCATTGGAACAATAGGTAGGTAAGGTGCCTATGCACGAAAATATGCAGTTAAGAGTACGGGGATATACTCTCTGCTGGAATACAGTGCCAACACGGATTTACGTATTGTGTGCACATGGTCCTGTAGTTGCATATTAAACGCTATATCCGACAAATCATCTACAGCATTCACGGACACATGAAATGCACTGTAATTTCGGTGGCTCCTCGGTATTCAGTACTTTCTACTGGTCATCGGCAATGTCAATAGTTCGGTCTCTGGCAGCGTCTTTACATTGAGTGAGCAATGTCCGAGATCTGCGTTTTTTACCTCAGCATATTCCTTCTGGATTTTGTGAAGGGGGCTAGATAGATTATCTATTATTGTGACAAATAATTTGCATGTTTGGTAATGTCGGCACAATCAACGGAAAGAACGATTCCTGTTACCGTCATTTCGCTCCCTACAATATGTTCCACTCGTAGCGTAATATGTGTGAAAAACGCATTCCCACGCAGCAGTGGTAGCACTCACGTGCGTATAGGACATGCCGTAGCACTGTTTGCTTTATGGCATCTAAGTCTCATTTCTAAAAGTTGATGTCTAAATACACATTATAAACACTGAAGTGTTTTCTTTCTTGAAAAACAAAAATATTTTTTTCTGTGGAAAAATCCACAGAAAAGGGTCGTCAAAAATTCGGGCCAAAGAAAAGTTGGTTCGGACCAGTGGGAATGACCAGTCACTGGCCCTGTAGGGACAGTGAATTTTTCAAAACTTGTCGAGCCCTGAGATCCCCTTTTCTTTAGAAAAAGGGGGAAAAATCAGCTCACCAGCATTAAAGGTGCCCTGTGTAAGAATTGAGGTCAAAATATCCGAAAAATTAGCTAGACACAATAAAAGAATGAGAAGAAATAAGGGCAATAATGTCATAAAAAAGATGGGCCATTTGAGGGACATGGTGGCATTGTTTCAAATATATTTAAATATTGTCAAATATTGCAGCTTTCGTCCATCTCGTCGTGTGCTTTTTCAAGTCAATGCCATATCCTGCCTTTATGTCAATAATGCACTAGTGAGGTAGCTGCACAAAAATGCAAGTTTTCGGATGTTTTAGTGACCCAATTATCGCGGTAGAGGAGAAAGTTGCGCATGCCCTAGCAACCTGATATGTCATCAGTAACATGGCTGTTGCTATTAAATGCTATTACCGCGTACAGCAGCACTAGAAATTAAACTCTAAATTTTCTTGACTGGATGTAGTCAACACACCCAAATGCTTCTCTGAGTACCCAAACATCAAGGTGAGCCGAAAAAGTACCAATTTCATTTGATATTGGTTGAATATGGAATCCCTTCCCAGCTAATGACCCATTTCGTTTTTGTTCCCAGAAATTTGACGTTCGCTTGAGCCTCTATGAAATTTTACCTGTGGTATTAACTGCTAAGAATGGTATTCGTATTATATTTTTCGCAGTAACCCTGTTAATGACCGCGCTGCTACACACTTATATTTATGCACGTGCATGTGACCTGTTTTAGTAGCGGTGCCCACTGGAAAATGGGGCTCCCCCAAAAGCCAATGTGTAATTTGAACCCTGATAGTAACTGTTACCCCTTTCCTACTACAAACTGCGTAACCCAGGGATATGCCGCCCCGCGTTAAGCTTTTCCTACCCCAGGGCTTGCTAACTCCGAAATATGTTCCCATTACTACTCATTACTCCGGTGTTTCGGTGTTCAGTTTGTGCCTTGCGATTTCCCACTTCTGCTACGTTCATTGATAAATGCCAATTTCTGCAAATTACTTCATCAGTTTTGCTGGTAACCGTTCACCATCGCTGGCATTGGCTTTATCGACAGTTTATTCAAACAATAGAATGACATTTCCAGGTATCAATCTTGCAATCGAATTCCCCGCAGCTGGAAAAAAAACTAGGTTTATCTTCTAATTCAGTACATGACAGTAGTCTGGTTTCCATCACACTATTTTTATGTGCATTTTTTTTTTGGATCAAATTGCGACCTCCTCTTCTTCTACTGTTGTACTGTATATGATTTATCGCTATCTTGTGGAAAACCTGGCTTAATACATTGGAGTTTATTTGCTCCAAGCTGGTTGATGGAAACGCAGGTCATTCGCATTTTCTTTGAAGCGAATTGTCTAAAATTCGCCAAAAAATCGCTTGATATGAGATGGAAACTCGACTATTGACTTAAAACATGAAATACGTAGATGCATGTTATGGTAGTGTTTCACCAAAAGTGAAAACATTAATTAATGTCATTGTCCCCACCACTTCTCAAAACGCACTCATTCTGATAATTATCGTCCCCACCACTTTTCAAAACAAACTGACGCCCATGGCTCCAAGTCATCACCACTGGTGCTGAATGTTGGTATTGATGCTGCAGGTCCATCTTGTCCACCAGTTACACTAGCAATAGCACTAGTAGCATCAGTTGCAGTCGATAGCCCTTCCTGTGTATGCCTACACATTAGTTTTGAGGCAAATGGTGGTTGCATGGCATAACTGATCGACTGAAAAAAAAAACCAGCAAACCACTAGTAACACGTAAAATAATTAGGACGCGGCTATTTGCACAGCGGCTGTGTGAATAATGTTACGACTTATCCTTATTGGCACGGCTGCTCTGCACATAAGGAGCTGCTCACCCTTATTCACAGAGCCGCTGTGCGCATTGTGACATGTATGGTTACAATTTGCACAGCCGCTCTAGAGCAGCAACACACTATATCTAGACACATGATTTTTTCCTGTGCTTTGTTGAAAATAAACAAACATACCAATGTTGAGTATTGTAGCCCAGGTGCGTTCAATATGCGGAATGTTAAGAAGCGTTTCAAGAGTTTGCATGTTGAACGACACGTTTGTTCATTTTGATTTCACAGCGAGTCACCTCCTGCAGCCGTTCGCCTCTGTAAAATAGTGTCATGAACAAACGTATCGTTCAACATGCGAACTCTTTAAACGCGTACCATTCTGCCTATAGGAAGCTTCAATCTTCAATCTTCAAGCTTCGTCTCCTTCAATGGGAATATAGTGGGAATAGCATCCTCTTTTAACCTAAAGACGGGCCCAGATCCTGTCAGCTCAGCACAAAGGTCTTGTTTAAACGATTCTTGGCCGAAATGTTCACTGCACAACACATTGTTCTTGCCCCGGACGAATTTCCTGATGTCACCAACATCCGTGCCTATTTTCGAAGGCCACTGACGCTTGAGCAATTCATCCTTTGGAAAGTTGAAGTATTTCACTTCTTTGTTCCTTCCTGAGTGGTTTGAACAGCCAAAATTGTGTGTGGACTGTGATTTGTGTCAAAAACCCAGAGAATGGGCGATGCTACGTTATAGTCTCGTTCGGGTCTCGTAACCTCTCGCGCTTAGTAGTAGCAGACGACGCAGTATTTGTCTGCTTATTATTGGGTTTAATTATAAACACTTATGATTACAGTTTGATTTTTCGCAGCAATGTGCTACTTCATTGCCACGCTTCACAATACAGCATACACAGATTCAGGGTTGTGTTCCCCTTTAATGATTTTTGGAAGCATCTTTGCCCCATGGAATTGCGTAAAATAGGCCTAAAATTTTTGCACAGCACTGTATATAAACAAGCACTGTGACTGAATCATTATTTCAACAATTAATATGTCTCAGCAGGCAATAAGTATTTTAATCCTAACTGAAGAAGCGCGTAGTTTGTAATTTTTTGAAAAATCATGTCGGATAACTTACTCCTTGGTGGCAGAAAAGATGTTACAGAATTCTGAAGGGGCAAATTATTGGCCTGCATCTGGCAAAATATGAAAATAAATATTTTTTTAAAAAGTATGAATGAGGAAAACAAGCATGACTAATCATTTTCACACACAAATTGGCCACCACAAAGGCCTGAGATTAACCACATTTGAAGTTAACAGGGATGTGCTGGAGAGACTGGAGTGGGTCAACAATCTCACTGTCGAGACAAGATTTCGAGCCAAAAATCAACGCAACTCTGATTGAAAATAAATATTTTGACGTTGCATACGGTTGTCAAAACAAAGACACAATGAATTCGCTCTGTTATCAAAGCTACAGGGGTTCCAAGTAAATATTAAAGTGTGATTTTTTTGGGCCAGGCAGTGTATTTCTCAGACAGTAAATAATCAATGTAATTGCTTTACAACATAGGCTACTATCCCTATGACACGTAATACAAATAATAACAGACGCTAATCAAGGTCAAGCCTATCTTCCTTATTCCATGACAATGCTTTCTGAGTGAGTCCAGCTCTGCCGCCAAGCCGCTTAAAAAAAAAAAAAAAAAGTGCAAGTGAATTTCACGTTGCATTTTGCCTATCTTAATTATATTATCATCTCTTACATCTTGTGGGTTCCAAAGTGTTTGCTTATGATGAGGTAAACATGGTCTTTTGGTAGGCAACTAAGTCTGGATACAAGACCCAGTATAGTTTTTTGTGGCTTTTATGACAATGTGACAGCCTGAAAATGCAACACAGGTTGCATTGTTTTTGTTATGGTTTGTCTTCATTCGCCTGATTAGTTGCATTGTTCAACTCGAAGCAATTTGAATATTATGTCCAGCTCGGCGCATCAGTTTCCATTTAAAGCTGAAGGGTAAAAGACAACCAAAGGTATAACGTGTGTGTATGTGTGTGTGTATATATATATATATATATATATATATTTCCTTCTTATTTATTGTTGTCAATGAGGAGATGTCATGTGAATATCCATCTTGACGTATTTTATGCTGGTGAGCCGGCTGATCCGTTGACCCAGCATAGAATAATTTGAGCTGTACAAACCATTGCTTTTGGCTGAGTTGGGTTAAGGTTAGGGACAGGGTTAGGGACAGAGATAGGGATAGTTCAGTTCGTTTGGTAAGTGTGAACACGAGCGTGCCGTGCTCGGGCACGGTACGCAAGTACGGTTAGAAGAGATGGACTCGGGCACAATCCATCCGTACTCGTATCAAATGTGAAAGCAACTGTACTTGAGCACGGCAGATTACCGTTGTGTGTCACGGCTGTCTTGTTCTAACAAATGCATCGCTGGCGAAAAGGTATCTCCATTCAAACAAAGAAATTCAATGCTTGCTCGAAATGTATAGGCGGACGAAAACACAATCACCACTGGGTATACTACGCAGAAAAACTCGAAGGTTTTTGGGAATAATTTGTGAGTAGTTACATTCGCGTGGTTATCACAGAACAATAGATCAGTGCCGTGACAAAATTTTTAAAAATGCCGCTGCGATAGCTATATCAAAGTGTGGGACGCGGTGAGGAAGTCTTGCAGCTCAAATTATAAGGCAGACAAATTTTCGTGGTATGAGGCAGTGGATAGCATAATCAGCTAAATACGGAATTTGGCGACCCCCTTATAAAGGTGTATGTTGCCGCCCATTTGCAAATCGTGACCGACTGCTGGCGGGCGTACGGTTGCCTCAGCGAGGAGAACTTCCAGCATCTCACGGTGAATCACTCCCTCAACTTCGTTGATCTTGCCTCCACCGGCGTGCACACTCAAAATATTGAGTGCCAATGGTGGCAGATCAAGAGGTCCCTGCCATCCACGCATAGAGCAGCAGTGACGGCTTAGGTTTTTATCTGGCCGAGTATATGTGGCGGTGTAAACACAGCGGCGTCAACCACTTTACTCAAATTTTATCCAACATCTTGCTACTGTACGCGCCACCAAAGAGCGTGTAAGATCTTGCCGCCACTCTTCAGACTTCTGCTTCTGCAGAGGTCACCTATGAGGTCCAAAGGAAGCAAGAAAAATTAAACTTTTCACCTAGAACCATTCGCTTTCTGCATATGAAACGATTGTGATTACGAATGAATACAAATGTGCACAGTAAAATAGGAGCAAGCAGACCTACGTACATAACGTTCAAACAAGATACACGTGCTGCTATTTATGGTAAATGCGAGATTACTCAGCACATTGAGCTTCATGCATAGCAACAAGTGAGGTAGACAATGAAACTGCCTATACAAGTCTAATGATACTTCGTGAAGGTTAGTGTTATCAAATATCCAACTTTTGCAAAAGCACCTTTAGCACTGCCTGCGATGGATAAAAACACACTTCACAACTGAATTTACTGCTCACACTTAACATGCCACATATGCATGATTGCAAACAGCCTCATGCTGCCTATGGTTGTGCTGGTTGAAATAATACAAAGCAACAAGTCGATCTCCATAAAATTAGACCCACAAAAATACATTTATCGGGCCCGGAGCTGAGTTAAATTTACAGCCGGCTTTGTAAACAAGCAAAACACATTTCTCACCTTGGACGTGAGGCATCAGATTCAGGTGTTCCAGCTGATTGTGCTTAAATAGACCAACGGAATAGGTTCTTTGCTCTTTCTGCTCTGTGATTCGTGTACTCTCGCTGACGCAGACAACCACATGGGTGATGTAGAATGACCCGAGCTTCCTGCCTGAACTAGTTCCACTTATTAAAACGATCCATTTACTGTATTTCATCTGTAATTGCACAATCATATTTTATTTTTAAACCTTCAAAGTGCTGTTGTTTCTTGAGCAAATTTCCTCTCGAACTAAAATGCTGGCTGCATTGGCATAATCATGGTCCAGTTTGAAAGGTGACACTCAGCAGAATGCCCTCAAATAATCAGAACTGCCGAGAATATTACCCAAATTATAACAGTTTTTAATCTCTGGACCACTTACAAGGTAAGAACATTGATTTAAACATGTTATGACAAATCTGAACAGTGTTATACAATTGAACCTCTAGGACTGCAGTCAGGCTGAAAGTTGTTAGGACGCAAGAGTAAAGCCTATTTTTGCTATACTATATAGTTTGTACCATCGTATTGCTGTCGTATTTGCATCGTAAATTGGCTTATGCAGTTAGAATGCTGAGTCTTCCAACTTTTGAACGATGTAGTTCCACAACGTAGTATTATTGTTTAAAGACGCAATTATAGCCTACTTAGCGGCCCGTCCTTGGGCCAATGTTTGCAAAAGGGTTAATCGTGTCTCTGATTTCAAACGCTGTTCTTATCAGTGCTGAACACAGAGTAAGTATTAAACAATGATATTTACCATTTTAGTGGTCGGAACATATTGTATTGCTTTTAGATGGGCTCCAGTGTGAACCATCCTCTTTCATTCTGTGAATGGCTGACAACCATTTATCTAGTCTGTCAGGGGTCTTATGTCTCTTATAGGCAATTCAAAAAAGGAAAGTTTTTTTGTTAGTCATCTTGTCATAGCTATTGCAGCCAACCACCACTTTTAGGCATGGTTAGCGGTCTAATTTATTTGATATTTCAGAGATTAACTGTGAGATGCACTGCATTCAATGGCTCTAGCTGATTTGTTTTCACCGCCACACTTGGTTGCCAGGGTGACAAAGCCTCAATGCCCGGATGTTTGCGCCCTCTCATAGGAATAAGAGTTTTCCTTCTGTGTATCTGGCTGTTACATTTTTTTTTTCCAGGCCAGAACTCCTCAACTATACAATATTTCTCTATAACATTTTATATTTGGATACATAGAATTGTGTAGACGTGCCTTTTCATACTTCCATCCGTCCTCCTGTGCATCTGTTAGTCCCTCCACTATGTTCGTTTTCAGGCCAGATATCTGCCATCGGAACAAGCCAGGACTCCAAACACGGTTCCAATATTTCTCAATGAAATTTAATATATGGCTGCATATTATTGTTCAAATGTGCCTTTTCATACTTCTATCCATCCTCCAGTCCTTCTGTTTGTCCCCCCATTGAATAATTGTTTCCAGGCCAGACATCAGCCATCCCATGGCAGGCGATCTGAGTATTTCATGTTTTTTGTGTTTTGCTTCAAGCATTAATAAATTAGAGATTATTTAATCTCAAAGGTTTATTTCATGATTAATAACATCTTATACATCTCATCACTGGCTTGATAATGAGCTTATGAATGGAGTAATGTGAGCTTGAGCAGAGAGAGATCAACATCATGCAGTGCTGTATGTCCTTAGGCTCAGGACTGATAGAAACTACAGAAAAGGCATAAAACCTTGCAGGGGTTGCTGTCAAGAATAGTACAGCTGGTCTTAATCAGGCCAACTATAGCTATTCAGTAATTTAATAGACCCTAAAGGCAGAGAACATCATAGGTTCCTCTCTGTCGTTTGAGGTATTGTTTACAAGAGCTTTTGTGTCTGCTTTTTTTTTTAATACTTTTATGTTTGAAGATTTTATTCTTGCATTGAATGTTTTGAAGCTTTTTTATTCTCTCTCTTTTAGGCAAGTAAAAAGAATGGATTTTGGTGTAATCTGGTGCATATGATGTGGTCAGAGGGAGACTCTGAAAACTTGGTTATTGGACAGCTGGGAATAAATGTCTTACAGCCTTTGTCAAGGTTGTGCTCCTGAGTAATGGATGAGAAGGGTCATTGGATTTTTGCTCTACAATGGAATCATAAAAATTTCAAAGTATTACATCCATGCATGCTTTGAAGTGATCCTCACAAGAGATGCAAGGATTCAAAAAGACAATGATTCAAAAAGAAAATGAAATGTCATTCGAAAATTCAAGTGTTTTCAGAATATTATCATTTTGAAGATGTCATGCATTGCTGTTTCTCACTGAACAATGATTGTTGCTTGAACCTTCAGTCAACAAAGCATAAACAGCTGTTTTTATGTTGACCATTTCTTACTTTTCATGCAATAATCCATGACAAACATGCAAACATTAGACACAGATGGTTTACAAACAGTTTTCATTTCCATTCCATTCTTCATTAACTGCCATCATTAATCACCATGTAGTCATTTTGATTGTGCAGGCCATGGTGTTGCACAACTGCATATTTAAACACGATTATAAACTGTCTTTCTAACTAAAGGTTTGAAGCTCCTGAAAGTGTAAAATATTCTGCTATTGTATTATCTGTCTTCAATCTATTTTTATGGGAGAAATGCTTATTTCTTTGCAGATGTGAAATCATCTAGGCTTTTTCATAATCATGCACCTATCCAATTGAAGACCACAATTGAAAAATGATCAGTCACATTTTCTCGTTGTGGAGAAATGATGAATTAAAAATTCAAAACAATCTTAGAAACAAAGCAGTGAAAAAATGTGCAAAAAATATAAAATTTTATAATATATTATTAGTATTATTATTATAAAAATTATTATAATACTTAATATATAAAATATACAAAAATGCTAAATTTGGACTCATAACGTTTTTCAGTGTGGTCTTCACTAATTGTGGTCTTCAATTGTATTTATAGACCTGTCCCATATCATGAAAGTAAACCCTATATAGATTTGAATAGCTTATTGAAAACAGGATGAAGACACAGTGTAAATCAAGTTTGTTGTTAATTCATCAATATGCCAACATCAATGCACAAAATCTCCAAAACAAAACTTATGTTTTGAACTTATAGCACGTTGACCAATTGAGTGGACTACAATCCATCAAGAAACAAAGAAGTCGTATCTTGAAATTTCACGATTATAAAGTTACATTTCATGTACACTGCCGTGAAAAATGTATTTTCCCCTTTCCCAATTACGAATATTTTTGCATAGATGGTATGTCACACTTCATCAAACTAATTGTCGAGCTATTGTCATGGTGTGGCGTCTGTCATCCGTCTTCCGGAACATTTTTTATCTTTTTTTTTGGCCTAATGAATTTTCCTGTAAATTTGCCATAACATACTACTAGATCATATCTCAGCCTTTTTTTTCAGATTTTTGATTGAATCATTTTTGTCCGTTTAATAGGCCCTTAAAATTTTGGCCCCAATGTTAAAGATTAGGACTGAGAAATTTAAAAAACTTTTTTCTCAAAAACTGCAATATCAATTTTCTTTCTAAATCGGGCAATCAACTTTCCTTGGTACCGTCAATGTACAGACGAGCACCATTTTGATTGAATTGACAGAAGTGGGTCTAGTGGGGGCACTGTACTTTATGAATAAGCAAGATGGCCTGTGGAGGCCAAATGGTTACAGATAGAGATTAAGTTAGTATTATCGACATATAAGAAGTCATATATGACCTATATTTTGGCTGTGTTAAAGTTGACCGCAGATGACCTTGAAAGGTCAAACTTGAGGTCAAGCAAAATTTACAATACAATTTTCAAAGGGTCCTAGGCTTGAAAATATAGAAGATTGGGAACATATATGTATTGAACACTTATAGGAAGTCATATGTGAATTTTTATTTGGTGGCCTTGAACTTGACCTTGAGTGACCTTCGAAGGTCAAACTTCACACTGTGAAATTTCAATGACTTCTATCACCAAAACTATTACAGATAAAGCTTAGGTTTCTATTGTGGGCAAATAGGAAGTCATGTATTAAGTTTCATTTTGCGACCTTGAACTTGACCTTCAGTGACCTTCAACAGCCAAACTTTACAATAAAATTTCAATGACTTATATCAGCTAAATCATAACAGATTGAGTGTAGGTTTGTATTGGAGACGTATAGAAAGTCAAATATGAACTTTTATTAGGTGACCTTCATATTGATCTTCGAAGGTCAAACTTGACCTAGTGAAAATTCAATGACTTCTGTCACTAAAAAGGTCACAGATAGAGCCTAAGTTTGTATCACAGACTTAAAGGAAGTCACACATGAACTTTCATTTCTTGACATTCAATTTGACTATTGGTGACCTTCGAAGGTCAAACTTGACATAATACAGTGACTTGTATTGCCAAAACAGTCACAGATGGAGCCTAGGTTTGTATTAGAGACTTACAGGAAGTCATACATGAAGTCCATTTGCTGACCTCAAATTGACCTTCTGTGACCTTTAAAGTTCACAGCTGACATATTGAATTTTCAATGGCATGTGTCACCAAAACTGCTTCAGAGTTTAGGATTGTACAAAGTATTACAGGAGGTCTTATAAATGTATGTGAACTTTTATATAGAAACCTTGACATTGACCTTCAATGATTCGAAGGCCAAATTTCACATGACATTTTCACAACTTGTATCATCACTACAAGATTGCTTGCTGGTAAGCTACAGGACCCTTGGTCCTATTTTAATTTTAGACAAAGATAACCAGAGTAAACACAAAATGCAGTTTAAAAAGATGATTTCCTTTATTGGAGGAAAAACGCTATCCAACCCTACCTGGGCCTTTGTAAAAAGTAATTGTTCCCTTAGTCACTAAATCTATCAATTAAACAAATTGCATTGATAATTGGGTTCAATTTCACAAGACAGACTCAGGCATGATTACTGCCAGCCCTGTGTAATCTAAACATCACTTAAATATAACCAGTCTGGCAATGTGAAGTACGCAACAAGCAGCCCATGATGGCGTGATGTAAAGAATTTCAAGTACAGAAGAGAGGCAACAATTAGCACATGATCCTCTAATAAGGATTTTCAAGGACAAATGAGAAAAAAAAATTGTGGCATCTATAATTCTGGAAAGGGTTACAAAGCTTTTTTTAAGGAACCTCGGTGAGAGCCATCATGTACTAATGGAGAACATTCAGAACAGAGATGACCTTTTCCAGGAGTGTCCGGCCACCAAAATTCCTTCAAGAACTCATTGACGACTGATCCAGGAGGTCTCAAAAGAACCCAGACTAACATCTGAAAACAATGCAGGCTCCTTTCACGTGAGTTAAGGTCAGTGTTCACGATTCCACAATAAGAGTGAGCCTGGGAAAAATGGCATCCATGGGAGAGCTGCAGGGCAAAAACCACTGCTGACCAAAAAGAACACTAAGGGTCATCCCACTTTTGCTTAAAAAAAGCATCATGAAGACTTATGGGATAACATTCAGTGGACTGATGAGTCAAAAGAGGAACATTTTGGAAAGCATGATTTCCCTTACATCTGGCATAAAGCTGACACAGCAGTCTGCAATATGAACATCATACAGTCAAACATGGTTGAGTGATGGTCTAGGGCTGCAACTTGCCGTGGTGACTGGATCCATGAATTGTACTCTCCACTAGAAAATCCAACAGAATGATGTTTGGCCATCAGTTTTTGACGTAAAGCTCAAGCACAGTTGGGTTATGCAGCAGTACAATGATCCAAAGCACACAAGAAAGTCCACCTCTGAATGGCTCAAAAAACTGAATGGAGGTTTTGGAGTGGCCTTGTCAAATCCAAACTTGAATAAAATTGAGATGCTGAGGCATGACCTTGAACAAGAAATTCATGCTCATAAACCTTTCAGTGTGGTCAAATTAAAACAATTCTGCGAAGAAGAGTGGGCCAAAATTTCTCCACAGCAATGTTAAAGACTTATTGCCAGTTGCTGCAAATCTTTGTTGCAGTTGTTGTCGCGAAGGGTGGCACAACCAGTTTTTAGGTTTAGGCGGGCAATTATCATTCACCTGGGTGAAATAGATTTAAATACCTCTTTAATAAATGAAATAATCATTAATTTTTTTGTTTACTCACATTGTCTTCATCTTATATTAAAATTAGTACGATGATCTGAAACATTTCCCCTTAATAAATGAAATCATCATTTAAAAACTGCATTTTGTATTTACTCGGGTTGTCTTTGTCTCATATTAAAATTTGTTTGATGATCTGAAACATTTAAGTGTGACAAATATGAAAAAAATAAGAAATCAGGAAGGGGGCACGTACATTTTCACGGCACTATCCTTGTTCTCAGCGTTGTGTGTGCGCCCTTTTGACCACTGCATCTATACATTGTAACTGGCTACCTTGTAAACAGTATTGGGTTTCCTGAAACAAAAGAAATTCAGGAGGCTATTTTAATACATTGTCAATTTACAGAAGCATTTACGCAGCGGGTTTGTCATTTCATTGTACTGACAATGAAAGTTTAAAGTTGCAGAGGCTGTCAAAAAGGGCATTAAGAAAAATATGCTTAACGTGGGGGTTCTTATTGTCAACTGAATTCCAGTGACAAGCAGCTGCTTAATATTGGAGTTGCCTAAATTACTGTAGTCGCCTAACTTATTTTAAAATAAAGTAAGACTACAAAAAAGGTTATCTGAGTGTTGGCCATTAATTTTCCAGGAAGAACTCAATGTAGGCTACATTGTAAACAGGCCAAATTAGTTTCAGTCGACTTCAAATTGGCCTTTGCAAGAAGATATATTTTCAATACAAATTATGTCTTATAAATATTATACATAACAATAATTTCATCAATTATAACAATCGTCCTAAGGAAATAGCCTGTATAATCTTCGTCATCCCATGATCACCATTATTATCTGAAGGACAAGCATGATCACGGAAGATTCTTTATTTCTTCCTCCATAAAGCACATAAATTTTGAAATTTGCAAGTGAAAAGGAGTCCTAGAACTATTGAAATGGCCTATGTGCTTAATTTGACGGCCTGCAGAAGCAAGTAGCCTAGTTTGTAATGTTTGTCAAAGTGAGAAAAATGATCAAACATTTTAGATATTTAACTATTACTTGCAGTGCAAGTGCGAGATTGTGTCATCTCTTTATGTGGTTCTGGTTAGTTGGGATGTGATGCTGTTTGTTGGAAGTTTTTTTCAGTGCAGTGTGTATTTTTTTTCCTAATGAAAAGTGGGGGGGACGGACCGCTGTCTTCTCAAAACTGTCTGGGACATATCCCCTGCATCTCCCGTACTTCCTGCACCCCTGGGATTAAGGGATATAGTTTGAAAAAACATATGCAGTCCATGCCAATTCTCTGTATATCTCTGGGAATCAGCTTTAAAATATGTTGTACGTCCCCCTCCAGTACAGTCATTTGATGTGTATAGCGACATAATTGGAGTAAGGAAGAACAACAAGCTATTTCATCATGGATTTCAAGTCTGTCCCTCAGGCAAGCAAAGGTGTGCACCCTAGATGTCGTTCAAATATAAAACTTTCTTGTTGTCTCCACTTGTATTGCAAACAAGCTGTGTTTCCAACAGCGAAAATGGCCCCCCGAAAGAAAAGTACAGAGGATTCAATGGACAAGGGTATGTTTTACAGGATGCTAGCTAGCTAATATGCCTCCTTTAACTTACCTTTCGATCAGCTAGCAAAGGTTTTCATTAGCTTGTGGTTGCAGGCAAAATAACCTTATAGTGTTTTGGCTCTCTCAGCTTCATTTATGTCAAGTAACATTAACTTTAGCTTATGGTTGTTACATGAGTTGTCTGGAGCTTGCTTTCAAGTGTAAAATCCATGAGTTTATTGGTCGTGACTTTGATAGCTGACTGTTTTTTTATCATTGCGTTGACATAAGAAAACTGCAACCTGGCAAGCTTTCTCACCTGTTTCTCCGTTGGTCGTCCTCTTTCCTCCAGCAGGGGTTCTGAAGGCGAAAATGAGTTTTGATTGACGCTAATTGCTTGAGTCAAAAAATGGACAATATGGCCTCGTCTTTTTGTTACCTCTGCCCAACAAAGTTGGAGGAGGTTATGTGATCATTACCATTTGTCTGTTGGTTGGTTTGTTGGTTTGTTTGTAAGCAGGATTACTCAAAAAGTTATGAATTGAGTTTCCTCAAATTTTATGGAATGACCGCATATATGCCGCATTTAGGCCGCATGTAGGCCAAATTCAAGTATATATGTGTGCATATACAGGGCATATAGGTCTCCTATATCGCTTCTATATATCCACATATTGGCCCTATATGTACATACAAGGTATATGTCTCCTATATAGCTCATATACCCAGTGGCAGGTTGTTTGTCATACCTATTGTATAGCTCATGTCTCACTTTTGCAACTGTCATACATGATGCCTAGCTCATATTTTTATTCTCAAGGTAATATCTGCATATTAGTCCAAAGTCCTTTAGAAGAAATAACAAGAATTTCACGCAATAACTTATTAATCGCATGTGAACACGTGAAATTGGCATCACATTTGATCCTAAATACATGTTGACGTGACAACGGCATGTTATGTGTAAACCAGTCATTATTAACTATGGCAAGTGAGAGGAGACAAAAAGCTATGATATCAACACAAATATCTAATACTATTTGTTACATTTTTTTTCCTCAAACATTAACAATAACAAGGTCATCAATTCTTTCTTGACCATACTTATTTCCATTCTATGAAGATTGAGTTGAGTATTGTGGAAGAGAAGGAAATGTAGAAAAAACAAAATGGTTTGATTATGTTTATTTCATCAATTAAGCATTTTTTCAAGTTTAAGTCACTGCCAGATTCACCACATTAGATAAAATTGGATTCACATCATTACAGCTCATACACATCCACTGAAAGGTAATACACTACATTGTTACATCCACCAAATGCAATGTTTTCTGTCTTGTCTGTAATGCAGTTTCTAGATGAATATGGCTCAGAGGTCATTAGTCTAAATGTAGCTAAATAAAACAAAAATAACAAAATAAAAGCACATAGAAGAACATACATTCAAGTAAAGATGCCTTTCAACAGTCATTTTCATCCCCACATCTATCTGAGCATTTCACTGTGGTTAATGAATTTGAAGACAAAGTCTACATTTCTGTTCACAGTTTTAATGAACAGACACTTGTCTTTTATTTGAGATGCTTGTATAGCAACTAAAGGTCCCAGACTTTTTCGCATATATGCGACATACATAAAATTGTACCTATGTGTACCTATAATATATGAAAACGGACAATTTTATATATGTCGCATATATGTGAAACCTATATGTGGCCTTATATTAAAACCTATATGTTTATATAGGTTCTTTCCGTGTGGGTACTTGCGCTCTCTGAGTGCAGCTCTAGTTGTATTTGTCGAATTTGCTGTAGTGGACATCCTAGTTACTCCAACTGGACATTTGTCTTGTAGTTCTCAAGAAGAAAATACTGCGAACTCTCACATTTGTATTCTTATTTGCTAGTAAGAATGTTTACTTTATATGTTGTGTTTGCATAGGCCAATGGCTATTCTATCACCCGTACTGTCAGAATTTGTCCTGAGCCAAGTGGCTCATCAGGCTGGTGTTTAACTGTGGCTTCTGCAGCATGCAGCAACTAAGAGTATTGTTAGTCTCCCTGGATGGGATGCTAGTTCATCGCAGGTTAACCCCCAGCCCTTAGTCAGGATTCCCCTACAATTTGCCGGTACCCAATTTTACACCTGGGTGGAGTGAGGCACTGTGGGAATGAAGTGTTTTTGTCCGAGAACACACGACAAAAGCCATTGCAAGGACTCAAACTTGGAACCTTTTGATCCCAAGTCACGTACGCTAAACCACTGCACCACTGCGTCCCCCATATTGTATTTGCAGGTAAGGAGTGTAAAATTACACTCTTACACTCAGTTTTTGGCCTTTATTAGCTTCATCAGTCCTCTGCAGTAAAATGAACAATGTTTTTATGCAATACCATAACAGCTGGATGTCACATATCCACACAAAGTTAAAGACCTCTGAAATAGTGAGCTAATACAGTGCATTGTGGTTGTTGTTATCTTTACAGCAAATGCATTGGGAAGCCATCGGGGTAGTAAAAATACAAATATCTTGAGCTGGTGTCGGAAACTGTCCACGGTTTGTGTGCAACTTACATACTCAGAACCTACACTCTGAAACTGTGTTTTGCCCTTTCAAACAAAGTTAGTCAATGTATTTTTCTTGGCCAAATCTCAGCCTTAGTGCTACTATGCCAGAAAATGGAACACAGAATTAATTAATTCAATATATTATTATTACTAATAACAATTAGTGTTGTTAAGCAACATAGACGCAAATGAAGACATTGAGGTTTTTTCATTTAAATAATAACATTCTTCCCCCCAATTTTTTCTTTGTGTGCTATAAATCATCTGAACTTTAAACTACTCTTACATTTAAAGCAAATGAATATGAGTGAGGAGAAATTGATTTTGATAGAGCTGCAAACATTTAAGTCCTTCAGTGTGGTCAAAAGAAGAATAAAGTCACTTAAATCATAAGTAGATGTAATGAGCTTGAACAAAAAACAGAAAAAATGTTCATTGCTACCTTTACCGGTTTTGAATAAAGGGCAGCTCTTTTGTGCTGTATGCTGTCAATCAATCAAGAGTTTCTCTCCATAGTACAAAGCAATGTATCCTGAATGTACGGATCATGAGTGTCAAAGTATATCAGTTAACAAATACATTTAGTAAAACTGCAAAGAAAACTATAGAATCTAACATAAAAGGTCACTGCAGCCTGTAATAAGTGACCTTGCTGCAGGTTTATGCTCAGAATGACATATTTAAACATTGCAAGCAACTCAGAACTGAAGCTTGGATCTTATGCTGCGCTCCTTTATGAATGGTGGTGATTGCTTGCCAGTGCAGTTGTGCCTTTAAACAGAATAACTCATGATAGCTGTTGCTGACACTGGCCTTGGAAAGCCTGTCAGACATTTTTCCTTATGGACCTCTCCCCAATTATTCATGCTGTCCTCCTTGGACGAGAGTAACCAGTTTTTTTTTCTGCTTACAGACCTTTTTTGAGGGTGACTGGAGAGAGATGCTAAATCTACTGAGTTGATGGGGATATTGTTGCAAGACTCAGCCGAAAAACAGTTTTTTCAGGAGTCAGTTTTTTTTTCTTTCTTTGAAGTGTTCCCCTGAAGTTGCGAAAATGGGACACTACTGAGAGGGACATTTGTGCCGAAATTCAATGGGACAGTGAATTTCAGTCATAAATTTGCAATATATATGTCAAAATTATTACTTATCAACCAACTGTTCAACATGTTGGAAAAAAACAGTGCTTCAGTCACAGCATAGTTTTGCGCTTTTTACATATTGGTTTGAGCCCCTTCAAGTGTCCTCACTTATGGTCGCGTTTCCCTACTTCTATATCAATTTATTTGGTTTCTCAAGTGAACAAAGTCCGGCTTTATATAACCCAATGAGCTCTAATTTGATGACCTTATTGTATTCAGGAAACACAAGTGGTAATGATATTGCAGATTAAAACTGGACATGTCTAAGTCAATTCAGGTTATTTTTGATAGGAGGCGATAGCGCAACTGTGCGTTGTTGCCAAAAGGTTTGGTCAAAGATGACTTAATTACCTGTGGGTCTGTTGGGGCTTTGGTTCCATTACGACCAATTAGATCTGCTGCTGTCATTCCCTTTAAAACCAGTTTGTTATCCTCAAGTGAAGACCAAGCACCTGGCTTATTGCCTCCTCTGATGGTGCTCTGAGAACTGCGCTCCAATGAAGTATCTAGGTCAGTGATGTGAGGCAATAAGGGAAGCAAAAACTGGCGTCAATCAGGCGGGAGGCCAGATCCAGTGAAAGCAGGGAATCCACAGTGAGCCCAGCATGCCAGCGGAGGACATAATTGCCTCGCCCTTCCCTCGGGGCCCAATTCACCAGGTAATGTGTTTCGTATGAAAAAAAGTGGGCCATTTAAACCATATACAAAACATCATGTGGTATTAAAACAAGGGTAAGAATGAAGTTAATTCACCTTTCACTAAGCCCCGCCCCCCTTTGTTATTGTTGCTAAGTCCAACAAAACTTCAGTTTCAACATGGCGTTTTTGACAGCTCTTCCAGCTGAACTGCTGTCGGGCTTTTACAAAGCAGCAAATGCGGTTTCAGACAGGAGTAGACAGAAAGGGTTACAGTATGTTCATACACAATGTAGGAAATTTGGACTTGAACCCATAGACTGATTTATACAGTCTATGCTTATACCACGGCATTAACTATAATGTATCAGCTGACGTTAGCTAGGGGGACGGCTGTAACATTACTTATGTTTTCTAGCTGCTTAACTTAGCTAACGGGTTAGGTGGTTATGAGAGTGTAATTTTAGATTCAATGTTTGCTTGCTAATATTTGGGGAACTGTCAGGTCATCACTCTCCACAATCAATAGTCAGAGGTGATTTGTTGCGATGACTGTGCCTTCTGAGCGGTATTACTTCATGGCCCAGGAATTTAGCCGATCTGAATAAATGACTGCGTTTACATGAACACCATATTCCTGTATTAATCGGAATATGAGAATATTCCGATTGCGTACCTGTCATGTAAACGCGTGCAATAACCCGATTAAGGTCATTTTCCAATTCTAAATATTCCGAATAAGACCCCTGGCATATGCCTGTTTTAATCGGCATATTGGGTCATGTATACACCTTAATCGGAAAATGCCCTCGAACAGAATATTCAATTACGTCTGCGCCTGTTCAATTCGCAAGGAATTAGCATTTTTGGAGGGAAGAGGAGACGACTGTGTGCATTCAGATAATGAAAGACATGATTATAATGGAATATATCGATGGGCGAAAGCACCGTAACAACGATATCTTTAAGGTGTGCGAAAAGTGGAGAGGGGCTGGTTTTGTGTGAACTGCCAACCAAGTTAAGCATCACTGGAAAACTCTGAAGGCGGCATATTCCAAAGCGAAAAAAATACAGGCAATGGCTATTTTTACGCACACCCCCCTCCAACCTCTCTGGGTAATGAGTGTCAGTCTTACAAGTGCCCCAGGCACAACGTTTAACCATTACCATGTTATAGTCCACAAAAACGAGTGTCGAAAAGTACAAAAATTTGAGACGCCTGCGCTAGATTCAATGGAGCGCTGTCATGATTATGAAAGTGTCGGAGTTCAGTCGGAGCCAGTTGTTGGCTCCGCTGTGATTGGCCAGTCTGCATTCTAGGGCGGGGCTTAGTGAAAGGTGAATTGTTTGTATTGCCAATCCCCCCCACCCCCCACCCCGACACATACACACACACACACAAAAACACGTGTCAAAATACTCCCGTACCCTATTAGACCCCATCACTATTTTGCAGGCATTATTTACGTACTGAAAGTGAAAATTTCAAAGGAAGGAAAACAATATGAGCGACGTATGTCTATTTGCAAAGAGCTGCACTGGCTGGGATTCAGTCCCATAAAACTGTTCACTGTTTACTGGTTGCTTGACTATCTAGGGTTGTGGGGGTACTGCCCTGACAAAAGCTTTATTGGCTGACTCCTCCTCTGGCAATCATGGGCAAGGGCTTGGGTTGTAGCAGTGCTTTTCCCAGACGTCTTGGTGATGTTGTCAACTTGATTTCATGTGATGTATACAAATTGGCTTCTATTCTTGAGTTACTGTGACTTCGTCCGTGGACTCTGGACCTTATTGGTTGCAGCCATATTTTTATAGGAGACATTTAAAGGTGTTGATGAACGTTACTCGAGGTTCATTCAACTCTGGAGCAGTAATTGCAGTAAATTTGTCTCATAGATTGCTGTATTTTTATTTATTTTATAGCCGAGCTGTATAATTGCTTAATTCTCCAAAATATACAGAATAAGAACTCAATAAATGTAAATTTTTAACATGTTATTTATTTATTCATTCATTTGTGTGTTCATTTTATATTTGATGCGGTAATCAAGCAACTAAGGCTCAATTTTGCATCCTGATATGGTTGTAAATTATAGGGATGATTTGCCTTGTAAAATTTATACTTATATTTGGCCTATTACATTGTCTGTGGCAAGGTTGTTGCTGTTGATAAATGCAGTTCTTGAAATCTCAAATGAATCACACATAGCTGAGTTATTATAAGTGCATTTTTACATTTCATATTTTCTAAAAATGTGCATAATCTATCATGTATTATGTGTAGTATTTCAGACCAATTTTAGGCCTCCCTACCTGACGTTATCTCTCACTGTCTGGCTCTCTCTCCATCCATCCCTCCCCTATTTCACCTAATGTTGCTGGCCACATTGATGAGGGTGGAAGTGAGCGTATTTAAAATGTCAGCCGCAGACTGACAAAGGTCATATGGAAAGTAAGTAGCTCCCTTCACTGCTCCCTCAGACTACTAAGCAGAAGTTTCACTCTGAATAGGGGCCTGTCAAATAAAGCTGCATGTGGAACATTTCCTGGGTGGTGGGGCCCATCCGGGCTCATTCCCCTGTACGTCAGACCACTTTCACTGGTCACCTAGAGCACTTTGCGCCACGGTCCACACACTAATTAAAGAGAAGAATGGAGACCTAAGCTTCATTTGTCCCAGTGAACTTGCATTTGGGTGTAGATTTCCTGTGTGTAACTTTCATGTTCATTGCCATTCATCTTCATCCAGTCTGCTGCATGCTATTCTCAGTGGTCCCTTATGCACTGACAAATCACTCTATCCCGCAGTGGGGCAGCATGACTGATCTGGAAATCAGATGAGGATAATGTTATGCATCTGGATATGAAAGCCTTGTCAGTTCAAATACATGATTCCTTTTCAGGTAAAGATACCCCGTAGTATTCCTTGCAACTGGGATTTGCTTGAATTATATTGTGGGTAAGTGCAGCTGTTCCTATTTACTCGGAAGTGCTGAAGTAATGTAATAATGCTAAAATGCATGGGGAAGCACCTCATCCATTTATCAAGCAGAATCCAAATATAGCACAAATGCCAATTTTTGTCAGTTTCTTTTGTAATAATACAGTTTGTGTATATCAGGGAATTAATTGTTGTTCTACCTAAAATGATTATTTTAGGTACATCTGATAGTCTTTGTGTGTTTCAAGACTCTAGTGGTGTTGCTGATCATCTAATGTGCTGTGTATTTCATCAAGCCAAACTCATCTCTGTATTTGAGCCTGACAGGTTGCTGTATTTGTGCTTATTATATAGCAAAGTAACAATGCAATAATTCAGCATATAATGTGTAGAACATGCATGTATCAATATTTTATATATTCTTTTAGTGAGCTATTTACTAAGGTAAAGAATAAGATATCTTTGGTGTGCAGCCAAGTATTCAAATAAATTTTATATTTAAATGAACCTGAATCGCCAATGGTATAAGCATGGAGACATTGTAAATCAAACACTTTTTAAATTTTATTTTAGGGGCAAATATTTGGATACCCAGAAAGCTGTATTTTCTCTCTAGCTCAGTTGCAGTTAAACTCATTCCGACAAAATTTTCTTAAGAGCACTGCAGACCTAATGACGCCATAAATTATTTGTTTCCAATTACTGAAAAGACGGGACTTTGCTTTATGACATTTTCATGTACAAACCCCAATTCCAATGACGTTGGGACGTTGTGTAAAACGTGAATCAAAACAAAATACAATGATTTGCAAATTCTTTTCAATTTATATTCAATTGAGTACACTACAAAGACGATATTTAATGTTCAAACTGATAAACTTTATTTTTTTTTTGTAAATATTCACTCATTTTGAATTTGATGCCTGCAATACGTTCCAAAAAAGCAGGGACAGGGGCAACAAAAGACTGGGAAAGTTGAGGAATGCTCAAAAAACACCTGTTTGGAACATTGCACAGGTAAACAGGTTCATTGGAAACAGGTGAGTTTCATGATTAGGTTTTAAAGAAGCATCCCTGAAAGGCTCAGTCATTCACTAGCAAGGATGGGGCGAGGTTCACCACTTTGTGAACAACTGCATGAGCAAATAGTTCAACAGTTTAAGAACAACGTTTATCAGTGTGCAATTGCAAGGAATTTAGGGATTTCATCATCTACAGTCCATAATATCATCAAAAGATTCAGAGAATCTGGAGAAATCTCTACACCTAAGCGGCAAGGCCGAAAACCAACATTAAATGCCCGTGGCCGTCGGTCCCACAGACAGTACTGCATTAAAAACCAACATCATTCTGCGAAGGATATTACCATGTGGGCTGAAGAACACTTCAGAAAACAATTGTCAGTTAACATAGTTCATCGCTACATCCACAAGTGCAAGTTAAAACTCTACCATGCAAAGCGAAAGCCATATATCAACAACAGCCCCAGGCCCAGTGTATACTTAAACGACAGAATTGACAAACAAAGTTAAACAAAATGTGTGCTCCCACTTGACTTATGCCGTCAATCAATAAAAGTGAATATGTATTAAGAAATCAAAAATACAAGTGTCAGCTTTTTTATGTCTACATTTTTAAGAATGTGTGCTAAAATAAAAGAAAAAGAAAGGCATTACCACCATGTGGCAGGTTCAATGTGTTGCTGCTGTTGCAGCCATCATGTTGAGAAAAAACAACTTCAGTTTGCAAGGGAGTATAAAGATTGCACTGAGGAGCAAGGTCATGTGGTGTAATAAATCCAGATTTACTCTGTTCCAGAGTGATGAGCATGTCAGGGTAAGAATGGAAGCCCATGAAGCAATGTGCCTGTCATGCATAGTGCCCACTGTACAAGCCTCTGGATACAGTGTTATCATCTTGGTTTTCTTCAATTGGTCAGGTCTAGGCTCAGCACTGTTTTGAAGTGATAAAATGAATTCAGCAGACTACCAGAATACGCTGAAAAACCAATAACCCATCAATGGACTTTTTAATCACTGATGGTGCAGGCATATTTCAGGATGGCAATGCCAAGATTCAGTGGGCTTACATTGTGAAAGAGTGGTTCATTGAGCATGTAGAATCATTTTAACGCATAATTTGGCCACCTGAGAATCTGGACCTTAACCAGTTGAAAGTCTTTGGGATGTTCTGGAGAAGGCTCAGCAGAATGGTTTGACTCGCCCATGGTCAATACAATATCTCGACCAAAAATGAATGAAAATCTGGTCGCAAATAATGGTTGTAACATTGTAAGGTTGTCGAAACAATACTACAACAAATGCTCGCCATGATCAAACCTAAAGGTGGCCCACCAAAATATAATAGTTTATGCACTTATTTATTTATTTATTTGTTGAAAAAAACCTCCGAATTGGAGAAGACAATTACAACCAAAGTACAATAAGAACATAAAACATTGTATATTACACATATTAAAAACATTTCAATAAAAGCTTTGTCATAACATGTTAATTAGAATCTCTTTTAGTAAAAATTTGAAGTATTCAATAAAAACTTTAGTGAGTCGATAGCACCATTCTGTTCATTAGACTTCACCACATTCCACTTCTTTCCCATAGCTAATTTCAGGGGATTGACACCTAGGCTAACCACTCTCTCTAAGAGTGTCCCACGTTCAATAGCACCATATTGCATAAACCTTGCCAATAAAATACAATTTAAAACTTGCAGGCGACTCATACATGAAGGCACTTCTGTATAGGTCACAGATTCTTTTTCGTAATTTTGTTTCTATTTTGTCAATTCCTAAGGCTTCCAGCAGCGGTCCATATTGAGACCTTAATGGTAGACCACAGACACACTTTATTAGATAACTCTGGAATGAATACAACTTCTTGACATCAGACTTTTTGAATGACAAACATTCAGTACCATAAAGAAGAGTAGGTTCAATCACGATGCCATAAAGGTATGCTTTAGCAGGACACGACAGGCCAGGATAAGCAAACCCCTTCTTTGTCAGACCAAAAGCTGCTTTCTGCCCTGCACTCATTCCAGCTTCAACGTGGCCTTCGGCTTTAAAGTCAGAGGAAAACCTAACTCCCAAAACATCGAGGGAGACAACGTTGTCCAAACGATCCTGACCTCGAAACCAGGTTGGTTGACTTTTCAACATATTGTTTCCCACAATCATACATTTAGATTTCTTGATACCAAAGTCGAAGCGCCACTGCCGTGAATAAGAAAAGCAAGTGTCGTTGAGCAGCTGTAATCCTGGTGCTTTGAGCTCACAGATAGTTACGTCATCTGCATACGCTGTATATTTAAACCTATTCCTGCCAATCCTTATACCCGCATCACAGTCACCAAGGCAGTTCAAAAGATCATTAATAAAAAGAGTAAAAAGTTTTGGTGACAATACAATGCCCTGCCGTATCCCCCTAGAAATGGGAAAAGGAGAGCTACAGGAGCTGCCATCCCTAAAAATTGAGGCTGACGTTCTGTGCAGTTGTAATAAAAAGACCCACTGTGATTGTGGCAGTTTTTCTCTCAGTTTGAAAAAGAGGCCATCATGCCAGACCTTATCAAAACATTTTATTGCGTCCAGCGACCAAATATAAGCGGGGGAACCATTTTTGATGCATACAACCAAATGTCATTCATAGAGGAAAATGCTTGTGCTGTTCCCACACCCTTGCGAAAACCAAACTGTTCTGGACAACTGTCTTCATCAGGCATCATATAAATTTCACACATTTTCAGCAAAGTTGAACTCAAAGTGATTGGTCGATAATTACAAACACCTCGTGGATTAAGAGACGACTTCTTCAGAACAGGGATAATTCCACCAGTAGAAAAAGTACATGGAACAATATGCCATTGTAAGATTAAGGTAAACAACCTTGCGAGGTGATTTCATAAGATAACAGACAATCCATACATCAGGTGTTCACCAGTGATACCATCAATACCTGGACTACTGTTCCTCTTGAGTTTATGAATCAAAGCCCCTATCTCCATTGGGGAGACTCTAACATCAGAAGGAACACCTGTTTCAACATTAAACCATTCATTCACAAGGTTACTAATTGCCTGATGATCCTTAGTAAGCTCATCCCTGTCACTCATACCCCTTTTCCACCAAAAAGAACCTGGTGCTAGTGCCGTGCTGGTGCTAGTGCTAGTGCTTGGTTGGTTCAACCCACGCACCTCCTAAAAACCTGTTTACTTTTCCATCACCCAGGAGCCAAATCAGAGCCACACAATTACGTCACTATATAACGTCAGTACATCTGGCAAGACAGAAATACAGTATGGACTGCGGGAAACCATGAATACAAATTTAAAACTGAAATGATGCTTGTGTTTCTATGCTCAGTAATACTATTATTGTCAGTGAGGTTTTTTCATTTTTAGAAGGGGAAAGGAATATAACCTCCTAGATTGCTATGATCTTGTACTGGGTTAATATCAGATATTTAAAATGCGGAAAAATAAGGCACAAACATTAAATGTGTACTGTATCTTGCGTTGTTGTCCATGCATGTTAGAAATACCGAAACCTTGTGCAGCAATAAGGTGTAATAATAGGAACACGTTATCCATATTTTCTGCAGACAGGTAAGAAATAAATGAGCAACTGTCGTATTTCATTCCAGCTTCATAAGTTTGAATGATCTATAATATTGTTTCGTTTTGAAATGCCCTTCAAACTCGCTCATGGCAATTATAGTAATTTGCGAACGTCCGAGATAGCAAGCAAACTCATATTCATAATGCTTAATATAGACGAAAGCGGCGTAGGAAAAAATGCCTGAAGAAGCAAAGTAACATGAAATATCAATGCATCATGCAGATGTAAGACAGATGCTTGTATATTCCAACATTTACTGCAAGCAGAATGCTCAAAATACTTCCGCGATCGCGCCCACTTAGGAGACAGGAAGTGTGACCAATTTCTTACAATGGGGGTATATTGGGGATATCTTTGGCTTAGCCTTCTCCATTTTTGTTTGTTTGAAAACGAAAGTAGACTACACTCACTCAGTTGTTGTTTTAAAAACAGTGGTACAGTGTTTGCGCTGGTCTTGTTGGTCACTAAATCTCCACCCCCACTCCCTGACTTAATCGGTGCTTGGCTCTGGACCAGCAATGAGTTGGTGCTTGATCTAGCACAGGTTTTGAGAGCCTCGAGCTGGTGCTTAGGCTGTGGAAAAGCAAGGAACCAGTGCTAAGTCAGGCTCTGGCTCCGAACTAGCACTGGAACCAGCTTGGTGGAAAAGGGGCATCATAGTACCAGAAAAATATTTTCTAAAATCACTGGCTTTCACAGGTATTTCAGACTTATTTCTACCATTCTGGTTCAACAGATTCCAGAATGCTGTAGTACGCTTTTTGTGCCATCAGTGAATTCAACCTATTTAACTGACAATCTACATGACTGTGCATTTCTTCTCAGTGCCTGTCTAAACACCTTGTTGGCATGTTTCCAACACTCATACACAACACCACTAGGTGGCCGCCCATTACTAATCCATAAAGACCACCAAAACAGCTTTTTGTTGCTCAGGTTAGATAAAGCAGGGCACCAGTATGGCTTGGGCACAAATCTCCTCTTTGATTTAATAACCTCTTCAACCGACTCAAAAATACAGTCACCAATTGCATCAAGCTGAGATTCTATCACTGACTGTGCATCTTCCCTACCAACTAATACATCATCCTGAATAAAGGATAATTGATGAAGCTTTTCTATTTACCTTTCTTGATACTTTCTTCTGACATTCAAATCATTCCAGTTAACTTTACATGCTACACACTGTGCACTTTGAACATTTGGCAATGAACCTGCGTCACCTGTAGGTAAACAAACCCGAACACCAAAATGAATTGGTAAGTGGTCGCTACAGTTACCTTCATCCAAGGCAACTATTGTTCAAGATTCAAAAGAATCGAGGTCATGACCAAAAGTGACCACATGATCAATCCACGAATTAACCTGTCTAGTCAAGCAAAAATATGTAAACTTGGAATGTTGTTTATGCCTCAGGTCAACAGATTGCATTCCATTAGTGACAATAAAATCATACAGAATGCTGCTATGTGGTGTGAAACCCTCCTGTTTGAACCAATTTTTAGACAACTTGTCACTGCATGGCAATTTGGCATTAAAGTTGTCACAAATTGAAACAGGGGCTTGTGTCCCATACTCATAACTGCCTGAAGAGCATCAAGGGTTTCCACATAACATTCTGTCTGACTATTATTACCTCTGTCAAAGAAAGGCATATATGTACACATTAATGATGACTCTCAGAATTTGACCATTCTTATCAGATATGACAATAGGTAAATTTCTATCACTTTCTGTTTCAACTTTGTTGTACATCAGCATCTTGTGTTTTCTACAAGTTACAGAAATTCCACCATAAGGCCTACCCCTTTTATCTCCATCACTATCACACATTGAATATTTAGAGAAAACATTGAATTTAGGATTTGGTCCAGCATCTCCAAGTAGGGATGCCACTAGATCTAACTCATATGGTCTAAGCCAGGTTTCTTGGAGACAGAGAATGTCACATGATCCCAGTCTTTCAGTGACATAGGCAAGATTAGACTTCAACCCTTTACAATTATAAGTTTCACATGACAGACACAGCGTGTTTGGCACATTGGCAACGTTACCAGTAGTGATTGTCTGCGGTGTGATTGTGGTCTTGGTTGCGGTTTGACCACCAGGACCACGTGGCGTCTTAGTTGCGGTTAGACCAGTTTGTTTCGCGGTAGCGGCGCTGATTATCAGTGTTCCACTGGGTTCTACGGCCCCGGTGTTGTCCTGCGGATTTCCAGGCAGCATTCCCGGGGCATCCATTATGCCATTTGCGTTGGCCACGAAAATTGTGGGAAACAGGCGAACAAATATGCTTTGAGTTTTGGCGATTTTCACGGAATGGACGAACAGTTACACGTTCTGGCCATCCCTTAAGCATAGCATCAGCACATATCGTTGGCACGCTAACACAGAAAGACTTGAAGGACACGGTAGAGGCCAATAATTTGACCTCAACATTGCCGGTAACACTAATTTTTCTCGCATAAGCGATTATGTGACTCTCCTCATGATGAGGAGCTATTTGCCCCACATAAACTTTGGATATGGCTGCCAAAATCATCGTAGCAGCACAGATTTCAATTTCAGGTGTCCGTTTGGTCGACTCAGCTTGCACTGCTCTCTGTGCAGCACGTTTCTTTTTACGCACATGTTTGCGTTTGACACGTGAAGGAACACCAAAGCCTATGTCAGGTTGATTTTCCTCAGGAGAGATTTCAGTAGGAGTGGTCTCCTGTGCGTTACTATCACAAACACCCGTACTGGCGTCTGCATCATCTGAATCAAGTACAGTCTCAGACTCTGAGTCCACATCAGAGCAATCAGCCTCAGCATCATCACTAGCAACCTCAGGCCCTGTTTGGATCGTATCCGTGGTAGCAGACACAACTGCTTCCTGTCTGGAAGCTGCTCCAGACCGTAGGAGACGTAGTTCTCCTTCATGTTTGTGCACCTTCATTTGTGGGACAGCCACAACCTTTATAATTTCGGCAAGACTTGTGACGTTTAAATCACCACAGTCTGATTGAGAGGCCCCCTCATCATTGGGCCTCCCATCCACTTTTTTCTGCTGAACAAAAATTTTGTCAAGTTCTTTTGTAGGACTATGATGCACCACACTATAGCCGAGCTGCAGAATGTCTGAAATTGCTTTGTGCTTGGCCTGCCTGTTTACAATCCGAAGACCCCTGAATTGAGGAAACAGCAGCTGTGCCCAAGCACAAAGTACTTCATGCAGTTCACAGAGATCAGGCATAACTTTCATCTCCAAAATATTTTGAATGTCCTTCAATGCGTACTGATAGATCTGTGCGAGATTCCCAGTGAAATGGTCTACCAGGATAACACCTTTAAGTGCAGTCATGTGGGCTAGGTTAAACCCAGCACTTGAGGCGGACAAAGTTAATTTACGCCTTTTTTTTTTTTTTTTGGACGGCCAGTGTATTTATCTCTTAATTATATCCCCGAAATACGAGTTTCGGGGGTATCATGGTTTCGCGCCACCCGCCGCCGCCGGATTTTAGCCGTTAGCGCGATAACTCACAAAATACTTTACATTGGCTACTTATTTTTAGCATATGGGTAGATATGGTAGAGAGGATGAACTGATTAAATTTTGGGCAAGTATTCACTCCTAGGTTTGCCACCAGGTGGCGCTATATATTGAAAAAATTAGTTTTTTTTTACCATATCTCTGGAACAATTACTTACACAGACCTCAAATTTGGCTCATATTATAGGTCTAGTAAAAGGGATGAACTGATTAGATTTTGGGCAAGTAAGCACTCCTAGGTTTGCCACCAGGTGGCACTATATATTGAAAAAATCAGTTTTTTAACCATATCTCTGGAACAATTACTTACACAGACCTCCAATTCGGCTCATATTGTAGATCTAGTAAAGGGGAATCTAATAAATGGGGCTTCGACGATTGGGGAATTTTGGGGATATACCCCTTGCTGTCGGCCGCCGACAGCGTAGGCCTAGTTCAACTTTTGTTTCTCCTTTGACGACAGAGCATGGCATTTGACTATGGCACCTATTGATGGAGCTGCATTTCACTTAACATTCCTCTGTATGCGTAAAACATAAAAAATGGAAAAAAAAAAACTTTGCATGTAATCCATTAACAATATGAGTCAGGATGTTTATGTGCAGTTTTTATTCTGTTTTGCACATCTAAAAAAAACTTGCACAGAGGCATTACATTTTTAAGTTACCTTTCATTTCGAGGGATAGTGTTTCAGTTGGGTTTTTAAGTACATATTTTCTTGTTTTAAGAGGGAAAATTCTTGCCTTTGACATTATTAATTAGGCTGAGAAATATTGATTTTCAAAATGAAAGGACATAGATTAAGGTGGGGTTATATAACAGATCACAGAAGGACCAGGCCAACCACTTGCATGAAAGTATTACCAATCAATTTGTTTAAAAAAAAAAAAAAAAACTTGTTTATAAATGTGTGCCTTACTCTCTTTAGAATTACGCTGCATGAAAACCGAGCTCAGAAACCTTACTTTGTTTTCAAGGGAATTTATTTGCGGAGACTTTTGAAGGTTACCAATAAAGGTTGTGGATTGAGAAAACAGTCTATATTAATATAGAACAACTGTGAATTGAAATGCAGTGCTGTATGTGACATCCTTTTGATGTGAAAAGTATCTTTCTTTTTTTTTGTAGAAACCACTAGTCATTTTCCCACATGCATTGCTTGTGTTGAAAAATTCTGGTTTTTTTTCTCTCTCCCCGGGTGCCTCTTTCTTCCTCTCCTCTATAAGAGCATTTTGTGACCCTGGCTGCATCTGCCATCATGAATTCCGGTTGTGTAAATGTCAGGCAGAATGTGAGTGCGAGGTCGGTAATGTAATCCATCTCATGAGGAAGCACACAATTCATATTAAAGATCTGATAAGATAAAGAGGGGAATGTGCGCCTGCATGAAAGGAGCTGGTCCTCAAGCTTCTGTCAATGAGAGGGTGGGGATCATGAGGCTACAGGGAGGCGCTGGGAAAGTGTCCGCTGTATAAGATAAGTTACCTCAGAGAAGCATTTATCTGTCAACCCGCTGGGCCATGGAATCACTTGCCTTTTTCCTTCGTGTTTGGATCAGTGTGGATTGTAGCCTTCTTTTACCCAACGTTTTCTTTTTCATAGACTGCTCTGTAAATACCAGTGTATGGTCATTCTGCTCACCACGGTCATCCTGCTCTTCAGATAACCCCGTAGAATGGATTGATTCAAATCTCCTCTGCAGCTTTAAAAATAGCTGGTATCCCTTTGCTCATCCAAAATGTAGCTGCACTTTTGAGGCACGGCTCACACAAAAAAAGAAATCAAGCTTTTTTTTTGGGCAATACATGTCAGTTTTCTGAGGGGTAACTAGCCATTATGTCAGAATGCACAAATGAGCCAAAACATTAAAAACCACTCACAAATGAAGCAAATCACATTGATTATCTTTTAACAGAGAGGCTTGTCAAAGTCTGCAGACCTTAGATGGAAAGTGAATGCTCAGTTCTTATTGACATGTTGGATGGGACCTGAGAGACTGGCAAGGGCAAAATCGTTGCTGCCCGACAACTGGGTCAGAGCATTTCTGAAGCAGCAAGGTTTTTCAGGCGCACCAACAAGGTTTTTCAGGTGCTCCCAGTCAGTGGAGGTGAGCACCAACTGACAGTGGTCCGAGAAGGGACAAACCATAAACCAGCAGTGGGGTGCTGGATCCAAAGGCTCATCAATGTACAAGGGCAACAAAGGCTATTGCACTTGGTCCAAAGTGACAGAAAGGCCAGTGTGGCATGGATTGCTAAGAGTTTTAAAGTTTTTTCATGTGAGAAAGTGTCATAACACACACTGCATCACACTCCGCTGCATATTGCATTTTGTAGCTGCAGTCCAGTTGGAGTGCCCATTCTAACCCCAATCTATTGCTGAAAGTGCCTAAAAGGGCATGAGAACATTGAAACTGGACCTTGGAGAAATTGAAGGGAGTTGCCTAGTCCAGTGAGTCCTGTTTTGTTTTACGTCATGTGCCTCATATGTGCTCCGTTTACCTGGGGAACAGGTGGCACCAGGATGCATTGTGGGAAGAAGACAAGATGAAGGAGTGAGTGTGATGTTCTGGGAAATGTTCTGTTGGGAAGCTGTGAATACAAGAATTCAAATGGATGCCAGTTTAACAGAGCTTTTCTGGGGGCTTGAGGGGTACCCACACAATATTGGGCAGGTGGGTGTAATACTGTGGCTGATTGATGCATATGTCCATGTTATATGACATAAACACTATTGGCAATAAGATTTGCAAAAGCACACTCTTGGCTTTTAAGGGCATACTCTGCATTTTGTATTATACAAAGGGAATGGACAATTAATTTTAACTCAGTCAACCCCAAACAGGGCAAAGGTGGACAATGCTGTAGTAGGCAGATGCCTAACCAGTTGTGAAAAATGTAGGATCTTCAACATTGAATTGTTTTTCACTTTAGATTTGCTTGGTTATCTGTAAAAATACATTTGATTCAAAAAGCATCAAACCTTATATCAAACATATGGATCATAGTCAATTATGAAAAAAGTATGTCTTATTAAAATATAAAGCTTTAATTATCAGTTCTTTTCTGCAGACGGATATACACTTACTATGATCTAACTATGAAGCTATGATAATATTTTTACTGGAACTTGCATTTTAATAGGCTTAAGTCTCAAAGCTCTACCTTGCAACCAGTGCAAACCAGCGCCAAGCATGACACAAGTGTCTTTGCTAGTTTAAGACCAACACAGTTGTCATTGTCCCAACCAGTGGCCATGTTTCTTTAAATAGCAAATATATGTACGCCAATTTGAGCGCCCATGGGTATATTGCTCTTAAAATGAAGTGTGGACAGACAGGGCTGGATGATATGGAAAAAAATTAAATGTAATGACATTTTTTACTGAATGCCTCAAGATCAGTTATGTGGCAATATTGTAGGGATAACTTTGGTTGCTTTCACAAAATACTAACGTAATACGGTTTTTAATGAACAGTCTATAGCAAAGTGGGTATGTTGACCAAGCAGGTAAGCTAATACTCAAGAGCCTATGATTAAATCATTATTTCAGTGATGAGTATGTTTCAGCTGGTAGTAATTCTTCAAATCATGACTGATTCCATGCACTTAAAAAAATGAAACCCTATGAAATGTTAGATTTACTTAATAATGTTATGCCAACTGGCTCCACAAAACTGAGTTAAGTACATTCCCCTAAATGCAATTAAGTTAACTGGCCAAAAATGTTAGAAGTCAAATAAAGGTTACGCAAAGCTATTGCATGGAACCAGTTGACATAACATTATAAAGTAAATCTAACATTTCATAGGGTTTCATTTTTTTGAGTGTGCATAACTTCTCATTTCTTAAAAAACCATGTCGGAAGACGCATCTCATGGTCGTTGAAAAGATGTTTCTGTGTTTCAAGAGGCCAAATTATTTGCCAGCATCAAGCAAAGAAAACAGCAAAGAAGATTGCTAAAATCCCTGGAGCTGGATCAGGAACTTATTATAATTTATCAAAAACCGGAAGGATAGTGATAAAATCATGCGGAAGAAATGGGTAGGAGAGAAATCATGACTGATCTTGATTGGAGATCACTAAAATACAAAAGTACTTGCTGAAGTCTCATCTTAAAAAATTAAACAGTAGAACTGATGACTATGTGTAATTATGATGGTAAGAGCATTTCCACATGCATGATGCAACAAGATGCTGGAGGATTGGGACTAAACGGCTTCGTAGCCAAAAGAAAGTTACCTGTTAGTGCGGATAATTGAGAAAAACAACTTCAATTTGCAAGGGGGCATAAAGATTGGACTGAGGAGCACTGGAAAAGGTCATGTGGTCTAATGAGTCCAGATTCACCCTATTCCAGAGGAATGGGCACGTCAGGGTAAGCCCATGAAGTGATGCAGCTATCATGCATAATGCCCACTGTACAAGCCTCTGGAGGCAGTGTTATGATCTGGGGTTGCTTCAGTTGGTCAGATCTAGGCTCAGCACTGTTCTGCAGAAACAAAATGAATTCAGCAGACTACCTGAATATAATAAATGACCAAAACCCCACAATGGGCCTTTTAATCCCTGATGACACAGAAATATTCCAGAATAAGAATGCCAAGATTCATCAGGCTCAAATTGTGAAAGAGTGGTTCATCGAGCATGAGGAATCATTTTTGCACATTAATTGGCCACCTCAGAGTCTGGACTTTAACTGACTGAAAGTCTTTGGGATGTGCTGAAGAAGGTTTAACGGATTGACTCACCCATCTTCCATACAAAATCTCAGACAAAAATGAATGCAAATCTGGTGAGAAATAAATGTTTTTGTAACGTATTATAAGATTGTCGAAACAATATCACAAAAATGTGCGCCATGATTAAAGCTAACGGTCGCCCAACAAAATATTATAGTCTGTGACTTTTTTTTTTTGGATGGGCAGTGTACAACCAAGTGCATCTCTTCACTGTAATTTAGCCTGTAAAAGCAGAAAAGACAACTCTTACATCATATTACACTGTAAAGCACGATAAGTTCACATAACTTAATGAGGCTACTTCCTCTCTTTCACTTGACTTGTCATGAAAAGTTTGAGCAGGGTTCAAATTACACATTGGCTTTCGGGGGAGCCCCATACTCCAGTGCACATCACTCCTAAAACAGGTCACATGCACTAGCATAAATAAGTGTGTGGCAGCGCGTTCAATAACAGGGTTACTGTGAAAAACGTACTAATGCCACTATAAGCAGTTAATACCGCCAGTAATATTTCATAGAGGCACCAGCAAATGTCAAATTTCTGGGAAGAAAACGAGAACAAAATTGGTAATTAGCTTTATAAATATGCCCTACATATACCCAAAGACACATAAATCATTGAAATCATAATTTGCACACGATGCGCTAACCATCCTCATTTATTGCCCGCTCTTCTCGTCTACCGCAATAACTGGGTCACTTAAAACGTCTGAAAACTAGGTTGACGTGGTTATCATTTCGGTAGTTTCTGGACAGTTTTTTTGCAGGAATAATTTTGTTTCTTTTTGATTTTGGTTACCTACAAATTACTTGTTAAGCATAGCGAACGACGTTCCATTCTCTTGACAACAGGTTATGCGGATGGCATGTGCTGTTAAAGCAGAAAGGAACTTTGCTTTCAGAAAATTCAGATTCGCAGCAGCCAGGGATAACAGCAATCACTACCAGGAGAGGCTGCTGTGCTGCCATCCGAAAGGAGAACATCACCTTGTTTAATGGTTCACGCCTTTGTGTTAACTGAAAGGTCAAATATATAATGCTTTTTTGTCACAAAGTTTTGTTAATGGTGAATAAATTCATTATATCAGATGGTAACTGTGCTTGTTTAGATTTAAAATAGGCATTAGGCCATGCATTAGGAATATTTAAGAACACAGTATTTTGTCTTTAAGATGCATTCTAAAAATAGTTTTCCGTCCATGAGGATTTATCCTCAAGGAATTAATTTAATCAATAGATCTGGGAAAATATAACTCGTGCCCATCGCAAGACAGATCTTCAGAAATGAAATGTAATGAGCAAATAAGCATTGACATATCAATTCTATTTTTATATTTCAGGAACAGTGACATAAGTTCTTCATGACAGGCCCCAGTGCATGTGATTATGACGGGCCTTAGTGCATACTAAGACGCCCTGCTTTGAATAATTGTTATAGTATTTTGAGTAACTTGTTCAAGATCGCTTAACTAAGCATGCAATAATACGGAGAGAGAGAAGAGGTCGTCTATTTCACTGTAGTGCTTAAATGACAACTGACTTTAACAAACGGTATTTTTGTGCAAATACCTAACGAGTGCCTTATTTGACATAAAGGCAGGACATGATTGTGACTTGAAAAAGGATGCGATGAGACTGACAAAAGCTGCAATATTTAACAATATTTAAATATATTTAACAAATGCCACCATGTCCGCTAAATTGCTCAGCTAAACACGGTTTGCATAAACCCAATAAAATGATCAATTTACTGCACACCAACAGCCTTATTTCTGGCATATATCCTATATTTAAAAATTGACTCTGGGCTAGAAGAAAAGTCACTTGTAGGCCTGCTCACCTATTTGAATAGCATTCGGCAAGCTTTGCATTGAGTTAAATCCTCGACTTGTCTTGAAATTTATACAATTCCTGCGAACATTATCATTATATTGGTCAAACATTGGCTTAGCTTGATCTAGCTTGCTCTGTCACCTGCTGACTGCATTGCAGCACGAGGGCGGGTCACCCGTGGTCCGGCAACTGCTTGTAAGAAAGCCAAATGAACTTGTTTTTAGCAGTTTTGCTACCCTCTCCTGCGCTTATCTTTTCTTTTCTTTTCTTTTTTGACCACTTATTTTATGTTTGTATGGAATGACTGCTCCTGAGTTTGCAAATTTGCTAGTCAGTCTGATCTTCTGATTTTGCGCTTGAACTATCAGATGTTACCAGTTAACATCTGGTAACATGATCAAAACAAATACAGACTTGACATTGGACAATGCATTACCCAGTGATCACCTTGACACATCTGCATATCAGTATGAAAGAAAAATATCAAATAAAATAAGAAAATTGTTAACTTCATTAAAGATCCTCTAAGCACGGTTGGGTGACATCACCTCCGTTGACGCTTTACAGCGTATTCAGGGGACAGGAAGCCAGGGATTGTGAGGAGATGTTTGTTGTATGCGACAAAAAAAGTTCTAGCTTAGAAACTGCGTAACAAGACTTATAGCACCTTTAACAGTCTTTAAAACGTGTGTTGATTTAGCTTGTAACTTTGTCATGCTATGAATGCTATGAATTATTGTTACAAAAAACCCATGTAGAGATGAGTTTGGCTTCATGAGGGTTTATATAAGGAATTTCATACTTATCTATTGATTAATGGGTAGCAACATGACTGCTTTAACAGTTACTTTCCCTATAATTTAATTATACAAAGAGTCTGTATATAATGCGGGGAAATCAGGAGGAGCCTGGATGTGTACTGGAACCCCTTGCCCTCTGATCCCAGTGCCCAACTGCTTTAGTTGAACTGCCTATATTTACACCAACACTCAGGAACCTTTATGTGCAGAAAAAATATAATCTATCACACAAACGTGGATAATTTTTGGGGCTCCCCCTAAATGTCTCAAGGGAGGCTTTCATGGGAGCACGTGTCTTCTTCAGGGGAGCCATGAATCATGAGTTTGAGGTATTGAAGTCAAGTTTATACGTTTTCAAAAGTTAAACTAAGAGTTATCCACTGTCTTGCCTAATCGTGAGTTGAAACCAAGGCTATCTTCAAGTTGAGTTAACTCACATTTACTTGAGTTAATTCAAATTTTAAGGCAGCTGGTGAATTTTAATTTCTAAGTTTTACCAGCTTGGAATATATTACATTGCACGATACTTGTATATTCAAAATCCCAGATGATATCTTATATCGCAATAGTGATATAAAAATGATATATCGCCCAGCGGTATGGACAGGTGCATGGTTGATGCATTGCTATCTTGAGGCAGGAGAAAGCGATTGTGCAGCTGACCAACAAAAACCTGGTATAAAGTCGATGGTCAGTATTTTTTTGGTATTTTAAAATAGTACCATGCACCTATATAGACTGGTTCACAATATGAATTCACTATTCTTTAATAACATTTTTGGAGATTACAGTGATCAGTTTTCATACTTCCAGCAATTAAAACCCCACTAATTTTACTTGTCACTCCATGAAAGGAGCGCTAATCAAGAAAAATAAACCTTTTCAAACAACAAACAAAAGGTCTCACTTTGCTTTAATTTCAGATCTGTGCAGCCGACTCTCCTTCTAAAGCTGTGTTCAAATTGTTTGAGGGCAGTATAAACAAATATATGATACAAATATACTATTTTTTTGAGATGTCTAAGTGTTGGGGTAAACTTGCAGGCAGCTTTTTACAGAAAGGTGAAAAATAGTATCCCAACATTCCTTCCTGAAAAGCAGTTTTCAGCTTTTTCCAAGACCATTCACTGCAGCAGAAGTTAATGAGCAAATGATGGCAACAGAAAGGTCTCAGGAGTGCATTAGCTTAATCCTGGCTAATTTTCTGACCATTGACTTGTTGTTAAGACCATTAAAAGCTTCATATTTTGCTTTTTTGCCCAGGAGTGTTGCCAAGATAAGCATGTTTAAATAAAATATATCCATGATTGCATCGACTATAGTTTACCTTGTCCTGCCTTAAAATTACCTTATTTGGACAGGAAATTATACAGTGAGTTTCTCAATATTTATTTATGAACAGCTGAAATTAATTAGATTTTACAGAAAAGAAAAAACAAAAATGTATTTCGAAATCGACTCAACAGAATTTGTCCTTTTTGCTTCATCAGTCTTGCTCCAAACACCCCCCAAAAAAAAAAAACAACACATTGAGGCCTAATCAAGAGGCAGAGAGAGCATAATATTCTGAGAGAGCCACCCAGGTGCCTCTTTAATCAGAAGGAATTATCTTTGCCTGTAAATGAAGACATTTTGGACTGAGCCATGGTGCTCTGTATTAAGACAGGACCAACACAAATGAGAGATGACAAATACTGAATGAATACTTTGAAAACAAAGTCATCTTTCCTGGAGCAGCTGAGTGTATTACCAGAGATTGCTTGCGACAGGAGGTCTCCATCACAGGGGACATCAATCAGTTATGTCTAAGGATTGGAGAGGGTCGGTAGAGCGACCAGATGGCTCTGGGAACATGAGATGTAATTAAGCACTGTGCCACGAAAGTTCTGTAATTGATTATCAGATGGCTCTTTTTCAGAGCCCAGATAATATGAAGACTGATTCATGATAAGGTTCCCAGACTTAAGTAATATGTCCATTGCGGGCCATGCTTGATTATCCGTATCCATCAGGTTGTTTTCATTTAAAGAATGATCTTGTTGTAAAGTGTACCAAGGGACTAATGAAGCAAAATGAGAGGCATTAATGAGCAATGTTTTATGGAGATGTTTCTTACCTGGTGGTGTTTTCAGTGAAATCATGTCTGATACTGATTGCAATCAGAGAGAGGGAATGCAACAAGGAGAAAATGGCAGCAGAGAAATGACAATAATGCATCATTTCGTTGTGCTGGATGAACCAGATGATAGTCAGGGGTAAGACTATCATGAATTATTTCCATCACAAATGGCATATTTCCCCCCCTCCCCAGTTTAGTACTTTCCTGCCCTAAAATGAAAGTGATTGCGTCTCAAGGGGTTGGTAGCTCAAAATATGTGTACATACATAAAGCTGTTGCCGTGCAATTTTCATGTCACAGACCTTAACAAAACATAGCATAACATGAGTGGCAAGAACAGGCCGTTCAGCCCAACTAGACTCGACCTTGTTACACAGTAAAAATCCCAGTGTTAATTCAACTCCTGAAGAGTTTATTTGAGTCCAAGATGGATGGGTTGTTGTCATATAAACTCTTCAGGAGATGAATTAACGCTGTGATTTTTGCTGTGTAGCATTTGGACTCAGCCAAACTACCTTTTAACACAAATGCTGATGCTTTATGGTAATTTGATGGGATTGCAATCAGCAAAGCTGTTCGCAAATAAACACCTATTGTTTGCTTTCTATTATTATTTACATTTTGTATCTATAAATAATGCCCATAAAATGGTGGTGGGGTCTAATGGGAAGGGGAGGGTGAATTTTCATACATGTGGATATTTTCTTCATGAGAAAATACAAATATTTAATTTCAGTCTTTCCCTTTTTTTAATACAAGGGCCATTTTGTATATGGTTTAATTCATCCCTATGAAAATGCGTTGTATGGTGAATCAGCCCCTATTTCCCCAAATGAGTCCACATGTCACTTCACTGGAGCGCAGTTCTCAGAGGACCGAAGGAGACAACAATAACACAAGTGGCATGATTGCACTGATTTTATTTCACTACGGCATTCAGGCACTGAATTTAAAGGGAGCTGCTAATCTCATTGGTCTTGACGGACAACACATTCTCATCCCGGCTCGTCATATAACGACGCTACCTGACCAAGCATTGATATACGATACAGGAGGCTTTCGGTGTCCTCATTTGATGATTAAGGTTAGGGTTCGCATTAAGAGTTTGGGGTTTGTGGGTAGGGTTCATTTTAAACTGCCGTCAAATAAAGACGCCAAAAGCCTCCTTTTCCGTCATACAGCCACACTTGGTCAGGTAGCATCATTATATGACGTGCCGGGATGAGACTGGAACCTGAATCCCCACAACACCCACAGGCAAGCAGGGATTAATCACCAGGCCGATTGGGCTGGTGCCAGGGGGCCTCCAAGCACCTACTGTTTTATTTTTTATTTATTTATTTATTCTTTTAACATCAAGTTAAATAAATTAATTGAGTGAGTGCATGTAAGTATCTGTCGAAATACGAAATAATCAACGTAAAGTTACGCTAACAAGAAAAAAATATGGTTGGTTTGCTGGCTGTGTCTGATGAAGATGAATCAGGTGGTCGGATGGTGTTGTGATCTGGTGGTGACCATTTTTGTACTTTTGGCGCCTTTCCACATGTTCAGTAATGGGTGGAGCAGCAAAAAGAAAAATAAAACCGAGACAAAGAGGTGAGAAAAAATACTGGCTATCCATAAATGGTTTGCGAATATAGACGATGCTGGTCAAGAAGAGGATGGTAACGCCCCAGCAGCCGCCACTGCCCCAGCCTCTTCTCTTACTGCGCACGTCTCCCTGACACCGATTCGGTCGGAGGAGACTCAGTGTTGGGTAGGTTACCAGTTTAGAAGCCCCACAATTTCTCTATTACTTCTACCCACTTCAGCCATAATATCAGCTCTTTCAACCACTCAGGCCAAGCTTCAGGATGAGGTGACTGAGCAGGCTGTTAAAAATTTTGAGTAGGCTTTTTTTTCATTAAAATAAAATTCATTGATTAAACCGCAGGGCAGAATAACATCAACATACGGGCTTGTAATTTCACATTTTTCTATGGCAGAAAAGCGATGGTAGAGCGCTGGGGAAGGCTGGCATGAAGCGGTGAGCCTTTTTTTCCTCTCACCGGACAAGCTCTTCAACTTCATCCCAGTGCCGAGGGCTTGTCTCCCATCTGTGAATGGTACATTGACAGAACACTAGCCCCTAAGGCTACTGTTAAAAATAAATACATTTATTAATCAGACTACTCGCATTATAAGGTCTGCCTGGGTTAATATCCCGTTGAAGCTTTGCTCAGTAAATCCATCGTCATAGGTAGGCTACTGTAGTATATAGCCAACTAGAGGATCTCTAACGAGTGAGCCGGAGATAGAAAATTTATGAAACAAAAATAACCGCTAGAGTCTCATAAATTTGATGTCTCAGGCTCACAAATTTGAGATCCTATTTGTTCCATGAATGTCAGAATCGTATTATTTGGAAAATTAAAGAAAACCTTTAGCTTCTATTCTATTCTATAATTAGCTAGCTAGCATGATAACACTTTTCACCATTAAATTAATAAATTAAAGTTTATACAACAACAGTTACTCATAGAACTTATTACTTTAATGAACAAAAGCGCTAGCATGCTTGCTAGTTAATTATTTATCCCACTGACTTGAATAAACTGCAAACTAGAAACTAATGCTAGCGATGGTTACCGGTTACTAGCAGGAGGATTGGTAACGTTATCGTATTTGCCAGTGAACGGAATCTGATCAATTGAGATGCCAGAAAGTGGTATTACACGTGTGTGATACCAAAACTGTATCTCATGGGTTGTATCACACTGATTTTTCATCAATTATAGGATGAAATATTTAAAGATCTTGGTATGTTTCTCTATAGTTGCGTCCTTAAGCTCAGTGCTTCATGGCTTGTTTGTTTGTGTACACTGTCATTTTACTTATCCATGATTGCATCTTTTAACATTTTATCAAGATCAACATGATGATTGTTGTATTTTATTTATGTCCACTGTTTAGTGCTATTCTGTTTGTCTGCATGTATCAACAGATGGTTGTGATCAGCACTGATGGCTCAGCCTGGCTGTTTTGTTTTGTGTTGCTTGCATTGCTTTATAAATGATGTTTGACGTTGCTGTATTACTGTTCTCATGTGTTCCTGTGTCCTGTTGTTCTATGACTTTTTTCAGTCTTGAGAGTGCACCCAAGAAAATAAAAATAATAAAAATGTAGCCCTAATAAAATAGATTTTAAAGCTGTCATAACAGTAATAGTAGTCAAATACAGTCAACTAAAGACTAGATTAAGAACTAGATAAATAGATAAAAAACAAGACAAAAATCTATCTCTCATATAATACGTACTTTATGGATTATCCTAATTTAAGATATGCATTCTTCTCTCCAAGAAGTTGCATTTATACTATTTATACTATGAGAAGCAGTTGACATTGGTTGTTTTAGAAAACTTTGGGCGATTGCATCATTGCTTTTCTATAGGAGGATGTGTGATGAGATGGAAATCCTGTATGATACAGGTTACAATATTATTATTAGTTATAGGTCTTCCTATGCAGAACAGTATGCATCAATTTACTGTGTGTTTTTGCGTGTGCATGTGATTGCGTGACAGTGCGTGTATGATTGATGGAAGAATCTGAATCATAGAACTGTATTGGTGGAGGTAGAGCAGTATGTGCTTGCCTATGCCATTTAGCTACACACTGTAGACTTATGCTTTGATATTATTGTGCTGGCCCAGAAAGGTATTGCCGCAGTCATGTGGTGTAAATCCTGGATGATAGAAGGTATCTACAGGTGTTGTCGATATTGTCCTTCAGGTTGTGGTCACAGGTTGTCGCCTGTCAATGTAAATCCTGTATAAGCTACAGGTGTTTCAAACAGAAAGTAGCCCAGGCTTAAAACTTATTATTCAAAACTACGCAGGCACATTCAAGTGCACGTGTTTAGTCGGGGAGGGGGGCCTCCAATATTTTTTACCCAGGGGCCTCAGCATTCTTAATCCGTGCCTGCCCACAGGTGATTAATTGATCTTAGTCCAACCTTTTGACAACATTGCCACAGCTGCGTTATCGGCTCATTTCACGAATTTGCCGCGATAGTTAGACTAATCCAGTTTTGATCTGCAACACTGATAGTAGTTGCATTTGCTGCCTGCTTTTAAGTCAAAATAGGGCGCAAAGCAATGTCCTAATTGCTGAAAAATTTGCGAATATTGTTCTTAATGTCGCCTCTGTTGCATCCCGAATTAACTTTGGTAAAGACCTTGTTCAAAATAATGACAAAATTCCATTTGTAATAAGCTCATTGTCTATGTTACTGATGTATCTCCCTTGTATCAAAATGTATTTTGCTTTTTGAGACACTAGCAGGTTGAGTACTCTTTGTGATTGAAACTTCTGCCATGTGTGACCAGATAATGAATCCTATTTCAGTCACATAGATCTTCTTCTCTTGCTGTCTTGATCTGAACCGGAGGTCCTCTGGGCCCGCTCAGCATATTCATGTGTGACACAGAGCACGATAGGATGCAAATTCCTTAATTTTAGTGTCCAGTACACCTGCTGGCATCGGCATCATATTTCTAAACTCATCAATTCTGGCTTTTTCTTTTTGTCTGTAAGTTTCATCATGTATAAATTATAGCACCTTTCTACATATATTATGAGGCTTACTGTGTTGTTGCATGTAGTTTGAATCAGTGGCTGAAGGATTTAGAGCTATTGTAAGCTATCTAAGAATTTTGTGTGTTTAGAGTGAAATTTTTGACGTATACTCAAAGGGCTCATATTTCTCCATCATTAAATGTTTTACCAGCCAGGGTTTTCAAGTTTCAACACATTCTATCTTGCAGCATTGAGTCCAATTATATTCCTACTCACAGCATCAAAGCATGTAGCAGTTTCTTATGCTCAATTGAAAGGGAGTCTCCCTCAATGGCCTCATCAATTGCAGGAATAAAGCTCGTCTCACTCATCAAATGACGGTTCTCTTTGCTTGGTTCTGTGCACAAACAAAAAAGACACTCGATATAATCTCTCACCAAAGGAGAGGAGAGACAGAATCTATTGTGGAGATGCAGCCCGCCTTGGGACTGGTGCTCTTGTAATAAAAATAACAAACTCATTGACAATTAAAACAGAAGCTGTCTTCTTTTTGTGAAACGGAAAATGTGATGCCTTTTTAAAATCCTTTGCACAAAGCATATTTACAGGGACATAGAATTTATACCTGGTTTCAGGACTTCCAGTACTGGATTGCTGGACCAAAATGCAGGAAGAAAGGAGAAAGAGGGAAGAGTGTCATTCACTGCCTGTATCAACAGCTCAGCAGGGCAGCAAACAAAGAGTGACTACCTCACAAAGCAGGATAAAAGAAGAATTCAAAAGGATGAACTAAAACAAAAGACTATTAAAAAAAACACCGGGAGCAAGGCTACCATTACGCTACTCCAAAAACTCAGGGGCAAATACAATTACTGAATCAGGAAAAAGTACTCTCACATAGTGTGAAAACCAGGGGAACAGTCAAAGTGAAAGTCAAAAACCAGGACTGGGAGCTGAGCCCACGCACCTTAAATATCCAATAGTCGGGGTGATGGTGAGGCTGCATTATTTGCATGGTTAACGCCATCTCCCATGGCACATTCTCCCACAAAGTGGAGATTATACTGCAGGACTGTGCAGAGAGGCAGGGAGCACAACTGGAGCTGTGGCTGTGTGGGTTTCAGGGCTGGGGGCTGCAGCCAGGAGATCAGGCAGAGAGGGGGCTGTCACACCTGGGGCACTGAAATACAGATCCTCTCCTTTTGTTGAAGCTGTGAGAGAGAACCAAATAAATTTTGGCCTTCACATGAGTCAAAAATGTCCCAAACTGAAAATAAATTGTAAAACCATTCTGAAATGGTATGCATAATGCTTGTTCTGAGCTGTGATTCCTGGCGCATGAGTCTCTGGTGTTGTATCAAGTTAACTGGCATCATTGGTCTTACATACACTTGTAAGACCTAGTGCTAAGCTTGTTTTTTTTTTTGTCTCATGTTTACTTGTAACAGAGTAGTGAGACAGGAAAATGTACATATCATATGTGATTCCATGGAAATAAAACTGCACTGATTATATACTAGTTATGTAAGCAATAAAAAATGGCATGCTGCTCGTTATGCAAAAATAATTGCACACCTAAGTGGTGTAATGCAGCCAAATATGAAGCGAAAGGCTGGTAACCATTTAGGTGTGCATTAATTTAAATTTTATAGCCAGCATGTTATTTTTTTATTGCTTACATAATCAGTATATAATCTGTATAGTTGAGAGATTCACTGTGCTTATACCACAGTTGCCACACGTATAAGTTTCATTGCAAAACGCAATATATCCATTTGAAGCATTTTTAGAAAAATACAAATTCTGTTATGGGAAAATTAAGCATAGAATAGCTTTCTTATTTGTTAATATGCCTCGCTAAACAAGTTTAAACACTATACCGTGATGCAATTAAATCTCAGAGTAATGAATTTTGTGAAAAAGTGAACTTTTTTGTGATCATTTGGCAAAACATAATACGTATATCCACAGATGAGTAATTTGAAGTCAAATGCTTCACAGTCAATATCATAGACATAAACATTTTCATGTTTCTGTAATAATTCATAATACTCCTCTGCGAGTAGTACGCTGTTCGTCCTGCAAATCTGCTGCTCAGTGTGACCAAAAACTCTGTCAGTGGGGAGAAAGCTATGTCCACTGATAGGAAACGCATTCTCAACCAATAAATTAGGGAATCTTTTATCTGCACAGCTTACAGCATTGACAGTACACTCATGTATTTGTTTTGCCCAAACTGATGTTGAAGCATGCTAAACACTGGGATTGCTCAGGGATGAGCTTGGCATGACTTCCAGCGCGCCAATGATGATCTTCTTGCGATGGTGTTTCAAAAATTTTGAAGTGGAATTTATTTTTTTATGCAATGAAACTCTTCCTTTGCTTCCACCGCTATTTGCTTACGTTGCTTTGAAACTGCTGAAATTTCCATAGCTATATGCAAGAGTGCGGGAAAAAACTGTTGGGAAAGACGATGAATATGATGAGCATGAGATCAGAAATTTAACTGCATAAGTAATGTTACCTCTTTTGTAAAAAATCACAAGTTTATTTGAGGGATAAATTGAATTAAACATTCTTCTGCAATTCAATAAACCAAATCTGCATTGTGTTTTCTTTAAACTGCTGTATTGGCCAATCTTTTTATTTCTCAAGCTTCATAACAAGCTTAAACTCATGAAACAATGTGGAAAAAGTGATTTGTCTCCTATTTACAGATTATATTTAATGTATGGCAAATCATAAAGGGATGCATATTATTAGTTTTTATGATCTTTTATTGTAATTGTGATGTATTAGGCTTGGCTGTCGACAAAAATGGCCCTAAAATGAGGGGGGGAAAAATAGATGGTAGAAGCAGTATTGCTGACTTAATTAATGAGAAGCAGACTCACAACAAAATAGCCCCGCAAACTCCATTAAATATTACCACATATAATTGTGTTATGCCTGCTGGGACACGGTGCAATTAATTAAAAATCCAATTACCATACTGCCCTTATAAAGTTCAGTAATAAATAAACCTGGTGGCAGAGTATGAGAACTGATTGCCCTTTTACAGTGCTCTTTCTTTCTAGTTTTCCCAGTTTAATACATTGGAAGGGAAAAAAATACTGTACCTTCACAGTATATTGATGTTGCTCTATCCCTGCTAGGAAGAACCATCTGAGAATTATTGAAGAATAATCTTTTGTCAATCATCAGAAACATTGTCATAGATTAATTTAATTATGGAGGTGATTTATGGAGCTGTTGCTCTGTGGTTACAGTCCACTATCCTTCCGAGTCTCTGTCTCTCTCTGTTGGCTTTGACCTGCGGCTGCATCTCTTTTTTGTTGCTGCCGATTTGTGGTTTGTGGCATAATTTGACATAATTTGTTGACTCCGTTCCCTTTGCCAACTTGTATAATTTTGTTATTTTTATGGCAAACGTTCCTGCAATTGTGGCAGAAACTATTTTGCCCCTTTGGTACGTTAGCACTATCCCCACCCTGTCCTGGAGACGTACACATATCCCACCCTGTCCTGGAGACATAAACATATCCCGCAAAGCACTGCTGGGTAGACTTCCCTGCAGCAAATGCATGCTGCCGAGGATCATCAAAATCAATAGAAATGACTAAATTGGCGTAGATGCCAGCAATTTTTGCCGAGAACTTAATTTCATCCATTCATCAGGGATGCTGCCAATAGTTTGACCACTCCCTTGCATATAAGGCATAATAAAGCCAAACGTGGAAAGAACTACTTGAGTGTATTCCATTGGATTTGCAATTCACTGATTTCATATGTTATCAGAGGTTACTGGGGTCAAATACTGTTGTGTCACTGTGAGCATGGGTTGAATAAGGTATAGTTTTAAGCTTTGAAAAATGCCATGGAATATATGATTAGACTTATATGATTGAAAAATGGTACTTTTTAATGACCCACATTGCACATTATGTATTGAACCTGTCTGTCTGCAGTGTTTCAGTCTGTGCTATTGGGTCAGCAGTTGAAAAATTTTTTCCCCATTCATCCATTGTATTTACTCTTCTGCCAATACTTGGCATATACTGAATTTATAGTGGTGGCATTTAAGCAGTTATTGTATGATTACTAATGCTTGTGGCAGTCCAATGCCTATGAGCGCCCCATAAGGAGAATATTCAGTGCATTGTAAATCCCTGTGTGACATGATGAAACTTTTTATTTTACACCCTTTCTCAGCAAAAATATCTCGTTTCAGTTTTGATCGAGATGGTGATGAAAATGAACTGAAAGCTCTTAATCAATTTCAATTAACAAAAGTGCAACATTCAGTCAGAATAAAAACTGTAGAGAGAGGAAATGTATATGTATAAATGTAGTATGTTATTGAATTTATGCATGTCCATCTCCTCTGTATTGTTCATATGTTGATTACTGTGGAAAGTAAGTGCATTTTCAAAGAGGAGCTTACATTGCTATGGGATGCACTATCTTCTTACAGTAAAAAAAAAAAGTTCAGGGCTTTCAGATACTGTGCAGGGCATCGGCTGTGATCATGTTCCAAAAATAAATGGAAGACATAATGGAGGTATTGATTGATGGATTAATTTTTGACAAGTATTCAGTTCAATTTTATTTTTAATAGCATTTTTTAGTCAAGAGGTGCCACAAAGACATTTCGCAGAGAAGCGGTCAGGTAGATACCTGGCCTAAGTCCACAATATAGCTTATTAGGCAGAAGAACTACCAGCAGGAAGAAAAAACTTCAAACAGCGGCGAGAGAGACCTCCCCAGTGGAAAAAAATCTCAGGATTTTTTCCCGGCAATAATGGTGAAGCCCTTCTGCCGCTGACTGGCTTAGGGAATGTTAACTGGTTTTAAATTTATTAACATTCAGCTATACAGTATATTAGGTACAGGAAGGCTATTGAAGTCTATTTGAAGTTTCTTGTAGTTATGCAAATGGGTATGATTCTAAAAATATTTACAAATTAGGTAGTAGACATAGTGAAATAAAAACAATACAGATGAAGAAGGGAAAATTGTAAACAGTTGAAAGAGCTGTATAGCTCCAGGGCTTGACCGGGATTGAGTGTGAGCGGTGAACAGTGTTGAAGTAGTCCATTGACTTAGGGCGAGAAAGAGACAGAAGCCCCTGGAAGAGAGACAAAATAGAAATCATCAGCACATAGTAAGATGCAATCCCTGTATCTCTGCTTCATTTTAGATTAAATTTCTAACCCAGAGATGCCAGGCTTTGATAATGCAGTCCAGGAAAAGGGCAAAATACCTTTCTCTGTCTGCATCACAGCCGAGTTTATACAGCAGACATCCTACACACCTTGCACAAGCCTCCGGCACCTTACTGTCCCCATTTGTGACTTAGCCACTGACTGGCCTTACTCACACTGTTTATACATGCTCAGTGCCACTGGGTCTACATGATTTACTTAACACTACCCAGCAATATCATGTGGACTTCCCAGGGGACTAAGGCTGTAGCTAGTCCCACTGGCACGTGAATGCATCCTCTGTGCTGCCGGTTAGATATGGGGATACTAACAATCCATAAACTGGCAGAAATTAGCTGTTAGTCTACCAGAGACTCAATGCTCCAATATTATCCTTCATCTTAAGGATTTATAGTTGGGGTTGGGGTTGGGGTTTTAGCCGAGATTTAAAGGTAGAGAGATTCTGCTTCCCATATCTCAAGGGGTAAATGTTTCTGCAGGGAGTGGGGCTTGAAAGGAGAAGGCTTACAGCAAAAATTAATTTCACTGACTTTCTGAGTACTGGAAAGTCCAGAACTTTGGGAACAAAGAGTTCATTGGGGAATATAAGGGCAAAGGAGGTCCTTATGGTGGTGGTGGGGGGAGGACCCATTCAAAGCCTGAAATTGGAGAAAAATTCTGACATCAAAGTGAATTGTTATTGATAGCCAGTGGAGAGATGCTAATACTGGGATAATGCGCTCAGAGCACTGTCTTAGTTCTTGTCAGAATATGAGCAAGTGCATTTTAGGCCATCTATAGTCATCTATACTTGATTTTAGGCAGCATTTGCACAAATGGGAGCCCAGTCTCATCTCATCTGGTCACACAGTGGCACTACCTGACCAAGTGTCGATATATGACAAAAAAAGAGGCTTTTGGCGTCCTTATTCGAAGCCAGTATAAAACGAACCATACACCCTAACCCCTTACCCGAACCCTAAGCCTAAACATCCAATAATGACGCCAAAAGCCTCTTTTTTTGTCGTATATCAACACTTGGTCAGGTAGCGTCAAAATATGATGAATCGGGATGAGAGTGTGTTGCACATGGACAAAAGAATGTAACAAAAGCATTGACTGACTTCAGCGTATTCCTGACTCTCTTTATGATCAAACTGAAATGACTGAACTAGAGGCCATTGAAGCACCATTACGATGGAGCAGAATATCAATGAGTTTGTTCCTTGTTGACTTTTGATCAACATCCGAAATTGACTTTTCCAGAATTAAAGGGGCATGCAGAGTATCTTAAGAAATAAAAAGTTACCTTTTACCCCTAGCAACACGACAGTGAAATAATAAGTTCCATAATAAACGGCCTGAATGATAATTTGTGGTGCCAAAAACCCATGGCTTCATTGAAATGATGTGGAGTTACTTGATTCGAAGCTTCCAGAATCCTGACAGCATGGTAAGCACCACAACACAACTCACTTTATGCACTGTTCGAACATGGTTAATGGAGTAAATCGGCATTATCATTACGCATGCACAAAAATTTTTCGGTCAGAGTTCAAGACTACCCACGATGTCAACAAAGCTGATAAAGCCTAGCTATCCTGGTGGAACAGCTGGCTATTTATCATAATTAGTTAAGTTATTTTCTATTGCCTAAAGTTCTTTTCAGGCAATATCCTGGGTAGCCTGGAATCCATACTGATCAAGTGCTGGTCGCTCCCAACGGTCACTGGCTGATCAGTCTGGCCTCAGTCGTACAGCCAGCGTTTAGCCCTTACATCACTAATGAAGTGAATATATGAATATTCATGTTTTCTGCTCTTGGCAAGAACCACCAATCGAATATGGGTTAGCTGGCCAGCAACGGCATTCGTGAATGTTATTTGACATGAGCTTAAAAATTAAATTGTGGCTTGCTTGCGTTTACTCTTGGAGTGGTTGTTAGGTTTTGAACAGGATAATGTTTGGCCATATCTGCATTTTGTTTATTTCAGTGGGATTCCCCGGTATAATAAAGGCTAAATTAGATAATACTCAAATTACATAACGTATTTCACGGTAATTGGCATTGGCTATAGCTCGAAGGGCATGATTGCATCACCTAGATTAAAGTGATACTCCATCCAAAAACTATCATTTGTATATCAATTACTCACCATTAGATGTCTTGAACGGACAAAGTTGTTCTTCACCTGGCGCAACTTTATGGCCACTGGAGAGTTTTGAAAAATTATCCAAATTCCTTTTTTGCTGGAAGCAAATGGGGTCACACAGTAGCAATGGGAAAACTCCACAAAACGTCCGTTGACAAACTTTTAAACCATCATCCAACTCATCGTCCAGTATAATCCAAGTCAGCTTTGTCCACTTGTATCCTCAGAACTCTAGAAATGCAGTTATTTTTCGCTAAAAATAATAAAATACCACAGTTATGCTTCAAGTAAGCTCGCACATTCAACGGAAGTCCCGCCTCCCGGCTCATTCATTGCCCAGAGACTCTGCTGCCACTCAGATGAATACTCATATAAACACGAGCCGGGAGGCGGGACTTCCGTTGAATGCATAACTGTGGTATTTTATTTATTTTTAAGTCTGGGGAGGGGGGCACCCTTGCGACTGTGAGCTAATCACAGATCTCGCATGGATTTTGTGCGAATATTTGAAAGTCAAACGCTGGCCTACCGACTGAGGCCAGACATACAAGCAAGTGACCGTTGGGAGCGACCAAAGCTTGATATGGATGGATTCCAGGCTAATCCTGGGTTCACATTGTTCAGTCTGTGATTATCCTAACGGTACACGGGGGCTTAAGTGGATGGAGAGATTTTGCTCTATACACGAGTGCAATAAAGGAACATCATGCTGTGTATGCAACCCACCATATGTACTCATCCCTTTTCCTACCGAAAGAAAAAATCCAGAAAGATATGTAGAATGGATTAAATTAGTGAGTTAGACTTAAAATCTTTTATTTTGCTAATCCGTAATGCAATTTGTAACGGATATTAATAAATCCACATGTATTACATGTGCCATTTCCTAAGCCTGTAGTCGGTAGTGCTGTGCTTGTCAGTGAGCCCTATATAAATCCCCAGCTTGTACAGCTGTATGTATACATGCTTGATGTAAATACTTAAATGGGGGGCGCCCCGGTGGCTCATCGGTCTAAGCGCGCGTACCATGGAGGCTGTGTCCTTCCTGCAGCGACCTGGGTTCGATTCCAGCACAGGTCATTTGCTGCATGTCTTCCCCCATTCTTCTCCCAAACCTTTCCTGTCTCTCTGCACTGTATAACTGTCAAATAAAGGAAAAATTCCCAAAAAAAAAAAAAAACACATTTAAATACTTAAATGGGCTGACCTGTGATTTATGACATCTGTATAAAATATCAGTGGCGGCTAACGAACAGAAAACAGGAGCGGGAAATTTCCCTTTAAGCATTTGATTATTGACCCGTTTCCAATCATTGTCTTTAACATGTTTTCCCAATTATATGAATAATCCATTAACAGTCAAACGCGCAGCTTCCCTCTCAATGCAAAGTTAAAGCAAGTAAAAAATAAATGCAAAAAAGGTTTTATTCATTTGCCGAAATAGGTTACTCTATATGAAATGAAATAGCCTAAACTACTATGGATTGTGCACGTTAATTTGGCCTGTCCTACAAAGCAGTTTATCAAACCTGCACTTCATGATCAATTTAGCAAATGCATTTCACATCCCAATGAAGCATTTCATTTCTTTACTTCAGCTACCTCAAAGAAGCAAGTTAGCCACACGTGAAACAGCTGAATGTTTGAAGAGTTACCAAATCTTTAATCAATGTAAGTGAAAACGGAAGAGGTCAATGTACATGCGGGGGGGCATTTGTTAGCTGCTGTCGAATCATTCTCCCAACCGTTTGTCAGTTCTAAGGGATCTGGAATTGACAACCGACAGCCGTCAACATCAATGGCGAGCAAAGATTTGTAATCTAGTCTGACAACCTCCCGTTCCTGTTGTTTCATTAACACTATGGGGGCCATTGCAATGATAATGCCTGAGTGAGGGCCACAACTTCTTTTTTTCTCTTCCCGGTAACAGCGTAGCCCCGTTTCTTACAAAAATCTTTCAAAACATCAACTTTACAATGGTCAAAGTATTCAATATCTGTGTCTCATTTGGCCATATTTACTGTTGTCTACAAAATCTGGGTAGTCCTGAACTTTGACTGGGACCAGCATGCTTTGCGCGCAGCAAGATGCCGAATTAGTCTGTTTCGGAGCCTCTCTGTTGTAAATATGGACCAGGACCCTGTAATCAGTGAAGTGATATGGTGTACAAGACAGCATCAGTAAGAAAAGCCTTGTCTACATCCAAGTAAGATGCATGGTGGCATATACACTACTTCTCTGCTTTGGCTGTGATCATAGTGTATAAAGTGCATAAAGAATAAAGATGGATCACTGCTGTGTGAGAATAAGGATATTGCTGATATCTTAAATAGTAACTTTGTTGAGAACTTTTCCTTGGAGTGGATTTTTATTAGGCCAGAGGGCATTTCCAATGCTCAAAATTATTTCACAGAAATTGAGGTCAGGGATAATGAAGTATTAGACAAATTGCATATAGTAAAGACTGACAAGGGGGCAGGCCCTGATGGCTTGTACCCTAGAGTGCTCAGGGAAGTTAGTGAGATCATCTCTAAACCACTGTCAGTTATTTACAGGCGGTCTTTAGAAACTGGAGAAATACCACTGATAGGAAGCAGGGCAACATAATACCTTATATAGTCTTATATAATAATATATAAGAAAGGGGACTGTACTGAGTCGGAAATTACAGGCCTGTCAGTTTAACTTGCATTGCATGCAAAATACTGGCCTCTATCTTAAAAAACAAGCTGGAATTATTTCTTGAACGTAATAATATCTTGAAGGATAGCCAACATGATTTCTGTAAGGGAAGGTCACCTTTTAGAATTCTTTGAAGAGGCCACCAAGACTTATGATCAGAGCAGGGCCTATGACATCATATTTGTGGATTTTCAGAAAGCATTTGATTCAGGTCCTCATGAGAGACTAATTTTTAAAATTAGGTCCGTTGGAATTATTGGAGGTATTCTGGAGTGGATTCAGAACTGATTACAGTCCAGAACACAATGAGTTGTGGTCAGAGGGATCTCATCTGTGCTAGGTATTGTGGGAATTGGAGTCCCTCAGGGATCGGTGATGGGAACCCTGCTTTTCCTCATCTACGTTAATGACCTTGATAGGAACATTGAAAACAAATTAGTTAAATTTGCAGATGATACTATATTGGGAGGCTTGGCAAACTGTTTCTAGTCCACTAAAGTAATTCAGGACGATTTAGATGGAATTCAGAATTGGGAAGAAATGTGGCAAATGATATTCAATGTAGCTAAGTGTAAAGTTCTGCATCTAGGTAATAAAAACATTAGACAGGATTACTTCATGGGAGGTTTAAAACTGGGATGTGTTCCATATGAAAAAGATCTGAGAGTGATTGTTGACGAGACCCTTACAGGTTCTAGCCACTGTGCCTTAGCAGTTAAAAAGGCTAACAAGATGCTGGTATATATATATCCAGAAGTACTGAGTATAAATCTGAGGAGGTTATACTTCTCTTGTTAAACATATTCATCAGACTACACCTAGAGTATTATGTACAGTTCTGGTGACCATACTTTAAGAAAGATATAGAGGCTTTAGAAAAAGTTCAGAGAAGAGCCACAAAGTTAATTCCTGGTATAAATGATGAATTTGAGGAAAGGCTGAAGATCCTTAATCTCTTCAGTCTTAGGAGAAGGAGACTTCAGGGTGATCTGATTGAGGTCTGTAAATATGTCAAAGGGATTAACTAAGTCAACTATGTATGTTTACTTAGGCCAAGTTCTCTTAGTAGAACTAGGGGTCACAAATGGATGTTGACCAAGAGTAAATTTAATACTGATATTAGGAAATATTTTTTCACGCAGAGAGTTATCTCAGTGTGGAACAGCATGCTTGACTACACTGCTGAGGCAGAAACCTTGAGAGTTTTCAAGAGCAGGCTTGATTTAGTGCTAGACACCATTTAGTCATTGAGTATCAAAAGCATTAGATTCAGTATAGTAATAGGAAAATGGTGAGCCTAGTTGGACTGAACGGCCAGTTCTCGCCACTGATGTTATGTTATTATACTTATGCTTACAGGGAAGTTCATATAGACACGTTTTCAATTCTTAAAAACCTAAAACAGTGTACAAACTTACTGGCTGGGCCAGTATTGATTCTTTCAATGGAACTATTGTCTAGAGGGTCAGCGTGCACTGCTTGGGGGAATCTCTGCTGTCAATAGAGCATAGTTGTAGCATGCAGTACCAACATCTGCAAAACAGTTGCCTTTTTACTTTCATTTTTTGAATACTTTAAATACCGAATTCGACCCCTCGCGAACAGATCGGGACCTCCCCGATAATATCCAACATGTTGCATATTATCAGGTGTTCGGGGATGATTCTACAGGGCATTATGTCATTGAGCGGAAACCAGAAGTAACAAAGATAGTACGATGGACAGGACAGATGGAGGATGTGACGATGTGGGAGGAAAACTGTACAATATTTCCCCGTAAGACTACACGAACCGCGTCATGATAGAGAGCGCTCTGGGCGAGATGGCCAGAGCTGTCGGTGAGTTAATGTTAACGTCAGAGGTGAGTTAACGTTAACACTTAAATGAGAGCAGGCGAGCAACCGTTAACGGTTACATTGTTACGTTTGATAACGGTTGCTAGCTATCTACCTACACACACTCGTCACTTTTAAGCTACAGTCACATTTTTATGTCAATCAGGATAGTTTCAGTGACTCTACATGCATACTATTTTTACCTTCATTAGGTTAAGGTTAGATTAGGTTAGGTTCTGGTTCTTCTCCCCTCAACAGTCAAATCTCGTGCCCAGGAAAGGGGAAATAACGTCGAAGTCATGTTTTATCATGCAAGTTTTTGTGAAATCTTGAAGGATAAGGATATCGGGAGCTGTAGTGTGCAGAGTCCCTCTTCTTGACCAAATTCGTACACAGCTCCTTGATTAAAATCGGCAAGGATTATCATTATGTGTGCAGCTCCCCGCGATTTTAAGATATTAAAAGATTTGGAAACTCCTGTAGCGTGCACCCAGCATAAGGAGGAGGATAAAAGTTTAGCCCACCCACACCTTAACATTTCACGCACAATTCCGAGTTTGATTTATTCATAATGGCATCAAGTTTTGCTGATGTGTGCAACTGAGCATCATCTCCATGATAGCGGAAATTACTGCTATGCTTGCCGGACAAAAACTGAGAATAATGGCCATATTTTGGGGGAAAACAATTAAGAAAAACTTGGGATGTGATAAGAGAGTGCCTGTCCATTTTGCCTAATCAGATTTCGGTCAAATAGAATATTTTGATAGGTTGAGGCAGAGGCTGCACTTAAACACAGGCGTGCAAGTGAAGAGATACAGCCAACGTTGAAAGAAAAAAGCTGATCATAGAGTACTTTAAGAAGAGCAGTTTCCATGCTATGGTTAGGTCTGATCCCAGATTTAAATATTCCCAAAATGCTATTTAATTATAAAAATGTCCAAAATTGCTTTGTTGCTGCCTTTCTAGGATCTTAGGAAGGATTGGGAGACCAGAGATAAGCCTGTAATTTGATAGATTGTTTTGATTGAGAATTGAGAATAGGCTAAATAACTGCTATGGGGGTTGTACATGTCCAGGCATGAGGGAGGCATTGTAATGGTAAACTTTTATAAAAATGTGCCAACTGCAGTTAGCTCTTGTTTGAGGAACCTTGTCGGTAGGTAGTGTAAAAAACAGATGGATTTTTAAAGGAAGAACTTCACTAAAATCAGGACGTGATAAAGAACAAAGTATGTGGCTTTGAGAGATGTTCTCTTTAGAGACTGGGCAAGCAATGCTGACACTAGAGGAATACTTTTTGTCATAATAATAACAATAATAATAATTTTATTAAATGACATTGATTAATAATGTTTTTAAAGAGGAAATAAATTAACATTTTTTTCTATGTGGTTGTTTCTTACAATACTCTTTGGATGTTAAATAGTTTGGTAGGATGACAGTTGAAAACTTTTTGTCAACCATATCCTCACAAGGCTTAAAATTTTCTTTTCTTTTTCTTCTATGTACTCTTCATATCCGCTTTGTGTACGTCTAGCAGGTAAGTTTGATTTTCATTCATTTTGCACGTTTAATGAACAGCTTAGAACCAGAGCGGTCTAACCAACAGAACATTATTTTGAGATAGTAGATGTTGAAGTTTTTAAAATATGAAACATAAAAAAAATTACTCACTGTGTTGTTCGCAGGTATAATACCCATCATGACGCCGCCCTGGTTCTCAGCCTTTCATATTTGACAGTGTTTTAAAGTCACCATGCAATAAAGTCGGGAGTTTTCCATCTTTTAGTGGGTGCGCATGGTCATGTCTAGTTTTTTTCAACTATACATAAAGTTGCACCGTGAAAATTCTGCTCTGTTCACAATATATCATCAAAGTGGATTGTCATTCTCCCACTCTAAAAAATCCACTTCTCAAAATCTAATGCCAGCCAGAACTTTGCTCAGGCTGTGATATCACTGGACTGAAACTTTTTGAGACTTCTACAACAGCTAGAAGAGCATAGGCCATGGCCTACAAAAAAAAAAAAAAAAAGAAAAAAAAAATTGGGTTAGGCCACTCCCACCTCCAACTTTGGATGCACTCCTCGACTTATTGTACCACTGCCCTGTGAAAACATTGTTTTAAATTCAGAATTATGTCAAATACAGGAAGTAAAATGCTCTGCCAACATCCGTTGCATGGTGACTTTGAAGAAGTATTGTGGTGTAAGTGGTGGTTCATGAAATGCTCTTGCAAAAATGTAACTAATTTTTGTTTTCATTAATTTTCTATTTGAGGGAATACAGCCGTATAAAGTAAATTTCAAAATCATCATGACCACAAACTTCAATTTCTTCTTCCAATCTGATATTACAGTGCTATAGTGACTGGACTTTAATTAATTTGTTACTTCACAGGAAACTGAAAAGTGTTGTGACTTAAGAGCTGGTATATAGTTGCAGATTTAGTCTGACCCCGGGTAATTAGCCCTTCAAGTTATTGTGCAGTGTTAATTAAATGCTATGTTCTCATTAAATTCTTTCAAAAAGTTAATTCCATTCATAATTGAATGCATAGTTTCAAGCCATTACCTTGCTTACATTTAATGCTCAAAGTTTGTAACTGGGAACCTCAGATTTTATCTTGAATATGGAATTCAGTTTTGCATGCAGGTAGAAACATTACCATAAAATTTGAATTGAATGTGGATGCAAAGCAGAATTTATGTTTGAGATTGTTTTAAAAAATAAATTACATTTTATATTAAAAGGTGAATTGGATTCTGATGGATTGCAGTTAAAAAGCTTAATTGGCACTGATAACTCTTTCCGCGATTTGCTTACTAAAGGGTATGATTACCAAAGAACATAAGCCACGAGGATATAAATGGAAATCTTTGTTGTTCTTCTTAATGTAACTTGGGGTAAAGCTTAAGAGAACATCTTCCTTGTCAGTTGGGATGTTTTAAATATATGCAGATGTAAAGACAAAAATGGATAGAACTCATTCAAGCAATTGTAATTACATCTGGATCAAAAGAAAGCACACGAAACAGTATTACTGTGGTGTGAAGAGAGGAGTGAACAAGACGGTTGCTCAATGTATGCCTGGCCACTGAGGGACCTATGTTGACTACTGCAGGATATTGAGTGCATGTACTATTTGTGTGTTTTGCTAATGCAGAGTCATTTTCTCTGAACTGAAATATTATCTGGGCTTGACGTTAACATTTTACTGCACTGGCCCCACGGGTAATCAAGCTCCAAAACCTGGTGGCCCAAAATAAACTTTGATGGCCAAACTGTGCACGTTAAAACCAATACAAAATAGGCAATTTCAAACAAACCTTCCTTTACTAGGCTACAACATGTCATACAACGCTGAAGTTGTTTTTTTATTCGTGGCTTATTTTCAGAATTTCTAATCCACCTTAATCTTTTTTTTTTTTTTTTTTGCAATTTTCCTAAGCGATCATGGATAATTTTAAAAGTCTTAATTAGTCATGGGCAATAAGTTACACACATCATTTCCTGCAATAGCGGGCTAATATGGCCATGTGAGTGAGTGAGTGAGTCACAATCCCTTGATGCTCAATATCTCAAGAGTGGTACTAGCCATAACCCCTCTAACTTTGCACATTAACAGACATACTGCAGCAGACAAGCAGATTAAAATTTGGTTGAATCTGTGAAGTTGCATCATACTGAAATAATATGCTAAAACGCACCACATCGCATGGTCCTGTACAAGCCAGTAGGACTGCACTTTGCTTCTATCAGTTAGCGTGCTAACCAAGCTAGCTTATGCGTGAATACAATTATTAGTGATTCAGTCACAGCCTGATGAAGGCTCAATTTCACCAATTGTTATGCTAGCCATGTTTGTTTTATGCTTCTGGCTCAGTTGAAGTGCACTTCACTAACGTTACTTGCACATACCTTCATTTCACGTCAACCGCAGCCAGCTTGCTAACTACAAAGCTATATGTAAACCATGGCGTTGAGCTGCCTGTTTTTCATGAAGCTCTGTAACTAGCTAGGTGGCTACTGTAGACGTCAAATTATGCTGGGTTGGAAAAATTTTGGCATTACCCTTACTAGCTACGTTCTCTGAACAATTCCTGAGTTTACAAGCAGCACTTCAGCCTTGTTGCATCATACCTAATTAAAATGCAAAATGACACTGCTTTGCAGGGTCCTGTGCAAACCAGTAAGATTGTAAGTTGCTTGTAAGTTACACACATTATGTCATCAAAATGGATATACACTCTGTAAATAAAGTGATTTGTGCCTGTCTTAGTACAAGAACCATGCAAAAAAACCATGAAAATCCAGCTTCTTTTTCGCAGCTCCGGATTTAATGGAGGCGAATTTAACAGGCTTTGCTCACTTTGGACCATTCAAATTGCCATTCAATATTGCTCTTCAGCATTTTTAAAAGGACAGGAACACAGAAATATAAAATAATGAGATTAGATCATTTCATCACAAATTTCTACTCTATGTGTTCCAAGTTTACAATACATAGCAAAAAAAGATACATTTACCTGTAAAATGGATTTTATTCTTAATTGAATATGTAGAAATATCGGTTTGCGTAACATAACGAATATGACAAAAATGACGAGAAAAACGTGTAACTTGAATTTCCACCTACATATTAAGCTGCAAAGGTAAAATTTATTCTTTTTAAAAGAAGAAATATCATTATTATCATCAGTTAATAATTTATCATTGTCAGTTTGAAACTCATTCAGTTTCTCTTTCATTGCAATACAATTTGAGAATTCTAATGAAGAATCACTGGAGCAAGGCAGAAAATAACTCAGCTGTTCTGTGGTGATTTCTCCTCTAAACATATCTATATTTCTATCAAGTGAAAAATTCAACTTGTTGAAAGCAAATTCTGGAGAAAATGTACAGAAACCAAAGAGTATCACAAGTCATGTAACATGATGGACAAGGAGCAGGAGATAAATGCATGTGCTGAGACTTTTTTGCTGTTATTTCCACTGGAAAAAAATAGATAGTCAGCAGTCAAGAGACTGTTACCTTTAATTTTTCAATTATTTTCACATTTGGACAAATTAATAAAATTAATAGTGCTTAGACTGACTGGAAAATTCAACAAATGCGTAAGTATCCATATTGTTACATTGCCATCGAGTTTTGTGTAATAATAGTTCAAATTTATACAAGTATTATTTACATAACATAACATAAATGGTGAGAACAGGCCGTTCAGCCCAACTAGGCCCACCAGTTTCTTTATACTATTGTGAATATATCACTCCATATGCTCAATGACTCAATGGTATCTAGCTTTAAGTCAAGCCTGCTCTTGAAAATTCCCAAGGTCTCTGTCTCAACAATATGGTCAGGCAAGCTATTCCACATCAAAATTACTTTTGGGTGAAGAAATATTTCCGAATATCAGTCCTAAATTTACCTTTCGTCAACTTCAATTTGTGACCCCGAGTTCTACTAACAACACTTGGTCGAAGGAATCCTACATAATTCACTTTGTTAATCCCTTTAACATATTTAAAGACCTCAATCAGATCACCCCTAAGGCTCCTTTTCCTAAGACTAAAGAGATTAAGGATCTTCAGCCTCTTCTCATAGCTTTCATCTTTTATACCCGGAATTAGCTTAGTGGCTCCTCTCTGAACTTTTTTTAGAGCCTCTATGTCTTTCTTAAAGTATGGTCCCCAGAACTGTACACAATACTCCAGATGTGGTCTGACGAATGTGTTGAACAAAAGAAGCCCCACCTCCTTGGATTTGTACTGAATACTTTTGGCAACGTATCCCAGCATCCGATTGGCTTTTTTAACTGCTACAGCACAATGACTAGAGCCTGTGAAGGTTTGGTTAACAATCACTCCCACTTTTCGTGTGGAGCACATTCCAGTTTTAAACCTCCCATGAAGTAATCCCGTCTAATGTTTTTATTACCTACATGTACAACATTACATTTCGCTATATTAAATTTCATTTGCCACATTTCTGCCCAATTCTGGATTCTATCCAAATCATCCTGAATCACTTTAGTGGACTCTAAACTATTTGCCAAACCTCCCAATTTAGTATCATCTGCAAATTTAACTAATTTGCTCTCAATATTATTCCTATCAAGGTCATTAATGTAAATGAGGAACAGAAGGGGTCCCAACACCGATCCCTGGGGGACGCCACTCCCCACCATACCTGGCTCAGATGAGATACCACTGACCACCACTCTTTGTGCTCTGTCCTGTAACCAGTTTTGAATCCACTTCAGAATACCTCCTGTAACTCCAATGGAGCTCATTTTAAAAATTAGTCTCTTATGTGGTACTGTATCAAATGCTTTCCGAAAATCCAAGTAAATGATGTCATAAGCCCTGCTCTGGTCATAAGTCTTGGTGGCCTCTTCAAAAAATTCCAGAGGGTTTGTCAGGCATGACCTTCCCTTACGGAAACCATGTTGGCTATCCCTCAAGATATTATTACGTTCAAGAAATAAGTCCAGCTCATCTTTTATGAGAGATTCCAGTATTTTGCACGCAATGCAAGTTAAACTGACTGGCCTGTAATTTCCTGGCCCAGTATGGTCCCCTTTCTTATATATTGGAATTATATTGCCCTGCTTCCAATCATTTGGTATTTCTCCAGTTTCTAAAGACCGTCTGAAGATGGCAGATAGCGGCTTAAAGATGATCTCACTAACTTCCCTGAGCACTCTAGGATATAAGCCATCAGGATCCGCCGTCTTATCTGCCTTTAGTTTATGCAACTTGTCTAATACTTCGTTATCCCTAACCTCAATTTCCGCTAAATAATCTTGAGCATTGGACATGCCCCTGGCCGAATAAAAACCCGCTCTGAGGTAAAATTCTCAACAAAGTAACAGTTTAAGGTATCCGAAATATCCTTGTTATCATATAGCAGCGATCCATATTTATTCTTTATGCACTTAACCTCCTCATTGACTTTCCTTTTTCTGCTACAATACTGAAAGAAGCGCTTAGGGTTAGTTTTTTCCCCCTCTGAAATTTGCCTTTCATACAGTCTTCTAGCATTCCTCATCTCTTTTTTGACCACAGCCCGCATTTTACAGTATTCAGCCTTAGTGTTCTCCTTGTTATCCTTTATGTACATCTTATAAAGATTCCTCTTTTCCCTCAAACTCCTACAAATAGCTGTGGTCATCCACTGAGGATTCTGCTTTTTCAGCTTACTTTTGGACACCTTTGGAATGAATTTGCATTGTGAATCAAGTAAAACCCCCTTAAATCTTCCCCACATCTCATTTACAGACTCACAGTCCAGGAGTGTCTCTCATTTTATTTCACTTAGATATGAGCGCATCCTGTGAAAGTTTGCTCGCCTAAAATTTAAAATTTTTGTTTTTGAAGACACCTTTTTAACTTCCCATGAAACATCAAAATCAACAGTAGAGAGATCACTTGTCCCAAGTGGCTCCAGTACCTCAACATTGCTAATTCTACCTGGGTCATTATAGAGCACTAAGTCTAAAATTGTCTTCTCTCTTGTAGGTTTATCAACAAACTGCACCAAAAAATTATCATTTATAACATCTAGAAATTCTTCCTCCCCCCTACCCTGTCCTTTCACCATTTTCCAATCGATACCAGGATAATTTAAGTCTCCCATAATAATAGTCCCTCCTCCTCTACAAGCTTGTGTAATCCTCTTAAAGAGCATTTCATTGACAATACTGTCCAAAGATCAAAGATCTTGCTCTCCAGATACTCAATTAGCTGGAAACGGTGGCAGACAAACCCACCCTGGAAATTTTTTTTTCCAGAAGTGCGATCATCCTGCAACCGTCACATGGTTTTGGCCACATTTTGAACCCCCTACCTAGTGACCTCGCTCGCCCTAGATAACAAAGAAAATTACTAATACCGTGACAGAAGCTGAGGAACCACAATTTATTAATGAACCTGAGAAGCCCTAAGCAGCAGTCACAATAGAAACCTTGGGGAAACTATGTAAATGGATCATAAGCCTCTTTGAACAGGGGCTTAGTTTCAGTTAACAGAAATGAAATACCAAAATGAGACAAACTCTATATGTAATAAGCACTCCTAATAAGCCGACTTGAGTTTATCTAGTCCCAGTACTATTAATATACTGACCTAAAAATATCACAGGGCTTAGCTGAGAACCCAGATAAAACAGACTGGCTACAACGCCCAGGAGAAACTGGAGGAGGGAGGAGGCAGAGCACTCCGGCAAACCTTACCGTTTAAATTCCAACCTAACCGAATAGACGACTCAAGTGACTGCTGCCCTACTAACTAAATACTAAATCTCAGATCCCACGTCAAAAATGCAAACAGTAACTAACTAGCTAGCTAGCCACAAATACAACCAAGGGTAACCGAGTAAAGAGTAAAGCCCTGGTTCCCTTTAATTAAAACGGCCCGAATAAACAAGTCATTTACTATGTGAGCGAACTAAACACGGTATCTCCCCCAACAAGCTTGTCACTAAGCAGTCAAACAAGCAGTTAAACTTTAATCAGCTGATCAAGGCACCGCAACCGGAGGAAAATACAAAGATAGGGTAATTTACAATGTGTTTAATCAGAAGAGTCCTTCGGTAATAATGAAATGCGAAAAAGACAAAAACCCCGGTTCGCGTTAATATTCAAGCTTGGCAATGCGTTTATGCTGTAATTGTTATGATTTTGCCATGTCTGTCTTATTCTGCCATACTTGTTATGTTTTTTCCATGCCCTGCTATGTTTATGATTATGTCTATTAGGTTTTTGCCATGTTCTGTTTAGTTTTTGTTTCCTTGCCATGTTTTCATTTTTGCTATTCCCATTCCACTTTTCTGTTATAGTCCGGTCCATGTTTTGCCATGTCCTTCTTTGCACTTTGTCTCCCCTGTCTGGTCTTTTGTAAGCTACAGCTTCTCCCCAGTCCTGCGTGTCACATGTTTAGATGATTTCATGGATTCTGGGTTTCAAACATTCCTTCCAATCTTGTTTGCTTCCTTCGCCTCTCTTTTCTATATTACTAACCAATACTAACAGTTTGTTGTTTTTGTTAAAGTTACTAACCCAGACTAACATTGTATGTAATACTAACTTACTAAGGAGCACTAGGGATTGTATAGCTGCACTTACTAATTGATTAACAAGCTCTCAGCACTCGCCCTGTTCTAGTCTCCGCCTCTTGCCTTCACTTAGTCTTTGCTGCAATTCAGCGGATCCTCCGCACCTGCTCCACTCTGTCCTGCCTCTCATTATCTGTGCACATTAGAACTCCCTAACCGGAGCTGTAGGTCTTGTCATAGGCTGTCTTGTGTTCCCTGTCCGCGTTTTGGCTTTTGCCAATTTCATGTGGTTAGGTTCTCCCTTGTGTTTCCTCCCACGTAATTAGTCTGATCCTCATCACCTGATCCTAATCATAGCATGTGACTTCCCTTGAGTGTATTTAAGCTGTCTTCTCACTGCAGTTCCCCGTCAGAACGTTTCCCTTGTTTACCTGTGCTGCTCTTGTTTCTCGCCTTGTACTCATAGTGTTTCTCTTCTGACTGGACCGTCTGACCTTCGATTTTTGGCTCTGCTTTTTGGTACTATTGTCTGCATCTGTTTACGAACCCTTTTTGCCCGACTACGAGTTTTGTGTTTGCTGCCCTGTTAACGGTTTGGATTACGCCCACTGGATTTTGGCTTTTGCTTCTCTGTCAAACCTGTGCCTGTGTACTGAACCTGTTTTTGCCCGACCACGAGTACTGTTATTGCTGCCCTGGTTTTCGACTCTGATTCTGCCCTACTGGATTGTGATTTTGGATTGTGGACTCTGTACCATTGCTTTCTGCCCTGTGGGGGTTTACCCCCCAACTACAATAAAATCACTTTTGCTGCAACTTCCTGGTCTCGCATTTGGTTCCAGAACGGTACCTCACAGTAATACAGTCAGGATAAAGAACGAAGGGGACTAAAAAACCCCGGTGAACATCAATATTTATTGGCTAGAAGACTGTATGAAAGGCAAGCCACCAAGTATGAAACATGCATTCGTGGCTCATGATCCAGTAACATTAACGTGATTGTTTCCCACCTAGCAAAGATATGTCCAGAAGATGTCTTTTTCATGTTTTTCCCATACATCTAAATGACATCCCTGGAGGAGCCAGAATGAAAGTTTTTATGACGAGTCTTTACGATGTCTACTGGATGTCCTTGATTGACGTCCATTGGACCTCTGTATAAGGTAAAAAATTTGTTCAAATGTTGTTATTCTGGACGTCCTTTCAACATCAACTGCACACTCATTTTGGAGATACTTATGCTGACGTTGAAAAGATGTCCAGAGTGACCACATTTGAACAAATTTTTAATCTTGTGCAGAGGTCTGCTGGACATCAATAGGACATTTCCTGAAGATGTTGTAAAAACACGTCATAAAGACTTTCATTCTGGCTCCTCAAGGGACGTCATTTAGACGTACAGAAATGACGTCAAAAAGATATCATTTGGACGTATCCTTGCGAGTTGGGTTGTTCGTGCTTTTGGACAAAATTTATATCTTGTGAAAATTAACAGCCTCTCACTGAATTCAATTAAAACCAATATTTATTCCAGTTCAGTTTCTATTTTCTTTGCCTTGCACTATAAACAAAAAACACTTTCTTACAGCATATTTAAAAAAATAAATAAAAAAAAAAAACAAAACCATACATTTATGGTTCTTAATGTCCTCCAACAGTGGTAAAAAAAAATGGCAGTGTTGTAGTACCTACCTCAGAGATAAATCTGGAAAATGAAAGACAGATCAGTGACTTCCAAACATTCAACATTTATATTTTTCATCCATGCTGTAAATGATTTACCTATGATGCACTGAAGCTTGTGGACGCCTTCTCCAAAACCAAAATGATAATAGAGGTAATGTAGTATTTCTTCATGAAATATCAAATATTGATGCTCAGGAACAATTTCTTGAACAACAGTGTGACCAACAGACAAGCTTTCTCTATATTAATTTGCTTTTAGATGAATGCAGTCTATAACCATCTCCACTTTTATATATTTTCAAAGCAACATAATCAACCTAAAAGAGTTCAAAAGAGCGCAAAGTGAAATCCCTTTGGCTCTTCAAAAATAAAAAATAAAAAATTTGAATCCTTTGTGTCTGAGACTGAGACGAGACCGAGTAAAAATGTGGTCGGGACTGAGACTTCAAAATGTGGTTTTCAGACCGGTCATGAGTTTCCTGTGTGTCTTAAGCCTCCCTGTCTCCGAGGTGCATGCTTGAGCTGCTCTGCAGCATGTTGTCTGATCCCCTCCTCAGTTGCATCCTTGCTCCGTCTGATTAATTAATCTTTGCAGTTGCAGTAAAGACAAAATTATAAATATGCCAAGGGATTCTGTAGTAATACAGCAAGTCTGTTTGTATGTAAAATAAAATACATGTATATAAAATAAACAAAGCTTTGTAAACCCCAACTTCCTATATTTAAAAGGCTTATTAAAGTACATTCTATTTCCAGACAAAATTGGTGAATGAAAACCTACTACACCATTTAGAGGTGCTATAGTTCCATAAGACTGTTGGATTATCACTTTTGCACACATACAGGTGCATATGGATGGGACTCAAGGTCAGCAAACTGTGAGGCAAAAAGACTCCTGCACACTGTTTTCTGCACTTGCAATTTAACATTATTTTATTTACGTTTCGGTCATAGACCTTTTTCAGGTTTCAAGAGGAATCACTTTAAAAAATGCCAGTGCCAAAGAAAACATTAACAACTGTAACGTTAGCCTTAGCTCATTTCTGGTTGACTTGATTATCATGTCTCCAATGGGACTGTAACCTACTACATTCATTCTATCAGTACGGAGTTTTAAAAATTTTAAATACCTTATGAATTTGATACTGTTACTTTGCAGTCCTGTTGGTCACGGGATTCCTGTGGGATTCCCGTGGAATGGGACTCAATTCCACGATTCGTCACAGGATTGGACGGGACAGGAAAAAAGTCAGTGAGAGCGAATGGGACCGAGAATCATAATAGCAATTGGCTGGATCAGTTTTAATACATAAATATGCAGTTATAGTATAGTATAAACAAACCTCTTTATATTGAACATGATACTTGTCGGCCTTTATTCTTCATTATGATTTTTTAAAAATTCAAATACCAACAATGCAGTCAGAGTTAAATTCATTGCAACGCTGAAGGGTAATCATCCGCAAATTTTGTGCAAGTCTGAAGTTTTAAAGAAGTTCTTAAGAATCATGAGTGACTGTGTTAAAACTTCGAACACTTTTTGTTAGGCATGTAAAGTACTTATGAAATACAGACTCAAGCACGACACATGCAGCAGGTGGCAATGAAATGCAGGCGTGAATGACCTCCTATGTGAAACAGAAGTTTCCAGCAGCTGCTTTCCATTTATTGTCACACAAAATTTTACGTAAACTTTTTCTCCCAGAAAAGACAAAGACGCATTTCCATCTACTGGTTTGGATCAAGCCTTGGCAAAGTGTAGTTTCCTCAGAAGTTGGCGGTATAAGTCTACGTTATGCACAGCTCTAATAATCAGAATTGAAGAAACTGGTTAAGTCACGTGAGTTGAATACTTGCTACATCAGAATTTATTCAGCAACAATGGTTCCATTTCCCATTTAGCGAATAAAAGTATTTTCTAAAAAGGCGAAAACTTCCTCAAGCAAGTATAAATTTTTTTTTTTTGTGAAATTATTAGCGATTAAATCATGAGCTAAATTCAGTACAGTTGCGGAACAAGAACAGAGAATTGGGTTGCACAAAACTTCCATTTAAAACAATTATTAGTCCGGACCTGTTCTCAGTCATTTTCATAATTAACAGAAGGTTCACTCCGAGAGCACTCCACAGTGAACAGGTGCTGCTTGTACTCCCCGATTAGGTAAGACGACAATCATTCATCTGGAGGCGTATTTGCTGTAAATACGCGTTTATTTTAGGCCATGATTTAATCGCTGTTAGATCGCATATTGAGAGAGACCGTGTCTTCGGTTGCCAATTACGATTACTGGAAAACGCGTCAATAAAGGAAAATGATGGAGAACTACTAATTGCAGTCAAAAAGGGACGTGTCTTCGCACCCCCTCTGGCTATGCCACTGGGCGGTGAAGTCTCCACTAACCAACACAAGTGCTCTCATGTGCAGCATGAACATTGAAATACAACATTAGAAGCCATGTTGGGGTCTGTATTCAACAGAGTTAGGCATGGTGTGATCCATGACATGTAGGCCTGCTGTATTTATGTTTCCCCCCGGAGGGAGAGGGGAGACATATTGTTTTAGGCTCGGTTCCCGTTCGTGTTCGCGTCGGCGTTCCCACTTCGTTTCCAGAGCGTAACTCCAAAACCGTTTGCATGATCTTAACAAAACTTTGCATACTTACTACTCAGATCCTGAAGAGGTGCCTTTTGGTATGTGCCTGTCTGTCCGTCCGTCTGTGATCAATTTTTGTCTAGAGACTAACTCCTAAACCGTGTGCATGATCTCAACGAAACTTTGCATACTTACTACTCAGGTCCTGCAGTGGTGCCTTTCGATATGTGCATGACCGTCTGTCTGTCCGTCTGTTGAGTTAGGCAGGGAAGGGAACCGTGGGGAGACGTCTGTTTTTACGAGAAAAAACACATTTAGTTTTTTATTTGTGTAATTAATGGAGCCTTTAAAAAAAGCTGGTAACAGGGATTAAGCAGCTGGCATTTATTAAAAAAAAGTATAGGGACCCCTTGCCAATTTTGTCATTTATGTTTTTGTGTATGATGGAATTTTTGAACTTTGCATTATGGCAATATATCCCTAATGTGATGTTAAAACAAGTGAACCAGCTTTCTTGGTACTACCAACATACCAGCCAAATTCTGAGAATAAAAACTGTCCCACAGAACACAAAGTAATTTATGAAAAGGATTGCAAGTGCATCTCATTAAAATCATTAAATAAGCTAAAGCTATTCAAACTCCCCCCCCTTTCCAAAAAAAAAAAACATATACCTCTGGGAAAGGGATGAGACAGGAGTCATTCCTCCGGGATTGGGACAGGACAGGAATTTTTTCTTTACGCTGTCATGCAATTGGGACGGGACAGGAGTATTTTTGTGGGATTGGAATGGGTAAGAAATGAAAATCCACACTCGTGTCACACTGTAATCCGCCCTATGATTTGGATTGGCTCCAAAATTTTATGTATTCTACCTTGGCCCAAGCTATACCCTTCCAGCAAGTTCCATGAAAATTGGGGCAGTGGTTTTTCTGTAGTCCTGCTAACTATCCAATAGCCCTGTTAATTTGATCATGGGATAACACGTGAAAATGCTAAAACACGAGACAGGACTTAACATTTTGGTGCTGTACTCTTGTCTCTATCATTTTTCTGACACAAAATATTGGCTAAAATGTCTTTTGACCTTTTCAGTGACCTTGACTCTTTACTTTTGACCTTGGCCTTCAAAAATTGAATATTTTCTTCCTTGGATAACCTGCCTGAACATTATGGCATTGGTCCCATGTCTCACTTGTCCTGTTCGTGACCTGTTGGCTAAAATATGATTTTCACCCATTTTTGCCTTTTGGATGACCTTGACCTTTAATCTATTGAAACAAAAGTGCAGGAATTCATAGAAACATCCATGCTGAAAGAAGTGGTGGTCAGGAAAACTCATTACTTTGGATGTTTATTGAAATATTTGATCATGAAATTGGTGAAATATATCCCTGTTATAAGACAATAGGATTTCTGTCACCCGGGAAATGGCTGTAGCGTTAAAACGGCTTTTCCCAATTCATCCATATTTGGCGAGTTCCATTATGGTCATGATATCTACCATCCCCAACAGTTTGAAGGAAATTGATACGTGAATGAAAAATATGATTTTTTTTTCCTCCTTGGCCACCTGGACATTGACCCTCAAAAAGTACCGGTAGTTGATGTCATAGCAGTGCTCCAGTCTGGTTGCATTTGCGACCAAGATTTACGTTTTGCGACTTACATTCTCACATCGGTCACGCACTGCGCGACCAACACTTTATGCACTGTGCGCCTATTCTGGGCAGCAATTCACTCCCTAATTATCAGCCGCCGGCCGCAATTTTTTTTCTGCAGGTCGGTTGGTACCAGTACATACATCGTCCAATCACAGATCGGCTGGTGCCATCAGCCAATGACAGCTCGGCTGTACTCATGCATCAATGAGAACTGGTCTCATATTTTCAAAGCAATTAAGCCATGTTTGGTGTCAAATTGCTCCTTGGGATGGCAGCAACAATAACAGTTATAAATTTTAGAACTAGCACTGTGATAATTGGGAGTTATTCATTGATTTATCCCCATATGTTGGTTTTAGGGGGGGTGCTCATCTAAATTTGGCCATAATTTTTCTATGAATGATTCAGTTTGTGTACAGGGGAGGGTTTGATGAAAAGTTGTCCCTTGAGGAAATGTAGACTTGTACATACATTTAGACTTCTATGATAAGTCTCCAAAATGATAACTACATTTATACATTTTTCAAACATTCTTGTGAACATCAATATCTACTTTTCAGTTCACAAAGTGCTTTCTGATAATGTTTCTTAAATAAATGCAGCAACAACTGATAGTCTGTTCAGGTATCTTTATTTGGGCTTGTAAATATTCAGAAAAGTATCAAGGAACTTTGAGAGACCACAGTTTTGGCCTGCACGCCCAACTTTTTCAGGTTGGGAGCACATGCGCTCCTAGGTCCAAAAGTTAGACTGAAGGGTTGAATAGGTTGATTTTGATGTCCACTTTTCAATGTGCCGTGCATGGAGGAAAATTTTGTATTAGTCCTATGTCTTTATCAATTTTCTGATGCAAGATATTGGCTAAAATGTACAATTGACCTTTTGAATGACCTTGATCTTGACCTTCCTCCTTAACCTTCCAAAATTGAACTCTTTTTTTTCTTGGACATATGGCCTCTGATGGTATAAACTTCAAGTCAATGCCTGATGAATTGTCGGATGTTAGAGTTAGCACAGACAGACAGACAAACATAACGCCCGACATACTTGCGAAAATGTTGTTAAATGGGCAAAGGTAATTATTTACATTGTGCAGAAGCTTTCCATGGCACTACAAATTTTCCATGCACATCTCAGGAAACCATAGTTATTACAGGAGACTCTGTAGGTCACTCTGAGGCAGAGGTCGCGTTAACCGAATACTTTTCGTCATTGACGGATTTTTTTTTTTAACAATGACGGAACATCTTTGATCTGTATGATCCTGTATTCCTCATATTTTTGTAATATGATCATTTGCTCTTCATTTGTAAAATATGCTGCTCTGCTGCCGGTAGACCATTAGTCATATGCTACAAACACTGTCTCTGTTATGTGAACACGCAGATATCTACGTCAGGAAAGCCCCAGTTGACATAACGAGTTGATAAGCAGCTTCGTAGGACCACTTAGCAAGACAAGCCTAGCGTTGTTAGGCTTAGTGAAGCAGAGATGCCAAGTCTCACGCATTCGGTGTGAATCTTTCACCTCTTAGTGGCATTCACGTTCCTGTGCCATAGTCAGCAATTATTCTATCAATGTGCACTGGAGAAATTCACTCGCGGAATTTAAGTCATTGTGCATTAAGTTAATCAGTTTCACGTGGATTACAGTGGATTTCCCCACTAGTGACATGGAAATTGATTATGACTCGGAATTCTCCCGCTTGTCTTTACTGAGGGATTGAAAGCAATGGAATTGCATAAAGATGTTTCAAATGGTCTTATTTCATTTAAACAATTTAAACGATCATGAATCACATGCATTGTTTCCAATCCCTGGGTAAAGAGAAGCACAAGAAGTACAGAGTCATAATCGCTTTCCATGTTACTTGTGGTTACTTGTGGTGAGGTCCACCTTTACGCAAGTGAAATTGAAACTTCAGTGCACAAGGATTTTAATTCCTCGTGAGAATCTCATTAATAAGCGTTCATTGAATAATTGCAGACTACGATGAATAAGCCTAAAAAATGAGTGAGATCTATGCTGAATGCGTGAGACTTGGCATCTCTGGTGAAGCCCAGCAATAACTGAAAGCGGATTGTTCATTTGCACACTGTTACTGTGTGGGGGGAGAAATCATTTGTGATGTTTTATCAAGTTCATACAGCAGTAAGTCCGAAAATCCACGCAGTGCTGTATTTAACACAGTGCGCAATGTGTGTCTATATGAATCACTGTCGGCATCAGCTAATGCGTAATCTATAAATTATTCTGTTTATTTTATGAAAAAAATAAACAATTTTCATCTTGAAAAATAAAATAACAATGACGGATAATAATTGAGTATGACGGAATTTTTATGCCCCTGTCCGTCACAATGACGGACAATCAGAAAGTGTTACGCAACCTCTGCTCTGAGGGCAACTTTTTTGATGCATTGGCCATTTTGATGGCACGCTCAGTACATATAACATCTGAGGGTGTGACTGACTTCTCAGTGTGAATGAGAAAAAACTTTGAAACAGAGAACAAGATCACTGATATTGACAGTGTACTTAGTCAGTCTTGCTGTTGTTGGATGGCAGTACAGGGTCGCTGAAGCCAAAGAACATAGCTTCACTTGATATGCCAATAATGAGAAACATTTGCAGGTGAAAATTAGAAATGTCTTGTTCTGTCGACATCAATTTTGTTGCAATTAGTGGTCATTAACATCTGGCATGGAGGCTTATTGTTGTATAGCTCTCCCCCAGACTGTCATCTGGTAAGCATGTCACCTTGTTGTACGGAGTAGGCGGCAGATGGAGAAAAGCCCGAACAACAGTATGACTTTTAGTGTGAGTTTCGAACAGCCAGCTCTCATCACAGCTGTGCACTCATTAGAGGTGCCATTTTGAAAAGATTCAAACTGACAGCAACCTGTTATCATTAGCAGTTTTACAAATTATGTATACTGCAGAAGAAGCCCAGGTAACATCATATGAGATGGCTGCAGTTATTATCTTTGATTCAGTTAGATGTTAAAGGTGATGTGAAGGCTATTTGAGGTGCGGAAAATCTGACACACACTACGGGCCAAAATATTACGAACACCCTGCATTTTTCAGAATTTGGGGGGTTTTTCTGAAGGTATATTTTCAGGAACAACAAAAAACAGAATAACATAGAAACACATAACTTAACCAGAAATGTGCAAAATTATTTGCTAAGAGATATACATATTCAAAAACTCGACTTTATACAAGGTACCCCTCCCTTAGCCTTTATTACAGCCTGACATATCCTAGGCATTCTTCCTGCAGTTTTAGGAGAGCACTTCCTGCAAACTCATTCCAGGCTTTCATAGGTTTCTTCATGAGCTCTTTTGAACTTGATGGGCACACTTCTCTGACTGCCTGGTCAAGTGTATCCCACGGCAACTCAAGTTGAATTTCAAGATATACAGTTGTTAGCAAGCAACAGTTTTAGTCAATACAAGTGTACCTTTGACATTTTGTGTGCCTTTGTTGCTAAAAATTAACTTTAAGATTACTAAAACCAGCCAAATTCTGAAAAATGCAGGGTGTTCGTAATATTCTGGCCTGTAGTGTACAACTAATGTGATTCATGTTGCATCTTTCTGGATAATTGAACTTGCCAACAAAGTTTCACACACCTTAAAAAAAGAAAAAAAGGCAAAAATGTATAGTTTATTTGTGTTGGGTTGACCATGTGCATATGTCAAATACCACGGGATGTGGACAGGATGAGCACAGAATGTGAGTGCTGACCTTACATGTCATTTTGTGTTCTGCAGCCATTACTTAGAATCAGCCAAATCCCTGATTGCTTCTCTGTTTCTGTAGGACAGCAATACGCATCGCTGCCTCTTTCAAATTATCTAGTTGGGTAAGATAGAATTATAAGTTTTGGTTTTACTGGTTATTTTGTCTGTCATGAATAGATCTGGGCCAGATTTATCAAAGCCCTCAATGCATGTTATTAATTTTTGCACATGCAATTATGGTCTATCACAACCGCTTCAAACAATCATGCGCTCTCAGTCTTTTTGCACCAGTAGACAGATTTCTTGGTCCTGACTAGAATGTTTAATTCTTAATAACTGACTCTAAGGCTGCGTTTTCTTCCTTGTGGTTTATCCCTATGCCCTACACCCTGTGAAGTCACTTCCCTTCATAGTGAAAACCCCGAAGGACAGCAGGGAGTTGGGTTCCCAAGTAGCAGCCATTTGGAATGCCCTTCAACTTCATATTTTGGGCCCGTAGCATTCTGTGAAAGCAAGGGCTTTCACTGGCCATTTATTGATTTTGCCGAAGCTTGATAACCAACTGCATAGCTTTCATAATGAAACAAATGGCCTCAAAAAAGAAATAAAAAAGTCAGTAGACATAAGCAGCATTAGACGGTCAACATTAATAATCAAGCTAACTTGGTTTGTTAGAATTCTTTGCGCTGTGGCGAACCACCAGAAAAGTAGGCATAGACAGGGCAACAGGTTGGAGAGAGTCCAGCCAACTGGGCAGCAATTTTATTTACAGCAATAAACCAAAAGACCATAAACTTCTTGGGAACAAGGACTCTTAGGGGAATTAGCCGCTCTCATGTAGTTGAGTAGCAGCCAGAGCGAGGCATTCTGGAGGGAGTGCTAACTCGGGGTCCCCCTTCTCGGCACCTTCGTACTCTGATAGGAAAAACAGAGAAAGAACAGCAATTAATAACACATTGACAGCGCACTGTCTCGGCCAACCTGTCCCCATCTGCTGCCCTGCTGGCTTTATACTGTATAGCAGGAATCTATGGTTCTGGGCGATTTGACGTGGACGGTGAGCATGTCTGTTGCCCCGATCGCCACAGCGCTATTAGCCATTGTCGAATTTTTGTTGAATATTGTTGAGTCACACATCACCAGGCTCGGGTCATCGCACGGAATTGTGGCTGTGAAGTCACCTTAGTCTGCTCACTTTGGAAATGACCGTTATTTAGGGCCCTTTGAAGGGATGAGTTTTACAAACTTTTGACTCGAATGCCCTTCAATATGCCAGCGGTGGGCATGGTCCGCTTTATGGTCACTTAGAAGTGAACAACCCTACCTTTGGAAATGCATCCTACGGCTGCAGCTCCTTGCACTTCCTTCATACACAGAGCTTCTGTGATATTGCTGAGAAGCATGAAAAATAGCCCTTATCATATAAAATGTGTGTACCCATATTCAGATTATAATACAATATCTTCTGAATGATTTGTCTGGTTATTTGTCTGAAAAGACTCAGTGAGATGCCTGGGGGTTCTGTTGGTTGTTTTTTATTTGAAATTGCATTGACATGCTACTTGCTATGTTCATTGTCTTAGTAGCCCTGAGAAAGTTGTCCGTAGAAATTATTTGAAAAATATATGCATGCCATATGCTATAACCATGTGCCGTATGCCTGTATAACTGAGCACTAGATTAACACTTTGCCCATTATTGACAAGATTTTTCATCAATCAGTATTTTCACTGTTATATGGTGGTGCGCGCTGTTACCGATCTTTGGATAAAATTAGGTAAAGCAAAAAAAAATTCATGGTACATATTAAGAGAGAAAATCATTTTTTTCTTGGGTTAGATCCATAATCACAAGCTTTATCACAAGCTATGATGAATCTCCTTGATTCAGGTGGACAACTTGAAAACAAAACCAAATAACAAATAACATCCATACACTTTTCTCAGTCTTTTGTCCAAAACGTGGGGTTTTTGATGAAAATGACCGACATTCAAGTGTTTTCTCAAAAAAAGAATGAATTAATCTAGACTGGATTGGTTTACATAGTACTAGAACTGAATAATGTGGGCGTGTTGAAAGATCAGTGACTATTATCAAAAATGCTGGCAACTTAGTACTCTACCAGGAAAAGTGTTAAATTTAATGTGAATAGTACTATATTACTATAAATGCTATACCATTAAAAAAATACTATAAAAGTTGGTGAATGTTTCACTGTATGTCATTGTACACCTGCTGTGAGAATATGCATAAAAATTTCTTCTCCAGGGCCATATATATTTTTTCCAATAATTATGCATTCCATTAGTATTTTGGTGGTTTTGCTTTCTGTCTTATCATACGTGTGTATAATACACATGCTGGTGTTTCGGTCCAGTATTTGTTTGGTGGGTCTCAAAACTGTAGAATATTTGAATAAGGGCTCTGAAAAACTCATTTGCATCAAAGACAGCATTTATATTACACTGTAAATGTAAATGGGGCCTTGTGTTCTGGTCCTGCTGTCCTACTGATATATTTTGCTTTCAAGATTAGGGAGGGAGAGGGAGACAGTACAGCCAAATCAATAAGGAGCACTGGATCACTGAAGACTGAGGCACAGCAGCAGTGAAATATGTCAACATCTGTCAGCTTTTGCTCTTCTAAAGAGTCAACCTGCTTTCTGATGTGGAGAAATCACTAATCACAAAATAGCAGCACTGTGTATCACAAAATAAACAATTGCTTTTCAGGCAAGGATAAAAATTTGCATTGAGTGCTTTCCGATGTGACTCTGTAGGGAACCCAGCAGGTTTCATTTCTGTACATTCTGTTTGCTTTGCTGTTATAAATTGACATGAATGTACTATATTACATTGGATGTTGTTTCTTTTCCAACATACAGGTTTTTTTTTACATGTATCATACCTCTCTGTAGCTGTAACAGTAGCTACGGTAATAACTCGATGACAATTCCTTTTTATTTCCAGCTAAATTTTTGAATTTATGTAGAAATTTTCACTGAAATACGCTTATTGAACAGTTCTTTTCATGTCAATATATTTGACCTTTTCACCTGTGTATAACACCCATTGTCATGGTATTATTCCCGCCGGACGCCAAAAGCAATCCAGCAGGCACTTAGACCATGGGCCAAGAAAAAAGGAGAAACTCAAATGCCAGGACCGAAGTAAAAAAAACTGAATTTAATTAAAACAAAGTTCAAAAACAGCAGGTTTAAAAATAACAGAGCAGCAAACAAACGGAGAAAGCAAAGGAAAATGCAGCCGCACCAGGGCTGGCACCTGCCAGCCCTATATACTCTGCTAACACCTCCACCTTAATGGGCTCCACCTGTCGCCCATTGAGGTGGAGGTGGAAGAATGAGAAGGGGGAGGGGCTGTAAGGACCAAACCTTTACAGTACCCCCTCCCCAAGGCACGACACCTGGTATGCCAGAAAACATGGACCGGACCGCAGCTCTCCGCCGGCCCCATGGACCAGACCGCAGCTCTCCGCCGGCACCATGAACTGGACCACTGCTCTCCGCCGGCTCCATGAACTGGCACCTCCGCCGGCCCCATAGACTGGACTGCAGCTCTCCGCCGGCCCAGGCTGGACTGCTCTCCGACAGGCCTGGACTGGACTGCAGCTCTCCGCTGGCCCAGGCTGGACTACTCTCCATCAGGCCCGGACTGGACTGCTGCTCTCCACCGGCCCAGGCTGGACTACTCTCCGACAGGCCTGGACTGGACTGCAGCTCTCTGCCGGCCCAGGCTGGACTACTCTCCAACAGGCCCGGACTGGACTGCTGCTCTCCACCGGCCCAGGCTGGACTACTCTCCGACAGGCCTGGACTGGACTGCTGCTCTCGGACTGGACTGCAGCTCTCCCCCGGCCTGGGCTGGACTACTCTCCGACAGGCCCGGACTGGACTGCTGCTCTCTGACAGGCCCGTACTGGACTGCTGCTCTCCGCTGGCCCGGGCTGGACTACTCTCCGACAGGCCCGGACTGGACTGCTGCTCTCTGACAGACCCGGGCTGGACTGCAGCTCTCCGCTGGTCCCATGGACTGGACCGCAGCTCTCCACTGGTCCCATGGACTTTTTAAGCAGCACAGAATGCGAACTAACATATGGTAGTAACTGAGCGGTCATCATAACGACAGAGAGAAACGTTGCCCTGCAATACAGGTTTTACAGACAGTAAGTTCCATTACCGTGAACAGTTGTACCAAGCATCCAAATTACAAACAAGTATAAAAAGTTAGCTTCAAATGAGGCTTATGTTCATACACCTTCCATTGAATGTCTCCTTGATATTATTTACTCTAGCGTATTTAGGACATAAATATTAGCAACAGTTACTTAGCTACGTTAGCCGCAGTGCTACAGCCACATTCAACAGCCTATCACGTTAGGTAGGCTTATGCAGTAAAGCAACACAAAATGGTAAAACTGCTTCCGCATCTGTGAGTGCTTATGTGGCACTAGCCAATCGGTAACTTCTACAGGAAAGAATCCTGGATCCAGTCTCCACCTTTTTCAGCTTTTTATTAGCCAGAGCAATTTTAAAGGGGGATAAAATTCCGCCATGGCAATGCAGACAAATCGTTTATTATACCAGACACGTTATAGTGTGTTTTGCGATTGCTTTCACCACGGTTGCATCAGAGAGGTAGCCCACACAATGGCAAAGTACTCGGCTGACCCCAGTTATGGATAAGTAGAACGATCGTTTCACAGTAGCAGTAAACAAAGCCAAACACATACCCCGAGCGCTGAAAAACCTACGGCTGGTCTAACTTCAGCCTTTTCAGCCCAACTTTGCAGACACATACAACACCCCAGCTAACACAGGGCCAAACAGCAACGTTGCCTAAAAGTTGCCATTTGGTCATGGCGACATTACCTTCTGGCAACTTTGTGGCAACATCACCACGACGTTGCCTACAGGAAGTTGCCATTAAGTAAACAAATTACGTTGTCGCAACGTAGTGGTTTGGTCATTTTGCTAATGTTGCCTCTTGGTAGCATGAGTGACGTTGCCACAACGTTGCCTGTAGGAAGTTGCCATCAAGTAAAATAAATACGTTGCTGCAACGTTTTGGTGTGGTCATTTGCTGATGTTGCCGCTTGGTACCTTGAGTAACATTGCCGCAACGTAGTGGTGTGGTCATTTGCTGACGTAGCCGCGACGTAGTGATGTGGTCATTTGCTAACGTTGCTGCTTGGTACCGTGACTAACATTGCCACAACATAGTGGTGTGGTCATTTGCTAACGTTGCCACTTGGTAACGCAAGTAATGTTGCGGCGACGTAGTGGTGTGGGCATTTACTTACCGTGATACATGTCAAACTTCACAATTTATTAACACCGTACGAGTATTAAAGGCTATTAGTTCAATGAAAATTCAATGTAGACATGCTGTTAATTATGAAATTCCTCAATAGATCAAGAGAGGTTTTTTTTTTTTTAAACATTTGTTAATATAGAATTGGGAAGTAAAAATAGTAAAATTGCTGGAGGGTCATAGGAGAAAAGAAAAGACCACACATAGTAATATAATTATTTATTTTTCTCAGTACATGCCTGAATTTCAAGTAAAGTGTTGGGCCCACGTGGTTATAACAAAAATCTGTCATCTCATGCAAAGAAGTACAATGGAAACACCAGGATATATCACATAGGGAGTACAAACAAATATAAGCAGTCATGTCAATGTGACATTATAGCACTTGAAGAAACAAAGATCAATTGACAAAAGAGCTATAAATAACATGCCTTCATAATATTAAACAAGTTGTAGAAATTACACTACTGTAGCTCAAGTACGCAGATATGTTAACTGTACATGAAATAAAGTCTATGTAAATACAATGACGCCAAGTGCATGCATAGAAATAATGGCATATTTTTCTATGAAATATAACGAAACATAAAATAAATAAACTTAACACACGTAAAACTGTGTGTAGGAGCCACACATTGTTTTTGCTGAGGATTATTTGTGTATTACCGCCACCTGGTGAGTATGCAGGGTTTGGGTCACATGACCACCGTAGATTATAACCATAGGTTATAATAAGCACTGAATCACCTGCACTGGGGGAGGAGAGAGGCGAGTTAGGTAGCCGTAATTTTTGCTGACCACATTTTTGTTCAGTTAAATTGTGACAGAGTGCTTTTGATACATGTGCGCAAACAGTGTACATGTTTCCATCTTCTGTGCATGTGTAATTCGAAAGCCGCTGTAGTAGTGGATGTTTCTGATTAAATACCCTGAAACTTATCTGGACTCATCGTTCTTCTCTGTGTCCGCAGTAGCGCGTCACACAAACATACAGGACCTAATCTCTACCTCTCAAGCGACTTTAACAGGACTGGAAAGTCGCAACACTGTGGTTAATTACCAATGTCCGGAGTATCATCACTACCTGTGGCTGGTCCACAGGGAGAACAATCAGAACTATGTGATTAGAACTTAGTGCAGTATTATGACAGCATAATGAGACATGTTGAGAGCTACAATGTGATTCATAAAGTCATGGACAAATGTTAGGGGATGGTGGGGCGCATAAGCCTATTCAGATCAGATCTTATAGGCACTGACTGGAGGGACTTCCTTTGGAACTGCAACTCTTGGGTATTTTGTACTTTTTTTCTTTTTTTAAAGTCATACCAATTTAGCTTAGAATGATGGTTAATGGTTAATAACAAATAATAAATGAGTCAAGAAGACTAAGTTAGAAACAAAACAAACAATGAAAAATTCACAGTTACCCAGAGAAAACAATACCGGATATAAGTTATCAACAAAAAGATTAAAAGAAAGTGTTCTCATACAAGTAAGTTACCCATTTGGTGACGTATCAGTGCATCCATACATTCACAAAAATACTACACAATTTCTACATATCTGCTTTTGTTCAACCTGACTTTATCACTAGATGACTGGCTGCAGGCTCTACGGTTTGCGCGATCGAAATCAAAATCCAATGTGTTGGTTTGTGGTGTGTGTGTGTGTGTGTGTGTGTGTGTGTGTGTGTGTACAACCAATTGAAAGGCCCAATAAAAAGATCAAAAAGGTATACCTGAATTCTACATGGTGTGAAACAGGCTTGTGCAAAATTCTAGAATTGGAATGAAAGTGGCCCTTAAATTTGAATTCAATCCTTGAATTTCACATGCATTTTTAATGGAGGCAGAAAACAGGAAGCAGAATTGAAATTTCGCATAAACCTGGTGTGAAGTTGTGACTTCAGTGTGGAACATTCAGCTATGCAAGGTCGTTAACATTGACAATACATCTTGTTAGTTCAATGTTAATGTGTCACCGCGCTTCAAAGCATGAACAAAACGCATTGCAAAGAAAATAATGCCAGCCTATTTCTGAGTAATCCGCGATCAACTTCCATTTATTGACAGTCTTTATTCACAGAAATTTATAGCTACAGTGATGGCTTGCACATCAAAATAAACCTAAAGACCTTGCCCTCACAGGGACGTTTCACCGCTGGAAATCAATCCGTTCAATTCACATGTGATTAACGCACAGGATTATGGGCAATTTCCCTTTTAAGTTGGACAATTTAGTTGCCTTTTAAGGCTTAGACAACTGGATGAAATTCTGAGAGCAAAGATGCTATGATAAATGCTCTAGTTGGACCAAATTGGGATTCATCGGTATGTACTAATGATGTCGCTTTGTTAGTGTGTACAAGGCATGTGAGGATCCAAGTTGTGCTACGTCCCAGTGCGTTTGGAATATGTATCTATCGCGGACATGTGCAATGCAACGTTTATTCCCCCGGCCTGAAGGCTCAGATAACAGCACAGCCACGTCACTGATTGCCCAGCTGGGAATGTTTCAGCACCGATACACCTTTAGTACAAGGACAACTGTCTAAATCATGCCTGTTCGGAGGATACCAAGGTCATCGCGAGCTGCAAATTTTAAAAGATGCACATCTATAAATATATTGGCGCATCATTCATTTGCCCACCAAGAGACCGAGGACGCAAACAGCTCGGTCGCCTGCTACCAACCTCCCTCTGGCTGACTCACCATTGCGTGTTTTAGGCCCTCACGAGCTCATATTCTATCTGTGGCGGTTAAGTTCTCAGCGTGAGCTGTTTCAGTTATTTCTAGCCGCTGCCGGTTACCACTATCGTGCTACAGGCTATTTTGTGTGACATCGCTAGACACATGATTCAGCTGTATATAACATTTTGCTTTATGTAAATATTTCTAAATCTGAATGATCTAAAGTTCATATTTTTGTCATTTCAATCGTTGAGGAATCATCTGTTCACTCGCCTTACGTCCTCCGAACAAACGTGAGGCTTGGTAAGTTAACTAAAGTCACATAACTGAGCTTGAAGTGTCAAGCGAGCGCTCGCATGCTAACGGTAGTCTTGGACTGGTTATAAAGGGAAGTTCCTATTGCGTTTTGTATGCAATTATTATTATTATTATTAATATTATTATTATTATTTTCTAAAGAGGAACAAAAATGGCGCACTTTCGTTTGAGATGCTCAAGTTAACTTTGCAGCTAACGCACTGTAAGCTAACTGGCTTGATATCCTCGATTTTGTTATCATTTTACTTCATGAAGATGGACACGAGGAACATCATCTGTGGAGGTAAGTCGCTGGGACAGTAAAAATGATTTTTGGAATAAATATAAGAATGCCGTTCAAACTATTGTGGTTATTCAAAACATTTCTAACGATAGTCCCCTTAAAAGAGATTCTATACGCTGTGACCATGCACCTGGCTTGGCCGCCTGTCATATTGGGGCGATGTTGCTGCTTTGTAGGCCTACAGATCAGTCAAATGATGCATGCAGCAATGCCATATATTTGCCAATACATATTCAACAAGGTTAAAGCCTGACTACTGAAAATGTCGTCACTGCAAGTTCTGTTGATCGTTGTCGTTCGTAGACTTCTTAAAGTAAAAATTGTGCTAAAGATGCTATAAGGCAGCATTCAGTTCTAGTTCTGTTCCCAAAGTTTCAACAATTTGTGGAAGACGTGATCCCAGGGTATTGCCCATAATACAGAAGTCACTCATAAGTGACATACAACCCCAATTCCGAAACAGTTGGGACGAAGTGTAAGTTGTGAATAAAATCAAAATGCAATGACTTTCAGATCACATGAGCCAATATGTTATTCATAATAGAACACAGATAACATTTCAAATGTTGAAACTGAGACATTTTACATTTTCATCCAGAAAATGAGCTTATTTCAAATTTTCTGGCTGCAACAGGTCTCAAAGAAGTTGGGACATGGGCAAAAAAGGCCTGAAAAAGCAATTTATATATATATATGAGAATCAACTGAAAGAACATTTAGCAAGTAATCAAGTTAACTGGCATCAGGTGTGTAACATGATTGGCTATAAAAGGGATGTCTTAGAGAGGCTGAGTCTCTCAGAAGTAAAGATGGCCAGAGGCTCTCCAACCTGTGAAGGCTTGCATTAAAAATTGTGGAATACTTTAAAAACAATGTTCCTCGACATCAAATTGCAAAGGCTTTGAAGGTCTCATAATCGACAGTGCATAACATCATCAAAATATTTAGAGGAACTGGAAAAATCTCTGTGCGTAAGGGACAAGGCCGAAGACCTTTACTGGATGCCCGTGATCTTCGGGCCCTCAGACGCCACTGCATCACTCACCGGCATGATTCTGTCATTGACATTATTAAATGGGCCCAGGAATACATAAAGAAACCACTGTCAATAAACACAGTCCGCCGTGCCATGCACAGATGCCACCTAAAACTCTATCATGCAAGAAGGAAGCCATTGTTGAGCATGATCCAGAAGTGCCGCCGTGTTCTGTGGGCCAAGGCTCATTTAAAATGGACTGTAGCAAAGTGGAAAAGTGTCCTGTGGTCAGACGAGTCCAAATTTGACATTATTGTTGGAAATCATGGGCGTCGTGTCCTCCGGGCTAAAGAGGAGAAAGACCACCCCTCCTGTTATCAGTGTTCAGTTCAAAAGCCAGCATCTCTGATGGTATGGGGATGCATTAGTGCATATGGTGTGGGACACTTGCATGTTCTAAAAAGCATCATGAATGCTGAAAGGTATGTAAAGATTTTAGAGCAACATATGCTCCCCTCCAGACGAAATCTATTCCAGGGAAGGCCTTGTGTATTTCAGCAGGACAATGCATAACCACATACTGCAGCTATTACAACAGCATGGCTTTGTAGTAGAAGAGTCCATGTGCTGAACTGGCCTGCCTGCAGTCCTGATCTTTCACCGATTGAAAACATTTGGTTCATAATTAAATGAAAAGTCCATCAAAGGAGACCCAAAACTCTTCAGCAGCTGGAAGCCTGTATTAAACAAGAGTGGGATCAAATTCCAATGGCTAAACTCAAGAAACTTGTCTCCTCAATGCCAAGACGCCTCCACTCGGTGTTAAAAAGAAGAGGGAATGCTACACCATGGTAAACAGGCCGCTGTCCCAACTTTTTTGAGACCTGTAGCAGCCATCAAATTTGAAATGAGCTCATTTAGTGGATAAAGTTTTAAAAATTTTCAGTTTTAACATTTGTTATGTTATCTCTATTGTGAATAAAATACTGGCTGGTGTGATTTGAAAGTCATTGCATTGTGATTTTATTCACAATTTACATTTTGTCCCAACTATTTTGGAGTTGGGGTTGTACTTTTGTAAATATTTAAAGTTATGTTTTATGGAACAACTGATGAAGAACTAACCTACCTAGTCTTGGAATAAACAAAATCTAAATGGGCTTCTCACTACCATAGCTCTAAGCACTCAGCTTCACTTTGCTATTGTTAAGAGGAGGGCAAGCTCTGTAAAATTACCCCATGTTAACAAGACTTATGTCAACAGGCTAAAGTAGCAGTTTAGTTTTAGTAAACACTCATGTAAGAAGGTAAAAGTAATGTCAGCCTTGTCAAGCAATTATTTAAGTCTTACCTAAGGTTGCCACACTGACTGCATATCCCTCGTAGCCTATCCTAGCCTGTACTGTCACTTACTGATAGAGAGAGCCAAGTATGCAGTAACAACTCAATAAGGATGGAGGAGCGTGTCCTGCTGCTACCGGATTTTTTGACAGCATATTATAATGGCTGGCGAATGATAACCTTGCCGATCTTTTTTTTGGATTATACAGTTAATAACTGAGTAATGTCATTCTTGTCAGGCGATTATTTACACAGCTGACCACATATTACTTTAATGTTAGCAGCTGAATAACCAGCCTGAACAGCTAACATAGCAAGCTAGTTTAATACTCTCACCTTTCTTTGAAAAGAATCTTGTAATGTTTCGGGCCCCTGCTCTGCTCCTGCTGGCCTCTCTATTCTTTTCTAGTGTCCAGATTTGTGTGTGGGTTTTTTTTTTTTTTGGACATCATATTCTTAAGGTCTGTACCCGCTATTTGCTGCTGGAGTTCGTGAACCTCGCGAGAGGAGCACGAATTATGGACCAAACCATTTTTTAAGAAGGGGGTTATTGAAATGTATGTCATCAATATTGCATGTCTTTGTGGCTTTGTTTTAACTCTGATGCATTAGTATGAATATTGGTTAGATCTATGCATGATAATTTAGTCATGGCGGCTACTGTGGGTTTTGTGGGCCCAAATGGACAGTGGGCTCTTAGAATTGTCATCACCTTTCCCCCCTATACGACGGTGCTCGTTGTGATTGTATGTTTTCGTTCGCCTACATTTCAAGCAAGCATTGAATTTCTTCGTTTGAATGGAGATATCTTTTCGCTGCTGCATTTATTAGAACAAGAGAGGCGTAACACATAACTGATCTTCCCTTTATGTCAGTTCTGTCCGTTTTGTGGCGTTAGTAGACTAAAAACACGTCCAATGAAAGGGTGATCGGAATAATTCAACACATTGATGATTGGTTTTTTTTGTTTGTTTGGTTTTTTTTTGTTTTGTTTTTTTACAATTTTAGGCTTGCTATAAATCAGCCATAAAAAATGGGAGTGTCACCCAGTACACTAGACATGAATGGGTGATACAGGAACTCATTAAATTTTATTTGATATTTTCTGCTTTATTCTACCCCGATAAAATATGAGTCCGAGAAAAAACATTGTGTGCGCCCGAAGCCCAATTTAAATGAGCAAAATATCTCACTCTCTGTACACACTGACAGCAGAAAATCACCGTGTTCAATCCTGAGATATCATAGTTGTTTCTTACACTCCTGGTCTGATAATATTTGATGGGTAAAGTCCAGTATTTTAACTCCAAAAACGTGATGTTTTCCATGCATTCTCACTGTTTCCTGCTATATATGTGGACCCACGCCATTGAATGTTTGGCGGAGGTACCGAGGTTGTCAGAGGCAATGCGGTTCTCGCAAATTCCCTATTCAGGGGGCTCAGTCTCTGGATCCATGTTTGGTGAATCTGGTTTCGTTCGAATGCGACTGCCGCTTCCAAAGGCGTGCTCTGCCCTCATTGGAGGCCAGGATAGCACTACCTGATTGGTTTAAACTTCCGAGGCAACAACACAAAGCAATTTGTTTTGTGAAGGGAACATTTTGGCGAGTGATCTTAAAATGTAACAAGGTGCATTTTAGAAATGTAGTGGAGTAGAAAGTACAGATAATAGCTGAAAATGTAATGGAGTAAAATTCAAAAGTATGCTCTATAATTTTTACTTAAGTAAAGTACAGATACGTGAAAAACGTACTTAAGTACAGTAATGAAGTATTTGTACTTCATTGCATTTCACCACTGGTAATTGATGTATTGAAGTTGTGTTCTTGCCCTCTTTGTTAGTTTGCATTTGATTACTGAGTCCCTTTATACTCATTGTGCCTTGTACTAAGGTGTCTGTACCCTATTGGTTGTCAGCTGATGCCTCATCAGCCAATGATCAAGTAGATACCTGCCTAAATATTTGTCTCCTTGCGTGTCTGCTAGTCATTTGCCTGATGAAGACCTTGTGAGTGGTCAAAACATCGCAAGTAGTCAATAAAGGTTTGGGAGCTTCAATCCTGTGTGCGGATTTTTTTACTTCTTTTTGCTTGCAATTTTTGGGGGTAATTGGTCTCCACAAAAGATGTGAGTGCCCCACACTATCTGGTTTACAGTGTAGAAGATTGGAAAAATGTTTTCTGGTCTGATGAATCAACATCTGGAGATTGCAGGCTCTGAATCTGGCATTGCCAACGGGGATCCATTGATCCATCCTGTTCTGTTTCATGGTCAGTGGTTCAGGCTAGTGATGGTGGTGTAGCGAGGTGTGAGGTATATTTTGTTGGTTCACATTACAATGCAGTTAAAATATCAACTGAGCTTAATTTAAATCCCACAACCTGCCTCAGTACTGTTGTTCACCATGCACATCTATTTATACCCACAGTCTATCTGTCTTCTAAAGGCTTCTTCTGACAGGATAACATGCCATGTCACAATGCACAGTTCAGTTTAAGCTGTTTTTACAATTATTTCATTTTACCCTGATGGCCTTCATGGTCACCAGATCACAATGAATTTGAGCACCTTAGGGATGTGGTGGAATAGGAAATTTGCTGCATGAATGTGCGGCCAACAAATTTGCATGCATTGATGTCAACATGGACCAGAAATTCTATGCATTGTATCTGGCACCTTGTGAATCCATGCCCGAAAGAATTCAAGCTGTTATGGGGGCAAAGGTGCAACCTCAATTCTGAAATAGTTGGGACAAAGTGTAAATTGTGAATAAAATCAAAATGCAATGACTTTCAAATCACACCAGCCTGTATTTTATTCACAATAGAACAGAGATAATATAGCAAATGTTGAAACTGAGAAATTTTTTTATGTTATCCATAAAATGAGCTCATTTCAAATTTGATGGCTGCTACAGGTCTCAAAAAAACCAAAAAGAGACCTCAAAGAGACCTGCTACAGGTCTCTTCTTTACAACACAGAGTGGAAGCATCTGGGCATTGAGGAGACAAGTTTCTTGAGTTTAGCCATTGGAATTTGATCCCACTCTTGTTTAATACAGGCTTCCAGCTGTTGGAGAGTTTTGGGTCTCCTTTGACGGAATTTTCGTTTAATTATGCACCAAATGTTCTCAATCGGTGAAAGATCAGGACTGCAGGCAGGCTAGTTCAGCACATGGACTCTTCTACTACGAAGCCATGCTGTTGTAATAGCTGCAGTTTGTGGTTTTGCATTGTCCTGCTGAAATACACAAGGCCTTCCCTGGAATAGATATCATCTGGAGGGGAGCATATGTTGCTCTAAAACCTTTACATACCCTTCAGCAATCATGGTGATTTTTAAAACATGCAAGTGTCCCACACCATATGCACTAACACATCCCCATACCATCAGAGATGCTGGCTTTTGAACTGAACACTGATAACAGGAGGGGTGGTCTTTCTCCTCTTTAGCCCGTAGGACACGACGCCCATGATTTCCAACAAGAATGTCAAATTTGGACTCGTCTGACCACAGGACACTTTTCCACTTTGCTACAGTCCATTTTAAATGAGCCTTGGCCCACAGAACATGGCCAGCACTTCTGGATCATGCTCAACAATGGCTTCCTTTTTGCAAGATAGAGTTTTGGATGGCATCTGTGGATGGCACGGTGGACTGTGTTTACAGACAGTGGTTTCTTGAAGTATTCCTGGGCCCATTTAGTAATGTCAATGACAAAATCATGCCGGTGACTGATGCCGTGGCGTCTGAGGGCCCTAAGATCTCGGGCATCCATTAAAGGTCTTCGGCCTTGTCCCTTACGCACAGAAATTTTTCCAGTTTCTCTGAATATTTTGATGATGTTATGCACTGTCCATGATGAGACCTTCAAAGGGTAATATCACACCAGATGATCCAGTGGTCCCCAACTCAAGATAGTATACACTAACAATTCTTAGGCATTTTACTCCTCATTATGTGTTCTCAAAGTCTGCCAAATATTTTTGAAAAATTCAAAGTGGTTTGGGCTACAGAGGGATTTTAGTAAACTAATTATTACGTTCATTTGCACTTGCAAATTTTATCTAATTCTGGAGGCATTTTGACAAGGGTAAAACTGCATAGATATGAAAGCTAGAGTATAAAATTTTACATGTATCCACTGAGTGTGACCCAGGGAAGTAGATTCCACCATTAGATCTGATTTAGAAAAGATTTATGAAGGAATATTTAGAGTCCAATCTGGCCATCCAGTCAGCATGACACATCCTCGCCTGTATTTTTTACTTTTTTAAGGGGCTGCAGACCTCAGAGTATCCCTTAAAACCCAACCATTTTGATTTGTATCATCTCTCTATGTCCATGAGAGTTGGTCTCTTGAATGAATAGATGCCATCTTTTTGAAATCTTGAGATATTGCTTGCCAAACATGGCTCCAGCATATACGGTACCCAACTTTGAGAGGCCCTAGCACCAGGGGGATAGGTAGGAGCAGTCTGGGAATTCGCTTAAATGTTAGGGCTAAGATAGGTCTTTCTCAGGATCAAATCAGCATTTTGCTCCTACAAGGACTCCTAGGTGAAAATCCTCATCAAAAAACACTACTTTTCACATGACGAAAATTGGGGGTGGGCTGTAATAAATGGGTATGAAGTCATAGAACCAGCCTGGAGCATACTGCAAACAAGTTTACATTGCAGAGAAAAGATAACAATTTTGCAGAATCAAATCAGTAACTGGCTTCTGCTGGGACTCCCATCTCAAAATCTTCATAAAAATATAAAACATGAGCAGAGGGCAGCTATGGCTGCAGGAGATCAGCAGATGTTTTCTTCGAACTGTATTGTTTGATTGTAAATTAAATGATTTAAAAAATCGACTCGTTAAAATATTATGACAGTGTTCTGTCTTTTTCAGCTTTATTAGTTTTTGTATATTTAGCTGTTGTTTGTTGAGTGTGTGAAAGATGACGCTTGTGGCAGGCTGAGAAACATACCCATCAACCAAGTCAGCTTAGAAAGTTTTAAGCATAACATACAGATGTTAAAAGTTGTCAGGATAACTTCTAAATAGTGTTGTAATCAGTGGCTTGAATGTTGAATGTTGTTTACATGTTAAAGAATTTTTGCTATATAAAAAGCATAGCAAAAATTAGACATGGCATTATACATGATAAGAATAACAATCATGATAATTTTGATATTAATTAAATGATCATTCTTGTTATATCATGGTTCCATGGAACGATGCCCACTAATACCCATCCTCTGCCATTTTTCATCATGACTTATGAAGATTTTGAGACAGGAGTCCCAGCAGAAACCAGTTACAGGTTTGATTCTGGAAAAGTGTCATCTTTTCTCTGCTATTTAAGCTTGTTTGCAATATGCTCCAGCCTGGTTCTATGACTTCATACTCATTTATTACAGCCAACCCCCCAATTTTCATCATGTGAAAAATAGTGTTTTTTAATGAGTATTTTCACCTAGGAGTCACTGTAGGAGCAAAGTGCTGATTTGATCCTGAGAAAGGCCAATCTCAGCCCTAACATATAAGCCAATTCCCAGACTGCTCCTACCTATCCCCCTGGTGCTAGGGCCTCTCAAAGTTGGATACCGTATATGCTGGAGCCATGTTTGGCAATATCTCAAGATTTCAAAAAGATAGCACCTATTCCTTCAAGAGATCAACTCTCATGAACATAGAGAGATGATACAAATCAAAATGGTTGGGTTTTAAGGGATACTCTGAGGTCTGCAGCCCCTTAAAAAAGTAGAAAAATACAGGCGAGGATGTGCAATACTGACTGGATGGCCATTTTGGACTCTAAATATTTCTTTAAAAATCTTTTCTAAATCAGATCTATTGGCAGAATCTACTTCCCTGGGTCACACTTGGTGGAAACATGTAAAATTTTATACTCTAGCTTTCATATCTATGCAGTTTTACCCCTGTCAAAATGCCTCAAGAATTAGATAAAATTCGCGAGTGCAAATTGACATAATAATTAGTTTACTAAAATCCTTCTGTAGCCCAAACCACTTGGAATTTTTCAAAAATATTTGGCAAAGTTGTTATCAACATATTGGGGAATATTTTCCCTGGATATAATTAAATTGTGTTATTTTGAATTGGGAATTTTTCAGGATTTTGGATCATCTGGTGTGGTATTACCCCAAAGCCTTTGCAATTAGAGGTTGAGGAACATTGTTTTTAAAGTATTCCACAATTTTTTTTACGTAAGCCTTCACAGGTTGGAGAGCCTCTGACTATCTTTAGTTCTGAGAGACTCAGCCTCTCTAAGACATCCCTTTTATAGCCAATCATGTTACACACTTGATGCCAGTTAACTTAATTACTTGCTAAATGTTCTTTCAGATGATTCTATTATATATTAATTGCTTTTTCAGCCCTTTTTTGCCTGTGTCCCAACTTTTTTGAGATCTGTTGCAGCTAGAAAATTTGAAATGCGCTCATTTTGTGGATAAAAATGTAAAATGTCTCAGTTTCAACATTAGAAAAGTTATCTACGTTCTATTGTAAATAACATATTGGCTCATGTGATCTGAAAGTCATTGCATTTTGATTTTATTCACAATTTACACTTCGTCCCAACTATTTCGGAATTGGGGTTGTAATTCCTATGCAGTATTAGAAATATATACCACATAAAGTGGTCACTGACAGTCAAAATCTGGCAGTGAAAAAAGCAACTCACTAATGGGCAGAGTGAAAGAAATCTCTCACAGCATTCCATCTCCCCTACAATTTCAATCATGGCGGCGAGTAATAAATCATTATCACGTTACACCTCAACTGACATATTCATACTACAATCAGTGGGGGGAATCCACAGCAAGAGACAATCCCTGTGGCAACAATTAAAGAGCCTATGATATATAGCCGTGAATTAGTATGGTAGTTTCCAACGATTCCCTTTCAACCAGTATAGATAAGGCTAATGAATATGAGAAGGCAAACAAAGGGTTGCTTTCTTATTTTCGCCTTCAATGATTAATTTATTTTGCAATCTATTATTGTAAAACTATTGTATGATCGTAAAACTGTTACAGGTCACAGATCCCTTACTGGCTTTCTGGTCGGGCTCTTCTAATATGTATAGGATGATATTACACACGAGGGGTGAAATGTCAAGGTACATTTTCTCTGTTTAATTAGAATATAAATCTAATCCAAGCCATGCTGTATATTCTTGTGGACACAGTTTAGAGTCCACAGCCCTTGATCTATCTTTGTCTGCAACCAATTTTAAGATGGCATTTAAATGCTTGGTTTTAGTTCTGCTTGAATGCATTACTCAAATAAACATATGCTATATTATGATTGATCAGCTTGGGTCAGAGAAAGATCCATTCCACTAACCCAGTACACTCTCATTTCTTCTCATTTTCTCAGTACTGAAACTTTGGGCAGTCACAGTGCAAAAATGATTAACCTCAGGATAATATGTAATGATTTTTCATTATTCCTTTGTGGAAACTTGGTTTTGTGCTTGCTTTTAGGTCTGTATTTAAAATGAAGATCCTTATACAGACCTTTATTCGATGAACAGAAATAGAGACATTACAGAATTACTGAACAGCTGACTTTGCTGACTTGGACAATCAACTGCAAAGGCTTAATGAGATATAAAGAAGAATTATTAATTACAGCTGGCTGGATTTGACTTTTAAATATCAAGGATGCTTATGCAAGGTGCAATGATATAAAAATATTGTATGAACATTATGTTGTTCATGATTTATCTTTGCAGTTTTTGTGTTACCAGGACAGCCAGAGCGAGCAGCTAACTAGTATGCCTTCAGGACAGAATAAAACAATAAACTACAAGTGGCTGTATTTTAAAGTGATTTTAAAACAGCTACGGGGCGCTGTTAGGCATGACACAGAGTGTCATGCCATCACTGGGCTTATTGCTTTATTCTAGTGTAAAATGGTTAAAACATATTAAAAAAAAAATATTCAGGGCACGAGTTTTAATCAAGATATTATTTTATTAAGCAAAGTTATTAAGTGCAGTCTTTACAATAAAACATGTAGTACTGTATCTAACATGGAAATAATGCCAATACATTGCCATGCAACTGAAATATCAGCTCAACTGGGAATTATACAGTGCTGTGAAAAAGAATTTGTCCGCTTCCCAATTTCCTCTGTTTTTGCTCATTAGTTGTATTTATATGTTTCTGATCATCTACCTAATTTCAGTAGAAGACAAAAAGAATGTGAGAAAACCAAAAAGCAGCTTTTAAATGATTATTTCATTTGCTGAAGGTAAAAAGTTATTCAAAACCCATATCACCCATGTGAAAAAAATAATTGCCCCCTCAACATAATAACTGGTTGTGCCACCCTTGAGAGCAACTTCAATCAAACATTTGCAATGACGAGGAATAGTCCTTTACATTGCTGCGGAGGAATTCTTTGCAGAATCGTTTTACTTCAGCCACATTTGAGGGGTTTTTGGACATGAACTACCTGTTTAAGGTCATACCACAACATCTCAATCAGATTCAAGTCAGGACTTTGACTAGCCTCTCCAAAACCTTCAATTACAAAAGTAGTTTCTTTTGAGTCTTTCAGAGGTGGACTTGCTTGTGTGCTTTGGATCATTGTCCTGGTATATCATCCAGCTACGCTTGAGCTTTAGGTCACAAACATATGGCCGGACATTCTCCCTTTGGATTTTCTGATAAAGGGCTCCGTTCATGGTTTCATCAATTATGCCATGTTGCCCAGGTCTAGAAGTTACAAAGCAGCTCCAGACCATTACACTACTACCACAGTGTTTGACTTTTGGTATGATGTTCTTTTTTTGGCATGCCGTGTTAGCTTTACGCCAGATTTAATTGGACTAGTGGATGGAATGATTCAAGTAAAAAATCCGAACCGTTCGGTTCACTAGTCACGGTTCGGGGCATGTATGGTATGTATTGTTCGGTTCAAGGCATCCGCGGAAATTAATGAGAAACTTATCAGTTGGCGCGGATGAGTGTCGAGTGCAGTATTCATGAGGTCAGTTCAGTCTTTTTGTGCCGAAAATGACAAAATGTGCAATAGGCGCCAGTAATGCTGCATTTTTATATAAGTGACACTTGAAACCTAGGCTGCGTCTGAATAGTAAAAAATACGTCCTGTTCACCAATTCCCACCCCCTTCAGTGGCGGCCCCAGAACTGGGAAATTGGGGGGGCAAAGATGCATGCCTTCATGACAACAATTAGTTCTAGCTAGTGTTCAATCATTTTCCCTTAGTGACGCGTTTTCCAATTATAGTAATAATCAATTGGCGATTGAAGACACGGCTTCTCTCACCATTCGATCTAACGGCGATTGGCTAAATTCAGTACAGAAAAATAATTTGCTTATAATAGGCCTATGCTTTAGGAAGGACAAACTGCTCTGAAACTTCACATCAGGCGATTTAACTTGTGCTTCACGATAATTTAAATTCCTCGTTTAAAAACAGAAAAATTTCCATGCATAAAGACTTCAATTCCACGTGAGAATCTCTGAAATTCGCGCTGATTGAACAATGGCTGATCCGCGTTCCAATGAAATATCGCCTTTCATTCTCGGTACAGCGTGGGTTGATTTAAAAGTGGGACTTGGCAATTAAATATAAAAAGCATGAGACTCAAGCCATATGTGTGAGAGCTGACAGGTATGCGATTTTGAATAACGCTGATTTAAATGTAGCAAATACGGTCCAGATGAATGACTGTCGTCTTACCTAAACGCGGAGAACTAGCAGCACCTGATAGTGTGGAGCGTTCTTGGAGTGAATCTATTGTTTATTCTGAAAATGACTGAGAACAGGTCAGGACAGACAATTGTTTTAAAGGGATTTTCTCTTCCCCCCCTGGCGCCGCCACTGAACCTCTTTTCTTTCACCTTTGAAAAAAAACGCCATAAGGTAAAGGAAATGAGTAAAGCGTTATTCATAAGAGTTCAGGAAGACAAGCACGCTAATAAGAGAGTCCGAATACACTTACATTAGGCAACGTGATCATGCATCTCTCGCCGGTCATGTTCATTTGTTTTTCTGATTGGCCGGTTGAATGGCAGTCGCTTTAAATATTGCTGTCACACGGAACTGTGGGATAGTGTTTTCTCCTTGCTTTTCGAAAAGAATGGTTCTCTGTACCCTATGCTAAAGGAGGAAAATTAAGAAGCACAGAGACATGTTTTCTTAACATTTGACCCTTTTTGCGCAGATTACAAATAATGCCAATTTTTCCTGTTGTGCATGAGCCTATTTAAGGCTGTATACCTCAGTATTTGTGTCATAGAGACTGCGGAAAATTATTCTAGAGAAGCAAGACATTTGGAAATTCAATGTGTGTCTTGTCTAGTGTTTATGTTCCTTATGTTCTTAGCCAGAATTTTGTTTGTCGCAAACTTTTTTTTGCCAAATAAATGAAAAGTATGTTGAAATTGACAATGCCTCCCCTCCTGCTGTACAAAAAAAAAAAAAACATACCGAACTGAACCGAAAACCGTGACACTAAAACCCTGATACAAACCGAACCGTGAATTTCGTGAACCGTTCCACCCCTAAATTGGACCCATGTCTTACAATAAGTTCCACTTTTGAATCAATGTGGGGCAAGCTTTTGTGTTCATTACGGTTGGCCGTGGTTTTCAACTTGCAGCTCTCTAATGGATGCCCAGCCTCTATCTTATTGTGGAATCGAGAACACTGACCTTAACCAATGCAAATGAGGCCTCCTGTTCCCTAGATGTTAGTCTGGGTTCTTTAGCGGCCACCAGGATGAGTCACTGATGTGCCCTAGGAGGAATTTTGGTAGGTTAGCCCCTCCCGAGGAGTTTCACCACTGTTCCAGTTTTTCTCCATTTGTATATAATGGCTCTCACTATGGTTCACTGGAGTCCTGGAGCCTGAGGAATGACTTTGTAACCCTTTTCAGACTCGGTGATGTCAATGACTTTTTTTAATCTCATCTGTTCTTGAATTTCTTTAGGTTGGGGCATCATGTGAAGTTTTTTGCCAACTTCACATTGCCAGACAGGTTCTAATTAAGTGATGTTCAGATTCAAAAGGGCTGGCTGTAATCATGCCTGGGTGTGTCAAGACAAATTGAATCTGATTATCGATTAAATTTGTTAAATTGGTTGCGTCAGTGACTAAAGGGGAATTACTTTTTCACACAGGGCCAGGTAAGATTAGTTGGATTTTTTTTTCTGTCAATAAATTACATCATTTAAAAACTGCATTTTGTGTTCATTCAGGTTCTCTTTGTCTAATATTAAAATTGGCTTGATGATCTGAAACGTTTAAGAGTGACAAATACGCAAAAACAGCAGAAATTGGAAAGGCGCAAATAATTTTTTCACAGCACTGTATGTGAAGAGAAATAATTTAAATATTTTAAAGCACCTGTCAAATCACATTGTTCAATATCATGCTATACAAAATTGTTGGTTGTCTCTAAGCAGCCCTCTTACTTTAAAAATGTGGCAATTGGTTGATCTTGGAAGAAAAACAAAGCACATGATTGTGTCCTGTTAAAATTCTGCATTTGGAATGAAGATCTAGTATTTGGAGAATAAATATAAATTTTTGAGGCTGACAGCGACTACATGATGGTACCAAATCCAACAAAATGGAGAAAATTAAGGATACACATTTTGAAATTGTGAGATTGTGTCAGAAATAGGTTGCCAGCTGGGATAATATGTGAACCCAAATCCAGGGGAGGAAGAGCTGGAGACAAAAATGCAGTTCACTTATTTTGTATTATCCCCTTTGCACAGATGTAGACGCCGGAAATTCTGAAATTTAACTCTTAAATAATTCTGAAATTGAATTTCCAAATGTCTTGCTTCACTGGAATATTTTTCCAGAGTCTCTGTGAAACAAATACTGAGTTATAAAGCCTAAACAGGCTCAGACATATCAGGAAAAATTGGCATTATTTGTATTCTGCGCAAAGGGGTTAATGCAAGTGAATGGCCTGAAAGAAAAAAATTAATGCCAAAAGGACCGGACAATCAGAAAACAGCTATAAAATAAAATCTCAAATACTAGTAAACAAAGGCAAACTGGTTGGAGCACAAAAGCAAATGGAAGAATCAGCACAGAATTCTGGTTACACACCCCATAAATAGAGCTCCATTTGGTCACATGGCATAGCCAAATTCTACATGCGGTTAATAAGTAAACGCGCATTGTTTTTTCCTTTGGCTCGTGCGCCTTCTGTGCCGGGACTGCGCTCCAGGACTGTGGACAGAGGCTGGGAGCGCAACTGGAGCCGTAGTTCTGCCAACTTCAGGGCGGCAGACAGTGGCTGGGAGATCAGGCGGAAATACGGTAGTGACAGATTGAAGTGCACATGGTCATTAATCCTCATATCACAGTCTTCATGGGCCAAGATTTTCTCCCTCCCTTTACCTGAGAAGTGATGAGAGTCTGGCCAACCATCAGCACTATTCTTCCTGGTAATATCCTGGGAGGAAGGAAAGGAAGAGGATTTGGCATCAAGTTTCGGTTGCCCTTGTTATAGGGTGACTCTGTGGCTAAAATTTTTGCTTCTATCTGTTTCCCATTTTGTCCCGTGATCCTTTCATTACCTGCAGCCCATTCCGCTTTTTGTGCCTGAGTTAATCTAGAAAAGTGAATGGGCACCAGACATTGCACAAATATTACCAAATAGAGGCATATTTTGCAATGATGTGAAACTGGTCCTTATGCAAAAGTGTGAAAGAGAACATTTTAATCAGGGGAGACTTTTAAACACTTTCTATGCTCACTTGATAGAACATGAATTGATACTTTGAAAGACTATTCTGGGCACATTGTTGATCATAGGAAGAATCCCATGATCAGGTAGCATCTTCTCCCCCTGTCTGTCATTCTCTGGATGTAAAATGGAGACTGTATGCCTGTGGCAGTGGGGAAGGTGGTGGTCAAACAAAAAAAATCAGTATCTGGCCTGAGGCATGATTATAGGCACAGCTGATTAGGGTATATTAAGGAGCGGCCAGGTTTGTGATTGGGTCCTGCATCTGAGTTGGTGGCTGCCTTAACATAATGAGTGGTGAGTGAGGTAGTCAGCCTGATTGAATGCTAAGCTCTGTTTTTTGGTCAATGACTAATGTATGACTTGGTACTGTAATGTGGTAAATAGCCACTAGATGGCAGTATTGACTTTTTTTTTTTTTTTTGAAGCCCAGTCTGAAGCTAGGTTGGGCATGTCCAGGGCATGCCCAGAGGGGAAAGTCCCAGAAATGGGAGGGGGCTGGACAAGAGTATATAAGGAGAAAAATTGAGAGAGTAGTAGTAGGGGAAATTGCAAGAAGGATACATTTGACCAGACCTGTCACTCTTTTCAAGACCTGTTCAGCTTTTTGTGGATTTTTGCCTGTGTTGGAGCATTTTCCTGTCCCAGGACATCACAGCATAGCAGCCCATCTCCATGACAGGGAATTGTAAATATCTCATTTTTTTATTTTCTTTTCAATCTTGGTCAGTAGTGTAGGGTGTAGATTAGTTCTATGTGTTTGTTTAATTAAATCTGTTGAACTTAAAGGATTTTGTCTGTCATCCCTTGCTGTCCGTGACGCCATAACAAATTGGGGCGATAACAAATTGACGCCATAACAAATTGGGGCCATAACAAATTGGGGGCTCGGGTCCGGGATAGACCATTGTGCGAGTCATTTATTGAAAATCTAAAATTTCAAATAGTGAAATTGTTTTTTTGAATTTTCCTATATATATATTGGCAGATCAACAGCAATGGATGATTTCTTGGCATCACCAACCGTAGAGGTTTTGAAGTCTTTTAAAAAGACAGAACTGCTAGAAATATGCAGACAGTTAGAGCTGACAGATGTAAAAACCAGCCATCGAAAAGCAAGACTGGCGAGAGAGATTGTTGAATATTACATTGATGAAAATGTGTTTGCACCAGGAGATCTGGAACAGTTTCCGGTGGAAAATCCAAATGTAGAATTGGAACTTAAATAAAAAATGCTAGAAATTGAAGAAAAAAGAAAAAACAAAGGCAGTTTGAGTTAGAAAAATTAGCAAGAGAAGAGGAAAAAAGAGAAAAGAAATTGAGGAAAAAAAAGAAAAACAAAAGAGAGTTCGAGAGAGCAGAAAGAGAGAAAGAAAGGCAGTTTGAGTTAGAAAAATTAGCAAGAGAAGAGGAAAGAGCAGAAAGAGAGAGACAGAGACAGAGAGATTTCGATTTAGAAAAATTAGACAGAGAAGAAAAGGCTCCAAATGGAGCAACTAAAAATTAAAATAGAAGCCGAAAACAAATTTCGGGCTAGCCAGGAGGTAAAGCTGGTGCCTCCATTTTCAGAGAAGGAGGTTGATAAGTATTTCCAGTGCTTCGAGAAGGTAGCTAAGAGTTGTCAGTGGCCAAAGGAACACTGGCCTCTGATGTTGCAAACTGTACTCAAGGGTAAAAAGCTCAACAAGCCTATTCGGCTTTTGTCTGCAGATGATTCCTCTGATTATGAGGTTGTCAAAAAGGTTATTTTGACAGCTTATGAGTTGGTTCCAGAGGCTTACCGACAGAAATTTAGAGGTCTGAAGAAATCTGACAATCAGACATATGTGGAATTTGCTAACGAGAAGAAGGTTTGCTTTGAGCGCTGGTGTACTTCTATGGAGGTCAAGGATAATTTCAACTCACTAAAAGAGATGGTGTTAGTTGAAGAATTCAAGAACTGTGTCAAGGATGATATTAAGACCTACCTTAATGAGAAGCAAGCACTGAATTTGCAATCAGCTGCCAAGTTTGCAGATGAATATGTTCTCACACATAAGTCCAAATTTCAGTCTAGCAGTAACAATAGATGGTCCCAATTTCAGAAGAAAGGTAATGGTGATACCCAAGATTCCTCACCCAAAGACAAAGACAAATCTGGTGATGGTGCTCAGAAATCCAGTAAAAGGTCTCAACAAAGTGTGAAAGCTGACAGTGACAAAAGTGGTCTAGTTTGCAATTATTGCAAGAAATCTGGTCATGTTACAACTAAGTGTTGGTTCCTTAAAGCTAAGAAAGAGCAAGAAAAGGATACCAAACCCAATGCCTTTGTGAAGACAAGGTTAGAAACCCCTGTAGTAGATGACCGATATGCTAAATTGCCTGCTCCTTGTGAGGCTAAGAAGCCTGATACTGCTGACTTTGTGAGGGAGGAATTTCTTCCATTTGTGTCAGAGGGATTTGTGGCTCTGAATGAGCATTCTCCTCCTGTCCCCATATATATCCTAAGGGATGCGGAGCTTCTCAGTCACTTTTGTTGATGGACTCCTTGGAGTTACGTGATGAGACCGCTTCTGGGGATTTCATACTTGTACAAGGTATTGAAGGGAGGACTGTATCTGTACCCCTGCGCTCTGTATTCTTGAAGTCAGATTTAGTTACAGGACAGGTAAAGGTGGGACTTATGTCAAGTCTACCTATCAAGGGTGTTTCTCTGTTGCTAGGCAATGACCTGGCTGGGGGCAATGTAGTTCCCCCTGTTCATCTTACTTCACAGCCGAGCACTGAAGATGGCGATGAGGACCCATCTCTGTATCCTTCCTGTGCAGTGACTCGTGCTATGGCCAAGAAGGCTCAAGAAGAAGATGATGTGGTGCCGTCCAGCACCTTGAATAGTCATGACTCAGGTGGTTCGCCTCATGACTCTGTTCAGCCTACTATGGTTTCTCCGTTTGAGGACTTATCAGACACTTTTATCAGTTCTCTATTCAGCCAGCCAGATGGGTCTGGTGATTCTGATGTATCTGGAGACTTGTCTCTGTCCAGAAAGCGGTTGATTCAGGAGCAAACTAATGATCCTGAAATTTGTGTACTAAAAAAGAGAGCCCTTCCTGATGAAGAAATAGACGCAGTTCCAGTTGGGTATTATCTCAAGGATGGAGTGTTGATGCGGAAGTGGCGCCCTCCTGATATCCCTGCCAATGCAGATTGGGCAGCGGTCAAGCAAATTGTTGTTCCGAAGGTCTACAGGAATGAGATCTTAACAATGGCTCATAGTTTGCCTTTAGGAGGTCATCTTGGTGTTAACAATACTGTTGACAAGATCATGAAACACTTCTTCTGGCCTGGACTTCGGAAAGATGTTTCCAACTTTTGCAAAACCTGTCACACTTGTCAGGTAGTTGGAAAACACCAGTAAGACCCACCCCTAGCTCCATTGCAGCTTATCCCAGCATTTGGGGAGCCCTTCTCCAAGGTCATTGTTGATTGTGTTGGTCCATTACCCAAGACTAGATCTGGAAATCAGTACTTGTTGACAATCATGTGTGCATCTACCAGATTCCCTGAAGCCATCCCTCACACGCAACATCAAGGCAACTGCAATTTGAAGGCTTTGAGAAAGTTCTTCACGTTGTTTGGCCTTCCCAGGGAAATTCAGTCAGATCAAGGTAGCAATTTCACTTCTGGATTGTTTCAGCAGGTTGTGTATGAACTAGGTGCGAAGCAGATTCTTTCCAGTGCCTATCATCCAGAGAGTCAGGGTGCCTTAGAGCGGTTTCATTCCACTCTCAAGACAATGATGAGGACTTATTGTTATGACCATGAGAAAGACTGGGATGAAGGTGTTCATTTGCTGTTGTTTGCAGCTAGGGAAGCAGTGCAGGAGTCTACTGGATTCAGTCCGTTTGAGCTAGTGTTTGGCCATGAAGTGAGAGGACCTTTGCTATTGTTGAGTGAACAATGGCAAGAGAAAGAGCCGTATATCAGTCTGTTAGACTATGTTAGCAAGTTCAAGGAAAGACTGCGTGCAGCTTGTGACCTAGCCAAAGAGAACTTGAAATCAAGTCAGGGAAAAATGAAAACTTGGTATGATCATAAGGCTAGAAGCCGTGAGTTTAAACCAGGAGACAAGGTCCTTGTGTTGTTTCCCTTACAGTCCAATCCATTGCAGGCTAGATTTCATGGTCCTTATGAAATTCTGACAAAACTCAATGATCTCAATTACATTGTGAAGACTCCAGATAGGAGAAAGCCAAAACAGTTGTGTCACATTAACATGCTGAAGCCTTATCATGATAGGAATGCTAGGGTTGCAGCTGTCACTTCAGATCCTCCTAGGGCTGAGACTTGTGAAGATGAGGGGGAGTGTCAAGATGATGAACCTAGAATTAAAGCTGAAGTTCTTTCATGTAAATTGCCAAATTCTGAAGTGTTGCAAAATCTTGATGTAAAACTCCAGCACTTAGAACCCTCACAGAAAGATCAGTTTGAGAGGTTGATCAAGAAATATAAAGATCTATTTCCTGATGTTCCAAAGAGAGTTTCTATAGCCTCTCATGATGTAGATGTTGGTGATGCCAAACCAATAAAAAACAGCATCCATACCGGATGAATCCTGAAAAGAGAAAGATTGCTGAGAAAGAGGTTGAGTACATGTTAGAACATGATATTATCAGACCCTCTAACTCAGATTGGAGTTCACCCTGTGTTCTAGTTCCAAAACCTGATGGAAGCACTAGATTCTGTACAGATTATCGCAAAAGTCAATGCTGTAACTAGAACTGATGTGTTTCCAATACCTAGGATTGATGATTGTATCGATAGAGTAGGGCAAGCAAAGTTTCTGACCAAGATTGATTTATTGAAGGGTTATTGGTGTGTGCCTTTAACTGAGAGGGCCAAGAGCATCTCTGCTTTTGCCACACCATCTGGGTTATACCAGTATGAAGTCCTACCCTTTGGCATGAAAAAATGCCCCAGCCACGTTCCAAAGGATGATACAGTCTACAATCGCCGGATTGCCACACACGGGTGCGTACATCGACGACCTGATCACATGGAGTGACTCCTGGGAAGAACATCTGAAAGATGTAGAGACGTTGTTCAGCGCTTGACCCAGGCTAACCTGACTGTTAACCTGAACAAGAGTGACTTTGGTTGTGCTACTGTCACGTATCTTGGCTACGTCATAGGCCAGGGTAAGGTGGCACCCATAAATGCTAAAGTCCAAGCCATCATGGACTTTCCAGTTCCTGACAACAAAAAAGCTTTGCGCCGCTTCCTTGGAATGATCGGGTACTACCGCAAGTTCTGCAAGAACTTTGCTGAGATTGCTCTCAGTCTCACCAACCAACTGAAGAAAGGCGTAAAGTTCACTTGGGATGAAGCATGCCAAAGAGCCTTCGATCGCCTGAAGTCTCTGCTGTGTCACTTCCCCGTGCTCAAATCTCCTGACTTCAACAAACCGTTCTCCATAGCGGTCGATGCTAGCGACCAAGCTTGTGGATCTGTGCTCCTACAGAGAAGTGACTCTGATGACATTGAGCATCCTGTGGCATACTTCTCCAGGAAGTTCAATCGCCACCAAAAGAACTATTCCACAATTGAGAAGGAGCTGTTGGCTCTGGTTCTATCCTTACAACACTTTGAGGTCTATGTTTGTACGGGGCAAAAGCCAATGATTGTATATACTGACCACAATCCGTTAATGTTTTTGAGTAAGATGAAAAACAAAAATCAGAGAGTGTTGAATTGGAGTTTGATTTTACAAGAGTTTGACTTGGAAATAAAGCATGTAAAGGGTGCTGACAATGTAATTGCCAATTGCTTATCCCGTGTTTGAATATGTGTATATATATCACCTGTGTTTATTAGCATATTGTATTATACGTATGTATATACAAGTGTCAACTTAACCATTTTTGTATTGAAAAGAAAAATTTTGCCTTTATGAGTCAAAATTACCCCTTTTGGAATGGAGGTGTAATGTGGTAAATAGCCACTAGATGGCAGTATTGATTTTTTTTTTTTTTGCGAAGCCCAGTCTGAAGCTAGGTTGGGCATGTCCAGGGCATGCCCAGAGGGAAAGTCCCAGAAATGGGAGGGGCTGGACAAGAGTATATAAGGAGAAAAATTGAGAGAGTAGTAGTAGGAGAAATTGCAAGAAGGATACATTTGACCAGACCTGTCACTCTTTTCAAGACCTGTTCAGCTTTTTGTGGATTTTTGCCTGTGTTGGAGCATTTTCCTGTCCCAGGACATCACAACATAGCAGCCCATCTCCATGACAGGGAATTGTAAATATCTCATTTTTTATTTTCTTTTCAATCTTGGTCAGTAGTGTAGGGTGTGGATTAGTTCTATGTGTTTGTTTAATTAAATCTGTTGAACTTAAAGGATTTTGTCTGTCATCCCTTGCTGTCCGTGACGCCATAACAAATTGGGGCGATAACAAATTGACGCCATAACAAATTGGGGCCATAACAGTACAAATAGCTGACTTTAATATGTTATCTGTCACATAAGGTAATGATAAAAATTTAAAGGTGCATTTGAGAATTTTGGTGACAAAATTCAACATTTATGAATATAAAAATGTATGTTGTACTGTGATATTTATTGGCTGGAGATGTCAACTCATATGGTTTGAAGGTTGTTTGCCTCATCCATTAAAAGGTTTATTATTATTATTATTATTATTTAGACCATGGGAAGTGCAGCCAGGAAACCATGTTCGCTTTGTATTCCCCAGTCTTTGCTTGGGATCAGTGCAAACAATGCTAATGTCTGATTTTTAACTAAATTGGCAGTGCTTTGGATTTTTTAAAACAACTGTAGCTTTAGCCTATGATCAATCCTTAGATGGCTCAGCAACAAGCATTTACAACATGAAAAGCCCAAAAACAAGCTCTAATATCATTGTTTTCCATCTACAATGTATTTTGATTATTAAAATGTTTTCTACAATTTTGCCTACCCAATACAATGTTATTGTCTTGCAAACTGCTGACCTTTCTACCTAGGCTACATAGAGCCTAAGTTCAGGAGGCCAACAAAAGTAAATTAGCTCAGGTTACTTCAGCGAAGTATTCTTTGATTATTTCATTCTGCCCCAAACAATGCTTTTCACATTGTTAATATCAGAGATGAAAAATCCAGGGGCCAGAAAGTAAAAGTCCTGGCATGTTTTTCCTCCAACCCTCTGTTCAGCTTGGTGACTTAATTTATTGGCTACTAGCTGGCTGAAGAATTATGCCAATTTGTGCATCAGAGTCACTAAAACAAAATCCTGGACAGAACATTTACTTTCTGAACCTGAATTTCAGACCTCTGATAAATATAGGCTAGCAAACTTACCTCTGAATCAGTGCCTAACATATTTTTCTAAAATCAATTTCTGTCTTCTGCTACTTCTGTGTTCTAGCCAGACCATCTTCTCCTGACAGTTTTCACCAGTGTTATGGTAATTTGTCCCATTAACACAAAGATAGCTTTAGCTGCTCATTTTTGTGGGGGCAACAAGGAGCCATATCTGCATCCAAACCGATAATGCTGGGCGATGTTTGGCTCAAGACATGAGTGATTATGCATGTTGTGCAACAAGTAGAAGGTATTTGTGGAGAATTTCTGAATCCACTTGTAAAGAGTCCAAGGCGAAAATAAACACATTTCACTCCTAAATGCAAATAAAAAGCAATATCCTGTATTGTCATTGTATTGTGTCCATTAATCAACGTGCTTGCTTAATAATATTATCAAAAATTTGTGCTTCTCAACAGAGTAAATGAGAAACAAGCCACATTTTTCATATTATTTGAGGGTCAAACACACAAGAACAGAGTAAACAAACAAAAATAATAATAATAATAAGTAAAAGAAAGAAAAAAGAGTAGAAAAAAGGGAGAAAAGGAGAGGGCAGGCCCATCAGTCAATTAGGAGACAGAGATTGAAGAGAGTTGATGAATGTTAAAAAGGATTGCCACTTACAGTAAAACTTTTCAGAATTACCTCTCACTGAATATTTTATCTCTTCTAGCTTTAGAAAGGACAAAACATCCCTGAGCCATTGAGTGCTTGAAGGAGCTTTAGTAGACTTCCAGTGGCGAAGAAGATGGCGTCTTGCTAGTGAGGAAGTAAAAGCTAGAATATCTAATTGCTTGGAAGTTTATTGATTGTAATCTTTTGGACACCCAAATATGGCAATATAGGGAGAGACATGAATAGACATTGAAAGTATTTTTGACATAGTATCAAAGTAGCTCTGCCAAAAGCTAGATAATACTAGACAGGAATAGAACATATGAGTTAGATTGCAGGATGAAGCATGACATTTGTCACAGCTTTCAGTGATACTGGGATAAATTTGTGACAAACGGACCTTGGTACACGACACACTCTTATGCTGTCATTCAAAACACTGAAAGCTTTTGAGAAGTAGAGACAGAGATTGCTCACCTGTGAGCATTTTACATCTCACGTATGACTAGATTTATTATTTCAGAATATTAGGCATGTTGAAACAAACTTAAATCTAATGAGATCCCGCACACTAAATGCTGGTACTATGACTCACCTTCGTGTACATATGAAACCCATATATGCGCTTTTCAGAGACTTAATTAGATAAAACCAGAGCAGTAGATAACTCAGAGTGGCGTAACCCATTGACTTCGTTGTTTGAGTGGTTACGTGGTTCGTGGGGAAGCGCTATAGTTCCAAACAAACGCCGCGCTGTCATTGTCTCCTATGGGAAAGACAGCAGCGATTGCGTTACTGAACGTTAAATATTAAATTCAACCTTAAACAATTGCCGCACATTTCTCTTTATGAATTACATTATTTCCATACATGTTTATAGAGGTCGTGCTTTTACTACTAAGATCATGTCATAGCTTTTGGAGGGAAAGATTCATGTTAGCATCAGTGAGCTAGTAGGCCTACTTATATGTAACATTGATCCGCTATAATTTCTAAGTAAATTTAACCCTGTATTTACACTGTCATGGGGATGGATAAGTTTACATATTTTAGCTTTATTAAGTTACATAATTGGATTACCAGGGTCTGCCTTTATCTTCTGGATTTACCCACAACTTACCATGTTCAAGTTCTGCTGACCTGTAATATCATTCTATGTCATGCCAGTTCTTCCTTAAAGCGAAGGTGCACCATCATGCTCATTTCAGAGCCCTTGATATTCTCAATTCTGATGTTTAGATAAAATGAACGAAATACGTGTAACCTACAGCTGGTGAGACCAGGAGACTGAATGAGATTAAATACAATGACTGATGCAAGGAAAGGTTTTCAACAAAAAGATTTTTATTGAACAGTGGACAACAGGACGGCACAGAAATTGAAGTTGATAAACAAATTAAACAAGGAGGGGTGCAAGTGTGAGTGAGTGAACCATGAGTGAACCTTGAACAACAAATAACAAAAGAAATACAACGTTGCACATAGTAATGTGGCAGGGTGGTGGTGGGTTCTAATGTGGGAGAGGGGATGATCAGTGTCAAATTAATAAACCTTCTCGATGTGTGGAACTACTAAGTGTGTGTGCGCGCGCGTGCGCGCGCTCACATTTTCAAAACAGGGCAGGGTTCTGAATAGAACTATAACAACTAAATGGATTTAACAGGAATGTACTGAATAGAACAGACAAGTAAACTCTTGCAACAAGAATGATACTGTGAAGCATGAACATTTGTGGAATTACAAATAATTAAATAAAGGAGTTGGGGACATTAAAAATACAAGGGCCAGGAATGTTGGAAGAGGTTTGCAAATTTTATACATCTCAGAACTTCCCACGAATCCTGTAGCCTCCATCGCCAACAGCAGCCTCTGCCCGCCTCCGCCAGCGCCTGCCTCCACCACTGCCAGCAGCACTGGGTACCTGCAGGTTTTCAGTGAGTTAAATTTAAGACCTTTTCAAAGTCTCCCATAATTGACATGTAAGACACTCGTGCAATTACAAAAGTTAACAAAATCATTGCATTATTTTAAAAAGGAGTTTTACATTTAATTTGGGATTAAAGTAAATGTGTGATTTGCAAAGTTTATACATCTCAGAACCTCCCACGAACCCTATAGCCTCCATCGCCAACAGCAGCCTCTGCCCGTATTAACGGTAAGCCTACATGGCACAATAAAATTAGCACAGGAAAGTAATAAAGACTAACCACAGCCACCACATCTCTTCAAGAGCAAATCATTTAAAAGACCATCTTTTTGCAAAATACAATATGGCATATAATACAGCTAGCTGACTACAGCAAGATCGTTTGAAAGCTAACAGCGCCTGGCATGACAAATGCAAATTGACAGATGCAATTTCATAATAGCTAGCTAAAACATGATGGGTGACACTTAGGTCGTCAGCGTCCTAACTTGTGGTTTCATTCAATTTTATGAATAACAAGTGGCGTGGTTTTCATCCGAAATGGTTCTTGAGAGCTAAACTGAGTTAGAAACTCCGCAACCGTTCGTGATTGAACTATAAATACCGGATCAAGCTATGCTTGGTAAGAGCATGTCAAAATTGTCAAAGGTAACTTTAAACTAAACTTAAAAAAAAACTTTACCGAAACCAGTCATAGGCACCTCATCCCATCATTTACCGTCGCGATTTATATCGGTTTTGTGAGAGAAAGAAATAGAAACTCCGTAGAGTTAATGACTGAATTCCCACAGCTGACCAAGATAACTACGAAGCAAACGAACATGAGCTTAAATCATCACAACCTCTTCAGACTTAAAATATATATATCGCTGTGCTGATCATACGCAATTGGAGATTATAAATGTTACATGACCACTGATATGATATATACATTTCGTGAATCATAAGACTTCAATATTTTACTTACCGTCGATGTTGTCTCAATGGTAGTGAATCGGTCTGAAGCTGTGAGAATCCTCTTTTGGAACTATGAGAAGTTCCAGTACCCGGAAGTGCGCCACCATTTTTTGTACACGAGAGTCAATGGGAGAGTCAACTCTGAGAATATCAATGGCTCTGGATAAAACTAGATCTTGTTAAACTTGGTTTAATCACATTCATATTGCTTTCAGCTTTCAAAGAAACAATATTAATTATCTGCTCCTTTACTATTAAGAAATTGGGTGGGCAATAGGTTTTATTGCTCTTCTGAATGTTATGCTTCATAAAATATTATATATGTGACTTTCTCTTGTCATTGAGCATGAGACTAACCAGATATTAGGAGGACTATGGCCAAATTCCAACATTATTTACTATATTTTAAGGTATCCAAATGTTTACTTACAGCACTTCTTACCATGTAATTGTTGCTGTGGGGTGTGTTGGAAAGATGCATATGCTTTTCAAATATCTTGTAGTCATTATTGGTGGCTTTAATGTGTTAGGTCAGATTAAATTAGTTCAAACGTTTTTTTCTTTTTTTTTCCCAGCCAGGCCCACACTGCACTTCATCCTTATTATATCCTTATTCGAGATTATATCAATCCAATGCTATGTCCTAGTCAAACTGATAGTGACAATTGAGTATTTTTGCCCTTTTTATAAATGAGAATAGCAGCATAGGCTAACAAAAAAAGGGAAAGAAACCCGTGTTCAACCTTCACTAATATATAATGAAATCAGTACTTTTTTGGCTTACTGTGACGCTGGGTTACCAAGAGAAACATTCAGGTGGGTAAAAGTGTAAAGCAAACATCCAGTCAAGTTTAATTTCCAGTGCTGCTGTACGTGGTAATAGCATGTAATGGCTGCAGCCATGTTATTGATGACACAACGGGTTGCTAGGGCATGTGCAGCATATGCATTCGCGATATTATAGTTTCTAAACCCCCTTCTCACATATAAAACCTCCAAAATATATTGGTGCCCCATTTTTAAATCGTTCCGGCAAATAAAAAGCCAAAAAAAGTGGAGGTTGACTGTGGAATTCTTTCCACACCCCCTTTTAAAATCATTCTGGCAAATATACAGCAGAATAAAGTCAAGGTTGGATACAGAATTCTTTCCCAAACAAACAACAAGGTAAACTAGCAACATATTTAATTATATGGTTTGTTTTAATTTAATAATAATGAGGTGCATGTGTGCAGCATACCTTCAGCTATCTTTTGCATGTCTCTCATCTTCTTTCTCCCTCTTCTTCTGAAATTGTGCATCTGACAGCTTGACCCTACTCTTCTCCATGATCCATCACCGTTGTTTTTTCTTTTGCAGTCAAATTGACAAAAATCAATGTATTACCCAACCCCCAACAGTGTCAACTGCAGGTCAAGACTAAACCAATACCCCCAGGCTTTTCTTAAATAATTTAACATTTTCATACAACTCAGAAAAAAATCTCAGCAAAACTACAAAGTTGTATGAATGAATTTGGTTTATATGGTGGCATTGGTGGCGTGGTGCACAAAAAGTGCTGTAAAATACGAAAATCTAAAGTGCGTATTTGACTGATAAAGAACCCCCTTCCTCTCTCAGTGGAGCGGCCTGGCAACAGGTCGTCCCCCGCGCCACCCCCTCCCTTCTCTTGAGGTGCTCACTGAGTGAGTGACAGTGACTGACAGACACCTTCCCTGGCAGCCAGCACCCTGCCGAGTCAACTAGAGGGTGCCCAGGAGCGTATTTAAATCCACAGACTGGAGTTATATTTTCAAGTTACGGCAGCAAATTAATGATTTTTTTTTTTTTGGGGGGCTCTCGCTGGTGCCTCCTGACAAGATGCCGCCCTGAGTGGCAGCCCTTTTCGCCCATGTCTAAATCCGCCAATGACCAAGAGAGCGAACCAATGGGGAGTCATGAGGATCTATTAGATATCCGGTCATTTTCACATCGCAAATCTAACATACCCTTCCACCAGCAAGAGCCTGCAAGCTTCCCGGTATTAGTTTGAGTCTTCAAGATAACGACAAAGTCGCCATGGTTCAGTGTTTATTGGTAGCTAGCTAGTTCTCACAGAATTATGTTTGAACAACGAGGTGAGGTTTATAGCTTATGGTAAGGAATTAATCTATCATCTTCGTTAATTTCATATTTAAGGATAATGATGAGTCAGCATGTGCTATTCCAAGGCAAACACCACTTTGGGTGACAGTATTAATTGCTAGCCAACAATAATAATGATGACAAATAGTCACTTTTTAATTCCACATTAGTTACTTAGTTTACTGGGTTTTGCTAACTTTTACAGTGATATATGGTAGCCAAAGTTATGTTTCCTTGTTTTTACAGGTCTCTTTCTCCTACATGGAATAACCAATTCTAAATTTTGCATTTATTTAGCCAAATTATTGTGCTCAACTGGCTGTGGGCTATGTTACCCTCCTTTGTACATTCACCTACACTCTCAATCATAACGTCTTCTCCTTCATGCTTGACCTGGCAACACCAGAGATCTCCTCCAAACAACAGAAGCTTAAATTATAATGTAGAATCCATCAATTAATGAGAAAGCCAGAATTTGTGAAAAACATTTTTGTGTTTTAAAAGAAAGTTGTAGTTTGCAGTTGAAAACTTTAATTTTGCAGGTGGAACCGCAGCCTCCTGCTTGGAGTTCAGTCATTTTGCTCTTCTGACCATCCATCAGACTGTAATATGTTTGATTTTACTTTTGTGTGAAGACATCATGCCTCATAATTAACTGGGTTATATAGTGTATGAATTATAGTGCATTACTGTTTATTGGTGTGAGTTGAAGTTCTCTATTGGCAGAGGCGGTGTTAGACCCGAAAATTCCGGGGCTAATATCCCTCCCTTTATTGACAACAATTAGTCCTGGCTAATTCTAGATGGTTTTCCTTCATTAACACGTTTTCCAATTCAAGAATAATCAAGTGGCAATTGAAGACACGGCTTCTCTCCCCCATGCAATCTAAAAGCGACAAAATAATGGGCTACATTCAGTACAGAAAAATAATTTAATTATAATTAGGTCTATGCACCGGCACTCAGTGACGGCATTTCAGAACTCTTCAGCGAATTAAGGAAATTTTGGAGACAAGTACGTACACCTGTTTTTGCAGCACGGTCACGCAACTCGCTGTAAAAAAATAGACAGCTGTCTGATTGGAAAATGTAAACGGACGAAACCACATACTAGTCACCAAAATTACCTTCATTCGCTGAAGAGTTCTGAAATGCCGTCGCCGAGTGCCGGTGCAAAGACCTAATTACAAATAAATTCTTTTTCTGTACTGAATGTAGCCCATTATTTTGTCGCTTTTAGATTGTATGGGGGAGAGAAGCCGTGTCTTCAATTGCCACTTGATTATTCTTGAAATGGAAAACGTATTAATAAAGGAAAACCATCTAGAATTAGCCAGGACTAATTGTTAATAAAGGCAGGGATATTAGCCCAGGGATATTAGCCCAGGTCTAACGCCGCCACTGTCTATTGGTAGACGGTGGACGGAGGCAGGACCTCTCAATCGTGCCCTGAAGAGTCTGCTGCTCTGTAGAAACTATTTTTTTAATTGTGCAAAGCCTTTTTGGGGCTTTAAGTGAAAGAGAAACATGTTAACTTAAAAAAGAATATTCTATAGAACTAGACAAACTGACTAGTTTGTGCTCTGGCTTTCCCCATGAAGGTGAATGCAAAGAATTCTGATGGAAGATGTCTTACTTATGTACTATCTGTCCCTGTAGGCATGCCTGATAGTTTTATCAGATACAGCAAATAACTACAAGTGATGTGGATTAAGAATATATTGTGAAACTTGACATCATGTCATCCCAAGTTAAAGTAATTGATTGAGTTATTTTTCTCATTAACCAGAAATTAAATTTGAAAAAGAACCAAAGTGATTCAAAATTACCTGAATTGAACCCACATGCAGTAGGCCTACCATGCCAGTCAGCAAATAATGTTTCAGATAGCCTCATTGTTACTTATATGCCAAGTTAAATGCAGCATTTTCATTTAAATTTTCTCTTTCAGTATTTATACTGTCTAAGACGCTTCAACTACTTTTGTATTTTTAAGATTAAATATGGCAAATTAAGGCACTAATGTCACACATTCCCTCTTTCATACACAGACACGTACACCCGCTCTGCAAAGGAGAGTAAAATACACAATGTTCTGTTCTTTAAATTCCAGATTTGCCTTTGTATTGGTGCACGTCTCTCTGATTACCCAAGTGTTTTGCACCATAGTTGAGACTTTGAGGACATGAAAATAACCTGGAACACACAGCGACTCATCCGTTTAGTGCTGAAGCCACTGATCTGTGGAATTACGAGATAAAAACAAACCACTGATGGGTAACCTTACAGAAAGCACTGAGAGATATGTGTATACCTCCACACAAAATAAACATTCCTTGGAAGGTAGATGCATCTGGTGCTTCACAGTATCGAGGTTATGGGGAGGTAAAGCGGGCGGACAATTCATTATTTTAAGCCTGTAAATTTTGTGGATACAGAATCATCCAATGCCCCAGCTGATTGTATGTTACCGTTGCTCTTTCTGTTCATAGGAATGTGCTAGCATAGAATTTAGCATCATAACGGAAAAGGTATTCAACAGCGGTTCAGCTTTAATTCTCTATGGGAAATTCCAAATATGGGGACGGACTGGGTGAAGTATCACTCTAAAGAGAATTCATAAGTGTATGTAAGGGGCAATCAAATGAACTTAATCATGCATATTGTGGGCACAGTTGATTGTGGGTTGAAAATTTCAGCAGGCAGCTGGGCAAAGACTCCAAGGGCGTTATTTTCATGCCTTTGCAAATCGAAAAACATGCTGCCATAACGTTATGCAGAATTTCATCCGTCGTAAACGGCATATTTATCGCCCAGTTTGGTAGTTTCCTGCTCTAATATAAAAGTGTGTGCATCCCAAGGGATTGGACTGCTCAAATGAAGGCATGTAAATGCATAAAACTGGTGCTGTGCGATTTTGATGTCTCTGACCTTGTTTGCATTTTGACTCACCCACACCAGATTTTAATGCAAATGCTTTCGCTCTGTGTAGTTTCTTTGGAATGAATCACCACCAGCAGAGCAGTTCACAAATAAATGAAGAATGTTTCCTTATAATTTTCATTTATACTATGTAGTCTGTAAATAAAGCCTACAAAATAGTGGTGGGGTCCACTGGGAAGGGGTGCATGAAAGGGGATTTTTTTTTTAAATACATGTGAATATTCTCTTTTTGTAAAGGAAATACAAGCAATTAACTTCAGTCCTGCCCTTGTTTTAATACCATGAGTGTCTTCTTAATTATGGTTTAAATCCTCCACATCTTGTAGAAAGCGCATTACTTGGCAAATGACCTCTATTCCCCCCAACACCTCCATGCATTACAACATTGGAGCATGGTTCCCAGAGGACCGAAGGTAATGCAAGTTAGGTGCTTAATCTCCACTTGACAAAATTTTCAGTTCGCCATGACATTACCACACTGGTTTTACTGGGAATGACAACAGCTAATCTGATTGGTTTTAACTCCCTGAAGCCCAACGTTACGGGACTTTCAAATGACTGAATGAAAATTCAGCCGTGAGCCTCTGACCCTTAAACGCATAAGTGCTCAAAGCTGTTTCTGTTTAAGATTGCTCAATTAATAATCACACAATTTATTTACTGAATAATCGAGACCAATATATAAGCCTGTAACTATTAAGAAAGCATTAGGAAATGACAGATCACTGAAGGGCCACATTGATAATGCATGCAATAGAGACAGAATGGGTGGGGGAATAAAATTAGTTAATTAACCCAGTGCTTTTCTTGAATTCCACCTCCCATTCTAGGATTTTTTTTCAGCACTGCAACCTAATTTATTTTAAGATTGCACCAAATCAAAATGTTCTCAGTGTTGAAGAGTACCCAGATCGCAAAAATTGTTTGAATCAACGTTGATAAGGCTGCATTTGCAGGGAGGCGAAGGTGCACACTGGTTGCTGCGCAAAGCAATAATAATTAATTTATTAAATTACCAACACTTTGTACTAAAAATGAATAATTTAGTAAATTGATTATTAGTGCATTGTGAAAGTTTGATGAATGGCATGCATTTAAAATCATTTGAAATGCATGCCATGCATTGAACATTCAAGGTAGCAAAGTCATTCACGAGGTCTTTATACTCCAGCTTCTGCTAATGTTGTAGGAAGGCGGCAATATGAGATTGTATGAACAGCAGTTATCTAATTAATTAATTAGAAACAATATCTTAACCTTATCTAAATACCATCTTCAACAGCATTCACTACATAATATTCTGCCCCAAGATGGAATTACGAGAAATTTCATTTAATTTCTGTCCATGCAATCTCATATTGTAGCCTTCCTCTTTTGATGCAAAGCTGTATACCTTAATTATTAGCTCCCGCCGCTCATGCTGCGGGAGCTTTGGCATCGGGCTCCGTGTGTGCGTGCGTGCGTGCGTCCGTCAACACATTTCGCCTTATCTCATCAACTATTTCAGTTACAGGCTCCTCATTTTTACTGGACATGCATCTCATAAAGCACTACAAATGACATGCCTAGGTGACCTTGGCCTATTTTTTCAAGGTCACTGGCCTAAAAATATCACCAGAAACTTCGACATTTTGCTGTATCTCATCAACTATTTCAGTTACAGGCTACTGATTTTTACTGGACATGCATCTCATTAAGGCCTACAAATGACATGCCTGAAGTTGACCTTGGCCTATTTTTCCAAGGTCACTGGCCTAAAAATATCACCGAAAACTTCGACATTTTGCTTCATCTCATCAACTATTTCAGTTACAAGCTCCTAATTCTTACGGGACATGCATCTCATAATGGCCTACAAATGACGTGCCTAAAGGTGACCTTGGCCTATTTTTCAAGGTCACTCACCTAAAAATATCACCAAAATTTTCAATGTTTTGCTTTATCTCATCAACTATTTCAGTTTCAGGCTCCTAATTTTTATTGGACTTGCATCTCATAAAGGCCTACAAATGACGTGCCTAAAGGTGACCTTGGCCTATTTTTCCAAGGTCACTGGCCTAAAAATATCACCAAAAATTTTGACATTTTGCTTTATCTCATCAACTATTTCAGTTACAGGCTCCTAATTTTTATTGGACATGCATTTCATAAAGTCCTACAAATGACGTGCCTAAAGGTGACCTTGACCTATTTTTTCAAGGTCACTGGCCTAAAAATATAACCAAAAACTTCGACAATTTGCTTTATCTTATCAACATTTTCAGTTACAGGCTTCTAATTAGCTCCTGCCACCCGAGTGGCACGGGAGCTATGGTATCGGGCTCCATCCGTGCGTGCGTCCGTCCGTGCGTGCGTCCGTCCATGCGTGCGTCCGTCAATAAAAACTTTGACATATTGTTTATCATAACGGCGGGAGCTTCTGGGGCCGCCAGTGCCCTATATTTGTTCATGGCAATGCAACTCAGGGTATTGGAAGCCTATCTGCTCTGTAAATTAATTCAATTAATTATCCGATTGTTACTGGGAAACAGGTTGAGCGTTAACCTGAATTATGGTAATGTCACTGGTTGAAACAAAATTTTATTTTTACATCAGCAAACTTAACACGCAGACATGACGTGAGTCGGCTACACCACATTTTTTGGCACATTTGCTTTGGCGTATCAAGCCAATCGGACTCGGACATGGAAAAGCAAATATACCATTTTGTGAGCTGCAGGAATTCAGAAGCTTTGTAAGACATTGAGGTTTTATGTTACCATTAATGTGGATAGGAAAATTCTTGATAATTATTGCAATGAACAATAATGCAAGCTGAGGGGAATTGGTACGGATTGATCCTCACAACTGAAGAAATTAACACTCAGGGCTCTAATTTCTTGGCGCAGCGCAGGGTGGCGCAGCCTGGCGTAGCGTGGCACAGCCCACGCAGTGGTAATTTAAACGGTGCAGCCCGCGCAGTGGTAATTTCGGCGGTGCAACATAAATGCGCAGCCACTTTGGCAATTTGGTAGACGGACTTGCGCCGAGATGGGTGTGGCGGCGTAGTAAGGGGAGGTGTCACATATTCATCAAGACGCAGTGACAATTTAAGAGAAAAAGTCTTCGCTGAAGTTGCGCGAGAAAGCTCGCCAGCTCCAACCTGGTTTACTTTCTGTGCAGTGGTAATTTGGCTGACCGGTGCACAGTCAAGACACGCCACCGAAAACCTCACAGGCAGGTTTCCAGAATGTCAGGCACATTTCAATGCAATAAATAATTACAGCGACCACTATTTAATGTTCAGGACATAAATTATAGTATCTATATCGATTGTCCTGATGTCAGATTAACTGGACGCGAAACGAATTTTTCGCACGACTGATTACAGTCAAAGTCAATGCAAAGACGCGAAAGTCGGACAGGGTTTTAATATATCTCTGTGTCCGAAAGTCATAAAAGTTCTAATTTTTCGAGTATTCCAGGAATTATTAGACGTGCAAACTAGGCCATGTTTGTGTTCGACCTTCACAAAATGCAAATTGATAGCTATTGACTTTTCTTGGTCTTTTTATTTGTGTGTTTTCTTCCGTTGAAGATAGACAACAGTCTTTATTCGGTCTCTCTTGAAAATTAGTCAGATGGATCGAACAGACTTACGCTTTATTTCCACACCAGAGATAAAATAGTGCTTGTAGTCAGTCAGCAAATCAATTCCATGACCATTGACAGTGTGAATAAATTATCGCATGCACGATCAAGACTGTCCAAAGCGAAATGCAAAATACTCCATCTCCGGCAGCCAGCAAAAAGTATAAGTATTGGTATGAGAACAGATTTATAACAAAATAAAGAATAAAAATAAATCACCAACAAACAGAGCATCGAAAAAAGATGAACTGCAAATAAATAAATCGCAGTGTTCATTGGATGTTCTGTTTGTTGTTAAAATGTTTCTTTTTATTCTTTATTTCGTTATCAATCTGTTCTAATCGTCCTCTTTTTTTTTTTTTTTTTTTTTTTTTTTGGCTGTCAGATACGGAGTATTTTGCATTTAATGTCCGACAGGCATTGTACATTGTCCCGCGCCAGTGTCGACTCACTTTATTGAGCAGAGCTTAAACAGAAACATTGATTGAAATTCTCGGTACTCATCTTGAAGAACTGAGCCCTCTTATCAAAACATTCACGTTTAATATCTAAAACATTCAGTAGATTTGAAGAAATTAAAAACAGTAATCGACTGTCGGACATGGAGTTATATTGAAACCATCCGACTGTCGGACACGGAGATATATTAAAACCCTGTCAGACTTTCGGACACGTAGACACTGCGTTCAACACAATCTGTCGTGCGAAAAATTCGTTTCGCGTCCAGTGTGCAAGCGGCTTAATACTAGGCTACTATTATTGTCACTTAGGTTTTGTCGTTTTTAGTGGGGGAAAGGAAAACAGCCTGATTGCTATGATCTCATACTGAGTTAAGATCACATATTGAAAATAAATGTGTAACGTATCTTGCATTGTTGTCCATGCATGTTAATCCCAAAATTTTAAGCAGCAACAGGGTGTAATAATAGGAACACGCTATCCATCGTTTCACTTCCCAATGATGCAGGCAGAAGAAATAAATGAGCAACCGTCGTATTTCATTCCAACTTCATAAGTTTGAATGATCTGACGTAGTTTCGTTTTGAAATTCCATTCAAGTTCGCTAATGGTAATAATTCGCGAACGCGAAAAAAGGAGCACCCTCCAAAGCAGTAAATTATTTCGGTGCACGACAAAAAAGATATTGAACAAAAAGAAGAATGTCAGCACCCGAAAATGTCCTTTGAAATAATTTTATTAGGCTATCAGACGAACGCGTTTCGACTCGTGGTCTTTGTCAGCGTTGTAGATGCTGCGCGGAAGTGCACCTTAAATACAGGAAGTTAAACAAGCATCACAGATACAACTTTCAAAGATACACTTTTTTTTCTTTTTTCAACTTCTTGCTAAGAGCTATACCGCACAGACATAACTTGTACAAAGACCTGTATAAATAGCAGTAAATATGTATTTACTGTGAATCGCACCAAAAATTATAAAACAATACAAATATTAAAAAAGAATTACAAAAAACATCCAAATAGGAGCTCCTCATTTAGACCTTTTGGATGCTCCGTTTGCAAAGTATGAATCCACCAAGCCTCCCTTGCAGTAATAATTTGCCTCTGTTCCCTCCTCTTCAGGGGACTTTATCTTCCTCAATTCCTTGAAATCTTAAAGTGCACACTTCATGTCCCATCTCATTAAAATGTCTAGCTACTGACGATTTATTGTCCTTATTCCTAATAGAGCTTTTATGTTCAGATATACGAGTTTTTAATTCTCTAGTAGTTTTACCAACATAACATAAACCACAAGGGCATTTCAACAAATAGACTACGAATTTAGTTCTGCACGTTATTCTCGTTTTTATTAGAAACTTTTTTCCTGATTGAGGGTGGCAAAAATAACCTCCTTTTACCATAGCATTAAATTGCACGCAATGGGAACAAGGAAAATTCCCCCCCGGAAGATTAGACAAAAAGTTTTGTGGTGGTTTATAACAATCTGCTCTCACGACTTGATCTTTGATATTATTAGCTCTCTTGTAGGCAAAAATGGGAAAGTTTGTAAAAAGATGGCCAACCTGAGGGTCGCTAGACAGAATATACCAGTTCCTTTTAATACAATTTTTTATAGCCTCAGAAACGGGAGAAAAAGTTATAGCACAGACCAGTTTGTTATTCTTATCTCTAGAGGATTTAGAACACAACAACGTAAGCCTATCAGTCTCTCTAACTCTTTGTAAGCAATTGTCCAAAACCTTTTTATGATAACCCTTTAAAATAAAACGTGTATATAAATCAGCCGCTTGTTCCTCAAAAGCAACATCAGTGTTACATATTCTTCTGATCCTTAAAAACTGACTGTATGGAAGACTTTTTTTTTTTTTTTAAGAGACGGGGGATGATAACTCCTGTAATCCAAAGCACTATTGGTATCAGTCTTCTTCCTGTACACCCTAGTCAATAACTGCTCAGATTTAGTAACAAGAACATCTGTGCGGTATAGCTCTTATCAAGAAGTTGAAAAAAGAAAAAAAAGTGTATCTTTGAAAGTTGTATCTATGATGCTTGTTTAACTTCCTGTATTTAAGGTGCACTTCCGCGCAGCATCTACAACGCTGACGAAGACCACGAGTCGAAACGCGTTTGTCTGATAGCCTAATAAAATTATTTCAAAGGACATTTTCGGGTGCTGACATTCTTCTTTTTGTTCAATAATTCGCGAACGCCCTAGCTAGCCAGCTTACTCATATTCGTAATGCTTAATAGAGACGTAAGTGGTAAAGAAAACATGCCTGAAGCAGCAAAGTAAAATGCAACATTAACGCATCATGCAGATATAGAACAGAGGCTTCTATATTCCAACACATTAAAGGTGAGGAGAGGAGCTCATTTGATTGGTGAAGATTTGACTCGGCTGTGTTATAAACCAAACACGCCTTCTCTCCTCCCTCTTTGCCACTTGCGCCGGCAGGAGGGACGGAGGCGGGACAGAGGAGTACTTGCGCCAGGCTACGCCGGGCACGAAATTGCAACATACGCCTGGACTCACCCCGTTGGCGCGGCGCACCCCCCCATTCGCCGCGCCTGCGCCTGGTCTACGAATTTAGAGCCCTCAGTTGCTAATTAGGAAACCTAAATGGGAACAGGTTTGGAGATGCCCTTTAAGGCGAGGTGAGAGCCTTACCAAAGTCCCTCTGATGGCAAGTCCAGAGTGGAAGAAGTTAATAGGACCAAACCCCCACTACACCCACAGGTAATCCAATCCTCTTGACAACAGTGCCACAGCTGTCATAAGATTAACAATAGATCATGTATAAGCATAGTTTCAGGATCATCAGTATCTGTGAAGCAATTTTTATGTTTTTTTCTTGTATGTAGCCACAAAGAATTTGAAATGAAAGAATCATGATATGCTTGAAGTGTGGACGCTCAGTATTATTTAAAGGTTTCATCAAAAAATATTCAGTGATAACGTCCCAAAAAAAAAAAAAAAAAAAGTCATATACTCTGATATTTCGTTGGACTGTCTTTAGCTTTAATTATGGCATGCAATTTTACAACATTTATTTCTAGAGTTGGATGAATTTTTCACCAAAATCTTGTATTGATGATGGGAGCATCAGACCGCTTCGAAAAGTGTTCTCCAGGGCATCCCAAAGATTCTCAATGGGTTAAGGCCTGGACTCTGTGGTGGCCAATCTATGCGTGAAAATGATGTCTCATGGTCCCTGGACCACTCTTTCACAATTTAAGATCAATGAATCCTGGCATTGTCATCTTGGAATATTCCCCTGCCATCTGGGAATAATGAATCCATCGACAAAAAAACCTGATCATTCAGTCCATTCAGGTAGTCAACTGACCTCATATTTTGGGAAAATATCATTGCTAAAACTAGACCTGACCAACTGAAGCCCTGCCCCCACAGGCTAGTACGGTAGGCACTAGGCATGATGGGTGCATCACTTCATCTGCCCTTCTTCGTACCCTGATGCACCCATCACTCTAGAACAGTATAAATCTGGACTCATCAGTCCTGATGATCTTTTTCATTGCTCCAGAGTCCTATCATTATGCTCCCTAGCAAATCAAAGCCTTTTTTTGATTAGCATCAGTGGTTCTCAAAGCTATAGTAGTTCAGTCCCAATCCATTGAGTTCTCTTTGTATTGTGCATGTAGCTATGCTCTTACTTTCACTATTTAACATAGCTGTGTGTTCTACTCTAGATTTTTTATGATATGATGTAACCAAACGTTTAAGTGATCTCTGATCACGATCATTATGTCTCTCCCCAGGAGAGAGGGGAGACATATTGTTTTTGTACGGTTTCCCGTCCGCGTCTGCGTTCGTTTCGGCGTTCCCACTGTTTCCGGGATGTGACTCGGAAACTGTTTAAGATATTTACATCAAACCTTGCACACTCTTTCAACATTGTATGTAGATGTGCCTTGTACTGTCTGTGAACATCAATGGGGGGGAGGCTGCATTGGGGTGGGGGGAGACATTTGTTTGTTTTTTTTTGCCTTAAAAACAATCTCTAGTTGAAGATTTTTTTCCAACAAAATCTGTTTCAAGATGATAGTTCACCACTATCCTTCCAGCTATAAATAATGCATTGGACAGTTCTTAAACCAATTTTAGTAGTTTCCACAATCTCCTTGTTTTCTTTGCTTGGTGCTGGCCAATAATTTGACCCTTCTGCAACAGAACATCTTTTCCACAACCACAGGATGTGTCTTCTGACGTGATGTTTAAGAAATGAGAAGCTCCTGACTGCATCAGTTAGGGCTATATAACTTGTTGCCATCTATAACATATTACACATTGCAATAATTGTCCAATGAAAGGCTCTTACCTATGTGCTTTGTTAAATCCAGGTGGTTACTTTTTTTGGCGAAGCAGACAGTGTATTTGTGGACGTGACTAGAAACGCAACTGCCGTTCCAAAATTACCATCACTTCAGTAAGAAGAAACTAAATACCTAATTTTGTCCCCTTGCTGTAATTACTTTAAATTGAGAGGGGGTGTGCATGATATTATAATTGTTGACCTATTGATTATTGTAAATTATTCTGAACTACAAATGAAAGCCCAGTGAGAAGCATATGTACATTTTTGCAGACCATTCTCAAACCCCCTCAGCCAGATTGCAATTGCAGTTTCAAATTCAGTCACTGATTGCAATCATGCACAGTGATTGCAATCTCAAACAGCTGCCCCTCTCCCCTCCCAAATCTTTTTAAAATGGTCTTTTATACAACTCTTTATCACTTATGATGAGAGACCCTGAATGCCTTTTTGGTGGGTCTCTAGGTCTGAAAACTTTGAAAACCCTGCTTATAGTTATAGTCATGTGAAAATGATTGGCATCCTTGATAAAAATGCAGTGAAAACACTGCGTACATTGTAATAAACCACACACTGATTAATCTATATGTTAAGTTTAAACATATTGCAGAATTATGTGGTTTACTTCAATGCATTGATTCTCATGTTTAAGTGTTTTGGTTTTTTAAATGAAGTAATCTATTTCTTTATGAAAACCATGCATTTCAAAAGTATTGGCACCTTTGGCTTAATATGTTGTCATGGCCTCATGACTCCTGCTTTAATGAAAATATGGGACGCTCTATGATGGACACTTTTGTTTACGTTTAGAAGATATTATCCTGAGCAACTTACTCAGCTTTCATATTCAGTCCACTTGGAAATTTATTGATAAAATTAAAATACCTTGCTCAAGGATGTAACTGATATGCCTTATTTGTAAATCCCGCATATGACGACACACATTACCCTAACCAGTGTGGTACGCTATTGCTCTACGTGTGCTTGAAATTGGTGTACAATTTATTTACATGTGATTGGAGCTGACCCCTTTTGCGCAGAAGCCAAATTTGGCTATTTATGTGTTACCCTATTTAATGTTTTATAACTCAAGATTTGAGCCTCTTAGAGAGGGGGTAAATGGCTCACCTGAGACAGAACACTTGAAACATTTAGTAATCTATCATATTTTAGTTTATTTTTGAGATTTTGGTAGTAGAAAATGGCTGCAAACATAAAAAACTTCATAAAAATTCTTTGTAAAAAAAAAATAATACTCAGGATTGAAAAATGGCTGGGAGTTAATAGAATTCTGGCATCATATACTCCTTGACCACAAGTGTACTTCATCTGAGCATGAAATTCTAAGCCATCTACTCTTTAGGAGCCAAAGAAGCCAGCTCACATACTCATTAAAAGAACTGCTTATTTAACTGCCAGTAGATTCACTCTGCTATGAAAACCTAGCAGTTCCCACATAAGAGCTTGCAAACTTACATAATCACTTTCCACACCTTATAAGGAACAAGAATAACTCACTAACACTGTAATATCTGCAATATACCTTATTTTAACAGAACAGACATTCTATTATCAAACAATTACCAATGTAGCAAACAAGCTAATAAAAAACAGCTAGCCAGCTAGCCATAAGTAATAAAAAAGAAAAAAACTTCTTCATTGAATTCTTCCACCAAAGACATAGATCTAGTTGGTAGAAGGAGCCCTCCTGTCCTGTTTCTTTCGGAATAATTCCCACTGACCAAGTCCATATCTCATTTAAATCCTGTAAATGTAAGTGAGCACTTAAGGCCGGTTTTAGGAGTCTTTTTTTCTGTGCAATCGCGTCATTTTCAATTGCACAACATTAAGGGAATATGACCTGACTTGCTGTTACACAAAGGTTTGAATACATTTCTGATGGTCCAATCAATGTCTTTCAGTTATTGTGGAAAGTTTATACTCTCTGGAATTGGATACGAAACGTGTCAATGAATAAATCATTACTGAGGAAGTTTCACGTGGGCGTGCACTATAACTGTGCTTTACAAAGATGAGCCCAAGTAAGAAATTGAGCGAATGGTTATCAACAAGAGTACTTAGGAAGGTGTAAGGGAGCACAGAATTCGTCGATGGAGGAATCTACACGTAAATCCACGGTAGGGAATTACATATTTTTGATATGTGATGACTGTAATTGATAGTAGAATTACAAAGTATCACTACCATGTTGAATTTCTGCTTAGAAAACTGATTTTTCTTAACTAGCTGAGAAGTTCAATTCAAAGAACTCCTGGGAAACAGGAATGGGACTTAACTCATCCATATTCTAAACTGTGTTTTAGCTCGGCTTGCTAGTGAATATTCAATAACTAAATATAATGATAGAATAGTGTTACTGCGTGCATAAATAGAGCAGCTCCATTTCTGCTGGCGTCTACATCTGCGCAGAGGGGTTAAAATCTTTGTTCTGGCCTGGTCTTGGTCAGACCGCAACAGGGTAAAGGCTAAGGGACATGATATTGGGGGAATGACAAAATCTTAAGCAGCCGTGGCAGACATCTCGGGTCTCTAACTACCTATTAGAAAATACAAAGTAACCTGGCTAGTAAAGGTAACTGGGCACCAGATGGCTTAACATACTTAAAGGAGTACCTCGCCGATTTTCAAGCGGCTTTATATAATTATATTTTGGTTAGTATATACAAATAAACAGTGTTTAATTTTCAACAGTGTTGCCCGGACGAAGACCTTTCTGTTTATTAATTAGAAATTGCCGGACGACACATTTTTCATCATTTTGCAGACAATTTCTGGCTCTTGGGAGGATGATCAAACCAAAGATTTCACTTCTTCATTTTTGGGAACGTCAGGATCCAAAAAAAAAAAAAAACTAAATAAACCACCGCAGCAAGCTGGCTGGAACTGATGCGCTGGTAGAGTAAGTGCGATATAGCAACAGTGTTTTCGTACTGATATGGCAGTATTAAAGTTGCCTATGAGATCATGCGATATTTTTATTTATGAGATCAGAACTATAATTTGAAACACTGGCATAGCCATAACTGAAGATTGGGTAGGCACAGAACATCCCTTTAAAACAATTATCGGTCCTGTCTTGTTCTCAATAATTTTTCCTGAATTAACAGTGCATTCACTCCAAAAACACTTCACACCATCAGGTGTAGCAAGTTTTCCTTGTTATTGCAAGATGATAATAATTCATTTGGACGCATAATTTGGTGCGTGTCAATCAGACTTATTCAATATTGTGCAAAATTGTTTCAAATCTTAGTCTTAGATTTAATTAAATCCATCACTAGGCTCAGATTAGATTGCCTGATCTGCCAGTAAGGTAGTGCTAAAGTTTCATAGCATTTACCTTTCATAAAGCAAGGGCCTACTTATGAGTAAATTATCTTTCAAAACTGATTGTAGCCTGTTATTTAATCGCCCTTTAATTGCATTAAGCAGAAAGCTGTCTTTAATTGCCAAAGGATTATACTCGTCATTGGAAAATATGTTAATAAAGGAAAATGACCGACAACAAGTCAGCACTACTAATTTTTGTAAAGGTATGTACTGTGCCTACCCTCAGTTCTGAGAAAGCAACACGCCCAGTGCATTCTGGTTATTGTAGGTTTTCTGCAGAACTAAATACCCCAGTCCCTTTTCTCTATTTTCTCAGGTCATGAAACACCAATTTCAAAAATATTTCAAAAAGATCTGCATGAAGTCATGAAGTGTCCAAATGGTGTTCCTCAATGGATATTTAATTGTCTAATCCAGAGTCACTTTCAGAAATAACAAAGTAAAAATAAGCAATAAAAACTACAAATCAGATTAGAACAATCCTCTGAAGGGAATGTGTGCTTGTTAACCTTTTTAAAATTATGCATGGAGATGAGGGAAACAGTTCTCATCTGGGGTTTGATGTTCTAATGGTTATGTAGGCGCATTCATGAAGTAACTTAAACATAATGATTGGGAGACTGAAATAAGAGATGTGGTATAAAAGTCAAAGTTCAGCAGAATTTATTCAGAATTAAAAGAAGGCCCCTTAACCATTCCCTGCTTTACAGACGGGGTTTTCTTCAGTGCTTACACTTCATCTGGTCTGTTAAGAATACCATTTTCAGAAGCACTAAGGAATCAAATTGGACTGCGCTTTTCATGTGTGCTGAACCCTCTCCAAGTTTTCACGGTAAAAAAAAAAAATAAAAATAATATGCCGCTTCCTTTGTCTTCAATGGCCTCAACTGTCTTGATTCTCAATTTGGGCATTGATTCTATTTCATCTCTCGAAGATGACAAATAATAGTCCTTACCTTTTCTCTGCAACATGGATCAAACACTTGGTCATTTTTCATGTCAGAAATTATGATAGGATGGTGGTAGTATACTTCAAGGAGGATCAGGACAGCATGCAAGCAAGCAATGAATGAATAAATAAAAAATGAATAAATAAATGAATATTTTCCAGGAAGAAAAGAGACAAATTGCTCGAGAAATTCAGCCCTTGCCAGGTGCAGTTATTCTCATCAATTTTGTGTATTTGCGTTACCTTGAGGATTAGGAATGCAACTCGAACAGATTAAAGTTTTGCTTGCCAAGATTCAGCAGTGTGGCAGTGCAAACTTATTACTAACCTTTTTTTTCTCTGTTCTGTTGAACTGAAGCTCTCCATGACATCTTGAAATGGATTAGTGTGCCATCAGTCATTGATTTTGCTAATGCAAAATGAAAAATGAGAGCTACAGAAATCAAACAGAATGACATACGTGACACAAAAATAGAAACATTATAATCAGAGCCTTTTAGGTTTGTGTAAAGAAATTAAATGTAGCTATGGTATTATTTTTTTCAGGTTGTTTGTTTTTTTTCGTGGCATTCACACTTCTGAGCTTTGTGACACAAAGTACAATATATCCACCATTTCAGTTTTGAAATTGTAATAACCACAGCAGTCTGGAACTCAGGAATCATTTCAGATGTGCAGGGTTCAAATATGTCCACCCCCCCCCCCATCACCTCCATTAAATACACTTCAATACTCTCTGCAGTAATGAAACCGATTCAGCTGAATATGACTTGTCTTGTCTTCCAGCTAAATCGAAATAAAGATGTAATTTTCGTTACACAAATACACCCCAAGCACAGATGACCAGAAGTCCTGTGCAGCTGAATTGTGTGATAATGCAGCGGTTATACTGCATGGATAAATATTTCCATTGATACGAGGCAGGATGGATCCATGCTTTCACGTTGTTTACACCAAATTCTGACCCTATCATCCGAATGTCGCAGCAAAAATAGAGAGTCATCAGATTGGGCAACATTTTTCTAATCTTCTGTTGACCAATTTTGGTGAGCCTGTGCAGATTGTAGCCTCAGTTTCCTGTTCTTCGCTGACAGGAGTGGCACCTGGTGTGGTCTTCTGCTGCTGTAGCCCATCTGCTTCAAGTTTGACGTGTTGTGTGTTCAGAGATGCTCTTCTGCATACCTCGGTTTTAATGAGCGGTTATTTGAGTTACTGCTGCCTTTCTATCAGCTCGAACCAGTCTTGCCATTCTCCTCTGACCTCTGGCATCAACAAAGCATTTTCACTTAGAGAACTGCCGCTCACTGGATATTTTCTCTTTTTCGGACCATTCCCTGTAAAACCTAGAGATGGTTGAGCGTGAAAATCCCCGAAGATCAGCAGTTGCTGAAATATTCAAACCAGGCCATCTGGCACCAACATCCATCCCACATTCAAAGTCACTTGGTCATGCTTGGTTTGAACTTCTGCAGATGGTTTTGACCATGTCTACATGCCTAAATGTATTGAGTTGCTGCCATGTGATTGGCGGATCAGATATTCACATTGACAAGCAGTTGAACAGATGTACCCAATGAAGTGGTCGGTGAGTGTTCACCAATCAGCCACCTGCCTAATAAACTAAGACTAAAACCACCTGCCTAATATGGTGAAGGTCCTCCTTTTGCTGCAAAATAGCCCCATCAAACTAATGTTATTGAATTCCGAAACCCAGGATTTTCCAACAGAACATTTCCCTAAGGATCACATTCCCTCCACCAGCTTGTCTTCCTCCAACAGTGCATCCTGATGCCATCTCTTCCCAGGTAAATTGTGCGCATGCACCCAGCCGAAGCTCATAATGGAAAAGTAAATGGGACTCACAGGACCAGGAGACCTTCTTGAACTGCTCCAAGGTGCAGTTCTGAAGCTCAGGTGACCATTGGGGGCGCTATTAGAGGTGGACTGTGGTTAGAGTGGGCACTTTGACTGGTCTGCAAGATAAAAAGTGTAATACACAGCAAGGTATGATGCACTGTGTGTGCGACTCAGTCCTCATTCAATTATAATTGAAATTCTCAACGACTTGTTCCACAGTTGCCCTTCTGTTGATTTGGACCAGATGGGATAGCCTTCATAGCACTTGTTCACCGATGAACCTTGAGTGCTCAAAACCCTGTGGCCAGTTCATGGTTTGTCCCTCCTTGCATCTGCTGACAGGAAGCATCCCGGGAGTCTTGCAACTTTAGAGATGCTCTATCCTACTTGTCAGGTCATAACTATTTGGCCCTTGTCAAAGTCATTCAGTTCCCTTTTCTCCCGCATCCAACACATTGAATACGAGAGCAAACTGCTCGCTTACTGTCTAAGATCTGTCTGCAGACCTCGACATGCGCTGTTGTTATACAATAAATAACATTATTTGTTGCATTTGAGTGGTATTAATTTTTTTGGCACATCAGTGTTTTTTTTCCCAGAATGAAATTAACTTTTTTGTGTTGATTTGGTGACATAGCTTTATCTGATCACAAAAAAAACAACATGGAATACTGTTGAAGCATCCTTTTTATGAAAGGCAAAAAATATGGTGAAAGGTAGAAATCACTGACTGAAAAATAGTCAGAATCTTTAATTTAATGTAAACTCTTAATAGGCTAGAATAAACTTGTAGCTGATACAGTGTGCACCATCAAGCCTTCCCAACCCTCAATGATAAATAAAGGAAACCTGTCCTTCGGCAGTGCAGATGGCTGAGATTCAGCAGTTGACCTCCAGAAAATTTTGAAAGGGGAGACCAGACGGGGCCAGAGTGGAGTGGCACAGTAAAATACTGCTTTTAAACACTGAATTTCACATTGAATCATTACTTGTATGCTTGCATATAAAATGAAAGCACCAGAGGTGCTGATGCCTCGGTGTGTATTGCTTAGCCACTACTGATGTACAATAGTTGTACAGTAACATAAAAGCAAGCTTGAATACATAAACAGTCAATAGAGTGCGGTCCTTGTGCCAAAATCATGTGGGTGTGGCTTAACATTATGTACACAAAACGTGTATACTGAAACATGAAGTGCTACAAAAAATCAAAATTCTGGCACATTTAAAATCAAGAGAACAGTGTTTGTCACTCGTTGGCATTGTTACTTTAGCTTGGATGCACACGCTGTCGCAGTTATGATGGTAACAGACAGACAAACAAACAAATACACAGACTGAGTACCGTATGCTCGCTGTGCGCATGCGCACACCGAGGCATAATGACTAATCAACCTGGTTTGTTTTTACTCTACACATTGCTAAAGGTTATCATGGAATGCAAAAGATAAAATTTAACTGCCGTCAAAGATTCTGTGTAGACCACTTTATTCTTTATTCAATGTTCTATACGGAAGCAAGTGCACAGGTCATACTTATGTAGTAATGGTTTAGTCTATGCAGGGCCAGATGCAGCCTGCTTTGACAGGGGGTGCACTGAAAATTTCTGGGGGGTGTAATGGTACACAGTGGTGGTCTAGTTTCTAGTTGTCGGTATACTGAGGCCTAAACCCCCCCAAACCCCTCCCTCCACACACTCATACACTCAAGCAAAAAAAAAAAAAAAAAAACTATGCCATTTCTTATTCGAAATGTTTAGTATTTGTGAAAACATTTACATTTCCATTTAGCAGATGCCATTATCCAAAGCGACTTACTAAATTATGAAAGCATTGCAAGCTACAATGAAGAACCTCAAGTAAACAAAAGCGCAGGTACACACCACCAGAAGAATAGAGTGCCAAGTATAAGTTCTAGTGAAGGCAAAGTGGAAGGAGAGAATTGCAGAAAAATAATTACTGATAGATTTTGTATGTTGCTCCTCTCACTTTTAATGCAAAACCCTGTTGTGTCAGCATGGTCATATTTGTTTTTAATCTGAAGCAACACCAAATTTGCCAGGGTTTCAGTAATCTTATTTTGCAAATTATGAGAAGTATACTTTGCATTTTGAAGTATACTACTGGTGATCTCTCTAAGCTTAGCATTCTTTGTATGTACTCAAACAACTTCAGGAAAAGCCCAACAGAGAAATCATCATTCCTAGACAGAGGGCTCTCAGAGGTTCCATGGAGGGGCAACTCATTAACAGCAAGAAACCTTACAGTCTCTCCTAAGATTTTTATGTAGTACTGTATCTATTCCTTTCATTATGGTTTGGGCCTAACAGGTGAGCAATAGTTCCTCCAGTTACCTGTCCCGTTCTCATTTCTGCCTGTGAGTATGAGGCTTGTACATGGCAATGGCTAGAGCAGTGCTTGTCAAACTCAGTCCCGTCGTGTATACAGGTTTTCATTCCAACCACAAATGCAACCATAGATTTCTAATCAGTTGTTACTTTTTCTTCAGTGCCCTTTTAGGCAATATTGTCAAAAATAGATATGCATGTTATGAACAATTAAAGTTTCGTATTCACATCATGCTATATGGGAAACTGCAAAATAATAAGAGAGAAATTTAAACAGATGTACCAATAACTTTCAAAATATCAGTAGGCTTTTCATGAGTATAATTATTGATGAATGGTCACTAAATTGAACCATTAATTTGATGATGAGGAGTTAGAAAGCAGAGCAACTGCCAATGACTAGCCCCTGTTTTGTGTTTATACTGTAAAATTTAAAAAAAAAAAAAAAAATCAGAACTTTAAGCTTGTGCGCAGCAACCAATAGGGCACGTGTCAAATTGGTGCCATGGAGGGCCAAGAGGCTGCAGGCTTTCTTTCCATCCAAAAACTCCGCCAGGTGATTTCACTGGTTACCTCACCTTCAAGCAGAGTGAAGGGACTAATCAGTGAAATCCCCTGGTGGAGTTCTTGGATAGAATGAAAACCTGCAGCCTCTTGGCCCTCCATGGCACCAATTTGACACCCCTGCTATAGGGGCTCAATAATTAACCTTTGTATGACTTGGATTAGTAAATATATTAGACCTTGTGCAATTATTTGTATTGCAGCATTATAAACGCAATATGGACATGGGGTTTTCATTTTCCATGGCAGGCATAGCATTTCTCTCATAATCCAACGAATTAAAACACATCAACAGCTTAATAGACTTCTAGTGTTGCATTTGCTGTTGCAATGAAAACCAGCATACACAGTGGTCCCCCAGGACCGAGTTTGAGAACCTCTGGGCTAGAGGCATGTTAACTGTATCCCCAGTCAGACTCTAATGCCGTTCTCCAATTAGTGAAACCTCGTCTAGTAAACGTGATGTCTTAGTCATTTTTAGCCACCAACTTTCGACTGGGGACACAGAAATATGCATCTAGCTTTACTAAGTACTCTAACCATGGTCGAGAGCGGTACCAACTTGAGTTGAATGCCCGAGGATCTTGGCAAAAATTCGCATGAGGCACGTTTTTAATATTGGCTGCGGCGGAGCCTGTTGTTAAGACCATGCTCACTGACTGTATCACCCACAGTAGCATTATTCTCCGCACCATGAGAGGAAGAAAAGCTAACACTAGCGTGCTCTGCCTGCTCTTGAGTAGGCCTTACTCTAGACGTTTCTAAACTAGTAGATGCTTTGGTGATTATAAATCGATGGATCATTTTTTCTTTTTTCCTTTAAACAAGCTCGTATGCAAATAAGAAAAAAGTGGTCGTGGATAGCCAAGCTAATAGGACTAGCTTACCTATTTATGCTAACTGAAAGACTATGTCGACGATGAAATATGAAGAGTACAAATAAAGGTATAAGCTTAAATTAAGGTATGGATTATTAGTGTTTAATAGTAGAAACTAATTGTAAAATCAAAAGTAAATGAAATCGCTATCCAACATGCCTGACAATTACTCGAGGCGAGACAAGAGTGGTAAGAAGAAACTTCTGGTTGATATCAGTTTTATCAGTGACTGTGGAGGTGGAGCTACAGACTTCGTTGCAAATATTCAACCAGCCAATCAGAAACATCAAAAAAGTCCATTTTAAAATGCTATTAAATGATTGAACGATCTTTAGATTTTGGCTGAAGCACGCAGTAAATGGGCTGAGGTATACGTCGGTAAGTCAGGAGGAGCTGGGGGGGCGCGGCAAAAATCTGGGGGGGCGTAGCCCAACCCTGCATCCCCCTGGATCCGGCCATGAGTCTATGTGTCGTGCTTATACAGCTAACACAAAAATACACAAGTGACCAAATAAATTCAAACATATACCGTATATGACCAAATAATCGCCCGCGTGCAAATACGCGCCTGTGTGCAAAAAGCCGCCGGGGGTACGACCTCATTTTGCGTATTAAACGCCAGTTCAATTAAACGCCCGGGCGATTATTTGCACTATTGTATATAAACGTCAGTGTTACCCCTTGTTGCAGTAACACAGACGCTAAAAAAAGCTTCGGTTTGTCTTTGTATGTATATCTGATGTCAGTAAAGATGTGGGGGGAAAAATAGCAGACGGTCTTTGGCACAGAGATATAAAAAAACCTAGAGTGGACAACGTCATTGGTTGGACCAAGGCGCACATGGCAGAATAGCTCTGCTATCTTGTGTATGTATAAATGTCCAATGAGACGCATGTAAACAGTAAACGTGGGTGTCGACAATTATCATTTTTTTGGGTGGGGGACTTTTTTTCCGTGTTCTTTTTTATCTTTTCCTACTTAAAAAAGGACACGAATAAGGAATTGTAATTGAACAACAATATTTATGCTCATTATTTCGCAAAGCTAAAGAATAAGCTCTACGATTGCCTTACCCTTTATAAATCGCTCAGTTACCTACGTTTTCATTTCGTTCAAAGAAAAAGCATTTGCATTCAGCTGTGCCTGCGAGTCTGACTCAGGTCTATACCTGGAAGAAACTAGTCATTATATGCATGAATTTATATCTATGCTTTGTGTATTAAGATCGGAACAACTTCATTCTGAAGTGTTCATACCAACTGGTTGTCTTCATTTAGTCCGTCTTTGCCCTGACACGATGGATAACAGGATGATATTGCGTGTTGCCCCAACTGGGATCAATGTAGAAGTCTCAAAACTAAAGTATGTAAATGAAACCACGCCAGTTTCATTTTCTGCGAATACACTGTTAATAATAAACGAATAAACTGAAGCCTTTTTTGCCAGGTAATTTAACTGGCACCTTTTAGCCAGTTATTTTAACTGTAATTTTACAGTAAGTTTACCACAGAGTTCAGTGCATGTTCAGTGTAAACTACGGTTAAAGGCGCGCAGGACTCCACTTACAGTTAAAATGACAAGGAGACAATGCATTAATTTAACGACTAAATTCAGTCAGTTTATAACTGTGTAGGAAAGCCGAACTGGCCTGGTGCAGGTCGGTGCAAAAATAAATAATGGCCTGTTGCAAATACCCGCCTGGTTCTTATAAATGCCTGGGGTCCAAGTCGATTTTGCGAAATAAACGCCAGGGCTACTAAATGGTCATATACGGTAGATTCATCAAAATGTGTACATTTATCATATTAGTTGAGCATTAACACTTTTCAGGTGCAGTTACCTCATCAGTTCGGTGTATTTCCATTACCTCAAGGATGCGCTTACAACTTCAACAGATTAAGGCTTTGTTTGCCAAGATTCAGCTGAATGGAAAAACAAATTTATAACCATCCTTTTTTTCTCTGTTTTGTTGAACTAAACCTCTCCATGACATCTTAAAATGGATTACAGGTGGAATAAATACAACCACATAGATTTGTCAAAATGTTGCGCATTAACCATATTGCACTTAGGACTAACAAATGCAACGAGACATCTATAGAACAATTAAATAATTAAATATAAGGTAGATGTGAATATTTGGACCAATACATGGTAATGACAATTAAATTGTTGAATTCAATAAGGGCCCAACTCCACACATTTTCAACCTTGGTAACCAAAATTGTTTTGGAAGCTTAATGTCATTCAGTGAATATCGGGTTGATGACCCTTTCTCGGCTAAAAACAGGACGAGCTTTAACTTCCAACTCGAGATGCAATCTCATTCTGTAAGCCCATTCTCTCTACACTTTGCTGACTCCCGCTAAAAATGGCCAGTTCATGAAGTGATAGCGATCTGATTGCAACTGCCCAAATTTAACTAGGCCTTTGTGAAATCAGGCCAAAATCTAGTGGGGGCTTGGCAATCCGATGGCGATTTACCAATTTCAGCGAGCTCTTTGCGACCCATGAGCGATGGATGGTCTTTGTGAATGACCAAATTAGCAATGAGAGAACTTTGTGTGATCGGAAAATTTGCGATGTCTTGGTGAAACTGGTCCCTGGTTCTCTTCCTCTGGTGATCGCACTGCTTGCAGCAACATTTGGTCTGGCTAGGTGGTATGAATGGGGCAGTTGTAGCCTCACGGTTTGCTGCACTCTCTGCAATCCATGCCCTTCTTTTTTGATAAATGTATTTCTGTCGCAGGCTGTTCGGGGCTCAGCCCAGACCAAATTGAACTTCTGCATATAGCTGACTAATATCAAGAGAGCATGCCTAAATTAAAGCCGTTGCATGTGTTAACGTTTCCTTTCCAGATCAGGGGCTCCGTATCGTAGTTGGGAGACCTCCAGATAAAGGGTATTTTAATTGACATTTAACCTGACTCGTATTTGGTTACAGTAAACGTGCCTGATGGCACAGCCTTTCAGTTACTGTTATACAACAACCCAAGCTTCTCTACGCACTTCAGGATTGACTGAAATAACATCACTACTTCTAATGGCATACACTTTTCTTTCTAAACAAACCCGCTATATATAAAGTAGGTAACACGGGTGCAGCTATAGGCTGTTATGTTGTTGAGTGAAGCATGGGAGATGGATGAACTGTTGAGGAATTTATTTAGCAACCGCTAGCACTGATAACATACGGTTCACTTCTCACAAAATCCAGCCATACATAGTCTTCTATTCTTTACCGAAGTCCCCAGATAGAGACAGTCACGACAACTCAAGTATGAATAACATTTAGTTTCCATCAATCCATTATCCCAAGGTTTCCAACGATCCCAAATATGTCCTGCTTAATTACAGGGAAATGTACGTTGTATATAAAATGATGTATAAGATTGAGATATTTTCCACTTGATGTAATGCTGTGGCCCTGAAAACTTGGCATCCTGGGTATGAATATTTCTCTCACTTTAAGGTACGTAAGCGTGATGTAGCTTCACCGAAGAGCTGCAACCAGCAGGTACAGGATATGTCCTTCAGGCCTTGTGTGATTGCTCTGCATTGAAATTCTGGGCCAGAAATTCTTTAATTATTTTCAAAGCATTATCTCTTCCCAGCACGTGTATCTTTATGCTTGTTTCAGTTGTGCCTCTCTGTGTTACTTGGTTTTGCTGCTTCTTGGTCAACTGCCTCTTCAGCTTAACATTTTTTTAGAATATTTTCCACAGCAGTGAGTAGCCAACAGCTGAAAGCATACCCGTTTGACTTTACAACACTTCCCGAAAAGTGGTTCAGAGGCAGCATAGAAATTCCTTTGTAGCAATGCTGCTGCCCACAGTACTTGCTTCCTTCCAGTATGAGGGTTGTTTTCTCTCAATACCCTAACTGAATAAAAACACAACCATTCAAAAGGATGAATCATTTAAAATAAATAGTTCTGAATTGGAACAATTGTATTGTATTAATTTGCACCCTTAAATATTAAATTATAACCAAAGAGTAATGTTTTGTTGAAAAATTACTTCTCACTTTAAATAAATCTGTTTTTTCAGATAAATATAAGAAGCTGTATCTACACACCAGCGTTACATGGCAAGCTTACATGTAATCGCTTAATATGCTCTTTGACAGAGATTCATTGATTGTGTAGACCGAGTGAAAAATGTGCAATTTTCTTTTGTGCGGCTTTATTTTTGAGTTATTGGGAACGTACTCTGGGTAGGATTCAATCAAGCACCCTTGAGACTCAGTTCACATTCAGAATTCCATTTAACACTCATTCTCAGATGTTTTTGCTAAGATAAACTTACAAGTTTTATTAGCAGGCATTCTGGCTTGCCTTATTTTCTGCTCTGGATAGAAAATTGCAGTTTCACTTCACAGTGAAGAAACATCACTGGAGGCGACAGGTTACTGGTTTTCATCCCTCCTCAGTGTGGAAACGAGCCCTGATAAGCTGCTTGGAGTGGGTGACATGACCAGACCTCAACAGAAAGCTTGATTGAAGCTCGGCAGCCAACATTAGAATTCGTGTTGCCCCATAGCTGCCAACCTCCCTAATTGGGTGTACGGAGCTATGGGATGGGCTGACTTTACACCTGGCAGAACATGAAAGAAACAGTGAACAAGCTCAGCACTTGGGAGGATGAAATGTCTGGACTATCCATAGTTCAGTTTATATCAAATCAATAGATTATATACTGAATCTTTAATCCAAAAACGAAGGCCTTAAAGATTGCCATTATAAACAGTTATTGTTGGAATTGCCCACAGACTTTATTACACTACAGAAAACCTGAATGCCTTCATCAGGGTCCTTGCATAAAAAGGACCGCTGGAGCTGCATACAGGGAAGCATCCTGAAGGCAGGCACATGGCAGTGAAGAATCCCCATCAGCTACCCTCAGTACTTTCACCAACTTTCTCAATAAGCAAAGAACTCAGCTTGGTAGTCATCTTTCATGTATTTATTTCCAAATTCATTTCTTACTTTTTATGTGATATGAAATGATCAGTGCTGCAAAGTGTGGTATCACTTGTTGGATTTGACAACTTTTTTTTTCTTTTTTATAGAGACGACTTGTTAAATTATATGTCTGACAGGAGTGGTTTTGAGAAATCTGCCTTTAAATTTTAATGAGAGATTGTCAAAGTTACACACCCAGAAATGACCCAGGTGTAAAAACGGCCTGTCAATTTCTGCTGAGTGTTCTTCGTGATTGGAGGCAGGAAAATAGGTCCAGGGGTGTCAACAAGATGCAAAATGTAGGGGGAACTTCATTTTTTGTTCTATAATATTTAAAATATTTGGTCACACTGTAGATGAAGTGTTGCTCATAAAGGCTTTATACAGCATGTATAATGCCCTCATAAATGAGACATAGGGCTCCAATTTCTTGGCGCAGCGCAGGGTGGCGCAGCGTGGTGCAGCCCACGCAGTAGTAATTTCGTGTGGTGCAACACCATGCGCAGCCACTTTGGCAATTTGGTAGACGTATGTGTGCCAAGATGGGTGTGGCGGCGTAGTAGGGGGAGGTGTCACATATTCATCATGACGCAGTGACAATTTCGTGGATAAAGGCTCCGCCGAAAGTGTGCAGAGAGCTCGCCAGCTCCAACCTGGTTTACTTTCTGTGCAGTGGTAATTTGGCTGACCGGCGCACAGTAAGCACGTCACCGAAACCTCACAGGCAGGTTTCCAGAATGTCAGGCTCATCAATGCAATAAATAATTACAGCAACGACTATTTAATGTAACTATCTGAATCAGGACATAAATTAAAGTATCTATATCGATTGTCCTGATGTCAGATCATAGGCGGTTGGCACGCGTAATGGAAACTCGACCTGGCTTAAACAACGCAGCTGAATCTGTGATGCAAAATAACGACTTCACATCTTTCTCAGCCAACCGCAAACTGCCTCGGCATCAGGCAGTGCGTATATATAATGCTTGCGTTCTGTGCTCAGTAAAGCCACTTGCACACTGGACGCAAAACGAATTTTTTGCACGACTGATTACATTCAAAGTCAATGCAAAGACGCAAATACACGCGTGTATTCGCGTCTTTGCATTGACTTTCAATGTAATCTGTCGTGCGAAAAATTTGTTTTGCGTCCAGTGTGCAAGCGGCTTAATACTTCTATCATTGTCACTTAGGTTTTATCGTTTTTAGTGGGGGAAAGGAATACAGCCTGATTGCTATGATCTCGTACTGAGTTAAGATCACATATTGAAAATAAATGTGTAACGTATCTTGCATTGTTGTCCATGCATGTTAATCCCAAAATTTTAAGCAGCAACAGGGTGTAATAATAGGAACACACTATCCATCGTTTCTCTTCCCAATGATGCAGGCAGAAGAAATAAATGAGCAACCGTCGTATTTCATTCCAACTTCATAAGTTTGCATGATCTGACATAGTTTAGTTTTGAAATTCCATTCAAGTTCGCTAATGGTAATAATTTGCGAATGCCCTAGCTAGCCAGCTAACTCATATTCGTAATGCTTAATATAGACGTAAGCGGTGCAGAAAACATGCCTGAAACAGCAAAGTAAAATGCAACATTAAAGCATCATGCAGATATAGGACAGAGGCTTCTTTATTCCAACATTTTAAAGGTGAGTAGAGGAGCTCATTTGACTGGTGAAGATTTGACTCGGCTGTGTTAAACCCACTCACGCCTTCTCTCCTCCCTCTTTGCCACTTGCGCCGGCAGGAGGGACAGAGGCAGGACAGAGGAGTACTTGCGCCAGGCACGAAATTGCAAAATACGCCTGGATACACCCTGTTGGCGCGGCGCTCCCCCCATTCGCCGAGCCTGCGCCACGCCTGCGCCTGGTCAATGAATTTAGAGCCCATAATGTCTTTATAAATCATACATAAGCAAATGTAATGCTTTATAAAGGGTGAAATAACACATCCTTATTCAGCATGTGATGACAGATGTCATATAACTGACAATGTCACTTAGCTAGTGGCTAAATACTATAAAGGGTGACATTTTCATTGTCACATCTGGCATCACATACTGAATAAGGATGTGTTATTTCACCCTTTGCAAAGCATGACATTTGCTTACATATGATTTATGAAGACATTATGTCTTATTTATGAAGGCATTGTACATGCTGTGTAAAGCCTTTATGAGCAACACTTCATCTAAAGTGTGACCAAATATTTTTATAATATAAAAATAAAAATATTTTGTGCACTGTGACAGCCATCCCCAAACACAGGCAATTGGTCTTGAGGCCTAGGGGCCAGCACATCACACAGATGTAATTTGCACATGTAAAAAAGTTTTGGCGCCCCGGTGACTCATCGGTCTAAGCACGCATACCATAAAGGCTGTGTCCTTCCCGCAGCGACCTGGGTTCGACTCCGGCTCAGGTCATTTGCTGCATGTTTTCCCCCATTCTTCTCCCCAACTTTCCTGTCTCTCTACACTGTATAACTGTCAAATAAAGGAAAAATTCCCCAAAAAATAATCTTTAAAAAAAAAGGTTTTGTAGCTGTAAAAATATTTTGTGACTGTGTGAAAACATTTTGTGCACAGAAAGATAATTTCCACATGTAAAAGGTTTTTGTTGCTGAATATATATAAACTACAAATTACAAATCTTGAATCTTGACCCTCATTTGACACTTGAGGCTGACTAGCCTATCAGCATGTTGTTCACTGACTAGCCAAATCAGCAGCCCTCTGACAAATCCAATCAGAGGAAGTCAAACTCTTCAATCAGGGATCAAAAGGTTTTAGGCTAGTGGTTCCCAACCTTTTCGGACTCACAGCCCCTTTTTCCAATAGACAACAGACCTGCGACCCCCTGCCATACTTTCGTAAGGAAAAATTATAAGTGTGAATTAGAAACATCACATCATACTAACAGTTTTTTTTTTTACATTGAGTTTTATGGGCGAACCTCAGCAGGCAACCTTTTTCAAAATTCAGCGACTTAATGCAATGCCTTTGATTGCAATTGTGCAGCCAGCTTGGTTTCGTGGCTGCGTATTTGCCAAAGCCAATCTCATGTCATCATCAACATTCAGCCTGTTCCTTGCCTTTGCTTTAATGTGAAAAAGGGCTGAAAACCCAGTCTCATAGAGAGGTGGATGCATAAGCAAACAAAACACTGAAGGCAAGCAGAGCGACATTGGGATATTATGGATACAAAGCACATCAGAGTACTGTCAACGATTCAGAAAACAAGTCACATGCTGGGGAATCATTGCACTGATCCAGAAATTCATCTTGGATTTCATTGGAAATGCTGGATACATCCAGGGAAGTTGGGAATAGGTTTCATACCAGAGCTGCCTTTTCTCCCGTTAGATCTGGGAAAAAAATCAAACAAACAAACCAACAAACAAAAAAACACAAAAAATTCCTTTCAAGGGATTCACGGTGTCCAGCAATCTCCTCCTTCAGGATCTCATCCAGTTCACCTCCAGTTTCCTCTACCACACTACAGAGTTTTTCAAACATCGCAATGTTTCCAAGATTGACACCAGTTATGCACGTTGGATACAAATGCTGCAAATCGTCTTGAAACTGGAAAATATGTATTTTCTTTCCCTGATATTTCAAGTTACGCTTATTCAGCAGTTAAAAATACCAGCCAATTAATTAACTCGGATGTTCCAAGCTTCGTCATAAAAGTGAACAAGGAAGGTCCTGTATCTTTCACACTCCTGAAAACAACCTGAATTCATGTTTCAGCTCAAAAATTCGATTGACAGCGTTTCCTTTGGACTACCAGCATACACTAGTGTGAGAGAGAAGGTCCTTATGGTCAGAGTTAATATCTTTGCACAGTTCTTTGAACAGATGGGTGTTGAGGGCCCAAGCTTTGATGTAGTTCACAGTTTTGATCAGAGAATCAAGCAGCCTCTTCTGAGGAACTGGAGGAGTCTTACTGGCCAGAGCATATCGGTGGATCTTGCTGCGAATGCTCTTTGCTTGAGGAGCAAGTTCTTTCTCTTTCATCTGGAAACCTGACTTTGCCCCTCGCATGGCTGTGTGCTCCATCCATAAAACTCTGGATGTTTTCCACTGCAGGCCTTCTGTCTCAAAAAAGTGCCCATCATCTCCATAATATCTTCAGCTTTTGTTGTCGTTTCCAATGCACTCCAAAACAGTAATTCTTCTATGATGTCATCCAAATGAACAAACTGCACAAATACAAGCAACGGAGACCATGAACTCATGCCTGCTGATTCATCAACTTGAAAAGAGAACAGTGGAAAAGCTTGGACTTCATTCATAACTTGCTCCTCCATGGCCATAGACGTCTGAAATCCGCCTCTGAATAGTGTTATCTGACTGAGATATTTGTTCATCTTCTCACTGGCTTCCCCAAGAACTAACTTCACCATTTCCAACATGCAGGGTTTGATGAGTGTTTCTCCAGTTTTGTGAGGCCCCTTTTGTTTGACAATTTCCAATGTGATTTCATATGACACCTGCACTGCTGCCGTGCTCTGTCGCATAAAACTCCCGGTAGGATCCAACGTCTGATGTTTGAGACCAGCCTCATGGCACCAAAAGAACTCCAAATCCTTTTTCATTTGTTGTGGATATTCTGCAGGGCTGCCAACTCTCACGCATTTGGCGTGAGAAATGCGTGAGATTCAGTGGCATATTCACATTCCCGTGCTGTAGTCAGCATTTATTCAATCAACGCAATGCATGTATTTCACGATCGTTCAAATTGTTTAAATTAAATAAGACCATTTGAAACGTTTTTATGTAATTCTATTGCTTCCAACCCCCAAGGAAAGAAAAGCGTGAGAAGTCAGGAATCATAATTGATTTCCATGTTACTAGTGGTGAAATCCACTGTAACGCATGTGAAACTGATAAACCTCCATGCACAAGGACTTCTATTCTGCCAGAGAATCTATTTCAAACACACTGATTGAGTAATTGCTGACTACAGCATGGGAACGTGAATATGCCACTGAATCTCACGCATTTCTCATGCCAAATGCGTGAGAGTTGGCAGCCCTGATTCTGTCTCTAAGTGGCGTTTCAGTTTTGATGGTTTCAGAGCTTCAGTACTAAGGACGACACTGCACAAAACGCGTTGTGGTTTCTCATAGCTAATTACTGTGGTGAAGCCAAGTTTCCGGTAGTCTTCTGCATATTTGCGCTTTTTGCCACCATGGACATGGATCTCTGAAAATATAAATTATGATGTTCTGAAACAGTATAAAGCTGCCCAAAACCTACTCTTTTGGAAGGTTGGAGCTAGTGCAGTTCAGTAGTCCTGACTCTCACCAAATTAGACAGTACATTTAGTCATTGATTCTATGTTCCAAAAAAATTCTTCTTGGCAACTGAAGATGCAGTTTAGTGGTTCAAAGTATGAGCACTAATATTTTATAAGTGATCAACCCACTATATATGAAGGTTCCAGTGCGGAATTCTTTGACATTTAAAAAGCCTTTGATGCAGTATCAAACTATGGATGCTGCACAAAAGTAACATGAATTTTACTTCTACGTTGTAGCTGGACGTCATCGTGTTCGAAGGCGATGAGTAAAAAATGATGAGCTCTCATTGTTTCAGAATAATCACGTGATACAAGCACACTGGCCGAACTACTCAGGCCTTGACCTCTGTGACACAGGTCAAGACACATTTTTAATGAAAACACCCCTACTTTCATATTGGAAAGACAAGCGTGTCCACATCTCAGTTTGTTCTTCATTGCTTTTAATTTCTTTACCTTTTAAAGAGAAATTACAATAAACAATAATAATAAAAAAAGTTCTGATGTGGGGACCCCCACCCCCCCCCCTTTTGTCTCTTTTTTATATTATTTAATTCTACTTAATATATTTAATTCTACTTTCCTCACAAAGTTTTTAAAATTATTAACTAAGAATAACAGCAGTTTCAGTGACTAAAATTTGGCATTTCCACCACACCTCCTTAATTTTTTCCTAATTTTTAACTTCAGTTTTTACTTTAAGATCATGCAGTTGCTGGAAAGAATTATTTTGCAACATTTTTGCAACATAAAATTTGGGCGAGTAGGGACCACTAAACTGCACTTTACCTGGAAGATTACACCATACACTTTTGAATGCACAAAAATTCATTGGTAGGTAAAGGCTACTGGTAAAAGAGAAAATTTACTTCCCACTGTGTAAAGAATGAAAATGTGTATTATAAGGGTAGGCCGTAACGTCTATGGTGATATACGTTACAATGCACAGCTTGGCAACCGTGGAGATAAAAACTGAAATTTCACAGATTGACCAGACTACTGTGGGTTCCTGGCACCCCTGATTGACAAAGCACTTTAAAAAATAAAAAAATATGTATTTATAGAGAAACTCTAAAAGTGTGAAATTCCGTATGATTTTAATTGTCCAATGGAACCAACCAAAATTATTTACTGATTTAATTTACAATCAATTTCCTCCAAATTAAGGGGTCTTCAGGGTAAAGTGTAGAAATAATCATAATAATGTTAAAACTAAGAAATAAACATACTGAACATAATTTTAACCCCATAAAATGTAGTATTTTGATAAAAATGTACATGGTTGCCATGGAGATGGCACTTTAATGACAAAATCTGAAAACATTTTGTGGCACTGATATTTCAATAACCCATGGTCAGATTTTACTCAAATTAGTCTCATATGAAAGGTTTAAGAGAGTTCTATGAAATGACATAGGATTTTTTTGTTTGGAACATTTATGAATATTTAATGAGCTCTGTTATGTAACCATAACGAAAATTGCTATCATCAACTTGCTTCATTTTCAAAATTAACCCCCTAGGGATGCACCTTTCTAGAATTTCATACATCATTTCATAGATCTCCAACAGATACAACTTATCCAAATTTCAAGTCAATCAGATGAATATTAATGATTTCATGAATGCCACAAGGTTGAAAATCAGTCATAATTGTGATTTTCGGCATTTAAAGTCACAAGTAACAATTGAGGCAGAGGAAAAACATAGATTCTTGGTGCTTACTGGCATCTCTCTGCTTCCTTTATTTATTTTATGTGAAAATCAAAAATATTGAAATGGAAAAAAAAAGTTTACATTTTTACCCTGAAGACCCCTTAAGGTTTCACAATTAACGGCATGCTTAAAGATTCCTGTAAATAACATCTACCAAAATTAAACCAGGTATTAAATTCTACTAATTTAAAATTTATCTAAGTGTGAAGGAACTATATTCAGTCATTACATCACTTCCTGTTTCCTCAGGGTATAAAATTGAGGTATCACATATGCAATATCCCTTTGTCATCTAACACCATGAAGAAAACAAAACAAGTGACAGTTCAAAAGAGACAGATGGTCATATACCTTCATACCTCTGGTAATGGCTATATGAAGATTCACAAACGTTTGAATAAGATATGGAACTGTTGAAAACCTCAAGCGCAAAAGAGGCAACTGCATTTTGCCCTCCAGGATAGTGAGGAGGATGGTGAGAGAAGCAACGAAATCCCCAAGAATCACTGTGAAGGAATTGCAGGCGTTGGTGGCCATGACAATCTTGGGGTCATCAGGTGTCAAAAAGCACCAGCAGACGTCATCTCCAGAACCACAGCTCTTTGGAAGGAATGCCAGAAGAAAATCTTTTCTGACTAGAAGACACAGATGCAAGCACTTGGAGTGTGCCAAACGTCATTTAAATTATAACTGGAACAAGTTGCTTTGGTCAGATGAGACCAAAATTACACATTTCTGTCAGACACAGCATTGGCACGTTTGGCATCGAGACAGAGATTCATACAAGTAAAAGCACCTCATACCCACAGTGAAATATGATGGTGGGTCTGTCATGTGCCTTAACCTTGTCAAAAACAGGCGGGGACTCCATGCTGTCATCCTTGCCAGAGGTGGTTGCACTAAGTACTAAATGAAGGGTGCTGATAATTATGAAATCTTGATTTTGTTGAAATTTATTTTGTATTATATCTTTATTTCGTACTCGTAGTACACTTAAATAACATAAGAAAAGAAAAAGAACAAAAATTTACAATAAAAACTACATCATTTAATCAACACAAATGCTGTTCAATAAATCAGTGCACATTGGCCTGGTAAATCCAGAAATTACTGGTCTATTACTACATTCATCTAGCAAATCACTTACAATGCTTGCTAAGGACTGCTGATACGTCAACTGATGATTATTCAAGATACGCTTGACATTTTTTCTCAGGCTCCCAGAATGTTTAATACAATACTTGTAGCGTAAGTATGCAACATTGCGTCCCAAAGGAGATGAAGCATCAGAACACATTAAATTAGCAATGTATGCAACCAGAGGGTTAGAATGATTTAACATCTTGGATACAAATCGTAAACTTTTCAAATTCAACTGAACTGACAGATGATGCTGGTTTGTTATAGGCCCTAATAACCAAGTGTGCGCTCGATAAGGCAGATTTAATATTTTTCTAAGAGCTTCGTTCCACTTTACACAAATTGAAGTTAATCCACTAGAAGTGAGATCCCATAATTCTGATCCATAAAATGAACAGTAATAAGAGCGAAATAAAAAATGTATGTTATTTACATCAAATTACCAAAGGTGCCAACCAGTTTATTTACAGAAGCATTAAAAACAGCACGTTTAAAAACACAGTCTTTCTCATCACTTAATTTCGAAGTAACAATAGTGCCTAAATCTTTCACCTGATCAACCCATTTTAATAAGGATCCATTTAGATACAATTTTTCACATTCTGTGACATTATTTCCAAATTTTATACACATGGTCTTCCTATAATTAAAAGTTACACGATACTCTGCAGCAAATTCATTGCATAACAATAAAAGGTCGTTAAGACCTCGTAAACTCGGACTTGAGAGCGTCAAATCGTCTGCATATCCAAGTGCTCCGACAAAATATGGCCCTATATGACATCCTAATCCAGACCATTTCAGCTTTAAAAATAACTCATCAAAGTATTCAATAAACAGTATAGGTGACAGTACGCCACCTTGTTTGACGCCATTAGTAACTATAAAAGATCTTGATATGACTCCGTTCCAAGTAGCACAAACGTCTTGCCTCGTATAGCTATCTAGAAGTAAACGTATTGTAAGTGGTGGTATACCGCGCCTAAACAACAGTGAAAACAACTTTCCGTAGTGCACCTTGTCAAAAGCTTTACTGGCATCGAGAAGACAGCTAAATACCTCGGAGTTTCTATTTAAATAATAATGAACATTTTCAATGTATACAGCCGTACACATAGTAGTTGAGTGATCACGTTTGAAGCCAAACTGTAAATAAGATGTGTTCAAATTGCTGTACATATGAATACTAACATTGTCAAGTAGTTTACATTAGGTATGTTACTAAAATTTTCAAAATGGTTCTGTGCTGAAATGAATGATTTATCCTGAAAGAGGTTGAAATAAACTTTCCATTGACACCAAGATTAATGTGATTGGTTAAAAACTGACAAAGTTATTAAACTTGGAAATTGGGAAATGAGGGGAAAAAAATGTCCGTGGTTTTCTATAGAAAAAATGAGAAATCTGTGACCGAAAACATGGTTTGCATAAAATGCTATAACTTTCTTAATTCTTTAAATATTCATATGAAACTTTCAGATAATGTTCATTGGAATATTATCTGCCTATTCCAAAATGATGAATGAAAACAGAATTGAATTTCGCTGTGCAACCCTCAATGGGGGCGCCATTTCTGGAATTTTTACCACAGTTTTTTTTTGCGGACGGTAGAAACAGACTGCTGGCACTCCAAATCTCAAAATTTTTTGTCTGTTGGATCTTGAATACTTATTCTAATAGTCTGTGCAGTTTTTATTAGAATTCCTACTTAGCTTCTATAAAATTGAAGGGTGTTTTTGTCACCCCAAACTTTGAAGCGCTCAGGCGGCCATCTGGGAAATCGGAAATTGAAAACAAGGTAACAAGGGGAATTTGGGGTCATTTTTATCTACGTCTTCAACGGGATTTCCGGGAATTCCCTTTCTTTTGCCCATAAAAGGCGGTTTTGATGGGTATACCTCTGCCACTTCGGGAAATTACGCAATGCGCTATCGGAACCAATATCGCGGCGGCCGATGCGCTGATAGTAACATACCTATTTACATAAGGAACAACATAAAGCAATTCCTCTATTTCGGAGCAACCCAAATCGCCACGATCGTTTTTGGGTATGGAAATAACTATAGAATGTGATAACGCTTTGGCAGTATAGCCATGTATAATCATAGTATTAAACAATTTACAAACTAAGTCGAATAATTTTCTGGTACCATTCAACAGATGATCCGAGTCAAAACCTAAACCACCATCACGTTTGCTGGCTTTAAGTTTCAAAATACACTGAGCAATAAGCTCGCTCGAAATTTGCCATTCATACAATTTTTCATGTCTAATATCCAGTAAATTACCATGTACAATTGATCGAATTTCATCCAATTCAGTTGAACAAGTCGGAACGCTGGAGTAATGATTCTCATATTTAGATGCGAACAATTCTGCTATTTCCTCAGATCCACATGCATCGTCAATTACGTTTGTGACAATGTGAGACAATGGGTTAATATTTCTAATTTCCTTCCACATGTCAGTACTGCCAGTAACGTGCTCAGAAAGTTTTTGCCTGCGTATAGATTTTTCATTTTGCTTGGCACATCTAACAGCGTAATGATAACGGGACCAAGTCTTCTTCATGATCTCATATGCAGAACCCACATTGGGCTGACCGCATTCTTGCCAAATCCAGTGCCAGAAAAGTGAACGTTCCCTTTCAGGCTTTACAGTATCTTTCCAGCCAGGAATAATTCGTTTCTTTTTGGTTTGAATGGGGATGTTTTTCACACCAGCATCTATACAGCATTGAAGTATATCATTACAAAAACTATCAATATTTGTACGATGATGAGTATCGTTACACAAAACATCATGGCAGGCTAGAGTATCATTAGGAATACTTATTCCACTCAATAATGTGTCTAAGTCATTCATATACGATACAATTGCTTCACTAGAAGCTTCGTACAACTTGCATTTCGGTTTTGAAAATTTGGGGTTGTCCTCAAAGTCAACCGTGTTCAAGCTTAAACTTAGAACATTATGATTGGATGGATTAGTAGAATCGAAGTATACACCACTGTATGATATCGTTATTAAATATGTTTTGGCTAACAATAAAATGATCAATGCAGGAATTGTGACCCATTGCGTGGATAGTGTAAGTATTATTAACTTCAGCATTGACACTATCCCAAGCAACCTTGAGTTCATTGACCTCCATAAAATTCAAAAGACTGTTACTTTGAGCATTGTTTCTACTGAAACTGGTGTTAAAGTCACCACATATTATACAACCCCAATTCCGAAATAGTTGGGACGAAGTGTAAATTGTGAATAAAATCAAAATGCAATGACTTTCAGATCACATGAGCCCATATGTTATTCACAATAGAACATGGATAATATTTCAAAAGTTGAAACTGAGACATTTTACAGTTTTAGCCACAAAATTAGCTCATTTCAAATTTTCTGGCTGCAACAGGTCTCAAAAAAGTTGGGACACAGGCAAAAAAAGGACTGAAAAAGCTATTAATATATAAGAGAATCAGCTGAAAGAATATTTAGCAAGTAATTAAGTTAACTGGCATCAGGTGTGTAACATGATTGGCTATAAAAAGGATGTCTTAGAGAGGCCGAGTCTCTCAGAATTAAAGATGGCCAGAGGCTCTCCAACCTGTAAAGCCTTGCGTTAAAAAATTGTGGAATACTTTAAAAACAATGTTCCTCAACGTCAAATTGCAAAGGCTTTGAAGGTCTCATCATCAGCAGTGCATAACATCATCAAAAGATTCAGAGAAACTGGAAAAATCTCTGTGCATAAGGGACAAGGCCGAAGACCTTTACCGGATGCCCGTGATCTTCAGGCCCTCAGACGCCACTGCATCACTCACAGGCATGATTCTGTCATTGACATTACTAAATGGGCCCAAGAATACTTCAAGAAACCACTGTCTATAAACACAGTCCGCAGTGCCATCCACAGATGCCACCTAAAACTCTATCATGCAAAAAGAAAGCCATTGTTGAGCATGATCCAGAAGCGCCACCGTGTTCTGTGGGCCAGGGCTCATTTAAAATGGAGTGTAACAAAGTGGCAGAGTGTCCTGTGGTCAGATGAGTCCAAATTTGACATTCTTGTTGGAAATCATGAGCGTTGTAACCTCTGGGCTAAAGAGGAGAAAGACCACCCCTCCTGTTATCATTGTTCAATTCAAAAGCCAGCATCTCTGATGGTATGGGGATGCATTAGTGCATATGGTGTGGGACACTTGCATGTGTTAAAAAGCACTATGAATGCTGAAAGGTATATAAAGGTTTTAGAGCAACATATGCTCCCCTCCAGGACATCTATTCCAGGGAAGGCCTTGTGTATTTCGGCAGGACGATGCAAAACCGCATACTGCGGCTATTACGACAGCATGGTTTCGTAGTAGAAGAGTCCATGTGCTGAACTGGCCTGCCTGCAGTCCTGATCTTTCACTGATTGAGAACATTTGGTTCATAATTAAACGAAAAGTCAAAGGAGACCCAAAACTCTCCAGCAGCTGGAAGCCTGTATTAAACAAGAGTGGGATCAAATTCCAATGGCTAAACTCAAGAAACATGTCTCCTCAATGCCTAGTCGCCTCCACTCTGTATTAAAAAGAAGAGGGAATGCTACACCACGGTAAACAGGCCCCTAACCCAACTTTTTTTTGAGACCTGTAGCAGCCATCAAATTTGAAATGAGCTCATTTTGTGGATAAAATTGTAAAATTTTTCAGTTTCAACATTTGCTATGTTATCTCTGTTCCATTGTGAATAAAATACTGGCTGGTGTGATTTGAAAGTCACTGCGTTTTGATTTTATTCACAATTTTCACTTTGTCCCAACTATTTCGGAATTGGGGCTCTACACACATTAAAAGCGTAGGTGTGAAGAACTCTTTCAATCGCGTCAAGTACATCAATATACTTGTCATTTACACTAGAATTTCAGTAGTTGTCACAAGGCATATAAACGCTCAAAACAAGTATAGAAAACGAAGGGCTAGTATGTGTGATAATTCCACACACTGTATTACTACAGACATCTACAAATGAAACACATTTTGATATATTCTTGTGATATAGTATCGCTGTACCTCCATGTGGATGCCCAATTAAAATATCTTTGGAGGTGTCAACACTTGATTTACCATGATACAAGTAATTATTACTCGGGCCGGTAGGGCCACGAGTCTAGGTTTCGGCTGTGGATCTTCTTTTTTTTTTTTTTTCGGGGTCGTGATTGTCCTGCTCATGCGCGTCTTGCGGGATGATGGCCCATAGATATTTTGAACACTTGATTGGGTACGTGCGCTCAAGTGAAGCATCTGTCCCAGGAGCGTATACACCCGGAAGTTAAATTCGCACGTACACTCCCATTCATTTTCGCCTACTGTAAAATTATATTTTCAAAAACACTTGCGTGCGAGTGGGGGTGATTTTGCTATCGCTGTGCAGGGCAACATTTTCTCTCCCTAAATATGTGCTTTTTTGGAGAATGGAAAGCGGCACTCTTATTAAAGGGAAGATCGAAATGTTACTCGGTGTCAACGTTAAAGTGTGAGCAGAAAAGTTCAGTTAACGTGACCGAGGCTTTTGATGACCCTCTGATAAGATAATTGCTTGGACGTTATCGCCGTTATAAGCAACGTCGATGAATATCCGTATACGTTATCAAATTACTCTCTGGTTTCCTCACTTCATTGTACCCTGATTGAGCATATGCCGTTGACCGAATTATGAATACTGAATCATATGGCTAATGCCAACGTTGTTAAAAGGAAACGCTAGTTAACTCAGGCTACTCCTTTACTAAGCATCATCTTTGCCCCTGTCCCATTATAAGACTGCTCTCAAAAAATAATCACTGCACAGCACAGATTGAGGGGATAGAGAAAGGTTTTTTTCTCCTGATTTCTAACAACCTAGCCTTTCTCCCCTCCCTGTCTTTTGGAACTCTGTATAAACAGACAAAGCGACTTGTCCATTGTTTCAAATATTATGCAGGTAAGAAATATTGTCCTTGAATGTCAATTGCAAGTAGCTAGCTAGTTAGCCACCTTGTTCATTTTATTGGCTGCTTAGTCAATGCAGTCCCCGCGACGGTAAGGGTACCAAGGTAGCTTGCTGGAGACCGCTATCGATCACTAGCGTTTGCTTTAGTCAGCGGTCTGTTTAAGTCAACGGGACGGCTAATTCGCTAGCTAGCAAGCGAACGCGATTTCTTCTATTAAAGTGACAAATTTGCGTTTCTACGTTAACTTACGCATGAAACGTTTTATTACAGCCCTTCAATGACTATTGCTGCAAAAGGCAGCCGCGCATCTCGGCATTTTAATGCTTATATTGACTTATTTGAAATTGGCCTCATAGGAAACCATTCATTTTTATGGAGAAGTTGGGTGTATCAATATGGCGGCCGGGTGCTTCACTTTGGATAATGTAAATATTACATCATCAGCAATCTAGTGTTCTAAATATTTATATCTATGGATTGGCCCAAGCCTTGACCCGGCCCGAGTACAGGCTCTGAGGAGCCTCTTGTTACAATGTATATCACCAAGCGTACTAAGTTTGCTGTCAATTAACCATGTCTCTTGTAAACAGATAACTTCTCACTTTCTAGAAGATAGATAATCTTTAATAAACTCATTAGATCGTCCAACTCCTTCGCAATTAAGCGCAGAAAAGTCAATATCACTGATAGTTGATGTATGATGGGTCATGTCTTTTCTTTCTTACTCCAAAAATTATAGTGATCATATCGTTAACACACTACCGCTTCCTGTAGTACCGCTTACAGCCGATACCGTCTGGACAAAAGTTCGGATCTAGTAGAACACTAGGCTCAGCTACATACGCAACGAGTCTGTATGACTTAGTCCATGCATTGTCTCTGGATACGCACTCCAGTTTGTGTACTCTGACCTTGCTCTCCTCGCTGTCATCCAAGAAACCTTTCAGGTCATCCACTGTAATGTCAGAGTGAACACGGAACACAAAGTATTCAAACCGCCTTGGGCCAGAGCGTATGGAAGTATCCTTGCGTGTGCCATAAACCGCCTTCGGTCACAGTCTCGCCTGAGGTTAGGTAACCCTCTGGTAGCCCTTTTGCTGGCGCTGAAGCTTCTTGCGCTGCTCGACAGGAAGACGGAAACCCTCGCTATCCTCATCCATACCACCATCAGCTTGTGACAGGGATATCGGCGGAAGGTTGACCCTCAACTGACATGCAGGCGTTAGCCCACAGTCAGATGTGGCAGCTGTATCACTCGGTTGTGGAACTACTGCAGTAGAGCGAGCAGTAGGTTCACTAATGTTTGCCGCTGTAGCAGCACTATATGTCTGAGGTGATTGCGATGAGAGCTCAGACATTTGTCTTACAAGACGGCTCACTCTCTCATGGAGAGATAAACTGTCAATCTCACCAGGCTTTATGTCAGGAAGATTATTCAGGTCCCATTGCAATGAATGCAACCGCGATTTCCTTATGGCCAAATTTGGAGTCCAGAAACTTCGCTTGTTTCAAAATGTCGTCAGTCTCCTTCTCCTGCACAGATTTAAATCCCCGCACAACTCTCTTCTCTAGTGGCGGCAGATGATTGGAATAACTTTCCCACAGCAAGATTTTTGCATCAGCAATCGCTTCCTGGCAGTAAAACTGTAGCAACACGGTCTTTATACTGTCCATAGGGTAGCTCTTCATGTGGTGAAAAACATATGCAAGCAGTTCATTAACCACGAGTTTGTCGTGTACCTTCATAGGTCCTGTCCCATGCTCGTCACTTCTCAATTGCCTCTCATGTTCTTTCCGCCCATCAGTGTTTTCCGTGAAATAACACTGATCGCAGAGGAGTCGATCACAGCTTCTCAGACGAACACAGCTCTTCGCGCGTTTACCAAGCTTGCACTTGTCAGAAGCCATCATTCAGTCACTGAATAGTTTGAAAACTAATAATTTAGCTCCCACGTTTTTTGACTTTGGCGATCAAATTCAAAGTTAGTTTTGTTTGTTTTATTGAGCCGGCAAACACTAACTCGCGCGCCCTGCACACACAAACACCGGAAAAATTATTGTTTTTACTTTGGTTGATTCCATCGAAACATTAATAAAGTATTTCACACATGTTGGTATATTCCTTTTCTTGATAATTATATTGTTTATTTATTCTTTGTATTGTTTGTGCTTTGCCAGTCAGGGGTGCCAGTAATTTTGGAGCCCACTATTTTTCTACATTGTGACATCATTAATGTAAAAATTCATGACATAAGGTCATGAATTGTTACGTTGTGCTAAACGCAAGACATTCGGCTGCTAGTGCCTCTTCCTCTGAACAAGCAGTTCTACATTTCATGTTTTTTAATGTTATTTTTTCCTTCTCATTATTTTTTACAATTGACACTAAATTGACAAATGGCTTTAACAGAATCAACCAAAAATGTATCTGGCATACTTTACATGAAAATGATCTCCAAGTACACCAAACTTTCCCAAAATCAGTTGAAGCCTTGACAATGTGGATGAGAATCACCAGTAAATTACTGTTTTAATGCATAAAATGTATCAAATTCTAAGTATGAGCTTGATGCACTGCTAGCTTCAGAATGCATGTACAGCAGTGGTCTTCAACGTCGTTCCTGGGGACCCACTGTGTGTGCTGGTTTTTGTTCCAACCACAATTGTTATTGCTGGATTTTAACAAGCTGTTAATTTGTCTTAAGTGCATACAATGTTTGGAGCAATTATTTGCCCTCTTAACTCACAAGTTAACAGAAAGATCTATGTTTGCCATCAAGAATAAAAAAGGCCATGCCCACATTGCGTTGTATTGGAAATAACAGCATAAAATGAGAGAAAACAATATAACCAATCAAATTAAAGATGTAGTTGGCTCCTAAATGGTGAAAACTAATTGGCACATCATGACAAATTTATTCGACGAGCAAGTGGTAAAGAGTCAAACCAGTTTTGTGTTACGTTAATCTAATTAAGTTCACTTGAAGTTTTTTGAAAGAACTGGAAACAGCGGTGTCCAGCAGCCTAATTTGGGGTTTACTGATTTCTGCAGTGTCATATTTGATCTGTTTAAAATGTTGTATTACTTGAAATTTCTTGCAGTATAGAAATATACGCACTATTTTCTTGGGTATTTTATTCTTCATAGCATGTATGGATGTTTCTATGTTTGGCTAAAGCTAGTATCTCACTGAGCGGCGAATGCTTACAAATGTAGCAAATTTTGGATTCGCCAACTTTTCTGACGAAAGTTGGCGAAAATCAGGATAGACCTAAATGTCAGTAGCGACATTTAGCAACGTTTAGCGTCAGTTAACAACGTTCGCGTAACTGTTTGTGAAAGAATAGGAAATGGCTTTCTAGAATATGAAAATGAACTCTTTGCGACCCTAAAAACCGTTTGCAAACTCTTTTGCAGTCTTGACGAAACCTTGATGGTATCCTCACGAAAGCCAATATTCGTCTACATTTGTCAGCATTCGTAGCTCTGTTGTATAGTGGTCAATACTTTGCGAACCAAAAAGAACTTCAGCGACACGTGTTACAACCGTTTGCAAATGCTTTTACAAACGTCTGCAACTGTTTGTGAGAAAATAAATTCACAAAGAAATTTTGAATATGCGCAAAATTTCTTTGCAACAAGAAAAACTGTTTGTGATCCTAAAAACTTTTAACTGCTTTGCGCCCTTTTACGAACTCTGACGAAACTCAAAATTTACTATATTCATAAGCATTCGCCGTTCAGTGAGATACTAGCTTTAAGAGAGTAATTAACAACTCTAAACATGAAAAACACCTAATTAATACATTGTGAAAATCCTGTGATTACAATTGTGGTTGGAACAAAAACCAGCATACACAGTGGGACCCCAGGAACGACGTTGAAGATCACTGATGTACAGCATTCTAAAGCAACTCATGTATAAAACCCTGTATGGTTCAATAAGTGTGTAGCACTTCACAGTCAAACGCACGCTGACTGGTGAAGACTCACTCCAGTAGACAGCGAGCGAGCATGACTTTATTATCGTTAATTGTAAAATTTCAGATTTTTTGAATCAGCTCCACCGCCCCCCAGAAAACACTTAGCGGCCCCGGGAAACCACTGTTCTCGGGGCATTCTGGAGAGGAAAACAAGCCATGACAGTACCATCACCAAAGGACTGAATTAATCACATGAACATATGGACCTTGAACACAGGCATAGACGGGCAGACAAAAGCTGATTGTTCCAAATTTAGGGTGTTTACAAGCATTTTTGGAAAGTCTGCTTGGAGTTCTGGCATGTGCATTCCTGGAGGTCTGCCCATCACTTTATCTGCATGTTATCTGCCTGGTAGCATCCATGATGTCCTGTGTCGGCAATTCCAGGTTTCTTTATGGCTCATGAAAAGCTCATCAGTGGCAAAAATAATTCATACATATCAGTGGCAGCTGGTGCTAAAAATTTGGGGGGGGGCAATTTACCTTGGAGCAGCACACCTGAAAGCTGCTGTGATGTCGACACAGTCAGTTATTAAGAAGGAAAATGTAGCCTATAGATTTTATCAGGGTTTGTACCCTTTTTTATTATGAATTGAGGATGTATCCCCTATGTCAACATGTCCACAGATCACTGTTTCTGTCCTTACATTACTTACACATTGATTGTAAAAGTGGTCATGTTAAAGATAGTCCACCAACTAACTGGGATTTTGATGTTCTGTAAAGATGCAAACAATAAATGGAACATAGTTAAACAGAAAAACAAAAAAACAAAACACAAATCTAAAAACATAGCACTGTAATGCTGTCTACAGGCTTCATAAACCTTTTACAAAATGAAATTCGAGCACTTTTTAAGAATTTAAGGTGCATTTTCATGCTTTTCCAGCACCTTACAGCTGTGGTAAATTACATATTCATATACATAAATGACAGATTTCACAGAAAGTGTGACCAACAGGTCCCACTGTACTTAACAGGATGAAATTATAAATTAATGGTATGTATGTGGTTTATTTCATTGATAACATAAAAACAAATGTTTACAGGAAGTTTTAGACCTGGATCACTGCCATTTTGGTAAAAAAAAAAGTGAATTTAAAAATTTGGCCTTGTTGCTAATGTTGCGTGGACGGAAAATTGGTTTTCACTGGACGGAACTCAAACAGTGAAAAGATTGTCTGAGCCAACGCCAATAATGGCATGATGAGCAGAGAAAAGGGAAGGCACACCAGTGACCAACCCGCTAATCCACAATAAGCAGGGCTTTGTTAAAGCCTGTATATCTACTCTTGAACAGTGACCTGAAATGCAGTTTTTTTTAAAGATTATTTTTTTGGGAGTTTTCTCCTTTATTTGACAGTGCAGTAGAGATAGACAGGAAAGGTGGGGAGAAGAATGGGGAAGATATGCAGTAAATTGCCTGGGCCGGATTTGAACCCAGGCTGCTGCGGGAAAGACTTTTGTCTTAATATGGTACGCGCACTTAGCCGATGAGCCACCGGGGCGCCCCGAAATGCACAGTTTTTACCTAGGATTATTTTGTGGCAATAAAATTCATACATTGGATAATTAGTCAATCCTGCCCACTCATTTCCAAGTTCCTCATCCACCTTGGAGTTCTGAGAGGAAGGAGGGACACTTTTTTGGGCCACCCTGTAGTATGGATGTGCCAACCCCTTTAAGTCAAACCAAGGTTGGCTTGATCCATCCAGGGATTGGAGTGAACTCGTCCATATAATTAACCATGTTCGAACTCGGCTTGGTTGTGAAAATTCAATAACTGATCCGGGTGTGCTATCTAGTGATAGAATATTGTAACTGCGTGCATAAATCTGCAGCTCTGTGTCCACTGGCGGACACATCTGCACAAAAGGGTTTAAATACCCTGCCAGCAGCCGCCATATCTCATTCACAGCAGTGCTGTACTAAGATTACAGGTTGTTGCTAACGTTATTACTGTGGACAGAAATTTTTACTTTTTTGATGAGGGACACAAACGCGAGTTGGTGAAAATTCTAGAAGGCCAGGAAGTAAAATCCGCTCGCGCATGCACTTTACCCCGCTTTCACACTACCGGTTGTTATAAAATAGGGACTTCAATGCGGAATGCAGAGTGAACGTTAAGACCACACATCGGACAGAAATTACGTTCGCGGCCAAAACTGGCTTCACGGCATGAAATAGGGCTCAGGATATTTCAAAACGGTATCTAGCATGGTAAAATAAAGAATGGGGAACATATCAGTTGATGATGTACTGTTCTTTTCACAGTGGCCCTGTTGCTAAGGTTACGGGACTGGACAGAACGTGTGTAACGTTCACAACTGGATAATGCATTGGATTCAGTAACTGGGACAATTTTCCGTCCTGATATTGCCCAATTCCGGAATAAAGTCATCTTTTTAGGCTAAAGTAACAAAAGAACAACAATAGCCATGCTTTTACATTTATTCTTTATTCTGTTGACATATTTTATTGAAAATACAGAGAGATGGAACATTTTATATTGTTCAAAAATAAAAGTTGACAATTGGCCACACTTTCTGTGGAATCTGCCGAATTGGAACAGCAAACAGGGAAAGCAATAAAAGGCATTGCTTACGCCACATCCAGCTACCCAACTCCGTTTGTCGTAACAAGTGCGGGAGAAGCCCCGGGTGTAAGCTCGTCCACGATCACTTGCCTGCTGCTGAATCTTTAAACTGGGTCGGTCTGGGCCAAGCTCCTTTACTTTCCTTTGTTCCTCCAGTGAACGCCTTGAGAAAGGCTGTTTTTGTAAGGAAAGAACCGAATTGTGTTCAGTTTCCGCGCTTCCACGTGCCATCTCGCTCATCTACCAGGTTGAAAGGGTGGTGGATGATTTGACAGTCGAGACGAAGCGTCGAGGTGGGTGTGAATATGATTGACAGCCACGAGAATTGTCCAATCACATTAGATCAAAAAACATTAAAACAATACCAATTCGGTGCCAATAAAAGTGGGAGTGTCTGGGGCGCACAGAACTGCGCCCCGTTAGGAAATCTGAAGAAACCAATGAAACAGCAGCCTCAGGTCACGTGCTCACCAAAACTCTGAGAGCTTACATAAGGTACCGTTTGGCCGGCGTCCCTCACCCAGGAAGTATATGTATAGGGAGAAATCAGCCAAATACCATTTGGAACCGATATTTAGGGGCTGTTGACAGGCGGTCACAGACTGAAAAACACGTTTATTTCATAATTATTTGCATTATACATCTAAATTATATTTAACAAAATTTTCATCTCTTGATATTTGAAGGGGGGCGGCGCCCCAGCGCCCTCTACTGGCCGGCCGCCACTGATACATATTACTCTGTTTGTTCCACTTCACTGAACTGTTTATTTCACTTACGGTGGTAAAACAAAGACTGAATATTTCTTAGAGGAGAGGTCACACTAAACATCAAGGTCAACTCCTACGCATCCATAGGATCTGTTTTAAAATAATGTGCAACATCTTTCCATATATTACTGACGGAGGACATGTAGGCATCAATATTTGAATACTCAATTAACATTCTTAATGAAGGATAAATGAAATTCAGTAATCTTGCACCAATTGTTTCATTATTTCTTTATCTTTTCACAGAAGGCATGAGCAGCAAGATACCAAAAAGAATTTGCTCTCTGGATTGCATTTATGGTGGCAATAGCCCCAAGCTAGAAAAAGAACTGAGGAGTCAATCAATAGTGTGTGTTTACTGAGGAATACAAACATTTAAATTGGTTTATGCTTCAGGCTGTAAGACCTTTGCATGATTTCAATTCCAGAACATACACGCCAGATAAATAAGGTGTTTGTACAGTACATGCTGTGATGCTTTATATGTTTTACCAACTTTGAAGTGTAGGCACTGTTTTCTTGAGAATAGCAATTCCTGGGAAAGCTACTATATTGATTTCATTTTATAATTTGTGTAAATGTGTAAGGGTCTCTGCTCGCACACAGATGAGGTGCACAGAGGACAAGAAGTTGAGGACTGGACTTAGGTGCAAGGATGGACTTGGTTGTTTAATAAGCCTACTGCACAGCAGGTAGGCACAGACACAAGGCAATACAAACGAACGGGAAAATGAGGTCCCCATTAATTAAGAAAAAGTGCTGACATGAATAATAAGCAGCACTAAATACAGAGTTAGAATACACATATGGGAAAAGCGGAGAATAAGTCTACACAAGACTAGAGTAATAATGCATGCATAAGGCTTACGTGACTTCGCAATGACCAAGTGAGAAGCTTGGTCTTAAATAGCCCACTGCTACTGTGGGAATGCAAAACAGGTGCAGGTGATAACTGAATGATTGGAAGTGCATTCCGGGTCTTAATAGACCAGTGGGCTGAGGGCTGGTGGAATAGCCTCACAAAATGTATATAAAATACTTGTTTCAATTATTGTTAATTTACCGTAAATATTCCTATAAAAAAGCATTTTCCCCCCTCTCGATTTACTTTATTTTTTGCATATATGCCACAGTAACATTTTAAATCTTGAGAAAAAGATAATCTAAACCTAGAAGAACATGAGGAAACACAAAATGCAGTTTTTAAATTATTGCATCATTTATTGAAGGGAAACTTTCATCTAACATCAGCACTCAGTGATCACCTAGATACACATTTTAACTACTGGGAAGGAACCCCCTTTGTATCAAGAATGGCCTCAATTCTTCGTGACATGGAGACAAAAAGGTACTGAAAAAATTCCTTAGAGATTTTGGTTCATGTTGACATGACAGCATCACACAGTTGAGGCAGATTTGTCAGCTGCCCATTCGTGGCACAAATATCCCATATTGACACATGGCCACATACAAGTACTTGTCATGCTCATAGAACTACGTATATTAAGATGACGTTTTCTCTGTGGCCCGGGGCATCGTCTTGCTGGAAGTAACCATTAAACACCGGGAAGACAGCGGCTATAATAAAGCACAGTCAGTAAAAATACTCAGGAAGGCTGGGGTATTCAAATGATTCTCATTGGTATTAAGAAAAATATTCCCTACACCGTTATGCCACCTACACCAGCCTAAACCATGGATCCATTGATTCATGTTGTTTACTTCAAACTCTGGCCCTTCCATCTGCAAGTCTGCATATCACAGCAGAATTGAGAGTCATCAAATTTTTTTTTCCAATAACACTTCACATTAACAAGGTGTTTTTGCCCACAGAACTGCCGTTCACTGGCGGTTTTTGTTTTTCACACCAACCTCTGTAAACTCTTGAGACTGTTCAGCATTAAGAGCACAGGAGATAACCATTTCCTGGAATACTCAAACCACAGTGGCATCTATAATCACATTCATATTTCTTCCCTATTCTGGCATTAGGTCTGTACATTAACTGAACCTCTTGACCATGTCATGCTTTCATGCTCTGAGTCACTGCCATATGATTGGCTGATGAGATATTTGCATTAACTCTTTCAACCCCAGATATTCTAGCATCACTATACCCTTCAACCCCACAGCCCTCTGTGGAGGGCTGGTCATTATCTGGACATTGTATCTTACTGTTATCTCTGGAATCCCATTAAATGTAACCTGATATGTTCCAATCAATTAGTCAGATTGTTTGAATTTTCCCTACAGGAATTTGGGGTTGAAGGGAATATGTTGGTCAGCCCTCTGTAGAGGGCTGTGGGGTTGAAGGAGTTAATGAGCCAGGGCTCGTTTCAAGCAGAGCCATATAGAGAGAGAGTCGCATCAACGGAGGTCCAAAATTCTTGATTGTCATGTTATTTCATGGAGACTGCAAATAATTCCTGTAAGTTATGCGTTCATGAAATAAGCAAGAGAGAGACATACCTGCGATTTTCGGTGATTAGTAGTCAGTAAATAACGTAATTTCTGCCTTGCTGATATATTTTAGGCTTGAGTTAGTGCTAGCCATCTCATCTAAGTGACATCAACGTTAAACAACCACGTAAAAAATTACACTTAACAGCAGAATGTTGAACATTTGCACCCAGTATTCAAGCAGTTTTAGTGCCTTATAAATATTAAAATTAAATTACCAAAATGAGTATGTATCTTGTATCTTTTTATTTTGCACTTATATACTGCAATTACTTCATGAAAAATAAATCTTCAATAAACTCAGAAATATGAGTATCATGTCACGCAGTTTGTCTGTGCTCTTTCCTCCATGTTGTCCTTGTATAAAATCTCTGACATGGTTTGCTGTACTTTGTGGGGATGCTCCAGTTGCTGGGGGGTGGAGTGCAAATGCACGGTTTCTCCAATGATGTGGAGAAGAGAAAAAAATTGTTGGCTCAATTCAGCAGGAGCAATCAAACAATCATTAAAAATTACAACAACAAAAATGTGAGGTAATCATATTCAAACACTGCACTTGCAATTTTTCACAACCAAAGACTGCATGATTTGGAAGCTTACTGTCCAGCTGATTACAAATAACAGGGAAAGGCTTGCACAGCTTAGGAAGTTAACACTAGAACCGCCATGACGATCATTTAGACCGTTTTGAAATTTGTTTGTGTCAAAACTTTTCAAAATAAAATAATACAACCTTGAGGGTCACTGACTTTTCCTAAAAGTGTCTATATTTTAAAGTGCAATTGATTTTATATAGATTACACCTACGGAGCATAAAATATCGCCAGATCTACCTATTTCTGCCATTAGCGGTCTCACTGACCGTTCAGTTTTCTGGCTGTTATTTTTTTTTTTTTTGAAAAATGTATCTTTTGTTTGCCTAGCAGCTAACCGATGCCACTGTCAGAGTTGGTAGAGTAGAGTAGCCTAGAATTATTTTATTGGGCAGCACTGGCAAAAAGTTTGAGCCAGCAGCAGCGGGAGACACTGGCACCAAAACGGAGGCAGTGCCAGGTCCGCAGGAGCTGCTCACTAAATAAGACGCTCGTCACCTGCTGCAGATGTTTCAGACCCGTCTGTGGGAATTGCGCCAGGAGAACAGAGGTCACCTGCGCAGACTGTTACGAGTAGGCTAAATGCTACGCCACGCCAATAATAAAAAAAAGATAATCAGAAAAAAAGTTCTGCACCTACCTATTGTTTTCTAATTCCGAGTCATTGTTCCGATTACTTATTTCATAATAAGTAAGATATTCCATATGGTTATGTTGTTCTAAATGTTGATTCCAAATGTGTATAAATCAAAGTAGATGTTTTTAATTGCTGTGTTTGTCGTTCTGAATGGTTTAATTATTTCTTTACCCAAAAATATCGTTGTGAATGTTTTCAATAAAGCCGCTTTCACACTGGACGCGAAACAAATTTTTCGCACGACAGGTCACATTCAAGTCAATGCAAAGACGCGAAACGTGCGTATTTGCATCTTTGCATTGACTTTGAATGTAATCTGTCGCGCGAAAAATTTGTTTCACGTCTAGTGTGAAAGCAGCTTAATTCATGTTCATTATATATAATTCTATTGCCTAAATATTCATAAATGTATTATTAAACTTGTTAAAAACATAATGCTGAGCTGCCGGATAGCTCACTCGGTTAAGGCACTGCGTTGTAGCGCAGAAGTGACTATCGTGTCGCAGGTTCGATCCCCGGTCGTACCAACCGGCAGTGGTCGGCAGCTTTTTCAGAGTAGCGCACAATTGGCCATCGCGCTACAGGGTTTCAAATTGGGAAGGGACTGCCGGGAAAAGGGAAATAAATAAAACAGCTTTGTTCGTTGCTCAAGCGCCTCCTGTTGGCCAGACGGATTTCGTCAGGAAGATTCTAAGTCTGTTCATGTCCGGGTATCCTCCGCCCTCGTTCTGAACTGCGAAGATTCAACCAATGAGTGTATAAGAAGCAGTGGCTGACAGGCACGCGTGCTTCGGAGGAGAGCCGTGAACTGTCTTCGCTCTCCTGAGTTGGCAGCAAGGGGCCGCATATGAGCAAGCTTTGTACATAGTTCACCAATTGGGCATTCCAGATTCGGGTGGGATTGGAGATGCCAAATTAAAAAAAAAAAAAAAAAAAACGTAATGCTGGTGTTGTTTTGTTCTTTTGAGATACATGCTAACATACAAGATGCATTAATTGCTTAATTATGTGCTCAGAGAGACGGATTAGAATGTTTTGAACCTAGCGGTCCGAACGACTGTTCATTGCGGTTCTAGTAGTGATAAAATTCCGGCGCTTCTAGTGTTAAGACTCTAGGTGCAGGGTGAGTGTCATCTATTTTATCACAGGGAGTCCTCTGCCTCTTACGGAATCCCCTGCAGTTCTTCCGCTGAAAGAGAGAGAGGGGGAGAAAAAGACAGGAAATGGGCTAGACACACCTGTATAGGCTTGGATGGGAAATTGTACTGAGAGATGAGGTGCAGTCTTTATTTCCCTACTTAAGTTATGGAATTTAAGTAGTTGTGATCAGCAGCTTTTGCTGCCAATGTTTAACAAAGTATGGCAAGTGGCATCAGTTACAGACGTGACAGAAATTAGTATAAAGTTGGGTCATGTTCTCTGTCGTCTTTCAGACAAGTAATAATGAACTAAATATTTTTAGTATTCAGTATGATTCCCTACTTAGCCTTCTATGCTTTATTTCCCAAAATTTTTTGGCCTATTTGGCCAATACGTTCGGTTTTTAATCTTGTATTTGGTCCTCCAGCTTCCCTCTCCCTTAAAGGATCAGTGTGTAATATTTAGAGCCATCTAGTGGTCAGATTATAGATTGCAACCAACTGACCATTCCTTTTTCTCAAAAACCTCACGGTGGCATAAAAAACTTGAAAAACGTGAAAGGCGCTCTCTTGTGTCAGTGCTTTATTCATTTACTTTTTTCCCGTTCTGGGCTACTGTAGAAAAAATGGCGGCGCAACATGGTGGCCTCCAAGGAGGTGGACCCGCTCCCATGTAGGTTTAAAGGGCTTATTCTAAGCGAAATGAAACTCAAAGATTATTGTTTTCACGTGATTATACACTACTAAAAAAGTAGTTATGAATGTTATATTCCATTTCTGCCAAAATATCAATCTAAATTCTACACACTGCTCCTGTAATCATAAACCCAAAATTAGCAGAGCAGCAACATACTAATATTGACAGGTAATGGTCAAGAGAATGTCAAATCCTTAAACACTCAATCTATAGATTATATTTTAGTTTACTGTATAGAAGTTAAAAAATAGCTCCTACAATCAGTATTAATAGCGATGTATCACAGCAAATGATTGCTCTCTTCTTTATTATTGTGAAACGTTATCTTCATTTTACTAGCAAGCATAAGCTATCTTGTACTCAAAGAAAACCTCACTTCATCACCTCCATCACTATAACAAGTCTGATGATATATTTACATTAATTCTCTAACATTTCACTCCCCCACCCCACTCTGCAAAAAATCATGTTTAAGAAGCATGTTTCTCTAATTTTGCGCTGTTGGATGAGATGGCATTGATCGAACAGAGTTTACAATTCGGCAGCTGCTCATGGTTAGCGCTAGTAACTATTTGTCGCTAACTGTACCTAGCTAGTATCCAAGCCTAATTTGTTGTCTGTAAACGTTCTGGAATAGTGCAAGGGATAATCCAGTAAAACGCTTTACTGCACGTGTTAATTTAATTCAGATATGCTGACAATACACAGTCTAATTCTTTAAACGTCTTACCTTTTGAGAGCTCATCATGGTCCATTCCGCTTCAACTCAGCTGCTAGACTAGTCTTTGTCGCTAACTTCCGGGAACTATTGGGAGACTCCATGGTTCGCCATTTCTGTAAAAAAAAAAAAGTGGCCCATTGGAGTGAATGGAGTTGACACGACTCTCTCTCAATATGGCTCTGGTTTCAAGAAAGTGTAGTGGGAGTGCCAATCTGCTAAATTCTATAAAGTCTCTAAATTCTGCCTGCTCATTGTGGAGACTTTCACGAAAAAATAGTGATAGCAAGCCACAAACGTGTTCCAGGTGTGCTGAAGTACAAAACCATTTAAATAACTATTTTTCTCATTCTCCTACTTCATTGTGTTACTTTTACTTTTTTCCACTCTTTTTAGCACTTCTCAGTTTTAGAAGGGTTGGCCATGAGGTTTAGTAAGTATCTAAGAGGTGAAAAAGTCAGCTGGCAGTCAAGCAGAATTGTAACAAAATATATATTAAAAAAATACACTACAGGCCAAAATATTTCAAACACCCTAAATTTTTAAGAATTTGGCCGGTTTTGGTCATCTAAAAAATAAATTTTGCACAACAAAGGCAGACAAAATGCCAAAGCGACCCTTGTATTGACTAAGAATGTTGCTTGGTAACAACTGCACATCTTGAAGTTCAACTTTAGTTGCTGGGGATGAGCTTGACTTTTTTTGAAACATATTTTTTTGAAAACATATTCAAAACTGCAGTGCGTTTCTCAAGGTGGAGATGTTTCGGGCCATTGCAGCACATTCACCCTCTTCAGCCATATTCATACTCAAAACTCCGAGTTTTTTTTTTTTTTTATTTTTTATGATTGGTCGCTGAGATTTCCTATAGCTTAGAAATGACCGCGATGGAAATAAGGAAATGAATCGTGTAGGCTTTGTTAAAACACCACTTGGTATTTAGCTAGGTTTGAAACTGGTTTTCACATTTCAAACGTATTCATGTAATATGAAGGAATGTCAATGGTAATTGTAAACATGGCAAAATGTTTTAAAACTGCTTCTGAACATTGTCTGAAACCGTTGATTTGATTGTGAAACAGAAATTAGCCTTATGCTATTATTTAGCTGCCCTGAGGGTATTGCATGGTTAAGTTAATGAATTTTATTTTGTGAAAAAAAAATTTCCTGCTCACCATTTTTACCAGACCCCTCAGTCACTTCATCCTGGTCCCAGGTCTATGGTAGGTAACCCTTTATATTTGAAACAAAGGAAATAAAACATCTTAAAATATATCTTGGTGTTAGTAAAATATTATTTACTGACACAAACACATTCTGAGTATAACAAGAACCACTTAAATGGTGACTGATTCCAAACCTTTGGGCAGTAGAGAGCACTTGCCCTGTAAAAGGCCAAACAAAATGTTTTTTTTTTAATTATTATTTATTTTAAGTCCTGGTGGGAAATTTTTAACTTGCTGCAGTGACTTAAGGACCCCATTGTATTGACAATGCCAGAGAGCTGTCAGTCATGCAGGCTTTCAATGCTTGCAATAAAAAAAAAAGTGAAGAACAAAATCTCAGAAGTTTTTCTGAATCCACTGAGTTGAGGCAGCTAAAAGTACAAGTTCTTTTGCACACTCCAGGGCAAAAAATGGGCTAAGCCCAAATGGCAAATAATCAAGCTTTTCATGGTCTTAACAGCAAAGCAATACTTAGGCAACAAACTAGAATTAAACAAATAGATAAATTCTACTAGTATATGATAGCATGCCCCTTTGATTTCATAACATGCATAAGCCTTGTGGGTAAACTTGCTGACAGCTTTTTTTTTTTTTTTTACAAGAAAGAAGAGTGTTCCTCAACAGAATGCAACTTTTCATCTGAACGAAGCAAGCCTTTCTGCAATATTCTCTTGTACTCCAAAGCATTTACAGTACTTGTCTTTTCACAGTGAAGCAACTCTGCTTCTTATTGAAGCAAATTCCAGCTATTTCTAACTGTTTACTGCGGCGAAAGTTAATGAGAAAATGGTAGCTCAGAAGGTCTCAGGGGAGTGTATGTTTAATCCCTTCTGTTTTTTTCTGACCATTGATTTGTTGTTAAGACCATTAAAAGCTAAATATTTTTTGCAATTTTGGGCTTAACATATTTTTTTGCTCAGCATTGTAAAGTCTGCTCCACATTTTAAAAAGTTCCTGTTGACAATGCCCAAGAGAGATTGCTTGTTTTTCCTGCTTCACAAATTGTTTTTCTGAAATAGATACAAGGGCAGTCTTTTCTAGAACCATAAAGTTAATTGTTGAGAGAATAGTACAGGAGAGCTACATTATTCAGCCGGGGCCCTCAGAACAAGTGCGACTGAGATGCCAACCTTTGAGATATCTGCCTGTGCATGTATGCCATGTGCCAAACAGTTCCCTCTGTTTGTGCTTGTTAGTTAGACCTGGAAGAACAGCGCTGCAGATAAGCATTTGATTTGTAGCAGCACTTCCTTTCAAATAAATGTACTGATTTTTTTTCTTTTTTCTGAAAGTGATGGGTCCATCAGGATTTGTTTTTTTTTTGTTCGCTTTATCCCACTGAGTGATAGAGTCAGAAACATTCTTAATGCCCATTGTCACGTGCCTTCTTTTATTTTCATTGTTTAGTAAATTAATTGCTTGGATGACTGCCTCATCTTGCAACAATGCAACAATTATTTTGAGGGAAAAATTGCACGTTAACAGAGAAAAAGGTGTAATGAAATAGGCCATTTTGTCCCTAATGCATACCACCATTGGCATGTTTTGCAGGAAAATAAAAATTCATACAACAAAAAGCATCTTATCCCTTCAGTTAAATAATGGAGGTGGATCGATGCTGTTTTCATATCGTTTTGCCGTCATTGGTCCAAGGTTGTGAAGCAAGATCAATGACTTAATGAATTCAAAGAGGTGCATTAAATTTTTTGTGGAATGCGTGGCTGTCTCAGTTAGGTTATATTTTGATTTTTACGTGGGATAAATAAGGTGCCCTCCACTGATATTGATTTGGCACCCTTGGTAAATATTAGCTAAGGCTATGAAAAAAGTGGTCGCTCTTAATGCTTTCAATCTTGTATTCAATCTTGTATGTTGCTGCCATCAAATTCAAAATGAGCTAATAATTTTGAGGAATTGGTAAAATGTCTCACTTTCAGCATCTGATATGTTGTCTATGTTCCATTGTGAATAAAATGTCAGTTTATGAGATTTGCAAATCATTGCATTCTGTTTTCATTTGCATTTTACACGGCATCCCAACTTTTTATCCCCCCCGGCAGCATTAATGCAGGGGGGATATTGTCATCAGTGTGTCCGTCTGCCCGTCCGTCCGTCCGTCTGTCCGGGCGTCCATCTGTAATCAAACCTTGTCCTGGCCATATCTTGGAAACTATACATCCGATCTTCACAAAACTTCACAGATATGTTCAGCATGATGTCTAGATGTGGCTTGGGGGGCCGAGGGGATATGCCATTGCCAGATGGCTCTTGTTTGGAATTGGGATTGTACATTAACAACATGTTTGCTTCAAAGATATCTCACGCAGAGCACAGTGCTAGGTTAGACTCCACCACAAAATGAGGATACTAACACGGCAGGCTGAGGGCAGGATAGTTTGTATCCAAATTGTGAATTTATCCTGTCAGAAAATTATTCAACCTGCCAAAGGTAATTGTGTCAAAAACTACAACCGGATATTACAAACACCAAAAAGCGGCAACAGCTAAAAGAACTGTGACCCAAAGTCAGAGCTCTCTGGCAGGTATAGACACTTATTAGCATTGCCTCTAATAACAACAGAACTACAACTCAAAAACTCTCCACAGAATTGAATCAATTCATATCTGAATCAACCTTGTCAAAACAAGTATGTCATGAGCTTCACTAAGCTTGTATTTATAGCAGTGCGTCTTGTCATTGGTATCATATCCCAAGTTACTTTTTGCATCTGCACACACACATATTTACATTGCTTACAATTACATTCTTAAAATAATCTCAGGTGCGATTCAGGCATGTGGTAACTTGCATTGTGAGCTTAAAACAGAAGCATGGGAACTTGACCTTTAAAGCATTGACAGTCTGCTTCTCATTCCTATCGACTTCCCTTTTACTGATTTCAATGGATTCTGAAGTTCCTCCTCAGATGCGGGAGTAATGGAGAGCGTGGATAAACTAATATTATCCAGTCTGAGTCAGATCTGAGACGTGTTGGCCGACCAGCGGGCCGAGAGTACACTAGACCAGTAAAACAACACCTATAACTTTGTTGTGTCATGGGAATTAATGCATCGATTATTATTTTGATACTGAATGTGTCTGTTATGACTGAGATGAAAATATGATGCTTTATTCCTTAATTTAATTGAAAATTGTAGGAGTTTCTCCATTATCGTCTGGGGTAAATTACAATCCCAATTCCGAAATAGTTGGGATTAAGTGTAAATTGTGAATAAAATCAAAATGCAATGACTTTCACATCACTTGAGCCAATATGTTATTTACAATAGAACATAGATAACATTTCAAGTGTTGAAACTGAGACATTTTACATTTTTATCCACAAAATGAGCTTATTTCAAATTTTCTGGCTGCAACAGTCTCAAAAAAGTTGGGACACAGGCAAAAAAGGGCTGAAAAAGCAATTAATATAAAAAAGAATCAGCTGAAAGAACATTTAGCAAGTAATTAAGTTAACTGGTATCAGGAGTGTAACATGATTGGCTATAAAAGGGATGTCTTAGAGAGGCTGAGTCTCTCAGAAGTAAAGATGGCCAGAGGCTCTCCAACCTGTGAAGGCTTGCGTAAAAAAATTGTGGAATACTTCAAAAACAATGTTCTTCAACGTCAAATTGCAAAGGCTTTGAAAGTCTCATCATCGACGATGCATAACACCATGAAAAGATTCAGAGAAACTGGAAAAATCTCTGTGCGTAAGGGACAAAGCCGAAGACCTTTACAGGATGCCCATGATCTTTGGGCCCTCAGACGCCACTGCATCACTCAGCGGCATGATTCTATCATTGACATTACTAAATGGGCCCAGGAATACTTCGAGAAACCACTGTCAGTAAACACAGTCCGCCATGCCATCCACAGATGCCACCTAAAACTCTATCATGCAAAAAGGAAGCCATTGTTGAGCATGATTCAGAAGCGCCACCGTGTTCTGTGGGCCAAGGCTCATTTAAAATAGACTGTAGCAAAGTGGCAAAGTGTCCTGTAGTCAGATGAGTTCAAATTTGACATTCTTGTCGGAAATCATGGGCGTTGTGTCCTCCGGGCTAAAGAGGAGAAAGACCACCCCTCCTGTTATCAGCGGTCAGTTCAAAAGCCAGCATCTCTGATGGTATGGGGATGCATTAATGCATATGGTGTGGGACACTTGCATGTTTTAAAAAGCACCATGAATGCTGAAAGGTATATAAAGGTTTTAGAGCAAGATATGCTCTCCTCCAGACGACATCTATTCCAGGGAAGGCCTTGTGTATTTCAGCAGGACAATGCAAAACCACATACTGCAGCTATTACAACAGCATGGCTTCGTAGTAGAAGAGTCCGTGTGCTGAACTGGCCTGCCTGCAGTCCTGATCTTTCACCGATTGAGAACATTTGGCGCATAATTAAACGGAAAGTCCATCAAAGGAGACCCAAAACTCTCCAGCAGCTGGTAGCCTGTATTAAACAAGAGTGGGATCAAATTCCAAAGGCTAAACTCAAAAAACTTGTCTCCTCCTAAAGTGTATAGCACCGAAATGCACAAAGAAAAAAATATGGTTGAGGAGCTTTTTTCTCGCAGCAATGTACGGCTAACAGCTTCAATATGTTATAAAATGGTTGCCATGGTTTGTGAGGTGTGCGTATTGTTTGGACTTTTCTTTGCGGCTCTCATCCCAGGACGATATCCAATTCCTGGGCTATCGAATTCTTTACCCAGCTGGTTGATTGAGCTGGGTCGGCGCTTTCCCAGAATCTATAAAGCAGGAAGTCCGGCACGCCTCCTTCGCTGAAGTGTCTGTTTTTGGCTTTGCACTATAGCCGAAGATATCTGTAGTCAGGACTTTCTATCTTCTGATTGTTGGAGTTTCTTCTACCTTTTTCTATCTCGCTTTGCTTCCATGGTTCGGACTATTTTACGTCCTTTGGAAGCGCGAGTACTTGTGTTTGGTTTATATTATTCTCTGTGTTTGTACTGTGTCCGAGCTACTCTCTTTCTTTCTAGTCTTTGCGCTTGGCCTCCGTATACTACCGGCCATTACAGAACACTAGCCAACGTGGAGTCGTCAGCAATGGCTGCGTTAGAGAAAGTTTTGGCTAACCAACAAGCCGTTCTCTCTGGTTATGGCAAGGGTCTTTCTAGCCTGAACAATCAACAGGCAGATTTGGCGGAGAGAGTCCGCCTTCAGGCGAATGTCATGGAGAGACAGGAGAACATTCTGTTAACTGTCACTGAGAGTATTAGAGCCTTGTCTACTCAAATCACACAAAATGTTGCAAAAGCACAATCCGTACATCTTCCCTGAGAGCCAAAGCTTCAGTAACCCCCAAGATATGGAGGCAAGGCAGGAAGATGTAAAGATTTCATTGCCCAAAGTGAGATATTTTTTAAAGCGCAGCCTTCACGGTTCGTAAATGAAGAGTCTCAGGTTTCATTTATTTTATCCCTGTTAACCAACACAGCACTCACTTGGGTTGGCCCACTTATTCGATCTAATTCACCGGTAGTAAATACTGTGGAGACTATCGTTAGAGAAATGGTATCGGTGTTTGAGCAGGATGTTTGTGGCCAGGACGCGGCTACGCATTTAATGCATCTAAGGCAGGGCTCTGAGAGTGTTGCTGCGTTTTCAATCACATTTCGCTCCTTGGCTACAGAGACAGGCTGGCCAGAAGCGCCTCTTATGACAGTGTTCGTTCAAGCTTTGGCAGAGGAGATTAAGGACGCTCTGGCTACAGTGGAGCCTTGTTTGTCTCTAGATTCGTTGGTTCGCACTGCGGTGCGAATTGATAATCGCATCCGCGAACCTAACAGGGAGAAATGTACTGCATTAGCTCTTGCTGGCAACGGGGCTAATGCTCTTAGCAGCATGCATACAGCTCCCATTCTGCCCACTGAAAATTTCACTCCTGGTGAGCCTATGCAGGTTGATGGCTCATATGAGAGCCGGGCTCGTAAGCCCGTTCGCAGACGTATAATCTGCTATAATTGTAACAAACTGGACATATCCATCCACGCTGCCCTAGACTTCAGGGAAACGGGAAGTCCCTCTAGCGGTATGGGGGGCGCTAGAGGGACAGACCCAATTTCCCCATCCTTACTTTAATCCCTGTAGAATTGACTGTGGGGAGACAGAGAATATTTATCGAAGCTTTTGTGGACTCTGGCGCCGTGGACTGTTTTATGGATGCAGAGTGGGCTAGGATACATTTCATTCCTATCCGCCCTCTTTTACATTCACGCTCTGTTAGATCTTTGGACGGTCGCCCGCTGGGAACTGGATTTATAACCAAAGTTTCTGAATCATTGACTATGTTCATCTCTTTCGGTGGCCATTCTGAGGAGGTCCGGTTTCTCATTATCAGTTCTCCTGTTTTCCCTGTCGTTTTAGGACACTCTTGGCTATGAGAACATAGGCCTCATATCATTTGGGGAAGTCAGGATAACCTGATTGTCCAGTGGGGCACTGATTGTAGGTCCCACTATAGGGAGAGTTTTGCATGTCATCCCGGGAATCAACCTATAGGGGAGGCTGAGGCCTGGAGTGATTCTGAGGAGTTTGTCTTACACAACCCTCCTAATCTACAGAAAGGGGCGGAGGAGGGGTTGGAGTGGGATCCTCAATTTGACTGGCAGCAGCCAGAGGAGGATTGCTATTCGGAAGATTTCTCTGACTTGGAATCCGACATAGAGAGGGCAGGTTCGAAACAGGGTGAGAATTTGGGGGCTGCTCTGAACTTTTGTCTGCCTCCTAATGTCCCTAACGATTGTGCTGATCTCGCGGAGGTTTTTAGCAAGCAACGGACCTTGACTTTACCTCCTCATTGCACGTTCAATTGCAAGATCAGTCTCCACCTGGGTACTACTCCCCCCAGGGGTTCATTATACCCGCTGTCGGGGCCTGAGTGTGAGGCCAGGGGAGAATATATTCAGGAGGCTCTGGCTAATGGATTTATTCGGCCCTCCACGTCTCCTGCCGGAGCGGGGTTCTTTTTTGTGGCCTGAGACCCTGTATTGATTACAGGGGCTTGAATAATATCACTATTAAAAACCGATACCCCTTCCGTTGATGAATTCCGCGTTTTAAAGTCTGCAGGAGACGTCGTTTTTTACTAAGCTAGACCTCCGGAATGCTTATAACTTTGTTCAGATCCGTGAGGGGGACGAGTGGAAAACGACATTTAACACGCATGACGGGCACTACGAATATTTGGTCATGCCTTTTGGAGTGGTTAACACCCCCCCCCCGTGTTCCAGGCTCTCATTAATGACGTCTTCCCAGAGATGTTGGAGAGATTCGTCTTTGTCTCCCTTGACGGTATTCTGATTTTCTCTTTAACTTTCTCAGAGCATAAACAAGACATCAGACAAGTGCTTGAGGCCCTCCTCAAAGCCAATCTTTTTGTCAAGGCTGAGAAATGTGTTTTTCATGCCAAGACAGTTTCGTTTCTTGGCTTCATTGTTCTGGAAGGGTCGGTCCGCACGGATCCTGACAAAGTGGCAGCGGTCAGGGATTGGCCTGCCCCTCAAAATGTTAAGGAGGTCCAACGGTTTTTGGGGTTTGCTCATTTTTATAGGAGGTTTATCCGTAATTTTAGCACGGTAGCTGCCCCTATTATCGTGCTCACTAAGAAGAATACCTCCTCGTTGTTTGCTTGGTCTCCAGCAGCTGAGGCTGCTTTTCAGGAGTTAAAGAAACGATTTAGCTCAGAACCCATTCTCGTTTTGCCCAACCCCTCCCTCTCATTTGTTGTGGAGGTGGATGCATCGGAAGTCGGAGTAGGTGCCATTTTGTCCCAGCACCCCATTTGTAACAATAAGTTGCACCCATGTGCCTACTTCTCCCGGTCATTGTCGGCGGCCGAATGGAATTACAGCATTAGTGACCAGGAGTTGTTGGCTGTCAAGTTGGCGTTAGAGTGGTGCCATTGGTTGGAGGGGGCTGAACATCCGTTTGTGGTTTGGACGGATCATAAAAATCTCTAATACATCCAACACACTAAACAACGAAATTCTTGGCAGGCGCGGTGGTCGTTGTTTTTCAACCGCTTTAACTTTACGTTAACCTATCGCCCGGGGTCTAAAAACATCAAGCCCGTCGCTTTGTCGCAGATTCACAACCGCTCCGGTCACGACCGCATTCCTGAGCCCATTCTCCCGGCAGCTCAGATTGTGGCTCCCATTCAGTGGGACGTTGAGACTGTTGTGCGGGAGGCATTGAGAAATGATTTCGGTCCTGGTGGGGAGCCGCCTGGCTGTTTGTTTGTTCCTTTGGCAGTGCGGTCCCAAGTTCTCCAGTGGGGGCACTCTTCCTGTCTGGCGGGTCACCCGGAGGTTCATCGGACAAAGCAGTTCTTGGCCCAACGTTTTTGGTGGCCCAGCATGATTGAGGACATCCAGGAGTTTGTAGCAGCGTGCTGTATTTGCGCTAGGAACAAGACTTCCCACCTCTCCCCCTCTGGTCTGCTGCAGCCGTTGCCCTTCCCTAAGCGCCCGTGGAGCCATATCGCTCTTGATTTTGTTACAGGGCTGCCTGTTTCTGAAGGCAACACGGTCATCCTGGTCGTGGTTGACCGTTTTTCTAAGGCCGCCCACTTTATCGCGCTGCCCAAGCTGCCTTCGGTGCGGGAGACGGCCCCTCTTGTTGTGGACCATGTTTATCGGCTGCATGGCCTCCCTCAAGATGTGGTTTCTGACCAGGGCCCTCAATTTACAGCCAAATTCTGGCATGCGTTTTGCAACCAGTTGGGGGCCACCGTGAGCATTTCCTCTGGTTTCCACCCAGAGACTAATGAGCAGACAGAGCGAACCAACCAGTCCTTGGAGAATACTCTTTGATGTTTGGCGGCTGACAACCCATCTTCGTATAGTCGATTTTTAGCATGGACCGAATATTCCCACAATTCACTGGGTAACTCCTCCACAGGCCTTTCCCCGTTTGAGGCTCAGTTGGGTTATCAGCCTCCGCTGTTTCCTGAGACTGACAGGGATTCAGAGGTTCCTTTGGTTAATCACTTTGTTCGGCGTTGTCGGTCAGTTTGGGCCAGGGTTCATTCCTCCTTGTTGCGCTCTGGACGGAAAAAAAAGACCACCGCAGATAGAAGGCGTCGTTCGGCCCCGTCTTATCGGGTTGGCCAAAGGGTCTGGCTTTCCACGCGGGATCTGCCCTTGAGAGTGGAGTCATGGAAATTGGCTCCCAACTTTATTAGTTTTTTTAAGATTGTGCGAAGGATCAATCCTGTCACAGTCCGGTTGAAGCTCCCTAGATCCTTACGGATCCACCCCTCTTTTCATGTCTCCAGGCTCAAACCTGTTAGCACTTGCGTCCTGGCTCCGGTCGACAAACCCCTGCCGCCGCCGCGGATGATTGAGGGGGGCTTTGTCCGAGCTACTCTCTTTCTCTCTGGTCATTGTGCTTGGCCTCCATCTACTATTGGCCATTCCAATGGTGTGTAACATAAATTGTGTAATTAGTGACAGTCTGAGAATTATAAGGCAAAATGATTTGAAATCTGAAATAGAGAAGGAGACATGGTTGCATATTGTTTCTAATACTGGGAGAAATATAACAGAAGCAAAGGGAAGAAGTATACTATTTAAGGTCTTGAATATAATTTACTACACACCCACCAAATTACATCGTATGGGATTAAGTCAGGACAAGAAGTTCTGGAGGTGCAGAGGGGCTCAGGGCTCTCTGCTTCATGCATTGTGGGATTGTCCTGTTGTACAGCCACTGTGGAGTCTGGCTTTACAATGTATGGAGGATACACTTGGGAAACTAATACCAAAAGTTTCAAGATTAGGTCTATTATGTGACAGGAATCTGATAGAAGGACTGAACAAAGTAGAATTTAAAATTGTATGTATGGGAATCGTGTCAATGCTTAGATTAGTCCTAAAATATTGGAAGAGCCCCGGGAGGCCCTCTTTTCAGGAGTGGCTTGACTCATTAATAAAGACATCATCATTTGAAATAATGTTAGCAAAAAGACAGAATAAAAACAAAGATATAATCAAAAGGTGGGATCTTTTTATTAGACAACTCAAAATACAAAAATAATGAATGTTGAATGAATTTGTAGGTTTCTTGTGGGGTGTTCTATTGTGCATTGAAGCACGTGTAATATATCCGGGCTAATGTACATTTTATTTATTTATTTATTTATTTTCCCCAATTTCCACTGAATGCAAATAGTATAAATATGAAATAAGTCTTAATGTATATATGTAAAGGGGATTGTACACAACAATAGATATATATGTGACTTGTATTTTTTTTTTTTTTTTTTTTTTTTTTTTTTTTTTTTTGCGTGTGTATGTGTGTTAAAATGTTTTGTTGTTATGGTGTTGCTTATTATTTAGAAAAAAAAAAAAAAACTTGTCTCCTCAATGCCCAGACGCCTCCACTCTGCGTTAAAAAGAAGAGGGGATGCTACACGATGGTAAACAGGCCCCTGTCCCAACTTTTTTGAGACCTGTAGCAGCCATCAAATTTGAAATGAGCTCATTTTGTGGATAAAATTGTAAAATTTCTCAGTTTCAACATTTGCTATGTTATCTCTGTTCTATTATGAATAAAATACTGGCTGGTGTGATTTGAAAGTCATTGCGTTTTGATTTTATTTACAATTTACACTTTGTCCCAACTATTTCGGAATTGGGGTTGTATTTTGCACTGGCCACTGAAAGGGCTTTGGCAACTTTGCTGATTCATGGAAGCGGTCACTTCATGATTCCGATGCATATCATTCAGGGCGGTGGCCAAAACCTGTCTCTGGTAGAGCCAGGGGAAAGTTCTCTTTTAGAGGTGCACCCTGGGTGCTACATACTATTCTTATCACAGTATGATCTTCGCTGAGAAACCTGATAGTGAATTTTGTAGAAATGTAGTACTTAAAACATGTATAAATAATTGTCTTATCTTTAATTTTCTTATATGTTGTTTATTCTTCAGTTTTTGTTTTTTTTTTCATTTTGCCCTTCTGAGCCACCATATAAGTAATGTATGTTTCATATACAACACAGGGTGAAGTCAGGTAATTTGGGACACTTTTTTGGTAGATTTCCCAGAAAACCACCTAAAATTTTGAAGACTTCCTTAAATTTTTCTTTTACAACTTGTTATGGATCTCTGCTACATCTGTTAAGAAAATATGTTAACAATCGAAATACATGATAAGCTTTGGACCTTCAAACTCATCGAGAACTCCCACCTCACTCCAATGACATGTTCGTGTAAAATGGGAGAGTGAGTAAGATAAAATGGGACATTTTGAAATCCCCTTTCAAAGTTCTCTCTCCCCCATCTGGATGTGTTTGTGAGTGTGAAAGAGAGGGTGAGAGACATGCAAGTGAGCAAACATTCACTCACACTTGTATTGTGTGAATGTATGTGTCAAATGCACAGACACTTGTGTGTGTGTGTGTGCGTGCGTGCATGCGTGCGTGTGCGTGTGCGTGTGTTTGCATGTTTGTAGCAATGGTAGCTAATTCTGGGTTATTGTGGCTGTTATGGAGTCAAAGCATCATTTTCAATATTTATACTTGACAAAAATTTGAAAAATGTCTGTATTATTACAGGGTTGCATGAAATAGCATCATAACTCATGATTTTATGGCACCTGGTAGTAAAGCTGTAACCGATTCTCGGATCCGATCTACCACCGATCATATAATGATCGGGGCATTCGAGCCGATTGCTGATCTTGCAAAAAGATCGGAAGAATCGGTAAGTGATTCCACCAGAGGTCAATCAACTACAGTAACTGGCCGCTGAACTGTGGCTGGCTTACAGCTTTATATCTACATGTAGTAACTTCACAGCAGTGCTCAAACTAAATGTAGTTTGCGGCTCTGATGTCCTTAATAAGGTCACAGAAACTGCACCGCAGACAACACGTAACACCAATTAAACCGGTCTAGCCTAAAAGTGGTCTATTTCTGTTTCTAAATGTCGATGAAATTGGATGAGAGGAAGAGAATACTGATAAACAAAATTCGTACCCAGGTGATGGGAAGATGCAGGAAAGGCTTGAATTCGGCAAAGGTGGAGAAAAAAAGTTGTGCATCTTACTTTTCTTCAGCGGAGTTGGACAAATTAATAAAGGCGTACGCTGAGTACAAACACTTATTAATAGAAAAAGGGGGTAAAGTTGCAGCTGCAATAGTGCGTGAGTTTGCGCGAAAATGGGAGACCGAGTCAATGCGAGAGTATTAAAAACAACCAAATGAAGGTTGAATTACAAATGCAGAAAACTAAATTAGAAATCCAAATGCTGGAGCATCAGTTACAGGTGGATGAGGGGATAACAGATGGATGATTTTACTTGCTTGAACAACATACAAAATACACTGAGCAACAAAAGAAACATAAGTTAGCTAGTTCGTTCAGCCGCTTGCACGCTGGACGCGAAACAAATTTTTCACACGACAGATTACATTCAAAGTCAATGCGAAGACGACATGCGATATGCGTGTATTCGCGTCTTCGCATTGACTTTGAATGTAATCTGTCGTGCGAAAAATTCGTTTCGCGTCCAGTGTGCAAGCAGCTTTAATTTACTTTTATGGTTACTCAGTCAAAGTGACTGCAAAACAAAGAAAAGTTTGATGAAACGAGTGTAAATGTGCACGCGCTAGTAATAAATTTGATTTTCTATAATAATTACGCGCAAACTTATTTTCCGATCTGTCTTTAATTAACTTGCGTTTCTTTTGTTGCTCAGTGTATAAACCACTGCGTTTGTTTTTGCAAGCAGCAAAGAAATTAAAAATGCGAGTTTAAGTTGGCCTTATTTTTTCAAGATGATACAAGTGGAATCTCTTTTCTCATTCCAAGCTGATGCAAATACCTTATTTCACGATAATTCCACACTTTCATTTTCACATTTTAAACATTAGTTGTTCTATCTTGAGGTCTTTTGACTTGGAATGAATTGAACATATGAACTGCTGATAATTCATTACAGCAAATTAGTTGACTTTCCAACATGTATTGTGAAGAATTAAAAACTCTCCAGAGAGTTACTCATTATTTTGTACTTTGAAGAGCCCACTCGTGGTAGAAACTGGCTGTGCCTTTAATGAATGAAGTTGTGGTTGTTTCTTTCCGTAATAAAACAAAACGATAATGAAAACTTCCGTTAGAAAAAAAAAAACAAAAACGAAGAGCTACGCAATTTGTTCTGAGCTGAGAGCGTGTCCTCAGTGTGTCACACGAACAATTTGCGGCTGAGAATTGTGTTGAAATAAATTACAGATTCCACAGAAAAATGGAACGCTCAAACAAATATTCGTCCGGAAATGAAAAACATCCAAATGTGGTCGGATAACTGTCTCCTAACGGAGATTTCTTCTTAGTATTTGCACTTTAAGATCCACTGTCTCTTCAAGGAACGGACACGCTGGGCTCTAAATTCGTTGACCAGGTGCAGGCGCGGCGAATGGGGGGAGCGCCGCGCCAACGGGGTGTATCCAGGCATATTTTGCAATTTCGTGCCCGGCGCAAGTACTTCTCTGTCCCGCCTCTGTCCCTCCTGCCGGCGCAATTGGCAAAGAGGGAGGAGAGAAGGCGTGAGTGGGTTTAACACAACCGATTCAAATCTTCACCAATCAAATGAGCTCCTCTCCTCACTTTTAAAGTGTTGGAATAGATAAGCCTTTGTCCTATATCTGCATGATGCGTTAATGTTGCATTTTACTTTGCTGCTTCAGGCATGTTTTCTGCACCGCTTACGTCTATATTAAGCATTACGAATATTAGTTAGCTGGCTAGCTAGGGCATTCGCGAATTATTACCATTAGCGAACTTGAATAGAATTTCAAAACGAAACTACGTCAGATCATTCAAACTTATGAGGTTGGAATGAAATATGACAGTTGCTCATTTATTTCTTCTGCCTGCACCATTGAGAAGAGAAACTATGGATAGCGTGTTCCTATTATTACACCCTGTTGCTGCTTAAAATTTTGGGATTAACATGCATGGACTACAATGCAAGATACGTCACACATTTATTTTCAATATGTGATCTTAACTCAGTATGAGATCATAGCAATCAGGCTGTATTCCTTTCCCCCACTAAAAACGATAAAACCTGAGTGACAATAATAGTAGTATTAAGCCGCTTGCACACTGGACGCGAAACAAATTTTTCGCACGACAGATTACATTCGTGTATTCGCGTCTTTGCATTGACTTTGAACGTAATCAGTCGTGTGAAAAACTCGTTTCGCGTCCGGTGTGAAAGCAGCTGAAGGACACATACCCACATAGCCTACACACGCACTCACGCGCCTACATGCACACATCTCTCTCTCTCTTTGATCTGACATCAGGACAATCGATATAGATACATAATTTAAGTGCTGATTCAGATCGTTACATTAAATAGTGGTTGCTGTAATTATTTATTGCATTGAAATGTGCCTGACATTCTGAAAACCTGCCTGTGAGGTTTCGGTGACGTGTGCGCACTGTACGCCGGTCAGCCAAATTACCACTGCACAAAAAGTAAACCAGGTTGGAGCTGGCGAGCTCTCTGCGCACTTTCCGCGGAGCCTTTATTCACAAAATTGTCACTGCGTCATGATGAATATGTGACACCTCCCCCTACTACGCCGCCACACCCATCTCGGCGCACATCCGTTTACCAAATTGCCAAAGTGGCTTCGCACGGTGTTGCACCGCACAAAATTACCACTGCGCTGGCTGCACCGGACAAAATTACCACTGCGTGGGCTATGCCACGCTGCGCCACCCTGCGCTGCGCCAAGAAATTAGAGCCCACTATGTCTAACATCTCCTCAGTCTGCAGTTTCAGGGGGAGAAGAAACTCTGAGTTACTTGAAGAAAACCTGCCAGCGAGCAGGTAGGCTTCAAGGAGTATGTTGCTGCGGTAACTGACTCAGAGTTTCCACTAACCCCGCTTTCTGAAACGGGGCCCAGAAGTGCGGCGGCGGGTGCAGCGGATCAAAAGATAAAAAGAAAGCAACAACTTATATCACCAAGGGAATTAATGTTGCCTGCAAGGTACTGAGTAACGTTTTTTTTATCACTGTTAAGGGTCAGGTAAGGTTAGGCAACAGGCTTGCTAGCTCGTTGCATGCGTGTGAGAAAAAAATATTTAGAAAAACAAAGGGGGAAAAATTGCCGATTTTTTATCCGATTTCCGAACCGATCTTGATCACCGGTGGCAGTTTGCCGATCCGATGAATCGATCCGATCCTTGCTTCAACTTACAGCTCTACCTGGTAGCCCAGAAACATACAGGTTTCACTTCAGAAAACTGTCCCATTTTACATGTTTTTGTCCAATTTTACCTCATACATTCAGGGAAAATTGAACAGTCACTTTAAACGAGTCCCCATAAAACGTAACGTGAATTGTGAAAATATTTAAGTTATATATATCTAACAGTTAACAAATTGCGACATCTCTGAACCATTTTTGGTTTTATATCCGCATTGTTTTAGCTGCAGTACTCTTATTACCAAAAAGAGCAAATCATCATGCCATATTGCTTGCCTTTCAAATTCAGGAACCAGTGATTTTTTTTTTTTTGCTCTGTCCATCATAGTTATCTCTGACAAATAAAATGATTCTTTCAGTGAAGGACATTTGTCGCAACAGTGCAGTAGCATGTCTGGTGATAGGTTGGTGATATTTAAAGATAGAAAATCTTATTTTTCCCATTTTACCTTATGTCCCACCTTACCTGACTTCACCCCTATGTGATTTTAAAGTGGATATGACTAAAATAATAACATTATCTCTTATCATTGAAATAAGATCAGAGTTACTTGATCACAAACAATCAAATGAAAGAGACTCATTGCATGGATTTCCCACTTATTTGTTGGCCAGGGCCCGTATTCACAAAGCATCTTATCTTACCGCTAGTACTCCTAAGTCACGCTAAAACATTTTATGTCGGAGTAAAATCTTAAAAGTTATTCACAAAGCCGCTGAGAGCAACTTTTAGTAAAGAAAACTGGTAACTCCTAGACTAGGAGTAGCTTTGAGATAGGCGGGAGTAAATCTCCGTTGCTATCGATGACATCAATTCTCATGCACGAGCCTTGGGACAATGAGCACGGTGATTGGTTGTTTGGTGACAGGGCGGCCCATTGAAAAAAATATCCCACATACAGCCCATGGAGGAAAAAAATGAGGAAATAGTCCAAGCGGCTGGTCTGTCCCATGAAATAATAACACGTTGAGTACTCCTGAAAATACACTATGTGCAGTGCCCACATATCACACTCTAGGCAAATAAACATACATAGGAAAGAGATAAAAAGCCAATAGCATAAAACGAGGCAATGATGAAATGCGTCATTTGCCCCAATTGGCATCTTATTACCCATTGGGAATATGTTGCTATCATTTAAATGTCGGGCTTTTCATGTTTGTTTGCCCTAAACTGTCATGGATGAAAGTTTAAAAAGGACGCAAAAGCCCAACTGCAGCCACGACGCTATCAATTGGGTGGGTGTTTTTTTTTTTTTAAACCTGACATAATGGTCTCTGTATGCCAGTCCACTTTGTTCAGCAACATTGCAAATATCGTCATCCTCCTCAACATCATCATTACCGCAGTCGGCAGGACCATCATCATCCGGTTGAGGTATGTTTCTTTGTTGGCATAAATTGTGAAGGATGGCACGTTGTAATTACTTTGCTGGCTCTCTCTGGGCTGAGACGCACCTCCCCATGCAGCACATGAAACTGGCGCTTCAGCTGCCCAATACCACGCTCCACCACACTGCGTGTCGTCTTGTGCACTCTAACTTGGACCATAAAAAATAAAAACAGCAGACTAAATATACTGAGCAACAAAAGAAATGCAAGTTTGCTAGTTAGTTAATGTACTCTTGTGGTTACTCAGTCAAAGTGACCGCAAAACAAAGAAAAGTTCGATGAAATAAGTGTAAATGTGCGCACGCTGGTAATAAATTTGAGTTTCTATAATAATTGCGCGTCTACTTATTTTCCGGTCTGTCTTTAATTAACTTGCGTTTCTTTGGTTGTTCAGTATATTTGTCATTTACAGTATTGTGCCATCTTCACATGTAATAGGCTATGCCAATGTAGGCTATAGCAACAATGACCTACCTGTTATAATTTTGTTGTGGTCCCGGTTGTGGATTCAGGTAAGGGGTCAAGAGCCAAGGTTTGCAGGGGTAGCCACTGTCCCCTAGCAAGTGGCATCCCACAGGCACATAATGCCTGTCAAATTATTGGCATAAGCCGCTTTCCATTAAAATGCGAGAGTCATGTGTGGATCCTGGCCATTTCGCAACAATGTCCAAAATTTGTATTCGGCATCAAATACTATCTGGGTGTTGATGGAATGAACTTTTTTCTGTTTACAAATACCTCTTCATCTTGGGTCGGAGAAATAATTCAAATATGGGTCCCGTCAATAGCATCGATGATACCGGGCATAGGCCTACCTGAGATGTGCATGAATTCAAGTTTGATTCTGTGTTGTTGGCGAACGTCCATTGGAAACCGGATAAACTGTTGGATGATATGGGGTTCACAGAGCGCATTGATTGTTTGTTGAATTGAGCGACTGGCAGATGATTGTGAAATCCCTAAATTGTCCGCGTTGCAAAGTTGCATTTTTCCAGTGGACAAGTAATGAAATGTTGGCAAGCATTTTATTTCGGCGCTTATTGGGTTGTTTCTCATGGTTGTTTCTCATGGTTGGAAACCTCTCCAAGTCAACAACAAATAAAATCCCTTCACGGTCGGTCCGATATCTTTTCAACAACTGCGCATCACTCAGAATTTCCAAGTCATCCGTCTTTCAACAGCAGCAGCCATTTTCCGATTCTTTGTGAATAGGTTTTAGCGAGTTAGGAGTCCTCTTGACTACTTTTAAGCTCTCCCCGACTTAGGAGCTACTTTTAGGCCTAAAATGCTTTGTGAATAACACTTAGTAAAAATAATTAGGAGTCCTAAATTTACGACTGACACGCCCATTTTTTTTAGGAGTTTCTCCTAAGTCTGGCAGTTAGGACCTACTTTTAGCGCTAAGATGCTTTGTGAATACGGGCCCAGATGATTTGAGCTAATTCATATCTTTCCCCTTATGAAGATGAAACTTCATTATTTGCACATGCTAATTTTTAGGGCTGAGGCTAAACTGTTATGCTATTCAGACTCGGTAAAGAAGTGAAGGTCTAGTGAAAAATTTTTCCCTGGCAATTTTCCCAATCAGTCCAGCTGCCTCTGTTGGCTGGAGGAGTCATTTGTTTTTACCGCCTGCTGTGTGGAAACCTGTTTTATCCCATTGTGCTTATAAAAGATAACCATACTCAGAGGAGCAGAGCTCTTCACATGATGTTACTTGTTATTTTTCTTCATGTGTTGGCTTTTACCTTTTGAACCTGAGAAAAGATATTTTGGTTCTGGCAAGATTTTATGTGTGGTATTTATTTATTATTCAATATATATTATATTAAATCATTGTTTTGAATTAATATTTTACACATAAGCATAATTGCCTGATGTTGGTGTGTTTCATTTAAAAAAAGAAACACAAATAAACATGCATTTAGTCAAAGGCTGCATAAAAATTTACATCCTGGCCAACAAAGTTCTATGTGATATAGTCTGTTCTGTATGAAAACTTCCTCTCAGAGTCTGGGTCATCATAAGGGACAAATGTGTCAAGTTATGTTAAATCATTGTAATTCTCAGAAACTCTTATACTGAGAATTTTGTCAGGGTAATGCTCTGTAGAAAAAAACTTAAGTAAATGTCTTCCGAACAGTGGCCAATATTGTGTTCCTCCTAAGTTAGAGGACCGCTCAGGGATGCAGGCGTTTCATCAGAGAAGCACATTCAGTGAAAGGCCGTGGGTTTGCTTTATGCAGTTGCTATGCAACCAGACAATTGGATGTTCCAAAATTAATCTATAATGAGTGCCACCAGATAAACACTACTGCTCACTATGGCTTAAGTTTAAATGAATTTATTTTAAGAACAAGGTGTAAAGTGCTTTTCCACACATATTGTATTTCCTGTCATTATCAATGTTCCATCACCCTGTTACTGAAAAAAAAACAACCACTTTGAGTGCAGTACTCCTCCTTTTCAATGTGTGGCATTTACTGAGATTTACACCATCAATCTGGTGGACATAGACCATGACAGTGTGTACTTGGTATGTGCTTATGTGCACTGAAGTGTCAGTGCATGCATTTCTGTGTGCCTGGAGCTTCTGTGGTGGTGTATCAGTGACAGTGGCTATTTCCTGGGTCCCCTGGAGGACAGGAGAGCGATGGCTGTGTGATCACAGGGGCCTAGCCGGCTGTCTCCTTTACTGCCACGCTGCAGCTGGAGGATGATTGATGGAGCTGCAGACCCGAAATGCTGCAGTGTTTCCGCTAGAGATCCAGGGAAGTGGCAGTACCCTAAAGCAGAGGGCCTGGAAGTGGGAAGACATCATAGCACTAGTCTATGGACTTTGACTGAATCAATAACGTCTGGATATGTCAGAACATTGCAGACTCAGGTCAGAGTGAAATATTGTATACTTTTTCTCATACATCACCTGAGCCTTGATGCTGTCAATACTGCATTTTTAACATGATGTGTCATTCAAAATCCACTCTCAAGAGACAGGAAATCATTACTGTATTGACTGATGCAAGTTATTTTGAAGACGCAAGAGAGACCAAGAGGGTCATTTTCATCAAATGCCTTTGCGTCCTGTTCCAGCTGAACTCTTCTTCATATTTTGCAACCATTTATATACTGAGAGGCATTAAAAATGCATAATAAATACTGTTTAAATAGTGGTAAATGGTTTCTTTCGTATTTGCAAAACACAGTCTCGGGAAACTGTGCTTTTGGTAGTGAGACTTGCCCTCACTGTTACCGTTACACTGGCAGTCAATTCAGCAGTTCTTATGCATTATCTGACATGGCAGAAGACATTTTATGGAATATGTTTTTGTGGTGTCACAGATGATGCACTTTGTTGGGGACGACAGCTGACACATTCGGTCATTCTATATCATCCCTGCAGTCTGGATACTGTCATTTAATGGACATTAATGCGTCCAGAATCTTTTCTTTGAGACCGGCCATCATTCAACATTCAAAATGTTTGATTCTTCCGAGATTCATTTGTTTGTGGCATTTGAAGTGGGCATGATGTGACTTTGTTTATGTGTGTTTTTATTGGCCCTGATCTTCAACTTTTCACATGCAAAATGATTTCTCCCAATATGATTCACGACCATGATCCAGGGAACTGTGCTGCATTTAGATAATCATAATGAGGTGTTAAACCAAGAAAGGATTCGAACCCAGACTCTTGACATTTTGCAATGCTTACCATACCTGATGGTCATCATGTCAATCAGCAAAAGGAAAAACTATCAGTTTTCAAATTAGACGATAAAAACCACTTTGCGTTTTTAATGCCTTTTAGTGTACAAAAATAAAGTTGAAGAAAATGATGAAAAAGAATTCATAATCATAATTCAAGCTTGCTTTGAAACTAGAAATGGTATCAAAAAATGGACTGAGAAATGGGTAGTCAATTTATGTATGAAAGAGGGCCTATTATGCTTTTTGTGTTTTTACCTCTCTCTTGGTGTTTTATGTAGTATATTGAGTAGGGATGTAACAATATTAAGCTGCAATTTTTTTTTTTTTTTTTTTTTAGTAAAGTTAGACCACCTGCTGCCATTGGGCGAAGCTTCCCCTTTTCCTTCATTAAACGTGATGCAGTCTTGAATGAACAGCTGCCGAAAGTGCCAAACATCTGAGGGTATATGAAATGCTTCCGGGTAAAACTTGACTGACATCATTATTTTTCGGCGATAAGCTGAATGGAGCTAGTAAAAGGCCACTGAATCGTCTCATTTTAACCAATTAGGCTGCTCTTACCTTGTCCCTGTTGACTCCGCTCAATTAGCAATCAAACAGTGGATTCGCTCATTTACAAAATTGAATGAGTAGATAGTCCAATTTGTTAACATAGCATGTTTGATTGTCGCATTTTTTAGTTTAAATGACTATAGAACCTCACAGATTTGCATGAACGCGATTGGGCAATTTTTTTGTGGGCTTACGTTTGTGGGCCATTTTGTGCGGCTTATGGTAATTTATGCAGCATTTTTAGGAGATTATTAAAGATTAATCAGAAAAAAAAGAGATTTGTTTTAAGATTGCCCTGGATTTTAAGCGTCTAAAAAATACAGACGGTGGAAAACATTATGTAAAGCGGGTGAAACATGAATGTGAGATATAAATTATCGCAATTTGAACTTCATAAGCCATTTTATGATGCAAGCACAGCAGCGAAAATAGTGTTTAAAAGTGTGTTATAACAACCCTCAGCCTGACTATGCTGTCCCATAGGTTTAATTGTACAGAATTGTTCAGATTTGTCAAAACATGTTGAAATTGATGTTCTTACCTTGGTAGTGGTCCAGAGATAAAAACTTTTTATTGTTTTTAATCTACATAACAAGCAAGCTTGGACAAATGTCACTGAATCGACTATGAAGTAGAGGTAGTAGCAGTGCGACTTTGTAAATTTCACCATAATTAGCTTTTTTATCCCCCGCCGCGCGTTTAGCGCGAAGCGGGGGATATAGCATTGGGCTCCGTCCGTCCGTCCGTCACGTCCGTCCGTACGAACACATATCGTACGGACGGCGGGGGATATTGCCATGTTAGTGGCAAACACTTGTTTTTTTTACTTATGATGCAACGCTTTAGATTGTACAGGCACTCTTTAGGAACAAAATGGCTATTATGTGCCGATAGAACAGTGTGTTTTATCAGCTGTCACTCCAATATGACAGGAAACTCAAATTCTTTTAGCTTACAGAGACAGCCAGAGGTCTGAAACTTCCAAAAGACAGATATTTATGGTAGCAACGGGATTAATTTTTATGAGGAGGAGTTATTTCACTCTTTTTTGACAAGGGGGATTTTGTCAATGAAGCAAAGGAATTTTGGAAGCAACTTTACTCTGCATATATGATCACACACCAGTATAAGAAATTGAAAGGGCATGTTGGAGTGAAAATTTAGCTACACATGACCCACACGCTGATAGCTTCACTAGTTACAATATTCCTACAAGGGAATGGGCACTCGCCAACTGTTACCTGGCTGCCACATTTTATAGCTTCTGTAGGCAGTATATACTTGAATAGGAATGGCCACATTACAGCTGGTGCCTGTGCCACACATATTAGGTTCTTTATTATTAGCATTCGGTGTCTGGCACTGTATGCTGTTTTTGAGGGTGCTGTAGTTTTGCTGTTATGGGGGAGTATCCTGTCACTCCGAGTCCTCTTATCATCAAGGTCAGTCATCTGCAAGTGTGTCAGGATCAGAGCCAAGATGCCAAAATATTATTGTGTTTATTTGTTGATGCTGCAATCAACTGTTTACTTGTGTGGTGACTGACTGAAACAGGGTGCAGATTGTTGAGCTAATTCAGGCAGACATTTAAGATATGCCCTTTGTCTCTCAGTCACTCCCATGCATATCAACCACCGCGCACCTCTGTAAGGCACTATTTTCAAAGTGCTCCTCTACTCCGACTCTGCGGGGATAAACATGCCTTTGTTGCTAGTAATACTACCTGCTGCCATACCACTCCTGCCTGCTGCTAGTTCACATCTCACCTTCACCTCAACATGCACCTGTGGGCTCTTAATTTCCCGTAGGGACATTATCCTGACACTCTTTGCTCTCCTCTCCTTAAGCTTAGTGAGTCTCAAGATGTGTCAGGGTCTGTGCCTCAATGCCAAACTAAAATTGTACATATTCATTAATACACTACAGTTAAATGTTTACCTGTGAGTTAGCTGAATGAAATGACATTTTGCAATTTATATTACTTCAACTAGACGTATTAATTCGGAGGACACACAGCAATACACATTACACCCAAAACACTATATCAACAGTGAAGTTTGAGGATGGGAACATCATGAAGTGGGGCTGTTTTTCAGCATATGATACTGGCAGACTTCATATAATTGAAGAAAGAATGAATGGAGAAATGTACTGAGACATTCTTGATAAGAATCTGCTGCCATCTACCAGGATGCTGAAGATGAAACGAGGGTGGACATTTCAGCAAGACAATGATCCCAAACACACAGCCAAGGAAACTCTCAGTTGGTTTCAGAGAAAGAGAATAAAGCTGCTAGAATGGCCCAGTCAATCCCCTGACTTGAATCCAATTGAAAATCTATGGAAAGAACTGAAAATCAGGGTTCAAAGAAGAGGTCCCCGGAACCTTCAAGATTTGAAGACGGTTTGTGTGGAAGAATGGGCCAAAATCACCCCTGAGCAATGCATGTGACTAGTTTCTCCATACAGGAGGCGTTTGAAGCTGTCATTACCAACAAAGGCTTTTCCACTGAGTATTGAATAAATTTCAGTAAGCGTGTTCACTACTATGTCCCTGTGTGATTCCACGTTATTACGCGTAACTTAATTTATGGACTTATTTGTTTTGATTTGTTTGTATGTGTGGATTACATGGGTTGTTACAGACATCTGGTGAACGTCATGACAATAGCCCCATTAGAAATATATTTACTGAGTAAAATGTTGATGCATTCAATACTTATTTTCCTTGCTGTACTTCAAGAGATATGGACATCTGAAAGTGGAATCTCGTTCAATTTCAAACTCGCGAGTGATTTAATGAAAATTTCCATGAGGTGAAAAAATAAAAAAAAATGCTGGAATTTCAGCTAAAAAATTGGCAGATGTCAGTTTCAGATGCCAAAGATCATTCCTACAAAGTTTCAAGATATTCTGAGGTGGTCAAGCAACTGACCTCCCCTATTCTTGCTGAGTTGACAATGACCCAAAAGTAAGGTGGGGCAGCAGTCAGCTAACGACAAGGAAATTAAAAAGTGCAATCTGCTGGCGATGCAGTAGGTTATCAACAAGCTGGCATTCTGCGGAGGGCCATTAGGGAGAGGATGACATTGACATTGGTGTCACTAAAACACATCTATTGTACATGCATCTAATTCTAATAAGTGACCATCAGAAGTGACATACCTAAAAAAAAAAAAGAATATTTACAGTAACTCAACATTAGCATGTTATGACAAGTATGCACAAAATAGACAAATTAAAACTAAAAGGAAATGTTAAATTCACATCACCAAAGAACAAGGAAAGTAGACTCTAGAGCGGGGGTCACCAACCCTGTTCCTGGAGGGCTACCATCCTGTAGGTTTCTGCTCTGCCTCCTATTTAGCACACCTGATTCAACTAATTAGCTACTTAACAAGATCACGAGCTGGGCAATTAAGTAGCTAATTAGTTGAATCAGGTGTGCTGAATAGGAGGTAGAGCAGAAACATACAGGATGGTAGCTCTCCAGGAAAAGGGTTGGTGACCCCTGCTCCAGGGGCCACCAGAATCCACCAAAGAGCTTCAAATTTTCAAAATTTTCTTGGGGTGAGTCTCACATCACTCATCATCAGCAGTCGCATTCTCGTCACCAGCCATAGCCGCCTACTCTAAAAACTTTTGAAAGCCCTGTTAAACAATCAAAAGAAATTTGGCCCTGCATTCCATCACTTTAAAAAAGGTAGACAGAGCAGCTATTCAAAGCTCCAAAGTGATTATAGTTGGTTCATGCTGAAAACAGTAAAGATTGACTAACAGGGCGCATGACATCCTGAGATACAAACAACATTTGAGGTTTTGTCTCTTGGGCCCTGATTTCATTACCATCAGCCAACAGCAGGTCATTCAGCTACACTGCTAATTATGAATGGTGCAATCCTTCACAAAGACAGGCCACCTACAGTGAGGTATGCAAGTGAAGTTAATGCAAAGGGTCACAAATCAGTGTAATTAGGAGCAGCTTGTCACCTTGTCTGTATTACTTCATGAGAGAATTTCTGGGAATTTTACTCTTAGTTTGCAATTCTAGCAAAGAGATCTGTAAATGCAATTGTTGCCCCTGGAAAGGTGTTCTGAAAACAGTCAGTATTCAGGTTGTTTTTAACCTTTCAGGGTGCTGACCGTTCTTTTGACCTTTATTTTGAGGGAGCAGCCAAAAATAAATTAAACGAGAATTTTTCACTGTTAATAAATTGTGCGCATAAGAAAGATAATTCTTTCATACATCAACTCAGACTGGTGATTATTAAAGTCGCTTTTATACCACAGTCAAGGCAGGATGCTAATTACATACTGTGCGTAGGCTATGTATAGATATACTCAGAGGCAATGCTAAACGCAACACCAGTTTGGATTCAAATAATTTTGTGACTCAAATTTATTTTCTTATTTTAACAATTGAAATTGGGTGGGTTGACTTTGATGAATTAAATGTGTTAATGGGCCAATTTGGACAATTATAAACAGATGCATTAAACATAATGAGCACAAGTTGAAAATGAAAAATCACAACAAGACTGAACGGAACACACATTTAAAAATGAACTCAAAAGAACAGTCCGTATCGGGTGTGACCCCCACAAACATCCACACAGGCAGTACTCCGTCTCCTCATAGACCTGACAAAGCGTCTTAGGTTGTCTTGGGGAAGTTGTCGCCACTCTGCCTGTAGTGCATTCTGGAGTTGCTGCCTGGTTTGAGATCTGGGTACTCTTGATGAAAGAGCTCGTCCCAGTTGGACGTACTACACCCAAAACGTACTGATCCACTTGCCGGGCACTTACTCCTGCCTCTAGCATACCCAGGGCCCTGTTCCGTTGTTCAGTCGACAGACGTGGCATTATGACACTTAAAAATGTTTTTTGTGTGGCTTTTATCATGCCTTTATATAGGGAAGACAACCCCTCCTTCATTTCAACCACTGTACTTGCACAACTCCTAATCCCATATGTTGTACTCAATATGGATTGATGAGAGTCCAACTCACACTGTTGAGTTACATGATGATCATTCATGTGTAACGAGGTACACATTGTGACCCCAATGGTCACTTAAGAACTCAAATTGGACTACTCAGGTCCTGAGCAAAAATAAACCAAAATTTAGAGTGTTGCGTTTTCATTGCCTTTGAATATATATATACAGCCCCAATTCCGAAATAGTTGGGACGAAGTGAAAATTGTGAATAAAATCAAAATGCAATGACTTTCAGATCACATGAGCCAATATGTTATTTACAATAGAACATAGATACCATTTCAAATGTTGAAACTGAGACATTTTACATTTTTATCCACACAATGAGCTTTTTCAAATTTTCTGGCTGCAACAGGTCTCAAAAAAGTTGGGACACAGGCAAAAAAAGGACTGAAAAAGCTATTAATATATAAGAGAATCAGCTGAAAGAACATTTAGCAAGTAATTAAGTTAACTGGCATCAGGTGTGTAACATAATTGATTATAAAAGGAATGTCTTAGAGAGGTTGAGTCTCTCAGAAGTAAAGATGGCCAGAGGCTCTCCAACCTGTGAAAAAATTGTGGAATACTTTAAAAACAGTGTTCCTCAACGTCAATTGCAAAGACTTTGAAGGTCTCATCATCGACAGTGCATAACATCATGAAAAGATTCAGAGAAACTGGAAAAATCTCTGTGCGTAAGGGACAAAGCCGAAGACCTTCACTGGATGCCCGTGGTCTTCGGGCCCTCAGACGCCACTGCACCACTCACCGGCATGATTCTGTCATTGATATTACTAAATGGGCCCAGGAATACTTCAAGAAACTACTGTCTGTAAACAGTCTACCGTGCCATCCACAGATGCCACCTAAAACTCTATCATACAAAAAGGAAGCCATTGTTGAGCATGATCCAGAAGCGCCGCCGTGTTCTGTGGGCCAAGGCTCATTTAAACTGGACTGTAGCAAAGTGGCAAAGTGTCCTGTGGTCAGACGAGTCCAAATTTGACATTCTTGTTGGAAATCATGGGCGCCGTGTGCTCTGGGCTAAAGAGGAGAAAGACCACCCCTCCTGTTATCAGCATTCAGTTCAAAAGCCAGCATCTCTGATGGTATGGGGATGCATTAGTGCATATGGTGTGGAACACTTGCAAGTTTTAAAAAGCACCACGAATGCTGAAAGGTCTATAAAGGTTTTAGAGCAACATATGCTCCCCTCCAGACGACATCTATTCCAGGGAAGGCCTTGTGCATTGCAGCAGGGTGATGCAAAAACACATACTGCAGCTATTACAACAGCAGGCCTTCGTAGTAGAAGAGTCCGAGTGCTGAACTGGCCTGCCAGCAGTCCTGATCTTTCACCGATTGAGAACATTTGGTGCATAATTAAACGAAAAGTCTGTCAAAGGAGACCCAAAACTCTCCAGCAGCTGGAAGCCTGTATTAAACAAGAGTGGGATCAAACTCCAAGGGCTAAACTCAAGAAACTTGTCTCCCCAATGCCCAGATGCCTCCACTCTGTGTTAAAAAGAAGAGGGGATGCTACACCATGGTAAACAGGCCCCTGTCCCAACTTTTTTAGACCTGTAGCAGCCATCAAATTTGAAATGAGCTCATTTTGTGGATAAAATTGTAAAATTTCTCAGTTTCAACATTTGTTATGTCATCTCTGTTCTATTGTGAATAAAATACTGGCTGGTGTGATTTGAAAGTCATTGCGTTTTGATTTTTTTCACAATTTACACTTTGTCCCAACTATTTCGGAATTGGGGTTGTATGTCTGTGTATGTATATATATATATATATATATATATATATATATATATATATATATTTGTGTGTGTATATATATATATATATACACTGCATAAAACAATTGATTTATATCCATAAAAATTGTCTGTCCATGCATCCGTCCTCAGGATCCATTTCTCTGAAACTAAATGCAGCAGCATTTCCATTTTACACCGACATGATGACTTTTTGTCAAAGCTTCATATCTGTTACCTTTGTTGTGATCTCTGCCCTTTCTATGATGACTGTTTTTTTTGTTTCCACAGAGTATCTCCCACTCTATTGATGGTGGCCTTTTGAATGTTTTGTTGACCTGTGATCTTATAACCTAGACTTTTTTCAACTCTCTGAAAAATCATCAGATCTTTTAATGTAGCAAATCAAAATCTACAAAGTTGAGGTCAAGGAAACCAGTGGAAGCATTAAAACTGACTGATGACCTTTACAAGACATTTTGTGTGACTTTTAACTTGTTGCCTTGACCTCAATTTCGTTTCTGAAGAATATCTCCTAAACTACTTGCAGTGGCCTACTTTAGTCCCTCGTCACCCAACAGGTAGTTTCAGCAGATTTAGGCTGTTTTTCAGTCCATCTGTCCAACAGTCTGTCAGTGCATCCTTTAGCAAGGGACCTTTGTGGTCTCTTACAGGCTTATATGTGTCTTTTCACAATACTGAGTGACAAAGGCGTGACCATAAAACAAGCAAGAAAACGCAGATTTATATTGAATTTTGAAAGTTGTCATCATTGCTTCAAGTAACATCAGCTGTCCAATTAATTAATTAAATATTTTAGAGGATAACGTTATTCTGAAGCATAACTTTCATTAGATGGATTTTGGTGGACAAGAAATGGATATGAATGAATCCGTCACTGCATGATAAAAAAATTGCGTAATAATCCTAAAATATGAAATCAATAACGCAAATTACATGGAAAAGTCATGAAAATAGCAGTCAGCAATGTCTTAACTTGCAGGAGGATGGCCAATTGCTGAACAATAATAAAGAATAAGGATGGATTCGGATGATTTTTATTATAATTTTCACATAACTTGTTGTGGCGTACGAAATTGTGGACACGAAAAGTATGGTCGTGGAAATCAGCCGACTCATAGCAACACACTAGAAAACTTTCATCGGCGATAAAATGTGTGCTCAGAGTCATTCCATAGACCTTGAAAAATCAATAAATTGATGTGCATAATCAAAGAATAAAACTCAATTTGTCTTTGGTAACAGTCATGATTTACTGGGCACAAAATAATTTTTGGTATTTGAGTTAATATTTTTAAAAATTGAGGGAAATTAGCAGGGAAGAAGTTGGTTTATTGGCGTAAGGAAAGTCAGTTCTTCTGTGCAGTAGCAGTACATTCAAACCGTGCCACTCGCTCACAACCTACCTGCCGTGGTGACAGTCATTAGCACAGCAAACACGTTGGGCAATGACTGTAACCCAATAATTTCAGCCTGATCTCGCCCTTTGTTCTGACCAGAAAAGTTTTGTAACAATGTGGAATTTATTCACTGGACTGAGAATAAATAACTTATGGGCAAATGCACATGACACTAATTTCCTACAACCGTCCTGATAAAAATTTATTTTTGATGTTACATTTTGGTGTCCTTATGAGCCAAAAATCATTTTAATTAAAAAAAAAAAAAAATGACATGGGTCGAAGTCGTGGTTTTATCCTCACTATATCTCTTGTTCGTGCAAAACAAAATTAACATGAATTAAATGCATCAAAAACTATTTGCTGATAAAACAATTAGCACAAACCATCCCTGAAATCTCTCCAGTATTGTGAAAAGACAAAGTCAAATGAGATCAATACATTCTTCAGCAATATCTAAAAGGCTTACTGAAATTAAATTGCTGCTCATTGTAATGACAGTACCTAGTTTCCATAGGCACCATGGGAAAGACAGAGGATCCAAGTGCGAACATTTTTTGACCTTTAAGCTGAACAACGGTTCAGCACAAATAGAACAATATAGTCTTAAATATTTATAAAGACACAGAAAAACTAGACTGGAACACAATCTTTCAAAACTCAGGACCTACAGACTAGGTTCAACTAAGGCTTCGTAACTGGAAGCTAAAACAGAAGGGTCTAAATTGGGAAAATAATCAATGAACACAAATAGCAAACAGGTGGGACAAATTAAAGGAGAAGCATGAGGAGGCTGATTAGCATTCAGATGTGACTGACGGCTTGACAGAACACGCAGGGGGCGCGACACTTATTATGCTGTTCGCTGGCCAATTTGCCAAGAGTAAAGACTTTATGCACTTCGCTAGGACTTAACTGGTAAAATACAGGTTACATAATGATAATGCCAGACACAAACGTATATCACTTAAGTTTTTGGAACTTGTTTATGCTAACAATAGGGGTTAGGCTTTGAATAATCTTCAGCAAGGGGAAACAGATTTACTAAAGCAATAGGAAGGCTACGGGTCAAATTACCCCTTAAGCCAGTTGTTTTCAAGCTCAGTCCTGAGGGATCACTGTGTATACAGGTTTTCATTCCAACCACAAATGCAACCCTAGAATTTTATTGAGTTGCTCCTTTTTATTCGATTCCGGAGGCATATTGTTTTGCACCTGTCCGTCTGCCCATCTGCCTGCCTGTCTGTCTGTTTGTCTGTTTGTCTGCAGCAGCAAAAAAAATTTAACCTTGGCCGTAACTTTTGATTGGTCAGAGATAGGCCTTTGATACTTGACATGTGTATCCCTTGTCACAAGACCTTTTGGATGAGGTCATCATTTTTGACCTTGTGACCTTGACCTTGGCGTAGGACGCATTTTACAAAAACTTTATCCTTGGCTGTAACTTTTGATTGGTCAGAGATAGGCCTTTGATACTTGACATGTGTATCCCTTGTCACGAGACCCTTCGGATGAGGTCATAATTTTTGACCTTGTGACCTTGACCTTGGCGTAGGACGCATTTTACAAAAACTTAAACCTTGGCCATAACTTTTAATTGGTCAGAGATAGGCCTTTGATACTTGACATGTGTATCCCTTGTCACAAGACCTTTCGGATGAGTTCATCATTTTTGACCATGTGACCTTGACCTTGGTGTAGGACACATTTTCCAAAAACGTTAACCTTGGCCATAACTTATCATTGGTCAGTGATAGACCTTTGATACTTGACGTGTATCCCTTGACACGAGACCTTTCGGATGAGGTCATAATTTTTCACCTTGTGACTTTCACCTTGGCGGTTTTGATTTCATAATAGTTCCCTGGAAAAGTTTTAAAAATTTTATTCGTTTATTTAACCCTTTGCAAGTCCAAGTGATTCCATCTGGTCCTTTTCCATATTATAAATCCAAACTATGCCTATATCCGGGGGCATCAGTGTTTCAGAAACACATCTTGTTTTTCATTACCATTTCAAGCAATGGACCCATTTACAGCCGACATCATCAAAAAGATGCGTGCGCATCTTGGCAACGGAAGTAGCGGTCTCCCCAAGTCAGAGAGACAAGTTATGAATCTGCACACATTGAATTAGATATTTTACCAGCACCGAAATGTCAGGTTGTTGCGTGTACGGCTGTCAGAATCGATATTCCATAGGTGGACTCAAGTTTTACAGGATTCCGAGAGGATCACATCCGCATCAGAGCAATCGGCGGCGTCTGTGGTTGCAAGCTATCAATCGCGTTCACTGGACTGAGGACATGATCAAAAATGCTTATTTTTGCAGTGCCCATTTTATATGAGGTTTGTTATCTATTTACTCACTGATTTCACTGGAAAGGCTCGTTTATATTGTGATGTGGAAAAAAAAAGCCACTAGATGGCAGTATTGACTTTTTTTTTAAGCCTAATCTAAAGAGAGAGTAGGAGTAGTTGGAGAAATTGCAAGGAGAAATTGTGGAAGGATACATTTGACCAGACCTGTCACTCTTTTCAAGACCTGTGAAGCTTTTTGTGGATTTTTGCCTGTGTTGGAGCATTTTCCTGTCCCAGGACATCGCAACATAGCAGCCCATCTCAATTACCAAGGAACTGTAAATATCTTTTTTTTTTATTTCAATCTTGGTCAGTAGGGTAGAGTGTAAATTAGTTCTAAGTGTTTGTTTAATTAAATCTGTTGAAGTTGAAGAATTTTGTCTGTCATCCCTTGCTGTCCGTGACGCCATAACAAATTGGGGCCATAACAAATTGGGGGCTCTGGTCCGGGATAGACCATTGTGCGAGTCATTTATTGAAAATCTAAAATTTCAAATAGTGAAATTGTTTTTTGAATTTTCCTAGATATATATTGGCAGATCAACAGCAATGGATGATTTCTTGGCATCACCAACCGTAGAGGTTTTGAAGTCTTTTAAAAAGACAGAACTGCTAGAAATATGCAGACAGTTAGAGCTGACAGATGTAAAACCAGCCATGCGAAAAGCAAGACTGGCTAGAGAGATTGTTGAATATTACATTGATGAAAATGTGTTTGCACCAGGAGATCTGGAATAGTTTCCGGTGGAAAATCCAAATATAGAATTGGAACTTAAATTAAAAATTCTAGAGATTGAAAGGGAAGAAAAAGAAGAACAAAGAGAATTTGAGAGAGAGAAAGAGGAAAGAGCAGAAAGAGAGAGACAGAGACAGAGAGATTTCAATTTAGAAAAATTAGATAGAGAAGAAAGGCTCCAAATGGAGCTATTAAAAATCAAAATTCAAGCCGAAAACAAATTTCGGGCTAGCCAGGAGGTAAAGCTGGTGCCTCCATTCTCAGAGGAGGTTGATAAGTATTTCCAGTGCTTCGAGAAGGTAGCTAAGAGTTGTCAGTGGCCAAAGGAACACTGGCCTCTGATGTTGCAAACTGTCCTCAAGGGTAAAGCTCAACAAGCCTATTCGGCTTTGTCTGCAGATGATTCCTCTGATTATGAGGTTGTCAAAAAGGTTATTTTGACAGCTTATGAGTTGGTTCCAGAGGCTTACCGACAGAAATTCAGAGGTCTGAAGAAATCTGACAATCAGACTTATGTGGAATTTGCTAACGAGAAGAAGGTTTGCTTTGAGCGCTGGTGTACTTCTATGGAGGTCAAGGATGATTTCAACTCACTAAAAGAGATGGTGTTAGTTAAAGAATTCAAGAACTGTGTCAAGGATGATATTAAGACCTACCTTAATGAGAAGCAAGCACTGAAGTCGCAATCAGCTGCCAAGTTTGCAGACGAATATGTTCTCACACATAAGTCCAAATTTCAGTCCAGCAGTAACAATAGATGGTCCCAATTTCAGAAGAAAGGTAATGGTGATACCCAAGATTCCTCACCCAAAGACAAAGACAAATCTGGTGATGGTGCTCAGAAATCCAGTCAAAGGTCTGATCAAAGTGTGAAAGCTGACAGTGACAAAAGTGGTCTAGTTTGCAATTATTGTAAGAAATCTGGTCATGTTACAACTAACTGTTGGTTCCTTAAAGCTAAGAAAGAAAGAGAAAAGGATACCAAACCCAATGCCTTTGTGAAGACAAGGTTAGAAACCCCTGTAGTAGATGACCGATCTGCTAAATTGCCTGCTCCTTGTGAGGCTAAGAAGCCTGATACTGCTGACTTTGTGAGGGAGGAATTCCTTCCATTTGCATCAGAGGGATTTGTGGCTCTGAATGAGCATTCTCCTCCTGTCCCCATATATATCCTAAGGGATACCGGAGCTTCTCAGTCACTTTTGTTGATGGACTCCTTGGAGTTACGTGATGAGACCGCTTCTGGGGATTTCATACTTGTACAAGGTATTGAAGGGAGGACTGTATCTGTACCCCTGCACTCTGTATTCTTGAAGTCAGATTTAGTTACAGGACAGGTAAAGGTGGGACTTATGTCAAGTCTACCTATCAAGGGTGTTTCTCTGTTGCTAGGCAATGACCTGGCTGGGGGCAATGTAGTTCCCCCTGTTCATCTTGCTTCACAGCTGAGCACTGAAGATGGCGATGAAGACCCATCTCTGTATCCTTCCTGTGCAGTGACTCGTGCTATGGCCAAGAAGGCTCAAGAAGAAGATGATGTGGTGCCGTCCAGCACCTTGAATAGTCATAACTCAGGTGGTTCACCTCATGACTCTGTTCAGCCTACTATGGTTTCTCCATTTGAGGACTTATCAGACACTTTTATCAGTTCTCTGTTCAGCCAGCCAGATGGGTCTGGTGATTCTGATGTGTCTGGAGACTTGTCTTTGTCCAGAAAGCGGTTGATTCAGGAGCAAACCAATGATCCTGAAATTTGTGCACTAAAGAAGAGAGCCCTTCCTGATGAAGAAATAGACGCAGTTCCAGTTGGGTATTATCTCAAGGATGGAGTGTTGATGCGGAAGTGGCGCCCTCCTGATATCCCTGCCAATGCAGATTGGGCAGTGGTCCAGCAAATTGTTGTTCCGAAGGTCTAGAGGAATGAGATCTTAACAATGGCTCATAGTTTGCCTTTAGGAGGTCATCTTGGTGTTAACAAGACTGTTGACAAGATCATGAAACACTTCTCCTGGCCTGGACTTCGGAAAGATGTTTCCAACTTTTGCAAAACCTGTCACACTTGTCAGGTAGTTGGAAAACACCAGTTAGACCCACCTGTAGCTCCATTGCAGCCTATCCCAGCATTTGGGGAGCGCTTCTCCAAGGTCATTGTTGATTGTGTTGATCCATTACCCAAGACTAGATCTGGAAATCAGTACTTGTTGACAATCATGTGTGCATCTATTAGATTCCCTGAAGCCATCCCTCCACGCAACATCAAGGCAACTGCAATTTCGAAGGCTTTGATAAAGTTCTTCACGTTGTTTGGCCTTCCCAGGGAAATTCAGTCAGATCAAGGTAGCAATTTCACTTCTGGATTGTTTCAGCAGGTTGTGTATGAACTAGGTGCGAAGCAGATTCTTTCCAGTGCCTATCATCCAGAGAGTCAGGGTGCCTTAGAGCGGTTTCATTCCACTCTCAAGACAATGATGAGGACTAATTGTTATGACCATGAGAAAGACTGGGATGAAGGTGTTCATTTGCTGTTGTTTGCAGCTAGAGAAGCAGTGCAGGAGTCTACTGGATTCAGTCCGTTTGAGCTAGTGTTTGGCCATGAAGTGAGAGGACCTTTGCTATTGTTGAGTGAACAATGGCAAGAGAAAGAGCCGCATATCAGTCTGTTAGACTATGTTAGCAAGTTCAAAGAAAGACTGCATGCAGCTTGTGACCTAGCCGAAGAGAACTTGAAATCAAGTCAGGGAAAAATGAAAACTTGGTATGATCATAAGGCTTGAAGCCGTGAGTTTAAACCAGGAGACAAGGTCCTTGTGTTGCTTCCCTTGCAGTCCAATCCATTGCAGATTTCATGGTCCTTATGAAATTCTGACAAAACACAATGATCTCAATTACATTGTGAAGACTCCAGATAGGAGAAAGCCAAAACAGTTGTGTCATATTAACATGCTGAAGCCTTATCATGATAGGAATGCTAGGGGTGCAGCTGTCACCTCAGATCCTCCTATGGCTGAGACTTGTGAAGATGAGGGGGAGTTTCAAGATGATGAACCTAGAATTAAAACTGAAGTTCTTTCATGTAAATTGTCAAATTCTGAAGTGTTGCAAAATCTTGATGTAAAACTCCAGCACTTAGAACCCTCACAGAAAGATCAGTTTGAGAGGTTGATCAAGAATTATAAAGATCTATTTCCTGATGTTCCAAAGAGAGTTTCTATAGCCTCTCATGATGTAGATGTTGGTGATGCCAAACCAATAAAACATCATCCGTACCAGATGAATCCTGAAAAGAGAAAGATTGCTGAGAAAGAGGTTGAGTACATGTTAGAACATGTATCAGACCCTCTAACTCCGATTGGAGTTCACCCTGTGTTCTAGTTCCAAAACCTGATGGAAGTACTAGATTCTGTACAGATTATCGCAAAGTCAATGCTGTAACTAGAACTGATGTGTTTCCAATACCTAGGATTGATGATTGTATCGATAGAGTAGGGCAAGCAAAGTTTCTGACCAAGATTGATTTATTGAAGGGTTATTGGTGTGTGCCTTTAACTGAGAGGGCCAAGAGCATCTCTGCTTTTGCCACACCATCTGGGTTATACCAGTATGAAGTCCTATCCTTTGGCATGAAAAATGCCCCAGCCACGTTCCAAAGGATGGTACAGTCTACAATCGCCGGATTGCCACACACGGGTGCGTACATCGACGACTTGATCACATGGAGTGACTCCTGGGAAGAACATCTGAAAGATGTAGAGACGTTGTTCCAGCGCTTGACCCAGGCTAACCTGACTGTTAACCTGAACAAGAGTGACTTTGGTTGTGCTACTGTCACGTATCTTGGCTACGTCATAGGCCAGGGTAAGGTGGCACCCATAAATGCTAAAGTCCAAGCCATCATGGACTTTCCAGTTCCTGACAACAAAAAAGCTTTGCGCCGCTTCCTTGGAAATTAAGCATATAACGGGTACTGACAATGTAATTGCGGATTGCTTATCCCGTGTTTGAGTATGTGTATATATAAGTCAAAATTTTTCCCTTTTGGAATGGAGGTGTGATGTGGAGAAAAAAGCCACTAGATGGCAGTATTGACTTTTTTTTTTTTTTAAAGCCTAATCTAAAGCTAGGTTTGGGCATGTCCTGGGCATGCCTCAGAGGGGGCTGGAAAAGAGTATATAAGGAGAAAAATTTGAGAGAGTAGGAGTAGCTGGAAAATTAGTAGAAATTGCAAGGAGAAGTTGTGGAAGGATACATTTGACCAGACCTGTCACTCTTTTCAAGACCTGTGAAGCTTTTTGTGGATTTTTGCCTGTGTTGGAACATTTTCCTGTCCCAGGACATCGCAACATAGCAGCCCATCTCAATTACCAAGGGACTGTAAATATCTTTTTTTTTTTATTTCAATCTTGGTCAGTAGGGTAGAGTGTAAATTAGTTCTAAGTGTTTGTTTAATTAAATCTGTTGAAGTTGAAGAATTTTGTCTGTCATCCCTTGCTGTCCGTGACGCCATAACAAATTGGAGCCATAACAATATGAACAATTGTTTATAAGATGTAGACCACTAATTTAATGCAGCTAAAGTTTGATAATTAGCATTAGCTTGTCTCACGGTTACAGACATTAAATGAAATATGTGAGAATAATGGTAAACCGAAGCAGATTTCATGTTTGCATGACAACTACGTAGTCAAACTCGCTAGCTAGCAAGCCAACAATACAAAATAATACTTATCCTGCCATGCAGGTACAATTAGCTGACAGGATGTAGTTTTCTGGCTTTTTGATTATATCCCACGCGTCATACAAAGCGGTTTTATGCCCTTGTCTTTGACTAGGAAGGACCTCTGATTTCGAGACACAAAACTCCAAGTCTATGTCGTGGTATTTAACATTCTGCTTATGTCCGCAGATAACGTAGTCATAAGCATCCAGTGACTTGTATGTTTGTAGTTTCTCCATAATGTACACGCTAGGTTTCTCGATCAAATAGGTATATATATCAGGCCACGGAATATTGGGCCACTAACTAACATCATCTAACCACTCACTGATACCATACGGATCTGGAAGTTGGTTGCCATTTGTCAAAGTCAATTTGTTTAGGTAGCATTCGCGATCTTTGATAGCTAATTCCCTCGCATAGCTTGACAAGCTGTTGTGGTCCGCCATACTTCCGTTGCCAAGCTGCGCGCACAACCTGTCTACGTCATCGTTGTTTGCAAACTGTAAATGGGTCTATAGTGTCAAAATAGCCATATATGCTATGAACAATCAAAGTTTCATTTTCACATCTTGATATATGGGAAACAGCAGAATAATAAAAGAGAGAACTTTAAACAGATGTACCAATAACTTTTAAAATACCAGTAGGCTCTCAATTAGTGTAATTATTGATGCATGGTGACTAAATGTAACCATTTATTTGATAATGAGGGGTTAAAAGGCAAAGTAATTGACAATTGACTCGCACGTTTTGTGTTTATATTGCAGAAAAAAAAATTTAAGAACTTTATGCTTGTGTGCAGCGACCTATGGGAGCTCAATAATTAACTTTTGTATGACTTGGACCTTGTGCAATTACTTGATTGCAGCATTATAAACACAATATGGACACAGGGCTTTCATTTCCCATGGCAGGCACTGCATTTCCTTGTGGGTAATTTTTATTTCACAAAATAGCCTAATCCATGAAATTTGAATGCCAGAATAAAAAAATAAAAATAGTTGTATTTCGTACTTGGTCCCCTATGTTTAAGATAATTGTGAAAATATTTTTTTACAAAAGCAACAGTCTCTTTGTAAGTAAAATTTAATGTTGTCCCCCTGAAAATCCTCTTCCAGTGTTTCTTACCTAAAAAGCCAAAGTATTACGTATGATTGTACCAGCCCTGGTGTATCACACCTACTTCAGCTAGCCAAGACATTGATGATTAGGATTTGTCAATTAACTGAATCATGCTGCCACTGAGCTGGCACACAAATGTGTAGGGCTGTTGGTCCCCAGGACCAGAGTTGAGAAACGCTGCCCTAGATGGTAAAATCACCAGTGAACTAATCTCATCTGCAATTTGCTTGCTGTGCAACAGTCACTTGAAATAATCTGGGCCTTTCTTGACTGGACATAAACCCAAAGTACTGCAAAGAAATTGTTTAAAAAAATTTATTTTAGCAAATAAACTATTCTGTGGTATGGTGGTAAATTTCATATGTAACCTTTGGACATGTAACTTAGCACCACATTGAATTTCATGACAAAACACTTTCCCTCCTTCCTGTTTCAATTTTAAGGTATTACTATTATGGTAGTATTAGTGAAAACAAATTCAAAGTCAGCCTCAGTTGCGTATTTAATTAGAAATTAAATTTATATTTAAGCAGAAGAGCAGAATATGAATGAACATAGTGCAGGAAATTAATGCTAATGATAAGGATGTGTCTGATGTGCCCTTCCTCAGGCAAGTAGACTGCATTGCATGTTTTGGCAATTTGAGATTACAAATATGTACTAAGGGAGAACTGTTTTACATTAATTCAATATTCCTAATTATCATTACCAATGGATTGGTAATTCACTGATTGGGTGGAATAAAAATAATATAGATATATTTTTTATTATCAGGATTAGATATTAGAAATGCAATGATTTAGTAATATGAAGTACTGACTATCAGATCATGCATTTACAATAAAATGATCAGCAAATTATGAATACACGGTAGTTTTTAGGAACTGACCCTTAGATGGAGTTGTCTGGCTCAGATGATTGAAATGCCAGGCATTGCTGGAGTTAATTGATGAAATGAACAATTTTTCTCTTTATTATCAGTTGCTCATAAAGATACATATTGTGGTATATGTATATTAAATTAATATTTATGTATTGACATTTGACAGTCCAAAGATGGTCGGCCACAATTTTAGCAACTTTGCAACGTAATTTATGCTGCTCATTTGTCTCTGACTCAATCTTCTTAATTTGTAATGCACCTGCTTTATAATTGCACTAGATTCAAGAAGGCATATTTGAGCTGCAAATGAATGATTTTCTGAGCTTTCAAATAATGTTGCTGTGTGACTGCGATCTAGAGACTTCTGCCTGTAGGAAATAGTCCTCCTTGCAAAGAAGTGGCTTTGACGAATATTTATTTCATTACTTTATTATTTTTTTTATTTTTAATGTCATTAAATGTAACTGAAATGAGTGGCACATGCCGCTCAGTCCAGGAACTCTCGCTGTTTCCAACATTACAAACTCATGCCTCAGTTTCATATCCACTCCAATCTCATGCACACACCACAGTGGAGCACCATTTTAAAGGAGTCATATTATACCAGTTTCCCAATTTTATATTTTCATTTTTGTGGTCTATTTACAGACATTCGCGTGTTCTTTTTTCTATGGTCAAAAAGCACCAAGTTACAGCTGTACATGCTGTGTTTCCAGCACCTAAGGCTAACACAGCCTGAAATGAGCTAGAATGGCTCGTCTCTTTTAGCCTTCATCACTTATAGCCTGCTCTGCTGTAATTGGCCAAATGCAGTTCAAGAAGGACTGCTTTGTAGAATGAAGGGAGCAAAAATAAAAGGTTAAGGTTGTACTGCTGAAGAATAGAGTTTAAAATTTTATTTTAATAACTGATTCCTTACTTTTGAAAGTCCATACAACTGGAATTAGTCTTCACACTTCAAAAAACAGCATCTCCTTGACATGGTGATACTGTCTTCCCAAATTCTTCCCATTCTCTGCTTTACCGAGCTCTGTTTGAAGTCCTGCCAAACTTGCAGGTCAGGCAGTTCAGGACCAGTGTTTTCCCTTGGAAACAACTTCCTTTGGCATGGGCATTGGGCTTTGTAACTTCCCAGACATTTTACATGCACAAAAGCAATATAATATGCTAAAAGAAAGTGAAGGGGTTATTTCCATAAGTGCTCAAGTCCATATTCATTAAAAATCAGATAACGTGACAAATCCATTCTTTCATTGATGAGGAATAAGCCCCATATGCTTATTTTGGCCAAGAAGCATGCAAGTACAATCAGCAGTGAATTGGAAATTCCCAAAGAAGCTGCTTCTGGCGGTGACCAGGTCCAGTCTAAATCTTCTACAGGTACACTAATCCAGTCAGCCAATCAAAGCATCACTTAGAAAATTGGCCAATAGCAGCTACTGTAGCTTTCTTAACTAACCAAAGTGGCTGAATCTACAGGCCAGCATGTGTGTGCGTGCGTGCGTGCGTGTGTGTGTGTGTGTGTGTGTGTGTGTGTGGCAAAAGGTAATCTTTTTTAGCTGCTTATTCTTTGGTTGAACTTTCTAATTACTACGCCACATCCCTATCGATGACGAATGAATTCTTTAAACCTGTTTGGATGGTGGTACTGTCCATTCATAATTAATGGAGATAAGTTTTTATTGTGACCTTTGTTCAGCTGCATTTACCTGTCATTTCACTGTATATACCTTCCATTCATTTTGTTCAAGAAACTTTTTGACATCCATGACTATAGTCTACTGGTATGACAATATTTGGTGTTCATTTTCATTAGAAAATGGTGTGTTTTGTTTTATTTTCAAAAAGATGCTCTGTTTTAGTACTCTGAAATAATAATATTTAATGCTGTGAATTTTTTTAAGTTCAATTTTTGTTATTTTGAGGTATTTGCTTCTAAAAGTGCTCAAGTCTGCAGACTGATGTTTGAAATATCTGGGCCAAGAATCAAGATAGAGCCTAGAGGGCTAGAAGGTCTCCCAATATGTTTTGAGACATCTTCTCTGATATTTCATTACGTTTACATCAGCTTAACACACGTAACATGATCCCCGCAAGTTGTCAAATTATTAAAATCTTGTTTCTCTAAAAACATGAAAACGGATTTGCGCACTTCTGGAAATCAGCCATTCAAGTGAAAAAACAATATAACCTTTTAAACCAACATTGAAACATGCCTTCATTGGTTGTTGGCTTTGCTGCTAGCTACTACATTAATTTTGCTCACAGTCCACCATTTATAATACCACCTGCAGTTTATATCTGCTTCTGGGTACTAGCAGGGTTCTCCACACTTTTGAAATCACCTGCCCGTACTGTCAATTAAGGGTAAAAAATTAGCTAGGGGTTTGGGGCCTGTGGCCCCCAGCAGCCAGGATATCGAGACACTGGGAAATATAGTCAGCGCCATTAAAAACGCACAGGTGAGGTATGTACTGTATTTGCGGCAAATTGAAGAATCAATAGATTTTTATTGCTTTTCCAGTGAGGCACGAGAGGAAATAAAGAAAAGCGCGTGGTATTGTAATCCTGACGCGCACCACGTGCACGCCCCAAGCACTTCAGTAATAACAAACATTGAGCTGTTTGTGATGTGTACAGTGACACTTGACTTGTTCTTTTTGGTGTGGTCAAAAGCCTACATAAAGCAAACAAAAAAACGAAAAATGCTACTGCATCAAGAAAATGGAACGGCTTGTGACACAGGAGAGAGAAAAAGAGCCTTTGGCATGTTACGGGCAGATCTCAGCCACTGAGAGGTGGTGCGTCATTTGCACTGTCACCGTTCAATAATCAGTCAGCTGTCTGTCCGAGAATGGAACACAGGCACTGTCACTGACCGATCCCGCTTTGGGCAGCCACGAGTGACGACGGCAGCTCAAGAGCGCCACATCTGGTTACAGCCTGTACGTGACTGATTCCGGACAGCAACCAAAACTGATCATGAGATAAGGGGTCCGAGACGATTGGGGGTGAGCGCAAGTACTGTTTGACGCCGTATACGTCAGCAAAACATGCGTGCACACGACCCCTACAGAAAACCCATTTTTTGCCCATCAACAGGAGTAGGAACTCTTCACTTCTGACTGTGGGCACCTGCCTCAGTGTAATTTTTTGGCACTTTATATCCCTGTTTCTGTCTGAGAATGGAAAACGGGGACTGTCGCTGACCGACCACGGTAAGGGCAGCCATGCGTAAATGGGCTATGCAAACCTATCTGGCTCTATGTCCCTATGTGAAAAAGTAATGCCCCCCCCCTTTTTATATCATGAATTATTTTTGATTAACCACATTTTTTGAGTTCAATTTCACTAGCCACGCCCAGGCCTGATTACTGCTAGACCTGTTGAAATCACTTAAAGGTTGAGTCTGGAGTTTTGTCCGTTGCTGTTTGTAAACACAATATTCAAACTGAGCCCCTCCTCTCGGGCTCAACGATACACGCCTCCTGCCGCTGCCAGCCTTGCCAATACACACCCACCCAGCCCAGCACGGTGCGTTTGCGCACAGACAGACACCCGGGCCAGTAGCTTCTAAGTTTGGATGCTAGTTGCAACACAACATTTACAGTTACAACCACGAATGCTCAAATAAGAAAAAAAAGTTGCTATCGCCGTGTCTCGGACAGTGTCCTTACAATTACGCCAGTACATAACACATTACACGAGTGTGACTGAATTGTTTGTAACGGGACAAAATCGATTTTACACAAGGACAGAATTCCAGTGGCTTCTAAGTTTGGATGCTAGTTGCATCACAACATTCACAGTTACAACCATGAATGCTGACAGTTGACTTACAATGTCAGATAGGCTTGTCAGATCGTATGGGCGACTGAGAGGTGATCGGCGCCACAGTATGCAAGTGGAGCAGAGGAATGGACAGGTGTGTCAGCGATGATTGTAAATCTTCACCCGTTCCACTTTACTCACATGCTCTGAACGACGCTCAGAAGGCGCAGTTAGCCAGCGCAAATGTAAAGGTGTTTGCAATGTTTGATACTCGGACTTAATGTGCACATCAACTGCTCATACCTCCACGACAAGCTACGTAGCACGTCGCTAAATAAGCAGGCTAACATCCCGTGTTTGGCATGTACCTGTCCATCAGTAAGCAGGCCAACTCCGCATCGCTATTCAGCCCCAGCCTCTCCTTCAGGGCTCGGAAGCGGGTGAAAGCCAAGCCGATATTCACTCTGGCTTTCGAGCATACTATGTCTGCTGTTTCGTCTCCGTATATTTTCGTTTTTTGGCAGTGTCCGCCATTGCTTTGGCAGTGACTGCTCCAGTCGCTATGATCTATGCTGGCCCACAGAGCGACACGCCCTGAGCTCTCTCATTGGCTGGAGAGAACACACCGACTCTCCGCCCAGGAACGTTCACGTCCACAACAAAACAAAGTAAAAGACCAAAATGCAGGCAGGGGGAGGGTGCGCTGCAGACGCAGTCACCACCACACAGGACTAGAAGCCCATAGGTGATGATTAAGCCGGATTTCATTTGTATAAGTCTAGTGTTTATTTTTGAGCAAAAAACTCCAGATCCTACCTTTAAATAAGACCTGTCTGACAAAGTCAAGTAGGCTAAAAGATCTCAAAAAGCAACTTATCATGCCACAATCTAAAGAAATTCAAGAACAGATGAGAAACAAATTCATTGATATCTATCAGTCTGGAAAGGGTAACAAAGCCATTTCTAAGGCTTTGGGACTCCAGCGAACCACGGTGAGAGCCATTATCCACAAATGGAGAAAACTTGGAACAGTGGTGAACCTTCCCAGGAGTGGCCGGACTACCAAAATTACTCCAACAGCGCATCGACGACTCATCCAGAAGGTCACAACAGAACCCAGAACAACATCTAAAGAACTGCTGGCCTCACTTGCCTCAGTTAAAATCAGTGTTCATGATTCTACAATAAGAAAGAGACTGGGCAAAAATGGCATCCATGGAAGAGTTCCAAGGCGAAAACCACTGCTGACCAAAAAGAACACAAAGGCTTGTCTCACAATTGCCAAAAACATCTTGATCATCCCTAAGACTTTTGGGAAAATATTCTGTGGACTGATGAGACAAAAGGTTTGTGTCCTGTTACATCTGACATAAAACTAACACAGCATTTCATAAAAAGAACATCATACCAACAGTCAAACATGGTGGTGGTAGTGTGATGGTTTGGGGCTGCTTTGCTACTTCAGGGCCTGAATGAATTGCCGTAAATGATGGAACCATGAATTCTGCTCTCTACCAGAAAATCCTGAGGGAGAATGTCCAACCATCAGTTTGTGAGCTCAAGCGCACTTGGGTTATGCTGCAGGACAATGACCCGAAACACACCAACAAGTCCACCTCTGAATGGCTTAAAAAACAAAAAACTAAATAAAGGTTTTGGAGTGGTCTAGTCAAAGTCCGGGCTGAAATCCGATTGAGATGCTGTGGCATGACATTAAACTGGCTATTCATGCTCGAAAACCCTGAATATGGCTGAATTAAAACAATTCTGCAAAGAAGAGTGGGCCAAAATTCCTCCACAGCGATGTGAAAGACTCATTGCTAGTTGGATTGCAGTTGTTGCCGCCGAGGGTGGCACAACCAGTTATTAAGTTTAGGGGGCAGTTACCTTTTTTCATAGGGCAAGGTAGGTTCGGATGGCGTTTTTCCCCTCAATAAATGAAATCATCATTTAAAAGCAGCATTTTGTATTCATTTGGATTATCTTTGTCAAATATTAAAGATTTGTTTGATGATCTGAAACATGTAATTGTGACGAATATGCAAAAAAAAAGAAACCGGGAAAGGGGAAATTACTTCAATACAGCACTGTATTTGTTGCACATACTGGGGCTGGAATGCGCTTTTTTGTCTTACACAAGTTAAATATAAATAGCCGTGTTGAATAGTTGCACTAGGCGTGCTGGGTTAACTTTTTCTGATGCCTACATAATAATTCAAGATTATCAAATTATTTTAGTCACGCTATCCGGGAGTGGTGGATATCACATGGGGCCTTAAAAATTAAACTTTTCTATACTGCCCTGATGTGACCTGATTGACGCCAAGCAATGCTAAATACAGCATGTGCAGTGGGCTTACAAATCCACAATGGCTATAACAAGCGAATTTATCTAATAGAAAGCTGTGTTCGAGTGACTTGAGACGTGTTTTAAGGTACCATACCTATTATATTTATCATTCAAAGCGGAAGAGGGTGTTATGTCAAGTGGGAAAAGTGGTGTCATTCGCGACTTTTCAGTCCACCATGAAAACCGGTCGCTCCGACCACTGGACCAAGCGGCCGGTTCCAGGTAACTGATAAGTAACCTCGACTAAGGTAAATGCAATGAAACTTAATTGGTTTTTTTCACTAAATATGATGCTTAATGTCTATTTGCCTAAATTAGTTGTCCATAGCCACAGTCTAGAATTGCAGCTGGTTGAATGTGACCAAAAATTTCGGACACCATTGGAAAGCCCAGCCACAGCGCAGAATAGAAAAAAATCAGATTAAGGTTATTGTTGGTACTTCCATAATGATCCCTGAATTTTCCTACAACCATCCAGTCTGCGCGAACGCAATACCGGTTTTAAGGCCTTTACACATCAGATGCATTTTTTTTGGTACGAATTATTCACACAAAAGAAATATGGCTCAAACTGCTGATTGGGCATGAGGTTTTACACTCAGAATGCAATTATCACCCTGCAAAAAAAGCGAACCTTTTATTTTTTTCGGATCGAGGTCGATTTTTCCAAACATTCGCACCCTGCGAGCAAACGCATCAATCAATCACGATGAAAAAGCAGGGTTAAAAACCAACCAAGTTCCAGCTCCATGACTGAACAGTGAGTGAATGCACCTTTGAGGACTGGTGCTGGATCGGTTCCTGATTTTTTTTGTACGTGATTGTTTTGCGGGTGATTTTGCTGGCTTGGTTTACTGGTTTGTTAATGCCTGTTTTGTTTGTTTGTGTAATAACATATTAAGACCTGTCGCTGCTCTTAATAGCTATGTTACTGACAGTGCCCTCCAGAAGCATGATTCCAGTCTAGTGAAATCTATCATTTTTCCTCTTCCTTCCTATTCTTTCCCTTTCCCCCTTTCTTCTTTTTCCTCTTCGGAGTGAGCTGTCAAAACTTCGTAAATTCCTGTTCCTGTGTTTCTGTTGCAAATTCGTAAGGGAGCTGGTGTGAAAAGTTTTGATCCAAACATTTTGCATCCGAACATTTCGCATTTTCGTGTCGTTAATTCGTTAAGCATCTGGTGTGTAAAGGCATTTAATTGGAGAATGCCTGATGCAGCCAAGAAGGAAGACACTTGGCAAAAAGCTCATGTTGAACATTTTTACCTTAACTGGATTCAAGCACCAAGCAAGTAAATAAGCATGTAGCAAAACATAGGATAAAATAATATCAGTGCTCAATCGCTAGCGTTTCTACTGAATTTGCGCTAGGCATACAAATGATACATCAAATGACAGAGGAAAGTCCACGATATAAGAATCCAAAGATATAAGCCATGTCACTTTAAATCTACACCACACTCAAAGAACTGCATGCAGACACTTTACATTCTACAGAGATGAGCAAAAAAATTTTCTTACCTTTGATATTTTGTAATAGAAAACTGTTTGAGTGTAAATCTGCGCTTGCTATTGTTAGCCCAATGTATCCATTTTATATTGAAACTAGATCTTCCAGTATCCATGCATGTTTTTTTTTTCCGGGCACTGCTTCAAAGGATGTCAGCTCCAGAGCATTCCACTTGCTAGCTATCTATTTTCCTCTCTGTGATCGGCTTGTGATGCTGTCAGTAAGACTTTGTGGGTGGCCATTTGATTGGGCTCTGAAGTTTCCAAGGACCCCTAAATCACCTTAATTGGACAAACCTAGCCTGAGATAGAGCCTTGCGTTCCCGGGGCATCAAACATGGCCCATTCACATGTATTTAACTAGAGCAACAATATAAATGCTTAACAGTTTTTTTGTGGTATTTTCAGCATAATTATCCGCTAAATATTTAATAGTTGTTTTCAAATTTGTTTTCTGGGCTAGGAGACCAGGGTTAAAATCCCCGAGCAGCAAGTACTTATTAAGACAGTAATGGCATTTTTCTTCTGTAAATAATTTCTGGGGTTTTTGTTCTTTTTACGTTTTACCTTTTTTTCCCCTTTATCTTTGTATAACAATTTTGTTTATTTGCTTTTTTCTTTTTAATAAATCTGCTCCAGTGGAGTCAAACTTCATTTTCTTTGTATGAATTATCTTTGAACGGTAAAATGTATATAAGACTGGCAGAAATAATAATTTAATATTATTTAATATTATTCTTTAAAAAAAATTCTAAAAATTAAAAAAGGGGTAGTATTTGGGTGGAATGTGTGCCTGTAGTGACATATGTGAAATCAAATGAGTTTTACAGTTGGGTACCTGAGAAATATGAAATTTTGGAGAGGCCACCTATATTTTGGAGAGGCCACCTAGACATTCCCGAACTAAAGCCTCTCTAATTTTGCTCTGATTCACTTGGTTAGAATAAAGGTTGGCACAGTTAATGGTGAGATTATGTGCTGTCATTTTTTTTTTGAGGTTTCAGATTGCAACTGAATAATTTCAAAAAGGACAGAAGTAAAACTTTGTTAGTTGCACATGAGATGTTTCATTTATGCTTTGTTCCATCTTCATTTACTCTGACTCAGTGACATATACACTGATTCTTACACCATGACAAAAATCCCCAATGTGTGCCCGTTATTATGATACCAAGATTATTCAAATGGACCAAGTATTCGCAGAGATATACTCATTCCATTTTGGTCACGCCATTTTTGAACCAAAGGCTCAGGGCTTAAGAGGTTAAAATGAAATTACAAAACTATGAAATTGAAGCATAAAGACAAAAATAAAAATAAGAGTACTTTTTACTTGCCCATAAAATATTACCAAGTAAAATAACCTAAGGAAGACGCACTATAAGGCCTACAAGGAATTCTGGGAAAATTTTAATTTGATAAAAAATTTATCCACTTCAAAATTCACAGGACATCAAATTGGGATTGTCATCTAACCTAATACGTATGTCCTCAGCCACTTTGGGTGTATTGTGACATCATGACTGCTGTGATTGGCTAAAGAACACATCAGATGCCTGAATGGTTCAGGAAAAAAATATTCACAGCAGGCTTTTACGAACGACTGTTTTCCATTTTACAGCCAGGTATTTTAGTCAAAGTCTCAAAAAAAAAAAAAAGTGCTCCCTTTCGAACAAATACTTGACAATGTACCGACCAGGGCCTCGTTGCCCAATAACGATCGATTATAGAGCTCTAAGAGGGTTTGCTACAAGTGATCTTATGAAAGTTCATTGCTCTTGCCAAATGTTTCCCAAAGCAGCTCTTCCGCGGGAACACTTGCACAAAGTTAAGAACTTCATAACTTCGCTTTGCACTGTCCACTTTAATGCTGCTGAGGTGTTTGATTCATTGATTTTAAGCCACAGTCACTAATTTGACTGTAGGCCAGTGTAAGCTATATCATGTGGTCAAAATGAAATAAAATATACATAAAATAGCAAGAATAAAAGAAACATATTGCACAGTGGTAGCATAGTAAGCTATACAAAGTAAAGTACTGGTGACATGCAGTGACAGCTGCTCGGCTGAAATTAATGAGCAAAATAATCCTCCTAAGTAACGAACAGTCTTGACCTGTTTCCAATCATTCTCCCTAATCAAAAGTTTTTCCAATGATAAGAGTAATCTATCAGCAGTCAAATGCACAACTTCCATCTGAATACAATGCTGCGGCTAGTAAATAGTACTACTCAGGAAAAAAAATGTTTTATGCACTTTACAAAAAAGAAACAACTCTCAACTCCTGCCGGCCATCAGACGCACTTAATTTTCTACGAGTGGTCTATAGCATTCGTAGCTCTACAGTGATTTCTGAGAGCGTCTTAAGTTAAGATGGGTTTCAAAAACACTCCATAAAGGTAAAATGCGTTGTAATGCGAAGATCAGACTACATGATTTCAGCTCGATTTTACCCCGATCTGGAAGTCGTAGGGCGTTGGGTTGGATCGGAAACAATGAATAGTCATTGTGTGCAAAGATTGATCGTTTTATATCATGTAGTGTGCCACAGTGGACAACAACCGACGTAGCATCTGCGATGCCTCACGTTGCCCCGCCAGAAAGTCTAGCATGTATAATTTTTTTTCTTCGTGTCCCATGACGGGTTGTGTCGCTGACCAATAGGAGCATGGCTGACCGTGCTCTGCCGGAAGACATGAAGCCGCAGCGAGCACATCTGTAAACATAGCCTAGAGAAAGAAGAGTGACACTGTTGTAGCAAGGTGGACAGTGAAACGGAGGAAAGGTTTCTCATCCTATGGCAACAACACCCATGCTTTCAATGGATTATATTATGACTGAGGGATTAAAGCTGATATCTGGAAAATCTTAGCCGAGACACCTCAGCAAGCCGGCGAGTACTCCCAGTTGTATTAAAGGGGAACTTTGCAGATTGTCAATATTATCTCCTGCTCTCTGAAATAGGGATTTAGTGTGAAAAACACATGCAGTTTTTGCCTTTTTTGTATATCTCCAGGAATGAGCTGAATAGTTTGATGTGTACAGTGATGTAGCTGAAGGTAAGGAAGAGCAAAAAGCTTTATCAGTAGGGATTTCTAGTCTTTGCAACAGGGTAGCCAGTTTGATTGCCCTTGGTGCCCCTCAGAAACTTCACAGTTGTCTTTACTTGCAAACTAGCTGCATTTCCAACAGCAGAAACAGACTTTATGGGCAAGGGTAAATTTTACACAAGGCTGGCTTGATGCCTTCTATAACAGTGCGTTACCTTTTAATCTTTTGATCAGCTAGCAAAGGTTTTTGCTAGTTTACGGCTGTTACAGAAGGCATGTTCTCAAGCCAGCTTTGTGTAAAATGTATCCTCGCCCATAAAGTCTGTTTCTGCTGTTGGAAATGCAGCTAGTTTGCAAGTGAAGACAACTGTGAAGGTTCTGAGGGGAACCAAAGGCAAGCAGACTGGCTACCCTGTTGCAACAGCTGAAACAGACTTTATGGGCGAGGATACATTTTACACAAAGCTGGCTTGAACATGAACATGAACATTGAACATGACTTCTATAACAGTGCATTACCTTTTAATCTTTTGATCAGTTAGCAAAGGTTTTTGCTAGTTTGTGGCTATTACAAACAGGAGCTAGCTAGTTAGCTGACAATTTCGCCAGCCATTTCAGGAACATTACCTGACTGTGTTAGCATGGTCAGTTTTACCTCTGTGAAGTAACATTAACGATAGCTTACCATTGTAATGCAAGTTAGATGGAGCTTACAAACAAGTGGAAAATTTCACCAGTTATGAAATTTTCACCCTATCATTGCGTTGACATCAGAAAAAAGCCCAGCCACCTGGCTAGCTTACTGCTTTGGTCATCCTCTCTTCTCCAGCATGGGTTCCAAGGGAGAACCTGAGTCTTGATTGATCTTAGTTGCTTGAGTCAGAAAAAGCAAGGAATGGCCGCATCATTCAGAATTTGTTTAGGAGGACAAGTGGACAACCCAGTAGTTCTGATTGGAAATCTCTCTCATAGCCCTCAAGAAGAAAATGCTCTTACATTTGTATACTTATGTGCAAGAATGTTTTCCTGATATCTTTCTTCTGCAACGGCTTACTGCTGTTCTATCACCTGTACTTTATTTGATGGTAAAGAGTTAAAAATTACGCCTCTGGCTTTGATCTTTTTGTTGCTCATTTACCTGTGTGCAGAAAAAACTGTTCCCGTTATCACCATGACCAGTAAAGTGAATGGTGCACCATTGCAAAGGTATCTGTGACAGATGGAGATCACAAATGCAAAACGGCACTCAGGGCATGTTTGGAGTAGTGAGCTACTGCATTGTGGTAGTTGTTGTCTTTTCAGCAAATGCATAGGGAAGCCATGAGGGGTGATAAATAATTGAATATCTCGAACTGCTCTGGTAAAAAAAAAAAAAAAAAAAGAGTATGGTTTGTGTTACATTTCACCCAAAAGAACCAGACACAGTTCAACTGAAGAAGCCTAAATAGGCATTTAAATAATGGTTTCCAGGTGTAACAAATGCAACGAAGTCCAAGAGCACAGGCATAGTCCGTAGTAGAACAGTCTAGGTCTGGTGATGTGTGTTCAGGAATCAGGAGGGGAGAGCCAACTAGTTGTCAGTGGACAGTCCAAGGTCTGCAGAGCCTGCAGGACTGTGCATCCACAGGAGTATCAGGACTGTGTGCAGGTGGGATCTTTACCTGTTCTGGAGTCTGCTGAAGAGCAGGGAAAGAATGTCAATAATGAAGCGCAAAAGTTATATTCTTTATCTTTAAAAAGACCTATGGCTAAAGAAAGCTTCAAACACACAAATCAAGTACGGGCTAGATGTACACTCACAATCCAGCAAAGAATGACGCAGACACAGCAACTAATATGCATAAGACACCAATCGACATTATGACTGGGGGCATGAAAGGATGAAAGGAGGACAGGGAATGAAACAGGACAGTAATAAAGCAATTAAAGCGGATGAAACCACAAACCCATACTGGCGATTTACAATTAGGTCAATCTTTAGGACATGACAGGTTTGTGTGCGACCAGTTTATACAAAACCTACACTTTGAGACAATATATGGATTCATTCTTGGCAAATTGCCCCTTTGAATGAATGACCCATGATGAAGCTCCAAAAATTGTATGTTGGCATATTTTCAAATGTTACATTTTTTATCAGCTCCAAAAAAATATGAGTGGTCCCTATTGGACCAAGTGGGCATAATTGTGTGGATCTTACTTCATTAAGAAAGACAGTGGAATACCCAGGTAGTACAATTATAGACATTTTGTCATGTTTATATTTTAATTATACAGACTAATACCTATGAATACTAAAAAGAAACTTTATTGCTTTATTTATGAAGTTCATTTAATATTGAATGCAAAAGCAAAATAACAATAATGATAAAATGCTTTTCAGTTTGAAAGCAATGTGCACAAGTTCATAAGTATTAAACTGCTGTCTCGCCTTTGGCATTGAGAAGTGTCTTCTACTTTCCTGAATTTCACATATTGCTGTACATTTAAAATCCAAATAATGTAATGCATTTGCTGAATGTGAGAGTTAAGCTTTGCCTGTAATCCAAAGCTGTGGGAGATGTACTCAGTTGCTGGGTAATTTATGTAACTATGGGAAGCTAAACCGCGTAGGAGAATAGCCTTGAGGTAGAATTGCTAATCCATTTGTTACATAGTGACTGTCTAAGTGAATGAGATACAGTCCACACTCCTCAGAACCTCAGCTGGACTCTAGAGCAAGATTTATCTCATGGTCATTGTCAGCTCTCTTCTTTTGGCATGCATTCAAGACAAATTGCTATCCGTTCACGCAGGAATAAATGGCTCAACCCAAGGCTAAATGTAGATATCAAGAGCTTGTAGTAAAAACTCTCAACAGCAGTGTTCTCTCAGTTGCTAGAAGAGACTTGCTATGAGCAAGTGCAGCAGAGGCAGGCGGCCTTCCATTCTCATGATGTTCAATCTAATCTAAATATATATCCCACTAAACTGCAGTTCCCCCCACAAAACTAAGTTTTTGTTTTTCTTTTGGCAAGATTGATTTATACACTCACACTATGTTCAACCTTGAGAAAAAAGTTTTTCACAGCACTGTACTTTGCATATGGATGTCTTACCATATGACATTTGTGTGCACATGATGACTTGTGTGTTGCTCTAGATAAACAAAAAAGGAATAAAACAAAACAACAAAGCAAAATTGACCTTGTCCTGAAGAAGAAAAACAGTATAATTTGTCAAAAAGTAATTTTTATGATGATACAGAGAGGGACGCTTCTCACTAGGAATATAATTTAGTTTCATATTTCCTGTTCAAGGCCCAATTTGACTGAAGAACATGGGCTGAGGAAACTTCATCATGTTCAAACATGACAGATACCCATTAAAGCTACCATCAGTTCTTGCAGATGCGGCTGCCTCGTCACAGTCTGTTTCACCGAACAGTGTAAGGGCTGAGCAAACTTAATCTCACATAAATCTACTCTACTGGAAGATATGACCGTGATTCCACATCTTTTGCACAAAGCTCTCCAGTGCGCTTTCTCAAATCCAAAAATACAGCATTTCATGCATGATATTTAATTCTGAGCACTCCCTTAGCACTTCCGAAACATTGGCATATGTTAGCCCTTACTGAACTTGGCACTTTTTTTTGAAATATGAAGTTATCACATTGATAAAAGCAGACATCACTATAAAAGCCTGAAATACAGCCTTCATGTGTACATTTATGATTAACTTACGCACTGAGTGGGGTGAAGCGTTACGTCTCTCTGTTCTGATGTAAAATCAGTAATGATCTATCCAGTGCTCTTACTGAATCTCAGTACTATCCAATTTGCGACTTGTGACAGATAATCAGAGGATAAAATACAGCAAGTTAGCTTGCCCTCTCCTGTCCAAGCATCCTGCTGGAAATTCACAGCAGTTGTGCACTGCAGTCACAACAAAGTCATTCATTTTACTTTCATTAGAATTCAGAGTAAGGGTAACATCTTGCAAAACAAACTTTCATCCTTAGCCTTTAATCATGCGCAATCAATTTTGACTGACCATCCGCAAAGTAAAAGCAAAGTTGGGGAGATTTGAAGTCTTTCCAATGGGCCGGATTTCCAATCGGCGAGCTTTTGGGTTTTGCTGCTACCTGGCTGTGGAATGCAACAACACCCTACATCAGCCAACGAAAATAACTAATGCACAGAGTTGCCTTGGTGTGGCGGAGGTGCTGCGCTCTCTGAGTGCTCTTGTTGCTGACTATAGTTTTTCTACATACATTATGTAATTTTGAGCATTCTTTCATTCAAACCTCTATATCAGGAAAAATTGATGCACTGAAATTAAATTCTTCAATATGCTGAGCAAGAGGCAAAAGAAAAGTCATGAACCTGTTTTCATATCTTCACAAAACAACTGTGCTATTAAAATAAGGACAGATTGGTTTGCACAACAGTTTACCTATTGCATCTTTTGTTAGTGGCTATTATTCCACTTGTTTTTTTCCAGCCCCTAGTTTCAGTTTTTTATTTAGTAATCTCATGTGTCACTGCTCCTTTGTTGACATTTAAAGTAATTTCCTCAAGGTTGGAGAAATATTAAGCCCCTGTTCTCTTATTAATCAGTTGTACCTGAGTTCTGCAAATGGAATATTTGATCTCACAGCTGCTTATCAATTTTATACTTATCAAAGAATTATGGGTTTCATGTGAGAATTTGACAGTGTTTCTCCGCACACTAATGCCATGTTCTCTCTGTCGTTCTCCTCTAGCTAAGTGTGATGAAGCCCTGGCTACACCCCTGTCCCCGAATGCATTCACCAGTTCATCCATGTTCTCCAGCAGCTATGCACCGGGATATGCCAAGCTGAACAAGAGAGGAGGTAAAACTGCCACCGGACCTCGCCGTGCCTCGAAAAACCCAGCAGAAGCAGGTCCCATTCCATGTGAACGCTGGACTAGCATGCACTCACACACATGCACTCACACACGGCTCAACACACCCAGAAATTCCCTGCATTTTCTGACTCACTGGCAGTCTGTTCCACCATCCCATGTGACTGGCAGGAGATAAGAGGAGTTGTCACCCATCGCTGTGCCTTCATTCTCATTACAACACTCCAATAAACACTATCATGCTGCTGAGGTTTTCATAACCTTCAATTTCACAGATCCTCAGCCATGATGCTGCTGCCTATGGCTGAAGCCAGCACACTGGTGTAATATTTCCTTTAAAGGCCATAATAAGGCTCAAGTGAAAATTATTTTGTATGTGGCTGTGTAAAGCATGAATCATAAAACAGACTTCAGTCACTGAGAATTTGGCGCAAGGGCCGTAGGTCTCTCGAGATACGGATATCTTGACGGCAGATACGCGCTGTTAGGTAATTTACTTATTTTAAAAAAATGAAAGGTGTTGTACTCCTTTCCTCCGATCTCTGATTTCAATGAACTGGTCAGACCAGGGAAGTCTCACAGATTTAAGTCAAGATCATTGCAAATCATTACTATCAATGTTTTTTTTTTTTTTTTTTTTTTTTTCAATGTTGTCAATAGAATTCAAGACACAAGCAGTAACATGATAATCCATCCTCTGGATGCAATCATGTAGAGGCACTGGCCTTCAGATGCTGTACTGAAGGGAGCAATGATCATGGCGTCAACATCAAGAGATGGGAATGAGAGCTTGGTACAGCATGCTGTCTCTGTTCTAAATGGAAATCTTATTCATACCTCTATTGTTGTGTCTTAGAGGGAATATGCTGTCTATTTTATGAAATATCTAAGTGTTACTAGTAGACTTTACAAAATTATTTAAATTGTTCATATTCTTTCAACAACAACCACAAAAAAAAAAGTTGTCATCAACATTTTGATAGCTGTTGTCATAAATAAATAACTTCAATACATTTTCCTGAACACTACAGCCGGAGTAGTTTCCTGTGAATTGTCAAGTATAATTTCTGATTGCCGTGGGAATAATTCACTACATAACATGTACTTAAGTCCTGGAATAACCAAACACTTTACAATCGTCAGGGTAGTTGAAACAAAAATATTTTATAATTCTCATTAAGTTCATTGGAAAGTGCTATGTAAGTTGTCACTGTATGCAGAATTAGCTGATTAGCATCCTGAGAAGTGGCTCTCATCTATACAGAGGAGCTGCTAGTCCACCTAAATGTAGACAGTGCTTGTTTTCCATGACCTGATGCCTGCTGAGGTCCCCCAGATTTTGTGAACTAAGAGATGTGGGCTGCCCTTTGGGTCTGCCTTTATCATACTGTATCTCAGTGCTGACAGGGGAGTCTTCTCCTGCCTTCTGCCTGCGGCTCGCCCGAGGGCCTGCGCACCCTTACGGTTTCAGGTGTCCAAACCTGTCTGTGCTCACTTTGTGCACGTCTGTCACTGAGGCACTCAACGTTGCAAAGCTGCCTATTCCATATTGCTCTATACTCCTCCGCTGCCAGGCCACTCGACAGATAGTGTCAAGCAGCCATTCGCTGATTTCCATGAGAAATAACCTGAGAACAGGTTATCAGCACTTTAAAGAGCACATCTTGCCCTCAAGTTTTATCAGTGTTGACTTTCTCATTATTCCAATTATATCACAGTTGCTAAATGCATTCTAATGGCTTATTATCTTGGGGTACCTTGGGAAAAATTATATTTTTCATGTTGGTGGTTTTAATGCTGAAGTGAAATAATTTCTTCTTTAATCTCCATCCACATTCCCAGTAATGCTGAAAAAAAAATTACTGCAAAGCATCAAAGATGCGTGGCACATTCTTCTATACCCGCAAGCTAAGTGTAAATTGGCATAATGTTAAATAAATATATAATGTGATACAAGTAATGGAAATCCTGAGAGGCAGTGGATTTCGTCAGTCAAGCATTAACAGGCTGTGTCAGAACAACATGACATGAAAAGTTGATCTATGTTTGCAGGCTATCACTTTAGTGCCATCAGCACTCATGAGACTGTGATTTGTAGCATGTATATGGTGCGTCTTTCAAGGCTAAGCCTCACTAGGGAGATCCCCTTAATGTGTGTCACGCCGTCCCTGCACTCTGGGGGTGGTTCAGTTCTCTTGTATTCAGGCAATGGCGTCCTTTTGGCAGCTTCATTATCCTCAAGCGGATGGGCACTATTATGAAGGATTGCCATGCCTAATGAGAGAATCAGGCTCTAAACATGCCTGCACTAACACTACTTTTCCAGTGACACATCACTTACCTGCCCACATGTGGTTTGAGGGGATAAACATACTAGCCCTGTGAATGCATCAGCAATCATACGAATCTTTAGTGAAATGTCCATTGTTTTCTGACTGTCTGCAGGGAATAGGATAAAGATGACATAAAATCTATCAATTCAGAGTTCACATTAGTACTCAAAGTACTCAATAGTTTGGAATCACTCGTCATTGAGTAGCTCTTGCTAATTTGTGCATTAAAAAGTGTTTATACTGGGGGTGACCCAGTGGCTCATCGGTCCAAGCGCGCGCGCCATAAAGGCTGTGTCCTTCCCATGGTGACCTGGGTTCGATTCTGGCTCAGGTCATTTGCAGCATGTCTTCCCCATCCTTTCCCCCGACCCCCCAGTCTCCCTCCACCGTACAACCATCAAATAAAAAATGGAAAAAATTCTCAAAAAAATCATCTTTAAAAAAACATAGTGTTTGTACAATATTAAAGTTATATTCAGTACTTCAAGGCACAGAAAAAACAACATTTACCGACAAATTTTAATTTTGCTTCGATTTTTATATTGGCTTGAAAAGTTCTATCTGCATGGTTTGAAGATTAAATTTTTCCCCCATCCATAATGAGGAATACTTTCATTGGGACCATGCAGGGCTGTCCCTTCCTAAACACAGAGCGCGTGCTGTGTGTAATGCCCCGCGTTCTCACGAAGGGCATCAGTTCAGTTTGGAGAAAGAAATGAGACCTGTCATCTCACACTGCACGCTACACTGCAATAATTGTCAATCAATCATTGGTCAGAAACACGAGGGACGAGCTGCTGGGGCATGTTTTGTACAGGTGAAGAGATGGCAACCAAAATAAATAATGTGACAGTCGTAAGCAAAGAGGAAATGAAATAATGAAACAAGAGGCTTGTGCTTCACTTGCAGGTCGGTATGTTACAGTAAAAATGCAAAACTTTGTCAGCATACATACCTCAGCTGCTACTCATGATGAAGGAGAAAAGCTTGCAATCCCAATCTCCACACTTATGGACTCATAGACTTGAATGCACGTTTGCATAGAGTCTATGAGGGTCTAAGGCCATCCCACTGTCAAATTGTCAAGTCGGTGAGGGTTTCCACGCAGACCTTTTGAGCCCGTTCTGAACACTTCCCGTAAGCCCGCATTTGTGCAGACTTTGCCTCAGGCAATTACCAACAATTAATAGCATTGTTACCTTAAAACACAGAATTACCAGGGGAAGCCCGTTACTGTGAAAAGAAAATGGTAAAAAAAAAACATGCAGGGAACAACTACAGTAACCAAAAAAAAAAAACCAACGCATGTAATTAACGAAATGCAAACGTATGTTACAAACCATGTTTATTCATCAACTATTGCTTTTAATTTTTGCTTAACAATGCTGATTTGTCAAAAACAAGTAAATTGATTATTTTACAATCATGTTAGGCAGTTGCTATGGGTACGGCAGTTTTTCAATGCACTTCAATGTGGAGAGGTACGGCAGTCCCTATTTCAAGCCCTGCCCTAACCAAACCCTAACCCTAACCCCAACCCCTAATGCTTCCCCATACCATAATCCCGAATCCGTATCCTAATCCGTTGAAATCGACTGCCGTACCAATAAAAACTGCTGTGTCTCTAGACACTGCGATCATGTTATATCCACTTTATGAGGCAAATATCCTGGAGGCTGTTCAAATCATGCAGTCGGTCCAGTATGAGCCTTCTTGGGCACGAAGAAAGTTGAGAAAAGTAGTGTAAACAGCCCCAAATCCACTATGTAACGTAACATTTTTTGGCATTGTCAAGGTAACCTTATGTTTTGCAAATTGCCGTCCCATTCCTTTTTACACCATTTCAAACCCTTGCAGCCTCGGACATTCTAGTACTTACCAGCTGATGTCAGTTAAGTCCCTGAGGGTTCAGAGCCTAAGGCCTTAAGGTGGAAATAGGGATTTTGGCTCTGCCTCGAATTGGCCCGGAGATTCAATTATTTTCCAGAGGCAGCCATCACCATTCTCAGTGAATGTCTTGTTCTCTCCGGTATTGTCACTCCAATATGTCTGGCTACGCATCCATGTTTCCATTTTCATGGAGAGAGGATATGTTTTTCAAAGGCAATCGCGGTCTGTGAATCATAAAAATAGGGGTGCTCTTTGCAGTCATGTCCACAAAATTGAAATTGGGGTTGTTTTTTGATTTGTTGGGTCTAGTTGCAGTTCAGGTCCTCCCCATGCCTGTGTGTGTTTGTAAACATGAATAATGGTACTTTACTACTTTGCGACACAGATCTACACAGCCTTGACCTCCATGGATATTTTCCTGACTAAACATAAATCTGTGATGTTGTTTTCTGGAAATTGAGTGTGCTATCTCTATATGAACGAGCCCTGATCATATGGACAGGGTTTCGACAGTGAAAAATGCCTCCGTGACATAGAAAGGGAATGGTGACCTATCAGTACACATTGCAGAAGAAAAATATAACACTTGCATGTCTGAAAGTGTCTAAAGATAGTCCAGGAGTTTTTTGTGGCGCGTCCAATGGCTGTCATTATTTTGGTGAGTTTGCTCCGGAAGAAAGTTCTTTTAAAAGTGCATCAGCATTTGTATGAATAGCCTCTCTTAGTTATATGATAATGAATCAACATTAATTTGATTTCATAGCAGTATCATTTATTTATTAACAGATTTATCTATTAATCTGTTTATTAATAAAATGCATTAACTGTAGATTTATTTATTTCTGGTTGAAGTTACTTAAGGGTCAGGCTGAGGGTCAGGCTGATGTGGTTTTTTTTTATTTCAGGTTGAAGTTAATTTTTTTAGGAAAACATCTGTTGTTGAAATTGTTTTTTTTGTTTGTTGATTGATGACTAATTTGTGACTCAGATTAGTTTATTTATATCAGGTCGAAGTGACTTTCATTTGACTGATACTACACTGGACAAAAATATAAACTTCTGATTGTGAGGAATATGACCATGTTTTGAAACTCACTGCACTTTCATTGCATATTGACAGATTGTATGACCATATTGCAATGCATTTTGATCAATGATTGAAACAGACTAACAAGACTCTCATGGTGGCATAGATGCGAAAGGGATGGGGTCTACTGTCCAAATTGACAGATTAACATTGGGTTTGTCCGCCTTTGGCCTGCTGCATTGCTACACATCTCTGCTGTATGGACCATACCAAATGGTCAATGGTGACTTTGGGGACGTGCTCCTACTCCTATTCATATATACTATACTCCTGCATGGATGTGGCAGATATTGGCTCGATATGGGCACGAATGACGAACTCGTTGGTTGAGGACATATGAAAGATGCTGGATGGGGGACAAATCCAAGGATTAAGCTGGCCATTCAAGCACACAAATGTCTTCAAGCTCAAGGAACTCTGTGCATGCACGGGTGACACCTCGTTTCTCGTTGTTTTTTGGGCAAGCTAACATGTTTCTGCCTATACTTCAGATCTTTAGATTATTTCCGTCATTAAAATTAGCCGGACAGGGGCATCTGCAACTTGCAAGAGGACGCAGGAGTGCACAAAAGAGGAAACTTCATTGGAGATATACTCGCCTTCACAGCTGCAATGATAGCATGCCAGCCAAAAGCCTGCGGCCTACATTGATGACGTTTTCCTAGTTACATCCTCTTCAGGGATGCTTCAGGACGGATTAGCATTCACACCACCAAACATATGTGGTCAGATGTGTCCCAGACCACCTCCGCAACTGGTTTGAGAGATCGGATCTCAATGCGTCTTCAAGCCCCTTTATACTTGTATTTAGGGCTTACCACTCGTGATCCAATTATCCAAAACGCGCGTTAAAACCAGGTGTAAACTGGGTCTCAAAGAGCTTCTTTTGTCATGCCATTGTGTTTGACACTGTGACACTGCTCAGAGTTCATGTCATCTTATATACTGGAACAACTGACCATCAGAGGTAATTTTGCAGAATAGTGTTGCCTCGAACCAGTTTAAATAAATTTTTTTAGCATCAATAATCATAAAATGAGCCTTCAAAAATGCATTCAGGCTATGTCAAAAAATAAAATTTCGACACCTTCCCATTGTCATTAAAAATTGATGTTCTCATTCTTTTTGTTTATTACACATATTTTCACCTCAATATACAGAACTCAGGGGAATGATTTTTTTTTTTGTTCTCACTACCTACAATAGTATTTTTCAATACTGTTTCACCAAAAAATTACAAAGAAGTAATCATCACTGCACACTACTGTAAGACTTTCTTTTTGCATGGTAAAGTTTTAACTGGCATTTGAGGATATAACTATGTATTGTAATGCTTGACGAAAGTTTGCCGAAGTAATCTTTAGCCCATGTGGTTATATCACTTTTATATAAATGACAGTTCTTAATGCAGCACTGGTTGAGTGATTAGAGTTGACAGTGTTATGACTTGAAAATCACAACAAAGAAAACCAGCAATGACAGCTTTAACAAATTCATTCTTCACTGATAAAAAAATTCGACAAATAATCCACTGTTTAATGTTATAATAACACTCTAATGCCACTATGTAATTCTGTTGCCAAAACAAAAACTCTGCTACTGGTGACCAAAATCACCGCATTTATATAGACTAGCAACATTCCCGCCCCCTCCAGGCAAGAAGAAGCCAGAAACTTCTAGAAAGCACTAGTCTATTTCATTACAAAGAAGTGGTATTGCATCAGATCATGTTTTGCTACAGACACACCACCAGAGGGTGCTTATGAACAAAATAAATAGCTGACCAGCAAAGCAGCAAAAACAGCATGTAACAAATCTCCATTTACAAATGATATACAATGCTGTACATAAAATACTCATACATAACAACAGACATTCAGTTTAGGTTTGTGATCTTGCCCTTTAAGCAAATGTACAGAATTTTTTTGAGATTCCTTGAGTCTTTCAATTACGGTTTGCACTGAAGAGCGTGAACTATCTAAATCTCTTCTTGGCTTTCTCTGTTGACCATTGTTTTTAAACCTTTCAATGATTTTCTCACGCATTTGTGGGCCAATGCAATCCACAGCTGTCTTTGCTCCTGAAGAGTAAGGCCTTTCCTGGATGCTGCTTTTGTACCAAATCATGATTACAGTCTCCTGCAAACATCTGCTGTATCAAATCACTTCATTATTACATTTTTTTGACCACATTATTAGTCCTAAATTGCCTCAGCCCCAACTTTTTTTGAATGCATTTCAGGCCTGATTGAATGGTAGGAATGGATATATTTAAAAATAGAATCAAGCTGACCAGACATGACATTTGATATCTTTTTGTCATAGTATGTGCAATGAAATACAAGTCAAATTAAATTAAGAAATCACTGCTTTCAGTATTTTGTGCATTTTTTCATACTGTCTCAACTTTCTCAGAGTTTGGGTTGTAAGAATGCCAAGAAAGATTAATGATGTTTATTTAATTATTTCAATGAAAAATGTCATTTGGAATACCCAGCGCGCAGACAATAAGCACACTTAAGCAAGTGTCTTAAACTCAATGTATTACACACAGAAACCATTGGAATTGTTTACAATGCGTTGTTTTGTTCATTCCCTGCCTATAATCGGTTCTTTCCTTTTCCTGAAGTGTCAAACTGCCATGTCCCAAAGAACTGATCTGTATGAATAAAAGCATCATATTTCCCCGGTCAGGCCCTACGTGCTTTTACCTTAGTACTTTATAAGCACTCTTATTGTCTTGAGTTACAGATGTTACACAGGGATTTATGGGGTCAGTACAATATTCTAGCCATTGTCAGTGTTTTGAAGTTTGATGAACAGCCATCATTTTAAGGCCAAAGCAAGGACTATTTATACGTTTTATCTTCTGCCTCATTATGTTTTTTGAATGTTTTTATATTCTTTTCAGCAAATGAATAATTAAGAAAGCCATTTCTCATTAAAAGTAAAGCATGCAAAGGGAAAGTTTGAGGTCTACCTGTCACTGGCATTGGTATTCTTCTAACTGAGTTCATGTTATGTCAAAAGCTGCGTATAAGCAGAGAAATGTGCAGGCAGAATATGTCATATTGTTTAGGAAGAAGTGCCTGTCAAAGTCCCCACTCTTAAGTTTTGAGAATATCAATTGCCATAGTGCAACTATTTCAAGAGGATGAAAACATAATGGCCTGTGGCACTTGTTTGTGATTATCTTTGCGTTTATGAATGCGTTCATCTTTAAACATTAACAGGTTTAAAATCCCGTTGACAACTTATAATTCTGACTCCTTGAGCATATATTAGACCGTTTTATGCCATCAGTGTGTATCTGCATATGCACATGCATGCATGTGAAATTATACTTGCATTGCCAAGAAACAGAGCATTTCTGAAACCATATACAAGTAAAAAAAAAAAAAGAGAGAGAGTTCAAATTTTATAAGGTAGAACTAACTGCTTATGGCCCCAAGCCCTATTTTTGTGCTGAACTACAGATGACTGTTCTTAATATGCTGCTCCTGGTTTGTGAGTAACATGTTATACCTCTGACTTTTGATTCAGACTGAAAAGTTGAAAGATTTCTCATTTAATAAATGAGGTGACTAGTTTCTAAACCTCTAAACTTGTACTGTAGTTGTTTTTCCAGAAAAAAGAATGAGACTATGAACAAAGTTTTCATGTACAAAAGTATGTTACATTTTTCTTAGCCCATGTCTATTTCCTACAGCATATTTTAACTATCTAAACGCACAGTCTGAAGAGCGTGGCATAAGTGCATTTAAGGTGTGTCCCAATCCATCTTCGCTAGTTTAACCACGGGTTATCTGGGTGCAAAGACAGGTGAATGGTTCAAAGGGGTTGTACTTAATTTCTTAATTAATTTTAGGCATGTTTCGGTTGTTACATGAAATAAACCAATCAGTGCGTTATCTCCCATTCCCTTTAAAAGCCAGGCATGCTTGTCTCTTGGCAAGTTGCCCTTATAATGGCAGATTTTCCAAGTAATAGGAAAAGCCCATCTCTGCAAAGGAAACGGTTCTGCTGCTTGAAGATGGCAACATGCCAACAATGCGCCTGATCATACCTCACTTTAAGACCAACACGCCCATGGGCGCTCAGTCGGGCCCAAGTTAACTTTCTATTTATGCAACTGCGCTAGTCATAAACTAGCAAAAATATTTGCGTCCTGCTTGGCGTCACGTCTCGTCACGTATAAGATAGAGCCCCTTGCCTTCAGTTGAATTTATCTTGAATTTTGAAAAAGCTAATTAACATACCGGAAGGAAAACACTTTTTATTTTTATTGTCTTCTCTGCTTTACGAGGCCAATTTTCCTGCATGTGCTAGGTCTGAAGAAACAGACAGATCATGTCTCTTTTGATTTTTTCCAGCTGCAAGGACATATTTGTCATTTCCTGCCAGTGCTACACTGAACAGGGCAAACACTTATATCAAAAGGGCATAGATATGCACTGCCTGTTCAAACAAAAGTTGCCATTTGGATATAAATAAACAAATATGACTAGATCATTATTGTAGCAATTCATATGTTTCAGTTGACAATAATTATTTTAACTATAACTGATGAACCGTGTAGCTTCTTGTTTCTTAAAAAATTGTGTCGAAAGGTGTTTCCCTTGATGGCAAAAAACATGTTGCAATATTTCAGAAGGGGCAAATTATGGGCCCACATCTAGCAAAGAAAACAATTAATGACGTGAGGAATCATTTTCACACACGAATTGGCCTTCACAAAGTCCTGACCCACATTTAAAGTTATTGGAATGAGCTTGGGAAAACTACAGAGTGTTTCAGCTATCCTGTTGTCAAGACAAGATCTTTTGCCAAAAATTAATGCAGCTCTTATTGAAAATAAATGTTCTGATGATGCATACGGTTGTCAAAATTAAGACTCAATGACTCACACTGTAATCAAAGCTACTGGGTTATAGCTAAATATTTCAGTGTGACTTTTTTTGTCCAGGCAGTGTATTTTATGAAAGGTTTCCATATAAATTAAATGGCACCAGTGGAAGTATCATTTAACTGAGGGGGAATGCTGTGATATTTGGTATTTTCCTGGTGCACTAGGTTGTCCACGTATAACTTGCGAAAACTGCACATGAACTATCTCTGGGTGCCGATAAACATGCACTGAAAATGGACAGCAGCAAAGCCTAATGTAAATATAGGGCACTGGCGGCCCCAGAAGCTCCCGACGTTAAGATAAACAAAATGTCGAAGTTTTTGTTGACGGACGCACGCATGGACGGACGCACGCACGGATGGAGCCCGATACCATAGCTCCTATGCTACTCTGGTGGCGGGAGCTAATTAGGAGCCTGTAACTGAAAATGTTCATAAGATAAAGCAAATTTTCTAAGTTTTTGGTGATATTTTTAGGCCAGTGACCTTGAAAAAATAGGGCAAGGCACGTCATTAGTAGGACTTTATGAGATGCATGTCCAGTAAAAATTAGGAGCCTGTAACTGAAATAGTTGATGAGATACAGCAAAATGTTGAAGTTTTTGGTGATATTTTTAGGTCAGTGACCTTGAAAAAAGAGGTCAAGGTCACCTATAGGCATGTCATTTGTAGGCCTTTATGAGATGCATATCAGGTGAAAAATTAGGAGCCTGTAACTGAAATAGTTGATGAGATACAGCAAAATGTTGAAGTTTTTGGTAATATTTTGAGGCCAGTGACCTTAAAAATAGGCCAAGGTCACCTTTAGGCAAGTCATTTGTAGGCCTTTATGAGATGCATGTCCAGTAAAAATTAGGAGCCTGTAACTGAAATAGTTGATGAGATACAGCAAAATGTCAAAATTTTTGGTGATATTTTTAGGCCAGTGACCTTGAAAAAATAGGCAAAGGTTACCTTCAGGCATGTCATTTGTAGGACTTTATGAGATGCATGTCCAGTAAAAATTAGGAGCCTGTAACTGAAATAGTTGATGAGATACAGCAAAATGTTGAAGTTTTTGGTAATATTTTGAGGCCAGTGACCTTAAAAATAGGCCAAGGTCACCTTTAGGCAAGTCATTTGTAGGCCTTTATGAGATGCATGTCCAGTAAAAATTAGGAGCCTGTAACTGAAATAGTTGATGAGATAAAGCAAAATGTCAAAATTTTTGGTGATATTTTTAGGCCAGTGACCTTGAAAAAATAGGCAAAGGTTACCTTCAGGCATGTCATTTGTAGGCCTTTATGAGATGCATGTCCAGTAAGAATTAGGAGCCTGTAACTGAAATGGTTGATGAGATACAGCAAAATGTTGACGTTTTTGATGATATTTTGAGGCCAGTGACCTTGAAAAAATAGGCCACGGTCACCTTTAGGCACGTCATTTGTAGGCCTTTATAAGATGCATGTCCAGTAAAAATTAGGAGCCTGTAACTGAAATAGTTGATGAGATAAAGCAAAATGTCGAAATTTTTGGTGATATTTTTAGGCCAGTGACCTTGAAAAAATAGGCCAAGGTCACCTATAGGCATGTCATTTGTAGGCCTTTATGAGATGCATGTCCAGTAAAAATAAGGAGCCTGTAACTGAAATAGTTGATGAGATATGGCAAAATGTTAAAGTTTTTGGTAATATTTTGAGGCCAGTGACCTTAAAAATAGGCCAAGGTCACCTTTCGGCACATCGTTTGTACGCCTTTATGAGATGCATGTCCAGTTAAAATTAGGAGCCTGTAACTGAAATAGTTGATGATATACAGCAAAATGACGAAGTTTTTGGTGATATTTTTAGGCCAGTGACCTTGAAAAAATAGGCCAAGGTCACCTTCAGGCACGTCATTAGTAGGACTTTATGAGATGCATGTCCAGCAAATATTAGGAGCCTGTAACTGAAATGGTTGATGAGATAAAGCAAAATGTCAAAATTTTTGGCGATATTTTTAGGCCAGTGACCTTGAAAAAATAGGCAAAGGTCACCAGTAGGCATGTCGTTTGGAGGGCTTTATGACATGCATGTCCAGTAAAAATAAGGAGTCTGTAACTGAAATCGTTGATGAGATAAAGCAAAATGTGTTGATGGACGCATGCACACATCCACGCACGCACGGACGCACGGACGGAGCCTGATACCATAGCTCCCGCACCGCGAGCGGTGTAACAGCCAGAGTATTACATAGAGCATTACCAGTTTACGCCACAGGGTGGCGCCTCCTTTTGTTTTCAGCGCTTAGTACTGCAGGTATCACTGTTTGCGTCTGTCTCTTTCACTTCCTCAACTTCAGTAATGTGGACAGTCGATAAGACAACGAGCCACGAGCGTCTTATGGTCCGTGAGTGTTATAGAATATGCCGTGAGGCCTGGCTTTGTATGGTTCTTATCTGTGAATAAATGTACCGTGTGGAAATCCTTCCACTTCGCCTCCTGCTTTGTAACTTTATTTCATGCGGGAGCTACGCTACTAGCCTCCGTGGCTAAGCTTCCTTCCAACTCCTCGTTACAGCGGCGGGAGCTGAAAAGGAATAGTGTGTCATTTAATTTAAGGCAATAATATCAATGATATATCAGAGTATCATAATTGGTTTGTAAATTGTATTATCATCAGTGCCACATGTATATCTGGAAGTAATAAACTATTTATTGTTTTAGTCTTTAAAACAAAGGGCGCTTAATTAACAGACACATCCAGTCATTGTATGTACCGCAGTCAGACGCTGTAAAAATGTTGCTCATACATACTAACACACTCAGACACGCATGCACCCACACTTGTAGACAGCGCAACACACCAACCATTGGCTGTAGATTAATATGGACAACCTAACAGCTCCTCAAAAGTGATGCCAAAATATCTTGATCGCCAACTAGTGGCTGACTGCAGTACAGATTATAACCCCGCCTCCTCCATGTTAATGGCTTGAACATGGGCCTCACCAAAAAATTAAAGTATGTGTCAAATAATTTTTCCTGAAGATGGTTTCTTTCATTTCAAGTAGTTCTTACTATGCTGATCTTTGTTCATGGGTTTATTTTTTTCTGGAAAGTTATGTTGTTATTTTTTTTAGTTATTTGATGCTATAAAATGGGGGTGTAACGACCTGATTGACAAATGTGATTGACAGCAACTCTAAGGGAGGAAGTCACCCACTGGCTTATTTCCGGGAATTCTTTGGCACTGGAATGCGACTGTCGGGGAATGATACATTAACATCACACATTCGCAAGTTGCTAGGTCCCAGTATCGGAAAATAGCCAAAGGTGATTTAGAAAGTCCATCTAAAATTGACAGTAAAATTGTCTTTGCTCTGAACAAAGCGTCATGTACTTTTTGCCTCGATGCTATTGCTAGCAACCTTGTTTAGCAAGATTCATTGAGAGGTCTCCTTAACTTGGGTAGCAACAGAGATATATTGTAAAAAACCTCTTTACTCAGAACACAGTGTTATGTACTATTAGCAGTGAAGCTATGTTACTGGTTAAAAATTGTAAGCTCACCAGCACTCTGACTGGTAAATTAAGATTGAGTAGCAGGTCATTTAGGTTGTTAGCTAGCTATCTAGCGAGGTGGTTAGACGTAATGTTAACCTCTTGGGCCCTGAGCCTCTGGTCCGAAAATGACATGCCAAAAATGATACGAGTATATCTCCGCGATAACTTAGTACATTTAAATAATCGGTATCATAATGAAGGTAACACCTTGGGGATTTTTGTCATAGTGTAAGAATCAGTGTATATGTCACTGAGTCAGAGTAAATAAAAATGGAACACAGCATAAATGAAATGTCTCATGTGCGCCTAACAAAGTTTTACTTTTATTCTTTTTGAAATTATTCAGTTGCAATCTGAAACCTCTAAAAATTACAGCACAGAATCTCACCATTATCTGTGCCAAAGTTTATTCTAACCAAGAAAATCGGAGCAAAATTAGAGAGGTGTTAGTTCAGGAATGTATAGGTGGCCTCTCCAAACTGGCACTGTGTGCCATTTTATATTTCTCAGGTACCAAACTCAGGCCTACCAAAGAAAACGGCCAAGCTGTCACAAAAGTTTGTCAGATATCTACCGTTATCAAATAACCAGCAACAAAAAACTGAAAACATGTTACATTACTGCAAAACTTTGCATCAAAACACTTTAAAGTCGCTACATTTTCACCAGAACCAAACTCATGAAATCGCACGGCCTGTAACAAACCCAGAGACGAACCATCTGCGCCTGCGTGCTCTCCTGTGGAAGTTCTGGTGGAGAGAAAATGCCAGAGGATCATATAACATGGCAAGGATGTTTTATGTTCTTTCTCAGAAGTGCAGATACCTTATGCCAGGGCTGGCACCAGAACTGAAAATTTGGGGGCAAAGATACATCCATTCATGACAACAATTAGTCCTAGCTAGTTTTCAATCATTTTCCTTTATTAACACATTTTCCAATTATAGTAATAATCAAGTGACAATTGAAGACAAGGTATCTCTTCCCCATGCGATCTAACAGCGACAAAAAAGTGGGCTACATTCAGTACAGAAAAAATAATTATAATTAGGTCTATGCACTGGGACTCAGCGACTGTAATTTTTTTCCAACGAGAGCGGCATTTCAGAACTCCTCAGCGAATGAAGGTAATTTCAGTGAGAAGTACATACACCTGTTTTAGCAGCACGGTCACCGCAACTTGCTGTTAAAAGCTGTCCTGCTAGAAAACATAAACGGATGGCACCACGTACTTGTCACCAAAATTAGTAAATTCTCACTTTACCATTACGACCAAACCTATAGTCTGTATCAGCATAATGTCATCTGTCGACAACTTGACATTGGGTGGGGAAAATGTTCAGAGACAGAGACCACATATCGTCACAGTTATCAAATAAATTATAGGCAGTACTAGATATTAAGTTCAAGGTCAAAGATGATGTAACAGTTGTAATTAAATATATAAATCGATGCAAAGTATATTCTGCAAAATGTTACCAAAAGCACAATAAAACTTAATCAATAAGACACCTTTACTTCACTGTTTAGTTATGAAAAGTGGAAACAATCCAAGTCAACTGTCGAATCCTAATTCGGCAAGGGGAGCTGGTAATCCCATGATCAAGAATACAATAATAATAAGGAAGTGGCTATTCGCCCCGCAGCAAGGTGAATTGGGGAAAAGAGATTGGCTATCTGCAACACAGCGGGGTGGACAAGAGAACCAGTTCTGCTATTCGCACCGCGGTTGAGCGGATAAAAGAAGCACTTCTGCTATTTGCCTCACAGCTGGGCCAAAAGAGACTTCATTTTATAATCCTCTGCACTCTTTTAACTTTCGCGCCTAAGCAAATAGCCTCTTCTTAATAATGAACATAGGTGAATAAATAAAAAAATTTTAAAAATTGTGTGATTTTTAGCAAAGTGGATAAAATTTTTACATCAGCAGCTATGACGGATTCCTACCAGCTGAATACTTCTATACCGTTTTACAACTTTATACCTTTATACACTTGTTACAACCTAAGTATTTTTGTAACTGTCCCTTTAAACTGTGTAGGTTTGTCTCTTCCCCTGTGTAGTGTTGGTCTTTGTGTATGGATGGGTTGTATCAGGTGGTAGGCAGGTGCTGCAAGGCTACAGCTGATTGGACCATTTGAACACAATTGCTGCTGCCTCACTGGACCGTTCAAATGGAATTGCTGTCACCGGATTGGACCACTGCACCATCACTACTCTTAAAGTTCAGCTACTGCAGCCTGTTGACCTTCCCCCCTTCACTTGCCAATCCCAACAAAACTGCATTAGATGCCTTACGGACTTTGCTGTTGTATCTGTGTGGGACCTGTGTGTAATATATGTTTTATTTGTGAGTTTGATTTGTTTGTTAAGATTCAGTCTGTGATGAGTTTGTAAATAGACACTGTAAATAGAGCACCTTACAGCTGAGTGGGAATGAGAAGCCTTTTGTTTTGTCCTTTCTTTTGTTAGCAGGAGTCTAGTAATTCATATTATCATTTGGTTTAAGTTTTGTTTGTTTTCTTTTGTATCAGAAGTTTTGTGAATACTCGATAATTTTGTTTATTGTTTTGGCCACCGCTCACTACCAAAGCTTATTAAATAGCTGTGCTGAACATGGTTTAGCTCGTGCTGCTGGCTTTCTTGGGAGTGGGAAGAGTTGGGGGGGGGGCACTTATCATGTTGTGTCTTGGATTCCCCTAGACCTGGGGCATAACATGATTTGGGGGCTCGTCCATTCTTTCTGTAGTTGATTTCCTTCGTTTGGTAAGTTTTTGGTTTTTTTTTGCTTCTCTGCTTTTTCTGGTTGGCAGTTTTCCCCTGGTGAGAACAATAAGATGGAGTTTAAGTTGGAGGACTTTACCATGAGTCCGACTCGTGAGAAACTTGAAAGATGCAAAAAGGCTGAATTATTATTGATTGCAAATTTTTTTTGATGTGCGAGTGCCACTAAATGCCAGGAAACAGGAGCTAAAAGAGCTGCTGTTTGAGAAGCTGTCTGAAAGGGGGACGCTTGGTGAGCCAGCTCCTGCAGGACTGGAACTGGGTGATGTAGCAGGTATTTCTACCCCACTCCGAGACCTCCCAGCTCAAGCCAGTTCTACAGAGGAGCTGAAGCTGACTCTACGCATAAAGGAGGTAGAGCTCAGACACCAGGAGTTGGAGGTAGAAGCCATGCATTTGAAGGTAAGAGCTCTGGAGTTAGAGCGGGGAGCCGCTATAACTGCCAGTCCGTCAACCTCACAGTCCCCTGTCTCTGGGCCCCAGGATGGTTTTGATGTCAGTCGGCACATTGTATTAGTCCCACCTTTCAGAGAGTCTGAGGTAGACTCGTATTTCACTGCATTTGAACGAATTGCAGCTGCATTACAGTGGCCAAAAAGTGTGTGGCCTCTTTTATTGCAGTGCAAGTTGGTGGGAAAAGCACAAGAGGTTTGCAATTCACTTTCAATTGAGGAGAGTTTAAATTATGAAATTGTGAAAGCCACTGTCCCACGTGCCTATGAATTGGTGCCTGAGGCATACAGACAGAAATTTAGACAATGTGAAAAAAACTGCCACCCAGACTTTTTGTAGAGTTTGCTCGAGAGAAAAGAGTCCTTTTGATAAGTGGTGTCAGGCTAGTAAGGTTATGACTTTTGACAACCTGCGTGAGCTCATATTATTGGAGGAATTCAAAAATCAGCTTCCAGAAAAAATTGTGATCTATCTGAATGAGCAAAAAGTCACATCCCTTACAGCTGCTGCAGTATTAGCCGATGAATTTGATCTCACGCATAAAAATGTTTTTTCCCCATTCGGCCGTGATCTTGTTCCAGTTGACAGAAAGGGTAAATCCCCTCAACTTGTTTGCAGTAGTCCGGCAATAACTGTTGAAAAGCGGGAATGTTTTTACTGTCATGAGCCAGGACATCTCATTGCTGTTTGCCCCACTCTAAAGAGGAAGGAACAATCAAAAAATCCCAAGTCTCCATTTCCTATTGGACTCATTCAAACGCAGCTTGACACTGAAAAAAATATGAGTTTGACAAAAATCCAAAAAGACAAAGTTGATGAGGATTTCCGGCCATTTGTCTCACAGGGATTTGTTTCTTTAATGGGTTCAGATAAAAAGGTCCCAATCACTATCCTGCGGGATACTGGTGCTAAACAATCTTTAATCTGTGGCGATGTCTTACCCTTTACAGAAGAGTCTTACTGTGGCACAGACATTTTAGTGTGGGGTGTTAAAATGACCATTCTCGGCGCCACTGCATATTGTTGATTTGTGCTCCAGATTTGTGTCGGGGAATTTCAAAATTGCTGTGCGACCCCAGTTGCCAATAGCTGGCATTGATCTGATACTGGGAAACGATTTAGCAGGTGGAAAAGTTTTCCCATCGCCTGAGGTAATTGAAAGCCCTGTAACTGAAGAGTGTGGCTCTGATCCCGCTGCGCATGACGCAGCCCCCCTTTACCCTATGTGTGTTGTAACTCGTGCCCAAGCACGCAAACTTGGAGATGCAGTAGATCTTTGTGATTCTTTTATGGCCAATGCTGATCCGATCCAAAAACTTGCAAAAATTAAAGAAAACACCCCTGTCTTGATTGAGCTTCAGCCAGATGACAAAATCCTGCCACTTCCTGTAAATAAAGAGCAGCTAATTGCAGCGCAGAAAGCAGATGACACCTTGTCTTCTTGTATGTTGCAAATGACACAACCAATCAGTAAAAACACTGTTTATTGCTTTCTTGATGGGGTTCTAATGCGCCGTTGGTCTCCTAGTTCTGGTGTTACGCATGAGTCCGTGTGTCAAATAGTAGTTCCACAACCATTCCGTTCCCATATCCTAAGTTTAGCACATGAGCATTGTATGTCCGGGCACTTGGGTATTAGAAAAACATATGATCGTGTCCTCCGTTATTTTTTTTGGCCAGGGCTGAAATCTGACATTGTGAGATTTTGCCGTTCGTGTCATACCTGCCAAGTCTCTGGTAAACCGAATCAGGTAATCCCTATTGCACCATTAAAGCCAATCCCTGTTGTTGGAGAACCATTTGAACATGTTATTGTGGACTGTGTTGGGCCCCTACCTAAAACAAAGTCTGGTAACCAGTACATCCTCACGATAATGTGTGCTTTCTGGCGCTATCCTGAGGCGATACCGTTATGTTCATTAAAAGCTCGTGGCATTGTAAAGGGTTTAGTGAATTTTTTTTCCACCTTCGGCCTTCCTAAATGCATTCAGAGTGATCAGGGATCTAACTTCATGTCCAAAATCTTTTCTCAGGTCATGACTGAGTTAAATGTCAAGCACCATACCTCAAGTGCATATCATCCTGAGAGTCAGGGAGCATTAGAAAGGTTCCACCAGACTCTGAAAAGTATGCTTTGCAAGTTCTGTTTTTGAATCGAATCGTGAATGGGATGAGGGTTTACCGTGGTTGCTGTTTGCCGTGAGAGAAACCTCTCAAGAATCACTGCGGTTTAGTCCAGCGGACTTGGTCTTCGGGCACTCTGTTCGCGGCCCGTTGCGTCTGCTGAGAGAGAAAATGCTCTCAGAGAAGTCCACCTCTGCTCAAAATATTTTGGACTATGTCAGCTCATTTAGAGAGAGAATGCATAAGGCATGTGCAATGGCCCGTGAGTCTCTTTCAGCCGCCCAATCTAAAATGAAAAGCAATTATGACAAAAAAAAAACAGTTCGCGGACATTTCAGCCAGGTGATCGTGTTCTGGTTCTGTTACCCGTCGTTGGTTCTGGACTTCAGGCAAGATTTTCTGGCCCGTATGTGGTGGACCAAAAACTTGGGGAAACCGACTATGTAATCCAGACTCCTGACCGCAGGAAAAAAACTCGCGTGTGTCATGTAAACATGCTTAAAAGGTATGTTGACCGCAAAAGTGATGTTAATGCACCTACTGTCGTCCCTATTGCCTCTGTGTCTGCCGCCCAACCCCCGTATTGTCTTGGTACTGATGGGCTGGAGGACAGCCGCGATTCCATTTCTTGTGCTCGTCTAAGAAATTCGGAAATCCTAACAAACCTTAATGCTCATTTGGCGTATTTGTCTGATTCCACCAGGTCCGATATATACAAACTTATCACCAACTATCCATCCCTGTTTAGTGATATTCCGACCAAAACTACAGTGTTAAGTCATGATATTGATGTAGGTGGACATAAACCAATAAAGCAACATGCTTATCGTGTGCATCCCTCCAAGAGAGAAATAATGCAAAAAGAAGTTCAGTATCTCATTGAAAATGGTTTGGCTGTACCCAGTAACAGTCCCTGGAGTTCACCCTCCCTCCTTGTTCCGAAACCTGATCAGACCAAACGTTTTTGTAATGATTATAGAAAAATTAATGCCATAACAAAGCCCGACTCATACCCACTTCCACGTATGGATGATTGTGTGGATCATGTAGGATCGTCCACATTTGTTACAAAATTAGACCTTCTTAAAGGATACTGGCAGGTCCCTCTCACACAGCAAGCATCCGAGATCAGTGCCTTCGTTACCCCAGACCATTTCCTACAATATACCGTCATGCCGTTCGGGTTAAGGAATGCTCCAGCCACTTTCCAACGGCTAATGAACACTGTTCTTAGGGGGAGTCAAAAACTGAAGTATATCTTGATGATATAGTTGCGTACTCACCAACTTGGACTGAACACATGAAAACCCTGAGTGAAATTTTTTGAACGTCTGTGTAATGCTTCTCTTACTCTAAATTTGGCAAAATGTGAATTTGGGAAGGCTGTTGTTACCTACTTGGGTAAACATGTAGGACAGGGTCAGGTCTGTCCAGTTGCTGCCAAGGTGCAGGCCATCTTAGATTTTCCAGCTCCCCAAACTCTCGCCGTGAGCTCCGCGTTTTTCTGGGGATGGCGGTTATTATCGTGCATTCTGCAAAAACTTTTCTGCCATTGTAGCTCCATTGACAAGTTTAGTCAGCCCCAAAGTGCAATTCAAATGGACAGAGAAATGTCAATCTGCTTTTGAAGCTGCTAAAGCTCTCCTCTGCAGTGCCCCTGTGCTCGCTGCCCCAAATTTTGCGCATCCATTTAAACTTGAGGTAGATGCTTGTGCCTCTGGAGCAGGGGCAGTGCTCATGCAAGAAAGGCGTGCGTGGCATTGATCATCCCATATGCTACTTTTCAAAAAAGTTCAACAAACACCAGCTTAATTACAGTACTATTGAGAAGGAGGCATTAGCCCTACTGTTCGCTCTTCAGCACTTTCAGGTTTACATTGGGTCGTCTTCTATCCCAACTATTGTTTATTCTGACCATAACCCACTTGTGTTTTTAGCTCAGATGCAGAACAGCAACCAGCGTCTTATCGTTGGTCCTTGTTACTTCAAGATTTTAGTCTTGATATTCGTTACAAAAAGGGTAAGGAAAATGTCATGGCTGATGCTCTGTCTCGGATTTAAGTAATCAAACATTTATTTTTAGGAGATAAATGTTTGATTTTCAGGTGGGGAGGTGTTACAACCTAAGTATTTTTGTAACTGTCCCTTTAAACTGTGTAGGTTTGTCTCTTCCCCTGTGTAGTGTTGGTCTTTGTGTATGGATGGGTTGTATCAGGTGGTAGGCAGGTGCTGCAAGGCTACAGCTGATTGGACCATTTGAACACAATTGCTGCTGCCTCACTGGACCGTTCAAATGGAATTGCTGTCACCGGATTGGACCACTGCACCATCACTACTCTTAAAGTTCAGCTACTGCAGCCTGTTGACCTTCCCCCCTTCACTTGCCAATCCCAACAAAACTGCATTAGATGCCTTACGGACTTTGCTGTTGTATCTGTGTGGGACCTGTGTGTAATATATGTTTTATTTGTGAGTTTGATTTGTTTGTTAAGATTCAGTCTGTGATGAGTTTGTAAATAGACACTGTAAATAGAGCACCTTACAGCTGAGTGGGAATGAGAAGCCTTTTTGTTTTGTCCTTTCTTTTGTTAGCAGGAGTCTAGTAATTCATATTATCATTTGGTTTAAGTTTTGTTTGTTTTCTTTTTGTATCAGAAGTTTTGTGAATACTCGATAATTTTGTTTATTGTTTTGGCCACCGCTCACTACCAAAAGCTTATTAAATAGCTGTGCTGAACATGGTTTAGCTCGTGCTGCTGGCTTTCTTGGGAGTGGGGAAGAGTTGGGGGGCACTTATCATGTTGTGTCTTGGATTCCCCTAGACCTGGGGCATAACACACTCTATAAATTTAAATTACAATCAACAACGTGAAATGAAAAAAAATATTTTGACAGCTCCAAATACTTAATGTAACATGTTTTGCCATGTCAATTTATATTCATCAACTTCCATGGCATACATTTTAGAAAATTTGTTCATAAAGAATGAGGACATTTTTTTCTAAACTGCCGAAATAAAAGGTCCATATTCGCAGAACTTGTTATGATTCTAATTTGTTCTGTCATGATTCTGCCATGTTTGTTATGATTCTGCCACTCCGTGTTATGTTTATGATTATGTCTGTTAGGTTTTGCCATGTTCGGTTTCGTTTTTGTACTTTGCCATGTTTCCGTTTTTGCCATTCCCAATCCACTATTCTGTTAGATTCCGGTCCATGTCTTTGTTCATGCCCTTCATTGCACTTTGTCTCCCCTGTCTGGTCTTTTGTTAAGCTACAGCTTCTCCCCAGTCCTGCGTGGCACTTGCTTAGGTGATTTCATGGTTTCTGGGCTTCAAACATTCCTTCCAATCTCGTTTGCTTCCTTCGCCTCTCTTTTCTGTTCTACTAACCAATACTAACAGTTTGTTGTTTTTGTTAAAGTTACTAACCCAGACTAACATTGTATATAATACTAACTTACTAACGAGTACTAGGGATTGTATAGCTGCACTTACTAATTGATTAACAAGCTCTCCTTTTCGCCCTGTTCTAGTCTCCGCCTCTTGCCTGCACTTAGTCTTTTGCTGCTATTCAGCGGATCCTCCGCACCTGCTCCACTCTGTCCTACCTCATTATCTGTGCACATTAGAACTCCCTAACCGGAGCTGTATGTCTTGTCATAGGCTGTCTCGTGTTCCCTGTCCGCGTTTTGGCTTTTGCCAATTTCATGTGGTTAGGTTCTCCCTTGTGTTTCCTCCCACGTAATTAGTCTGATCCTCATCACCTGATCCTTATCATAGCATGTGACTTCCCTTGAGTGTATTTAAGCTGTCTTCTCACTGCAGTTCCCCGTCAGAATGTTCCTCTTGTTTACCTGTGCTGCTATCATTTTTCGCCTTGTACTCATAGTGTTACTCTTCTGACTGGACCGTCCGACTTACGATTTTTGGCTCTGCTTTTTTGTACTTTTGTCTGAATCTGTTTTCGAACCCTTTTTTCCCGACTACGAGTTTTTGTGTTTGCTGCCCTGGTAACGGTTTGGATTTCGCCCTCTGGATTTTGGCTTTTGCTTCTCTGACAAACCTGTGCCCTGTAATGCGAACCTGTTTTTGCCCGACCACGAGTACTGTGATTGCTGCCCTGGTTTTCGACTCTGATTCTGCCCAACTGGATTGTGATTTTTTGGATTGTGGACTTTGTACCTTTGCCTTCTGCCCTGCGGGGGTTTCCCCCTCTCGCTTAATAAACCCTCATCTACTGCATTGCTTGGTTCTCGCGTCTGGTTCCTGAGCGTATCCTCACAGTACGTTCTGACCAGCATGGAGCCAGCGAGTACCCATCCACTGCAAGCTGCAGTAGAAGAACAGGGCGCCCAGTTGGAGTTTCAGCAACGGCAGCTACGGGCCATGATGCAGCACATGCAGACCATGACGCATCAGATGACGGATCTCACCCGCTCCCTGCAGAGTGCACTACCCATCCGACCTCCCCAACAACCTGTCACCACCATGCCTGCTCCGGTGTCTGTTCCTGCCTCTGCCCCACCCACTCGGCTCCATGAACCACGACTACCTCCACCTGAGAGGTACGATGGTGATCCGGGATCCTGCCGAGCTTTTCTGACTCAGGTTGCAAACTGAAAATCAGCTTGCACTATCACCTTCCCCTCTGAGCAAGCTCGCGTAGCATACGTCATCACGCAGCTAACTGGCAGAGCGAAACAGTGGGCAGCATCAGCCTGGGAAGCGGGTCTACCTTGTATTCAGTCATTCCACCTTTTTGGAGAGGAGATGAAAAGGGTGTTTGACCGTTCCAGACACGGGCATGAGGCCGGGAGGGAGATTCTCCGCATCCGTCAGGGGGGTCGTTCAGTATCGGATTACGCCATTGAATTCCAGACCCTAGCTACCAACAGCAGGTGGCATGAGAGAGCTCTCTATGACGCATTCATCTTTGGGCTGTTCGAGCAAATCAAAGACGAGTTAGTGCCACGAGACCTGCCCGAGAGTCTGGAACGTATCATCGACATGGCCATCCGCATTGACTCCCGCCTGGAGGAACGTAGACGGTCCACCTACAGAGCCAGCCCCTCCAAGCCACCGGTGATGATTCCACCTCCGCCGCAGCCTGACTATTCCAAGCCTCCCTCCGAATCGGAACCCATGCAGCTGGGTCGTACCAGACTCACTAGTGAGGAGAGAGACCGCAGGCGTAAGGAGCAGGCCTGTTTTTACTGTGGCAAGGGGGGGCACTACATTTCCCGGTGTCCCAGTAAAAGGCGACGCCCACTAATGGGGAGAGGAGCGGTAGTGGGCGTTATTCCTGTGGATCACTCCTCTAAAAACCGCACCTGTTTTTCTGTCTCCCTTGAGTGGGCTGGGGGAGGAAGGAAGACTACTGCCCTGATCGACTCAGGTGCGGAAGAGAACCTCATCGATCAGGAACTAGCCCGGAAGTGGGGCATTCCCGTAGAACCGGTCTTCCCGGATCGAGTTGCCAGCTCTCTCAATGGCCAGAAGATTGGCCACATCACTCACGTCTCCAGCCCGATTAAGTTAGGTATTTCTGGCAATCACCATGAACTTATTAAACTCTACCTCATTCAGTCACCCCATGCCCCAGTCGTCCTCGACCACCCATGGATGGCCAAACATCTGCCAGTAGTCGACTGGGAGAGACATGAGATTAAGGGGTGGAGTCCCAAGTGTGCTCAGACCTGTCTCAATGACGCTCAAGATCATGTTCCCGTTTCTCCTCCAGAAGACATCCCGAACCTGGAGAAGGTTCCTCACGAATACCTGGACCTCAAGGAAGTATTTTCCAAAGCTCGCGCCACCAGTCTACCCCCACACAGACCATATGATTGCGCGATTGAACTCAAGCCTGGTACTATGCCGCCCAGAGGTCGTCTGTTCTCCCTCTCACGCCCTGAAACTCTTGCAATGGAGAAATACCTTAGTGAGTCACTCGCTGCGGGCATCACTCGCCCTTCCTCATCACCCGCCGGAGCAGGATTCTTCTTTGTGGGCAAGAAAGATGGATCCTTACGTCCCTGCATTGATTATCGAGGACTCAACGAAATCACCATTAAAAACAGATATCCCCTTCCCCTCATGAACACCGCCTTCGACCTCCTCCAGGGAGCTAAGATTTTTACTAAGTTAGATCTACGCAATGCATACCACCTGGTTCGTATTCGTGAAGGAGACGAATGGAAGACTGCCTTTAACACCCCTACCGGGCACTGGGAGTATCTGGTCTTACCCTTCGGCCTCACCAACGCCCCGGCAGTCTTCCAAAATCTTGTTAATGACGCCCCACGTGACATGATAAACAAATTTGTATTTGTGTACCTTTGACGATATCTTGATTTTTTCCAAGTCACAGGAGGACCATGTTCAACACGTCCGACGAGTACTCAAAGCGCCTGTTGGAGAATCGTCTGTTCGTAAAAGGCTGAGAAGTGCGAATTCTCCGTACAGGCGACCTCCTTCCTGGGGTACATCATCTCGCCTGACACCATCCAGATGGACCCCGTGAAGGTTGAGGCAGTCACCAACTGGCCTAAACCCCCGATCGTAAGTCACTACAACGCTTCCTGGGCTTTGGCAATTTCTACAGGCGTTTCATCCCAATTACAGTTCCATTGCTGCTCCTCTCACTGCACTCACCTCTAGCAAGGTCAAGTTTCTATGGTCCGATAAAGCAGATCAAGCATTCCATGAACTCAAGTCCCGTTTTACATCTGCCCTATACTAACCATCCCCGATTCCAAGCTCCAGTTAAGTAGTGGAGGTTGACGCCCAACGTGGGAGTTGGGGCTGTGCTGTCTCAGAGGTCTCCCAAGGACGGCAAGATTCACCCCTGTGCTTACTTTTCCCGTCGCCCTAAGCTCAGCCGAGCAAAACTACGACATCGGCAACCGGGAACTGTTAGCCGTTAAGCTGGCCTTAGAGGAGTGGAGACAATGGTTGGAGGGTGCCGAACTTCCGTTCCTGGTCTGGACGGACCATAAGAATCTGGAGTACCTCCAAACGGCTAAGAGGCTGAATCCCCGACAGGCCAGGTGGGCATTGTTTTTCTCTCGGTTCAATTTTCACCTTGCTTATCGCCCAGGCAGCAAGAACGTTAAACCGGATGCTCTCTCCCGATGTTTTGAGACGGACAAAGACCTTCCCAGCCCAGATACCATCCTCCCCAAGGAGACCTTCATTAACGCCATGGCTATGGACATTGAGTCGGAGGTGAGAGACGCCCAAGACGGTTCTGCTGCTCCTAGTGCTTGTCCTGACCACTGTCTATTCGTGCCTGCCAATCTGCGCCCCCCCGGGTCCTGGACTGGGGGCATTCTTCCAAACTCTCGTCTCACCCAGGAATCAGGAGAACCTTGGACTTTATAACACGTCGCTTCTGGTGGCCTGGAATGAATGATGACGTCCAGAAGTATGTCTCCGCCTGCTCGGTCTGTACCCAAGCTAAGGTATCACACCAACCCCCTCACGGCCTGCTACAACCCCTATCCACTCCACACCGCCCTTGGTCACACATAGCCTTAGATTTCATCACTGGTCTTCCCCCTTCCAATCACTTCACCACCATCCTCACCATAGTTGATTGTTTCTCTAAAGCTGTCCATTTCGTTCCCCTCACCAAGCTCCCATCCGCCCATGAAACCGCCAACCTCATCATCCAGCACGTCATTAGACTACACGGCATCCCTACTGACATCACCTCAGATCGCGGTCCTCAGTTCACAGCCAAATTTTGGAAATCCTTCTGTAATTCAATCGGCACATCTGTCAGTCTTTCTTCCGGCTTTCACCCTCAGACTAACGGCCAGACCGAGCGGGCCAACCAGTGTATAGAGACTGTCCTTAGATGCCTGTGTCTCAAGAACCCCTCCTCCTGGAGCCATCAACTCCCCTGGGCAGAATACGCCATTAATAGTCACACCTCCGCAGCTTCTGGTCTTTCCCCATTCAAAGCCTGCCTCGGTTACCAACCCCCTCTGTTTCCATGCCAGGAGGAGGAGGTTGCGGTCCCATCTGCTCGTGAGTTTGTGCGCCGCTGCAGGCATACTTGGAGGACCACTCGGGAGGCGCTGCTCAGGTCGGTAGCCCGAATGAAGGCCCAAGAGACGTGTCGCCGCTCCATCATACCGACCTGGGCAGCGCGTGTGGTTGTCCTCCAAGGACATTCCGTTAAGGGGGAGTGGTGGTAAACTGTTCTCTATATTTCTCGGCCCCTTTACCATTGAAAAAGTGTTGAGCCCTACTGCTGTCCGCCTCCGTCTGCCCCTTTCCATGCGCCGTATCCACCCTACCTTCCACGTATCCCAAATTAAGCCCACAGTTACCCATCCCCTGTCCTCTGGACCTGATCCCCCACCACCCGCCCGGATCATCGACGGGGGCGAAGCCTTTACGGTCCGTGCCCTCCTGGACTGTCGTCGGCGGGGTAGAGGACTTCAGTACCTCGTCGACTGGGAGGGCTACAGTCCAGAGCACCGTAGCTGGATTCCTGCCCGCTACATCCTCGACAAGTCTCTAATCACGGACTTTCATGCTACGCACCCCAAACCAACTGGTTGAAACGCCAGGAGGCGTTTCGTAGGAGGGGGGGTACTGTTATGATTCTAATCTGTTCTGTCATGATTCTGCCATGTTTGTTATGATTCTGCCGCTCTGTGTTATGTTTATGATTATGTCTGTTAGGTTTTGCCATGTTCGGTTTCGTTTTTGTACTTTGCCATGTTTTCGTTTTTGCCATTCCCAATCCACTATTCTGTTAGATTCCGGTCCATGTCTTTGTTCATGCCCTTCATTGCACTTTGTCTCCCCTGTCTGGTCTTTTGTTAAGCTACAGCTTCTCCCCAGTCCTGCGTGGCACTTGCTTAGGTGATTTCATGGTTTCTGGGCTTCAAACATTCCTTCCAATCTCGTTTGCTTCCTTCGCCTCTCTTTTCTGTTCTACTAACCAATACTAACAGTTTGTTGTTTTTGTTAAAGTTACTAACCCAGACTAACATTGTATATAATACTAACTTACTAACGAGTACTAGGGATTGTATAGCTGCACTTACTAATTGATTAACAAGCTCTCAGCTTTTCGCCCTGTTCTAGTCTCCGCCTCTTGCCTGCACTTAGTCTTTTGCTGCTATTCAGCGGATCCTCCGCACCTGCTCCCTCTGTCCTACCTCATTATCTGTGCACATTAGAACTCCCTAACCGGAGCTGTATGTCTTGTCATAGGCTGTCTCATGTTCCCTGTCCGCGTTTTGGCTTTTGCCAATTTCATGTGATTAGGTTCTCCCTTGTGTTTCCTCCCACGTAATTAGTCTGATCCTCATCACCTGATCCTTATCATAGCATGTGACTTCCCTTGAGTGTATTTAAGCTGTCTTCTCTCTGCAGTTCCCCGTCAGAATGTTCCTCTTGTTTACCTGTGCTGCTATCATTTTTCGCCTTGTACTCATAGTGTTACTCTTCTGACTGGACCGTCCGACTTACGATTTTTGGCTCTGCTTTTTTGTACTTTTGTCTGCATCTGTTTTCGAACCCTTTTTGCCCGACTACGAGTTTTTGTGTTTGCTGCCCTGGTAACGGTTTGGATTTCGCCTCTGGATTTTGGCTTTTGCTTCTCTGACAAACCTGTGCCTGTGTACCGAACCTGTTTTTGCCCGACCACGAGTACTGTGATTGCTGCCCTGGTTTTCGACTCTGATTCTGCCCAACTGGATTGTGATTTTTGGATTGTGGACTTTGTACCTTTGCCTTCTGCCCTGCGGGGGTTTCCCCCCCTCGCTTAATAAACCCTCATCTACTGCATTGCTTGGTTCTCGCGTCTGGTTCCTGAGCGTATCCTCACAGAACTGTCATCAACAACACTTTTCTCTTTTAGCAAGGCATGGGGACAGATTATTTGGGGCTTAAACTAACATTTACACTAATGTGCAGATACCAATTGATATTCTTGTCCGATTTCGAGTAATATATATATATAAAGTAAATCACTAGCTGCGGTGAAGTCGCACGTGGGAGTCAACGTAGTGGAGCGCAAATACTAGACAGAGTATTGGGGCAGTTCTCCGGGAAACAAAAATGGTGCCTTCACATCAAAAACATCACTTGATAGATACTTTTCGGGAGTAATTCCAGCGAATAAATGCAGCTGAAATACCATTCCATTCATGTTAAGACATAAATTCATCTCAAACGAAAAATATGTGGCATTCAACCGACCAACTGAGGCACTGACACCATCTGCAGCCATTTCTAAGATTCTCTCCGTTAGCATCAAGCATGCATAATTGGTTCGTCTCTAGGTTTGTTACAGGCCGTGCGATTGAATGACTTTGTTTCTGGTGAAAATGTAACGACTTTGAAATGTTTTGGTGCAAAGTTTTGCGGGAATGTGACATGTTTTCAGTTTTGTGTTGCTGGTTATTTGAAAAAGGTAAACATCTGACAAACTTTTGTGACAGCTTGGCCATTTTCTTTGGTAGGCCTGAAACTGTAAATCTCATTTAATTTCACTTATATGTCACTACAGGCATACATTCCATCCAAATACAACCACGTTTTTTACTTTTTAATTTTTTAAATATATACATTTTTATTATTATTTCTGCCAGTCTTGTAAACATTTTCCCATTCAAAGATAATACATACAAAGCAAACGAAGTTTGACTCCACTAGAGCAGGTTTATTTAAAAAAAAGCAAATAAATAAAATTATAAATACAAAGAAGGTAAAAAAATGGTACAAAGTTAAAAGAACAAAAACCCCAGCAATTATTTATACAAGAAAAATGCTATTACTAAACAATTGCATGCCGACCCAGAATTTGAACATTGATTGCCTTGGGTAAAGTGCATCACCCTAACCACTAGGTTATATCAGCTGACTGAATTCTTTGACTGAATTGCCGATATAAAGAGTAAGTCAAGAAAACATGTCACGCGCTCTGCTTGTATTGTTGCACTCTCAGTATTCACGCAGAATGGCAGAAGGATTCCCAGTCAGAAAATGACTTTGAAAAGGACTGTTGAATATTTAGTGGGTACTTATGCTAGAAATACTACAAATAAACCATTTAAGCATTTATATTGTTGCGCTATTTAAGTACATGTGAATGACTCAGTTTGATGCACCAGGAACGCAAGGCTCTATCTCGGGTTAGGCTAGTGTGATTAAGGTGGTTTAGGGCTCGTTGGAAACGTCAGAGCCCATAGAATCAAATGGCTACCTGCAAAGTCTTACTGACAGCATCACAAGCAGATCACAGAGAGGAAAATAAATTGAGAGCGAGCTGAATGCTCAGGAGCTGACACCCTTTGAAGCAGTGCCCTGGAAAAGAACATGCATGGAGACTGGAAGATCTAGTTTCGATATAACACGGACATGTTGGGCTAACAATAGCAAGTGCAGATTTACCCTTGAACAGTTTGTATTACAAAATATCAAAAGTAAGAAAAAAATTTTGCTCATCTCTGTAGAATGTAAAGTGTATGCCTTCTGTTCTTTGAGCATGGTGTCGATATAAAATGACATGGCTTATATTGTTGGATTCTGTGGACTTCTCTTTCATTTGATGTATTGTTTGTATGCCTAGCACAAATTCAGTAAAAGCGCTGGCGATTGAGCGCTGATATTATTTTATTCTATGTTTTGCTGCACGCTTTTTTACTCGCTTGGTACTTGAATTGTGATCAGTTGAGGTAAAAATGGTCAACACAAGCTTTTTGCCAAGTTTCTTCCTGTAAAGTGGATATATCACATGACAGTGTTGCTATTAGGAAACATGCTATATTCATGACGTTTAATGATCACCCTCGGTACTGGGGGCGTTTGGGTTTAAGAGGTTAAAACACATGATCGCTGGAAGTGTATTTACTCACAGACTCTAGCTATTTCCCTTATTTTGAGGGATTGTCATGGATTTTGAAGTAGGGTTGTATGAGGTACTAAAACATAGTCAATCTATTACCCACCTAGTTAGTTGATAGCTAGCTTTCGGCCCGAGTTAGCAGATCCTGGCAGGAACACCAGACGTCAGTAATGGTTTGGCTTTATTGGTTTCAATTTTCGATAAAACAGTAAAACCATCAATCACAGAAACAGGTTGCATCCATGCAATAAGTATACAAATATAATACAACACAATACAAAGTCAATAATTAATCAAGAAAAAGGGTTACAAAGGTTAGACGTCAGCAATGGAGCGAAGCAACGTAGCTACTGCTATGGACAAGGAAAGCAGCAAACATATTTAACCTCATATAACTGCACTTGGAAAACCAGCTAACCCTTTAACAAGCTTTCAGCCATGGTAGTACCATGCTTTCAATAGGCCTAACGTTTGATTATGTTTCCTAACAAGACACTGTCGAGCAAAACGCCTCTGGTTTCTTGTCTAACAATTTGAGCAATCACCAATACAAAAAAAACTAATCAATAAAAATACCCGGATGTTGCAGTCAAGCCCGATTTCTGATGCTTTATGGGATAGTTTGGTGGCCGGTCCCACACAGCTGCTGGCGAAAAGCTGCATTAGCTTGCATGGTTACGGATACTTCGCCATACAATATCGAGCGTAGAAGCCTGTCACCGGTTGGTGGATTGTCCCTCAGTGTACTGCCGATGGGTGCTTACTTCTGTTGACTGGAAGACCCCACAATCCTTGCTGGTTTGGTGCTCTGATTCAGTCATCTGGTCATAAAAATTTTGCCCTTGTCAAAGTGGTCCATGTCTAATTTTTCACGCATCCAACACATCGACTGCAAGAACTGCCTAAATGTCTACTTGCAAACCTTGATATATGTCATTGTTACAAGATAATCAATGTTTTCACCTCATCTGTTAGTGGTTGGCACGGTGGCGCAGTGGTTAGCATTGCTGCCTCACAGCAAGAGGGTTGTGGGTTTGAATCCGGCCTGGGGCCTTTCTGTGTGGAGTTTGCATGTTCTCCCCGTGTTCGCGTGGGTTTTCTCCGGGTACTCCGGTTTCCTCCCACAGTCCAAAGACATGCATGTTAGGTTAATTGGAGACACTAAATTGCCCATAGGTATGAGTGTGAGAGTGAATGGTCTGTGAATGGTGTGTGCGCCCTGCGATGGATTGGCAAGCTGTCCAGGGTGGGTCCCTGCCTTTGCCCGTAGTCAGCTGGGATAGGCTCCAGCTCGCCCCGCGACCCTAGTGAGGAACAAGCGGGTATAGAAAATGAATGAATGTTAGTGGTCATATTGCTTTATTTGTGTTATTATGTTTTGGATCATGTTAAGCAGACTGAGTTGAATGAGTGGCCCTTTTCTCCTTTCAAAACCAAGGTGTCTGTGTGGAAAGTCCTCTGTGAGAGGAGTCTGGCACTGGTGCACTAGGAGGAAGAAAAGGTCAAATCCCAATTGAGTGGAAACTATTTTGCCCCCACAGCTGGAGGGAGCGGGAGAGGGGCGGGGTGGGGTGGTGTCGCACAGTTTGCCAGAAGATGCTGGGGGTCATAAGAAGTCACTGGGAAGTTAATGAGTGGTAGAGTTGGTCAGAAATTGAGGGGACTAAAAGTGGTGAAAGGGGAAAAAACTACCATGTGCTGCCTGAGTGCTTTAGTCTGTAATCTGGAATCTGAAGAATATCAATGTGCCCAAGCATGAGATTGTGGTAGTAGTAAGCAGCACACAGGCAGTGATCCCTGTAGTTCATTTTCCTTCTTTTCGTCCTCTGACCCTCCATCAAGTCTAGATAAATTACCCCAGAGAATCAAATTCCTTTTTTTATAACAGTGCCAGTACTTTTTATAACAGTCTGAACATATAAATGCTCATGCATTGTCATATATATGTCACTCTCAAGCATGGCATTTAATCATGCAGCTCAGCTAGTATATGTGCTGCTTAATGGCACAGGGAGCTTTCATAGACAATCTAATAGTTAAATCAAAATGGATATTTTTTTTCTCATAATTCACTGATCGGGTCAATAACCTGCAATATACTGTGCTGTTAAGACATAGGTTGTGCAACATTGCTAATATGTTGCTCTTCAATCCCTCCTCAAATCACTTTAGGGCCCTATATTTTAATATCAAGTTACTTCATCTAGTAAAAGTGTTTTAAAGAAAGCACAATTATCATTACTGTTGGGGATGACTAAATAGTCAAAGAAATATGCAAATCTACAAAGGAATTTCATTATCTTTCTTTGCCTGCCTCACTTGCGATGCTCATTAGTACCTGTGTCTTGTGTAACCTTTTGTGAGCAGTTTATTCCATCCTGCAGTCCAGTGTTCCTCATATGTACACTGCATGAATACTCTGCACTAAAATAATTTTGTTGTCAGCTTGTCATTTGCTCTACAATATCCATGATTCCCTTCTGCAAAGTACAGTGCAGATAATTAGGGAAACTTCTGCTCCTGGGGTTTAACGATGGACTAAATGTGTCATTTTATGTTCAGAATTTGAAGAAAACACTGCACTTCCCTTTGGAATTGCCATAGAAATTGGACTTAAAAAGTCGGCTGGAAAATAACTCACAATGTGTAACATATAAAAATAAATACTTATTGAAATAGGAAATAAATTGTTTTAGAAAGTCATAAAAGGGTATTTCATATCAGAATTCGGTATTTTCTGTATAAATATTTACCAGGCTATGTAAGACTGAAGGGAGAGGGCTGAATGAAAGAGCATCTACTGTGGACTGCACAATCAATTTGGGTTGTCATGGGATTTCAATCATTTTGAAATGCCAGTTTCAGGTTAAAAGAAAAGGTAGTGGCACACTTGGACCTCACATCTTGGTCAAGATTTACCCCTTCAATGTCTGGTTGGTTCATTTAAAAAATAGAAAATTAGCACAACCATTGATAACATTAATGATATAAATCATATGTAACTGGAACAGTGAGAGGGGTCCTATCAGGTCCACGAGTGAGCAGTATCCTTAAATTTCACTGGGTTGTATTTCTGACCTGCCTTTTCTTATCCAGCTGCCTTCTCTGTCTCCTTGCAGTGCCCTTCTCCTGCTCCCCTTATCTCCGGCTAACATCTGCCTCAGTGGCAGGTTGCTGTGTAGTAGCTGTCCCCTGGCCCTCTTCTGCCCCATTTCAAATTTAATGCGGTCCCGCTTGCTGGACAGCCCAAGCTGCTGCTATCCCTGCCTGTGCTGTGCTGCTTTAAAGTTCCAACAGGTCCTTTGGGTTTTCTTACTGCCAAGAAATTGTTCTTGACAGCCTTCTGTGTTGTTTTTTTTTCCCCCTCTTGGGAATTTTCAAGCTTAGACATTCAAATAAAGGGCATAGACTTCTTCTTTGAAGCCTTCTGGTCTGTTGTCTTGGTTCCAAGCTAGGATCTAGAGGTACTGACTCTCTAGTGATTATCCATGTTTGTTAGGTCATACTGATGTTTCCCGCAATAGCTGAATAATTGAATCAGACATTGGAGTTTTCTGGTGGCGGCACCTTTCTTCTTCACGATGCATTGCCTACAGCGTTGTCCTTTTTCATTCAGACTTGCCATAGGAAAATCTTGAGTGGTTTTTAAAAGGCAGTGTAAGAAAGCTTGTTAATTAGGCTTGATTTTGCCAAAGAAAGAAAAAAGTCTAACAATGCTTTATCTGGGTTTTATGCGAAGCGGGCAGTACATAAAAATATTTTGAGCTGATTTTTCTAATTTTCCCTGTATTCATGTCACAGTCTTTCAGCATATGCTGTCATTTTTGCCGTGAGGGTGTATAACGGTATGAGAGTCCGAAGGTATGATACCCTTCACAAAAATACCAAGGGGTCATAGTGTTATGTTTCGCTAATAATAGTATCATTTTTTTAGTATCAAAATATATTTGATACATACACTGTGACACTCAGTTATAGCCAATTCTTTATTTTGTATATCCTTGTCACGCCCTGGCATCCACAGATGCAAAATGGGCGCCAGGGAAAGAGTGGAGCTGAGGACCGAAGTGCAGGGACGTGGATTTTATTAAATAATAAAGGTGAGGAGTAACAAAACCAATACGAAACTTCAGGACAAAGAAAAGGGAGTGCACAGAATAAAAAAGGGGAAACCAACTTCCTGCTTGTGTGGGGAGAAACTAGGCTTTGAATTAGGAAGGGAATGATAATCAACTAAAAGGAAACAACTGACAATAATTGAGGTGAAGAAACTGAAGATAATTTAATGATTGGTGAAGGGCAGGTAGCCAGGACTCAGAATGCCAAAGAGGAGGGGCATAACAGTACCCCCAGATGGGAGCCAGATATAGCAGGACCGGAGCTGTGTGCGTGCACTGTAGCTGGACAGGAGCCGGATGTCGCTGGCCCGGAACCGGGTGTGGTGTTGCAGCTGGACCGGAGCTGGATGTAGCTGGACCAGAGCTGGACATTGGGGCTGCAGCTGTACCAGAGCTGGGCGCATGCACTGCAGCCAGACTGGAGCCGGATGCAGCTGGATTGGAGCTGGACTGTGGGGCTGTAGCTGGACCAGAGTCGGGCGTGTGCACTGCAGCATGGGCCAAAGTCGGGTGTTTGCGCTGCAGCTGGGCTGCAGGTTTACTGCTGGGGCAACAGGCTGACTGCTTGAACCGCAAGCTTACAGCTGGGGCGGCAGGCTGAGGGCCGGAGCCATAGGGGGGAGACAGACTAACTGCTGGAGCCGTGCACTCACTGCTGCGGTACAGTCAAACTGCTGGAGTCGCAGACACACTACTGAGGCAACAGATTTGCTGCTGGGGCGACAGACTGATTGCTGGAGCCGCAGACACACTGCTAGGGTGACAGACTTGCTGTTGGTGCTGCTGGAGCTGCAGGCTGATTGCTGGGGCCACTCGGGGGCACCAGGCTGACAGCTGAAGCTGAGGGGGAAACAGACCACTGGATCGGGGTGAACTGGTCTTCTTGTGCCAGGGCGAACTTGAGCGGGGCGTATGGAAGCGCACAAATGCAGGAAATGCACCTGCAGCACGCATAAACGCCTGACTTCAAAGGGTGAAAAAGGGAAACAACAAAAAGAGGGGAGTGATCCAGGGTGAGGTGATGTGAAAGTCCCTGCTGGGTCCTCGGGGAGAGGTAGCCATCTGTCATATATATAGACAAAATAAACTTGAACTACCCTAGCGATTCAGCTTGACACTTTAAAGGGGACCTATTATGCTGATCCTTCTTTTAATACATATGAGTAATGTTATAATGTTGGTTGTCCATGCTCAACCTCTGAAAAGTTTCTAAACATAAGATACAGGGGTTTTGCCGTAATCCAAGAATGTGATTTTGTGAGCGTGATTTCCTCTCTGAACAGCTCCTCCCGAGATCTTCACGAGATCTGGGCAAAACCTGACGTCAGGTTGTGCCGTCCAATTAGTACAGACCTAGCCAGAGCCAACCACTGCGCTGGAACTGCCCACACCGGAAACTATTCTAGCAGGCACTAACAACGGCAGATCATACTATGCCTTAGTAGCATTGACACTTTTGGAAATACAAAAGAAGAACCGCAGATCATTTGAGGTGCAATTTTGTCAGTATCTCTCCCAAAGCTGCTTGTCGATTTACTTTTGGACGCGAAGAAAAACAACTATTTCTCTTCCAAAAGACGATGTCACCAGAAATCAGTGGGTAGCTTTTTTTGTTTGCTGGCAGCAAACAGCCACGGCCAAAGGGAACGTTGGCTGATTGTGCTCAGCATTTCACCAGAAACAGCTTTGTTAATAAAGGACAATTCGACACAGGATAAGCGTTTCAGCTGCTTCTCAAACCTGAAGCAGTTGCATCGATCAAGCGCTTGGAGCCACAAGCTGTAAGTAACGATATAACAGCAAATAATGTAAGTGAACCTAACGTGTTACGGGTGGCTACTGGCTAGCAGGACCACTAATGATAGTTAGCACTAAACTGGCCTCAAGCGCAGGCTTTCTAAAATATCTGAAGATAAAGCCTGGATCTGTCGCGACTGTCTGTGACTCACAGACACAGAAGCTGCAAGTTGCTTTTACTGCATAAGCCAACCTGACATGATAGCCAGTTGATTGTGGCTGTAGCACTGCGGCTAACATAGCCAAGTTACTGTTGCTAATTTTTGTGTCCCAAATATGCAAGAATGATATCAGGGGAAATTCTACAGAAGGTGTGTGAACATAAACCTCATTTGAAGCTAACTTTTTATACTTGTTTGTAATTTGGATGCTTGGTGCAACTGTCCACGGTAACGGAACTTGCTGTCTGTAAAACCTGTATTGCAAGGGTTTGTCTCTGTGGTTGTTATGACCGCTCGGTTACCAGCTACTGCATGTTAGTTCGCGTGCCGTACTAATTAAAAATTCTCCTGGTTAACTTATATGCAGTAATTCTGATCGGTATGCTTGTGTTACTTCGGGAAGGATCAATGTGGCAGTTTCATCATAACCTTGCCCAATTGTAGCCACTACGGTTGAAGCTAACCGGAGTGGTGCTGTATGTGTCCGCAAAGTTGGGCTGAAAAGCACAGTTAGACCAGACGTTGGTTTTGCAGAGCTTGGGATTCTTGTTTGGGTTTGTTTACGGCTGCTTGTGGCGCGTTAAGCAGCTTTCACACCAGACGCGAAACTAATTTTTCGCACGACAGATTACATTCAAAGTCATGACCGCTTATCAGCTACTGCATGTTAGTTCCCGTGCTCTGCTAATTAAAATGCTCCTGGTTAACTTATATGCAGCGATTCTGATCGGTATGCTTGTGTTACTTCGGTAAGCATCAATGTGGCAGTTTCATCATAACGTCAAGTCAAGTCAAGTGCTTTATTTGTCACATGCACATTTACATGCAGTGAAATGAAAGGGGGAGGGCTTTTAGCTCTGTGCTACACATAAATAAAAAGAATAAAAACATAGGTAATAAATATAATAAATAGAAAACAACCTATTACTAAAAAAAATTGTCTTTAGCCTACAAAGACAGAAGGGGAGTAGAGTTTAGCATTCTAACTGCTGATGGAAAAAAACTCCTTCTCAGTCTCTCAGTCTTTGTGTTCAGACTGCAGTTGCCTGATTGTAACCACTGCAGTTGAAGCTAACCGAAGAGGTGCAGTTAGACCAGACGTGGGTTTTGCAAAGCTTGGGGTGCGTTTTTGGGTACTTGTGAAACGATCACTTTACTTATCCATGACCGGGGTCAGCCTGATACTTCTCCAATGTCTGGGCAAGCTCTCTGATGCTACCGGTGAAAGCAATAGGGAAAAGCACAGGCTATAACGTGTCTGGTATCACAAACGATTTCTCTGCATTGCTGTGGATTGAATATTAAATCGGCGACTGAATATTAAATTCTTTCCTGTAAAAGTGATCGATTCGCTTGCTCCACATAAGCAACGGTTCACGCAAACGGAACTTACGGTCTGTAGAACCTGTGTTATGCTCATAACATAACCGGAGCTCTAGCTAGCTCTCGCACTCTATCCATAACTCTTCCATTCTCTGCGAGGAAACGCTTGTCATTCCGATGCAATAAGTAAACCATTACCGCGGGCAATTTCCGAAAAGGCCGTTTAGCCTGGAGCTTTCGCCCCTCCGTCATATACCAGCGCAGAAGCTGTTCGTTTCTTTCAGTTATGCACACAAACCAGCAGGTCCTTATAATACGACACACCACAGTTATGCACACAAACCAGCAGGTACACGTGGGTATGTCGACCCGTTCAACAAATGTGTCTATGTGGGGTGGATTCTAGCTTTCCCTGCATCCTAGCTGTAAAGTAGAAAAACCGCTGTACTCACCACTGTCGCTGTAGCAAACTGTAGCCGATAGCTAATTTCAGCTTGAGCTGCCAGATTTTCGCACTGCGTCCTCCACTTTCGCGGCTGCGTTTGTTAGAACAAGTTCATTTCATTAGATCTACATTCAAGTATAAGGTTACATTGCGGAATTTGCCCGCCGCTTCCTTATCAGATTGCAGATGTGTCTCGCGTTTCACTCTGGCGAGCCAGACCCGGAAAACTGCGTTCTGCAGCCTGGTCCCGCCCAACTCCGCCCTCCACAGAGCTGGCCAGTCAGAAGAAAGTGGGTACGGGGGGGTGGGGGCCCATAGCGGAAGAGCGACCCCAATGAGGCGTTTCAGGCAGAGACTACAATGGACTACAAATGGGGCTTTTTGAGGATGGCAGTATGAGCTAAATAAGGACCCTGTTTGGGCTCTGAACGATCAGGAGTACTCTAGGGGAGTCCAAGATCAAAATATAACCTTGGAAATATAGCATCCGAGGTCCCCTTTAATAAATGAATGAAATCATGATTGGATTATCTTGTGATCAAAGCTACCAAATGATACGAGGTACTTAAAACAAAGATTTTAAGAGAATAGGCTACCAGTGTATCATTGCACAGTATTCCTAGCGAAGCAGTCTGATTGCACCTACCTTTTGAAAACGTCAGCTTCCTCCTCATTGCTTCACTAATTTCGTTCCTTTAGCCTACCTCTGAAACTTCGAAATAGAAAGGACATACATTTATGTAACATCTATCAAAGTTGCCAACTTTCGAGGCAAACTTCGCACAAGATTGACAAAGACAGGCCAAAGCCGGTGTACTTTCAGGCGTGAGATACATTAAATTAAGCAGAATTTATTTTTCATGCAGACGTGACGTGGGACATACTTAACGTGTCTCGCATCAAGAAAGCGAGAATTGGAAATCCAGCAATATGCACACATTTAATAAAGTGTTGTTCCTGAGAGGCCAGACAAAAACCATAATCTAGTTCCTTTTCATTAATTAATTTCATAGCTTGGAAATGGTAAAACTAACCTGTATTACCTATAGCCATTGTGTAATTTGAGCCTCTTTGATATTCTGCTAAAACCATGAAGTCCTGACACTGTCAGTGATGCTTGCTGATTTGCCGCACTAGCTAGCTTCCAGTTATGATAATGGTAAACTTCAATTTGTAATTGAAACAGCTTTTAAACAGAATATCTGTGCATTTTATGTCCTGTTATCAAACATGCCAGTTTCTAACCTATTTCTCACTGCCTTGCTATCGACCTATTACTACCCGCCGGTGCTGTCTCTGGTGGCGAGTAACTAATCTGATATGATGGCATATAGTGTGTACCCATCGGCGGAGCCCCGACCAGAAAATTTGTTGACCCATGTGGTGGGCTGATTCACGGACTGCCCTGACCCAATTTAAGCCCTGCATAAATGCATATAAAACTCGGTTTCCACATAATACAGCGTCATGATTTAGATTTGTTGGTCAGAAGTAAGTTTTTTTTGGGGGGGCGGCTTGGCTAGAAAATCCATTTTTGATCTCTTGCGCCGACTGCGCGTTTATTTCACTCCCATGCGGATCCGCGGGTTTTGCTTTTAATTTGCGGGTCTGACCCACCAGATGCGGGTCACTTGGGGGCTATGGTACCAGTACCAAAAAACACTGGTTCTTGATGGACATCCCTAGCTTTGAATCCTCGAATTTACATAGATAGCTACTTAATATAAAAAAGCATAACAGCAGAGCAACTAAATTGTATAAATACAATGCAAAACGAAGACAGGGTGGCAAGGATAGAATCAGATTATGACTTGCAGTCAGGCAAATTCACTTTCTTGGGATGTAAGTTCTCAGTATGTGCAGTAATCGTGACACAGCCCCTTTTAATACTTGTTATGCCGTTGTTAAGTGCACAATCGCATGACGTGAATCAGCTGCAGGGGAGAAACACACAGGACGTAAACCAATCACAGCACTTAATCGCTTAATACACAAACTGCTGAATTACAAAGAGACACACAAGGAATACGCACGATGGTTGTGACAGCTACGTTGGGGTATTATATATTGTTCCAAAATGGGAGGACTCGGCATTGAAGCTTCATAAGCTATTTTATGATGCAAATACAAAAGCAAAAATATTATTTCAAATTTTGTCAAAATGACTCTTAGCCTGACTATGCAGTGCCATAGGTTTGATTGTGGTGCATTGTTCAGATCTGTCAAAATATGCACACATTGACATTCATACTTTGGTAACAGAACGGCAATCATACTTTTTAATCTGAAAAACAAGCGAGCATGGACAATTTCGCTATAATTGGCCTTTTTTTAGTCAAGATGCAGCGCTGTAGATTGCACAATAGCCATTTCAGAATAAGTGCTCCATTTTCTATTATGTGTTTATTTAACAAAACAGTAACCATTTTAGACTCTCAGTCCTCATGCCAATATATCAGCACAATCAACTTTTTATTTTAGTTTCCGCGGACAGACAGTGGTCTGGAATTTCTGAATGATGGCTGTGCATGGTAGCCCAGGGATTAGTTTTTATGACGATGAATTGTTTCAGTGGGGTAGTAATTTGGGTAATATTTCCTGTCATTTTGAGTAATGGAGAGCAATCTACTGGGTGTCATCTTTCCGAAGAGACCATGATTATGTCTGTTGTCAAAGTGGTTCAAGAACAGTAACCATGTTAGTTGGGGGAAAATTTGCTCAAAAAGGGCAGAAAGTTAAAGGGTTAAGTGGGTTTCAAGCCAGCTAGCTCAAAGTCTGGCTAATGTTGAACTTGCTTTTCTAGTACACCCTCAGAGGCACTACTCTGGAGTGAAATGCTTTGTCCCGCCTTCACACCCTGCGCACTTTTACTGGTGGGGGGTTTCGCACCCAGTGCCTAAAGGCTGATGTCCAGAAACATTGCCTACAAAGAAAAAAAAAGAGAGGGTCACTGTTGGTACAGACACACACTTCTAATGGGTCATGAGTGATGATTGACAAGAATTTGTTTTGTATGAGTCATTATATTGTTTTATAGGAAAATTTTACTGAGTATACATTTAAATTAACTGTATTTTTAATGCATTACACTGCTCTGCTGTGCACTCAAGCAAATAAATACAACAACCACGGTTTATTGATGTAGACACAATGGCCTCCCTCTCCAGTCCTCGCCCAGGCATTATGTTACATTGTGTGACGGCTGGCCGTGTTTTTTGAACTTTGCAAGTTTGTAAGTTTGGGATTAATTGCTACAGTCAATCAAAAACACTGACATTTTAGCTTTATCTCAAGAATTATGAAATTGGTGTCTCCAAATGGTGAATACTCACAATGCTGGCATGAACTTCCAGTTTGCTGAGTGTAACTGTCATGGTTTGTGAGGTGTGCGTGTTGTTTGGACTTTTCTTTGCGGCTCTCGTTCCAGGACGATATCGAATTCCTGGGCTATCAAATTCTTTACCCAGCTGGTTGATTGAGCTGGGGCGGCGCTTTCCCAGAATCTATATAAGTAGGAAGTCCGGCACGCCTCCTTCGCTAGAGTGTCTGTGTTTAGCTTCGCACTATAGCCGAAGATATCTGTAGTCAGGTTCTGTATGACTTTCTATCTTCTAATTGTTGGAGTTTCTTCTCCCTTTTTCTATCTCGCTTCGCTTCCATAGTTCGGGCTATTATACGTCCTTTGGAAGCGCGAGTACTTGCATTTGGTCTATATTATTCTCTGCGTTTGTATTGTGTTCGTGCTACTCTTGTCATGATCCTTGTACTTTGCCATGCCATGTCTTGTTTTGCCCTTTGCCATAGTCCATAGCCCATGTAAAGTTATCATTCCTCAGTTTATGTATCATGCCATTTATCTGCCTTGCACCTTGTCTCCCCAGTCTTGTCATGTGTTTTTGTTACAGTCCGCTTCCTGTACTCCGTGCCACATTTTCAGGTGATTTAATGGTTTCTGGATTTCTAATTGTTCCTTCTTAATCTCGTTTGCTTCCTTCGTCTTGCTTTTCTGTCATTACTAACAGTTTGTTATTTTTGTAAATTACTAACATTGTATATTTATACTAATTTACTAACTTGCACTTTGGTATTGTATAGCTGCACTTTACTAACGTAACTAATGAATTCTCAGCACTCGCCCTGCTCTGGTCTCCGCCCCTTGCTTCTGTTCACTTTGCTTTGCTGGCTTTCTGCGAACCTTCGCAAACTTACTAATTACTATCCTGTTCTCATGATCTGTGCACATTAGAACTCCCTGACCAGAGGCGTTGGTTTTGTCATAAGTTGTCTATGTGATCCTTGTCCGTGTTTTGGCTTTTGCCAATTCATGTGGTTAAGGGCTCCCTCTTGTGTGCTCCCTTGTTAATTAATCTGATCCCGCTCACCTGTTTCCTATTACAGCATGTGATCCTTCCCAGTGTATTTAAGCTGTCCTGCCCCAGCACTCAGTGTCAGAACATTTCTCCTTGCTATCGCCTTGAGTTTCATAGTGATTATACTTCTGACTGGACTGTCCTCGATTTTTGATTCTGCCTCTGTCTCTGCCATATCTGTTCCTGTGTACCGTACCTCTCTTTTTGCCTGACCTGGATTTGTGTTTTTGCCACCCTGTTACCAAACCTGTTTTTTCCCCCTGGATTTTGAGACTGTCTACCGAATTGTGTACTGTAGCCTGCCATTACTATTTTTGTGCACCAAACCTCTTTTTGCCCGACCTGGATTTGTGTATTGGCTGCCCTGGTACCGAATCGGCTATTGTCCTCTGGATTCTGAGACTGTCTCCTGTATTGTGTGCTGTTGCCTGCCACCTGTTGGAGATCCCTCTCCTTACTCCAATAAAGTCTGGTTATATTGGATTTCTCCTGTATCACAAGTGGTTCCTGTACGGACTGTCACAACTCTCTTTCTCTCTGTCGTTGCCCTTGGCCTCCGTATACTACCGGCCATTACAGTAACAGACAGCGCAACCATACCATTAGCCTGCCTATAGATGTAACAAATCATTATAAAGCCTGTGAATGTTTATTGTATCTGCCTGTGCTGTGTATTAAATGTGGGTCTATACTTTGTTAGCCTGTATAGCTTACTGCATTTTCACTTACATATACTTACAACACATTATGTTCATCTTTGCATTTTCCTCTTAGGGACGGAACTTCAAGTTTGAAGTGTTCCCAGACTTTGCAAATATATTTAGAGTTGCTTTTTCCATATGGGTTAGTATTGATGGTTCCTCATGGGTCTTTTAAATATCTGAAGTACACCAAGACTGTAAACGTCAGACACTTAGGTGGGAGGAAAAGGAGGTTCTGACATTGCCGTCTGTTATGCTTGTGGCCTTTAAAGTGAAGTAAAGGCTGATTGAAAGCTTGATAGTCTCAATTCAGAGAAAATTTTTATTGCATGCTGCGTAAATGCCGACTCTGTCTTAATTTAACTGATATTTACTGTGGAAATGGAACCCAGAAAAGTTCTAAATTTCTGGCTTTATGTAGGCTACATGCATTTCAGTGAATGAGAAAATGGCAAAGGTACGACTGTCTGTTTTTACAATCAACGTCTTACGTGAAACTGTTACCCCTAGACTGGGCAAATGCAGACTTCTCAAGCTCTGTGATGAATCAGATCTTTGAAAACGTCATTTTTGTGAGTGAAGGCACTTAATGCCCAGCATTGGAACAAGCACACATCTTGATACAAGTTGGAGCAATTACAAAGTACTTTGGCACAAAGTTCCATCAATTTTCAAGTGCATCAAAAAAAAATTTGGCATTTATACGTAATGTACAACGTCAACTCCACAAGAATTGAGCCATAGTAAAAAGGCCAATAAAAACAGAATTAGGTGATATATGAATTCTCGTTGCCAAAATTTGGTCAAAAACAGCCCAAAGAAGAATATTTACATTTTCACCTAATCAACTGATTTTTTGCAAATATTTGCAAATTTCAAACTGAATGCTTGCAACACATTCCTACAGAACTAATACAGGGAAATGGTAAGAATGGCAAAGTTGTTCTATTTTTCAATTTAATACAGGTTAAAAGAGATTTGCAAATTTCTCCCCAATTTTTTATTTATATCCTACAGTATTCCAATTCTTCTGGAATTGAGGTTTCAGAATAAAAAAAAAAAAATTTTTTATTAGAATATTTTGGGCCTGATGATGCCATCAGAGTTGATGAAAAGCAGCTCATATATATATATATATATATATATATATATATATATATATACACACACACATTAAATAATATAAATTTAATCTTACAACTTATCTCTCTCCTTCTGATTTTGATGTTTGGTCAAATATCCTTTGAATGCAATGACTGCCTGAAGTCTGTGAAGCACAGACATTACCAGATGCTGAGTATCTCCCCTAGATATGCTATGCCAGGCCCATACTGCTGCTTCAGTTCCTACTTGTTTTGAGAACTTTTTGTATTCAGATCCAGTGACTAACTTGGCCAGTAGAACCAACATTGTGCTAATGTATATGTGTGCGTGTGTGCGTGTGTGCGTGTGCGCGCCTGTGTGCGTGCATGTGCATGGGTGTGTGTGTGCGTGTGTGCGCGTGTGTGTTTGGATCTTTTTTTGTTCTCAGGTGCTGGAGGCTGGTCTCCTCTGGACAGTGACCATTATCCATGGCTGCAGGTGGATTTAGGTGGCAGAAAGCAAATATCAGCCATTGCAACTCAGGGCAGATACAGCAGCTCTGATTGGACAACAAGGTACAGGCTCCTCTACAGTGACACGGGAAGGAACTGGAAGCCATACCACCAAGATGGCAACATCTGGGTAAGGAATGTTGACCATTTACAGAAGCATATTTTATTTTTTTCCTTTTCAGTCATATGGAGGCTATGGTTTGAGTGCCTTCCTACAGCAAGCTTTAGGCATGAAGTTATTCAGGTATAGATATAATGATTATTGATGATATATCACAAAATCATCTAGGGTTCATCCATTGAACAAACATTGAGCTCCAAGGGCCCTATTTTAGCAATCAAAGCCTATGATCTGAAATGCATGGCGCATGTGTATTTAGGTTTAACGGCGTGTAATCTGAGCGCAAAGTAAGGCACATGGTCCAAAGGAGTTTTACCTAATCTCTTAATTAATCACAGGCATGTTTTGGGCTTATGATGAAATAAATCAGTTTTGTTTCCCATTGCCTTTACAAACAAGGGTGCTTGCACTGGCAAATTGCAACTATAATGGTCGATTATGTCACATTATAATGGGTCTGCTTGTTTGTGAAGTGTAAACATGCGAGCATGATTGCTGAAAGTGTGGAAACCTGATCCTAATAATCTCCAATAATGTGAATAAAGAGTATTTTTTAAAAATATTGTTCAAAAATGTTATACATATCCAGATGTAAAAATCACCATACACAGTGAATCTCTGGAGTTGCACTTGAATGTGTGCATATAGGCTAAAACGAGCAGATGAGAATAAAGAAGTTTTAATTCAGGGTCGCAGGTAACAAATAATTATGTAAGAGATGGGGTATGGCCGAGAGAAATTAAAATTAATTAGACAGAAATAGGCGGGTAGAAAGAAATGAAAGTAATGTTATTTTGATTATACTGCTGTAACCTCTTGAATAATATTTGGCAGGAAATTAACTTCCTTATGTTCTGCTTGACTGACGCTGGGCAAGAAATAGATCAACGTGGGTGACAAAGACCAAACATAACTGCTGATGAATATCAGATTGCTGACTTTTCATTCTCAAAGGCCAAGTCAGATGTAATGCATAGAAGAAATCTGGATTACTTATAGACGGTGATAACAATGTTATCCATTGCTTTGCAACTTGTTAAAAGTTTACGTTTTTAAGGCTGCTTCGTGTGTCAGCCAAACTGGTAATTTTAACTAACACATTTCGAATGAAATGCGGCGTTGTGTACTTGATGATAGGAGCGGGACAGACGGGGTCCAGGTATTGTTCTAATGGATCAGGTTGAATTTTGAGATAATTGCTGGAAACGGGTCAACCTGTGCAGGACTCTGGCTTGACCTATCCAAACGTTTGCAGGGCATTAAGGCAATTCCCTCATTCTGTCTATTATAGTACGTTTTTTGTGCGGTTTTGGCTTAACACAAATTCATGCAGTAAGAGTAATATGTCATATCTAAACCATTGTCCCCCAACAGCCACTCCTCCGGGACTGAACCCCTTGAAGACTGCTGCAATTAAAGCATTTGCCAGTATGAGGGAGTCATGGCTTTATCCTGAATAATTTTTGAATAATAATTTGTGAAGATTAAGTAAAAAAACGCCCAACTTCACAAAGTGTCATGAAAGGTCAATTTTTACTTGATGCTTTCACATTTGTATACATATTTGGTACCATGCCTGCTTTATAATATCGTGTTTGCAATGGCCTGTACTTGCTATCGTATGGCCTGTACTGTACTTGCAGATATAAAGTGAAAAAAAATAATGCCTCTAGCTTTGGATTTTTTGTATCCAGTGCAGCCGGGCACAGAACAAACTGTCGACATTATTATCGCGACCAGTCCTCCTTGCAGTAATATAGAGAATGCTCCAATGCAATCGTATCTATGACAGCTGACAGATCCCGCACGGGGTTGAGTGCGTGTCTGGAGTAGTGAGCTTGTGCATTGTGGTAGTTGTTATCTTTACAGCAAATGCATAGGCCATGAGGGTGATAAATACGCAAATATCTCAAGCTGTTGTACAGAGCCTACACTTTTAAAAGTACATATGGTTTAATTAGTGGCGAGTTGCCCCTAAAAGAAATAACATTGTACAGAGAAGCATTTCAAGCTGGAGTGGTCTGGACTGTTGTTGTAATTGAAGAGGCGTATAATTAAGAAACACTCCTCAGCAGTTCATTTCTTTTTATTTAGCTGTGCTTGATGTACTCACATTACACAGTACCTTTCTACAGTGCACATTTTATGATTCTGTTTTAAATGAAGACACTTTGTTTTATTTAATGCAGCTTCTAACCAAGAAATCACATACTTTTTTCACTGACATTTCCTGACTTATTAAGCTTAATTATGTTATGTCCGGGGAAAAGATCTAGCTGTCTCATTACATTCAATTTGGAATAGCAACTGGTGGATAATGGGTTAGCCTTATTAAAATTGAAGTGCCTTTTCTAATTGTTCAATGCAATCAAAATCAGAATCAAGATAATCATGTGCCAAAATTATCTTCCCCTCCAATTTGGAGCTCACTACCCATCTCTGCATGTAAGTTGTGGATTTGCTTTTCATACTGATCAAACCTGTTACTCTATATGGTAGGGCCTGCAAGACTGAAAAGGAATTTGAAAAGTAAGTTGCTAAAAACTTTAAGATTATTATTAAATTATTGCAGATTACTGCATGCAGTTATAATACTTGCATAATCATTTAATGGATCATTTAAGGCTGCTGTGCATAAATTGCCTGCAAAAGAAAAGTGCAGAAAGAAGGGTGGCTTTCCAGTGACATGTTTTCTTATACTTTAGGCCATTTACTAACTAACATCGAAATCAAAGAAATGACAGGATTTTGCTTAATTAGTTATGCTACCTTAGTTTTTTACAGACTAATCACAATTAAATGTTTTGTCTAAGACTGTGCCGAGAATGTAATAATAATGTAATAATAATATGTAATAGCGATGCGTAAAGAGTTCTTTATTTATTTATTTTTTTCAAAGGCTGTTTTATGCTCCTGTTGTGTAGGCTTGGTATTGCAATGATACTTTATTGGCCGCATCCTGATGTACTCAGATAACTGATTTACTGATAAATGGGGTAGAGAAGTTTAACTATCAGGGAATTTATTTTGGGAATTGCACTTGTGATGCAAAGGCTGTAGATTGAATTCCCAGGTGGAACAACCTGGTGCAAAGTCGCTATTGTGCAGTGGAACCTCTCCTAATAAAAGTAATTCATCAGTAAAAGTTCTGCTGTTTGAATTAATTCTATGAAAAAATAAAGAACTATGCCAAGGTCTTGGGAACCAGAAATGTTTAAATATAAATATAGTCTAAGATCTTTATGTTTGCTTTTCTGCATTTGTGCCTGCAGAAAAAAGTAAAATTGAGATTTATGAACCTTGATCTAAAAAAGGTAACAGAAAAATGTTTGCATTTTGTTAAAGCAAGTTACAGATGGTAAACCTCCGCAGAGTCCTGATATCAGTGTCATGAAGGCTGTCAGGAGAGACAAGATAAAGTGAGATAGCCACTGCACAGAAGAACAGTGGCAAGCTCTCCAATATGTATTGCACAATCTAGCAGCCGAAACAATATAACTGCATGTCAGTGCATTTATTTTTTAGGTGATGGGTGATTGCACAGTCTTAGAACTGAGTCATTAAAGCCAAAAGTCTTTTATCAAATTGATTGTGAAGGTGAAATTACGAATAAATATTTGTACAAACAAAAACCAACTGCTGAAGTCTGTGGCCCTTTGCCTGGCGCCAGGGGAAAAGAGACCCCCAGAATGGGCTCTCAGAAGTTTATACTGGAACTAAGTGGGCTGTTCTTTACAGTAAAGTTCACACTGATTGGACACAGAAAAACAAATGGAGAGCAACACCAATGAATGACCAACAGGGGGTCTTGGAGGGACATTCAAAAGATAACAATGGGAGGGGATAGGTGGGATTGCCAGGTACAGACACAGAATGATGGGGCTGGGGGAGGAGAGGAATACTTCCTTCTTCCACAGCACCAAACATTGATTAGATTTTTTTTATTTTTTACCCCTCAGCCCTGAAAGAGGCTGTAGAGTATTGTCATCACGCGCGGCTTCCATCTGTCCGTCCGTACGTCCGTCAGTCCACATTTGATTCCTTGCGATAACTGAAAAATGCCATCACGATTTTTGGTGAGGACATCGGGGTACAGTTACCACACAAGCCTATCGATTTTCTGGCGCGATATGAAATCAAATATGGCTACCACAGCCGCCATCTTGAATTTCCATTCCGTGCGATAACTGAGAAACGTCATCACCAATCATCACGTTTTTTGGTGAGGACATCAGGGTACAGTAACCACACAAGCCTATCAATTTCGGCCGCGAACCAAAATCAAATAAGGCTGCCACAGCCGCCATCTTGAATTTCCATTCCGTGTGATAACTGAAAAACGCCATCACCGATCATCACGATTTTTGGTGAGGACATCGGGGTACAGTTACCACACAAGCCTATTGATTTTCTGGCGCGATATGAAATCAAATATGGCTGCCACAGCCGCCATCTTTACTTTCCATTCCGTGCGATAACTGAAAAACGCCATTACCGATCATCACGAGTTTTGGTGAGGACATCGGGGTACAGTTACTACATAAGCCTATTGATTTTGGGAATGATTAAATCAAATATGGCTACCACAGCCGCCATCTTGATTTTCCATTCCGTGGGATAAAAAAACGCCATCAAGGAACATCACGTTTTTTGGTGAGGACATCGGGGTACAGTTACTACACGAGCCTATCGATTTCGGTCACTATCCAAAATCAAATTTGGCTGCCACAGCCGCCATCTTCAATTTTGTATTCCGCATGATAACTTGAAAGTGCCTTTGTCAATCTACGCCATTTTTGCTCTGCTGCTTGGTCTTTTGTATTTAGAGAAGCCTATCCAATTTGACGGCACTCGGATGTCCAGTATGGCTGCCACAGCCGCCATCCTGTATTTTGTATTCCGTAGGATAACTTGCAAACGCCTTCATCAATTTATTTTCATTCCAAATAATCCAATGAAGTTGCCATGCAGTTTATCAGTATGACAGTTTCAATTTGTGTAATGTTGATAGAGGGATACTTAAAACTCCAAATTTCAAGTTTTTGTGTTAAACCCATATTATGTCTAATTACTTTTTTATGATATGTCATTAGTATCTGCTTGTCAATGGGAATTTATTTCATATCTGCATTGTACTGTAACTATTTCAGTTTGAAAGCAACAATCTTCCCTGCTGTTGAGAAAAAAAAAGAGGAAAAAAACTTAAACTTAAACAGGAATGTCTTGAATGCTCATGAATTTCTGCTCCACCTTCACCATGACACACCTTAATTCAGTGGTTTTCAAACTCGGTCCTAGTGCCCCCCTGTGCCTGCTGGTTTTTGTTCCAACTGCAATAGCAATTGTAGGATTTTAATAAACAGTTAATTTGTCCTAATTAGGTGCATTTCATGTTGAAAGTCATTATTTATCATCTTAAGCCACGTATTAACAGGAATAGCCATGTGTGTCATGAGGAATAAAAGACCCTTTGACTTACCATGTTTATATTTCTATTGCATATCACTTCATACACACTGACTACTGTATTTGACCATTAAATTATTTTGAATTTAGCTTAAGTACGAGCTTGTTTATTTTTTGGCTAAGCGATGCCATGTGCTGAAATTTAAACACAACTTAATGTTTTATTTTGGTGCAAACCTATTACTCGCGTGGGCCCCCAAGTGGCTTGCAACCTATAAAACCTATTGCCAGATGCATCCTTGACCACCAAGTAAGTTAAAAAAAAAATTTCTTGAATCTAAAATTTGATCCGGATCACTCCCAAAATGAATTCACTTTTAAGTTGGGCCAAGACACACCTCTGGTAAAAATTTAATAAAAATCTGGCAGTAAGTCTTTCCGTAATGTTGCTTACAAACAAACTAATAACTAAACAAACAAACATATCCACAAACCAAAGGTAAAACATAACCTCCTCGGTAGAGGTAGCAATTTAAGAATAATGTGTCTGAATATTAAATTGCAAAGAATTTGGGGATTTCATCATCCACAGTCCATAATGTCTTTAAAAGATTCAAAGAATCTGGTGGAATCTCTGTACAGCAGGGACAAGAATGAAAGCCAGTTTAGAATGGCTGTGATCTGTCGGTCCTCAGGCAGCACAGCATTAAAAACAGATAGGATTCTGTTGTGGATTCACTGCATTGGCTCAGGAGGACTTCTGAGAACTACTGTCAGGAAGCACAGGTCATTGCTGCAGCCGCAAATGCGAGTTAAAACTTTACCATGTAAAGATAAAACCATAAATAAACCAGAACTAGAGACGCAGCCACCTTCTCTGGCCCAAAGTGCATTTAAGATGGACTGAGGCAAAGTGGAAAATTGTCCTGTGCTCTAACCAATCAAAATGTGTAATTCTTTTTGGAAATCAAGGACACCACATCCTCTGGACTAAAGAGGAGCAGGACCATTCAGCTTGTCATCAGGGCACAGTTCTAAAGCTGGCATCCGTGATGGGGGTGCATTAGTGCATATGGCATGCGCAACTTTACCATTGATGCTGAACAATATATATGTTACCGTCAGATTGGGAAACCTGACGTCATTTGATGAAATGACTGAAGTTTAGTGCTAGCTATTTCATGAAATGACTGGTTTCACAATCTGACTCAAATAAATAAACATATGCTGTTTTTGGAGCAAAATAAGCTGCCATCCAGATGGTTTTTTTTTTTTTTTTTTTTTTTTTTTTTTTTTGCTTATTTCAGCAAGACAATTCCAAACCACAGTCTATGCGTATTACCACTACATAACTCTATAGTAAAACAGTCCGGGTACTAAACTGGCCTGCCTGCTGTCTAGCTCTGCCATCCAGTGAAAGCATTTGGCACATTATGAAATGAAGAATATAACAAAAGAGGCTGCCAGTGCTGAGCAGCTGAAATGCAAAATTAAGCAAACATGGAAGAACATTTTGCTTTCAAAACTATGGCACTGTGTTTCTTCGATTCCCAAATGTTTACAGTGGTGATTCAACACAGTAGTATACATGCCCGTGTTCCAAGTGTTAAACTAAGTTCTTTTTTGCATTTATATCATTTAAAAAACAAATGCAAGCTGGGTACTGATCAAGAGAAAAACAACCATGTTTGAAATTCAATGCCTCCTTAGGACGTAGTGCATAATTCGCCAGTAAGTACTGGATACAACTTGCTACTGATCATAGGAGTATACAGTGTATTCACCAGAGTATGACAGTAAACATGTTGCACACTACACAGTCACATGACTGCCAAGCTATTTCAATCACCTGGGACATAGTGGGACATATGACCAAAAATACAAAATTGAGTTCTCTATACCATTTTATATATGACACTGTACACTTTGCAGTGGCGAAGTTGGACCAATTACCTGCCAACACAGGGGGGTCACGACGTCTAGCATAGCAATAAGGCTAATTTCTTTACAATTTTCAGTGGCACCAAAAACGCAGATTAATTTATTGATGAAATTGGTTAATTTACAGTTTTGTTTCTGGTCATTTTTCCATTATGAAGTGAACTATTGTTCACAAATGGCCCACTTCTACCCTTTATTGATGTTCTCTCACCAGGAAAGTGTGCCAGGCAGAATTTTGACATTATAAAGTGGCTGAAAATGGAAAAACTTTTGACCCCTCAGCCCTGAAAGAGGCTGCAGGATATTGTCATCACATATGGCGCCCGTCCATCTGTCTGTCTGTCCACATTTGATTTGTGCGATAACTGAAAAATGCCATCACCGATCATCACGATTTCTATTGAAGACATCGGGGTAGAGTTGTTACACAAGCCTATTGTTTTCGGCCTCGATCCGAAATCAAATATGGCTGCCAGAGTCTCCATCTTGAATTTCCATTCCGTGCGATAACTGAAAAATGCCATCACCGATCATCATGATTTTTGGTGAGGACATCAGGGTAGAGTTACTACACAAGCCGATCGATTTTGGTTGCGATCCGAAATCAAATATGGCTGCCACTGATGTGATTACTCCTTGAGAAGTAAAATTCAGCAACTCCATTCCTCAGCTTTACTATTGCCTCTTTGTTAAGTCTCTCTTTCAGCAAACAAATCTTCACTGTTGCTGGTGTGGAGATTTTAACACGATATGTACACACGCTTCAACTATGCACGGGGCTGAGGGATCCCACCCCGCGTTAGCGCGGCTATTTTTTGAAAATGTATGCCCTCGGGCACATATATTTGGCATTTACTAGAAATGAATAGGCACGACATAAGACTCATTTTGCTATCACGGGTTGCATTTCATGAACTTTTGTCCTTGGTAACTCCCTTGATAAGGAAAGAAAACGTTATGCATGAACCAATGTCACCAATGCAACGATTGTCTATCACCTCGCACTACCTGGCAACAGGCAACACATTAGAAGATTTGAGAATGATCAGTGTCATTACCCTATGACAACTGATTGCAAACTAATTATTGTGCAATATTTTGATGATGTGCCATCATCTACACAATAACATTGCACTGGCATCAATAAATATCTTCCAACATTTGATTCTGTCAGTATATTGTGCAAGTCAAATTTTTGCTTTAATATCTCCCTCTAACTGTGAGTAATATTGTCAATGTCCCAGTAATGACAATATTATTTTGATTGTGGATGAGCTGCATAAGTAGCGGGCGATTCCCTTCATGGCCAATAATGCCTCAAATTTGTCTCTGGTTTTACATGCATTGTGGACATTGATGAGTTTCTCTGCCTCTCTGCTTTGCTCTTTGTTTGTTCTGTGCGACTTGCAGCCAAAATTCTGGAATAAAAAAAAAAAGTACACTATTTTTAATAATCAAGTGAATGAAAAATGTAATTCTGGCTGGGAATGCAAGTGGATTTTGACCAAGTGGCATATAGAGCCAGTGTAGCCATATGTTTGACTGAAATTTAAATTTGAGTGGGAATTTTGTTCTATTGTATCTCAGACATGCCACAACTTATAGAGAAGGATTCCTCTGGTGCTCCTTATCAGTAAAGTTTACAAATGAATGTGAATGCTATTTTGACAGAACATACCGAATGTTATGAAATGTTGCCCTGCTCTCATCATGGCATGTAGTCTCCGTCTGGACTTCCTCCTGTAAAGCCCTCTGGGACAGGGTATGGAGAGCGGCCTTGTTCCACCCGCTGGATGTTGCCACAATATGGTAGGCAGGGCTTGCTCAACATTTGAGTGTGATGGCGCCTGTGTGTGTGGCCTGCTGTCTCTCGCTGTCAACGCTGTTTGTGTTTGTGCTATTTGTGTCACTTGTTATCTCTAATGTCAGCTCACTGCTTGTGTATGACCGCCAAACACTGCTGGATCTTCGCCCCTCTGCCAAGGATTTGGTGAAAATCGACCATGATCATGATGGTCATACAACGTTCCAGCCGTTTTACTTCCCCGGGATACCTACTCACCTTTGGCGCACTCTCGCTCCACTTCTTCGGCGTAAACGCCGATGCCGCCAGGGTAAACGCAGCGGTCAGCTGGTAAAGCTTAAGGCTCTTTCGGCACGATTTCCTGTGGCTTCTGGGAGGGGAGACAGAGCGGTACCTGGTCTCTTTCTCCACCCGCGCTCGCTGGACCCTGTCGACACCTGACTGGTACATGTTGTACCAGATGAGGAAATCCGCCCCCGCGGCCCCTGCTCTCCCCGTCCCCGCTGGCGTGGGGTGAATCCTCGCCATCTGCGGGCCCTGTGTAAAGCTCCACGGACAGCTGATTCGTGCGTGCCGGTCCCTGCCAGGTTCGGCCTTGTCAACGCAAGATCACTGGTAAATAAAACTTTTATTTTAAGGGATTTCTTTATGTCCCGTGGACTGGATTTTCTCTGCGTAACTGAGACGTGACTGAGTGCTGGTGAGTCCACCTCTCTCTCCACCTCTCTCTGAACTCTTACCACCGGACTGCTGCTATTTTAATTCCTCACGGTCATCGGGTCGAAAAGGAGGAGGAATAGCAGTTGTTTTTCAAAGTAACTTTAAATGGCGGCAGATCTGCCGGCAATCCTCCTTCAGAAGCTTTGAACTTTGCTTATTTGAACTGGGCCACTCTCATGTTGTCTTGTGTGCTGTCATCTATCGTCCACCCAAGTACAATAAGGACTTTATAAGTGACTTTTCTGAATTTCTGGCCAAAAATCTGCCTAAATACGATCGTGTCCTTATTATTGGTGATTTTAATATTCACATCTGTTGCCCAGACGAGCCGATCTCCAGGAGCTTTTTAAATGTTATTGACTCTTTTAACTTTGTGCAGTCTGTATCTGGTCCTACTCACGAACTCAGGCACCCACTTGACTTAATGCTCTTGCGTGGTCTGCCTGTTTCTAATTTTGTCATTTGTGACGCGGTTTTCTCGGATCACATGCAAATCTTATTTGACATCCCCAATCAGTGTCCGGTTAAACTGTGCGCTCCTCCTCAATGCTGTCGCATGTTTAACTCCTCCTCTCCAGCTCTGTTCTCCTCTACTTTTATTGGTTTCTGCGAGGATAATTCTAAAGCCTCTACATGTTTGAATACTGAGGAGCTGGCATCGAGTTTTCACTCTATTTGTTTACAAACACTGGACACGATCGCTCCTTTGAAGAGCCGGCGCACCAAACATGCACCCGAGCCCTGGTTGAATGACGTTACTCAAGCTGCCAGGCGAGAGTGCAGGAGAGCGGAGCGCAGGTGGAAAAAGGACAGGCAACATGTTTCTTATGGTATTCTTAAAGAGAGCCTGTTGTGCTATCAGAAGACTGTAAAAGCAGAAAAGAATAAATATTTCTCAGAAATAACTGCTTCTAATTGTAACAACCCCAGTGCTCTGTTCAAAACCATAAATACAGTCCTTGAGGTTCCCAAATCTATTGGTTTTGAGGCCTCCACTGAAATTTGTGAAATATTCCTCCACTTTTTCACCAATAAAATTGTGTCAACAAGAGCCTGTATCTCTCAGCCTTCTTGTGACCCTTCGATTCCTTTGCCCTGCACATCTGTATTTTTTCAGTTTGAGCCTGTGTCCCTCTCCATTTTAAAGGACACAGTTAGTCATATGAAGCCCTCTGGTTCCCCTGCAGATGCCATCCCCCCTCGCTTGTTTAAAGAGGTACTTGCTACTATTGGACCAAGCGTCCTTGAGATTGTCAATAGTAGTCTCTTCTCTCGTACAGTACCTGGGGATTTTAAATATGCAGTAGTACGACCCCTACTTAAAAAAAACAGGCCTTGATCCCTCCCTCCATTCCAATTTCAGGCCTATCTCTAATCTTCCATTTATCTCCAAAATCTTAGAGAAGGTTGTCCACAACCAGTTGTTATCGTTCTTAGAAGATAATGGTATTACTGAGCTGTTCCAGTCTGGGTTCAAAGCTCTCCATACCACAGAATCAGCACTTTTGAAGGTGTCAAATGATATACTTTTGTCAACAGACTCTGGGAAGTTTGTTGTCTTGGTGCTCTTAGATTTGTCTGCTGCATTTGACACTGTTGACCACAGAATTTTAATATCTCGCCTCGAGCACTCTGTGGGCATTAAGGGTATCGCACTCAACTGGTTTCGGTCATACCTAACCGACAGAAGTTTCTGTGTAAAATTCGACAACTTTGTGTCTTCAACAGCTCCTCCTCCACATGGGGTCCCTCAGGGCTCAATCCTTGGCCCTTTTCTATTTGCTCTTTATCTACTCCCCCTCGGTTTTTGGGAAACACATCATTTCACTTTTATGCTGATGATTGCCAGATCTATGTTCCATTGGCACAAAACAATGCCCACTCAGTCCAGGCACTCATAGACTGTCTTGACGACATTAAAGCTTGGCTTTCATTTAATTTCCTGAGTTTAAATGAGAACAAGACTGAAGTAATGAGGTTCGGACCAAATTGCTGTTCTCCCCCCAACGTTGACCTTGGCTTTTTGTCACTGTATCTCAAGGATTGTGTCACTAACCTGGGGGTTAAGTTCGATCCTGATTCTAAATTTGAGAAACAGATCAGTGGTGTAGTACAAAAAAGTTTTAATCAACTACGTCAAATAGCGAAGGTGAAACCTATCTTATCAAGATCTGACTGACCTGACCTGACCTGACAAGACCTGAGAAATTAATCCATGCTTTTATCACGACTCGTCTTGATTACTGTAATTCCCTGTATGTAGGGATTAGCCAGGCTTCCCTTGCCCATCTGCAGCTTGTGCAGAACTCTGCTGCACACCTGCTAACATAGACTCGTAGGCGTGAGCACATCACTCCCATCCTGGCGTCCCTACATTGGCTACCTGTGCACTACAGAATTAATTTTAAGCTTTTGTTATTTGTTTTTAAATGTCTGAACAACCTTGCTCCACAATATCTGTCTGATCTGCTTCAGCCTTACTGCCCATCCCGATCCCTAAGATCAGCCGATCAGCTGCTGCTGACAGTCCCCAAAACAAGGCTGAAGCTCAGAGGAGACAGAGCGTTTGCCGCCGCTGCTCCCAAGCTCTGGAACGAGTTGCCTTTGAACGTTAGACAGGCCTCCTCACTTCCTGTTTTAAATCTTTTAAAAACTCACTTTTATTCCTTGGCTTTTAATACACTTTAATTTATTTTCACTTTGTTTGGCATCCTCTAAAAAAAGCACTTGTTTGTTTCTTTATTTTACTTTTTAAGTGTTTTTATGTTTGTGTTTTTATGCTTTTAACTTAATTTTTAAATTTATTTTTTATGTTTCAATGTACAGCACTTTGGCTACGCCTGTGGTTTTTTAAATGTGCTATATAAATAAAGTTGATTGATTGATTGATTGATTGATTGATTGATTGAAAGGCAAAGATATACTGAAGGCGACGGTATACTCGGCATCCCATTAGTCTCCCTGCCTCCCTCGCCACTTTCCCAACCGTCCTGTGGGTGGGCAAAGACAACCCGGCAATGCTCCAGGATGTCTTTGTAGGGGACAGGGTCTCCTTGAACTCTCAAGACTGTGGTCACCAAATGTAATACCTTACCAGTAAGCAACAAATTGACAGTAAGTACTTTGGCGGCATCAGATCGGCCTGTGTTCAACTGACAGGTGAAGTACTGGGAGAACTGTAGCAGGGATCCCCTACACTTCTTATCTGACCCAGCAGCAAAGACCAGTCATCTGAGGAGGGAGCAGGCACTGCACTGTGGGTGCAGCTGGTGATGGAAGTGGCGGCTGTGACGGTATGGTTAGGTGTTGGAGCCGGCACAGAATTTTATCCACAGCTGACGCCAAAATCACCAACTAATGGTGATGTTAGTCTTGCCAGATCCCTTGTTCAGACACTGCCATCTGTATGGACTGACCACTTCTGTCATTGCTGTAATTGCTGTAATTCCGTCATTGCTGAGGGGATCACATTCTGTACAGATTATCCATTGTGAAACAGATGTGAGAGTTTTTTTTATTTATTTTATTTAACGCTTATTTAACCAGGGAAGTCCCGTTGAGATTGAATTCTCTTTTTCAAGGGAGCGCTGGGGGTTGAGGTGGGGAGGGAGAGGTCAATTTGCACAGCCAATTAGATCGGGGGATGATTAGGTGGCAGGTCGAAAAAGTCAGGTTGGGACTTTAGCCATGACACCGGGGAACCCCCTACTCTTATCGATGAGTGTCATAGGATCTACAATGACCACAGTGAGTCAGGACCTCGGTTTAACGTTGCAGCCAAAAGACGGGGTCTCTTTCAGTACAGTGTCCCCATCACTGCACTGGGGCATTGGGGAATTATTCCACCAGAGGGATAATCGCAACTTACTGGCCCACCAATACCTCTGCCGGCAGCAACTTGGTTTTCCCAGGTGGTCTCCCATCCAAGTACTGACCAAGCCCACACTTGCTTAGCTTCAGCCACGCGGCTGGAGCAGATCAAATAGTGGTATGGCTGCTGGCCATACAGTTACTCGGGCTGCATGATAGGAAAACTCAGGAGAACAGTGAATACAGGGAGAGTAGGCAAGCAAGAATAACTTAGAAAAGTTTACAAAACTCCTCGCTATGTCCTAGACAATGCGGATAAGCGCCGCAACGCGAATGATGCAGGTCGCCAGAGGGACTTTAAAAGCGTGCAGAAAATTGACGGCAGGTGGATGTGCTGGCAATCACAAAACCAACACTGCTCTCCTAACAACTTGAACAGAGGTGGAAGTGGAGACAAGTGTGACAATTACTGCGGCATTTCAAATGAGAGAAATCTTTTCTTCTGTTAGAAAAATAAAACTCTTCTAAAGATTGTTTGGCAATTTCGCTAAAGGGCTATAATTAACTAATTATGGGAGTGATTTGGCTTGTTTACCTTGAGGCAAAATGAAGATGTATTTATGAAATTCCAGAAAGTATTGGATATGTGTTCTGTATCATTTGAAGTCCATTTTTAATGGAATATTCAAAGTGTGAAGAATGAGTAATGAATCTGATTAATTTCTGGATTATTTTATAATGGCATAAATCTGTCTCTTTAATGACATCTCACACCCAGCCAACAGTTTAAAAAGAACTTTTATTTGCAGCTGTAGTTGGAATGGCTGTTATGTTTGACTCAGTCCTCTTCATTACGGAACTCAGACATCAAATTTCTTCTTTGGCAGGTATGAAGAATTTTGAAAAGACCACGAAAACTTTTCATTTGAGTTCATGTTCATCTGTTGAGTCAAATTTAAAAATGTATCTGTACATGCTCATCTGTGATTAAATAGAGGAGCCCTTCCTAATTCAAGGTTACTTTACTGAGTGAAACTTTTCAGTTTGAGAACTCTCATACTTTTTACCCCTGTTATAAATGGTTCCATAAAGTTCTAAAGATGTTTGCTTTATGGAGTCAAGCCTTGGAACCTTTTTTTCTGAGGATGCAAAATAGAGAATAGTATAATCCACAAATAAATAACACTTAACCCGTTTATGCCCAGATTTTTTTCGGAGTTGTAAGGCATATAATTTTATCAGTTGAGTCCCTCTGAATCATGTGATGTATTTATTTTTTCCATTTTGTACTTTGTTTTGCAGAGAATAGCATTTTTATGACGGCAACAATTGTTGCCAACGGGTTAAAACGGGTTAAAACATAACAACAAAAGGTTTCAAACATTGAATTCACGCTGCAAATCGAAAAACCGCCAAACAAGCGTGGGAACAAGTTGGTGGAAAAAAAATCATATGTTGTTGCTGATTTTGCAAATGAAACAGAACAGAAATAATCACAGTCACTGTCTGTGTCATGTGCGTGCATTTCTGACTCAGGCACAACTGTGATGTCCGCCACAGTTTCAGAGTCCTGCAGCATGGCCAGGTCCTCTGCCACGGAGTACCTAAGGAAAGGACAACATACATGATTGATTTTTATTTTGACCTATGTTATTTTATGAAAATTGCTTACATACATAGCATACCAGAGGGAAAAGGGGGATTTTGTGTGTGTGTGTGTGTGGGGGGGAGGTTGGGTTGTAGGTGTGGGCATTGGCTATAGTAAGTACTTGGGTGTCAAGAAAAGTGCACCTCCAACTGCACATCAAAATTTTTTACCTCAGTGAAACACAAGCTAATATTAGCTAACAGAGAAAGATCGCTTAGCAGCTAGCAAGAAAATGATGTATGGTAACGTATCAAAATCCTATAGACACAGGCCTTGAATACCTGTGAATTAATTTAGCAAGGAAGAGTATTCTAAGAGGACTAAAATGAGCCATTGTACATCATTCTACAATTTGAAATAAGTAAATTATGAGCAATCCTGCAGACAGTGTTTTCCTTTAGTTAGCGACAAGCTATGTGCCCACTGGCAACTTTTGTTGCCACTCAGAGAAATAAGCCCATGAACAAAAAAATATTTATCCCAGGTACAATTTTTTGGGGGAGGGTTACTCTAGAGACTTGAATGATTAAATAATTATGAATATGTTTGGGGGGAAAATCATAAGAAATTTATGAAAATTACCTCTTCCAGGAGGATTTGCATTCGCCATGTCTTCAGCCAGAAGGGGCAGGAAGCAGATGATGTCATGTGACAGGAAGCTCTTGGAAACTATTTTTTATAAACCCAAACCTTTGTCTAAGTTGTCTACTAGCATATAAGTGGAAAAAGTTGCATTAGTACCTTTGAGATTTTTTATTGTGAGTAGAAAATGACAGTGATACGAACTGATAGCCAAGCAAATATGCATGAATCATCAGAGAGTGATAGTATATTCTATTAAAATACAGATATACAAATGTACTTGTCAGTCATATCGATTGGGTGTGATTGGTTACTGCTTCTGAATTACTTCATGGGGTTCATGCTCTTTGGCTGAGTTAAAACAGGAAGTATACCTTGCTTAACAATTAGCCAGAGCTGACAACAAACTCTTTTACTTAGGACCACCGTGATCTATACTTGAGTTTGCATTAGTCACTATACATTGAGACAACAAACTTTTCTAGTGAGTGACCCAGCGATCTGTTGTCAAGCTCGCATTATACAGCATTTATGCACATTCTATTTCCACGGTTAGCAGCCTTATGCTCAAGGAAGTCCTCATCCTCATACTCTTTTAGATGCTCTGTTGCACATTTTGTCTACTTCGGTAGCATGGTGCCTTGCCCTTCCACCTCTAAGGGGATGAGTGGATTCAAATCGTGACAGGAAGTTGAACAGGCAGCTCTCTCACGCAGTTAATAATAATAATAATAATAATAATAATTCCCACTCTTTCTCTCTTTCTTACTTTCTTGATTTCTTTCTTTCTTTATTCTCCGATTTTCGTGCTGACTCACAACTCCTACATACTTTAACCTAGAAACTTCATTCAAACTTTAAAAAAATTCAGCTTGTTCTAAATCTTGTTGCTTGTATTTATCTTCTTGATATCTTTCATACTTTTTGAGTTATTAATTTTTATTTCAATATTTTTGTCCCATAGGAAACAATGAAACAGATTTTTCAAAATGTATATATTTCAGTATATATTTTTTACTCTGTCATACTTTTAGCTAGAAATGTCATTCAAACTGAAAAATGTTAAGCTAAGCTTGGATAATTTCTTTACTGTTCAACTTTTTTGTAACTTTTATAATTTTTTAATTATAATTAAAAAAAATTTTTTTTTTTACAATTAATTCTGGGAACTTAGAGTGTGGTGACATCACGGCTAGAGTGGCGACCAGCTGCATAACCGTAAAGAAGTCTTCTCTTAAACTTGCTCTAACTCCCATAGTTTTCACTCTGTATAAATATTTTTATATCCAAGTTGTAGCAAAAGTTGTGCTGGTCACGAAAATGTAACTATGGAAGCAATTGGACGAACGGTTTTGGCTGTATGAGCCGAAAAACGACGGGACCGCTCACCAAAACTCCATTAACTCCAATTTTAAATGAGACAAGAAAATGAAGGTTGCGAAGGCTAAACACATAGTTTTCTAACTTGCTCGTGTTCCCATATTTTTGGCACTACGAACACTCAGTAGACTCTCCTCTTTCGTATGGTGCCTTCATTATGTAGATTGGACTTACCATCTTTGAGTTAGAAGTCACAATATGTAAGAAATGGCTTCGCTAAAATCTCCATTGGACTAAATGATTCAGCCATTAACTCAAATATCTTAGATATGGATCATTTGTGGTTCGATTCTGCCCTCTGCTGGCCTTTTTCCAGGCCTCAACATTATCATTGTTCGGAGACAAAGATAGATACGACTGTAAAAGAATAATTCTGCGTCAACCGCATTGAAAGAATTTCCAGTATCGTAGTTGGTACAGCCGCTCGAACCAGCTCTAGGACAGCACATTGAGCGCCGCAAAGAACGGTCTTTTTTGCTGTGTGTGTCCAAGAGAACACATTACAGTAAAAATGGCAAAGCAGAAAAAAATTTCTCGAGATCCTATTCCAGCATATAGCTACCAGCAACTGTTTGCATTGGCTAAATATATTTATGATCGTGTCTAAAATAGGCCAAATATTGTTATCAAAATATAGCTAGTTAAGTACAAAGAAATGAAAGTGATGTCCCCAGTCGCTATTGGTTCATCGCTTGATATGATTTTTTCCTGAGTTTTAAAATAGCCGGGTTTAGGCTGGAGTAAGCACACTGTTATAAACTCGCACCTTTTTTGCCAGTTATTTTAACTGTAATTTTACAATTATTTCATAACAGAGGTTCTGAGAATGTTAACTGTAAACCACAGTTACATGCGTGCAGGACTCAACTTACAGTTAAAATAAGAAGGAGACAGTGCGTTAATTTAACTGATAAATGCAATCCATTGATAACAGTGCAGTAGCACCTAGTCGTTCGGCTTTCCATAAATGGATCAATGCCGCCATCTAATTTTACTTGCTTGATAATAATAATAATAATAATAATTATTATTATTATTATTATTATTATTATTAGGCCTACTTTTTACATTATCGCTTGACTCCTGCTAAAACAGACCAATCAATTTACGGAAGTTTCTATTGATAAATGATGACACCCCAATTTACAGTGCTGCTCGTTGTTCTGGTCATCTTGCCTGCCTAAGCTATTACAAATTAATCGATTTAATAACTTATACATAAATATATATGCCAGTTAATGACATTGGTCAAAATATTTATTGAGCGTGATGATTTTGTAGCTATAAACCTTTCTTCAATTTAAAAAGTGCTTTTGACTTTAAAAGGAGTTCTGCTTCTTATTGAATGGAAAATTAATGAACTTGTTGGAAAAGCTGAACAACGTGTAGGCTTTTATTTAGCCTTTTTTTTTTAAAGGAAGAGGCTATTCGCCCTGCAGTGCTTTAGTGTGAAACTTCAAAGAGTGAGTGGATTACAAAATTAAATCTCTTATTGGCCCAGCTGCAGGGCAAATGGCAGACCTGCTTCTCTTGTCGGCCCTGCTGCGGGGCAGATAGCCAATGTCTTTCCCTCAATTCACCCCGCAGCGGGGTGAATAGCCACTTCCCTTTTTTATGTCGCGCCCGAATAATTCCCATAATCTTCAGCAATTTTTGTAAATATAATTTTGATACAATTTTGTGATAATTAAACTACTTCGTTCTCATACAATATTTTTCTTATGGAGCGCGTGTATTTTTCTGGCAATGTCATCAATGTATGTTAAATAAATATATGAAGTAGGTTTGATGTGTCATAACGTTGCATCTTGGGGAGATCTTCCTAAATAAGTGCTTTCATACAAGTTCATGGCAAAAAATCCGAACTATCCCTTTAAATGATACAATATCCCACTGTCACTAATAATTTTAATTTTAAGAAGCTTTAAACTCATTTCCAGCCGCTTTAACCTCACATTGTCAGCAATAGGAACTTCACATTATAGGCTGCTTCCAGCTTGCCCACGCAGTTTCCCCTGGAACTGCACTTTTCTGGTTATTATTATTATTATATGCAGTATGGTTCATAGATTGAACATGACCCTCTCCAGCATTTCATACGGTTTACTGGCAAATGTTATCCCCTCGTCTAATTTACAATTAAGCAGATAAAAGTGTGTTGATTCGAAGTGCGGCATTTGCATTTGGAACTTGTTGCTGGTGACTGTCATTCTGAAATCTTGGGCCTTACAAAGAAAAACAGCTCCACAACATCAAAGATTGACCACCATTCCTCACAGTGGGTAGAAGGTACTTTTCAGTTTGGCTACCTTTCTGTCTACGCTGAACCCATCTTTGACCTTTTTTGTTCAAAAGCTCTATTTTGGTTTCATCTGACCGTATAAAACGGTCACCCTGAAAGTCCAAGTAACATTTGGCAAACTTGAGGGATATTTGTTTGTTAATGATTGTCAGCAGAGGCTTTTCCTGGTTATCCTCCCAAATAACTTCTGGTAATATAGGTGGTGTCAGATGGTAGTATTGGAAACTTTTTGATGCCAAGGCTCAACAAACCTTTGAAGTTTTCCAGCTGTGATCTTTGGTGATTCTTCAGCCAGTCCAACCATCCTCTTTACAATGTATGGGGTCAATGTATACATATGTTCTCTTCCAGGCTGATTCTTAACATATCCTGTCATTTTATGTGTCTGCCCGGATAGTGGAAATGGGTATTTTCAAATGTTTGAAGAACTTCTTACTTTTCCTTATTTGCAGAGCAAACCAACTTTTAGGCGCTCATCATTACCGTGTTCTCAGATCTTTCCAACAGTGATGATTGACCAAAGGGAATTTTGCCTGTGCCACCTCGTATTTATATCCCAGTGAAACAGGATGTCATGGTTGACTGCTTAGGAGTCCCTAATGAAACAGGTAAACATAAAGCACAAACTGAGATCACCATATAAGTGATGTTCTGGGATCTGCAAAATAATGTTTGTCCAGGGGTAACATTATAGTGGACCAATGAATAGCATATTCATGCTGCATTTACAAATGTCATGTGTTTTAGTTTTCTGAGGGAAGCTAGCTTTTCATGCAGACAAGGGGGCTACTTGCTGAGATGAAGGAGATCAGGAAAACCCAAAATACTTTTTCTATTAAGAATTTTAAATAATTTTCAGATCACTCTTAAATTGCTCCCCATCAGGGACTTTGCTGGTCTGAATTTCCAGCTGAAAATCCTTGACTGCTGAGTGCAACGCATGTTTGCAAAGCCTTTGTGGTTTTGTGATGTTTTCATGGCAAAGCTGCTATTCATTTGTGGACTATAGTGCTACTCGAGGACAAACGTTTTGATGATCCCGGAACAACACTTACATGGCAATATCAAATAGTGTGAACTTAAAACTGTAAAATATCTCTGGAAATATTTTTCAATTAGATTTTTATCATTAAATTATATAGCAGGGCTCCCAAATCTCCCGCATTCCGCGTGAGATTTAGTGGCACATTCATGTTCCCGTGCTGTAGTCAGCAATTATTCAATCAACGCAATGCATGTGTTTCACGATCGTTCAAATTGTTTAAATGAAATAAGACCATTTGAAACGTTTTTATGCAATTCCGTTGCTTTCAACCCTGAGTAAAGAATAGCGTGAGAAGTCCGGAGTCATAATTGATTTCCATGTCACTAGTGGTGAAATCCACCGTGACACATGTGAAACTGATAAACCTCCATGCACAAGGACTTCAATTCCGCCTGAGAATCTCGTACAAAAGCACTGATTGAATATTTGCTTACATACAGCACGGGAACATGAATATGTCACTAAATCTCACACGGAATGCGGAAGAGTTGGGAGCCCTGATATAGGGTGCGAATAAATGTGGTGCACATTTTGGATAAATGTATTCATATAATGTTAACATTTTTTTCCATGAATAATTATACTTCAATGAATTATTAGATTTTCGTGAATATTTTGAGTGAAAGATCAAGAGGAGAAACAGCAAAGGCATTTTTTACATCTTGTTTTGCTCATGTTCGAAAAGGTGGCAATAATTTTGGAGGGCACTGTGTATAAGTCAAAGTCAAATCTTGAGTGTCTTTCTGGTAGATGCTTCATGTCTAAAGGTCCCCTATTATGCTGATCCTTCTTTGAATTCATACAAGTAACGTTATAATGTTGGATGTCCATACTCAACCTCTGCAAAGCTTCTAAACATAAGATACAGGGGTTTTGCCATAATCCGAGTACATGATTTCCTGAACGTGATTTCCTCTCTGAACAGCTCGTCCCGAAATCTTCACGAGATCTGGGCAAAACCTGACGTCAGGTTGTTGTGTCCAATCAGGACAGACTTGGCCAGAGCCAATCACAGCGCTGGACCTGCCCACCCCGGAATTTATTCAATCAGACACAAACAAGCCCATATCATTTAACGTGCACATTTATCAGTATGTCTCCCAAAGCTGTTCGTACGTGTTTTTTTGGTTGCGAAAAAAAACACGACTACTTTCTCTTCCAAAAGACGGAAATCTTTGGGTAGCTTTTTTGTTTGCTGGCGGCAAATAGCCACACTCAAAGGGAACGTTAGCTGTTTGTGCTCGGCATTTCACCAAAGACAGCTTTGTCAATAAAGGATAATTTGACACGGGATATGCCTCTCAGCTGCTTCTCAAACCTGGAGCAGTTGCATCTATCAAGCGCTCGGAGCCACAAGCTGTAAGTAACGATATAACAGCAAATAATGTAAGGGAAGCTAACGTGTTACGGGTAGCTAGCAGGACTGCTAACAACAGTTAGGACTAACAATTGGCCTCAAACGCAGGCTTTGTAAAATATCTGAAGAGAAAGCCTGGATCGGTAGCAACTGTCCGTGACTCACAAACGCGGAAGTTTTACCATTTTGTGTTGCTTTACTGCATAAGCCTACCTAACATGATAGCTTGTTGAATGTGGCTGTAGCACTGCGGCTAACGTAGCTAAGTTACTGTTGCTAATGTTTGTGTCCTAAATATGCAAGAGTAATATCAGGGGACATTCAACAGAAGGTGTGTGAACATAAACCTAATTTGAAGCTAGTTTTTTATACTTGTTTGTAATTTGGATGCATAGTACAACTGTTCACGGTAAAGGAACTTACTCTCTGTAAACCTGTATTGCAGGGCAACGTTTGTCTCTGTCGTTGTTATGAACGCTCAGTTACTAGCTACTGCTTGTTAGTTTGCGTGCCGAACTACTTGAAAAATGCTCCTGGTTAACTTATATGCAGTTATTCCGTTCGGTATGCTTGTGTTACTTTGGTTTGCATCAATGCGGCGGTTTCGTCATAACGTTGCCTGATTGTAGCCACTACAGTTGAAGCTAACTCGAGAGGTGTTGTATGTGTCTGCAAAGTTGGGCTGAAAAGGCTGCAGTTTGACCAGATGTAGGTTCTTCAGAGCTCCGGGTATGTGTTTGGGTTTGTTTACTGCTACTGTGAAACGGTTGTTTTACTTATCCATGACCGAAGTCAGCCAGGTACTTTGCCATGGTGTGGGCCAGCTCTTTGATCCTACTGCGTGAAAGCAATCACGAAACGCACTATCATGTGTTTGGTATAACAAACGATTTCACTGAATTGCCGTGGTGGAATTTCATCCACCTATGAAAATTGTTCTGGCTAATAAAAAGCTGAAAAAGAAATGGCGGTCGGATACGGATTTCCGGTAGAAGTTGCCGATTCGCAAGCTCCACATGAGCAAGACTTACACAGTTTGTGTGTTTTTGCTTTAAACTTATTTAGTAGCTTGGTCTCGGAATTATGTTTTGTTTTGGTAGAAATGGTTAACAGTAGCTTTTAGCAAAGTTTCCTCCGGATAGCTAAGTGGGTATTTAACATGACTGTATAACAGCACAGCGACAATCACAAGTATGCAAGGCAAGACAGTAGGAGCAAGACACTAAAATGTCTACTTGCCACTCATTGACATCTTGCTGTAAACGTTGCTGCAATACTTCAATTGCTTCCTCCTCCCGTTCGGGTCTGATTTGGGATCAAACAAGTACGGTCTTACAGCAATAGATGCCGTGGAGAGCTGTCCTGAAATATCTGCCATTTTGGTTTCCTGGTTTTCGGGTCGTGCACCCTCCCCTGGAATCAAAGTGGCCAGGCAGCCAATCAGAGCAGCGCCTCATTAGCATAGCCTCCCCGCCCACTCAAAACAGCTTGTGTTTTAGGCCGGCACAGACGGGGTGAGAGAAGAGGTCTCACTAGGCCTGGATGTGTGTAATTTTTTTTGTAACTGAATTCTTAACATTATTTTAAAGACCAATTTGACATATTTTAAACAACTCAATACAGCATAATAGGGGACTAGCAGGTTTGAGAAAAGCAATGGTAAGTGAAAGAAGGCTCAAAAGACTATGCTAGTAGGCTATATGATACAGTTTACCACTATTGTATTATACTAGTGAAACATTGCATTAGGGCAGATGTGATTGTAAATTTGTCTCGACAATTTCTATGGTGGACCCTTAGTAGAGAACCTATTGGATGGATTTTATTATCTACTGTATAGCTGGGAATTAAATATGAGGTACCCTTTGCGCAATCAGAGTGGTGTCATTCCAGATTTACATTGAGCAGTCGCCAGCATTTAACTTCAATCAGTCTTTCAATTTAGCACTCTTTACTGATACATTACTGTTTGTTGCTGCTATATCATCTGAAAATAGACACTTTTTTTGAGTAGCAACTCTAAAAATTCTTCCTTTTAGATGTCTAATCTTTTATGGTTTTTTAATGATTTTTTTTTTAAACCCTAGTAACATTTAACAAAGAAAAAGGGATAGACACTGTTGAGACAATATTGAGCATTTACATCATGAAGATAAACACTGACAAATCTAGAGATGAATGTTAAAGGGGAACTCCGGTGTGAAATTGAATTGGGTGTATTGGAACATGATAAATAGTACTAACTTTTGTCGAATACCCCACCTCCATACGCACCCAACATTTCAAAATACAGGGCTTTTTAGCCGAAGCTCCCAACAGGCTTACAATGGTAGTGAATGGGGCATAGCATTGCCATGCAAAGAAATCACTATTTTTACATCATTAACAAGGCTCAAAGTAGCTCCACACTTCATTGGTAGAATTCTGAGGGCCCTGACATTTAAAACGAGGCACTGAGAACTTTGAAAATGCACAGGTAGTTTATTAAAAAAGACTGTTTATGCAGGCCATACCTTGAGATAGTTTCCCGTCGCCGCCATCTTGAAAGTCACAATAAGTCGATTGACGAGCAAGAACGAATAGGGGAACAGATTGCAAAATTAATTCCGTGGAAATGCATGGAGGATGCATTGGATTGCATTGGAGGATGAAAATGTACGTTTTCGTGACATATTCACGTTCCCGTGCCGTAGTCAGCAATTATTCAATGAATTTGTATTTAAAAGATTCTCACGCAGGATTGAAGTCTTTGCGCATGCAGGTTTATCCGCATCAATTGTGTTTAGGTGGATTTTACCATTTCGTAAAATAAAAAAGCGAGATTCAAAAACTCTGGACTTCCATATTTTTTATAAAATCCAGGGGTTGCACGAAATTGAAATTTGATAAATTGCATTCAAAGACTTCAATCCATCGTTTTTCTGGAGAATCTTTTAAATACACGTTCATTGAATAATTGCTGACTACTGCACGGGAACGTGAATATGTCACGAAAACTTACGGGAAATACGGGAGAGTTGACAGGTATGCATTACCGTGGTCATCACTACATAGTTAGATGATCAAGTAACTTAGCTGACAATTCAAACTACAATTACACTAAATATTCGATTGATCTGAAGCAATGTAACCCATGTTACAAGTGTGCAGGCTACTTACCCTGTGGATAAATGACCTTCTGGCCCCTCCGGTATGGGTCTCCGTGTTCAGTTTAATTTTGGTACATGGAAAAAAGCTTCCAATACCCACAAGTCTAAAAGAGAAGAAAACCCTTCAGCTAATGTCACACAGTGTGTGTCTGGAGTGCGATCGTGCAAAAGGTCCCACTCCTTGCAACAAAAACACTCCGCATTGGTGGGCATAACTTCACAGCACCGGCAGGTACACCACCAATTCCCCAAGGTTTGAGGCTTTGTTGTGGCTAGGTCTGTGGTTGCGGCGGCATCCTCCGCATGCCGTCTCTCTCTCTCTCCTTTCACAGCGCTCCTGCAGCTCTTCTTCAGTATATTCGGGCTCAAACAAATAAGTACGCCCATCAAATTCAAATGTCTCCTCCTCATCTTCAAATTCCTCATAAAACTCGGTGTCTTCATATTCTGCCATCCTTGCAATATTTGCCAACTCCTGTTCACCAACTCCAGTCCAAAACTAATGCGAGTATTCACGTACACTGCACACATCCCGGTCACTCTTTCACGTGTACAGCACGTCTTCCGTCAACAACATTACGCGAGATTCACGTCACTGAGTAGTAAAACCTTTTGAGCTAAGTTTATGCCATTTGTTGTATGGTGCTCTTCATTGTCATGTAGACAGTCACCAGATATTTTCAGCAACAGCTGGAATCCATACATTTCCACGGAATTAATTTTGCATTGTTCCCCTATCCTACCTATTTGTTCGTGCTTGTCAATCAACTTATCGTGACTTTCAAGATGGCGGCGATGAGAAACTACCTCAAGGTACTGTCTGCATAAACAGTCTTTTTTAATAAACTACCTGTGCATTTTCAAAGTTCTCAGTGCCTCGTTTTAAATGTCAGGGCCCTTGGAATTCTACCAATGAAGTGTGGAGCTACTTTGAGCCTTGGTAATGATGTAAAAATAGCGATTTCTTCGCATGGCAACGCTATGCCCCATTCACTACCATTGTAAGCCTGTTGGGAGCTTCGGCTAAAAAGCCCTGTATTTCGAAATGTCGGGTGCTTACGGAGGTGGGGTATTCGACAAAAGTTAGTAGTTGTTGTCATGTTTCAGTACTCCCCAAGTCAATTTCACAACGGAGTTCCCCTTTAAGCCATGTAAAACAGATTGTTAGTGCCAAAATTGATTGGCTTATAATCATATAAAAAGTAATACATGTCAATTTGAAAAAAAACTTCATCCAATATATTTTACAAATGTCCTTCTCATCTAGTGAAATGAAAACAATAATTATTTCATTTTAAGACTGATTTTGATTGTGATATTTTTGTTTATACAGATTGTACTAGTTTTTGGGCCTTCGAGTGGCTCACAGCTAAGACTTTCATCTAGCAGCCCAGTGGTTGGGCGATCGAATCCCAATCACACTATAACTGAGGATGGGCGTAGGCCTGCTTGGGTAAGGCAACAACTGGCTCAGTCACACGATGATGAGTGAAAATTTGTCAATCTTATTGCTCTGTAGTGGCCCCTCTTGGTCAGCCAGGCGCATGTAGCGGTGCAAACAAATTGTACACTGACTGCGTTACCCTCCGATGGCATTGGCAGAGTGTGATCAGTGGTGCCACTGCATAATGCAAAAGAAGCGAGGGCTAGTCGTCAAGTGAATCAGAAGACTCACATGCCACAGCATCTTCCTCCTGAGTGCATTGAAGCCGGTCGCTGTGGAGAACTAAACAGCTTGACTGTGTTTAGGGTTGCAAAAGTGAGGGAGAAACCCCCGCCCCCTTCAAAAGAAAAGAAAAAACTGATTAGTTTTTGATTGTGACAATGAAAATTGGAAAGCTGCAGCTTCTGCTCTACAAAAGTAGCTTTTATCAAAATCTCATACATATTTGACAGCTAATCACTCTCATCCCACAGCCTGTTTACAAGCAGCCCTCTTGAATCTTGAGGATCAATCTGTGATTCTACCAGAGATAATGGACTGGCAACTATTCATGTCCTAGAGTGCTCAAAGTACGGGGGATAAATTTCACAAAAATGCCTAATTCAAAACAAGTCTTTTGACTCTCTTGGGAGATTTGTGGCTGATTATAAACAAAATTATACTTTGACTCCCTTCCCCAGTACTTCCAAAAACTTTGACTGTTGATTGAGTTGCGAATCATTCCTCCAGCTCAGGAAAAGCTGATGTTCTTTTGGGTGTTCCCAGTCTTTCTGCTGATTATTGCAGATAGCGCAGTGGTGAAGGTCTTTTGTATATTTTAACAAGCTATTTCACACATCTCAATTATTCTCATAGGCCTCTACTGATTTCTGTGAAGAGACTTGGGATGTTTACCCTACATCCTCTCATCTCTCTTACTCTCACACTGGTAATTAAAATATTTTTTGACGTCTATGCAGGGTGGTTGCAACCTCAGGTTATCCGTGCCTTCATTTGGGATAAACCTTGTGCTCCAAGCTCAAAACAGGATTTGTAGTGTTAGAATAATTTGAGCAAGAATGCTAAGATTATAGACAAGTGAGCTATGAGCATGTTATTATCTATCTATCTATCTATGTGTCCCTCGGTCTGTCTTTGTATCTATTGTCATCGTTATTTAGAAAGACAAAAGCTGTTATAGCACAAAATTGGCCTTGTGCTTTTAATTGATATGAGGGGGATTCAGTCAGTTAGGGTGAGCAAAAGTATTTGGTCAAACGCATCTGACTGGCCATACAGGCACTCTCCCAGGTTACTTTCTGAGCAAGCACTTGTTTGGGTGTCCTGTGCCCTGTGCTCTGTGCATGTGAGGTCTGTGAACCTGAGGGAAAAGAAGTGGTGGCTGACAGGCATGCGTTTAGGATGAGAGCCTCAAACTGTCTCCACTTTCCCGAGCATGAGTCATATACAATCACGCATTTTGTTAATTGGACATGCCAGATGCAGGTGGGATTGGAGATGTCATATTTATTTTGAAAAATGGGTCTAAAGCAAGGCTGGAAGATTAGTGGAAGGCCCAGATGCATCACTGTGAGAGAGTTCGAGATTACTGCCCTGTAATTGGATACACAGATGCTGGCCTGCAATTTTGGGCATTTTTAGATTACCGGTCCTATGGGCCGATAAACTCTTGTCGTGGTTTGGCATCCATCGTCTATCGTCTGTTTCCCCAACTTCACTGCCCAACTTCAATGGGGTTTGTATGAACTTTCATTTAGTGACCGTGGTATTGACTTTCGAAGATCAAATGTGACCTTGTGAAAATTCAATGACCTGTATCACTAAAAGGGTCACAGATGGAGCCTAGGTTTGTGTTACAGACATGTAGGAAGTCACATATGAACTTTCATTCGGTGACATTCAACTTGACTGTCAGTGACCTTTGAGGGTCAAACTCGACAGTGAAATCACAATGACTTGTACCACCAAAATGGTCCCAGATGGATACAAGGTTTGTATAGAGACATTTAGAAAGTCATATATAAAGTCCATTTGCTGACCTCAACTTGACCTTTTGTGACCTTTAAAGTTCAAAATTGACATATTGAATTTTCAATGACTTATATCACCAAAATCACCCAAACTGCTTAGTGTTGTATTACAGGAGGTCTTATAAATGCATGTGAACTTTTATTTAGTAACCTAGACATTGAGCTTCAGTGATTTGAAGGTCAAACTTCACATGAAATTTTCATAAATTGTATCATCACTATAAGATTGCTTGTCGGTAAGCTACAGGACCCTTGGTCCTATTTTTATTTTATTTTTTTTTCATTATACCAGCCTTAGCTCTGTGGCATTACTTATCTTACTTACTTTACTTATTACTTATCTTAACTCAGCTTACAAGGCCTGCATCCCTGAGCACTGCAGGTGCAGATTTTTGGCAGGTACTGTTCAATGAAGCTGCCTGCTTGGGAACTTTTGAGGCATCCGTTTTTCAAAATTTAGACACCGATGTACTTACCCATCTGCAAATTATGGGTCTTTCCCTTCATTTTCTGTCCTGGTAGACCCAGTTTGCACTCATTTTCCAAGATATTAGTGTGCATCTTTGTGTGAAGTCCTCAGTTTCATATCTTGTGCATGGAATAGACTTCATGTTTCAAAAATATGGTAATGTTAAAATTCCACTTTCAGCAGTATTACATGTAGATGGGGTGGCTCACTGTGTTCTTGGTACAAAATGCTACTGAAAATATGGCTTTGCAATCACTTGCAAAGACTGAAATATTTCCTCATTTCAAAATAGCTGAAAGTGCTTGTTTCAATTTCTACAATACTCTAAAAAAATCCTATGTTAGTCCGTCTGTAAAATTTAAAAATGCTGCAAACGTTGGGATTTTAAGCCCATTGTACCACCACAAAAATCTGCATAAAATCTACATATCATCAGTACATGGACCTTATTATTGTTTGGGGAAAAAATGTGATGTTTTGTTCTTGCTTTTTTCATGCCGTATTTTTCAACAGTCAAAACAAAAAACATTTCGTGGTTTGTATATTTAACTCTCTTAAGAGTGTCATCGATGTCTCAACCATTTGATTTCTGCAATATGTTCATAGGTGTATATGTGTGTGTGTGTGTGTGTGTGTGTGTGTGTGTGTGTATATATATATATATATAAAAATATGCATATAATTATTATCTGTGTGTGTGTAGGTGTGTGTGTGTGGGTGTGTGCGTGCGCGTGCGCGTGCCTGTGTGTGTGTGTGTTCTTGTACTTGCTACAAAGTGAGAACCAAAAAACGTTTTTTTCCTACAGAGTGGGGACATTTTTTTGGGAAGTGAGGACATTTTGGCCGGTCCTCACAACTACAAAGGCTAATTGTGACTTATTAGTTAAGGTTAGGGGTAAGGTTAGAATTAGGGATAGGTTAAGGTTAGGGTAAGGGTTTGGGTTAGGCATACATTTCTTATTGTTAAGATTAGGGAAAGGCTATAGAGACACAGGAAGAATGAATGGAAGTTAATGTAATGTCCTCACAAAGATATAAGTACAAAAATGTGTGTATGTGTGTGTGTGTATGTGTGTGTGTTTGTAAAATTTGGCTTTAATCAGCCAAATTCTGAAAAATGCATGGTGTTCATATTTGCCTATACTGTGTGTATATACACGCACACCACACACTACTCATCCAAAAAAAGGTTGCCGTTTGGATTTAAAGTAAGCAAATACTCAAGAGCTTATGAATGAATCATTGTTGCAGTGATGAATATGTTTCAGCAGGCAATAATTATTTTAATCCTGACTGATTCCGTGCATAACTTCTCATTTCATAAAAAAAAAAACCATGTCGAAAGACGTGTCATCGTCGTTGAAAAGATGTCAAAGTGTTTCAAGAAGGGCAAATTATTGGCCAACATCAAGCAGAGAAAACAGCTCAGGAGTTTGCTAAAATCACTGGAATAGGGTCAGGAACTGTCTAACAATTTATTAAAACCTGGAAAGATAGTGGTGAACTGTCAACTTCGCGAAAGAAATGGGTGGGGGAAAAATCATGACTGATCCTGATGGGAGACCACTAAAATGCTCGGTAAAGTCTCATCTTTAAAAAAAAAACAGCAATAGAACTCATGGCTATGTTTAATTATGAATGTAAAAGCATTTACACACACACGCAGTCGAACAAGAATTTGGAGGATTCGGACTAAACAGCTGCGTGGGCGCAGGAAAGCTGGCTTATTGGGGAAAAATGACTTTAATTTGCAAGGCAGCATAAAGATTGGACTGAGTGACCCTTTTGACTTACAGGGGATGAGTGGACCCAAACCATGCAAGGAAGATCAACAGAAACATCTGCATCTGCATTTGTTATGGTTGTCCATGCATTTAGTCCGGAGTTTTCCCTTTAATTTGTCCCTTTTCTGTATATGGTATTATACCAGTGTGTAAATTTTAATAGCCTTTCTCTGTTATAATGATGAATACAAACTAAAAATTTTGCTCTTTTTATTCTATAATTTATATCAGCATTTGCTGTTGTCTACAGTAATATTCAGGAAAGATTGCCCAGGATCCCTTGGATTTTTAGAGGCTAAATTGTATTTGAGGATTCCTGGCCTCTTCACAGACTGAAAAATAGTGTAACAGAAATCTGGAAGAAATACTCACCAGGGACAGGAAACGAATGGTATTTAAGGTGAAGTTTCTCATAGCATACATTTTGATTGATTACTTTGCCAATGATTGCCGTAATGTCACCATTTGCGTGGCAATTACAAATAAAGAATGCTTTGTAAACTAAGAATAACTACATCTACTGGGAGGCTGTTTTTGGCAATTACGCAGTTGAGGCCAATTTAGATTATGGCACATTGATATGTTTGCTTGGCCACGTGTTTGCCTTGTACTCATTGTTCTTGTTATTACTGGCAGTCGTAATAAGAGCAAACCTCTTTTGGCTTCTGCACTCTGAATCAGGGTCATAAAAATTGCTGTTTGTAGATGCTGTTACTGAAGTGCAAATTCTGCTTTGTATGCTAAGCAGCCTACCCTGATTCATCCAAAGCTCCATATGTCTTGGGACAAAGATGTATTTTCTTTTTCATGTGGCTCTATCCTGCACAATTTTTCATAAAAATTTTTAGCAGGCCTGGAATTTTGGCCCTGAATTAATCATTAGACTTTATTCAGAGAATTTTGTTTCTTTTGCATAATTGATAAAATTAGGAGCTGTGTAGCAGTACTATTTTCTGTTGGAGTCATTTTAACACACACAACAAACCACATTAATGGTAGTCACAAATAACTATTTACCACATGCCCTAAATTGAGGTTACTTATTCTTTGATCCAGGTGCATGCGAGATAAACATTGTTCCAGGATGTATGTCATTTTGAGGCAGCGGTACTGAACAGTTCTATTGGAAAAGTACAATCTGGAGCTATTAGAATAGAGGAGTTTAGAACAGTCGCTTGAGCCTCGTCAGAAAAGCAGGCATGAGCACATTAATTCTGCGACAGGAAACCAGTAAATGTGTCACTGGTGATAGTTACAGTTGGCTTGATGCCTGAATCCAGGCCCACTGTTAATGAAAAAAAGCTGCTATCTCCTCTTGGCCTTTGTACCATAAATTGCTGAGGTGCTTGATTATACAGAACCCATGACAGCTTAACTCTCAGGGGCGGCTTCAAATTTGGCCGACTAATTACACACTTGCTGATTATTTAATGTTTTGGCAGAAATAGGATTTAGCTACGCCCAGATTGAGTCATTCTCTGTAAGTGTAAATTTTTAGGTTGTTGCTGCTTACAGAGGCGTCTGTAACAGCAATTATTCCCCTTATGAAAGTCTGGGTTGCACAAGAACGTCAATTTTCAGACTTCCATCTCACTGTGGTTCCAGTAATCCACATCATTTTAGCTTCTCTGTGCTCCACTGCTTATCATTAATCCCACACTTATGCCTGATAATTGATGTCCCCCCCCCATTGAATGGGGAGATTTTTACTTCCCTGTAATGCAAAAGACTGCCAACAGCAGAGGAAAAAGGGGGCACTGATCTCCCACTTCCCCCTTCTTATGTGCCCTGACACAACTGATATTTGGTCTAGAAACTTCCCTCAGATCACCTTAGTTGCATTTCTTCTTATTATGGTACAGAACTGACAACAGATTCTGTAACACAGCCTCAATAATTGAAGGGCTGAGAACCAGAATGGTCTAACCTCAAAAAATGAGAATTAGAGTTTGGGTCATATTGTGACAGAGGTTGATAAGATTCATAATGCAAAATTGGTGTCATGTCTATAATACCTGTGAACAACATCGTGAGTATAATTGTAGCCCCCGGACGAAGTCGGGCAGCTACTATGGATTCGTGTGTCATCTCCGCCGCCACAGACACTTTCTTGTGGACGCTCTACAGGCTGTAATTTTTGACCGATTACTTTCATATTTGGTATGGACAAGTATTATACTTCACTTAGGACACCTAACGATTTTGGTGACAGTATTGGCCGAATAATATGCAAATTATTGGCTAAACAGAGATTTCCTTGTGGATGCCATGCAGGCTGCAGTTCTTGACCGATTGCTTTCAAATTTGCTATGGACATTTGTTACATTTCACTTATGACACCTGTCGATTTTGGTTGCCATGGCAACAGTATTGGCCAGATAATGCGCAAGAAAGGGGAGAGGCGGGCTTTCGGGGGCTACACCCATGTGGTCGCGTCCGACCGGTCTGTCTAGTTTTTTTAATATTTAAAACTTGACATCTATGATCTCAAAAACAATTGTAACGTCCTGGCACCCAAAGATGTTAGAAGGGCGCCAGGATAGTGATGGGGCAGGAGGACCCACGTGCTGGAATGTGGATTTATAAAATAAAGAAAGTGATTAGACAATACAAAAGTACTAAACTTCAGGGGATAACAAAATGGGAGTGCACACGAGAAAAGAATGTATCAGACTAAGGCTACCAGCGAGTGAAGGGGAAAATTAAGGTTTGAACATACAGTGCTGTGAAAAAGTATCAGCCCCCTTCCTGATTTCTTATTTTTTTGCATATTTCTCACACCTAAGTGTTTCAGATCATCAGACTAATTGTAATATTAGATAAAGATAACCTGAGTAAATACAAAATACAGTTTTTAAATGATGATTTCATTTATTGAGGGAAAAAGCTATCCAAACCTACCTGGCCCAATGTGAAAAAGTTAATGCCCCCTAAATTGTAATAACTGGTTGTGCCACCCTCGGCGACAACAACTGCAATCAAGCATTTGCGATAGCTGGCAATGAGTCTTTCACATCGCTGTGGAGAAATTTTGGCCCATTCTTCTTTGCAGAATTCTTTTAATTCAGCCAAATTGGAGGGTTTTCGAGTGTTTTTGAGTGACTGTTTAAGGTCATGCCCCAGCATCTCAGTCGGATTTAAGTCCAGACTTTGACTCGGCCACTCCAAAGCCTTCATTTTGTTTTTTTCAAGCCATTCAAGAGGTGGACTTGCTGGTCTGTTTTGGATCATTGTCCTGTTTTATAACCCAAGTGCACTTGAGCTTGAGGTCACAAACTGATGGTTGGACATTCTCCTTCAGAATTTTCTTGTAGCGAGCAAAGTTTATGGTTCCGTCAATTACGGCAAGTCGTCCAGGTCCTGAAACAGCAAAGCAGCCCCAGACCATCACACTACCACCATCTGCGTTTGACTGTTGGTATGATGTTCTTTTTATGAAATGCTGTGTTAGTTTTATGCCAGATGTAACGAAATTCACAAGTTCCAAAAAGTTCAACGTTTGTTTTGTCAGTCCACAGAATATTTTCCCAAAAGTCTGGGGGGTCATCAAGATGTTTTTTTTTTTTTTTTTGGCAAATTTGAGATGAGCCTTTGTGTTCTTTTTGGTCAGCAGTGGTTTTCACCTTGGAACTCTCCCATGGATGCCATTTTTGCCCAGGAACTTTCTTATTGTTGAACCATGAACACTGACTTTAACTGAGGCAAGTGAGGCCTGCAGTTCTTAGAATGTTGTTCTGGGTTCTTTTGTGACCTCCTGGATGAGTCATCAATGCGCTCTTGGAGTAATTTTGGTAGGCCGGCCACTCCTGGGAAGGTTCACCACTGTTCCAAGTTTTCTCCATTTGTGGATAATGGCTTTCAGCATGGTTCGCTGGAGTCCCAAAGCCTTAGAAATGGCTTTGTAATCCTTTCCAGACTGATAGATGTCAATGACATTGTTTCTCATCTATTCTTGAATTTCTTTGAATTATGGCATGATGAGTTGAACTAAAAAAATGTGGTTAATCACAGTTAATTCATGATTTAACAAGGGGATACTTTTTTTCACACAGGGCTAGGCAGGTTTGGATAGCTTTTTTCCCTTAATAAATTAAATCATCATTAAAACACTGCATTTTGTATTCACTCAAGTTATCTTTTTCTAATATTAAAATTTGTTTCTGTGACGAACATGCAAAAAAATAAGAAATCAGGAAAGGGGCAAATACTTTTTCACTGCACTGTACAAGAGAATCATAATTAAATAAAGGGGAAAACCAAGGTTTAAATATACAAGGGTATCATAATTAACTAAGAAAAACCATGTGCGATAATAAACTGAAAGAACACCCGGGGTAATTCAGTAATTACGTGAGGGCAGTTAGCCATGAAACTGGAATGCCTAGTAGGAGGAGCATTACAACAATGTTCTGTGGGTTAGACCGCTCTGGTTCTAAGCCCCTCAGTTCTAATAATTGCATGAAATATTATCCACCCCAGCAACCAGGAAAAAAACTATGGATAAATAATAAAATACTCCCACTGAGTTTCTGGCTCATTCCCACCTTTACAAATAATATGATACGAAATGTATAGAATTTTTTTTTGGAGTTCCTGATAACCTGGCTTTCCTTACAAAATCTATGAAGTAACTATTCACAAGCCCCAAAAAAAATCTTTATACTAATTTTGCAGTTTTAATCAATCTTTACATGGATGAATGCATAAAAAATCACTGTATTTTCTATGTAGATCATGACTTGTGGAAAGTGTCACTACATTGTTTATTTGTAATTAGAAGCTTCTGAGCAGTCTTTATAATGCTGCTCTTTTGAAAATTAAGCTAGATGAAAGCTATAAGCTCTCATTTCCCTTATGATAAAATTTTTCATGTCCATGAACATCTCGAGATAGACCTGCAATTCAGTCATCATGGGGAAGCCTTTTGACTCAGCTGAAGTCATTTAACCTCATACTCATGCAGAGCACGTAACACTTTTGGTTTCAAAAATTAGTGTTATTCATAAAATGACTGGAAAATTTAACGTGTCTCCTCATTTCAGTTTTCTTCATTGATTTCAATGAAATGTTTTTTTGGGTTCTTTATTTTTTTCTCTCTCTCACTTTAGAAGCAGTGATTGTTGCCTCTGTTCAATCCGAAGTATTTTCCTCTTAATTTACTCCAGGAACTTGCATCCACACTCTCATGTTACATTCTGAACAAATTGCTTAAAAAACACAAACATCGAAGCACATTTCTTCTGTTTACATGTTCAGAGATTTTTTGCAGTTGGCATCTTCAGGACTGCATGATTCACTGCATATATGGCCTCTGGGATGTATTTACAGTGTTGATCATACAAAATGAAATCACTTTACAGTTGTCCTCCTGTGTGTATGTCAGAATGAAAAAGCTGTGTGACTGGTGCAAAACAAGTGATGCTGCATTTTTCACAGACTGGTGTCTTCTTCCACAGGCATTTTCAGCTAATTCCAACACAGAGAGCGTGGTTCGACATGACTTGCAGCATTCCATCGTTGCTCGGTACCTGCGCATCATTCCTCTGGACTGGAGTGGAGAAGGGCGTATTGGCCTGAGGATAGAGATTTATGGCTGTCCTTATTGTAAGTTCAAATCTACACACTATATCAGGCCTCACTGGACTGCTTTTGTATTCACGCCACATGACGATTTTATGGCCAGATGGTCTTAGTTTCAAAATCTCTTGCGCACAGATGTTTTACCAACATGCAATATGCTATTATTGCGATGGCCTAGTAAACACCCCTGGCTCATCATACATTTAGCATCATAATTCAATGGACAGAGGCACATTTTCAGCTCACCCAGAGCAATAGTCAGGTTTAGTGGGCTCACTTGGTGACCTGGTGGCCTGTTGTCCGTCATTCGTCGTCATCTGTAAAGATTTTTTTCTCTGGGACTCTTGGGCCAATGAAGCCACAACTCTGCTGACATCTTCCGGCCAATGAAGCTGCCAAAGTTTTGATAAATCATTTCCATCTGACTTCCAGTATGGGCATCATGGCTGCCATATTGAAAATGCCATTTTTACCCATTTGTCAATTATTTATGCAGTGATTAATTAGAAATTTGATATGTAGGCACTAAGCAGCATGACTACATGCATTTTATGGATTTTTATCAGTGTTGCACTTTGATCTTGATTTGAGCTCAAATGCCTGACCAACACCCCTAAATTTCATAAATAGTTTTTAAAATCTTCTTCCGCAAAACTATTTAACTGATGAAGCTGAAAATTTACAGACATATTCCAACCACTGTGGATTCCAAAGTTTTAATAAATTGTTATCATCCATTTTCAAATATGGCTGCCCCAACAGCCTTAAATGCCATTTGTCAATGATTTCCACAGCGATAAAGCTGAAGTTTAGTATGGTGGTAATAAGCAGCATGACTCAACATATGTCATCTTCACAGTCGATTTTGACTTTGATTTGACCTCTGACATCAGGCCGCACCTCGAAATATCGTAGTTTTGAAAATCTTCAACATTACTTGTCCACGGAAGTTGAAACTGTGAAGACATATTACTACCAATGACTGCACCATTTAGAAAGTAGTCAGAATGTGATAACTACGGTGGCCCTGAGGTGCAAAACACAACGGCAAATCAGAAAACACAACGGCAAATCAGAAAACACAACACAAAAAGAGAAAACACAACGGCAAAAGAGAAAACACAACACAAAAAGAGAAAACACAACGGCAAATCAGAAAACACAACACAAAAAGAGAAAACACAACGGCAAATCAGAAAACACAACACAAAAAGAGAAAACACAACGGCAAATCAGAAAACACAACACAAAAAGAGAAAACACAACGGCAAATCAGAAAACACAACACAAAAAGAGAAAACACAACGGCAAATCAGAAAACACAACGGCAAAAGAGAAAACACAACACAAAAAGAGAAAACACAACGGCAAATCAGAAAACACAACGGCAAAAGAGAAAACACAACACAAAAAGAGGAAACACAACGGCAAATCAGAAAACACAACACAAAAAAAGAGAAAAACACAACGGCAAATCAGAAAACACAACGGCAAAAAGAAACACAACAAAAAAAAGAGGAAACACAACGGCGTTTAGCAAAACGGAAAAGGTAGGTACCCTCGGGTGACATGAGTCGTCGCTGATTGGACGAAAGAACTGGTCCGTCCTTTGAACCGGAAAGACAATTCTGCTGTGCGCCAGACAAGCGGGCAAGCAGGATGCTGCCATGTATTGTCAAAATTGTGGCAAAGCGTTTGAGGGAAAACCGAATTTCTGTAGTGAGTGTGGGCAAAGGCTGCAGGAAGACGGTGGCGACACTCACGCACCACCTTCAAGTAAGTAAACGGATGTAACGTTAATGTTTATGTTAGGCTACTTTTGGACGGTGTAACGTTAGCTTACCAGAGCAAGTTAGCTAACTGTCAGTTTCCAGACCTTACTCGACAATTCCTTTGCGGGAGCTACAGTATACATACACATACAAATATAATACGGTTATGGTCGACATGTTAAAGGGAAACTATGCAAGTCTGGTCGCTTTTCCGCTGTCTATGTGCATTTGTTTACAACGAAACCGGCGAAAAATCAATACATGCTGCGGTGGATAATGTTATATAGCCTACATATACTATGATACGACGTGTGTATTTGTGTAACGTTAGTCTTAACAATCATGAACAAAAGATTGCGGGTTACAGACTGCGTTTTTTTTTTTTTGTCGCAGTCCTACACTCATGTTGCAAGGGTGGTTTTCAGCCATGAGACGCCAGGTGGAAGGCAGAGGGCCTCTATTCTCACTGTAACAAGTCACAAGTCATGTAGTTAACTACCGGTATCACAACTGCTGAGGAGCTTTTAATTAAGGTAAAAAAATATAGCATAGCCATGGGAAAAATCCTGCACAGTTTCTCTTTGACGGGACAGTTTGTGTTTGTGCATATAAATTAAAGACATGATAATACACGTTTTGTCACCTAGGGGTGGGGGGCAGCAGATTTTTCATGAATCTTGCCGTTTGGAGTGAAATATGTATCGATGCAGGTTATACAGTAGGCAGTGAAACTGAAGACAGATGAAGCATCTTCAGGGAATAAGGAAATAAAAACTTAAAATGAGAAAAAAAAAGACAAAAACAACCAATCAAAATGACGGAAAAAAAACACTTGTTTTGTAGCTTATCCATTATTAATGATTAATTGATTGTTGGCGTTTTAACTATTGGTTAAAGCCCTAGTCTGGAGAGGTGACGGTGACATCACCGGTTAAAAGTAACTAATACTCTTGAGTAGTTTTTTTGACGAATACTTTGTACTTTTACTTGAGTATTTTTCTAACACCAGTACTTTTACTTGTAATTGAGTGATATTTTAGCAATGTAACAGCACTTGTACTTGAGTACAGATTTTCAGTACTCTTTCCACCACTGTTCCTATGTTCATTATTAGGCTATCACTTAGTGTTGAAATGGCCTGAGTTAAACAAGAACACTAATAATAATCACAATGACAAACACGGAGATTTTAATAATAAACACTGATCAGTGTAATAGAGACAAATGTGATCACTATACAGCTTCCACTGTACTTTTCATCCATCAAACAACATAGATGTACCAACCTCCCTCTTCTGAAAAAAGACCACCATGACTCGATGCGCTGATTCGAGGTTGACGAGCCGTAACTGTGGCTAGATGAGCCTGCATAGTGGTCCGTATGCCCGTGACGGAGGGTACATTGTATTGCTGCCATGATCCCATTTTTCTGTTCGAGGTCAGTTCTCAGTCTCATTGGAACCACTCCAGTACTCTTGGCACAATTAATATAATTGTGAGCGATGACAGATGGATTATTGTTCGTTGGTCCACAAACAAGCCACATTATTTTTTCTCGAAAAGCCATCTATGCATCCTGAGAGTGCCAGACCAAATGGTTTCAGTTTGTCATATCCATCTACATGCCATATGTAGTTTGGACCCATGGAGTGATACGTGCGTCTCGTAAACCTTCTGCGTGTTCTCAAAGCCGTCCCTCGTGGATTCAGTTGTTTCAGTAGCCTCATAACAACATCACGTTTAACGCCGAAGCCTGTATTTTTGTTGGAGAACTTGCCACATAGTCCGATAACCGAAGAGTTGCCCTGGTCCTTCCAGCTCTGTCAGAATGGCACGCCTCACCTCAGGGAGTGGGGAATAGTTGCTTCTTCTGTGCAGCCCTGCTTCTTTTTAAACGCGTCTTCAGCGTCGCGAGACTCATTTTACGTTGTGATGGGTCGACAACATGTCCAGTATCACGTTATATCCATGTCCGCATCAAAATATTCCTTAACAGCAGCGCGTACCTCATCATTTGTGGCACTCATGTTTTGAAAACATGTCTTTCCGGTTCAAAGGACGGACCAGTTCTTTTCGTCCAATCAGCGGCGACTCATGTCACCCGAGGGTACCTACCTTTTTCCGTTTTGCTAAACGCCGTTGTGTTTCCTCTTTTTGTGTTGTGTTTTCTGATTTGCCGTTGTGTTTCCTCTTTTTGTGTTGTGTTTTCTCTTTTGCCGCTGTGTTTTCTGATTTGCCGTTGTGTTTTCTCTTTTGCTGTTGTGTTTTCTGATTTGCTGTTGTGTTTTCTCTTTTTGTGTTGTGTTTTCTCTTTTGTTGTGTTTTCTGATTTCGTTGTGTTTTTCTCTTTTTGTGTTGTGTTTTCTGATTTGCCGTTGTGTTTTCTCTTTTTGTGTTGTGTTTTCTCTTTTTGTGTTGTGTTTTCTGATTTGCCGTTGTGTTTTCTCTTTTTGTGTTGTGTTTTCTCTTTTGCCGTTGTGTTGTCTCTTTTTGTGTTGTGTTTTCTGATTTGCCGTTGTGTTTTGCACCTCAGGGCCACCGTAGATAACAGATAACCTATCATTATTTTGATAAGTTTCTCACTTAAAAAAAAAACCAATATTGGTAAGTCCCATTTTTATAAATAGTAAATTCAGTTTCACCTCAAAGAATTATATTAATACACCAGAAAATATAGGCATACATTATAAGTAATTTCCAGGATGTCACATGGTTCCTACCGGGTCCTGCAAACAATGATCCACTTTGGTCAGAAAAGTTAAATATCCAGGTGAGCTGCTATGCTCATGGCACAATTTTTTAATTTTGATTCTGTTTTGTATCTTTTTTAGTTGGTCAGGACATAATGACAATGAAGTTGAAGTGAAAACTGTCAGCTTGAATTTGAGGATATTTTTATGCACTATTTAGCAATAAAAGCACCTTTAAAACATGAAGACCCCCACCCCCCATTTTTTAACATAATTTAGTATCAAATAATCTTTTTTAAAATTCAGTCTTATATCCTTTGCATACAATGACTGCTTGAAGTCTGTGATGCATGGACATCAACATACACTGGATATCTTCCCTGGTGATGCTCTGCAAGGCCTGTACAGCAGCCATCTGCAGTTCCTGCTTGTTTCGGGGACTTTTCACCTTCAGTCTGCTCTTCAGCACGTAAAATTCATGTTTAGTTGCATTAAGATCCAGTGATTGATTCAGCCAGCAGAAGCAAAATTACAAAAATTGTGTCACTGTTCAGTGAATTATAGTGCTCTCTGTGTGTTATCATATATACAATATTTGCTGTCAACATTTTTGGTTAATGTTAGGTACATGCAACCCACGCATTCACCTTATTTATTAGCTGCATTTCTGGTTTCTCAATTTTGAAATTAATGAACAATCTCCATCTCATTCTATTGCATTTAAGGAACATTTCACGCATTTACTGTGAAAGTCTTCCCAAGTCTTTACCCCTTTGAGGGTGAGCATTTTTAAGTTATGTATCATTATGTGCTCTGAGCATATCATCATGTTATTCATAAATCTGCGCATCATTCAGTCTCAACTAATGTGAAGCACACTGGGAACAATGTACTGTGCAGTGTCAGTTGACCTGCAGTACTTACAGGCAAAAACATGAACTCTAGCTCAAGATTTTTTATCTAAAAAAAAAAAAAAAAAATCTTCCATTTCATCAAAGCTGTAAAGCAGTCATGTGTATATGTTGATTTAATTTTCTAAAGGAGATGAATGAAGATGTTGCACATTCCAACTGTCAACGTACATGGTTTTACTAAGGGATTTAACTGTCGGCAATTCCATTAAATTAATTTGTTTAAGGACTGCAAAACTTATCATGATAAAAAATGTCAAATATGCATAAATTACCTCACCTTAATCCTGTAAAGCCTGAACCTTCAAATAATATCCAGAAAATTGTAATTTTTTAATGTGAAGTATTTATTGGACCTTTAAGCAAAATGTAAAAGAAATGTATGAAATTCATTTTGTATCATATTTTATACCTTCATACAGTGAGGTCAAGTTTCAAAAACTACCAGTGGATGCCTTAGGTCTTCTAGTTTCACAGGATACCACTAGCATTGTACTAGCTAAAAAAATGAGCCTCATAAATACAATAATGTTGGTAGAGATCACCAGCGTTCCTGCGACTCTCTGAGGGTTAAATACTTGTAGTATCACAATTGCATACATTTCAACTCAATTTTATTATAAAATAAGCAACAAAATGTTGTGTGTCTATAAGTTGCTTCAATCCAGTAAATATTCATACTTAATTATTAGAAACAATATAATTCAGGTTGATGAATGGGGGCAGCCATCTTTGATTTTGTATTCTACGGACCTCAACTGCCTCGAGTGCATGGATAGACCATCAGGGGGAAAATGACATGTATCAGATTGCATACAACAGGATTTCAAGGCAAGTGCTGATCATATGGATGACATAGATTTCAGAGAAAGTCATGTATCAAATATGATACAAATGGCATTACAGGGTTCAATTGGATTCTATACATTGATTTGCATTTCCCATTTGATTTTGCAATCGAATATAAATAAGAGCAGGAAAATGAGAGTGATATTCACTGTTTTAATCCATCAAACGTTCTACTGGCAGTTTTGGCAACCAAACAATCCTATCAATTTTTTGTCATTACCATATTACAAATATACATTCACTTGAAGAATGATTGCTACTCCTAATAAAAATAAAGAAAAAAAGCCTGCATATAAAAAACACTGTTATTAAATCTTATTAATTTCAAACACGTGTTAACTATATCTCTTAATCGTAATTATTTGCTCCTTATGAAATTCAAAGGCCAAAGTTGTTAAAGTATAGAGCCAACAAACATTCATTGTAAATTAATAAATGTTAATTTGGTAAGTTTTTAAAATTGTCACTGGCAGAGGAACTATATTGCGTCATTCCATCACTTCCTCTTTCACCAGAGTATATCCCACAATCTGATATTGCTGTGTAAGTATTGTTTTCGGATCAACAATATAATACTCATCCAGGGGTAACATTATAGCCCTCCAGTGAATAGCAGCTCTGCAATAATGACTTCATTATACCACAAATGCTTTACAACCATGCATTGCATGCTGCTAACAAGGACCTTCGGCTGGCTGTTCAAACCAGCAAAATCCGCAAAGGTGAAAATGTGAAAATTACATTAAATTTACAAGGCAAAAATGATTTTGAGTCTCAGCTCATCTACATAAAAAAAACTTAACATTAGTTTGCAAACTACAGACAACTAAAATACAAGACGTGTATGCACAGCATGGAGATATCAGAGTTGCTATTCATTGGTGCACTGTAATGTTTCTCCTGGATGTGCATTATTCTGTTGATCTCTGAACAACACTTGTACAGCAATATCAGATTCTGCAGAGTAATACAATGAGGGTAAATGGACAAACAATCCCTTTCCCATGGAAAAATAAAGATGTCTGTTAATTCAAAAGAGACACATGGCAATTGAACTTCCCAAGTGAAGTAATTGAAGAATACATAAACCATTAAAAAATATCACTCAGCCCTATGAAGATAATTATAAGAAATGTAAAGCCTGTGAAATGGACTGAACTGGTGTGAAAAACACTGCAAGGATGCAAATTCATGTTGTCCCTGTGGGCAGAGATGAGATGGTGAAGGGGGCAAAAAAGAACCAAGGGATTGCAGTTCAAACTGGAGTTCACCCCAGTGAACGAGAGGTTCTCCGCAGTGTGCTTACGGGTTACGAAGGGGCTATACGGAGCCTACAGCCTTCTTGGAGTTCCTAAGCAGGGTCCTAGAAAAGTCCTCAACTGGGGATTCCATAGTTTTGTTGGGGGATTTCAACACTCGCATAAGCAATGATGGAGACACTTAGAGGGGAATGATTGGTCTGCCCTGATCTGAACCGAAGTGGTGTTTTGTTATTGAATTTGTGTACTAGCCATGGATTATCCATAACAAACACCATGTTCGAGCATAAGCATGTTCATAAGTGTACTTTGTACCAGAACACCCTTAGCCAGAGGTCAATTTCGTAATTGTGTCGTCAGATCTGCGGCCATGTGGTTTGGACACTTGGGTCAACTGATCAACACCTGGTAGTGAGCTGAATCAGATGGCAGGGAAGACTGCCAAACAGACCTGGTGAACCTAAATGTGTTGTGAGGGTTGACTGGGAATGTTTGGAAGAGGACCCTGTCCGGACGATTTTCAACTCACACCTCTGGAAAAACTTTTCCCACATCCCGGAAGAGACTGGGGACATGCAGTTAGAGTAGACCAAATTCAAAGTCTTTATTCTGGAAGCAGCAGCCATGAGCTGTGGTCTGAAGGTTGTTGGCTGCAACCCAAGGTCCCTTTGGTGGACAGCAGTGGTGAGGGAGGCTGTCAAGATGAAGAAGGGGGCCTTTCGAGCCTGGTTGGCTCAGGGGACTCCTGACTTGGCAGACTGGTATCGACAAGCTAGGAGAGTTGCAGCCAAGGAGTTCGAAGAAGCAAAAACTCAAGCTAGGGAGGAGTTTGGTGGGGCTATGGAGAAGGGCTTTCGGGTGGCCTCAAAGAGGTTCTGGCAAACCATTATACGACTCAGGAAGGGGAGGCAGTACTTCACCAAAGCTGTTTCCAGCAGGGGTGGGGAACTGCTGACCTTGACCGGGAATATTGTTTTGCAGTGGAAGGAGCACTTTGAGGAACTCCTGAATGCAACAAACATGCCCTCCATGGAGGAGGCAGAGACGGAAGACTCAGGTGAGTCTTGGCTCATTTCTCTGGTGGAAGTCTCTGAGGTGGTCAAAAAGCTCCACAGTGGCAAGTCAAGTTCCCGGGAATGGACGAGGTCCGCTTTGAGATGCTGAAGGCTCCGAATGTTTTTGGGCTGTCATGGCAGACACGCCTGTTCAACATCACAGGGATGTCCAGTACAGTACCTTGGGACTGGCAGACTGGGGTGGTGGTTCCTATTTTTAAAAAGGGGGACCGAAGGGTGTGTTCCAATTATAGGGGGATCACATTGCTCAGCCTTCCAAGGAATGCCTATGCCAGCGTGCTGGAAAGGAGACTCCACCCGATTGTCGAACTATGGATTCAGGAGGAACAATGCGGGTTCCGTTCTGGCCATGCAACAGTGGACTAACATTTGAAGACCTGCGTGCAGGAGGTATTTAAGTCACTAATTGTCTGTTTTGAGATATTGATGGTCAAAGTTTTCAAAACATGCTGCAGATACTTTTTTTTTCAAGGTACGTAGCTTATTATGGACTTGTGCGCTTGTCTTGGGGCTAAACATGGTTAGTCACCATTTTTTGTGGAATGATTGATAAGAAATTGAGAAAAGTATTTTTGGACTCAGGTACTTTTTGTGACATAATGGCTGGACTTAGGCACTTTTTGTGAAAAAAAATCATGGACTTGCATACTTTTAACACCGAAAACCTTTATTGCTTAGTTATCAAGACAAATATGTTATTTCAGCTAAGCTTCCTTGCTTTTTTGCCTTTATGGTAGGCAGAACTACTTGTTTAACACTAATTTAACTTGGTAAAATCCAAAGTCACTTAGACAAATCAGAAACAAACATTCGAAATGCAGAAAAACCTAATTTTGGAGAACCAGTCGTCTTTCAAACAACACCTCCCTTCTATTTGAATGATTTCTTCAAAATCCGAACTTATGTAATGTTTACAACAGCAAAATCTACTTCTGGGAGTATGAACATTCCCTTGATATTCATGGTAACCCCTCAAACATTCTATTGTTGATGAGTGAGAAATATCGCTACTCCTGACTCCAAAAATTTGTTCAAGATAACTTGGTTAAATCAGAAATGTCCTCAGGAAAACTAATTTTGACGCTAAACCATATTTCCCACTGATTTAGATTCCTTTCTGCTGATATTGTTTGCTTAAAATCTACCCAATACATCGATGAAATCTACTTCAAAGAGTAAGAAATTTACCATGGATACCCATACCTTTGTGGATGAGGGGAATACTCATTTAACTCCATCAATACGCAATAATCAACAAAACTCTGTTAAATCAGTAAACAGTGTCCTAAAATAAACAATCATGTGACTCTTTCTGGCATCTTGATTTGACAGTCACGGACTTGGGCACTTATTGCACAAATTGCACGGACTTCAGTGCTTCTTGCAGAAAATTTATGTGGATTCTGAAAACACCATATAACAATAAATGGGTGAAGTACTTATATTTTTCCTAATTTTGGTATCAAATGATTCTTTAATCAGTACAGATTCTAGAACTGAGGAGTCCACTTGCAAAGCCTGCTAAGTCAAGTTGGTCCATTTTTTTTTTAAGAAAAATCTGATTTTTGGTAGGCATAGAAATGATCTTCCACAGATACCAATTTTCACTATACTGAAACTATTAGCCTGGCAGACATAATCCATGAGGCAATTAATAATTTTTTTAAGAAAAAAGAGAGGAGTAGCTTTTTCCATTACAATTTATAACATGATTTAGTAGGTTTTAAAAGTGGAGCTATCAGTGGGACATGCGCAGGTGCCTGAAAGAGAGGCTAAGGGAGATAACTCATTTATTTTCAAAACTTGACTTAGCAGGTTTTGCAAGTCGACTCCTCATGGTGCTAGCTCAATTTTTTAAAAAATGTGAGTTTGATACTTCTTGCAAGCAGGTCTTCATTTTACCCTTGCATGGAATCTTGGGGGACTTTGTCTATCCAGTTTACATGTGTTTTGTGGACTTGGAGAAAGCTTTTGACTATGTCCCATGAGGTATTCTGTGGGGGGTGTGGCGAGAGTATGGGGCTTCAGGGCCATTAATTCAAGCCTTCCAATCCCTCTATAACCAAAGCAGGAACTGTGTTCGCATTCTCGGTGATAATTCGGATTCATTTCCAATTGGTGTTAGACTCCACCAAGGGTATGCCTTGTCACCTGTTTTGTGAAGGGTGTCCTGTTTGGTGGCCTCAGGATTTCATCTCTGCTGTTTGCAGATGATGTGAACCTGTTTACTGCATCAGGCTGTGACCTCCAAGGCGCACTAGAGTGGTTCGCAGCTGGGTGTGACGTGGTCGGAATGAGGACCAGCATTTCCAAATCCGAGGCTATGGTTCTCTGCCAGAAAAAGGTGGATTGTCCCCTCCGAGCGGGGGGTGAGTTGTTACCCCAAGTAGAGGAGTTTTAGTATCTTGGGTTCTTGTTCATTAGTGAGGGTAGAATGAAGCGGGTAATCGACAGACAGATCGGTGCAACATCTGCAGTAAAGCAGGGGATGTACCGATCCATTGTGGTGAAGAAGGAGCAGAGCTTATAGGAGACGCTCTTGATTCACTGGTCGATCTATGTTCCAACTCTCACCTATGGTCACAAGCTTTGGGTAGTGATCAAACGAACAAGATTGCAAACACAAGCGACCAAAATGAGCTTTCTTCATCGGGTGGCTGGGCTGACCCTTAGGGATATGGTGAGGACGTGGGAACTCCAGGAGAGGCTCAGAGTAGAATCGCTGCTCCTCCACGTTGAGAGTAGTCAGTTGAGGTAGTTCAGGCATCAGGTTTAGATGCCTCCTGGACGCCTCCCTTTAGAGGAGTTCTGGGCATGTCCATCTGGGAGGAGGCCCCGGAGCACACCTAGGACAAACTGGAGGGATTATATCTCTTAGCTGGCTAGGGAATGTCTTGAGGTTCCCCAGGAAGAGTTGATGGAAGTGGCTAGGGAGTGGGATGCCTGGGTCACTCTGTTTAGTCTACTACACCTGCAACCCAGCTTTGGATAAATGTAAGACAATGGATGGATGGATATTACTAGGGTATATCATTGCCCAGACAGTGGACAACCCTGCCAGATCCTCTGCTAACCTGTACTTGCCCACAAAGACCCCCACCCACTTTCAGGAGACATGTAGCTCCATTATGGAGCATCTCAACCATTGAAATAAACCTCTCCACACGCTCAAAAGTCAAAAGCACCCAGAACAAATACCCATAGTCAACCTAGTAAAAGGCCTTCTTGGTTCAATGGCCCAGCCTCAAAAGTAATGTCATACATCCTAGACAAATCCAACAGATTTCTTACTAAAAACAACTTATCCATAATGGATCTGCCTGGCACACTCTCAGGCTGGTCCATTTGCACTAATGTCCCAATATTTTTTTGGTTTGATAGCCAACTGTTTTACAACCCACTTGCAATCTGTACAGAGTAAGGCCACAGGCCTCTAGTTCTTCAGGTCACTTAAGTCCCCTTTTTTTTTAAGCAGGAGAACTAGATTTGCATGATGGTAGCTCAAAGATAGTTCTACTATTCCAATACATTCAAGCAAGACACAGAACTAATCCTGGCCAATGGTATCCCAGAAGACCTTGTAGAAGTCAGCCAGTAAACCATCAACCCCCAGAGTGTGCCCAGATTTAATGTGGGAGATGGCCTTAGAAAGTTCCTCATATGACAAAGAAAAGTCCAGCTCAGTCTTTTGTAGATCAGAAAACTGTGGGAGATCGGATTGAAGCACCTCTGTAGGCATGGGGTTACATAACCAAGAATCATACAATTCACCAAAACAAAAAAACTCACAGCCTCTTCCTTCAGTTCTCAAACCACACATATGATATTGCCATTTGGTAGACATAACCATTTCCTATCATAAACCGATAGCGTACCTTTTGCCCAGTCTCGGAAGAACTCCCCCCCCACTACCAACCTCCACTTTTTGGTTTGCTCTAGCCTAACCAGCATCCTCTCAGCCTCCACAGTTGAGAAAGCCGTGTAGTGTCGGCAGAAATGTCTGACATGCACTTTGCCAGCATCCCACCACTAAGTTAGGGGCATGAAATCCCTTTTTTTCTGTCTCCACCTTTGCCAGAAGTCCCTAAAATTAGTGCAAAACGTGACACTTTGCAAGAGCTTTACATAAAATTTCCAGTTTGCAGAACGGCGTGGCCCAAAAGAAATTATTAGATGAAGGGTAGCTAAGTGATGTCAGAAAAGCCCATAGGGCAAATGTTAGCTGTCACAAGTCTATTACTGTGAGACCGCAAAATGTATATTTGGTCCAACTATGCTTCAAGAACCCTATCCTTCTCCACTTTCATCAATGTAAATGGTTTACCCACCAGAAACTTAGGCTCCAGATATCCATAAAATCATTACTCTGTCTCTCAACACCCTTGCTGACATTATTATGTGGCTCACCTCCCAGCCTGTCTCCAGCTTAGTCAATAGTGCTGTACCAATTTCTCCATACACCAAAATCACATCTGCTCTTAAGTTTAACAACTGCTTAAAAATATATTTAAAAAATAATATTATCTATCTCCTCCTCTATCAATGCCCCCTGTCCACCTCCCTCTGCCCCAGCACCAGATAACACAGTGCCACTAGGATCACTGCTATGTCCCACAGCACTTGCTGCTATTGTATGGGCATCCCCTGTAATCACGGCAAGTGCGCCGAAACAGCTTTCAGCTGCCCTTGCTTCTCTGCGTGGGCAGTCTGGACGCCCAAAATGTTTGTGTCCTAACTCACAACACTCAAAACATGGCAAACTTTTCAACATCACATACATTGTGTATGTACCCTCCCCATGTTGAACACTAAAGTTTACATTTAAAGTTTGGTCTGAGCACTTTGAATGCATGAACACTTACCTGTGCCATTACATAACATGATCATCTTCCTGACTTTTTCTTCCAAGAGAGATGGGCTTAAAACCAGTTGCAAATTTTCCAAACTAATGCAATTCCAGACTCAAAGCCTCATCCCTCACCAAAGGCTGCATGTTAAAAACTACCACTCTCATTACCTGTGCCGACGAAGACAATACAGCTATCAAAATGTTTTTGGTTTAAATCCCACTCATCATCAAACTGCCCACCAAGCTCTCCTTCTTCAAAACACGACAACTGCTTTAATTAATCCATGAAACATAACCAATATTTTACACCCGTCCTGCTTACTGACAGCACGAAGCACATCCTCCACTGTATTGTTGTTATCTGGCGCGCACATTATCCCATGGTATAGTGTCAACCCCCCCCCCCCGAAACCTCTGGCCGTGGTGACCATAATAACCTAGGCGACAGGCCCATTCCCTTGCCGAACAAAAGTTCCTGCCTCTTAAACCACGTGAATCACTTTAAGGCTTCACAATAAATCTTAGCACCCCACCACTGTGATGAAAAAAGAAACCCCACAAAGAGAGACTTTGGAGACTAAGAAAGGCAAATGAAGCAGAAGCCCACCAACCGTGTCTCTCAGAGAAAGAGAGAGAGGGAGGGAGGGAGGGAGCCGGAGAGAAAGAGATTTTAGAAAATCCCGCCAGTACTGCGAATACAGAGTGGACATGCATGAGACCTGCATGAACCAAATCATGTCTGTCAGCTTCACTGCCAAAAGAGGTCAAATGGGGACCCACCCGATATCTAAAAATAGCCTGTACGTAAGGTGAACGTCATTCTCCGAACCCGGAAGTAGGACAAACGAACAACAGGAGGCAATGTGCCATGTTAGAAAAAGTAGGTTTTTAGATGATTTTATCAACTTTTATTTTAGATCTAACTTGTGTTGACAATGGGGACCTGGGGTGCGTCTCCCAAAAGCATAGGTTTTTAACTAGGCCAGCAACCTACGTAGTTCGTCAATTCACTGTCAATGGCTCCACCTATGTAAGTTCGCACCTGTTCTTCCGAGAAATGCATTCCTGGCTCGGCGGAGCAAACTGAGCTATAGTAACAATGGCTCTGAAAAAATTCACTTCACCATCGACAGCTAATGGGGAAACACAGATAAGGGGCAGTCCAGTTAACAAAAACCAAGACAATAACAACCGTTTTTTCGTTTGCGCTTAGCCAGCAACAGAAATGCAAAAGCAACGTGTTCAATGCTCGAATCACGGCAGGATAACGGGGGAGACTTTGTATTCATACTTTAATTTGTGACCCTTGTGACAGGTCTGTAACGGCAAGCTAGCTTGGTTACAGTTTGTTAACCTACTTGATACACTAGTTGTATGATTCTATGCTAGAATTTGAAGTTATTCCATCTATGTTGTTAGGATTTTCTTTCGCAGCAGCTGCGATTCATTTGTCCGGTATTGTTCATTTTGGTTTGAAAGTAGGCATTTTTAGATCGCAAATGTGATTCGATACAGCTTATTTCAAACCTCGCAGTGTATGTAAAATGTGTTGATATTCAAGAATAATGCTAGGTAAGGGAACAAGGCTTGTGAAAACTACTAAAGGAGTTTTGTACACCTATCGCTGCTGGTGGGTCTACATAAGTATCAGAAGGCAGCAGGTTAACCAGGTTACCTGGGCGCAAGTCGCAGCCCTGGACAGGGGAGAAAGGGAGGAGTGTGACTAAATTTATTGCTCGTCATTCGTCCATTCATTTAGTGTAATCAGGTAATATTCATTGATATATGCCTCGGGATGAGTAATTCTATTTTTAAACTACCTTTGAGCACACATTTCCGCTTCATTCCATGGAGAAAAAAACGAATAACAAGCAGTTTAGTGCATCTCGTTTTCAATGGTTGTCTATGGCAGATGCCCGATGCTTGCCAGACATCCACATCACGTGACAATTATTCACGTTTTTCGTGATGTCATCTGGGCGGGTCCCCATTGTAGAGTCCACTGTATTGCAGGATCTATTAATTGCTCTGCCCAGAGTTATTAATCCACAACAGTTCGTGGAAATGAACTCCTGTAAGAGTGATCCTGATGTCATTTAGTTAAATCATAACACTAGCTTGTTATCCAGTATACAAACCATATATTTAGAAAGCAAGAATGGGTGACTTTAAAGAGCATGGAAACCCCAGGGGATAGGCAATCATGTGATAGAGAATTACACAAAGATTGCAAAACTTCTTTATTTTCTACAAAATTCGATCACAGATCGCTGCAAATTAAATTTATTGATCACCTCTGGCGGAAGATGCCGACCCCGGAAAGAGCGCACCCGAAGTACGCATTACATCAGCGCTAGAACACAAACAGGCAAAGTCAACATGGCGTCTTACAGTTTTAGTGAATCTAGTGGGAATTCCGGTGAGAGTTTTCATGACTAGAGTAAAAAGGAATCAGGAGACACAGAATTAGCTCTTGATGTGGCAGATATGGAGGAATACAATGGTCCTAAACCCCACATGTATGAGCCACCAGCAAGGCAAGAAATCCAGGACCAACCGGGACATACAGCTGATGCCATTCCTGACGATGCCGTATTATCACAAGATCGCGTTGGCAATACGACTTGGTATGATATTTTCCTATACTTTGAATTAAGGTAACGTTTATTTGAAAACTATAGTACATATAGTGTATATAGTATAGTATGGTATAGTAATCAAGTGTATAAGGAATGTCTTGACACAGTTTAACATTCCCGATCTCCGCAAATATATTGGACTATTAGCAATACAGTGGCGTGCCATCAGATGTCAGGAAGGCTTTCATTAACATCACCTTTTCCCGTATACTTGCTCTTAAACTAAACTAAACATACTTGTTCTTATCGGCTATGTTGATACAATTTATGTGACTTCGCAAGGATTACAATCTGCAAAAAATCCGAAACTTTTGCTGACTTCGCAGCAATTATTTTCGCGATCACTCAGCTGTGCATCGTACCTAACAACGCACTTTAGCTGTCACTACATCCGGACTGTAGAACGGATTCTCATGGCTTATTGCTCAATGAGCCTCGCAAACTAATTTACGCAAATCTGTGCTGTTTCACCAGCTACATGAGCGCAGAAATTATTACGACTTATTGATATTTTTCATTGTCATTGATGTGCGGAAGAAAACGCCGTATAATTTCGTAGTGCAATGTATAACGAGGCTTTCAAGAATAAATTAGACTCTCGTCGGTTCTACCAATTAGTCTGAGCAACTGTTGGTAATCGGGAGAGGTAAACTGCGAGAGGGGTAGGTCATTAACCAGTGAAAGGTGAGGTTATTGCGGGCCCTGTGTTTCTGCCAACGGACCTCCACTGGCTGCATAGTAGGAGCCTACATGATGTAGCCCTATGGGGCCTGTGTGCTGTTGATAACACAACACTGAACCATCTTTGAAAAAGCTAGATTAACAATCAAAACAATGCAAGTCAATGGCTGAATGCAAATTATGGCTGTTCGTGTGCACCTGGCGCCGCCTGCTGATTTGTGTTCTAGAACTGACGTCACATGCCTCTAACAAGAGCGCTGTCCTATTTTTAGCCAGGCAACCAAGCAGCGCGAAATGGTGACACGCCAACAAAGGAGCACCGGGTGGAACAGGTGTCTCCAAAATGGTTTTGGGTGTGTACTCAAACAATACATGAAAGCACAGCGGTAGTGAAGGAAGGGTTTCCATGCTCTTTAAGTTTTCTACTCATGGATACTAGCAAATATTATGCCCTTAATTATATTCATAAAACTGAAAAAGCACATTGGAATTTCAGCATCATTTAAAAAAAGTTGGAATGATATGGAAAATACAAATAAAAAAGGAAACCGTGATATGTAAAACATTTTTTTTTTTTTTTAAAGATTATTTTTTGGGGATTTTTTTCCTTTATTTGACAGTTGTACAGTGTAGAGAGACAGGAAGGTTGGGGAGAAGAACGGGGGAAGACATGCAGCAAATGACCTGAGCTGGAATCGAACCCAGGTCACTGTGGGAAGGACACAGCCTCTATGGTACACATGCTTAGACCGATGAGCCACCAGGGTGCCCCAATATGTAAAACATTCTTGACCTGTATTTGTTATGGCCCAGACCTGAAATCAAGTGCGGAGACAGAGTACAATCTGATGGTAGGATTTATTGATAGTAATACGGTAACAGTGGAACAGAGCCCAGAAGAGAACGACTAAGTTCAGATTTTATGGGTGAGGCAGTGTAAATGTGCCAATTTCCGGCCAGTGGCTGTCCGGGATGGCTGCCGGGTGGACTGCAATCTTCACCAGACCTGAACTGTACAGGGGCGCAGGGGATATGTCCCATGCAGTTTTGAGGAGACGACGATCCGTCCCCCCCACTTTTGATAAGGAAAAAATACTTAGACTATGCCAAATAAAATCTTTGGACAAACTGATCACATCCCTACAAACCAGAACCACGTAAACTGTCAGCATACCATGTTATATTTAAAGTGTTGAGCCATTAGCCCAAACGATTTTAAATAACTCAAGCAAAAAAGTAAAAATAGAATTCTATAACCTTAGAAGTTGAGACCTCCCACGCCGCAAGAGGCCAGTGGACCACTGTTAGTCTACTGGGGGCAGATCTGGCGGTTCACTGGCATTTTGTTCATCGGTTCAAGGTGGTCCACGGGCGGGTTACTGACAGAAAGCCTACAGTTTTGCCAATTTTGATTGAAACACCTTTAAAATCAGTCATTAATACTTCTTAATTCATTCTAATAACAATTAATGTTATTTTCTTGATATTCGGGGAAGGTCAAAATATGATGGTGCATGGTAGTCTGACAGTGGGCCAGAAGTGATGGTCTAAGATCTGGAAATCTGATTTTGCCATCTGGGCTTCAGCTCACACTTTGCCCCAGCCCCCCCACTTCGAAAATAACTCCATTGCCCCTGTGTCCGAAGGCAGGATGGAGTAACTTAGGAGGAACGCGGTTCCAATCCTGATGACCACAGGAGGATTGGAAGCTTGTTTCTAATAAACTGGACAGAGGAACGGACTGGGGCAGGATTAACAGGAATGCAGTCCCAATCCTGGAGACCGTGAGAGCGGCTTGGGAGCTTGTTCCTAACTGAACAAGGAAGGAAATTTCAGACAAGACACTCACATCAGATGTAACCATTTATTTGGAATGGCATACATTTGAATTTGGCGGTGACTCTGCTCAAGTGATACTCTGGAACAATCTGAGCAAGCATGACATAGACATTCCAGAAGATCACAACCTCCCCGGCAGAGCCTGGTTCACCGTGTTTAAAATGAAATGAATGACAATACAGTTTACAAACAATGCCGATACCATACAAAACAATGCCAGTACCATATAAAGACAAGAGTATGACACAACAAGTACTGCCAAAGATCATGCCATTGGAAAGGAGGAGGCTGGGGAGGTGGAGGGGATGTTTGCGCAGATCTGTAATGGGTCTTGGTGGGAATGGTAGAGCTTGGTGAGTTGAGATGGAGAGCGCCGCCTTATTTAAAAAGACGCACAAATTAGGTACGTGACGCTGAAGTCCAATGCGATTGGACAAGGGGTGGAGCCAAGACTGAATTCCGTGCCTGTCTGAACTAACACTGACGCTCCATTTCTATAAATGACTGTCATTGGAGGTTACGTTTGACTTTTAAATGAGGAGTTTTACTAGTAAATTATTACTGGCTCTGAGCAAATTACAATCACAAAAGCACACTGAGCAAATTACAATCCAGCAACTTGCAACTCAAAAGAGGAGGTATAAATACGTCGTACACCCAAGAGGTGGAGTAAATATGAAGCAAGACACAGCCGAAGATTAAGAGAGCACGCAAAATGCAAACCACAAAGGTAACCTGACTTCTCTTACTCTTAAGTACAAAGACTGAGTGTATTAATCAACTGACACTTTATCTCACTGTTAAAAGATTTCACTAATTTAACTGGCATTTATGGAATATTTAGGAATCAATGGCAAACGGTACCTTGTAACCTTAATGAATGGAGAATTAGACATATTTACAAGGTTCTAAATGAAATCAATGAGTTTTTAAAAAAAAATAATGATGCAAAGATTTAATGTTCATTGAACAAAGTTTCATTGTTATCTGCAGTGGACAAAACCACAGAAGTGCATTACTGCACATTGATTAGAAAATGCAGTCTAAAAAATGCAACAGTATCTGACAGTTCAGCTAGTACCATACATGCCAACTCTACCGCTTTTGGCGGTGGACTACCGCTTTCGGGGCGTTTCATTCTGAAAAAAAAACACCCCAAAAGCGGTAGTCTACCGCCAAAAGCGGTAGAGTTGGCATGTATGCAGTACTGTTGATGAAAGATGCATTGCGTGATAACAGGCTTCATTCCTTAGCAACCATCACAAACACAATAAGAAAAAAACTGGAATACAGGAAAAAAAACTATATTAAATTGGCATTTAGTAACCAACTGTTAACTAATGTAAACTACCAAGCTTTATTGTATCATCGAGTCAGATGAAATACTATGGTGGACATTTTCTGTGAAGAACTGCATAATATTAATGGCTGCTTATAATACTTTTGATCAACCAAAGGCTTGAATTTCAGCATTTACTTCAAATTTGCAACCTTGTGGGTGGAGAACTTATTGTAATTGTTTCCACACAGCGTTTTAGGTTGAAGTGCCTCAAAGCCCAACTTGTTAACATGCCTTCCCCTTCTCATGAATTTGATGCTCTGAGCTTTGAAATTCTCAAGCTGATGAAAAGTTTTGTATGGAATTATTTTGGTGTCATAGAGGTAACCTGAGAGAAGGGCACAACCTGGGAAATCCATGAAGTCAGCCGCTTTCATTTGGATAACAGTGTATGGGTGCTCTCTGTTGGATCTGAGAATGGTGTGAAGTAGTGATGGGGGGGAAATAGAACTCCAGTACAGTCACTGATTTCTCTTGGACACAGTGGAAGTTGTCTATTTCTTGTATGGCGGAATGACCAGGAGTTTAGTACTTCATGGTTACAGATTAAATTGTTGGATGTCTGCCGAGAAACTGTGCCACAACAAGTGCCAGGAGGCTACTTAGGTTTTACGAAACACAGCTATCTCTCCATGTTGTAATATGTTTTACATCTTTCTCATTAACAACAATTCTTTCCAAAATTTTGATGAAGGCACAAGCAATGTCATTATATTCATGACAGGTTTCAGTTTCAAAGCCATGCTGCCTGAAGTGTATGGCACCAAACGCTTATAAAACTGGACGTCTGATTTGTTAAATTGAAACTAGTTTCTCATCAAAGCCATGGTCTCATTGGTTGAAAGTGTCAAATAGAACATTGTTATTTTCAATCAAAGTACACTCAGGGAACTCAAACTTAATTCTGTTCTGAAGCCAATTTAATAAATGAATTGAATACCTATACTTAATCATTAGATGGAACTATGTAATATCAACTACGTATGTGCAATAGTTAACTCAATTTTGACCAAAACATCAGTTAGAACCCTATAATTCTAAGGTCTCGATTTTTTAAAAATAAGATCTTCCTCACTGCGCATACAGAGGCGCGAACAGCAAACCTTTACAGACCCGCTGCTCCGTCACCACCATTCAGTCTGACATTGCTGCCCACAGGTAAACATTATCGTGACTTTATCTCGCGAGATTTCTTGTTTTAACTCAGTTATACAATAAAAATGCTATATATTTAGTAAAATATGACTGTTTATTAATAATTAAATGGTGAACATAGTACTGTAAGAGGCACAAACTAAATGGAAATCTATGTATTTTCAGTATATGTCTTTGCACTCCAGTCACAATTCAAATGGTTTCCCCACCTGCCATAACCGACAACATTACCAGCAAACTTACGCAGATATGGTGGAAACCAAAGATTAGGGGGGGTCTAGTGCTTGGTTTGTAAAGAAAGAGGGGGAAATACTGATGACACAGAGATTAATTTTATTTGTTACTGGCAGGAATTTATTTACAATCAACGGAAAAAGTCATCTGTATGGAACATTGTGTGTAAGACTACAGTCTGACAATGTAATCTCATTGAACTTGATGAAACAGTTTTCCTTTGGTGGCTAGCTAAATTGAAGATTTTCGAATCTTAACTGATTTTAAAAATGTGGAAGACCACAAACATCATGACAGATTTAACTAATTATATATTCAGTATTTTTCTCACACACCAGGCAATTCAGTCAAGGACCTCTGACTTAAAGTTTTTACAATAGTCTCTTTGAGAGCACTGATTCCAGGGATTTTCGATCTCACTGATGGTAGCGTGTTTGGACAATAAGAACAACTTTCAGATGTGTTACATTGCTCAAAAATGGTGATATACTCTAGATGAATATTTCAATGAATTCAATGATTTGGGGGCTTTAACACTAGAACGGCTGACAATGCAGTACCTCCTAGAACGGCCGTTAGGTCATTTTGACCTCCCACCGCTGCAGGCTTTATGATTGCAAATTATAAGTCTGTTACTGGAATAGTTGTTAATTATTTTAAAATAGCATGTAAAAATAAATGAAAAAACATATTATTTTATTAATTTTGCCACATTAAGCTTTATTTTATTTTAATAATATAACAATGTAAATTCATTGTTTGCTCTGTTTATATTGATGGAATAGTATAGAAGTTAGAGCTTTAGAGCTTGGCTTTGTTGGCTATTATGGCTATTTTGAAATGTTTCAGAACCTTCGGACTTGAAATTATGCTGTGAAACCTGAGCATTATGAGGTGAATAAATATCAAGTTTAGGTGACCTCCCTGGCATCAGAGGCTTGGTTTGCCCAGCAGGGCTCATCCTTTTACAGGGTGGCTCATGATGTCATTCAGGTTCAAAATCAGAGGCGGATTCACTGGACCACATCACTGACACATCACTGAGCCCTGATATTTGTTCTCCATCTGACTCACTAGAACTCATGTCCTGAAGCTTTGCCAAAGCCTGACTTACATTCATCCGTTTCCTCAGATCCATTTCCTTTTCTGATAGCCTGCCCGACGAACTAAATAAACGAAATCACAAAGAGAGAAGCCCTGTAACAATCACAATTTCTATCTGCAAAATAGGAGAACAAACTGATTCTGACGTCATGACAGCAACTGGTTTATATATGCAGCTACACACTATTCAAAAAGTAATAAAATGCGTTGCTGGGCAACCAAGATGCAGTTGACTGCCTTGCATAGCTGTCAGTGTATGAATGTGTTGTATAAATGGGCCAATGTGAGGTATTATGTGACTCTAAAGTGCTTAGCCCAGCTATACAGCTGGGCTATATGGTCCATTTACAGTTTTTTGCATTAGGAGTAATGGAGGTCAAAATGACCTCTTGGCCGTTCTAGGTATTATCAGTGATTTTTTTCTGTCTCTTTTATTCCAGAATCCCCATAACTCAGAAGTTGATGAATATCGCCATTTTAGGAAAAGTCACTGACTGGCAGACATAGGGTTGTTATTCAAACAGAGTTATGTGCGAGAGAGGTCAAAATGACCATTCTAGTATTAATACAGACACTAAGCAAAGTCAAAAAGACATGGCATCACCGTGGTATTTTTGATTCAGTGTTTGTGTAGTTTTGTATCCAAATTTACATATGTTTTTGCACTCTCACTTTTTTATGGAATTCCATGTTGAATTTAATTTAATCTAGGTGAGAGAGTTCATGATCCCATTGTGTGCAGAATCGCAGATCACTTCCTCTCTTTGGGGCTCAGCCCTGGGAGTTTCAAACATCTACATTCCCCTGATAAGGAACCTTTAATGTTTTGTTTTTCTTCTTGACTGTAATGTTTTTCTTTGTTGTTTGTTTGTTTTATAATAAACATTCATTTCAAATTTTATGCCTGCAGGAAAAGTTGGGTCAGGATTTTGTTTACCACTGTGTCACATCACCTTTCATTTTAAAAGCCCACCTAGTAATCATTTTAGGAACTGAGGACAACAATTGCAGACCTCCCACCATTCCCAGAGGGTCCAGGACTATTCCTGGACTCCAGCGAGTAATTTAAAATATCCTGCAAATAAGGCTTCAACCTTACAGGAACTGTCATTTTTTCTGTATATTTTTTTCAGAGAGAAGAAGAGAGAGCGTGAGTGGTGGCATGTCTGTTAGAGTGTCATCTCGACTTGCCTCTTCCTTGACAATATTCTAACCGGCCCTATCAGTTTTCTTTGTGGCAGAGTTCTATACATTCAGCTGCAGTTATTCATCTCCCTATCAAAAGTCAACTCTGTGACAGCACATGTAAGTTAGTACCATGATGTCAGACCCCATAAAAAAAGTCTAAGCTGCATTTCTTAGCAGACTATACTAAGGCATACTTATTTTTAATACCTGTGAGGACACTGAAATACAAGCTTACTGCGCTGCATGCAAAGGTGGTTTTTCAGTTGCGCAAAAGGGTTCGAATGACTGCAAATGTCGTATGGAGGTGAGTTAATGTGTGTTAATCTTATGTTGTGGCAATGTCATCGAAATTTGTTGGATTCGTGATGGTCCAAAACAAAGGCTTGGAGACAAAAAATATTCAGATTTCCCTTCAATTTAAAATGAATAAGCCTCATATTATAATAGGCCTATGCCCTGCACGCTAAACCTTTCAACTTTGCCAAATCTATTTACAATAGGCCAATAACTTTTTTGAAGTACTGCTATCAAAGCAATGTAGGGGACAGCAGCTGAAATTCGCCACTTGCGGATATCATTGCAACACTACTGCAACACAATACTATTTAACCTAGGTTATGAATAATAATGGGGGATGAGGAAAAGTCAGGGGTGTGCACAGTGTGTGTGCGTGCGCGCGCGTGTGTGTGCGAGTGTGCATGCGTGTGTGTGTGTGTGAGTGTGTGTGTTTCTGATTGTGTGCATGTTGGGAGGGTTGTGCGCTGGTGGAATACCTCCCTAAAATCAATTTTTCAAGGGTGGGATATCTGCAGTTGTTCCAGTTCTGAAGGATTTTTTTCCCCATTATTCCTTGTACGCCTTCAGCTACTCAGGCTTCTGTGGTCGTCATTGTCGTATATTGCTCCATGTAAAGTATTGTACATTTACAACGGGAGTCTGGAAGCTGTGCTGTTGTAATATATGCAGAATGTGGCTTGCTATTGTCCAGTTGAAATAAGCTGGGGCATACCCGAAAAGACGTCATTTAGAAGACACCATGTAGTGCTCCAAAATGCATTGATGTCCCACAGCATTAATGGTGCTTATTCAGGTGTTTTAGTTACCCATGCCATGGGACCCAAAATAGTAACACTGTACAATAAGGGGACATATATGCTCAAGTAATGCTGAACTAATGTATGACTCATGATGATTTAATGCATAAATTAATGCAAGATGTCACAGTCTGCTTTGCTGCTGCTGCAGTCTCTCCCTCTGCCTGGCTGCACTCCTTCCACTGCAACTGTTCTCAGCTGAGTCTCGTTACCCAGCCAGCATATAGGCAGCTCTGTTTCACTAACTCTTTGCCAGACTGTCATTGCAGCATGTGACATCCTTTCGTTCCTGCCCCGGTAAACCTGAAAGCCCTCTGCCTCTGACTCTGAGTTCTGCCTGTGTGTTCCCTGGTTTCGCCTGCCGTCTTCCAAGCCCCTGTCCAAGCCACTTGTCTGGCCGCTCCACTGCTTGTCTGCATGGACACGACCCAGTCTGCCGAGCCTCAAGCCAGCCTGCCCTGGTGGCCCAGTGGTAACTTTCCCGCCTACGGTGTGGGCGACCCGCGTTCGAATCACGCCATCACCGCCTGCTCTAGCGAGTTCTTGGGAGAGCTCCACCCAAGATCCACGAGTTCCTGATCCCGACCTGCACCAAGCTACCCTACTCTGCATTCTGTTTACCCCTGCTCAAATATCATTAAAAACCAGTAAAACTTAATTCTTGTTGATTGTATTGCACTTGGGTCCTGCCACTCCCCCTGACCGCAAGACGCGTCGTAAATTCATGTTTCTCATGTTGACATAATGCTGAAATAACTTTTATGAAAGAAGAACTCAGCTAATCTGGGGGCAAAAATATGTATAAAGTAGCTGTGCCGCATCCCTTAACTGATGATCTATTGAGTGTGAACTAATAATAAAAAGTCAGAGTGACATCATAATTTGTTAATGATGAGCATCAGGAATTCATGATACGTCCTACATTAATTCATGCATTAAATCATCAGGAGCCATGCAGTAGTTCAGCATTACTTTAGCATACAATCTGTGACCTCATTGTACAGTGTGTGACCACTGAAACAGTACTATACCATTGTAGATGCCGGCTTTTGAACCTTACATTGGTGACAGTTGGATGGTCTTTTCTTTTTTTTGGTTTGGAAGACACAATGACCGTTATTACCAATAACAATTGAAATATTGAATGATCTGACAACAGCATGTTTCAGTTGTGCATTAGTGCTTTTCAGATAAGCTTTACAGAGGACAGCACAGTTTCTGGACTTCTGGCATATGGCTTTCTTGTTATGTAGTACAGCCTTCACTTGCATCAGAGGATGCAATGCTGGATGGTGCTTATTGGTAAATGCTTTCCAGAGTAGTCCAGGCTCATGTTGGTATATCCATCAAAAAAGCATGTTGGTTTTCAATGCAATGCCATCTGAGAGATCAAAGATCAGTGGTACTTGGTAGTGATTTTTGATCTTCGATCTTTCGATCCTTAACACAGAGATTTCTCCAGATTCCTTGAATCTTTTGGGAATAAAATTCACTGTTTTGTTTTTTAGGTTGCTTTTAAACTGCTAGATAATTTAATTGCAGAGTTTTTCATGTACTGTAGTATCAAGCCTGGTTGCCACTTCGTGACCTCATGTTCTATCACGTGTGTGTTTCTGGGGCAGATAGAACCTTGTAATACTAAGGTCACGACCTCTTGCTTGTAAACAATATGGCTTTTAATAGATGCCCCTTATATATCCAAGCGTGTTAGCGTCACCTGTTCAACACCTTTACGCCCAATTTTCGCATCCCAACACTTTATCATCATGGCCTGGTCCTGTCCTTTTCGCATTGTGTTGCAAATATCAAACTCAGAATGAGCGAGTATGAACTAAAATGATATTTAAGTTGACAAGTTAAAATGTGACACATTTTCCTTTAATTGTTATCGATTTTATATAGGTCAAAGTGGCTTTCTTTATTTACTTTCATTTTCCATACCATCTCAACTCTTTTTTTGGGAATGGGTACGTAGTTGGTTACCCTTTTACCAACCAAAGCTAGACCAATCTAACTCAATTAAAATACCCAAATTAATGGTAAAAATGAACTCTCCCACCGACTTGCTCCTCGGCACTGCCTTCTCTCCGGATTTTCATGGGTTCTAGAGATAAACTGAAAGAGCTTATTTCTTGCTAAGCATATTCATTCTAAACCATTACTTACTCATTGATATATTAATGATTTTGCATATCTCATGTTTTTAGCCAATTAAGTCTGAAAAGGAATGTGTTTTATATGCGAGACCGATCGTGCTATCGAAAAAGCTATAATTGTCTTCATGCCCAATGTAATTTTTTCAACTTAATGGACACAATTCCAGAAACAAAACATCCCACAAATAAGAATTAAAATACTTAGGGAAATATTCAGGCCCAATTCTGAAGAAGTAGGAAATTCGATGAAAATGTAATTAAAATGAAAATGGTCTGATTTGAAAATTCTATTCACTCTCCACGATACTGAAAACAGTGCTACAATAAATTATTTGATGCGCTAACAGGAATTTAATTGCTTATTGACAATATACAATTTAATGATGACAAAGGAGTCCAAAAAGTAGGGAAAATCAACTGTTTATCATAGAGTGTCATCAACATATCTTTAAATCACATTCATTATGCATTTGGGTACTGCAGGCACTGGTTGGTCAAATCCCAGCGAGTGAAGTTTTTCCCAATTACTCCATTATGCAGGGCCTGCACAATTGCACGGCACCCTTGTTGCAATATATTTTGCATCTCAAAGCACCATGCGTTTTTAATCAGTCACATCAGGACTGCAGGCCAGTCTAGCACCTGCACTTTCTGCTTAGACAGCCATGAACTTGTGATCTATGCAGATTATGCTTTGGCATTTTCTTGCTGGGAAATGCAGGGTCATCCCTGGAACAGATAATTTCTAGATGGCAGCATATGTTGCTCCAAAATCTGGGAATATCTTTATGCATTAACGGTTTCCTTGCATATGTGCAAGTCACCCATGGCATGTCCACTGACACCCCAATAGCATGACAGGAACTGGCTTTTCAAACTGATGCTGATAACAGCGTGGGTTTTCCTTGTTGTTTTTGGTACAAAGAACACGGCAGCGGTTTCATCCAGCCACTTCATCCAGTCAGTGGCAGTTTTGGACAGTGCTGATTTATGGCTTTGGCTTTGTATAGTAAAGCTTTCACTTGCATCTATGGATGCAGCAATGAATGGTGTTGACTGCCAAAGATTTGCAAAAATATTTCCGAGATTGTAATATCCATGACAGTTACATGATGGCAATTAAGACAGTGACGTCTGACAGAGATCACACAAATTCAATACTGATTTTTTTTTCACCCTGTCCTATACATTGACTGTATAAAACATGGACGTAGCCTCCGTGACGTCACCCATAGGTTTCTGAATATCCATTTTGAAGCAAATTTGGTCGCCATCTTGGCACTTACTTGACACCGCCTACCTCCCGGATAATCCAAAAATGGGCAAAAAGGTGGGGCCGTTGCTGGAGCTGACGCAAGCCCAGTGGGCGGGCCGAATGGAGCTCGTTTGCTGAAACACGCCCTCTAAGCTCGCGGCTACCGAGCTAGGTTTGGCTTCCATACTCGACTAAAAACCCAATTCAGCTCGGTGGTACTTGGTTCGCTAAGGCCGAGATGCAGGGTCATATCTGTCCTAGTAAAGCAATGGATTCTGCCTAGTAGCTTGCGGTGGCGGGTCGAACGCTGTTTATATTCGTGAAGCGGTTGCAGGACGAACATTGTTCGTATCCGTAGGGCAGTAGCGCGACGAACGCTGTACACCGCTGGGAAGTCGCGGCGGTTGCATCACTGAGTATCAGTATCCCCCAGAGTGCGAGCGGGTGCTGGTCTTAGCTCTTGTACGCACCTTAGCCCGGTCCCATTAACGGTGGTATGGCCAGCCAAACGATAACATTGCATTACGTAACCTTAATGACAAACCTGACGGACCTTTATTTTCCTACCACACTCTCGCACATTCTGATCACAAGTATTATCACCCTACATTTTGACTTTGGTGAATGCTGAATTAATTGGTTACTGTAGCCAGCATACGTGGGCTCATCAAAACTAACACAGCTGGGCGTCTGGCTCCAAGGCTCCATGGTTATTTCATCAGCTGCCCAGCTTATCTCTGTCCTTTACATTAGCTAACGATACCACTGCGTCGCGCAACTTTTTTTTTTTTTATCGCGTCGTAAAACTGATGTTGCTTTGGGGAAAAAGCCTTTACTAGAAGCGACAGCTAATATTGCCGAACGTGGCTGGGTAGTGGCACTTTTTCGTTGCCCCCTGGCTTGTTAGTTGCATTAATGTGGTTAGCTAGTTTGTGGATGATGGACTTCATGTAGAAACACTTTTAGCGACAGCTAGCTAGCTTGCTAGGTAACGTGGGATATGCTAAATTAGCTATATAGCTAGCTAGCTAGCCTTTCCATTTATAATGATACCGTTCAGTAATCGCACTGAAAATTGAATGAATCCATTGGTGGCAAATACAGTTCTATAAGATACTGCTGTGTGAATCCACTGAGTGTACAACCACGGCAATCTCCGGTCAAGCCCTCCAAATACTCTGGGTAATCAGCCAAGGAGCCCCGTCATTTGGTAGTGTGCTTTGGTGGTTCTAATATTGTAGCTGACCAGCCAGTTACGTTGGCAACCTGTTAGGGAAGCCGTGACGGTTTTCCAACCCCTGACTGACAGCATTTGTTCAAAAATATGTTAACCCTAAATTCAAGCACTTTTCTGTTTCGCTATTACTTCGCTGCATGCCTGTGTAATGACTGTGGCAGGCGAACACTCCCGCTGGCACAGCTGAACATCTTGGGCAAAAACTAACCAGGGGGTTACTGGATTCATTCTCTGGCTAGTTGGCTAGAGCAGTGGTTGTCAACGTCAGTCCTGGGGACCCCATGTGTGTGCTGGCTTTTGTTCCAACCACAGTTGCAATCGTAGGATTTTAACAAGCTGCTAATTTGTCTTAATTATGTGCATTTAATGTTTAGAGCAGTTATTTGCCCTCTTAACCCACAACTTAACAGAAATATCTATTTGCCATCAAGAATGTCAAAAATACCATTCGCACATTGCAGTGTATCGGAAATAACAGCATAAAATGAGAGCAAACAATGTAACCAATCAAATTAATGATGTAGTTGGCTCCTAATTAGTGAAAACTACTTGGCTCATCATGACAAATGTAGTCCACAAACAAACCAGTTTTGTGTTATGTTGATCTGATTAAGTTCACCTGAAGCTTTTTGAAAGAACTTGAAACAGTTGTGTCCAGCAGCCTAATCTGGGGTTTATTGATTTCCTCAGTGTATAATTTGATCTGTTTGACATGTTATGTTACTTGACATTACTTGCAGTATTGCAATAAACACACTATCTTCAAGGGTGTTTTATTCTTCATTGCATGTATGGATGTTCCTATGTAACATTTGACTAAAGAGATATATTAACAACTCTGAACATGAAAAGCACCTAATTAAGACAGTCACAGCTTGTTAAAGTTCTACAATTGCAATTGTGGTAGGAACAAAAGCCAGCACACACATGGGGTCCCCAGGACCGACGTTGAGAACCACTGGGCTAGAGAACGAACTAACGTTACTTCGTGTTGACATATAATTTTATATGAAATAATATTAGAATTTCATCATCTTAGAAAATAGACCGCAAACTCCTAACCACACAGCAAGACATTATCATCCTGATATTTCGATAAAAATCTCCAGTCAGCCAATGGATCAAGTTCCGTGACTCGAGTGAGACTAGGTAGGATAACGGCCCAGAGACGACTAGAAAAGGCCAAGGATTAACGGCTAGGCTAGCTGAGCTGTAGTAACCCACCTCCCTCAGACAGCCAGGCTAGGCCCAGGGTTAGCGGCAGGGCTTGGCGTTCCGACTCTAAAGCAAGGATGTTTTGTAGGCCTGTGCTCTAGCCTAGCCACGACATAACCGCATCATGGCTCCTGCCCAGAGACTGTGTAATTCAAGGTTCTGTCACTCAAAGTGGCCACGCCCTTAATTATGCAGAAATTTAAGCCTGTAAATAGTAGAGTTACAAAAAATTGCAAAAAAATTCACTCTCCCCACATTTTTCACGGAGGGGAAAATTAGCCATAGAGACCAAAACCGTAATTTGAACCAGGCTGTAAACATGGTTATTTTTGCTGTAAAATTGGGCTTTTTAATATGGGGGTCGATGGGGATTGACTCGTTTCTGCAGTCAGCCTCAAGTGGCCATTCGAGGAACTGCAGCTTTTGGCACTCCCGTATTTGCTTCACTTTTCAGCCCCGCAGGTTGCCGCTTGGTCCTATACAGTGTGATTAAACCAGATTCTTTCCACCTTTTGATTACATTACGCAGTTGTAGATGTTGAAATTCCCACAATTGTACCGGTTTGTTTTTGGCAAACATTTTTCTCTGAGTGATGGACGTATCTGTTCACACATTCCATTAGTACTCCAACTTAAAACATCATAATTAGTCTTAAATTGCCCCTGCGACAACTTTTGCAGTCAGATGCGGTCATCATATTTGAGATGAGCGTATATTTTCAATGAACAATGTAATTCAGGAGTCAAATGTGTTCTTGTGGTGTATTAAATGTTGTCGAGGGAGAATGGACTTTTTGTTGTATGAGCATCTACAATGATCTGTAAACTTTTATGGAACTAGGGTTGCAATAATTACGTTTCACAAAAATGATCCAGTCTTTCCAAATTGTGCTTTCGTTATATGGGATGCATAATTATTTTCAAGATATTAACTCTCAAGATGGATTACATGAAAAAGCATAGACACTGAGGCTCATCAACGAGCAGACAGTCAGATGGAAGTAATTAAATCATAGTAAAAGGTTGCTATTGTATAAAAAGCTATTCGCTAGCTAGCTTTTGCCTATATTTTTAATGATGTAAATTAAACTCACTCATTAGGCATACCTCTCATTTTAATAATTTACAGACTTGTTAAATCATATCCCACTGTATAATGTTTTCAACATGATGGAATACCTTTTGTCAGAAAAACTATAATTTTCACACTTTCAGAATTTAAACTACAAAATACATATTTTCTTGACCATTAACCACTTAAACATATCATTTATCTGCAGCATTTTCAAGTGGACTTGATTAATTTTATATTTCAGGGGAAAGTACAATTCTTGAAATGTCTAAAACGCATAGTTTTATAAATTTTAATTTGGGAATGATCCAGTGCAACGCATTTTAAAACTAGCGAGTCTTCAAATCAGCGTCAATATCAGTGGGCAGACATTTTCACTTGGGGAATCTAAGGCACACTTGTCCACTCACTCACTCACTCTCTTTATATTATTTTCAATGTTGAACAGAGGGACATGTATAACCACTTATTCAAAATTTCAAAGGAGGGGTTACGTTAATACGCAATTTTGGCCCATATGGCTTACATTAAGGATTGGAAAAATGAGAAGGTATAAATCCCCAAATTCCTGTCCCATGTACAAGCTCTTCATATTGCCAAACAGTTCCATAAGTTTTTGCATTATAATGACCTCATGACTTGTCCTTGAAGTGATTAACATGAGTGATTTTGTGCAAAATGTGGCAAAATATGCCCATTCAAATGTAAATCTATGCATAAAGAACCATGACGATCGAACCAATTTTTCTTAAAGGAGGAGACTGCACCTGGGCAAACTATATTTCAGCGGAAAGTACAATTCTTGAAGTGTCTAAAACGCATAGTTTTATAAATTTTAATTTGGGAATGATCCAGTGCAACGCATTTTGAAACTGGCGAGTCTTCAAATCAGTGTCAATATCAGGGGGCAGACATTTTCACTTGGGGAATCTAAGGCACACTTGTCCACTTGCTCACTCACTCTGTTTATATTATTTTCAATGTCGAACGTTCACTACATAGTGCCCTTTATAGTGGGTGAGTGTACATTTCAAATGCAGCCAAAAATTTTATCCAATCAAACGCCAGTGCCGCGGTGCTTGTGGCATCAGTTATTCTCTTTCGTGATGTCAGTTGTTCTCTTTCCTTTCATCCTGGCCATAAAGTTGATCAGAGGCCGTTCAGTAAGCTCACCCTTTTCGGCTTCACTGCCCACAAGCTGTTTTTATTTAAGCTGGCCTGATTAACAATCAAACAATTTATGGACTGAGTGACCAAGACCAATGCATGTCCAAAATTAGAAAGGGTAATGAAAGAGTGAATGCCTATTGCCAGAGCCGTCGCAAGGGCTGTGCGAAGTGTGCGACCGCACAGGGCCTCGCGCCTTTAGGGGGCCTCACGGCTGGTGTGCGATTTTTTTTTTTTAATAAATTAATAGCCTACATGTTTTACATCACTGCACTTGACTCATCATGCTCCTTAAATGACAATTCTCTGTGTCAGTTTAATTATTTACCATTTCATCTCGATAAAACCTTACCCAGATTTTTTTTTTTTTTTATGTCATCATACGTAACATGCTTTGTCTCGCTGCTCACTCGCCTCTCCTAACTGTGAGATTGCTCTCTAATAATTGTCTAATTGACAATATCAATAATTGGCATCGGGGTAGCAAAGCTTTTCAAAGTTATTTAAAACTATTTTCGGACCTCCATGTCGCAGGAGAGACTATGCGGGCTCACTCTTCTGTCTATCGAAAAAGACGTTGCATCCAGGCTGGATTATAAGGATTTAATTGCTGAGTTTGCGGCCCAAAAGGTAAGGAAAGTGACCATCATCTAATCAATGAGTGGTGAGCGGGAATCTGATGTTTTAAGGTTATACTGCAGCAGAGCGGTTGTGACTGACTAGCATGAGAAAATATACTGCATCGTAATCAAATGTTAAACTGTCGCGTTTGTCAGCGGATACTACGCCTTTGTTCATCTGAGATTTTTCCATAGAAATGAGTCAAAATAAGAGATTGTCACCAGTGAGTGTGAGCCATTAGGTATTAGTGTTTGTTGAATAGTAATTCGTGATGCACTGTCATACTTCAACATGCCAATGTGAAGTGAAAGCTGAGCTGATTTGATGATAAAAGCCAATCGTTGTGCAGTTGATTTTTTTACCTTTGAAAGTTTATGATATCCGAAAAATCATAGTTGAAATTATTGCCACAATAATGCTGTTTTAGTCTAAAAATTCATGTCATTTCACTGGGTATAACTAGAACAGCTATGTGCTTGCAGCCTGACATGATTAATGCGCGTGCACGTGAGCAGGGCCTTGCGCATCAAGTCGGCACAGGGCCTCACACCCCCCCTGCGACGGCCCTGCCTATTGCCTACATTTAAATGGCATTGTAAGCATGGCAGTATACCGTAATTTCCGGTGTATAAGCCGAAAATTTAGCCCTAAATTTTGGTCCTAAGAGCAGGGGGTCGGCTTATACAGAGGGCATCACATTAAAAAACGAGCTACATTCAGAGTTCGCAAGTACCTCCGCCACACTTTACCGCCAGGTGGCAGCAAAACCCAAAATCAATCGTTTTTTTCCCTTCCCTGGATGTATTCAGAATCACCACCAAAAACTCATCCGTAGACTCTCTCACCATCGTACCAAATTTAATCAAAACTAGTTTAGTGGTTTTTTAGTTTTGTTCAGAAACACACAGACAGACAAACGGCACCGATCACACAACCTCCTTCCACCTTAGATGATGGAGGTAATAAAGAAAATGATTCCTAACTTTTCAATTTTCTTTTTTTACTGCTGAAACTGGAATCGTATATACTCCGGTCAAACAAAACCACATGCCTACGGAGTTCATCGTTTTTGCAGAAAGGTTTGTGAAATCAACAAAACATTTGAAAGATAAACAAAATTTACAAATCACTGACTATTTGCATGCTGTTGTCTGCCTTAAAAATCTAACTGAGTCCCTCAAAGTGTCATTTACTGGACAGTGTGTTATGGGATTACGCAGTGCAGATTGGTCAATCGAACGTCTTTTTGTCTTTCGGTTTTGCGCATGGTGCGACTTTAACTTAAACTTGCACAAGTAATTCAATTTCTTTGCCTTATTTTCAGCCTTTTGAATTTAAACCAATTCTTTTATACAATGATATTCATTTATTTTTTGATAAATTCAATCTCCAGAAAGGGGGGTCGGCTTATATAGCGGAAGCACAAAAAATCTGTTGTTTTAGCCTTGAAAACAGGGCTCGGCTTATACAACCAGTCGGCTTGTACACCGGAAATTACGGTAAATGCAAAAATCTAAAACTTTCGCTGACTTTGCAGCATTTATTTTCGCCATCCTTACAATTGTCAAGCGTGCCTTCAACACCCTTGAGCTGCCAATACATTTAGAATATAGAACGGATTCTCGTGGCTTATTGCTTAATGAGCTACACAAACTAATTTATGCAAATCTGTGCTGCTACACGAGCGCAGAAATTTTAAAGACCTATTGATATTTTACATTTTTTTTAACATTTTTTTTTTACAAACACGCCTCATATTTTTGTGGTGCAATGCATAACAATGCCTTCGAAAATAAATGAGACGGTGGTCGGTTTTTACCAATTAGTCTGAGCAACTGTGGCGAATCGGGAGATGTAAACTGCCAGAGGTATAGGCTATTAAGCACTTAAAGGTGAGGTTTCCGAAGATCAAGTTCAAAATCAGAAGATTTCCCAAGTAAAAATGTCTGCCCCCTGATATTGAAGCCAGTTTGAAGACTTGCTGGTTTAAAAATGCCTTGCACTGGATTATTATCAAATTAAAATATGCGTTTTAGACACTTCAAGAATTCTACTTTCCACTGAAATATACTTTGCCAAAGTGCGGTCTCCTCCTTTAATGCGCTTATTATAAGCAACCATCGCCACATTGAGAAAATGGTTCTGATCAGAGACGTCCTTCTTAATTCAAATCACAACTTAATGATTCATTACAGTTGGTCGAAAATATTGATTCAAGAAAATAAGCCATGATAAAATAATTAAATAAGTATGTACAATTGGATATGAATAACTTATAAGTGGATTCCAGTTGTATAAATAACAGTTTGTTTCATTTTACTTCATTTTATGCAGAATTCAAGTTCAAAATCCACCACTTGGAATTATATTCAATTATGGCACAAACAATAAGCCTTGACTTGCCTCCAAGACTGATTGTTCTTAGCAGGTGATATTGCCTACATTGGCAACTGTTGGCAACATCACAACGTGTTTATTTCACTACTCAAATTCAAGCACTTGAGACCAGTGAGGAGTGATTTGGGGGCCAAAGTGTAACTCATCCTTTCGCCCTCTCACAAACGTTCATTGTGCGTGTGAAAATTAATAAATAATTAATGAACTAATAATGTAGACATCTTCATAATTTTGAATTTTTTTTTGAAAGTACATAAGGTCAGATCTGCTTTGCTTTTTTTTTTTTTTTTAGCTGTAGATACAGGCTACTCTTCTTTGTACGCTGTTTAATGGAAGGGAGTATTATGCCACATAATGCACTTTATTTTAACAATTGAATATTTTATTTAGGCTATATTAAGATTTTATAAAACACTGAACATCTGTAATATTGTTTTCAATAAATACCGCGTGTAAAAGTTCCTTACCCAGTGTTTTGACAGATTAAATGAGAGAAAAGATATAATTGTCTACCCCATTTAAATTAATTTTGCTGAATCAAAAAATGATTTGTTCCCTTACTTTAATGTGACACGATCCGATCCATGAGTTTTCTGATCCACTGCACATTTTTTTACTGCCAGCTGATGTCGATACCGGTCGACGTCATGGCTATCGGCTAAAAGTGTTCCGGGAAGAGTGCTCTTATGTATCCTCACTCAGCCGGCTGTCAGAGCTCCATCCTCCCTCCTCTCTCTCCCAGCACGAATAAGCGCTTTGAGACAAGCAGCCAGGAGGGAGACACAGAACAACATCCGGTTCAGTATAGGATAGAGAATAGAGGACAAAACAAATAAGTGAATTGAGATACACCCACTGTTTTTCTTTTTCTTTTTGCTCCTTCCTTCCCTTTCTCCCTTGTGCACCAGAGGGGCTTCTCCATGTTGACATAAAAAAACTTCCAAACTCCTTAGGCAAAAACATGCACATGGCACACTTTGCTTCAGGATGAATTCAGTCTGCGTGTACAGACCATTGACAGAATTCAAAAACAAACAAACAAAAAAATACATGATGGTGCCCCCTCCAAGTGGTAGTGCCATTGGTGATTATCTGTCCCACGTATGCCCAGGACTGGTTCAACCACATTGTGTTGTTATTGCTTTACTGTGTAGCCAGAGTATCAGAGTATGACTGACAGTCAGCAGCTGCTCAGATGTAATACAATAGACACAATAGTATCCCGATGTTCACACATTTGTTACTTTGGAACCGCTTTGAAACTCTTGACTAATTTTGGATTAGAATTGTGCCTCATCATGTTAAGGGGTCTTCAGGGTAAAAAATTCAATTTTTTTTTTTTTAATTTCAATATTTTTGATTTTCACATAAAATAAATAAAGCAATGCAGTGAAATGCCAGTAAACACCAAGAATCTATGTTTTTCCTCTGCCTCACTCATTAAATATTCATAAATGTTCCAAACAAAAACATTCTGTCATTTCATAGAACTATCTTAAACCTTTCATATGAGACTAATTTGAGTAAAATTAGACCATGGGTTATTGAAATATCAGTACCAAAAAATATTTTCAGATTTTGTCATTAAAGTGCCGTTTCCATGGCAACGATGTAAATATTTATCAAAATACTACATTTTATGAGGTTAAAATCATGCTGAGTATGTTTATTTCTTAGTTTTTACATGATTATGGTTATTTCTACACTTTACCCTGAAGAGCCCTGAAGCTCATGAGTTCTGTGGTTTATTTAAATTAATGAATGTGAACAACACTGAAAGTGTGAAATTTAATTATACCTGTCAGTAATTTCACAAGATTACCGACAGGTATTATAATCTGTTCGACCTGTCAGTAATTTCACAAGATTACCACAGGTATTATAATCTGTTGGACCTGTCAGTAATTTCACAAGATTACCGACAGGTATTATAATCTGTTCGACCAGTCAGTAATTTCACAAGATTACCGACTGGTATTATAATCTGTTCGACCTGTCAGTAATTTCACAAGATTACCGACAGGTATTATAATCTGTTCGACCTGTCAGTAATTTCACAAGATTACCGACAGGTATTATAATCTGTTCGACCTGTCAGTAATTTCACAAGATTACCGACAGGTATTATAATCTGTTCGACCTGTCAGTAATTTCACAAGATTACCGACTGGTATTATAATCTGTTCGACCTGTCAGTAATTTCACAAGATTACCGACAGGTATTATAATCTGTTCGACCTGTCAGTAATCTCACAAGATTACCGACAGGTATTATAATCTGTTCGACCTGTCAGTAATCTCACAAGATTACCGACAGGTATTATAATCTGTTCGACCTGTCAGTAATTTCACAAGATTACCGACAGGTATTATAATCTGTTCGACCTGTCAGTAATCTCACAAGATTACCGACAGGTATTATCCGACCAGGTAATTCACAAGATTCGACAGGTATTATAATCTGTTCGACCTGTCAGTAATTTCACAAGATTACCGACAGGTATTATAATCCGACCTGTCAGTAATTTCACAAGATTACCGACAGGTATTATAATCTGTTCGACCTGTCAGTAATTTCACAAGATTACCGACAGGTATTATAATCTGTTCGACCTGTCAGTAATTTCACAAGATTACCGACAGGTATTATAATCTGTTCGATATGAATTGAGTTAATTTTTAATCTTAATGGAAATGTGCGTTTTTTAGTGGTGCCGTGACTGAGTACACTGTTATGAACTTGCACCTTTTTTGCCAGTTATTTTAACTGTAATTTACTGTCAGTTTATAACAGAGGTTCTGTGTATGTCAACTGTAAACCACAGTTAAATGCGCGCAGGACTCCACCGACAGTTAAAATAACAAGGAGACAATGCGTTAATTTAACTATTAATTTCAGTAGCAGTCTCAATGTTTCTTGAGGAAGGTACATTTGTCATCCATCTATAAAATTTCATTGAGATTGGGTTGAAAAATGGCAGAGATGCAGTGGCACTTAAATCATTGTTTTACATAGGAGAGCTGGCCAATGTAAACCAACGCTAAGGGCTGTCCAGCTCATTATTATTTACAAATGGGGCACAGCTTGAGGAGCTAGTTCTGGCAGACAGTGCGAGATATGTCCTCAATTCCATACCCACTCCCATGCATATCTGCCACTGCTCTGTTTTACCTGCTCTCCTGCTCTGCCTCTGTGCTATAAACAGATGTCTGCTTCTACATCATACTTGCCTGCTGTTAGTAATCTTTGCACCTCCACTCCAGCATCTACCTGTGGGCTCTGAATTTGCCACGAAAGGGGGATATCCTGACACACCCTGCTCTCATCTTCTACTCTTGCTTTGTAAACCACAGAGCATGTCAGCATCAGAACCTAGATGCCAAACTATCATTGTCTCCATTTGTTTATGTGGCAATTGACTGTTTATTTGTGAGTTGACCGATTGACCTAATTTCACAGTAAGCCAGTATAATCACAGTCATAAACAATTCATTGAAGATAAGTAAAATTAATGGATAGACAGTGCATGATTAACAGGTGCATATTCTCATTATAATTAATACTCCACTAGTATTTTTAAATTCTAGTTTTAAAGTAAATATGCTTCTCAATGTGGTAACTCATTCTACTGAGTGAGACAAAGTATACCCAACAGAAAAATAGCATGATTATTTATAATTTCATTAAGGATAGATCAAAAGAAATCACTTGTTATTAAACAGTAAGAAAAAACATATCAAAGTGATCTGCCGCCACTTGAACTTTGTCATTCAGCACACACCAGGTTTTAACTTGAAGAAAGTTGAGAAAAATTGCCCAGAGAACCTAATGATCTAATGATGAGTCCTTTTGCATGTTGAACATAATCCACATGGCAAACGAATATTATCGATATCATAATCAGTCAAAATGTGTTCATGAATTTTATCAAGCAAATTTTCGGTGATCTTGAAATTTCCTTTTCGGAAACAAACCAACCAGGCAAACTTTCTCTCGGCATTCAATGTGCAACATCTTTCAAGTAACTGGGCATTTGAAGTGGTTGACACCAAATTTTGTACACCTTTATAATGTAACATCATTACATCCTGGTGCAATCTATTGATTCCATGTCCTTACCATTACCTAATGCTTATTATGCAATTCAAAATAGGCCTTTTCAGATGAAATAAGTGTGGGTGGAATTTGTGGAATGCAGTTAGAACTTTCCTTGAAACTATTTATCCCAAACAGGTCACTGTCCTGCAATGAACTGTTATAGGTGTCAACTATTGGGTTCTTACATAATTATTTGATCATACAAACAAAATGGAGGGGGGTTTTGAATTGATAAATAGGCAATGTTTGGGGAAAATTGTTAGTTACATTCCAAAAATAAAAGAAATATATCTCAGAATTCATGATTTTCTAAAAACGCAGATTTCTCAAAAATTTGCTTGGGAAATTTTAAACGGTTTTCATGGTTGATACTAGTGGGCCATATTGAACAACTTCCAAGCATTAGTTTCTCTGGGCAATTTTTCTCAGCTTTCTTCAAGTTAAAACCTTGTGTGAGCAATGTGTCATAACGCAATCCCAATCATTTTTCACCTTCTGTCAGTCAATGAGTTTTTGGGGAAAATAATTCATTTTCCAGCCAATATCTGTTTTTTAACACGTTAACATGCCCCTAATGAGCATAAATGGGGTTCACTGTTTAACCCTTTCGCAGGCAAATTTTGGCCCAGATGCATACCCCCACGGACGGATTAATTTTGGGTTTTTACCAAAATATGATTGTTATTCAAAATAACAATAAAATAACACCAAATCTCATAATAAGTTTCCCATAACTGATGTTTTTATGTTTTAATCCTCTCCAGAATCGCTAAAATCGTTTGGATCCAAGTCACTCCCGCTCTCTGGATATTCAAACTCATCATCAGAGTCATTCAATAAAGCAAAAACTTCATCCACGTTGTATTTACGTTTAGAAACACGGCTAGAATGCCGGCTATTTGTACTCGTCGATGCCATGTTCACATGTCCCACAATTTGACCGGGAAGTAGTCTCGTATTTAGCGTTTTTAGGAAATCCCATGCCTCGTTCACGGCTAAAAATACAGTGCTGGGTGACCTGAGAGACAGCCAATGGTAATGAGTGTAATTAACAAGGGAATTCCCGCAATCGGGGAATTTAAAGAAGACTTTATAAAACACGTTGGTTAAAACGACAAAAATGTCGCTGTGCCTGCGAAAGGGTTAATAGGCTAATAGAATGAGATATCATATCTAGATTTGAAGTTGCAGTTGCTGAAAAGTGTTTCTCTCAGCATGCTCTGATGCATGTAGAGTATGCATAACTAGGTGAACTGGCCCAGCTGTGTAGTAACTTTCCCTCATGCAGATGCTGAGAAAAATATGTCAGCCGATGGGTCCACAAAATGCAATTTCCTCCTGCCACATTGTGCTTTATCACAAGATTCCAGGTGCATTTTATTGGGCCACAGTTGGCAAGGCAATTGCCGGTATGGACATTTAAGGCATCATATCCCTAAACTGGTTGTCACACCAGACAGGCTACATCTCCTAATCCTCTTTCTCCTCTTTAGGGGCAGACGTGATAAACTTTGATGGCCAAGGGGTGATCTCATACCGCTTCAAAATGAAGAAGATGAAGATACTGAAGGATGTAATTTCTCTGAAGTTTAAAACATCCGAGAGTGAGGGCGTCATCCTGCATGGAGAAGGCCAGCAGGGGGACTACATCACCCTGGAGCTGAAAAGTGGCAAGCTGGTGCTGCAGATAAACCTGGGTAGCCTTTCAATGATTATCTCTTGTGGAGGTATATATTGACATATCTGTCAGAGATCAGGTAATTTCTGAAAAACCTACTCTGGGCTGCACAGAGTAGAGAGAGGGGACAGCGCTGTGTGGCCTTCTGTCGCATGCAACTGTCAGTTGCAGTTTGAGGGAACTAAGAAAGTTTGAGGAAAGTAAAACACTTCACACCATTTTGAGATCTATGCTGTGTGTGATGTTACCTCAGAGTCTTTGCCTTACTTGTCAGAAGGATGTCACTCCTTAAATAATTTTACATATGACCAAGATGATTCTTCGTTCTGAAGTGTAACTCTCAAGGAACAGCCTGTTTTCTCTGCTTTTTTAAGAAGAGTGGAGCCATCTTTTTATAATTTTGTGCCTTTGTGTTAATGTTTTTAAAAACTCAGGCTGTAGTAGTTAGGTATTTTAGCTGATGAAGAATGATTGTTATTGAATGCATAAATCATTGACATAGCTGCATAGAGAGCTTTAGCTCTAGAAAATGCGTAAATTCCGACAGTGGAATTTGCGAAATCAGGTGGTTTCCATCATGGATCATTGAACAATGAATGGTTGTATTGCTTTCGGAAAAGTAAGAATATCTGCAAGGGTAATGCAACCTCAAAGTAAATCAGGTAGTATCTGGTAACTGCATATCAGGACTGGAAGGGAGACTTGTTCAACAATTTACAAGTGTTAGAAACCAAGTTCTATTCGTATTTATTTCATGTAATAGTAATATCATATAGATGAAAATGAGAAAACATAACAAAATATGGCAAAAACAAAAATATCAATGTCTTTTTGAGAGAAAAATTCAACATCTAGTGAGGGCACCCTTTGCTTTGATTACAGCATTTCATCTTTCAGGCATAGTTTTCACATTTTTTTTACTTCCTCACTCGCCAAATCATTCCATATGGTTTGAAATTCATTCCAAAGAGATTTTTTTCAATGTTTCAACAGATTTGCTTGTCTTGGTAACAAGCAAATCCCAGAATTGCTCAATCGTATTAAGGTCTGGACTTTGAGCAGGCTAAGCCATAACTTAAATGTCACCAGATGATTCTTTCTCACTGTGATAATTCTGGCGCAACTTAGAAATGTGTTTAGGGTCATTGTTTTGTTGAAAATTTAATCTCCAACCAATCAATTTCTTTCCAGATGGCAATGCATGCCTCCCAAGGATGCTGTGATTCTTCTTTTGATCCATGATTCCATCGATTTCTATGAGATCTCCGGCTCCTTAACCCCAAACGATAATATTACCACCTCCATGTTTTACTGAAGGGGTTAAAAATTCATTTCCGAAACGTTCCCCAACTCAGCGGCGGACATCTCTGGACGTCTCTTACCAGAACTATTTTCTCTATGTGGCAACGGTTGCTTATAATAAGCGCATTATGAAAAATTGGTCCAATTGTCATGGTCCTTCATGAATAGATTTACATTTGAATGGGTGTATTTTGCCACATTTTGCACAAATCAAGTTTTGCATTTAAATGAGAAATTTTGATGAATCAGTCCAAAGGACTTCTTGCTAGTCTGTTAGTGCCCAATCCTTGAGTTTCTTGGCAAACTCAAATCTTTTTTTGACGTAGCCAGCTCTTTGCTGCAACACAACCAATCAGACTATCAGACTACATAGGCGTCTGAAAATAGTAGATCTTGGTACTTTTATCTCTTCACTTCTGGTGCTATTTATATTGTCACGGAATTGTCGTGCTGTCAGCTGTCAATGTCATACACAGGCAACAAACATCGAAGGCACTTAACTTCCGTTTCGCACCTCTGTTGCCACTAGTTTTCAGCGAACCGGTCTATTTGAAATGCTTGATGGTGTTTCTTACAGGGCCATGGCAGCATTTAATGTCTTCAGAAATTTTTTAAAGTGACCAACCAGCATCATGTAAGGCCACAATACGGCCATGAACAATATCAGAGAGTTCCTTCTGTCATACCATCATGTTTAACTCTGTGGTACTGCTCAAAGTTCACGGCACCTTCTATACCGGAACAACTGACGATCTGAGGTAATTTTGCTAAACAATGTTGCCTCAAACCAGTTTAAACAATTTTTCAGCATCAATTATCATGGATTGAGTCTTCAAACATGCATTTGTTCCATGCAACTGTCAAAAAATAAAACTTACAACATCTTTCAATTGTTATAAAAAATTGATGTTTTCAGTGTTTTTGTTTGTTACCCATATTTTTACCTCAATATACTTCTGGGAATTTATTTTTTTTGTTCTCCTTGCTTACAATACATTTTCACCAAAGAGTACGCAGATGTAATATATTAGGACTTCTTTTAGACAAAATTGGTGGTGTATAATCATCATTGCACACTACTGTGGGCCTATGTGTCGACTGAATAATTAGTCACTGATCACAGAATACAACAAGAGTGAATGACTGACTTATTGAGACTCCCCTTGCTTTTTAAACTTTAGGCAGTAATCAATATGGCTCGATACTGGGGCACACATCAGTTACAAGTGGAAGTCTATTGGATGATCATCATTGGCACTCAGTGGTTATCGAGCGCTACAGACGGAACGTCAACTTTACCCTAGACAGGCACACTCAACACTTCCGCACAAATGGCGAGTTTGACCATCTCGACTTGGACTATGAGGTAAGTTCAGTTTAAAAAATAATGTGGGGCAAATAAACCTCAATAATGTACTTCAACCTTCAGGCTGCATCAATTAAAGGAGCAATATGTAAGAAATGTATGTTGATTAATCATGAAATGGCCCTGATATATCACCAGACATTAAGGAATGATGTTAATTTCAAATACTCATATCACTGACAACAGTAGTCCAGCCAGAATATTCTCATTACAAAAAGTTGCAGTCCACAACTAATGTTTATGTTTTCATTTTATATTTTGGCCTGTTGCGCCACCCTCCAACTATCTCCCAATCACGAAGTCAGTAGCATTTCGGCATCCAGGTTGCCAGTTACCACTAAGCTGCAGCTACCAGCGTTTTGGAGCGCAAATGTCTGACGTTACTAAACCTAAAAGGCCTCATTATAATTCCGAAACACATCGTGACAAAGTCAGAAACAAAACAAGGATCTGTATAGAACATGCCTTTGAAAGATGGAGACGGCTGAAAGCAGAGAAGAATTTCAAGACTGACGCCGAAGTTGCTAATTTTCTCCTGGGCAGGTAAGATTCAGTTCAGTTTGGCTAACTTAATTCTATCTAATGTAGGCACAGATATTTCAAATATTCTCTACAGTCGAATAACGTTATGTATGTTCGTTAATGGTACGTTAGTGCGTGTGCTGGTGGCCGTGGGTCATTGAACTGACTAGGTAACAAATTGAGAAATAAAAACAATGCATAATCAGTCCGTTTCTCTGGCTTTATGCTGAGACGCTGTGGAAACCGTTCCAACATTAGCACAGCCATTATGGCAATATGAAATGTAATTGAGACAGTACATTGGTCAAATGAGTCCTCATTCATTCTTTACGCATATTACAGTATGGACTTTAGTGGGCTATCCACACAGAAGAGTGACGAGCAAGTTGACCAACATGACCATTGCTAAAGTTAGTTAGTCATTCGTCTCGATCTTTTCTGAACTGAACTGAACGGAACACAAACCTGTCAGAGCAAATCATTGGTGATATTGAAACATAGCCATGGTAGCTCCGTGCAGTAGACGTTCTTGCTGGATCCGGCAACCTAGCTGGCAACCTCGCGTCTGGGGGAGAGGAGGGGATACTGCGCTCTGCACTATTTTGAATGTGACTGCACTACCAGTTTTGGCCACAAACTTACATATAGCTCCTTCAAAACACATTATCATCACTATTTCACCTGAAAGGATATTTTTGTGTCAGAGCTTTTACCTTGGAATCAAAGTGATATTTAACAAAATGAAATGTGCAGAAGGTCCATCATTGGGTTTTTTGGTTTACCATGGTAAAAAAAAAATCTTCATATTTCTTGACAGATGATAGTGAAGGTGTCCACACTCTCCTGACGTCCAAAGTCAATTGAAAGTCTGTGGAACAGTAGTGTATGCTTTATACCTATGTGTCCCATCTGCTTAAGAAGTTAACTGTCTAAGAATCTAGCCCTTTCATCTTCATTTCACGTGTAGGGTTATCACTTCTTGAGTTCAGACTGATTGAGATGTTATTACAGCAGCAATTTCTCTTCTGATAAAGAAAAAAAAAAGTTCTCGATACCAGACACTTCTAATAGGATGTAATTGAAATGAAATACTCATGAATTTTAATCATAAAATACCTTAAATATGGAATTGATCTTAAGCAGTCGCTTCTTACTTTTTTCTTTCATTAAAAAAAAAAAAGCTATAGAAAGTAGGATGGACATCATTGGAACAGGAAGCCCTTGAACATGTTTTACAATCTATCTAGCGCTGCCTTTCTGGGATGCTTTGGGCCCTTTTTCTGATAGTTTTCATATTTCTATGAATTTGAAAATGCAATGCCTCAAGGCCTCTTGCGAATAAAAACGGGTAAAATTAAGTACATGGCTGATCTCAAATTAATTGACATTGAGTTAAAGTTTTGGATTTTTTTTTCGAATGCAGCATGTCATGATGCTGTGACTTGTTTATAAGTTTTAAAACTAACCACTTAGCTTCAGAATAAAGCTGCGTGGTAAGAAGCCCACATTTAGAGCGGTTTTCAGTTACTAATTTTGAAAGTATCTTCATTGCATAATATAACATCGTAGGCACATCCCTTAAGCCCCTGCATCCTCATTGTCTCTCTATCACATATACTCTCTCATGTGCAGAATGCTAAAAAACAGCACCAACGTGTTCTAATGACTCCTTTATCTGAATTAGGTCTAATATTTTTTAATCCCTGCAGCTCAGCTTTGGAGGAATGCCGTACTCAGGGAAGCCAAGCTCAGGAGGCAGAAGAAACTTCAAAGGGTGCATGGAGAGCATCAACTACAACGGTGATAACATCACTGACCTCGCCCGGAGAAAGAAACTAGACACATCCAGCTTTGTGAGTCCTAATTAGCCATTTCTCACAGCCAATTAATGTGCCTGAGCTCATTGAGTGCCTGCGCTGGAAAAAAAAGAAAAGATATGTTTCAAAATATGTCAGTGAAATGCAATTCACATATTTTGAACCATAATTTCACTTCCTTTCCATTTTTTCAATGTTCAGATTAGGTTGCCCTTAATGGGGATGTGGATTTGTAAGCAGCAAAGTGTACACAATGTTTATAATTTTCAAATTGGCAAGAGATGGTGCACATACAGCTCTGTTGTTGGAAACTTTTCAACCATTGTTACAACCATTGAGAAAAAAAAAATCTAAAATTATCCAGGAACTGAATCTTCATTAATGTCTTCACTCACAGTGACAGAAACCACTATACCTGCTTTTTAATAAAAATGTCTTATCAATCTATCATGCAGCAGAAAATTGGGCATGGTTAAAAAGTTTAACCTCTTAAACCCGAATGCCCCGGTACCGAGGGCAATCAATAAACATAAATACAGCATGTTTCCTAATAGCTACATCGTCATGCGGCATATCCACTTAAAGGGAAGAAACTCGGAAAAAAGCACACGATAACCATTAGTACCTCAACCGAACACAATTCAAGCATTAAGCAAGTAAATAAGCATGTTGCAAAACATAGGATAAAATAATTTCAGTGCTCGATCGCTAGCGTTTCTACTGAATTTGCGCTATGCATACAAACAATATGCAGGGCATTTTACTCCAACACCACACTCAGAGAACAGCAGGCATACACTTTACATTCTACAGTGATGTGCGAAAATTTTTCTTACCTTTGATATTTTGTAATAAAAACTAAGTTTGAGGGTAAATCTGTGCTGGCTATTGTTTGCCCATTGTCCCATTGTATCCGTGTTGTATTGAAACTAGATTTGCCGGTCTCCGTGCATGTTTTTTTCTGGGGCACTGCTTCCAATGAGATCAGGCGCTGAGCATTCTGCTTGCACGTAATGTAATTTCTTCTCTGTGATCTGCTTGCAATGCTTTGTTTGACTTTGTGTCCATTTGATTCTAAGGGCTCTGACCTTTCCAACAAGTCCTCAACCACCTTTATCACACAAACCTAGCCTGAAATTGACCTTTGCATTCCCGGCGCGTCTAACTAAGAGTCAGTGCGCCATTACGCACATGTACTCAAAGAGCGCTAAAATATAAACGCTTAACTGGTTTGTTTTTAGTATTTTCACTATAATTATCCACTGAATATTCAACAGTTGTTTTCAAAGTCGTTTTTTGACTGAGAATCCTTGTGCCATTACGCACAAGTAAAAAGAGAGCGCAGCAATAAAAACACTAAATTGGGGTGCAAGACGTGTTTTGTTGACTCACTCTTCATATTTGCAATGCGCTCTCCCGTGGGAAACCCGGGTTCAAACCTTAAGTGGGTATGCACCTTTTATAAGCAGTAGAAACATTGCTCCTATATAAATAATTGCTCGGTTGTTAGATTTTTTTACTTTTTAGCATTTTTTACCGTGTCTTTATATTCATAATTGTGTCTATTTGCTTTTTTTCAATAAAATCAAATTCAAATCAAAGGAGTCATTTCCTTTGTATATATTTTCTTTGAATGGGAAAATGTACACAGGACTGGCAGAAATAAAATAATAATAATAAAAATTTTTTTAAAAGATTTAAAAATAGTTGTATTTAGATTGAATGTGTGGCTGTTGCGACCAATAATTGAAATTAAATGAGTTTTACAGTTTGGTACCTGAGAAATCTGAAATGGCACACGGTGCCCATAAAAATGCCCAAAATTGCCAATTTATAGATGCCGCCTAGACATTTCTGAACTAAAATTTTGCGCTGATTCACTTGATTAGAATGAACTTTGGCACAGATAATGGTGAAATTCTGTGCTGCTATGTTTTAGAGGTTTCAATCTGCAATAAAAAAAAAAAATCAAAAGGGTCAAAAGTACATTTTTGTTAGGCGGAAATGATATCTTTCATTTATGCTGTGTTTCATCTCCGTTTACTCTGACTCAGTGACATGTGTACTGATTTATATACCATGACAGCAATCCCGAAGGTGGGTCACCTTTATGATTATCCCAAGATTATGCAAATGGAGCAAGTAGTTGCAGAGATATATTCATTTCATTTTGGGCAGGTCATTTTCGAGCCAGAGGCTCAGGGCTTATGAGGTTAATTATTTTTCAGACCAAACATCTGTCGGGGGAAGAAATGTGATCTTAGTGACTTTGACCATGGAATGATTGTTGGTACCAGACGGGATAGTTTGAGTATGTCAGTGTAATGGCCGGTAGAATACGGAGGCCAAGTGCAACAACCAGAGAGAAAGACAGTAGCACGGACACAGTACAAACACAGAGAATAATATAGACTAAACAAAAGTACTTGCGCTTCCAAAGGACGTATAATAGTCCAAACCACAGAAGCAAAGCGAGATAGAAAAAGGGAGAAGAAACTCCACTAGTAAGAAGATAGAAAGTCATACAAAACTTGATTACAGATATCTTCGGCTATAGTGCGAAGCTAAAAACAGACACTCGAGCGAAGGGGGCGTGCCGGACATCCTGCTTATATTGAGTCTGGGAAAGCGCAGCCCCAGCTCAATCAGCTAGCTGGGTAAAGAATTCGATAGTCCAGGAATACGATATCGTCCCAGGACGAGAGCCGCAAAGAAAAGTCCAAACAACACGCACACCTCACAAACCATGACAGGACCCCCCCCCATGGAACAGCCCCAGAAGTTCCCAGAGAGCCCCGCGCACGGAACTCTGAGATAAGGGTGGGATCCAGGATATCCCGAGAAGGAACCCAGCACCGCTCCTCAGGACCATAACCCTCCCAGTCGACTAAAAACTGAGCCCCACGACCCACATGCCTCTCGGCTAAAATACGACGCACAGTGTAAACAGGCCCCCCCTAAATCATCCGGGGCGGCGGCGGGGGTTTGTCGACCGGAGCCAGGACGCAAGTGCTAACCGGTTTGAGCCTGGAGACGTGAAAAGAGGGGTGGATCCATTAGGATCTAGGGAGCTACAACCGGACTGTGACAGGATTGATCCTTCGCACAATCTTAAAAGGACCAATAAAGCAGGGAGCCAATTTCCGTGACTCCACTCAAGGGCAGGTCCCGCGTGGAAAGCTAGACCCTTTGGTCAACCCGATAAGATGGGGCCAAACGGTGCCTTCTATCTGCGGCGGTCTTTTGTTACCGTCCAGAATGCAACAAGGAGGAACGGACCCTGGCCCAACTGACCGACAACGCCAAAGAAAGTGATTAACTGAAGGAACCTCTGAATCCCTGTCAGTGTCAAGAACAGTGGAGGCTGATAACCCAACTGAGCCTCAAACGGGGAAAGGCCAGTGGAGGAGTAACCCAGTGAATTGTGGGAACATTCGGCCCATGCTAAAAATCGACTCCACGAAGATGGGTTGTCAGCCGCTAAACATCGAAGAGTATTCTCCAAGAAATGGTTGGTTCGCTCTGTCTGCCCCCAACTGGTTGCAAAACGCACGCCAGATTTTGGCCGTAAATTGAGGACCCCGGTCAGAAACCACATCTTGAGGGAGGCCATGCAGCCGGAAAACATAGTCCACAACAAGAAGGGCCATCTCCCGCACCGAAGGCAGCACGATATAGTGGGCGGCCTTAGAAAAACGGTCAACCACGACCAGGATGACCGTGTTGCCTTCTGAAACAGGCAGCCCTGTTACAAAATCAAGAGCGATATGGCTCCACGGGCGCTTAGGGACGGGCAACGGCCATAGCAGACCAGAGGGGGGGAGGTGGGATGTCTTGTTCCTAGCGCAGATACAGCACGCCGCTACAAACTCCAGGATGTCCTCAATCATGCTGGGCCACCAAAAATGTCGGGCCAAAAATTGCTTGGTCCAATGAACCACCGGGTGACCCGCCAGGCGGGAAGAGTGCCCCCACTGGAGAACTTGGGACCGCACTGCCAAAGGAACAAACAAACAGCCAGGTGGCTCCCCACCAGGACTGGGATCATTTCTCAACGCCTCCCGCACAACAGACTGAACGTCCCAATGAATGGGAGCCACAATCTGAGCTGCCGGGATAACCAGCTCAGGAATGGGGTCGCGACCGGAGCGGTCGTGAATCCGCGACAAAGCGTCGGGCTTGATGTTTTTAGACCCTGAGCGATAGGTTAACGTAAAGTTAAAGCGGTTGAAAAACAATGACCACCGCGCCTGCCGAGAATTACGTCGTTTAGTCTGTTGGATGTATTGGAGATTTTTATGATCCGTCCAAACCACAAACGGATGTTCAGCCCCCTCCAACCAATGACGCCACTCTTCTAATGCCAACTTGACAGCCAACAACTCCCGGTCACCAATGCTGTAATTCCGTTCGGCTGCCGACAACAACCGGGAGAAGTAGGCGCATGGGTGCAACTTATTGTCCCGAAGGGGGTGCTTGGACAAAATGGCACCTACCCCGACTTCCGATGCATCCACCTCCACAACAAATGGGAGGGAGGGGTCGGGCAAAACGAGAATGGGTTGTCGTTTCCTTAACTCCTGAAAAGCAGCCTCAGCTGCTGGAGACCAAGCAAACGACGAGGAGGTATTCTTCTTAGTGAGCGCAATAATGGGGGCAGCTACCATGCTAAAATTACAGATAAACCTCCTATAAAAATTAGCAAATCCCAAAAACCGTTGCACCTCCTTGACGTTTTGAGGGGCAGGCCAATCCCTGACCGATGCCACCTTGTCAAGATCCATGCGGCCTGACCCTTCCGAAAAAAATGAAGCCAAGAAACGAAACTGTCTTGGCATGAAAAACGCATTTCTCAGCCTTGACAAAAAGCTTGGCTTTGAGGAAGCCCTCAAGCACTTGTCTGACGTGTTGTTTATGCTCCGAGAGAGTTGAAGAGAAAATCAGAATATCGTCAAGGTAGACAAAGACACATCTCTCCAACATCTGTCGGATGACGTCATTAACGAGTGCCTGGAACACAGAGGGGGCGTTAACCAATCCGAACAGCATGACCAAATATTCGTAGTGCCCGTCATGCGTATTCAATGCCGTTTTCCACTCGTCCCCCTCCCGGATCCGAACCAAGTTATAAGCATTCCGGAGGTCTAACTTAGTAAAAAACAACGCCTCCTGCAGCCGTCCAAATGTGGAGTTCATCAACGGAAGTGGGTATCGGTTTTTAATAGTGATATTATTCAAGCCCCTGTAATCAATACAGGGTCTCAGGCCGCCATCTTTTTTGCCCACAAAAAAGAACCCCGCTCCGCCAGGAGAAGTGGAGGGTCAAATAAATCCATTAGCCAGAGCCTCCTGAATATATTCTTGCTTGCCCTTACGCTCAGGCCCTGACAGCGAGTATAATGAACCCCTGGAAGGAGTGGTACTCGGGTAGAGATTGATCTTGCAATTGAAGGTGCGATGAGGAGGTAAAGTCGAAGACCCGTTGCTTGCTAAAAACCTCCACGAGATCAGCATAATTGTCAGGAACATTAGGAGGCAGACAAAAGTTTAGAGCAGCCCCCAAATTCTCACCCTGTTTGGAACCTGCCCTCTCTATGTCAGATTCCAAGTCTGAGAAATCCTCCAAATAACAATCCTCCTCTGGCTGCCGCCAATCAAATTGAGGATCCCACTCCAACCCCTATTCCCCCCCTTTCTGTAGATTAGGAGGGTTGTGTGAGACAAAATCCTCAGAATCATTCCAGGCGTCAGCCTCCCCCATAGGTTGATGCCCGGGATGACACGCCAAACTCTCCCTACAGTGGGACCTACAATCAGTGCCCCACCGGACGATTGGGTTATCCTGACTTCCCCAAATGATATGAGGCCTATGTTCCCGTTGCCAAGAGTGTCCTAAAACGACAAGGAAAACAGGAGAACTGATAATAAAAAACCGGCCCTCCTCAGAATGGCCACCAAAAGAGATGAACAAAGTCCATGATTCAGAAACCTCGGTTGTAAGTCCAGTTCCCAGCGGGTGACCGTCCAAAGATCTAACAGAGTGTGAATGTAAAAGAGGGCGGATGGGAATGAAATGTCTCCTAGCCCACTCTGCATCCATTAAACAATCCGCGGCGCCAGAGTCCACAAAAGCTTCGATAAATATTCTCTGTCTCCCCACAGTCAATTCTACAGCGATTAAAGTACGGAAGGGAAATTGGGTCTGTCCCTCTAGCACCCCCCATACCGCTAGAGGGACTTCCCGTTTCCCTGAAGCTCAGGGCAGCGTGGACGGATATGTCCCGGTTTGTTACAATTATAGCAGATTATACATCTGCGAACGGGCTTACGAGCTCAGCTCTCTTATGAGCCATCAACCTGCATAGGCTCACTAGGAGTGGAAATTTCAGTGGGCGGAATGGGAGCTGTATGAATGCTGGTAGGAGCATTAGCCCCGTTGCCAGTAAGAGTCCATGCAGTACGTTTCTCCCTGTTACGTTGGCGAATGCGATTATCAATGCGTACCGCAGTGCGAACCAACGAATCCAGAGACAAACAAGGCTCCAATGTAGCCAGAGCGTCCTTAACCTCCTCAGCCAAAGCGTGAACGAACACTGTCATAAGAGGCGCTTCTGGCCAGCCTGTCTCTGTTGCCAAGGAGCGAAATGTGATTAGATCGAATAAGTGGGCCGACCCAAGTGAGTGCTGTGTTGGTTAACAGGGATAAAATAAATGAAACCCGAGACTCTTCATTCACAAACCGTGAAGGCTGCGCTTTAAAAAATATCTCACATTAGGCAATGAAATCTTTACATCTTCCTGCCTCACCTCCATATCTTGGGGGTAACTGAAGCTTTGGCTCTCAGGGAAGATGTACGCATTGTGCTTTTGCAACATTTTGTGTGATCTGCTTGGACAAGGATCTAATACTCTCAGTCAGAGTTAACAGAACGTTCTCCTGTCTCTCCATGGCATTCGCCTGAAGGCGGACTCTCTCCACCAACTCTGCATGTTGATTGTTCAGGCTAGAAAGACCCTTGCCATAACCAGAGAGAACAGCTTGTTGGTTAGCCACAATTTTCTCTAACGCAGCCGTTGCTGACAACTCCATGTCAGCTAAAGTGTTCTGTAATGGCCGGTAGAATACGGAGGCCAAGTGCAATGACCAGAGAGAAAGAGAGTAGCACGGACACAGTACAAACACAGAGAATAATGTAGACCAAACGAAAGTACTCGCGCTTCCAAAGGACGTATAATAGTCTGAACCACGGAAGCAAAGCGAGATAGAAAAAGGGAGAAGAAACTCCAAAAATAAGAAGACAGAAAGTCATACAAAACCTGACTACAGATATCTTTGGTTATAGTGCGAAGCTAAAAACAGACACTCTAGTGAAGGGGGCGTGCCAGACATCCTGCTTATAGAGTCTGGGAAAGCGCCGCCCCAGCTCAATCAGCCAGCTGGGTAACGAATTCGATAGTCCAGGAATACAATATCATCCCGGGACAAGAGCCGCAAAGAAAAGTCCAAACAACACGAACACCTCACAAACCATGACAGTCAGAAAATGCTTATCTCCTCGGATTGATGCATTCATGGAGAATAGTACAAAAAACAAACATCCAGCGAGCTGTAGATTTGTGGGCAAGAATGCCTTGTTAATGGGAGAGGTCAGAGGAGAATGGCCAGACTAGATCAAGCCAGGGGCACTTAAGAGATTTTTGAAATGGGGGGATGGAGCCTGAGCCACTATATCACTGTATGTGTGTGTACTATATTAAAAAACATATACAAAAATAGTTTTTTTATTTATTTAAAATTCTTACATTCATAAACCTTTCAGGGACAAATTTTCCTTGTATACATCTCTGTTTGGACGCCAAACATGCCGATGCTGTATCTGACCAATTCGTGCAATTTTGGCCTCATCTGACCAATGCACCTTGTTCCAGTCATAATTGAAATGATGTTTTGCAAACTCCAAATGCTGGCTTCCGTGTGTTCTGATCAGAAAATGCATTCTTCTGGCAACCCTTCCAAAGAGCCTGTGTTTGAGGAGGTGGCACCTGATGGTGCTTTTTAGGACTTGCTGACCCCAAGAGGCCACCAAGGCCTGCAATTCCTTCACAGTGATTCTTGGGGATTTTTTTTGCTTCTGTCTCTATCCTCCTCAGTATCCTGGGAGGCAAAATGCTGTTGGGTACTCTACCCTCGAGGTTTTCAACAGTTCCATAACTTTGCAGTTTTTTAATAATTGCTCTGACAGTGCTCAGTGGCATTTTCAATTGTTTGTGAATCTTCTTGCAGCCGTTACCAGATTTATGAAGGTTTATGACCATCTGCCTCTTTTGAACTGACAGTTGTTTTGTTTTGTTTTCTTCATGGTATTGGATGAACTGAAATTGCATGTGTGTTACCTCATTTTATACCCTAATGGAACTGGAAGTGAGGTAATGGCTCAATATAGTTCCTTAACTCTCAGATAAAACTTAAATAAGTGGAATTTAATAACTGGTTTAATTTTGGTAGATGTTATGTACAATAATCTTCAAGGGTGCCATTATTTGTGAAACCTTGATTTGGAGGAAACTGATTTTTAATTATTGTAAATCAGCAAATGATTTTCGTTGTTTCCATTGGAACATTAATATTGTATAGTATTTCTCACATGTTGTTATTTTTGAGATTCTCTATAAAGACACTTTGTAAAATTTTTTAAAGTTTGTTTGCGCATTGCTTGTCAGTGGTGCCAGTAATTTTGCAGCCCATTGTGGAGGGAAACTGATCAGGGTCCCTATAAAACTGGGGGGGGTGCATCCAGGGCGTGTCCCCCCCGACTTCATTATGCACATCTGAATAAGGACTATAAAGCATATGTATGACCTGTTCAGCTTAGTGAAAGTACAAACTTGTCAAAATGTTATAGCGTCCAACATTGTTTGTCTCTTACTGAAATTGAATCAGCCAATCACTGTTATAGCCCACAAAATTTCGAAGGTTTGGCCCTTTAATGCAATTAATTGTGAAATGCAAGAGAAAATAGAATCATTCAATTTTTAAATATAATAATTATGAATAAGCGCAATAGAGGGTGAGATGTTCACTTGGAAATGAAATAATCCATCAAGAGATCGTCTGGCGTGAAGTAGGTCAAAATGCACTGGCAGAAACTTTGGAAGTTATACCCTCTTGGTAGCAATTTGCAAAGTTTCAAATTAGTGCAACTCATGCTGCCACACTATTAACTCTGACAAAGTAGTCGTCTATCAACAAGGGGAAAACAAATTGAGTTTCCTCGTCTGACAATTTGACACGCTTGCTGTGCAGGCAAATAAGACTTATTATTCATGTAGGAATGATTGTATTCAAATTCAATAAATCACATTAAAAATTTGGTGAGGTTTAGCAGGTAATATAGGGAGAACTGCTTAGAGAGGCTAACTGCAATTTATGACATTTCCAGTTCATTCTGATAGCATTGACTATGTGCTGCAGTGCCGGGCTGGGATAGGCCACAGCACCCCATGCTGAGCAGACAGAAATCGCAGTCTTCATATGAATCTGGCCACAGGCCCTTTGTGACTCAGAACTAAATTCAAATGGGATTATCAAAACAAAAGATTAACCTTCTAACAGGAAAATTAAATTCCAACAAAAAAGAGGAATAGGTGAAAAAAAGAAACCACAATGTATCTTGAAAACAGGACAAAATCCCTGTTTCTGCCACCCGGAGCTGCATTCTCCACCACTGATGTGCCAGGTTGGCCGTGGCACCAAGTAACGAACAGACAGAAAATGAGAAAAGAGGGCCCTTATGTAAATCTAGCCACCGGCTCTTTACTGAAACACAAAACTACACTCAAAAGGGATTACCAAAACAAAGCCTTGCGTTCAGACAGTAAAATTAAAGTCCAAGAAGAGAAAATGAAAAGGCAACAAAAAAGAAACCTCGATTGTCCAGCTTTTGGCAATAAATCATAAATTAGTTTTTTCATCAGCCTGTCAAGACTCATACTGAACTTCTTTTTTTTTTTGCAGCAGCAGCACCTTGAATCTTGCTAGTTATCCCATATTGTTTCTAAAATAAGGTTATCCATTTTTGTTTCCTTGCATTGCATGGGAAAAGAAGACAGAGCTTCAACTAACACAGAATCATGTAATATTAGGAACTGTGCAATAAATTAACAAGCTGCCCTTTACAGCAGGGTTCCTGCTGAGATTTCTTATCATTGGGTGATCGGGGTGTTTTCTCCCACTGGGGAATTTTTATGCAGATGCAAATGCTGACCACTGAAACTCTGGCATCAACCCACATTAAGTTATTTCTATCATTGTCCTCATTCTACCTCCTCATCTGCTGCCCGGTCAAATCACTTTTGATTCCTGATTTATTTGTGGACATTTTTTTTCATGATCAATGTAAAAGATGGGGGGGGAAAGTAGCATAATTTTAATCTTAATAATTTTAAATGTTTCCTCTCTCCCCCTCTCTCTCTCTCTTTCTCTCTCTCTCTCTGTCTCTCTATACATATACATACATACATACATACACATATATATATGTATTTATATATATGCACACAGTGCTGTGAAAAAGTATTTGCCCCCTTCCTGATTTCTTATTTTTTTGCATATTTCTCATGCTTAAATGTTTCAGATCATCAAACAAAGTTTAATTTTAGACAAAGATAACCAGAGTAAATACAAAATGCCGTTTTCAAATGATGATTTCATTTGTTAAGGGAAAAAAGCTATCCAAACCTACCTGGCCCTATGTGAAAAAGTAATTTCCCCCTAAACCTAAACCCACCCTTGGTGACAATAACTGCAGTCAAGCGTTTGCGATAACTGGCAATGAGTCTTTCACATCGCTGTAGAGGAATCTTGGGCCACTCTTCTTTGCAGAGTGTTTTAATTCAGCCACATTGGAGGGTTTTTGAGCATGGACAGCCTGTTTAAGGTCATGCCACAGCATCACAATCGGATTTAAGTCCAGACTTTGACTAGACCACTCCAAAACCTTCATTTTATGTTTTAAGCCATTCAGAGGTGGACTTGCTGGTGTTTTCAGATCATTGCCCTGCTGCATAACCCAAGTGCGCTTAAGCTTGAGGTCACAAACTGATGGTTGGACATTGTCCTTCAGGATTTTCTGGTGGAGAGCAGAATTCATGGTTCCACCAATTACAGCAAGTCGTTCAGGCCCTGAAGCAGCACAGCAGCCCCAGACCATCACACTACCACAACCAGTTTGACTTTTGGTATTATGTTCTTTTTATGAAATGCTGTGTTAGTTTTACGCCAGATGTAGCGGGACGCATACCTTCCAAAAAGTTAAACTTTTGTCTCCTCAGTCCACAGAATATTTTCCCAAAAGTCTTGGGGATCATCAAGACGTTTTTTGGCAAATGTGAGACCAGCCTTTGTGTTCTTTTTGGTCAGCAGTAGTTTTCGCCCTGGAACTCTCCCATCAATGCCATTTTTGCCCAGTCTCTTTCTTACTATTGAATCATGAACACTGACTTTAACTGGGGCAAGTAAGGCCTGCAGTTCTTTAGATGTTGTTCTAGGTTCTTTTGTGGCCTCCTGGATGAGTCGTCGATACGGTCTTGGAGTAATTTTGGTAGGCTGGCCACTCCTGGGAAGGTACACCACTGTTCTAAGTTCTCTTCATTTGTGGATAATGGCTCTCACCGTGGTTTGCTGGAGTCCCAAAGCCTTAGAAATGGCTTTGTAACCCTTTCCAGACTGATAGAGTCAATGACTTTGTTTCTCATCTGTTCTTGAATTTCTTTAGATTGCGGCATTGTGTGTTGCTTTTTTAGATCCTTTAGCCTCCTTCACTTTGTCAGACAGGTTATACTTCAGTGATTCCTTGATTCCACAGGTCTGGCAGTAATCGGACCTGGGTGTGGCTAGTGAAATTGAACACAAACAATGTGGTTTAATCGCAGTTTATTCAGGATTTAACAAGGGGGGGGCAATTACTTTTTCACATGGGGCCGGGTAGGTTTGGATAGCTTTTTTCCCTCAATAAATGAAATCATCATTTAAAAACTGCATTTTGTATTTACTCGGGTTATCTTTGTCTGATATTAAAATTTGTATGATGATCTGAAACATTTAAAGGATAAGTTCACTATTTTGCACTTTGAGCCCCTTTTCTGGGTTTTCTAGTTTGAAATGGAGTGTTGGACACTGAAATTTTGATGATTGGTCCTGTCTCGAGTATTCGGCTCATTTAGAAACGCCCCTGCCATGCTTCAGAATGGCTGGCTACGGGCATTCACAAACCTGTCCTTAAAACAACCCTAAACGTTCGTTTTCAAAACTGTGCAACACAGCGAGTGGTTAGTGGTGTTCACTGATATTCCAAAACAAGTGTTGTTGTGAAATACAGTTTCTGTCGTGTTTAATTTGGCATTTCGTAAACCCCATTGACTTCTGTTGGAAGACTCATTGCTCGTTGATACTACTCGCGGTTGATAATACGCGGTTGTGAGTTATCTGAAAAAATAGTTCCACAATAGCAAATAACACGGATGGAAACCATATTTTGTGCCGATATATTTTTTTTAAAACATCAACGAACACCACTAACCACTCGGTGAGTTGCACAGTTTTGAAAACGAACGTTTAGGGTTGTTTTAAGGACAGGTTTGTGAATGCCCGTAGCCAGCCAATCTGAAGCATGGCAGGGGCGATTCTAAATGAGCCGAATACTCGAGACAGGACCAATCATCAAAATTTCAGTGTCCAACACGATTTCAAACTAGACAACCCAGAAAGGGGGCTCAAAGTGCAAAATAGTGAACTTATCCTTTGAGTGTGACAAATATGCAAAAAAAAAAAAAGAAATCAGGAAGGGGGCAAATACTTTTTCACAGCACTACATATGTTTGTGTTAGTGTGCGTGTGTGTGTGTGTGTGTGTGTGTACATTCACGTATCACCTGAAATATTGTCATGGAAATGTCATTGGATTGAAAGCCATTCAATGTGATTCAATCATTCCCAAGATCAATATGATAATTATCCCAGGTTAAAATATACTGTCAGAGTGCTTTGCTTAATACTTTGTTGCTTTTTGAAACTCCTTTGAAATAATTAGCCAACTGCAAAGTATTAGAAAGTTTCCCATTGTCTCACAAATTAAGATTCATGATAATGCCAGAGGAGAGTGATCATGAAAAGCTTTGATTTGGGTTCTAAATAAATGACTATGCATGAGGATAATTAGAGCTGCCACTTTATAGTGCTTGACTGGGACTATTTAACTTATTCAGAATTAGCTCCTTTCTCGATTTGGATCCTACAGTAGACAGTATGGCATGTCGGAAATAGTATTGTTTTGTAGAGTTATTAGCAAGCAGGTAAAACATGAAGGCACCACCAGTGCTTTACATTTTACTGCACAGTAATCAACTGAGCTGTCATGATTTTAGGATATTTAACCACAAACTAATTCTCCAAGTTATGAACTGAATGAGATAATCTATGAAATAGCAGTGCACTTGCTACAATATGTGCAGAAAGGGCTATTGTCTCCTGAGTTACTGATTATTTTCAATGAACTGAGGGCCTGCTGGGCGCATTGATGAGCACCATTTTCTCACGTTAAATATGGACTATGCCAGCGCAAGATTGTGGCCAGTCACTCATATGGAGATGCACATTTGGTGATTGTGTCATCAAGGGTAATGGAGGGAGCAGATAGTGGTTTGCGTCTCACCCAGTGCTCAATCAGGCCTTAAAACAAGTTTTGTGTTTTTTTCTTTTCTGTGGGGTTGTTCAGCGTAACCTGAGCTTCACCTGCATGGAGTCCCACACATTCCCAGTTTTCTTCAATGCCACCAGCTACCTACAGCTACCTGGGCGGAGCAACCACAATGTAGCATCTGTTAGTTTCCAGTTTCGCACCTGGAACTCCAATGGGCTGCTGCTTTTCAGTACATTTGCTGACGGCATGGTTGAGGTGGTGCTCAACGAGGGCAAAGTCAGCGTCCACATCAATGTTACACAGAGGAAGAACACACGCATAGACATATCATCAGGTAAGTCCGGCTTCTTCCTTACTCTCTTAGCACAGTGATCCATACTTTTCATGGTAAGAGGGCAAATAGATTCAAAACTTCATAACTTTCTGAGTCACAAACTAAACCGTTGAGAAAGCAGTAAGGTAGGCTCAATATGACAAAGTGGGACGGATTTTCATGCCGTGCGCTACGTCTGAAGATATGGAAATAGACTAACCTTTATTACCTTTGATATTATTTTCCTGACAACTAACTGTATTTGGGCATTTTGTGCCAACGGAGGTTGTGCAAGATAAGTTGTGGAGCTCAAATGAAATATCACGTTGTGCACATTTGACTCCTTAGAAATATGTCTTCACTGAAAATTAACCTAGTGGTTGTGATTTCAACAGTACTTGCCTACAAACAAATTAAAATAGACAGCAACTGTGCCTATCATGGAAACTGAATGAAGATTTACATAATTGACGTTAATATGACTAATTTATCATTATTGTATATTTTATTATTGTATCATCATAAATATGAAATAGGTACGCTTACTTGTATAAATACAATACCGGGCAAAAGTTAGGACATACTGTCATTTTGGTAGCAATAAATTATATAAAAAGAAATGAACACCATTTATTTTGTTAAAAAAAAACTAAAATCTTAAATCCGCCAAACTAAAGAGCATTTTTTATAATGATTAATGAGCATCCTCATATTTTTTTTTCCTACAAGCGCAGTCGCATGATTATGAGATTTCACACCAGCACGGCTTTGATGTGCCCATAGATGTGCTGCACTTGAGGTCTTCTTCTCCAAGACTCTTTTGTCCAGTAAGTCCCAAGCGCGTAGGATTTTGGAAAGAATTTGTCTATTTTGTGAAATATGGTTTCTTTAAAAATTTGAAAATTTCTGGCAACATTCTCTGAGGCAATTTAAATTCCCCTGATTTAGCTAGCCTCTTACAATGTGCCATTTAAGGTAATATGCAGAATTAAAAATTGGCATAGATTTGGGTGGGGACACATCCCGACCAACTTTCAGACTTGTCAAAAATATCCCGACCAACTCTGGATCAATGGGGAAAACAAAAGAATGCGGAATTGTAAATCTGACATGTTCCAATCTGAAGTACTGTGGGTACCTCTGTGGTTTGCGACATCATTCAATCCATAGACAGTCAGTGGTCCAATCTGAAGTGCTTTTCTCAGCTATAGTCACGTAACTAAAGAAACACCGGGGATTCAAGTGAATCCTGAGTTCACGTGTAATAAGGATTTTGACAAGGTTCGTTTTTGGGATACAACTGGGTAACAATGAAAACTTCCAATAATTGGACCAATAGAAGTAATTTAAAATAGGAACAAACTCCCGCTCAGTCAGGAGATACGGACGTTTTTGAGAAAATAAACAACTGTAGAGCCAATCAAATCATAGCCACGGGAAGTAACATTTTTAAGATTTTAATCTGTCAATGTGTAATCCAAAAATTGTGTATGAGGCCTTCCTTAGATCTGTGTGATAAATTTAATTTCTTTTCTTATTGAAATTGATGGTGCTTTGGCGTATTTTCTGTTTGTATTATGGAAGATATCATTTGTCTTGCTTTCTTTTTGTGGAGACTTACGGGAAATATGATGACAAAACAAATGTTCAAGTAGCCTATTTTGATTAGTTTAAAAAAAGAGGGTAGAGAAGAAAATGAGTTGGGGCTAAAATGAATTCCTAGTTTGTCTCCTCATGTGATGTGCAGCTACTGAGACCGACTCCTGTCCAGCTCCAGACTTATTTTACATGACGCTGGTGTATTAATTCTAGCCGATCATTTCGCCTATGGAAGACAATCGGCAGCTGGGTGTGACTACCTTACTAGCACCAAGTTTTTGTTCAAAGTTAAAGTGGACACTGAATTGGAGATTTTATGTCAACAAGAATGCATTAAATGATTTAAAAAATTTGAGTTTTGCTTTGCTATTAAATTGGGATGAGTCTCAGGCATACATGGCTGTCTCAATTGTTCCCTGTAATGGAAAGGAATGATGAAAGGAACTGTATTTGTACAAATGGAAAGGGGCAATTACTGGATGCTTTCACATCTGTCTGAAAGCAAGTGTGGACCTTGAAAACTTTTTTATGGTCTTGTTCGCTATCAAGGGCAGTTTAATTGTACTGCAGTACATCGGTATGATCTCCCAGTATCCTGATAGTGTCTTTTGCCTCCTAGCAGTTTCTGCTTGTCTGAGAGTACCCTGATCCATATAAGTGTGTTTTTTCCCCTTCCCATTTGCTTTAAATTTAATTCAAGGACAGTAAAAATTAGCCTGATCATCCCTTAAATGTGCATGAATTTAGTAATGGTCTTAAGTTGACCTCTTCAACCCAAACGGATCCGGTACCGGGGGCAAGTGTCAGGCCACGCCTCCAGCCGTCCAGCTCACCGGTCTACTAAGACGCAGACTGCACTACCGCCATTATTCAATTATCATCTGCACCTGTTGTTTATTGCCACTTGGTGGTAGCAGTGTGCATTTGAGACTGAGCCTCATACAGTTTCATGTTGAAGTCTCGTAAATCCACGCCTTTGCGGCATTGTTAGTCTTATGTAGACGTATTTGTGTACATAATTCTAAACTCTTTCATTTTCGTGCTGTTCATGTCTACACCAGCACTTTATTATCAAGGTACATCGTTTCCTTTTGTTTTCCTATTTGTAATACATCGTGACTGTAGCCTTAGCCCAGACTCTGTATTACTCATAGTGCTTATTTTGAAACCTCTGTTCCTTTCTGTTTTGCATTGCTAAGTCTGTGCCATCTGTAGTGCAGTTGGCATTATAAATCCAACCAAGTCCATCCTTACACCTGAGTCCAGTCCTCAATTTCCTGTCCTCCGTGCATTTGACCTGTGCACGCAGCACAAACGTAACAGCAAGTTTGGTATGGCGTGCTGTGAGCCTCTGATCCTAGAACACATAATTGCTTTTAAGCTGTTCCTGTTGAAGATTGCTTGATTAAATAATCACACAATTTATTTACTGCATAATCAAGGCCAGTATATAGGCCCGTAATCATTAAGGAAGTATTAAGAAATGACAGAGATCAACGAAGGGCTACAGTGACAATGTACTTAATAGTGGTGTTGTAGGGATGGGGAAAAAAATTAAGTAATCCAGTACTTTCCCTGAATTCCATCTCCCATTCGAGCATTTTTTTTCAGCTCTGCAACCTAATTTATTTTAAGATTGCTCTTCATCAAAATGGTTTCAGTGTTCACAGGGAAGCGCAGTTGCACACTGGTTGCTGTGAAGCGATCATTATTTCATTCAATTGCCAGTGCTCTTACATCGACGCGTTGGTAAATGAATAATTTGGTAAATTGGCTATTAGCGCATCGTGAAAGTTCAGTGCATACAATGCAAAATGCAAAATCATTTAAAATGCATGCTATGCGTCAAACTTTCATGGTGGCAAAATCATTTATGAGCTCTTTATTGTCCAGCTTCTAGGAAAGTTGTAGGAAGGCTACAATATGTGATTGTGTGAACGGCAATCATTTAATTAATTAGTTAGAAATGAAAGCTAAACCTTATCTAAATACCATCTTCAGCATTATTTGCTATGCAGCATTCTACTTCAAGATGGCATTTCGAGAAATTTCTGTTGAGTGACATCAATGCGATCTCATATTGTAGCATTCCTCTTTGAGGCAAAGCTGTATGTCTCACTCATTAATGGTAATGTAGCTTATTGGTAGCCTATTTGCTTGGTAAATTAATCAAATTAATTGTCCAATTCTTAATCAGACACAGGTAGAGAGTTATCCTGCATTATAGTAATGTCACTGGCTGTTGTAGACAGAGTTTTAATTTTACACAAGCAAACTCAACATGTGGACCTGTGTCGGCAAAACCACATTGTTTTCTTATACATATCAAGCCGATCAGACACATATGCAGAAAAAATATACATATACTGTTTTGAGAGCTACAGGAATTCAGATGCTTCAAAAGACATTGACATTTCATGTCACCATTAATGTGAATTGGAAAATGCTTGATAATCATTGCAATGAACAATAATGGAAGCTGAGGGGAAATGGACAGTAATTGATCAGCAATTTATCATTGTGACTGAATGAATTAATACTTAGTTGTTAATTAGGAAACGTAAATTGGAATGAGTTTTGAGAAGCAATGCGCTTTAACCCCTTTGTGCAGATCTGTCCGCCAGCGGACATGGAGCTGCAAATTTATGCTCGCAGTTACAATATTCTATCACTAGATGGCACACCAGGATCAGTTATTGAATATTCACAAGCAAGCTGAGCTCTAACACGGTTTAAAATATGGACGAGTTCAGTCCCATCCCTGTTTTTCAGGAGTTTCATGAATTTAACTCCTCAGCTCAGCCTGATGTGCAAACTGCTCAATATACTTGCCCATAGTGTCTATCCAGCAGTTCAAAAAAAATATCTCTTGCGACAGGAAAAAAAAAAGACCCGTCTTTGCCTGAGATTGTGATGGAAGACGGGGCACAGAAATATTAAAGAAACGGTGCGCAAATGAACCGAGCTGTCAAGTTGCAGGACAGTGGTTTTGGTTAGCAGTTGTTTAGCTTAGCAGGAGAATCTATCATTTAATATTATATTGCATTGTTATAAATATCACCTGTACGATAGTCCCATAGGACAGAGTGTTTTTAGATTTTTTGAGGCACAATGATGGTTAAATTAATTGTAAACGTTTGTTTTCCAATTATTTTGACTGTGATTGTATATACAACATATATATATATATATATATATATATATATATTTATATCTACTCCCCCTGGATGGGATGCTATTCCATACTTCATCCCGGTTAACCCCCAGCTTTTCGTCAAGTTTCCCCAACCATTTCACCCGTCTGTTTGTCCGTCAGGATGTAATCAATTTTTTGGGGAGGGGGGGGGCAGGGCTGGGTTTGGCAGGGAAGGGGGCCGGGGGGAGAGAGGTCTGTTTTTATGAGTAAAAACACATTCTAGTTCTTCACTCCAACAATTATAAAGCATTTTCCTATCCACATTAATGGCAGACGTAACATAAAACTTTCTTCTAGAAAAAAAAATTTTTTTTCCTTCCTGCATTCGTGTCCAATTGGCTTGATACGCCTAAGAAAATCCTCCGAAAAATGCGGTTATGCAGACTCAGGTCCGTGTGTTAAGGCTGCTCATGTAAACATAAAACTGTCTACAACCAATGACATTATACCATAATGCAGGTTAACAATCAACCTATTTACAAGTAAGAATCGGGTTATAGATAATTAAATTAATTCACTGAACAAATGTGCTTTCAATAAGCTGCGTTGCCATCATCAATTAAGATATACAGCTTTGCGTCGACGAGGAAGGCTACAATATGAGATTGCATGGATGGTGGTTGACTGAAGTTTCTCGAAATTCCATCTCAATTATTTGATTTAATTATTTGAGGAAGTTAAACACAGCTTGTGACTGCATTGAATGTGGGACAACATGGCGGTGCTGTCGGGGTAGGCAGGACCTTAGTAAGATAAGGCAATCTGATTGGTAATTATTTTACACTTGATTGATGGTTCGAAAGGTCCATTGAGGGGCTGCCAACCAAATGTAAAATGTGTAACGTAATTTTTTTTTATTAAGAACAGCATGGGGGCGCTGTGGCACAGTTCATCTTAGCATCAGCGTCATAGCAACTAAGGGTGCAAACAAGTACTGGAATAAACTAATACTCACTGTATAAATCATAACCGGTAACAAAAAAAAATGGTAATTGATAAATGTTTTGTTGTCCTATTTCTTTTTCTACATTTTGTCCCAGCAAGGTCCTTTGTTATGTGGCCTATATGTGTCATTTGAAAAGCTATCATGCTTGTTCCTTTATTTGTTTCAACCTCTTCAACCCCAACATCTGGTGACACCTGCTGGCGTTATGGGATTTTTGCCTCTCACCCTTCACACATGATGGATCACCACCCGTTCCCATTTGAGATTGCCCTGATTTACAATCAAACAATTTATTTCAATTACCAAGACTATTAATAATCATTTCCTAATTATTCATTAGGAAATGACCAAGAAACACACAGGATATTGTAGGAATGACAATTATGCTCGTAATTTCTGAATCCAGAACATTCTCTGAATTCCATCTCCCATTTCAGCATTTTTACGTTTAAAATAGAAACATCTTCCTGTTGAACCTTATGAAAAATTGGTCAGCCCCAAAAATAAATAAAAAATCCTCTGACAAAATCCTTGATTTAGACTAAGTGATTTATCACATTAAATTAGTATTTTATTAAATTCAATCAACTATAATGAATGTAGCTTTTCCGTTTTGCCGACATAAAAATATGCTGGTAGCAGGCTAATCCAATAAAAGGCATAAAATTTGATTATCTAACAATTGTGCCTTTAGGGATCATAATCAGCATTCCTAAAATGCTCCCAAACTGGCAAATTTTTTGACATCTTCTCACAGCGGGTACGTGAAAACCATTCTCGAGCTTTCGGTAATGAGTGTATTCTTTTAAACATAAGCTGCCACAGTAAGTGTCGCGATGACTGTACCGTCTGAGTGGTATTCCTTCACGGCCCAGGAATTCCATGGAAATGAATAAAAGTTCCAACATTGTCCTAGCAGTATGTTGATCCCTAGCTGCTAACTCCGACAGCATAGCACTGATTGGAGTTACTCTAAGCGTAGCTAACGCACGTATTTGATCAGATTGCAGGTCTGAAGACTCATGTTGACCAAATTTTCTCGTCTTTTCCCAGTTGCTAAATCCCCCTTTTGTTTATGAACTGTCACTGTAGTCGGGCAGTAATCCCTTTGTCACTGCTTGGTTGCAGATAAAGCGAAGAACACGGTTGGTTTCCGTAACATAATGCAATCATCGCCACTTTTCAAACAAACATCGTTGGAATGATCTGTAAAATCACTCCATGCCAACTTTTTTCCAGGAACTTTGATGTTTGGTTGGAAGGACTCCTCGTGCATGGCAGTGCTAAAGTTAGTGAGCCCTTGCTTCCCCCCGCTGCAGATGCTCTCTAACGGAGAGAGAAAATCAGTCGTGGTGGTGCTGGTGCTAGGTCTAGCTGCAATAGTATTATTGCTTCCATCATCTGTATTATTTTCATCATTGTCCTCGTGTCCATGAATAATGTTAGTGTTTGTATCATTTACTTTAGTTTTCTTTGAAATATTGTTTGGGGAAAAAAATAAGATATCCCTTTCTGCATGCTTTCGTTCAGCAATTATGTTTCTCAATACGTTTGTGTTGGCGCCCTCTGCTTCCCAAAGAAAGCGTTTCCTCAATAAATAATTTATAATTTAAAATTATTTAACCCAAATTTTTTAAATACAGGTTTTAGTCATAGACTGTATAGAACGGGTTTAACCCAATTCCTGTTTTCATTTTTCTGTTTTTCTGTTGAAAGTTATAGCTACATCCGAGATGCTATAGCCTGCAGCCGCCACCAGGAGGGGCTGCAAAGGGAGGCGGGGGTGTGGCCCCAGTAACCCCCCCCCTCGCATGCCCTCGCCTTAGGTCCATTCTGAGGGTAAGGTTCTCTGTCAAGGTTCTTACCCTTAAAATTAATGCAAAGCTCTCATCACAACAAATATCTCTAAACCCTCTGGATGAGATAAGTCATATCATCAGGCAATACTGTAAAACCAATTCTGGTTTCTTTTGGATGATTCCATGATTCTCTGCACATTACTTCATTTGGCATGAAGTGGTTGCCAGTTACTAATACTGCTGTATTAAGCAGAAGATAAAAATGTACCCAATAAAAGATGGAAACAAGTGGTTACAGGTGCAACAAAGCTCAAATTAGGGTGTTAATTGTACTTAATACATGACTTTTGAATTCATGGGTTAAACTACAATGTAATTACTGCACCCAGTCACATCCTAAATCTTTTCATAATTGTTTTCCTTTGCACTCTAGCCTTACTTGTCAGTTTCTTTTTTCTGTTCCCCTGATTAGTTCTCATTATTTAACCATTGTCTTGTGCTTCACCCCTCCCTCTGTGCTTCCCCTCTCACCTGTTCCCTATTGTTAATTGTGGTCTGGTGTATTTAAGTCTCTGGCCTACATCTTCTCTTTATTGGATTGTTCTCTTCTTTCCTTCATGTTACTAATAAGAAAAGCAAGTAGGGCTGCACAATGTGAGCATTTTACTTGCATATGTGACTAAAAATTACAGCATTAGAGACAAAATGAAACTATAGTTGCATGCGGTGCAAGCAACCTCTGACACAGGTTAGAATTCATAAATTACAAGCCGGCGCATGACTGACACCCTGAAAAATGCAACTCCTATATGTACGCTGATATAAGTGAGATGGGACATTTCAGTTCACCTTATGATTGGCTTGTTACAATACTAATTTTTCTTTCTATATCAGTCAACTGAGACCACATGGGAAAGTGTGGCTGACATAACAGTGGCTGCATTGTCCCTCGATTCCTTATCAGACGCGTGACGTGAAACATTTTAAAAGTTCTCCTTCTAGAAGAGCAAACCAATATTGATTAAGAGGGTCCCTCCCTCTTAGAAAAGAAAAGAAATAACTGGTGTGGCAAGCAAAACCATGTGCGAACGGTGTACATTCCAGACTAATGCCTGCAGTACGTAACGGTGAAGTTCATTTTATTCTGAAATATTCGGATTCCAGTGGAACAAAACCTCAAATAATTAAATAAATCACAAATTCTGAATGCAGGCGCAACAGGTTTTTATAAATACCACAGATAAAAAATTTAAAGAATTCTCAGTTTCTCATGCCTCGAGACATCATAAGGGACCACATAGAAATTCCACGAAATGAATTCCTCAAAAATCTTTAATACCGTTACCTAAGATTAGGTGTATGGAAGTAAATACCACTTTACTGAACAACAATCCATCTGCAGTCCTACCAGAATTTTCACAGTTTAAAGGTTCAATCGGAAAACATGGTATAACTTCCATTTTGGAGTTTTCCATGGAAATTCAAGGATTCAAAGTGCTATTTTAGCGCTTTAGCCAAAGGAAACTAAGAATACAGGCTGGTTTGCCATTGCCAATAATCATAGAAGAAGAAGAATGCTTTTCCTGGTTAAATAAAGGTTAAATAAATAAAATTATATCTGATAGGACCACTATGTCTAAAAGAGAAAAATTTATTGAAAGCACACAGGCATACAAGCATAAGCATTGAGTTTGGTGACATGGCTCTGTTCTGAGAGATCCTTGCCCATCCAAGCGTGGAACCAAAGGCAGGGAGCTGTCACATGCCGCCATCCCCCATAGAACAGAGCCTACAGCAACAATGACCTCAAAAGGAAAAGACATTGTTACTGTGAATGGTAATTTAGTCATAAGAGAACACGATCAATGAATGCTATAAAGGACAGGTGGAGCTGTCTGAGGGTTTGTTGGAGGAGGGTTGTTGAGCTAGTGTGACGAGGAACAGCTACTCAGGAAGGCAAACTTAAATAAGCCTAACATATTACTGGCCAAGCAATCGTGTGACTGCAAAGTCAGATGACAGTCAAATGCACTCAGGTGACTCACCCGCAGGCAGCACCTCCTCTACGTTAAGCAAGCTTGACTCCATGGCCTATCAAAATTTACGTCAAAGCTCCATTGATAGTTTGCAAACCATTTTACATCCTTCATATCTTTTGGCTAAAGTACTAACATAGCTTTCTGAGTCCTCGAATTTCCTTATAAAATTCCTTAAAATAAAAAGCATAATGCCTGAGTGACTAAAATATGTAAATACAATGCAAAACGATGACAGATTTGCAAGGATGGAAGTAGATTTTGACTTGCAATAGAGCAGATTCTCTTTGTTGAACGTTGTGAGCATGCACAGTAATCGTGATACTGCTCCTTTGATGTTGATTATCTTGTAACAACGGTGCATGTCAAGGCCTGCAGGCAGACAATAGATAGCAGGCAAACATTTGGTTCTCATTGCCAATGCGTTAGATGTCGGCGAAATGGGACCTGAGCAAATCTGACGAGAGCCGAATCTTTATTGCCAGGTGAGAGGGTCAGAGCATAATCGAAGCAGTGAAGCTTCTAGAATGCTGCCAGGAAACAGTGGTGAGACAGTGCTCTAAAGAGGGAAATATTGTGACCAGACAACAGAGCATCTCTGAAGTGGCAAGAATTTGGGGTGCTGCCTGTCTGTAGGTGTGAGCACCTATTGAGTGTGGTCCAAGGAGGGACAAACCATGAACCGGCGACAAGGTGTTAGGCACCAAATGCTCATTGATGCACAAGGGAATTGAAGTCTATGCCTCCTGGTCTTACAGACAGAAGGGCAGCTGTGGCACAAGTCACTGGAATTTCAATAATAATTGCATAAGGAATGTGTCACAATGCATGGTGTATCATGCCCTGCTGTGTATTGCACTCTTTAGCTTGCAGACCCATCAACGTGCCGAGTCTAACCCTAGTCCACCTCTAAAAGTGCCTCCAATGGGTACCTGAGTCTCAGAACTGGGCCATGGAGCAGTTGAAGTAGGTCGCCTGGTCCAGTGAGTCCCATTTTATTTTATATCACGTGCTTCAGCTGGATACATGTGCACCATTTACCTGGGAAAATGGTGGCATCAGGGTGCACTGTGGGAAGAAGACAATATTCAGGACTTTCCAATGTTGAAAGTCAGGTGTCGCAAAAGGGAATTTCGGTCTAGAAACGTCACTTCCACCATATTACACAATGCAAGTAGCTCGAGATTGACTACCTCAAGAATATTAAATATGAATCTTGCCGGACAGCAACTGACATACGGAGGTAACCCTGTGATAGCGTATATCTTTCTGAACAAACACATGTTAAAGCAGTGCAGAAAACACTGTCATTGTGCCAAAATGGGCACTTAAACCTCCGCAACTTTGAGCTCAGTTCTGCCTTGTAAAGGCAAAAAGCCGGAACTTCATTTATGATTGATAATGACAATTTGTCATTTTTTGATCAGTATAGACATTCTTTACCATGTGGACAAATATCACATGTTTCCTGTGTAGTTTTTTGATGAAAATAATGGGCTGTGTTTACTGTAACTCTGAAAAGCTCTAGAGAAGCTGAGGCAAAAATTACGCCTCTTCACTCAGGGTTCTTTGGCTTTGATTTGTTGCGCTTAGAATGCAATGCTGAGCCATGCATGAAGGTGTGTTTTTCAGCGCTTATAATATGGTGCCTTGCCTTTCGATATTCTATATGACATTGGCTACATAACACAAGCAGTCCACATGCAAAAGTCATACATTAGAGCAACTTAATAACTAAATAAATGGCAAACTTGTTGGCATTCTAGGTATTTGTCAGAATGGCTCAGTATTCTACTCGATGGATAATGTTGGTGGAAATAGATTTGAAACGCCGCTACTCAGACACAGGTCAGATATAGCAGAAAATAGATTAGCAAATTAGTCTGTAATATCGACTGTATAGCAGAAATTATTATTACATACTGTTAGCAAGTGGCAGAACTGGAAAACTGTTCCCATATGCAATCAGAGCTTAGTTCAATGTAACCAGGACAAACAAGCAGTTGACTACCCTGCTAACTGTCAGTAATTATACAGCAATGATAGCTTTTTTCTTGACTTTAAACTAACATTATCCCAGTCAACTCGGCCTCGAGTCATTGACAGCCCAACTCCAAGCAGCTGACTGCGTGCTGCTGACGTTGAGACACAAACACACAAAAACAAACGATCAGTATGATAAGCAAACATAAGCCTACCTTTTCTTCCATTATGAAAGAATGCCATTCTCTCATGTTCAACCACTTGAATTAAGGACAAACTTGACGCTGGTTCAAGTTTAATCCAAAACATGATTGAGTCTGTGGGCATTACATTACAAGCTATTGCCTTCAGAAATTTAAATCCATAATGCGAGTCGGCCTCAACAAATTTTGCTGTCAACAAAAATGATGATCATCTTCTTCCTCTTGCTTTATGGCGTATGATGCATCCAGACATATTACTCCATTAAACTAAGATTAAAAAGTACATATAACATCAGCCTTCATCGCTGTAAGAAGTTGAATCCGAAAACTTTTACAAACATTTAGCCTAACCTATGACGTTATTTCCCTCGTATTGCCATAAGCTTGCACATAACACATTTTTTGTCCACAGCCAGTTTGTTATTCATGTAAAATTTTATCTAGATGGCAGTCATGTTCAAATCTGAATATGTTACACTCTGAGCAAATGGGATTTACATAATGTACAAACAAAATGTACACTACAAAGCGAGATATTTAATGTTCAAACTGATAAAATTTATTGTATTTTTAGGAAATATTCACAGATTTTGAATTTGATGCCTGCAGCAAGTTCCAAAAAAGCTGGGACAAGGGCATGTTCACCACTGTGTTACATCACCTTTCCTTTTAACAACACTCAATAAGTGTTTGGGAACTGAGGACACTAATTGTAGAAGCTTTGTAGGTGGAATTCTTTCCCATTTTTGCTTGATGTACGACTTCAGTTGCTCAAAAGTCCGGGGTCTCTGTTGTCTTATGTTGCGCTTCATATTGCGCTACACATTTTCAATGGGAGGCAAGTCTGGACTGCAGGCAGGCCAGTCTTTTACCTGCACTCTTTTACTATGAAACCACGCTGTTGTAACACGTGCAGAATGTGGCTTGGCGTTGTCTTGCTGAAATAAGCGGGGATGTCCCTGAAAAATACGTTGCTTGGATGGCAGCACATGTTGCTCCAAAACCTGTACGTACCTCTCAGCATTAATGGTGCCTTCACAGATGTGTAAGTTACCCATGCCATGGGCACTAACACATCCCCATACTATCACAGATGCTGGCTTTTGAACTTTGCGCTGATAACAATCTGGATGGTCCTTTTCCTCTTTAGCCCAGAGTACAAGACGACCATGGTTTCCAAAAACAATTTGAAATGTGAACTCATCAGACCACAGCACACTTTTCCACATTGGGTCAGTCCATCTCAGATGAGCTCGGGCCCAGAGAAGCTGGCAGTGTTTCTGGATGTTGTTGATCTATGGCTTTAACTTGCATTTTATCTTGCACTAGTAGATATAGCGACGAACTGCGTTAACACACTGTACGAGTAAATTTTCTGTGTTGTGAAGCCAAGGCTCACGATTGAGGTGCTCACACTGTGCGATCTGACTGTCTGCCACAATCTCAGTGCTCCTACTGCAAGTCTAGTTGGTCCTGGTGGACTGTTCTGGCTATTGACATTTGTTAATAAAGGTTCATTTGAAGGCATGGAGGCGCAGAAGAAGATGATGAAGAAGAAGATCAGAAGAAGTAGAAGAAGACGACGAGAGCAAGCAACTTTAAATCCATTTATATCAAATCTGCAACATTTGCTGCGCAAAGCCTACCGTATTGTTCCGAATATAAGACGATCCTGGATATAAGACGACCCCCCCTTTCTCAAGACAGATTTTTGGAAAAATGAGGGTTTTGATGAAAAAAAACTTGTTTTAATCACAAAAGAATAATAATCACAAAAACTTTATTTGATAATACTGATAAAAGATGTTGATAAAAAACAATATAAAACAAGGCAGACTGTTGTTTGGCGCCATCTATTGTTGTGAACGTATATTGACTATGGACTAAAATACTCACAGAGAATCGCTAATTTTGACTGTTATAAGCCTAGTCCCCGAAAATAAGATGACCCCACTTTTTCTTTCCGGGGATTTCCCAGGAAAAAAACATCGTCTTATATTCAGAACAATACGGTATTTAGGCAACACATATCAAGCTAAAACACATATCTGCATCAAAGTCCCACGAAACTTTTTGTGCGAGTAAGTCTGCGCTATATCCACTTCACGCTCTGTCACTTCACACAGGCGTAGTGAGAAAAAAAGGCTCTGATATTGGCGAGTCGACTCGTGGCTCTGCTTCAACTGTGCGGGTGATTGCCGAGAGCCGACCAAAATTTCAAACATGTCAGAAATTCATCCGATCATCAGATCGTGTGTCAGGAGCAGCATATCGGCCCTCGGTCTCCCCTGTGCACTGCACGACAAACTACACACGATGAAGCGGGAAGTCGCACAAGCTGTGCATCTCGAAAATCGGGTCAAAAACGACCCAATATCGTACAGTGCATGTCTGGCTTTAGAGGGTGAAATCCCTAAGATTCTTTAATAGGACATTTGTATGTTTTTTATTTGATATTTTTTCTTACTGTTGGGTTATTAATCACAGTTTTTTAACAACCACTTGTTGCTTGTAAATGACCTTGGGTGTTTGTGGATTTACTGAATACTGATACATGGCATCTGCACCTGTTGAACACCTGCACACCTTTTTTTAGCATTCCAGCATTTTTTGAGTCTTTTTTTGCCCCATCTCTACTATTTGGAGAGTTTTGCAGGCATCAGATGCTACAAAGCTTGGGAGTCCTCTCATTTTTTTGTTAGCTAACATTAGCTTTGAACTAACCAATAATGTTATCACCCAGAGCTATGCTGACATCATTCAGCTTCTCAGTGACAGGTGAAACAGATTGATAAAGCTGCCTAGCAAGCACATGTTGATTTATCGTATAAATGCAGTCAATGTACCTTGCTACAGTAACAAGATCAGATGACTTCAACTCCACATGCCAATGTTTGGCTGGCTAACAGTATCATGATTTATAATTCCAATTTCAAGGAATCCATAATATTAGGCATGCTATCATTACAATGTAACTTCACTTCGCTGGCTACCTCATCTACTGTATCATGTTCACGCTTGAGTACAAGACCGAGCAAAAGGATGCTGGCAGCAGTTCACATTGTCAGTTTTATCCCTCATCTCCATCTATCTGAACTGCATATATAGTGTTAAGAATGCATGACTTTTTTGTCAATGTTCTCCCTAACTCTGGGAAATACTGTATCTGCAAAATCTGTGTTACTTCCCCCTCCATTACCGTTATTTGACATGCAGTCGTGTAGCCAGTGGTAAGAAAGAACTACAAGCTATTTCAGTTTGGATTTCTATGTTATGAATGAGGATACATTTCACAGAAAGCTAGCAAGATAATGAGCCCTCTATAATGTTCTATAACCTTTTGATCAGCTAGCTAAGGTTTTCTTTGGCCTGCTATTGCAGCTGACTGAAGAAAGCTCACAAGCGGAAAATTTCGCCTGGTGTTTTGGCACTGTCACCTACAGTTAACCTTACTGTTTTGGCTCTGCCACTGTCATTTCTATAATGCTGTTGTTAGATAGATGATTAATAAAGGTTCGGAAGAAAATTTCACTGCTTAAGGCTAAGAATACAGGGCCCTTGAGAGCCTTACGGACCCCAGGTCAGCAAGCATTGACAACACAGTCTCATTGTGCTGAGAGTTTACTTCTAATATTACGATTAGTGATTGTAGGCCTATTTCTAGTGTAAGAAAAAAAAGGAAGATGACGGGACAATTCCAATCTTCGAATGAAAAATGGTGTTTACAGTAAAACAGCAGTGAACAGAAATACGGGGACTCTGGGTTCAGCGGAGTCAAAGTGAACCCTGAACAATCAAAAGGCTTTTTCCATTTATACCATACAACATGCATATGTATATCAAGTAAAGGGGACTTTAATGTATAATGGTGAGATGTATCATGATTAAGTTAAATGGTCAGAAGACCATTGTTTACTCAGCCGCGTGGGTGCTAATTGCATTTGGATGGTCTCAGATTGACTTAGGATGCTCACAGTATGTCTCCTCTGACAGTTGATGTTCATCGTTGGCTTTTCCTGTCTCCAGGTGTTACCATGAGGCCAGGGTGTGGGCCTTCTCTTTGTTACATTGACAAGATTACCATTTCAGAGCATGTGGCGGTTCCATGCTTGTTGATTGCCGGGGCTAACTAAATTATGAGTCTCCCACTCTCCAGCAGAATGATTCACAATTCCTTACACTAGGTACAGTCAAGCCTAGCAAATGGATTGCCGAGCTTACTGACCTAGATCTACCCTGTGTATAACATGAAAACATAGTGATAGCTATGTGGCGAAGAGCAATACTTGGTCAGATAGCGTTCAGCTGTACCTTTGGTTCTGTTGTTTATGAAAGTCTCACTACTGAAAGGTGAGTTAAGTATTATTTTAAGCATTGATTGTGTTATTCTTTGAACTCTGCTATATTTGGCGTAAATTTGACCAAAGTGATTGCTTTCCAAAAGACTTTTTATGATCCGCTGCTATGGAAATAAAGACTAAACAATTGGCTAATTAGGGATACTATAAAATTACGTACCTTTCTTATGTCTGGGCACATTTGATTTCATGAAGGAAACCAGGCTCAGCAAAATACTTGTAGGCCTTTGAAATGCTGTCATAACCAGATTAACTCTTGGCATTCTTTTCAAGATCTGCAAACATTACTAAAGAGAACATCACCAAGTCTTGACTCTGAGAAGGACGGACTAAAATAAAAAAGAAGCGAATTTAGGGATTAGCCACGGCACTGAATAGCCTATTATATTGATTGTATTCAAGGTATCAGCCATGTACCATTGTAAGATTTCACAATAATATCATAGTTGTTTAGGTTTACTCATTTACAATTCAGGTGTTTAGTCGATTGAATTAGCATGATTAGCGTAAGACTAGTTCGGCTTGGCCTATTCCACATCATTCATTATATCTTGCACAGTGACAGAACCTTGCAGAAAAATAAATGTTAATGCTAACCTTGAGTTCCACTACCACTAGCTGAAGGAGATGGCAAAGCGTCTGTACCCCAAACTGGCTTGCATATAGGCCATAGTATCAGACGCTTTGTTAAAAAGCCAAAATCAATACCATGACAGTGAAATGCTTGCTCTCCAGCATGGCTTTGTCAAGCGGTATTCAAGGAGGCCATTGCTAGATGCAAAGGGCCCCTTGCTTGGGTTATGGAACATAAAAATGGATAGTGTGGCCATGTCGTTCAGAATTCTTCTCAGAGAGCAAACCAGTAACTCTGATTGATTGGAGATCTAACCCCCCCTCCCTCGTAGTCTATCCTGCAAAATCTTATATCTGTCTGCTTATTTGCAAGTATTTTTACTTCATATATTGCGTTTGCAACGGCCCATTGTCATTCTCCTACCTGTTCTATATTTGCCGCTGTGGCCCTTAGTTGGCATTGCTATTGTGACAAGTGCTCTTCACAGTAATGTGAAAGGTGCTCTGCTCTTAATGTAGTGCTGTGTCCGCTGTCTGTCCTTGTGTTACACAGATTCTTGCCACTTTGGTGAATTGACGGCATGTCTAGGGTAAGGAGCTAGCGCAATGCATTTTGGAAGTTATTGGCTGTACAGCAAATGCATTCAGAAGCCATGGGGGTGATAACTATGTGAATATTTCAATTTCTTCTGTGGAAAATGTTTATGGTATTTTTGCTACTTATTTATCCAGATGCTGCCCTGTGGAACTATGTATAGTTATATGCAGGCAGACTGCTCCTTTAAGAGCCACCAGTGTCGGTAATGACAAGGAATTTATGAAAGTTGCACATAACACATTTAAGTTTTCTTTTTACTTGTGCAAAAAATATAAATGTGAAATGAAAGGCGTTGAGTTGAGAATGCACATTTTTATTTCCCAATGAACAGTCTCAGCAAACCTTAATGGCACGACTGGGCATAGCTGCTCTCATGATTATAAATTAGTGAATCACTTTTGGGCATTTTCAAAGCAAAAATGTAAAATACAAGTGGGCACTCAGCAGGGGAATGTTGTGAAGTGTAAATTCACTTCACTGAAAGGCTCCCTGTCCTGTTGTCTACAAGAAAAAGCCAGCTGTATCCCCTGCTCAGACCCAGCAGGGGTTTTATTATTTCAGCTTTTTATTCATGGCTATTCCTGGGTACTGTCACCAGGCTATCGACACCATAATTTGAATGCCTCAAAGGTGTTTCATTTTTATATTCAAAAATATTGAAGACATTTATCACAAATGTGATAAACCCCTCAATTATTTCCAGTCCTCATAAAAAAGTTTCAAAAAAAACAGTTGCAAAACAGGCAGTACTAAGAATTATTCAGATTATCTGCTTGAGCATTTTTTGAATTGGTAGAAACTGGTCCGCATTTTGTGTTGCATTCGGGAGCACATATCCATCGATCACGATTGAGAAAACAAAATATTGTATATTTTTCAAGGAGAGTTATGAATAGATCAGGCCATGGGGAAAAAATAAGTTAACAGGCAAAGATTCCACAAGGCACGGTAACGGCAATAGTTTTCCATTTTTAGAAGTTTGGAACAGTTGCAAATTTTCTTATTGAGCATGGGCAGATCTATGATGTAGTAAGGATCAATGGCTCATTGATTTACTTTAGATACAAATATATTTTAGCCCAAAGCCTGGTTGACTTTTTTGCTGGTCAAAATCTGACTGTAGATAGCATTTTCAACAAGACAGCAACCCAAAAAAACACCAAATTCAATGCTGAAATTTTGAGTGAACATAAAATTTGACTTTTTGCAGTGGCCATCTCAGTGTCTGGACTTGAGGGGAATTAAACCAGGGTAATTAATTGAAGAGGGCAATACAAATAAATTAATAAGAACCAAAGTTCTTGAAATTCTCCAAAAGAGGTGTTCAACAAAACATCCTGAGGCTTGTTGCTGTTAGGCTCTAGTCACTGAGGGGTCTATGATGAAAAACATTATACTGTTTAATTGAAAGTTTTAACCTGATTCTATACAACAGCTCAGGCTTTAAAACAGAATGTGTGGTTGATACGGGAATGCCATTAATCATGCCTGCCATCTGTTGAATACTGTACTTGGTGGAGCAAACCTTTCACAAAAATCTCGCTCAGTGGCAAAGCAACATCAACCATCTTGTGATGGAAAGCTAGTTTTTTTCCAACTTCCGTGGCCTTCAAGCCACGGAGTCATTAACCACACTGAAATAGACAAATGTGGACCTACTTTTCATGAAAGAAAAAATATTTTAATATGCAAATCAGATGACGTGAATATGTTCCAAAACAAATAATTATAACCCAAAAAAAAAGTGAAAATTAGGGAAGGCATTTTCGTTTCCCTATTTTCTCCAATACTTTCCCCCTTCGCAATGTTCACGTTCCCCTTACTGATCTAATGTAGCTCTTCCCTGGCTCAGTCAGTCAACTTCATAACTATCGAGGACAAAATCGCTGTCAGTTGGTCTTATTTTGGACTGGATGTTTTGCTTAATTTTATATACATAAAATGAATGCATAAATGTTGATGGCATTGCTGCATCTCTTTTCCGTTGTTCACCTGTGTCAGTTTCTGCCCCCCTGGGGCATCCAATTATAATACACGAAGGTGGAACAAAACCTCTTATTTCATTGTTGGAACTCTGAAGAGATACAGACAGGGCCACGGGGGGAACTAAAAAAATGAAAACTTGAACATTGACTCTCCGTCAGTGCTCGACATACTGTATGAACACAAACATAGACACATATGCACTCAGTCGTGCACCCACACGCACCGCCCACTCGCACTTCCCCCTGATCAGCGTCCTCTGCTGCAGCAGTTTTGTACTGGCGATTTGTGTTTGCTCAGCGCTTACACACACAGTAAAACTGAAGGTCACTAACAAATGCGTGCTCGGATTTGTAGTGAAAGATCAGCTTGGCTTTACTTCTGTGATACTTAGGCATGTGCACATATTCGTATTGTTACGTACAGATGAACGGTGGCGTTATATAATGTGAGTGTAGCCAATGCAAGCATTTCGCTTGCGAATGCAGTGAATTTAGCCGTGGTGTTCATAGTTAATCTCATAATGTGCTCGGATTTGTAGCGAAATATCACCTTGGCTTTTGAGTTCGCTCCAGACTGACTGAAGCCAGCACTGCAAACTTGGGGTCCAGCTGTGTGAAATGAAGCGAGACTGAATCGAGCCTGTGTGAAGCGAATTGATAAGGCCAACATTCATCTCACAGTAATGTAATGACGTACGATGAGTGACGTACGTTGTGCGCTACGCACTGCTGACAGAGGGAGACAGACACATCACTCAAATATTAGTAGTGATATACTTGTAGGTCAACAATGCAATTGACTGATGATTGCATTTATATACCAGTACTGAATGCTGAAATATAGATAAAATTCATTGTCGGTCAAGGCTATGATAACAGACTACGTTCAACGGACCTCCACGTGTAATTATATTTTTTTGTGGCAATATAAACGAGTAGTACAGCAACTTATGATTCAATTCAGCAATGCAATGACGAGGAGTCCAAGTATTTGATAGGGTGTTATATTTTAAGTAATTTACACTTCCATTATTACTCAGCAGTTCAGCATCACACAACTCAGTAAACGTAAGACAATTCTTTGGAACCAGTCAGGGCAGTGACAGATCGTATTTCTGAGTCCATGTTGTGATATGCATTACAGTCGCATGATGGTTTGTAAGACAGTGCCATCTGAGGAATCGGAAATCACATGCACTCTGAAGTGTTATGATCCAGACAAGGGACCAGATACAAAGACAAATTACAATCCAATAGTAGGGTTTATTAATAGTAATATCGTAATGACTGTGAGGGACAGAGCTCAGAGTAGAGTGGCGCAGTTCAGTTAACATGGTAGTGTACTTGATTGTAGGGCATGTCTGTGCCCAGCCAGTGGCAGAAACCAGGTTGATATCACTCTCCCAAGAGCAGAACTGTCAGATAGGTGGCCCTGAGAGTTTAGCAAGAATGCACTCCAAATCCTGGAGACCAAAAGAAACGCCTGGGAGCTTGTCCCTGTTGATAAGACTTGGAAGGGTATTTCCGTATATTACTCTCATTGAAGATTATGAATCACTTCCAAAGATGGTAAACTCAAGCTTGGAAGAAACTGACTGGTTGCATAAGAGCATGTATCGAGTGACAATCCAGCAACTTGTACTCTCAAAACAATGGGTATATACATGCCACAAACATGGAAGGAAATGGGAAACGCAAATGCATTGAGGGAGGCAATCAGGACATCAAACCAATCAAAGAGAATACATCTAAAAGACACACAAGCTGCTGGATTGGAGGGGACACAAAAGGAATTCACACAAGGGTTGTGACACAGAAGTAGTTTTGAGTTTTTTGGCCTTGGCTTTCACGTGCCAAAATTTGTTTGGGTGTGTTTCATCATTAGAGAAGTAATCATACGGTACTCAGTCTGTGTATTTGTTTGTTTGTCTGTCTGTTACCATCATAACTGCGACAGCGTGTGCATCCAAGCTAAAGTAACAATGCCAACGAGTGACAAACACTGTTCTCTTGATTTTAAATGTGCCAGAATTTTGAAAAAGGATTCAGTTCATTTTTTGTAGCACTTCATGTTTCAGTATACACGTTTTGTGTACATAATGTTAAGCCACACCCACATGATTTTGGCACAAGGACCGCACTCTATTGACTGTTTATGTATTCAAGCTTGCTTTTATGTTACTGTACAACTATTGTACATCAGTAGTGGCTAAGCAATACACACCGAGGCATCAGCACCTCTGGTGCTTTCATTTAATTATAGCACACAATGCACTGTTGACGATGAAATGCCCAAAATTTGCACCAGTATGGGTGCCTGCTCTTCAGCTAAGTTATTGTCCCATATTATTTTTACTAGCACAACTGGTTTTTTCATTTTAGGGATTTGTTAACAATTTTTTTTAGGCTGTATTTGCAAAGTGTGCAGTTAATATTGAACGTGAGTTGCAAACTGAGTTCTACCATCACAGTCAGAAATATAAGTGCTTTTTCTGAAGTTGGCAATTTCTGGAAAAGCTTTGCATTGTAAAGTCTGCGTAATCTCCCATATAATAAAAGGCAGCAATGCATGTCTTGCTGAGCTCAGTCATATTCTACTTTTCCCATTTGTATTCTTCTGGTATTCCAAATCACTGCAGTTAGAGGGACTAAGCCTATTTCTGGTGTTGCAAAATGTAACATGGGTGCTTTAAGAGTATGTATTATGGGTAAGGAAGAAGTATGAAGAAGTAAAAGATGTTGCTGCTCTCATCCCGAGACGATATCGAATTCCCTGGCCATCGAATTCTTTACCTAGCTGGCTAATTGAGCTGGGGTGGCGCCTTCCCGGACTCTATATAAGCAGGAAGTCTGGCATGCCCCCATCGCTAGAGTGTCTGTTTTTAGCTTCGCAGTATAGCCAAAGATATCTGTTGTCAGGTTTTGTATGACTTTCTATCTTCTGATTATTGGATTTTCTTCTCCATTTTTTTTATCTCCCTTTGCTTCCGTGTTTTGGACTATTATACATCCTTTGGAAGTGCGAGTACTTTCGTTTGGTCTGTATTATTCTCTGTGTTTGTACTGTGTCCGTGCTGCTCACTTTCTCTCTGGTCTTTGCGCTTGGCCTCCTAATTCTACCAGCCATTACAGAATACCCTAGCCAGCATGGAGTCGTCAGCAACAGCTGCGTTAGAGAAAGTTGTGGCTAATCAACAAGCTGTTCTCTCTGGATATAGCAAGGGTCTTGCTAGCCTGAACAATCAGCAGGCAGAGTTGGCGGAGAGAGTCCGCCTTCAGGCGAATGCCATGGAGGGACAGGAAAACATTCTGTTAACTCTCACTGAGAGTATTAGAGCCTTGTCCACTCAGATCACACAAAATGTTGCACAAGCACAATCCGTACACCTTCCCCGAGAGCCAAAACTCCAGTTACCCCCAAGATATGGAGGCGAGGCAGGAAGGTGTAAAGATTTCATTGCCTAATGTGAAATATTTTTTAAAGCGCAGCCTTCACGGTTCGTGAATGAAGAGTCTCGGGTTTCATTTATTTTATCCCTGTTGACTGACAGAGCACTCACTTGGGTTGGCCCACTTATTCGATCTAATTCACCGGTCGTGAATACTATGGAGACTCTCGTTAGAGAAATGGTATCGGTGTTTGATCAGGATGTTTGTGGTCAGGACGCAGCTACGCGTTTAATGCATCTGAGGCAGGGCTCTGAGAGTGTCGCTGAGTTTTAATGCATCTGAGGCAGGGCTCTGAGAGTGGTGAGGAGGTTGAGTTTTCAAGCCTTGTGTTTCATTTGGTTTGCACTCCTTGGCGACAGAGACAGGCTGGCTGTTTTTGCATTCAGCTCCCATTCCGCCCACTGAGATTTCCACTCCTGACTAGCCTATGCAGGTTGATGGGTCATATTAGAGCCGGGCTCTTAAGCCCGTTTGCAGACGTATCATCTGCTATAATTGTAACAAACCGGGACATATCTGTCCACACTGCCCTGAGCTTCAGGGAAACGGGAAGTCCCTCTAGCAGTATGGGCGGGCGCTAGAGGGACAGACCCAATTTCCCTTCCGAACTTTTATTCCTGTAGAATTGACTGTGGGTAGACAGAGAATGTTTATCGAAGCTTTTGTGGACTCTGGCGCCGTGGACTGTTTTTTATGGATCCGCCCTCTTTTTACATTGGGCTGTAAGAGGCCCGCTGGGAACATTCCATTCCCATCTATGTTCATCTCTTTTGGTGGCCATTCTCCGGTTTTTTATTATTCAGGCACTGTTTTAGGAGATCTTTGGAACATAGGCCTAAGATCATTTTTGGCACTGATCATGTAGGTCCCACTATAGGGAGAGTTTGGCGTGTCATCCCGGGCATCAACCTATGGGGAAGGCTGATGCCTGGAGTGATTCGGAGGAGTTTGTCTCACACAACCCTCCTAATCTAGAGAAAGGGGTGGAGGAGGGGTTGGAGTGGGATCCTCAATTTCACTGGTGGCAGCCAGAGGAGGATTGCTATTCGGAGGATTTCTCTGACTCGGAATCAGACATAGAGATGGCAGGTTACGAACAGAGTAAGAATTTGGGGGCTGCTCTGAACTTTTGTCTGCCTCCTAATGTCCCAAACGATTATGCTGATCTCACGGAGGTTTTTAGCAAGCAACGGGCCTTGACTTTACCTCCTCATCGCACGTCCGATTGTGAGATCAATCTCTACCCGAGTACCACTCCCCCCAGGGGTTCATTATACTCACTGTCAGGGCCTGAGCGAAGGGCCATGCGAGAATATATTCAGGAGGCTCTGGCTAATGGATTCATTCGGCCCTCCACGTCTCCTGCCAGAGCGGGTTTCTTTTTTGTGGGCAAAAAAGATGGCGGTGTGAGACCCTGTATTGATTACAGGGGCTTGAATAATATCACCATTAAAAACCGATACCCCTTCCATTGATGAATTCCGCTTTTTAAAGTCTGCAGGAGACGTTGTGTTTTACTAAACTAGACCTCCGGAATGCTTATAACTTGGTTTGGATCCGGGAGGGGGACAAGAGGAAAACGGTATTTAATACGCATGACAGGCACTACGAATATTTGGTCATGCCGTTCGGATTGGTGAACGCCCCTTCTGTGTTCCAGGCACTCGTCAATGATGTCCTCCGACAGATGTTGGAGAGATTCGTCTTTGTCTACCTTGACGATATTCTGATTTTTTCTTCAACTCTCTCGGAGCATAAACAACACGTCAGACAAGTGCTTGAGGCCCTCCTCAAAGCCAAGCTTTTTGTCAAGGCTGAGAAATGTGTTTTTCATGCCAAGACAGTTTCGTTACTTAGCTTCATTGTTTCAGAAGGGTTAGTCTGCATGGATCCTCACAAGGTGGCAGCAGTCAGAGATTGGCCTGCCCCCCAAAACGCCAAGGAGGTGCAACGTTTTTTGGGATTTGCTCATTTTTATAGGAGGTTTATCCATAATTTTAGTGTGGTAGCTGCCCCCATTATCGCGCTCACTAAGAAAAATGCCTCCTCGTCATTTGCTTGGTCTCCAGCAGCTGAAGCTGCTTTTCAGGAGTTAAAGAAACGATTTAGCTCAGAGCCCATTCTCATTTTGCCCGACTCCTCCCTCCCTCCCATTTGTTGTGGAGGTGGATGCGTCGGAAGTCGGGGTGGGTGCCATTTTGTCCCAGCGCCCCCTTCGGGACAATAAGTTGTACCCATGCGCCTACTTCTCCTGGTTGTTGTCGGCGCCCGAACGGAATTACAGCATTGGTGACCGGGAGTTGTTAGCTGTCAAGTTGGCGTTAGAAGAGTGGTGCCATTGGTTGGAGGGGGCTCAACATCCGTTTGTGGTTTGGACAGATTATAAAAATCTGTCAATATATCCAATAGACAAAATGACATAATTCTGGAAGAGTGGTGTTGTTTTTCCATTGGTTAACCTATCGCCTGGGTTCTAAAAACATCAAGCCCGGCGCTTTGTTCAGGATTCACGACCGCTCAGGTCGTGACCTCATTCCTGAGTCGGTTATCCCGGCAGCACAGATTGTGGCTCCCGTTCAGTGGGGTGTTGAGTCTGTTGTGCAGGAGGCTTTGAGAACTGATCCCGGTCCTGGTGGGGAGCCGCCTGGCTGTTTGTTTGTTCCGTTGGCAGTATGGTCCCAAGTTCTCCAGTGGGGGCATTCTTCCCGTTTGGCGGGTCCCCCGGGCGTTCATCGGACCAAGCAGTTCTTGGCCCAACGTTTTTAGTGGCCCAGCATGATTGAGGACATACGGGAGTTTGTAGTGGCGTGCTGTATCTGTGCTAGGAACAAGACTTCCCATCTCCCCCCCCCCGGTCTGCTGCGGCCGTTGCCCGTCCCTAAGCACCCGTAGAGCCATATCGCTCTTGATTTTGTTACAGGGCTGCCTGTTTCTTAAGGCAACATGGTCATCTTGGTTGTGGTCGACCATTTTTCTAAGGCCGCCCACTTTATCGCGCTGCCCAAGCTGCCTTCAGCGTCGGGAGACGGCCCGTCTTGTTGTGGACCATGTTTTCTGGCTGCATGGTCTCCCTCAAGATGTGGTTTCTGACCGGGGCCCTCAATTTACGGCCAAATTCTGGCGTGTGTTTTGCAACCAGTTGGGGGCCACCGTGAGCCTTTCCTCTGGTTTCCACCCAGAGACTGTTTCGCTCTGTCTGCCCGTTAATCAGTTGTTGGAGAATACTCTTCAATGTTTAGCGGCTGACAACCCATCTTCGTGGAGTCGATTTTTAGCATGGGCCGAATATTCCCACAATTCACTGGGTGACTCCTCCACAGGCCTTTCCCCGTTTGAGGCTCAGTAGGGTTATCAGCCTCCGCTTTTTCCTGAGACTGACAGGGATTCAGAGGTTCCTTCGGTCAATCACTTTGTTTTGCATTGTCGGTCAGTTTGGGCCAGGGTCCGTTCCTCTTTGTTGCGCTCTGGACGGAAACAAAAGACCGCCGCAGATAGAAGGTGCCGTTCGGCCCCATCTTATTGGGTTGGCCAAAAGGTCTGGCTTTCCACGCGGGACCTGCCCTTGAGAGTGGAGTCACAGAAATTGGCTCCCCGCTTCATTGGTCCTTTTAAGATTGTGCGAAGGATCAATCCTGTCACAGCCCGGTTTAAACCCCCTAGATCCTTATGGATCCACCCCTCTTTTCATGTCTCCAGGCTCAAACCTGTTAGCACTTGCGTCCAGGCTCCGGTCGACAAAACCCCGCCGCTGCCACGGATGATTGAAGGGGGGCCTGTTTACACTGGGCGTCGTATTTTAGCCAAGAGGCATGTGGGTCGTGGGGTTCAGTTTTTAGTCGACTGGGAGGGTTATGGTCCTGAGGAGCAGTGCTGGGTTCCTTCTCGGGATATCCTGGATCCCACCCTTATCTCAGAGTTCCGTGCGCGGGGTTCTCTGGGAACTTCTGGAGCCGTTCCTGAGGGGGGGGATGGGGGGTCCTGTCATGGTTTCTGAGGTGTGCGTGTGGTTTGGACTTTTCTTTGCGGCTCTCGTCCCGGGACGATATCAAATTGCCTGGCCATCAGATTCTTTACCCAGCTGGCTAATTGAGCTGGGGTGGCACCTTCCCAGACTCTATATAAGCAGGAAGTCCGGCACACCCCCCTTCGCTAGAGTGTCTGTTTTTAGCTTCGCACTATAGCCGAAGATATCTGTAGTCAGGTTTTGTATGACTTTCTATCTTCTGATTATTGGAGTTTCTTCTCCCTTTTTTCTTTCTCGCTTTGCTTCCGTGTTTTGGACAATTATACGTCCTTTGGAAGCGCGAGTACTTTCGTTTGGTCTGTGTTATTCTCTGTGTTTGTACTGTGTCCGTGCTGCTCACTTTCTCTCTGGTCGTTGCGCTTGGCCTCCTAATTCTACCGGCCATTACAGACGTATGGTTGCATTGGTCCAGCAAGGCATGCCTATGGGTGTGTCTTGCCTGATGGGAAACAATGTGCTGAAATACAAGTTTTTGTGTTAGATCTTGAGTCCAGTTCACGGCAATAAATCAAGCAGCATTAAGTTGACTCACGGATTTCCGTAAGCTTTTGGTTAAGCACTGCACTTTTGCCTTTGACTTGCGTGTAATAACTAACTACCCTGTCAAAGCAATTGGCAAAACTTCAATCGCATACCTGGACTTTCCTGTTGAGAAAAGTTTTAATCGAGTATAAAGGATTAATTATGCTGTTTCGATATTATTCATCAGGCTGTCAAGATCAAAAAATTTTGTTGATCTGGTTCAGTAGTACGACTATGAATGGCCGGCATAATCACCCAGTTCTTTTGAACTTCTAAAGATCTTGTTAAAAGCATTCAACACAGGAAACTGCATAGCTGAATGAGGAGGCAATGGCTTTAAATGTCCGTGACTCGAGTGAAATGCTGTAGTTCTCTTTAAACTGCAACTTTACATGTCATTTTTTGTAGTGATTCAATGAGTAGAGTTATCTAGAATGCAGTAAGAAACTGGACACTTCCATTGCCATTCTGTCAATTCATTGTTGTTTCAAAACAATCCAAGTGACGGGGGAAAAAAAGTGACTATTTGGGGTGAATTGGACATGAGGGATGGGGGGGGGCGCTATGAAGGATTTGCTTTTTTGCCATCGGCTGTGGGCGGCGGTCATAGGTCCTATCACATCCATCATTGGATTGGGCTCCGTGTGGTGGTGGATGGCTTGTTCTCTGGAATCAGTGTTGGCATTCCTTGTAATCTTCCAGCTTGTTTCCATTTTTTTTTCAGGGAAAAACAGTTTCCAATTGTCTCAGGTTCTTGGAACACATTTCATTCCACATTGAATTGAACAAAATTAACTGCTGTAAATCAAAATGTTATAAATTGTATAAATAGCAGGGCTACAAATCACAATGCACTGAATCACAATGTATGGAAATTCAGTGCATCACACTGTATTTAAATACAGTGAATCGCAAAATTACTGAACACAATCTGTCACAATACATTAAGATTCAGCAAATCGCAATTTATATAAATGGAATAAATCGCAGAAGTATTTTAATGGAGTGAATTGCAATACAAATGAAATGCAGTAAATTGCTGTGTACTGACTTGCATTAATTACAATAAATTGAAGTGCAGTGATACTCAGTGTATTTTAATGCAGTCAATCACAGTTAACTGAAATGCATGTGTTGAAAGAAAATTAATCACCTTGTAGAAATGCAGTGAATTGCAATGTATTTAAATGCTGTGAATTGAATTGAATCTAATCAGAACTATATAGATTCAGTCTGAACTAGTTTTGGCCACAGCTCTTTTCATTCCAGAAAAATCAAAACTTTTGTTCAAGTCTGCATTGTTCCTCATTTTGTACTGCATAAACTTAATATTGCATGCATTTGGGCCACATAATGCAATCGATAATTCTGCCCATCTTGCCCTCTTCCTTCACCAGGGCCGACCTCAGGCAGCTGGGTTCCCCCGTTTTGGAGCCGGGTTCTACCCAAGGTTCTTTCTACTGGGGAGTTGGGGGTTCAGACCCTGTTCTGTGTAAAGCAATTTGGGTCAGTCTTAATTGTAATAGGTGCTAAACAAGTAAAAAACTGAATTGAGTTGAATTGAATCTGAATGGTGATTTCAATGAAACCTCAACTTCTCTGACTCTGCTCCTTTCCTTGGTTTTAGGGTTTTTTGTGTGGTTTTTGGAAGCTTGACCAATTGAGTTGTTATCGTCCCCTCCAGAAATTAAATGTGGAGCACTCACAGAATTATGTATCCTGTGGGTTTGACCTGTTTTATTTTTGTCTTTGAAAAGGGATGCCAGTCGGAGTCAGGTCTGGCAAATGATAAACATAACAGGAAAAGGAAATACATTTGTCAAGCCATACAAAAACCAGAGTGCATATAAAATTAAAACCTTCAAATGCAATACATCAAACTCAGCTAGCACAGAAAAGACACAACAACTTACTTCTTTTCAAGCAATATATCAGAGAGAAAAAAAACTAGCAAATAATCTGCTCAGAAAATAATCCAGTTTGGGTTTCCCCGCAACCCCACTCAGCACAAACTATTAAATCCATCAATTTTCTCCAACAACAAAAGGAATATGCCTTGAAAACCCAGTTCTGATTTTACCACTGTCCTCAAGAAAATAAAATGAAAGAAACCCGGAAATCAAAGCGAACAGCAGCGTCTTTGCTTGCCGTCAATAAAACATAAAGTTTATTCCAAAAATAAGGAGTTATTCCCGAGTACTCACGATTCCCCCAGTAAGTCAGTCAGTGGACTATCAGTCAGTCAGGAGTAATGATGGCAGAATCCCCCACCGTAGCAGGCAACAGGAATGAATCTGAAACTTTCGCTGCTGGATTATTTCCTCTCCAACAAGGACAGAGGTGAGGTAAAATTTTCTTCTTTGGTGGTGATAAACATCGACTTCAGGGCGCAATCAACCTGAGGTAAGGCAACTTGTTTCGAAAAATGAAGGTCATTCTATGTGAGAAATTGCCAAGAAACTGAAGGTACCCCACAAAGGAGTGCACCATACCCTTCACAGAGCAGCGCAGACTCGTTCTGACATGAATAGGAACGTGGACAGATCCACTTCACAATCCTGAAGGAGGCTGTAAACATAAGAGTATCTAATTTGAGAATCAGATGCCTCGTAGGTCCTTAGCTGGCAGCGTTATTAAATAGTACCCATGAAACACCAGTCTCATCCTCAATAGTGAGAAGAGGAGACTCTGGTATGCTGGCAGATTCAGAGAAAAAAGAAAAAGCCATGTTTGAGGCTGGCCAAGAAAGGGAAAAGGTTAAAATGGGCAAAAGAACACAGAAATTTGGATAGAGAATGATTTTCAGAAAAAAGTATCATGGTGAGATGGATCTACGTGTGAGGTGTTTGGATCACAGAGAAGAGCAGAACAAATGAGAAGATATTAGAGTGCTTGACACCATCTATTAAGCATGGCAGAGGGACTTTGATGTTCAGGAGTGCCTTGGGGCTGATAAATTGTCCAGAGTAAAGGAAATCTTAAAAATGTCACTCCATTTTTTGCCATTACATGTTAACGTGATTGGAGTAGATTTCATCCTGCAACAAGACAATGACTGGAGACACTGTTCCAAATTATACAAGACCTATTTTGGAAAGATGCTGTCAGCTGGTATTCTGCATACAACTGATTGGCCAGCGCAGTCATTATATCCCAGCCCTATCGAGCTGTTGTGGGAGAAGCTTGACTGTATAATGTGTAAGAAAAAAGTGCCCGTCCAGCCAATAGAACTTGTGGGAAGTGCATGAGGAAGCATGGGGTGAAATATCTACAGATTTCCTCAACAAACTGAAAGCTAGATCGCCAGAGGTCTGCAGGGTTGTAACTTTTTCAATTTGAGGATTGTTTGATGAAAGCAATGTTTCAAGGACAAACTTGTTTGAAGAAGAAATTATTATTTATAACCGTATCAAAGTCTTTACTATATTTTCTATTTATTTTGCAACTTATGAAATGGATAAAAGCATTAATCTGTATCGAAAACATGACATTTTCTGAGAGATTCCCTACTTTTGAATGGTACAATTCCTTTGAACTTCAAAAATGGTTTCATTAGACCTAATAAAGTTTATTTCAATTATTTGATGACCTGTAAGTGCAAGTAGAATTTTCTAGAAATATGTCCATGTCTGGAATAGCTTTTTAATATCTTCAAGGTACAAGGTACATTTGAAGTAATTTCAGTTAATTAAGATAATAATTAAAACCTTGCGAAAACCTGCCAGTTTTCAGTGCCAAGTTATAATTATGGAACTTGTTATACAGCTCTAATTTACTCAGTTCATTGAAAATATGTTCCCTGTGAACATATCTGTGGAGAAGTAATAACACAACCCAAAAAGGCTGTGCTATTTTCAAGCACAGGTGATGATGGCAGCAAAGTGGGCAGGAACATGAAGAAATCTGAACCTCTTGGATCACCTGCATTTGATGTAATAATTGCATCTAAAGCTATGGGCTCTCTTAAGGGAGAAATTTGTATGGACCTTATTCACACTGGAGGGCTTAAATGATTCTCCAGTTTCAATTGTCATTACCTTTTCAATTTTACCAGGAAAACATCTTGACTAGCAAATCAGTTTTTGGTATTGGAATCCTATTAATTTATTAATTATTAATTTTGCATAGTAACAGTATTGCAGAGTCTTTTACCTCCAGCTATAAGATAGCAGCTCTGTAATTAATGTTGTTTAGAAAACATTTTAAAAAAGTGTTGTATACCCAGGGCTGGCATTAAGTAAAAATAACTGCGTAGCAAAAACGCTACACAGTCTCTAGAAGTCTGTGGCATTTTGTAGCATTTTTTAGAACTGTGTAGCAAAAATAAAACTTAACAAAAATGTCTGTATATGCATTTTAACTATTTATTTTCAACTCTTAGAACACTTAGCTAACAGTACTAACACTAATCAACATAGTCTAATGAAGACCAAGGCAGCTGAGTCACAGTAGCATTGCAGTATTAAAACTACTTGGACTTACCAAATGCGTCCCACTTACAGCTAACATGTAGTAACTCAGTAACTGAATAGGAATTAGTAAGTTTTAGTTGGTTCTACCAAAGCCACTCACCTGGCTCAGGTTGTGAATGAGTGAATATTCAGGACTGATTTTGATCATACATAATATTTTTACTGTGAAAGAAATTAATACTGTTAATTATTATGAACCAAGTTGAACATTTAATTATTAAAATTGTCATAATCTAGAATAAAGAGCACTACAGGAATTCAAGGTACAAATACAAATGTACATGTGTTCAAAATATGAAAACAGCATTCCTTAGACATAAATTTACAACTCTTTTGTATATATTTACGGTTAATTTAAATTTAATTTTTTGAATTTTAACTATTTAGAATTTCCTGACAACAAACATCCATAAACAAAATAATAATTTATTAAATAATGAACGTGCTGGTAGGCTGATGTGTGACACCAGTCCAGTGTTTTTCATTTAATTTTATCTGGTCATATATACACATATACAGCTTTTGATTGCGCAATTCCCTTACCGATTCCTTACACAAGATGGCAGACACATCTCATGTTTTGCAGTTGGTATAGCCAATGACTTTGTCCACTCTAGTGTTTTCTTTAGCTCTGTGGGCGGGACTGGCGTGGAGGTAAGAAAATAATGGGGTCATTCCACTCGCCAGTATGGTTTCAGAGTCGCGCTGTTAGGTTATCAATAGTGCGGGGACGGAGGCCGATCAGGACGATATTAAGAGACTGTAGGAGACCATTTTTGTTCAAAACTGGACAAAAACTTTTATTCACATTATCCGAAGACTGAATCGCAAAATATGCGATGGGGATTTCAAAAGCCTGTCGCAGACTGGCGCATTTAAAAAAAAATGATCGCTTTTTTCAATGCGATACCGCTTATTGCCAGCCCTGATACCAAATCACAAGATATTTCCTGCCGCATAGATACTTTTATCCCATCTCAGACAAGAATACTTGGATGGCATTAGTTGAAAGCAGTCACGCGGAAATCCTGTATATTCCCATATTGCGTCTCCGAGCCCCATACATGGCGTGCGAGTACATTATCTCCCTTAGTGTCTCTGGAGCAGCCAAAATGGCATGCATGTGAAAAAAAGGTCTTTGGTGGGATAAATTTGTTACACAGTTTGTTAGAGGGCTAATACAGAAATATATGGGGATCAGTAAATGATGCCTTGCCCAATATGGCATTTACTGACCCCATATATTTCTGTTTTGGCCCTCTAACAAACTGTGTAACATATTATTTGGTCATTTCTTATTCTAGACTTTTACACAGGCACTAAAGGGCTTATAATACTGTTAGTTTACAAAATATTTTATTATTATGACCATGCTTTTTGTGTAAAGCGTACATGCAACTGCAAGCTGAACTCGGTCCTTAAATGTTCTTACCATTTTGATATTGGTATTTGGTGTTAGGTTCTCACTGCTGCTTGTTCTAGCTCCTTCCTTCATTTAGTTTTTGCTTGTTGTTCATCACTGAGAACACTGAGAGCACTCCATGTTATTCAGCATCCTAAAATATGTGAACTTAGTTCTTTGCCAAGAAATAGGCAAATGCAGCTGCATAGTTGAGGGGATCTTCAGTCTTATAACAAAATGGCACATTATTTTGGCCTGTAGCTACTCCTCAGCTTACATAGTGATTGGCAGGTTGTGTGCAGTAGACATCATAATCAGCCCAAGGAACGCAATTGCTGTTGCTTGTTCACTCAACTGTTATCAACGCTGCCCGTGCTCAGAACAAACAACTGAATAGTGATAAAATGCCACTTATCATTAGTGATTCTGATAAATGGTTTGTGTCAAGATAGATGAGCTTAATCTCTCAGCCTTTACAAATTTTGCTTCCCCTTCCTCTTCGCTGCCTAGAGAGCACATAGTGACCTGGCTCTGTTCAGCTAATTTGTGCATGTGGTAAGTGAGAGGTTGTCTCTGTTATAGACAGTGGTAAAGGTACCTGCGGTTTTATGAATGGGGGGGAACTGCTGTCTCTGTTTCAGGACATGTGATTCAGGGGTATTTATGTTTTTGGTTTATTGTGGTTGGCAAGTGTTGATGTTTTACCCTCCTTGATGGTCAGAGAGTATATATCAAGTATGGGTGATTTTGTCATATTTTTTGTAAAATCAAAATTAATGGCAAAAGACCAGCAATTGAAAATGCAGAGCCTTGAGTTAAAAAGGTTTGCTAATCTTAAAGAAACTCCTGAAGTCATTATATTGGCACTGCAATCATCTACCCACATTCTATGCATTTTTAGAAATGTATACAAACAAATCAGGTTGGTGGGTTTAGTCATTAAAACTTTGATCATGGAAACCCATTATAATAATGTAAGTTACCGTATGTTTAACACGTTCACCATACATTAAGCATGTAATTGTTCACCTTAAGTGTCTAATCTGTCCATTCTAAATCAAAAATAAAGTGAAATTAACACTGTAGGCTATATCCCAAAATTTGTAGAATGGCTGAAATTCTATCAAAGAATCTATCAAATCTGGTTTGAAGAAAATAAAAGCATTTTCTCAAGCAAAATAATTGTTGTAAAAGATGGTTTGTAAAGGCCCTGTCCCATACTGCCGTTTAACCATTCCGTCTGCCTCCGTGTAAATATTTATGTCAGACGGTGTCATACAGCGGCAAATTCAAATTTTTTGGCCATGGACGGTAGATAGAACAGCATGAGTAACGTCTAAATATGTATGAGAAACGTTTGCTTAAGTATGAGTAACATCTATATTGAGCCCAGCTCACGGAACAAACACCTGAGTAACTTCTGCTTAAGTATGAGTAAGGAACGAATTGCATTGTGTGTAAATAAATGTAAATAAATTGTATATAGTTACAGGATAAAAACAAAGTTTGTCAAATCTCCCACAATTTATTTCACAAATTACCCAAAAAAGGAAAAACGAGCCAAAGAAAAACTTGAAATGAAATAAATTGTTTTCATTTCAAGTTTTTCTTTGGTTCGTTTTTATTTTTTGTTAAATTAAAAAAAAATCATAAATTGAATGAAAAGAGAAATAAAGAACAAATTAAATAGTTTGCATTAAAAATCACAATTATTTACATTTATTCTGGATATTTTTTGGGGGTTTTTTTTTTTTTTTTTTGGCGGTTTTCTGGGTTTTAGCTGTCCGCCTGCCCAACAACCATAAAAGTCTAAAAACCGGTAAGATTCCGCCTGAGTAAATGCCAGAGTAACATATGAGAACCGCCAATCGCCATCCAAAGCTTGCCATCGGAAATTTTGAACATGTCCAAAGTTTGGAACGACTAGTGCCGTCTGTCAGCGTCTAGATACATCTGTAAACCAGCTGAAAAACGAATACAAAAAGTCCAATAAACGTACGCCTTCGTTTTTCAGGACGGATCGTTAAATGACGCAGCGGGACAGTACCTTAAGTGTTCACATGTCAATAATAAGTCATTGTTATTCGAAGACATCACTGTGTTTCAGTCAAAACTCCTCAATCTCTGAATTATGTGGCATGCTAATGATTAACCTCATGTGTGGTTGCCCAGAACACTACTCAAAATCCAAGTAGTAAACACTGGCAAAGATTCACTGTTGATTTTAATCTCATGTCATGGTTAGGAGACTTATTTACAGTTGCTTACTCCCTCTAATGCTTTCCCCCGGTTTCTTGTTTGCTCTCATATTGTACTCTGACATGGCAGTAATCCTCTTTCAGTTCTGTACAAGCACATATGGGATGGCAAGCAAACACATTTTTGTGATTCTGCAAGACATGAAGAAATAATCCAAATCCAGTCTTATGATATAACATTTAGATGTTACAGGAGGGGGTTCAATGTACCATGCTGAATCACAGGATGTACAAGTGATAATCAGGAGTGTGATGATTTTTGTATTGGCAGGCCCAAATATATTTTTGCATGAATTTATTTAGTTGCTTCATATTTTGGTAAAAAGATAAAAACATTGGGCCTACTTTAATGAAACGCATCACATTTAATTACAGCGCCCTCCATAATTATTGGCACCCCTGGTTAAGATATGTTCTTTAGCTTCTAATAAATTCAGTTTTTTTCTCAATTTTGTAGGACCACAATGAAAAAAGAGGAAAATCCAACCTTTAATTCAAGGGCATGTATTCAGTGGGAAAAAAATCCCACATTAAGAAATAATTCTTTTACATCAAATCATGTGTGCCACAATTATTAGCACCCCTGATGTTAATACTTTGTACAACCCCCTTTTGCCAACAAAACAGCACCTAATCTTCTCCTATAATGTTTCACAAGATGGGAGAATACAGAAAGAGGGATCTTCGACCATTCCTCTTTGCATAATCTCTCTAAATCATCCAGCGACCTGGGTCCTCTCCTCTGCACTCTCCTCTTCAGCTCACTCCACAGGTTTTCAATGGGGTTGAGGTCTGGGGACTGAGATGGCCATGGGAGGAGCTTGATTCTGTGTCTGGTGAACCATTTCTGTGTAGATTTGGCCACATGTTTAGGGTCATTATCTTGCTGAAAGAACCAGTGACGACCCATCTTCAGCTTTCGGGCAGAGGCCACCAGATTTTGATTTAAAATGTCCTGGTATTTCAAAGCGTTCATGATGCCATGCACCCTAACAAGGTTCCAAGGGCCTCTGGAAGAGAAACAGGCCCACAGCATCACCGATCCTCCCCCAAACTTCACAGTGGGCATTTTCTGCATACTCATCTTTGGTGTTCCGCCAGACCCACTTAGAGTGTTTGTTGCCAAAAAGCTCTATCTTGGTCTCATCTGACCAAAGCACACGGTCCCAGTTGAAGTCCCAGTACCGCTTAGCTTAACTCCAGACGTTTGCGTTTATGATTGTGAGTGAGAAAAGGTTTTTTCCGTGCATGCCTCCCCAAACAGCTTGTTGGCATGTAGATAGCGCCTGATGGTTGTTTTGGAGACTTTGTGACCCCAAGATGCTACCATTTTTTGCAGTTCTTTAACAGTGAGCTTTGGAGAACTTTTTATTTCTCTTACCATTCTCCTCACTGTGCGTGGTGGCAAAATAACCTTGCGTCCTCATCCAGGCTTGTTTACCACTGTTCCAGTTGTTTTAAACTTCTTAATGATTCCTCTGACAGTAGATATGGGCAGGTGCAGGCGAGTGGCTATTTTCTTGTAGCCATTGCCTGACTTGTGAAGGTCGACACACATCTGCCTTACTTGAATGGTGTGTTCCTTTGTCTTTCCCATGTTGAAGAGTGGGTAAGAGAAATGGCCTCTGTGTCACGTCATTTTTATACCCCAGGGAAACAGGAAGTGATGAATTACTAATTAAATGTTCCTAGATACTCTGATCAACTTTGTAAACTACTGTAGAAATGACAGACATACTTCAATTATATTTATTTCCTAGGAATTGTTAGGGGTGCCAATAATTGTGGAACAGGTGATTTTATGAAAAATAATTATTTCTTAGTCAGGGATTTTTTTTTCCCCATTAAAATTCGCTTGAGTTGAAGGTTACATTTTTCTACAATTTTCAGTGTGAGAGTATGCTTCTGCAATAAAAATTGAATTTATTTTAAGGCTTTTAACACATCTTAACTCTTTCAACCCCAGATATTCTAGCATCACTATACCCTTCAACCCCACAGCCCTCTGTAGAGGGCTGGTCATTATCTGGACATTGTATCTTACTGTTATCTCTGGAATCCCATTAAATGTAACCTGATATGTTCCAATCAATTAGTCAGATTGTTTGAATTTTCCCTACAGGAATTTGGGGTTGAAGGGAATATGTTGGTCAGCCCTCGGGGTTGAAGGAGTTAACCAGGGGTGCCAAAAATTATGGAGGGCGCTGTATTATCAGATCAGATTTGATTATCTGCTCCATAAAAAAAATCCATCAACATTTTTCCATTTATCCCATTTTCAATTTTATTGAAAAAAACATCAAAATTTGTGTTTCTCTCAGAGCATGTTTAGCATTTACATCACACTGCACATAGATTAGGCAGAATTAACTATTTTCCAATATTTTACAAACGTTAATCTTAACTGCATTAAATAAAATATTTGAGTGACCTTCAGATTTTTAGTAGTTTCTATTTCAGTTTTGGTTTTAGCCGGTTTTAAGAGAGCATTCACTCATTTTAATTGAGGTTTGTCTTGCTCATCTATTTTATTTTTTTGTTTGCTTGCTTGTTTTGGTTTAAAATAAATTGTTTTCATCCATGGTCTTCAACTTTGTTTTAGTTCAGGGTTAAAGCCTTGTTAATATAATTGATTTACTTCATTGATGATATTGATTGTTGATAATGATTGATTGATGTATTGCATTTACGTTGTTCCTATTAGACTCATAAATTCTGTCAGAGCTGAATCAGTGACTTTAATGGCTTTTTGTATGGTGTCTCCTGTCTGCAGGCTCAGGACTGAATGATGGCCAGTGGCATGATGTGCGGTTTTTGGCCAAGGAAAATTTTACCATGTTAACCATTGACGGTGATGATGCATCAGCAGTACGGACCAATACCCCTATTCAGATTTATACGGGAGGCATGTACTACTTTGGAGGTAGGTATTTCCATACTCATAATTTTTCTCTGAATTATGAATGTCTGATTATTTTGTTTGCCCATCTTATTGCTGCAGCAGTTTGCAAGTTTGGTAGACCTAATTATGTTAGTTATTTTTCCAGCTCTGAACTGCAGCTACTCTTTTAAAATGGCAATTTCTCTGTGTATTTGTATATTCATTCCTAAAAATGAAACTTGATGAAATGATGTGAAAATCTACATTTTCTCATGTAGCTTATTGTGATTGAATATGACTGAATTGCAAAATTTAAAAATGAAATGTGTAAACAACTTATACAAAAAACATGACACAGCATAGTTTACCTATTTCCATGGTCATCTCATTAATGGGATGCAGGCAGTGGAGCTAGTTTTGGCAGACAACTCGAGACATGCACTCATTCTCATAGACGTTGCCAGGCTTGGCCCAATCCCAAACCAGCAACCTTATCCCCTCGCCCTATCCACTCTCCTTCTGTTTGCGCAATTACACACAGAGGGTTGGCTGAATTAAGTGCCATTCCTAACCAATTAGGGCTGAGTGGAATTGAGTTATAAACCCTCCACAATGAGTCTACACCAATGCCAGCTTATGAACCAGACTCCTTCCAAGTGCAAGACTTGTTTTGTGTCCAGGATGGAGGAAACACCACAAATCTACAACAGAGTTCTGTGCAGCTATTTCTCAAAAATCAGCAATAAATTGCCAATAAATTGGCATTTGATTTACCATCTTAATGCGCACATTGTGGAACGAGTGGTTACATCATGTTTTGGAACATGCAATTGTATACCTGAGAAAATGTGGCGAGAGACGTTTTTGTTTATTGAATCAATGATTGTTCATTTTCACTGTGTGCCATGTCATTGCACATACACCTTCACCTTTTTCAATGCGGAGTATGAAATATCTTTTATATGAATATTTATTTAATTACAATATCCTCTTTGAAATATCTTGGGTAAGAGATGTATCATTAAGGAACTGGACTCTCATGTACAACTTCTATCGGTAGGCATGGTGATGACTGCCTCTGCTTTCCACTGGATAAAGCGTTAGGGAATCCCAAAGTTGATATAGGTATTTACACCCTTCTGCTTAATGAAGTTTCCTCCATAGCTGCAAAGGAGACTTCACATGGAGTGACACTCGGTTCTGAAGAGCCAGTGGAGAGGGAGCGGTCTGGGAAAGGGCCTAAGTGCTCACCTAGTTTACTTTCATGCTCTGCCTTTGCTACATCATTCTCTGCCTCTGCTAGTAAAATTGCCCGCCACTGCATTACTTTAGTCTGCTGCTAGTTTAGATCGCATCTCCACAGCAGCCTCCATCTGCGGGCTCAGAATTTCCCCCAAGGGAAGGGGGTGGGGCGCTTGGGGGTGAGGCAGTAGTTTGACACTCCCTGGTCTCTTCTCCTGCTGTGCCTAGTAGGCAGCAGGGCATGACAGGGTCGGAACCCGGATGCCAAACTATCATTGGATCTACTTGGCAGCAGGGTAGCCTAGTGGTAGGTTGCTTGACTGGTAACCAAAAAATTGCTGATCCAAGCCCCTGGTGGAGTTTACGACTCTAACTTGAACTGGGGAGATTAAATTGGGGAGAACTCTGTCAATTGGCCCTCAAGCAAGGCTTTTAACCCAGAATCCCCCAGGGGTGTTAATGCTGTTTCTCTCTATCCCTCCTAGCTTGAAACTGTTCTATCTGGGATTTCAACAGGTTCAAAATGTTCTCAATTGAACTTTCACCGCTTAATTAAAGGTTAAAATGTTAATACTGCAATTAACTGTTTGTTGTGTATGTGAGTAGGCTGACTGAAATTAAATGGGATTATTTTATGGATCAGATATGCAGGGTTTAAAAGTCAAGGAAGTCCGCGAGTCCGCAAACTGGTAAAAATTACAGCGGACTATTAAACTTGTCTTCAAACTAGTCCATGTGTCTCGTAAAATATTGTCATCGACCAATAAATGGAAAGAATTCCATGTCCAACCTCCACTTTTTTCAGCTTTTTATTTGCCAGAACGATTTTAAAAAGGGGCGGCAATATGTTTTGGGGAATTTAATTGGTGAGAAGGGGGTTTATAATTTAATATTTATCTTCAATATCGCAAATGCATATGCTGCACATGCCCTAGCAACCCGATGTGTCATCATCAACAAGGCTGCCGCCATTATATGCTATTACCATGTGTAGTGCTAGAAATGAAACTCTAAATTTCCTTGACTTGATGGACGCTTGATGTTTTTAATCACCGGAATGTTTCTTTGGGTACCCAAACATCAAGGTAAGCCAAAATGGCACTGATTTTATTCGATATTGGTGGAGTTTGAAATGGAATTCTTTCCCCAATAAATTGTAAGTACAACGTATGTTTGTGCTTACATTGCCGCATTGTGGATGAAGGTCAACTTCTGGAAAGATTATATTATACATGCCGTAATTTGAAATTGCTTTGTCACTGTATACTTGTGTTTCCGATGTTTGTTTTTGGTATCACTCAATCACTTAGCTAGGCGTCCTCTAACACAGACATTAAATTTTAAAATAACAATGAAAACGGCAATTTCCAGAAGTGCTTATTGCACAAAAAACTGCAATTTATTGTGTGATGGTCAAGGTCCGGAGTGTCCTGCTTTGGAATTCGAGGATCGACTGACGTTTGACTAGACAATCAGAACATTGCTTGTATTTTCAGAATCTAAAAAATTAGTGATTCAGGGTAAATTAGAGAATAGTCTCAACTCTCAAGTGATTTATGGACTTCAACCCGTTATAACGAAGGGATTTTGGCACTTCGTTGTATCGCTGTAGTGCACTGATTTGCAAATATTGGCAGTAGTCAAACGAATAAACACTGACAGCATAGATTCTATCTCAATGAAATGACAAGCCAGCATTTTAGACAATACTTGGCTAGGGATTTCTCTTTGTCCACAGTACTGAGGGGCTTTGAAATTTCAAGTTTTTATTGTTTGAAATTATGAAGAAAAAGTTACTTTCTATTTTACTGAAGGGCTTGTGTCATCCGTCTCTTACATTTTTTGGCATAACTGATTATTAATTATCATTAGAACATAATTGAAGTTAAATTAGCATAGGTGTGGGTTTCAGTTGTAAAAAACCAAATAAAATATTTGAGATACAGACATCTTATTGACGCTGTAAATTAAAGAAAAAAGGATGTCTAGTAAAAGATGCAGAGGGTTAGTAAGCCTGAGTGTTTATTAGTCCAAATGTCTAGTGAAAAAAAAAATCCAATTTCCATCCCTGCATATGTATGCACTCTTAAAGGCAGGGTAGGTAAGATTCTAAAGCTTGCAGAATTTTAAAGTAGCATCCTCTTAGATCTCCGCCTAAGCCCACCCCCTGCCCTCGGGGTTCCTTCCAAAGCCACACTCTACACACAGTCTTGCAGTGTACACAGGTTGTGTAGTCAATCCGTGTTTCAACGGTGTAGAAGTCGAGTGATTCTTCTCATAACTACATAATAATAATAAACAGACCCTGTATCAGCACATTTGTGAAAAGCTGATATGTAAAGAACACATGTTTAGACACGGCTGTAGGACTCTTTATACCTGGAGTTTTTGTCCCCAGACTTTTCGTCCCCAAATTTTTTATCCCTGGACTTTTCATCCCCTACGAATTTTCATCCCCGGAATCTTCATCCCTGTGGACATTTTGTCTTCATTAACTTTTCGTCCCCGGACTCTTCGTCCGTGATTTGTGGTCCCCAATAATGCTTTGCCCTCTTCCTGCATTATAACCCTAACCCTTATATCATGGTGATTTGTCTTTTGTTCATCTGTCCATCCATCTGTCAACAATAATGGCACGTTTCGCTATCATTAGGGGACAAAAAATCCGGGGATGAAAGGTCCTTGTGGACAAAGATTCCAGGGATGAAAAGTCCTCCGGGACAAAGAGTCCGGGGATGAAAAGTCCATGGGGATGGAAAGTCCAGGGACGAAAAGTCCAGGGACAAAATATTCAGGGACGAAAAATCCAGGGACAAAAAATCCTTGGACGAAAAGTCCTGAAACCTTCTGACACCGGCAACCATATAACATTACACAAGTTAGCGTTTTGTTAGAAAGGTATGTGCAAACATACATTAGCTAATGTCACTTACTAGTCTGGATAGACAGGGAAACTAATGTTAGCATTGGGATGTTATGACTAACGTAACAGAAATAGTTACTTTGGCTAAACAATTCGTGGAAACAACTAATCCTCCACAAAAAAACAAAACAACAACTTACCTGTCAAACAGAAAGATAGTAGCCATTGCATCACTTTTCAGGCCTTCCAACTCCCTAAGTCACCTCCATCGCTGGAAAGCTACACCGATATTGACTCGCATTTGTCCTCTTGCTGCACCTGCAGCCTTTTTAGTCGAAGCTTTCTCTGCTTCAGACTTTCTTGTCCTGGCCTTTTTGGCTGGGCGAGCAGTCATAAGTAACCATGGCAGTTTTAGTTTTGGCAGAGTTTGAACTGCCCCAGGGTGCTATCATTTGGTCAGAAACCACACTGTAAATAATACATGCAGAACTAAAGTCCGTCAGTGCATATGTGCCTCTTCAGGGATGCACTCTAGTCAATCAAAAGTTTTTGGGCACGCGTTACATAGCACACCCGATAGTCGCCTCTTTAGCAATACACTCTAGCCATGACCATTCTCGGGTACACTTCTAACAACCTCTTCTTCTTTAGATTTGATAGCGGAATAACTTTCCTCTAGCAGCGATGACGCACTTGGAGTTCAAGCTCATACATGATAAGGCTAGAGTACGCACAACGAGGCAAGAAGGCTTGTCATGAGTTCTTTCCATTCGGACCGCGGGGTAATGATTGGTTGGCATTTACAGTATACAGGATTACAGGACCTACAGATGACGGTCCTTTTTCAGAATTCATAAGTCATTTATTGCTGTTGGACTGCAAAGACCATTTAAAAAGGCTTTATCTTACCCTGCCTTTAACAGTTAGTTACGCTATTGCAGGTGGACACATGATTGGAATTGCTTTCATGCAAGGAAGAATTTTTGCTGGCTATTGCTTTCAAGCAAAAGATCTTGGTATTACTACAGCCAATCCTGTATGAGCCTCACAGGCTACCTACCAGTGTCACCGCAGGCACAGTCAGTATCTGATTACATGCTGTGAAGCGCATCATTGCACTGGGAAAACATGCTTTACCTGAATGCACCTTTGATAACTCTGTTTAATACCTTATTACCTTACTTTGATTATACATTAAAGCAGTCCAGAGAGTGTAAGTAAGATGTAAAGAACTGAAAATCTAAAAGGTATTTATTTTGCTTAATTGAGCTTCATTTTTCAAAACTGAACTGAAAGAAAAAAATGTTTTAAATATGTTGGCTCAGCCTATTGTCTTCCAAATAGAAGTTTTTGCACAAAGACAGTCTTTGCAGTTGGAGTGCAGAGTGCCAGAGATATCTACATTACAATACCATGACTTCTCTATTATGAGCTTGAATAAGAAACCAGTTATTTAAATACATTAAAAAAAATCTGGATACAGTTATATTTAACTGAACTTTCATTAAAACTCAATAACATGAAGTCTTTCTGATAAATGAGACTCTTCACACAGCAGATTTGAATTCTAAGGAGCTGAGAAGTTTTTTTTTTTCCACCTCAGCTATTTTTAGGTTGTATGTGTTATATTGCAATCATGGAAAGGCATGGTTCTTCAGGAGCATAATCAGTTAGATTAATATTATGACATGTGCTATGAGTGTAGCTTGGGGCTAACATCTCGAATCACATTATACACGGACATGAAATGACATGAATGATATAATATCATAATAATAAAATATACAGCTAATATAACATTTTTGTATGTATGGAAAAAGCATAACATGCTGCTTTGTTTTGATCTAGTATGTGCAGTTTGTATTAAATGGTTACTCATTTAATTCAGAACAGGAGCATTTCATCAAATGGTCATCCTGCTTACACAAATAGGCGATTTGAAATCAATAACTTATGCAGTGCGCGTTGTTGGAAGTATGGCTGCTCTCCTTAATAAATTATTATCATCTGAAGAACCAAATAAGGTGGAGAAAAGACCAAGTCCTGGGCAGCTGCCCAAGTCTAGCTTTGACTATACCTTTCCCTTCAATGGTCTGAAAATCAAATAAAAAAAAAAAAAAATTCCTTACTGATCTTACTATTTTCAATTACTGTCATTTCTAACAATGGTAATTTATTTATGACTTTTACTCATTTTAAAAATAAAAGGGCATTGTTTACACAAATAAGAACAGTTTAACCCCATCAGTATATGATATTATTGTCATTTTGCAGACCCAGAGCCTTGTACAACAGAAAGTGCATTTGAAAGAACAAAAGTGCATAGAACCCATGAGGACAGTAACATTCCAAAAAACCAGAAGTTAAAATACATAGAAAGGACTTTGCTCTGTGGAATACCTGCAAAACAAATGCATCAATGTAATCAATTCATTAAGACAAATATCTGGCTAAAAGCTTGCACAAAACCATGCAATTCAATTCATTAAACCTCATTCCATTTACAAATTCGGCAGGGGGAAAGAGAAACAGTTGAAAGAGTTAGGTCTCCAAACTTTGCTTTGAGGTGGTGAGAGTCTCAGCTTTTCAGACCTCTGTGAGATGGTCACACCCTTTCATGGGAACCAGACTGTACAGGAGATGTGGTCACGCGGTATGGAATGGAGAGGGTGATGTGCCAGCCGACCAACAGTTGAGATAATAATAAAATGCCCTATAAAAGAATAAAGGGTCTGGTGACGCCACTGTCTGGCGGATGTGTAGAGTTTGATGATTTTCAGAAGATAAGCTGGGGCTGTAGCCTTAGTAGCCTGGTATGCCAGTACCAATGTTTCATATTTGATGCGAGCATCAACAGGCAGCCACTAGAGGGCAGTGAGAATGGGGGTGACTGGGAATGCCAAGGGAGGATGTACAGTATACCAACATCAACTAAGACTATGCACCCCATTACAAAGGTCTCAAATAGTTTCAATGAACAATGATCTCCATCAATCAAAGTGGCTAGCTATATAATTAGCAAGTCATGAGACACTTTCTGCCATCTTTGTAAGAAGATTTGTACATAAAAGGCATTCTTACGAATACAAAAAAAAGTATTTGATACAAGGAAGGTAGCAAAAAAAAAACTGTGAACAAATGACTGATAGAATGAAGGTTAACATTGCCTAAAGATTGATCAAAATCAGGTCCGATTTGGGCAACATGCCTTTCAACAATGAGTCTGAACAACAAAGATTAATAATACCGTGCACTATCCACCCGTCCTGTGGGGGGTCCAAAACAATGTCCATTGATAATGTCCATTATCAAATTCAGCATAAATGTCAAGAAAGGTTTCAAACTGCAATGAAAAACTCCATGACAAAATTCAGGCTTGGTTAATTTGTCACCAAAACTTTATTTATTTATTTATTTTAAGGCAACTTATTTCAGCAAAGATATGATGGATCATTAAATAATTAATTTTGATAGTGCTTTAGTCCCATTTGATTTGTCTCAATGAGTTTTCTGTGTAGTGAACACAGTCGGATGTAAATAGGTGCTAGAGTCAAGCATGTCCCTGAAATTTTCTGAAATAAAATAATTATGAATAAAAAAGTGATAATTTTTTAAAAATCATTTTTGAACAAACTGCCCCATTTCTTTTTATATTCTTGGAATGGCAGGCCACCTGCTTATAGAGACAGTGCTCTATCAAGTGTTTAGACACGTAAATACCACACACTGCTTAGTCATGTTGAAATGTGGAAGACTTGCACCCTCTTGGCAAAGGGTAAGCTAGTTGTGAGACTTTCATCACCCTTGACATCACTCTGTGATGATTTTCGTGCCATCACAAACTTCCGGAAATGCTTGAGGCAGGGCTCCAAAATCCAAAACACTATGTTTCTAATGTGAATATCTAGACCATTTTTTGGGGGGGTTTATAACTTCTTATATTCATCAGACATTCTTTGTCCACCCCATTCAACTTTTTTCCTAAAATTAGCTGTTGCTTTTTCATCATGCCATTCCATTTAATGTGTAATTTAAAGTAAATTGGCAATTCTAATGTGAACTTAATTTAATGTTATATCAGCTTCTGCTGAAATTTTCAAAATTGACATGTACATTACTTTGAATTAACATGGTTTCCCAGGCTCTCCTCAAATATAGCGACTCATTATTAAATGAGTTATTCAGGATCAATTAACCAACATCTTCACCAGAGAATGGCCTGAGTAATTATTTTGGGAAAGACTGTATTCAGCATCAACAAAACCATAAATATTTAAAACAACAAACAAAAACTGCATGGGCACTGACACTTGTTGATATTTTTCTGGTATCATTCACGAATGAATATTTCTGATTTCATCAACGTTTTATGAATTATGCAGTGCGTGTGGGTATTCATTAATCTGCCAGACATTTTTTTTTCTAGAGGCTCAGAGCAGCGGCTGTTCAAGCACAAATGGGAGTCCCCTCAGGATCATTAATGGGCTGAATGATTTTAAAGACCAAGAAAAAAGGAGCGCAAGTGTAGACTGGAGTCTTGAATCTAACCACTGAGAGCTGTCTATCTATTTATTGATCACTCACAGCCCCTGGCACTTTCCCAGATATTTCTGATAGTTGGCAGCCTGGAGACACCTTTGAGCGGATACTTCCAAAGCAAGGCTGTGTGTTTGGATCAGATATTGTAATCTGAGAAAAAGCTTCTTCATGCGTGCGCACCAATGAGAAAGGGAGCCACTGCGTAGGTGCTCTGTTCCTGAGCTCAACAGGGCAGGGATGGATGCTCAGACAGGTGGAGGAGGCAAATGTGCCAGCTGGTCTCCAAAATACTTGTGGAATTTTTCCTCAGTATGACAGCAAATAGCTTGTAGAGAAAACGTCAGAATCCTGTGGACATCTTAAACAGATAGCTTCCCTTAGGATTTTGTAATCTGTGTGTGAACCATCAAGGGGGCTCGATGATATTTTGTGAAGACACAGACAGATGTGACGTTTTGAAAGCCCACTGAAGCATTCTTTTTGCTTTGTTTTCTTTTAATTTTCATTTAAACTCGATCATCAGAATGGAATTGATGAGAGAAGTCCCTGGTGATTTTTTTTTTCATTCAAATTCTTATTGTACAGCTGCTAACATTCACTGAGTGAAGTTTATTTCTCCAAGAACCTCGCACAGTGTCTTCAGGTTTCTGTCCCCATTTGTTTGTATGTCAGTCTGTCTCCTAGTAAGCAAAATTTCAATAAAACTATTGTATTGACTTTGATGAAACTTTGTGAGAAGGTTATACTGAATATGACAACTATGAGAGGCGATTAAATTTTCACAGGTGAAGGTAAAAGTCAACGTCACAGAAAAGGTCAAAAATGATTGTGCTGGTGGAGTGATACACTCTACCCAGTGCCCTTCTTGAAACTCAGTATGAACTTGGTGGAAGTGTGAAATGTTTACTGGCACACATCAACATGATTTTCAAGGATTGTGTAATAAAATACCTTGATGATATAGAGTAGAGGTGTCAAACTGGTCATAAAAGGGCCGAGGGGCTACAGGTTTTCATTCCAACTAAGCAGAAGCACACCTGATAAACTAATTTAATCAACTGATCTCAGTCTGCACAGATGATTAGTTGTATCAGGTGTGCTTCTGCTCAGTTGAAATGAAAACCTGCAGCCCCTCCGGCCCTTTTACGGACCAGTATGACACCCCTGATATAGAATGTCACCATCTCTCATAGAATGTCATCATCTTGCTTCATATCCTCTCAATATCATATCATTTATGGAGCACTGTGGAACAAGCTTAAATCCTTAAAGGGATATTTAAACATCTTGGCAAATTGCCATAATCCCTTGCCAGTAATTACCAGTTCCAGTCAGAATAAATGCTCAGGTGAACATTACTTTCAAAAGTTAAAATCAATCCAACAGCCTGTTGACCTGCACATTCACCACGCTATGAAATAATAATGTATAATTACGAGACAGACTTATTTTCAAGGGAAGTGCATAATCGGAACTACATTCCAGACATACAGGCTGGGCGGAGTCGCATATGTTTACTGCAGCTACTCCGGAACTCAAAACAATACTTTGCAACTTATGAGGTGTGCACTGTGTTAATTCAGCGGTTACTCAATAAAAGTAGTTTCGAGCACAGACTTATGTTTCGAATGTTACATAATTATACATTATTATTTCATAGCGTGGTGAATGTGCAGGTCACAACTTGTCCAACTCAAAGAGCATTTTGGAACTGTTGATTGTGTATTTGATGAGTTTTGAAGGAGCAAAGGACCTGTACCGTTCACTTTCGATATGTTCGCTGAGCAGCTCGCATCTCCCCTCCCCCGAATCTCAAAACAACAGGCATGGATAACTGAAGGTAATGTACCAACTCATATGACTATAGGGATTATGGAAATAGGCCAATTTGCCAAAATGTTGAAATATCCCTTTAACAGCCTCAGACTATGCCATGAATTAATACATACAGTATGTGTATTTTTTTGCTCATTCAAGACATTCAACTCAGGATGTGTCTTTATTACTCCAGATCCATTTCTGTGGAGGTGGCTTGTGATGTTGAGAGTTATGACCCTCATGAGTTACAGTCAGTGCTTGCTTAAAATGCACTTCAACTTAGCAAATTCTTGCAGGCCAAATAATTGAGCTCCAGCTGTGCTGCAATACGTATTATTAGACATTTTGGAAATGCTTGTGTAATGCCCTTTACCTCTAATTTCATTCAAGGCAAAGGCTTGAGTTCTTTAAAAGTGGATCTCTCCTTATTTGCTACTTTTAACAACACAGTTGAGTAAATTAGTTACAGTAGCGGTTACTAGGCTACCCATTTATTCATAAAGATCCCCCCATTAACAACAAAGGCTATTTTTATGCAAATAGTTGAACATTTATTGAATTGACAAGGGTAATGGATGGTGGAAGTTGAATAAATAACAATAAATATGGGTATATAATAAACACTGTATAGTTCAATAAATAGCTCAGAGAATAGTGCAAATAGAAGATGTAAATATATTAAGTATAGATAAATAATACAGGCAATGGCAGTTAAGATTTTAGCTCTTCTAAAGTTATAGGACAGTTGAATGTCTTCACAGGATAAATAAGTGAGTAAAGTAGGCTATAGGTTATAAATAAGACTTTTATTCTTATTTCTCTTGTTTATAGGTTAGGCTAAATAAGACTCTAAGTTACATAACTGATTAGGCCAATTCAGGAAATGGTCATGTAAACCCTCAATCATTAAAATATTATCAATAATTTAAGGATAGACTTTAGTATTTTCAGAATAAGTGCAAAGTTATTTCAATTATTGTTTTATAAGTAGACTACTCTGTCAAGAAAGATAAAACCACTCTATATGTAGCATATAATTATGAAACACCTTGACAAGGAAAGATTAAATTAATACATTGGCCTAATATGAATAAGTTTAAACCCTTCGAGACGATGGCAAGTTAATAGTAACGTTACTTCAAACAGCTACAACCTTGGTGAAATCAGCATTCTTAAACAGTGCGGTCTGTGAGTTGCAGTAGGCTACTGTAGTACCTCGCATCAGACTCGACAATATCCCTGCACGTTCGCAAAACATAAACACTTGACCGACAATGACAAACTGTGGGCCCACTCTCTTCCTCACACACAAACATACACTCACACGCACGATACCCCCCCGGAACAGAAAAGTCCCCTCAAAGTTGCAGGCCTGGCTTGATGCTTGTGCTCGGTGAGGCTACAAACAAGCTAGCCACTTCGCTCATCCGAGCTGAAAAAACAAAAAGGGTAATGTTACCTCAGGCAGCTTGTGGGGAAATGGGCTTCGCAAACCCAGGACAGGGACAGTCCAGCGGAGAGATGGTAGGGGACCAAGCCAGGGGAAAAGACAGAGACTGATGACTTCCAACGTTGCCAGAGGAAGTTTAGACATTCCCGGTAGCCTAAACCGCTCTCTGGTTCTCCTTAGCGTCCGCACAGATGACCGCGACTGGACGAGACTGGGGGTAGCTGTTAGCAATTAACTAAACTGTTCGCTGAGTTAGCTTCACAACAGGTTACATCTACACTCAAAACAGAACAAGACTGGAGACTGGACCCTTACAACGTAATGCGTAAGTAGAAGTAAACAGTTCTCGAGCAGACAACTGATCAACTCAAAACAAAACCAAAAAAACGCTTTTCTTATGTTCGTTATGTTTAACTCTCAGAGCTCCATCCTTCAGCCGACTGACTGCTCTGCAGGGGTCTCTATCTCTACCGTTCTAACTCTCGCGCCCCTGAGCAACCAAACCCGGGAGATCCCGATGTTTATTGTGATTGGCTGGAAGTCATTTATGGAACATACAACTTGTGGACTTAGATGTGCAACTTTGGTGTTGCCAACAAACTATTTTAACGCTACTAACATAGTTTATAAAACTCAGCTACATATAAATTAATTAATTTATTTATTCAAGTAAGTATTTATTCCCCCTATGGGTTACACTTGTTTGAAATGAAATTACCATTCAGGTTCATTTTATTCTGGTGTTTTAGGCAACACTTTTATCCAAAGCGACTTACAGTTGATTGGACTTCACAGGGGCCAATCCCCCCTGGATGTAGGGATTAGGGCATTGCTCGGGCAATGCACATGAAAGGAAGTGCATGCTTACTATGAACTTGGTATAAGTCAATGGTATTGCTTTGTCATCAATCAGTGTTTGTTGCTGATTTTTGGCGATGAGAGCTTTCTACCACTGCCATAATGTTTTCCACCTCTACCTGACATAAAGCTGTGGAAAAAAAATCTGAAGGCCAGTATAATTTAATAATAAATGGTAAATATGGAAAACTATATATTGCACCCTGAATAGCTGTAAATTTTAGGGCATTTTGAGTGCTTGAGAATGAGGGAGGGGAAAAGTTTTTTTCCTACTGTGAGGGGATTGCACGCATTTTTATTTCTTGTCAGGCTGAACACATTTATTTGAACATCTCAAATAATAGAGCATGCACAGGTGAGACACAGCTCCTTAGAGCAAGGGTTTCGGATATCAAATTAGTTTTTATTATTATAATTATTCCATTAATTACTCTCCTAATTACTTATGAGCAATGAGACAACACACATTAAGAGAATTTGCACCATAGCATATGCTGGTATTTCAAATATAAACTTTGAATTTGCTCCAAGGATTGCTGTATGTAGCAGCTGAAGATAAGCCTGGGTCCTCTCACGACCTATGTTTCTCACAGGTTACTTCCTGCGCTCCAGCCCTGCGCCCTCACAGCGCTCTTTTCAAGGGTGCATGCAGTTGATTCACGTGGATGGGCAACTGGCTGACCTGCACGCAGTGGAACAAGATCGGCTGGGGGCCTTTGAAAATGTCAGCCTGGACATGTGTGCCATCATAGACAGGTAAGACGACACTTCCTCACCCAGTACTGTTCACACTTCTGACGTTTTCATATTTTGGACAGTAAAATAGCTGTACCATGCATTAATGCAGAGCACATGACCATATGCTATAGTAGCATCTACTAAATATCTTATAAACATTGCTATGCCAATTTTTGTTGGATAGTCCTGTCATTTTAGGCAGGTGCTTGGTATTGTATAAACAATAATAAGGTTGGCAAGAGTGGCAATATACGTGGACGTAAGTTTATGCCTCTTGTAAATAAAATATGGTTTGTCTTTTTGCTATGTAATGATGGTTAAAGCTGGGAACATTGAGCTATTGGCAGACGGTTCTCTCTGGGTTTGCAACTGGTGGTAGTTAGTGCTGGAGGCTGAGCTTTCCGTTCAAATTCATTTTGTTCAAATTCATTCTTGTCAGGTGCTATCATCTGATAACTGCATTAGGTTGCAGTCCCTGGCTTTTAGGGTTGGTAGTCTAGGATCACACTGATCACTGGGGTAGAGCTGGGCAGGCCTCTTATGTCTGGGGGATCTTTGGACCTCTGTTCCATCCACAGTTACTGTTGGGGCAAACACACACCAATCCCAACAAAATATTCAGTGCTATCCTCCCAGGGAATAATTATCTTGTATTGTATGCCCTTATGTCATGTGTGTTAGTGATAGTTTGTCAGTGGCATGTGAATTTACAAATGGAAGTCCATTCTTTTACCAAGGCTGCTATAATACATGAATGAAGTCCACTCCAGGAATTCGTGCTTCAGCTTGTCACATGGTTTCAGTGAAGCAAATTGAAAGTGGCACGAATATTTACGGCATCGAGATTAACAAGAAAATAGTTGAAGATCAGTGTTGCTGCAGTTTATGACTACTTTTATCTTAAGTCAACTTGCATGAGAATTTCCCTGTTAATCATATCAAGGGAAAATGTTCTTGTTCGATGAAATTAAGTCCAGCCTCAGGTAGGCTATTTGGTTTTCTCAGTAAATTCAGCAATTATTGCATTGTATTAGTAAAATTATTGCTTTTAAATGTGATTGATGAGTCCTCCAGTAAAATTCAATTCTAACTGTTAAAGGTCCCCAATCATGTCACCAACTGCACTGTCAATTACCCATTAGAAAGTGATTTCAATATCTGTTCCCGCTTGACATCACATGGGGAAGTGAGCACCCAGCAGTGAGAGGGGCTGATCAACTTCAGTCAGCCACTTAGTCAGTTTCTTCATTATTCTGGTTGTTTAGAATGAGAACTGTTACAAAGAATGATATGTGGCACATGAGTGAAACTTGGCACAGGACCTTGCGAATTTCAAATGATGCCCAACCCTACTCATGGGGAACTCCACTTCTACATTGCATGGCAGGACTACACATCAAAAATGCTACTGATCCACCTCTGTTCCAGTCTAGTAAGAGCATGGCTGTTGATCTTGTTGTAAATCTGCTGTGACTCAAGCAGTCAGGAATTTAAAATAAATTGGCTTGAAATCTGGATTAAGTCATTTTATAATTTCTCCTAAAAGTAATTAAAGGTGGGAAACTCCAAGAAAATTACATAGTAAAAAGTTAAATATTGGGATACTGAATTTAATATCAAGAAGAACATTTTGACTAGAAAGTTTTAATCGTTATTTTTCAGAAAAAGAAATGGTTGCTGCACACCTCAGTGATTTCATCTAACCACTTGCTGTGGCAGTGCAGAACTGTTCATCCAAGTGTACTTGATTGTGCCTGTGGGCTAGACTGCCAGTTCTCCTGTACAGCAACGGCTTAATTACTGGGATTCTACCGTGGTTAAAAAAAGAGCCTAGTTACCTTGACCTTTGGATAAAATTTTCACTGGAAAATAACACCCTTTTTGTACCTAATGATGTTGAAGATATGCATCATGATGCATTTTATTTCAGTCATATTTCATCCATGTACCGTGTTGTTAATACCAACTAAGGACTAAAAGCTTATTTCATCCAAGGGCAGAAAGCACTTGGTTCACTCAGGATATGAGATTTAATGGATTTGCATTATGTGCTCCTATAATGAGTACAAAGTACTCCCTTATACATCCCTTTTTCAACTTTTGCTTTCTTAAAGTTTTTAATCATTTCTTTATATTTCAGCCAGAAAAAAAAAACACAAAAATCCTTCACGATTATAGGAAGAAGGTCAGTGGTTACATTACACTGGAGCAGGCATTGCAGCAAAAATGTGCAAAAATATGAAACTGCAATCAATTATACCCAATATTTTTGTGTTGCACTGTGATTTCTTTGGTTGCTGTCCATTAGTCAGTGACAAATCAAAAGAAGCTCAGCTGACCTACACCCGTTTTATCTGGCAATATTTTTGTTTAAATTTCTCCTTTCGTTGGTCATGACTTACATATTCTAGGGCTCTGCAGCCCTGGCCCTGCAGAGATAAATGGTCTGCTGCTTTTTTTCCATTATTTAGCACTTAATTGACCGTTTAAAACAGTTGATTACGCAGCAAACTCACCTCTCCTGGCTTATTGGGTCTGAATTGGTTGTTGATTGCAGGCTGAAAAAAATACCCACAGCCCAAGTGGCACTTCATAACTGGGGATGTGCACCCTTAATCGGTAATCAACTTCTGTTGATTGTTTGAGATCAAGCACTGTAAAGCTTTGGGTTACAGCAGAGGTGCCCTTGCAATTATCACAAAAATTAGACATGGGAGTTTTGGTTTCATCTTTTGACATCAAGTGGTCCATAAAGGACATTTTAATGCTGCTTGTTAATCAATCATCGCACTGCGGTGCTTTAACAATTTTAATTAATCATTCCATCATCACACGGTCTCCCGTCTTATCACAGAAACAACAGTGTGAGTTACGATTTTGTTCTTGCCCCATACGACTACTAAATTCAACTAATGAGCAAATCAAGATCTTCAATAAAGACTTTGTTCATGTGAATCAGCTGTCTTCATGCATGATTTGAACACAATCAACTGCAGCACTGGTCTGTTTTAATCAGATTTGGCACACATGGTTAGGAAACTTGTACAACCATACCAACTAGCAGGTTCTTCATTTTAAAATTGTTTAGTTTTATCTGACTGCAGGGGCGCCATAAGGGGGGGGGGTAGCCATGGACGATTCTAGGGGCCCAGCATTCATAGGGGCCCCACAGAGGATACTGTTATTATTGTAAATATTTGTAAATAAAATATATGGACACTTTAATTTGATATTTTAATTTTTGTTTAACTTGATCGATTTAAAATTAATTTGTTGTTTGTTTCTCAATTTTCTACTTTTTAAGAATAATCTTAGCGCATCGGCCCCCTCTTGCTGTACATAATTTTGTACGGCCCAAGTTACGCTAGTGCCTGAACTGGCTGCGAAAATTTTTTCAGCAGGTCGGTTGGTACCATTACATACATCAGCCAATCACAGATCGGCTCTGGTACCACTGTATGTGCCATCAGCCAATCACAGCTCGGCTGTACTTTTCATCAATGAGAATGGAAAAGCATTTGACATTGTCTCTGTCAGCTGAGTTGTGCACGCAGAAAATCTGTAAATGCTCGTCTTACAATAACGATGTTAGTGCTCCACAATCCACGAAATTACAAGGAGACTAGCTGGTCTGCTGCAGAAGTCCAATAGTCTATTTATTAGCCTTGGCTTCGGTGACTAATACTGCAGATCAGAGAGTGCTATCAGGCTGTTTTTCCATTACCAGTTTTTTATTTTGCGATTTAGATTTTGCGCATTTCGAATGGTATTAAATGGAAACGCACACAGAGAGTGAGGACAATGTCTGATGTTATTAGCCCCAAAAACACAGTCTGCTTTGTGACCGTAGACTATTCGTGACATAGACTCCTATTTAAGGCATTGCGCTGATAAGCATATGGTCATCGCTGGAGTACATTGGGGAGGCATTACCTGTTAGTTTTTGAATCAGTATTTTTGAACATTTGCTGAAATCGACAAAATACAATTCTGCTGACCGCTGGCCAATTATCGGAACCCCAAAGAAAACAGACTATAAATCTATAAGAACCGCAGCTTTTCTCATCTTTATTGTACTCCAATGAAAATAAATCATCTTGCACTCGGACCAACCAGCCACCGATTTCATACATGCTACGTGAATAATCATGTACATGCGGGACTTCAGATCAGAGTCGAAGAGTGCATCCAATCTAATCAATCAGTGTAGAAGGTTCGCGATTGACAACCCTAATTCCGAAATAGTTGGGACGAAGTGTAAATTGTGAATAAAATCAAAATGCAATGACTTTCAGATCCCATGAGCCAATACGTTATTTACAATAGAACATAGATAACATTTCAAATGTTGAAACTGAGTCATTTTTCATTTTTATCCTCAAAATGAGCTTACTTCAAATTTTCTGGCTGCAAAAGGTCTCAAAAAAGTTGGGACACAGGCAAAAAAAGGCTGACAAAGCAATTAATATATAAGAGAATCAGCTGAAAGAACATTTAGCAAGTAATTAAGTTAACTGGCATCAGGTGTGTAACATGATAGGCTATAAAAGGGATGTCTTAGGGAGGCTGAGTCTCTCAGAAGTAAAGATGGCCAGAGGCTCTCCAACCTGTGAAGGCTTGCGTAAAAAAATTGTGGAATACTTTAAAAACAATGTTCCTCAACGTCAAATTGCAAAGGCTTTGAAGGTCTTATCATCAACAGTGCATAACCTCATCAAAAGATTCAGAGAAACTGGAAAAATCTCTGTGCGTAAGGGACAAGGCCGAAGACCTTTACTGGATGCCCGTGATCTTCGGGCCTTCAGACGCCACTGCATCACTCACCGGCATGATTCTGCCATTGACAATACTAAATGGGCCCAGGAATACTTCAAGAAACTGCTGTTGGTAAACACAGTCCGCCGTGCCATCCACAGATGCCTCCTAAAACTCTATCATGCGAAAAGGAAGCCATTGTTGAGCATGATCCAGAAGCATTGCCGTGTTCTGTAGGCCAAGGCTCATTTAAAATGGACTGTAGCAAAGTGGCAAAGTTTCCTGTGGTCAGATGAGTACTAATTTGACATTCTTGTTGGAAATCATGGGCGTCGTGTCCTCCAAGCTAAAGATGAGAAAGACCACCCCTCCTGTTATCAGAGTTCAGTTCAAAAGCCAGCATCTCTGATGGTATGGGGATGCATTAGTGCATATGGTGTGGGACACTTGCATGTTTTAAAAAGCACCACGAATGCTGAAAGGAATATAAAGATTTTAGAGCAACATATGCTCCCCTCCAGGTGACATCTATTCCAGGGAAGGCCTTGTGTATTTCAGCAGGACGATGCAAAACCACATACTGCAGCTATTACAACAGCATGGCTCCATAATAGAAGAGTTCGAGTGCTGAACTGGCCTGCCTGCAGTCCTAATCTTTCACCATTTGAGAACATTTGGCGCTTAATTTAATGAGAAGTCCATCAAAGGAGACCCAAAACTCTTCAGCAGCTGGAAGCCTGTATTAAACAAGAGTGGGATCAAATTCCAATGGCTAAACTCAAGAAACTTGTCTCCTCAATGCCCAGACGGCTCCAGTCTGTGTTAAAAAGAAGAGGGGATGCTACACCATGGTAAACAGGCCCCTGTCCCAACTTTTTTGAGACCTGTAGCAGCCATCAAATTTGAAATGAGCTCATTTTGTGGATAAAATTGTAAAATTTCTCAGTTTCAACATTAGCTAGGTTATCTCTGTTTGATTGTGAATAAAATACTGGCTGGTGTGATTTGAAAGTCATTGCGTTTTGATTTTATTCACAATTTACACTTTGTCCCAACTATTTCGGAATTGGATGTTGAAACGAGCTAGCTAAATAAAACCATTTGCCACTGGACGCATGCATCCATAGCTCATATCAACATCAATCTCTTACTTTCTGTCCTGATGGATAAAGTTCTTCGGTGGGACTATTTACTGTGATCCTTAGAACACATTCATGTTTCACAATCAACAAAAACGTATTTTTCCAAAATGCACCTTTAATATTAAATGCTGTTATGCACAGATGCAGCAGCCCCAGGAAATCTTCCCTCAACCCCCCATACACAAGATACAGTCGAATGGGAGGAAGGTGAGCACTATAGGCTACAAGATGATACATAGCCTACAATAGTCCCTGAATAAAAGGCTTTGAGGTTAAGATTTCCGTAAAATGAATATTTTTGCAAACTTGGTAGGCTACCTTAGTGTACAATTATTGAAATGAACTGAAAAACTGGCACACTACGACAGGTTTGTGAGTTCGTTTTATTTAAAATGCAAAGTTGATGTTTCCTTGCAGGTTATCCATCCCCAGCTCATTCCAATCAAATAGCCTGTATCACAACTATTTGTAGCCAATGTAGCCTATAGCCTACTGTTAAGGCCTGTGACAGATTCTGAATATATGATTCTTATGGGTGCTTTAGAGTCAGGGCCATGTTGAAGCCATGAGGCAACCACAGAGGAGACCAGTGATCATATATATACATATCAGGGCTTTGAACCGGTTCGCGGAACAAAAACGAAAACCAGAAACTTTTGCTATTTTGCTAGGAACAAAAATGAAACCAGAAACTTTCGAATTTTTAATGTTCCGGAGCAGAATCGTTTATAAAAAAATAATGGTAACCGGTTAATACCGTTACTTTTTTCGTTCTTGAAATGTTTTGTGTTTGGGCTACAATGACCAACAGACGTTCACTTCCTGTGTGTCATTCCCTGGCATGCCCGGGCAGAGTAGAGAGAATTCTTTCTAATTAAGCCTAATGCTATGCCTAGCCTGTCAATTTTATTCACTAAAATGCAATAGTTCTCGACCATTAGCACAATCCAGGGGTACAAAAGCGTAACACAGCAGCGGTCAGCCGGCAGTCACCCAGGCCCGCTGAAACCTCACCTTTCAATTCTTAATAACATAAACCTCTCCCAGTTTACTTTACCCGATTAGCAACAGCTGCTCAGACTAATTGATCGAAGTCAATGAGAGACGTCAAATTTGTTCTCGATTGCTCTGTTATACATTGCACCACAAAATTATGAGGCGTTTTCATCAGCACATAAATGAAGACTTAAAATATCAATACGTCCTTAGAAATTCTGCGGACATGTAGCTCTTTAAACGCCAAACATTTGCATTAATTATTTTGCAAGGCTCATTAAGCAATAAGCCAGGAGGAACTGTTTTATATTCTGAATGTAGTCACAGCTAAAGAGCGTTGTTAGGCACGATGTACAGCAGAGTAGCAATTGTGAGAATCGCGAAAACGATTGCTGCGCATCATGAAAAGTTTTTTTTTTTTGCATTAATATTGCCAATTTTCCATCCTTGCAATGCTAAATCGATTTGTTTGGTTGCAAATTGAGCAAAGTAAATGGGAAGGGAGTGACAGCAATTGTCGAGTAGAGGATGATGATTTTGAAGACCTTAAATTTGCTTGGTTCAGCACGCAATTTGCTTGAATGTGTTAGATAGATTACTATATTTGGCCGTTGTATGCGAATACGATAACAATTTAGTTACATGTCACGTTTGATGCGCTTAAACAAAATGTTTTCCACCTTCATTGTAGGCTATTTAGACGCTCAAAAGTAACTAAAATCAAGAGCTATGAAATACTTTACTTCAAATTAATCTTGTCCAATTATTAAATAAAATTTGTGGACAGATTTTCCTGAACGTGCTTGCCAAGTCTTCGGTGCATTTGTCCATTGCTTGCAATGCGAAAATAATGTCTCTCTCACATTCACGTTCGATATACTTCACAAAATTTTTTCTACTTTGCTTAAATTTTTCACAGCTTAAAAACCAGGGCCATCTTAACATGATTTTATTTTTAAGAAATCCTTTTGAATAATAGGGTACAGCGGGGTAAGATGCCCCTCTGGGTAAGAAGCCCCGCCCCCCTTAATTCCTCTCCTGACCACTAGATGGCAACAATTTTAATCTCAGCTCTTTCCTTGGATCGTAGTGGCCTTGCTAATCTTTATTTAGCATTGAAATCGTTTTACTTTTTGACGGGAATCCAGAGAACAGATTTTGGGGTAAGTTGATGTAATATTTTGACGCTACCAAATAAGCCTCTGTGTTTTTTTGGAAGGATATATACACAAACTTTTTTTTAAATGTTAACATGATAGTCTTGTGGAGGGCGATCTATTAGTTTGAACAAAAAAATACAGAATACTTTTTTCAATATGTGAAAGTGTAAAAAAGTATGACTTTGGGGGGAAGACGCCCCCCCACCCATATGGGGGTAAGATGCCCCCCATGATTTTGAATATCTAGCCTTGCTAATGTTATATTTCTGGGAAAGTATGTACACCATCATCTAACATAATTAACCTATTAGCTAATCAGCAGTAAGAAATGTATTATTACCAGTTTACAAAGCTACTTAGCTGACTTTATGTCACGATAATAGCATTAAGCTATATTAGCTTGCTGTAGCTAGCTAGCTGGATTCGTAGCTGGATTTTTCACAAACTGTAGCCTGTGAATTGTCCACGTGTGTGTGTGTGTGTGTGTGTGCGTGTGTGTGCAGTGTGTGTGTGTGTGTGTGTGTGTGTGTGTGTGTGTGTGTGTGTGTGTTTTGTGTGAGAGTTTTTAATTTTTGGCTGCACTTTGCTGGTTTAAATGGAATTTTAGGCCTCATTGTTAAGTTGCTTTCCCATTTGAAATGATTTTAAGCTTGTTCAAATGAAATTTAATAGTTGTTCTATTGATTTGAAAATATTGAATGTCCTATTCACATGATTTTAATGGATTGTTTTTAGGACTGATTATTCAACTGTATCTGATTTGAAATCTTTTTTAGCTTGTTCACATAACAATGAATTTTTTACAGCATTTATTGATATTGTTCATTGAATTTTAATGATTTAAATGGCATTTTTAAGACCTGAATGTTAAATTGTTTCTCTGATTTGAAATGATTACTTTTTAGTTTGTTCACATCAAAATTAAATTTTAACTTAAGCTATTGACTTGAAAATGTTGAAAATCTAGTTATTTGCATAATGTTAAGGAATTGTTCACTCGTTTGTCTTTCATGTAGCATCGAAGATAAAGTTACACATTTTTTAAACAAATCTTTGCCATTGTGATTTGTCACAGGCCTATTAATTTGAAATCAAAATGACTCGTGGGGTAAGATGCCCCTTTTCAAGATTTTACATTTTGTTTTATAATAACAAAGTTGTAGTCTGGTGTGATTGGATTACCCTCTAAATGTGTTTACTTAGGCATACTTCTTGTGTATATATTATGTTGACGTTCAAATTATTTATATTTTCAGAGAAAATGGACATTGTTCTTAAGGAGGGCGTCTTACCCCGCTTTACCCTACGCTAAAGTTTCACGATGAGAGGCGGAGTTCAGAGGTCTGTTATTTATTCAAATTAATGACAATCTAACACGGCAGCCTAGTTTGGTCGGTCTGCTTCTCATTATCTCTTCTTAATCATGATCGGCCAGATTTTGGTTTTGATTGGTCAGTTGGCTGAATAAATGGCTTGATTGCAAGTTAGGCAAAGTACACGGGAATTGATTTAAGGTAAGCTAATTATCCCAATGTGATGGAGGCTGTCCAACCTCGCTGGTAATTAGCAGACTTCAAATCGAACTTTTCTTTCAGAAGAATTTCAAATGGCCTCTGATGTTAGTTCAACACTAAATTAAAGGTATGTGGCATAGAAAAGATAATAATCAAGCTCGTCTGTCTGCCCCATAGAGGCAGTTACTTTTATTGAGCTTAAAAATTATCACGATACATTTATCGCCCAGCCCTAATATATATATGTGTGTGTGTATGTATGTGTGTGTGTGCTAGATATGGGGGGGCCCAAATCGATTTCCAGTCATAGGGCCCAAAATTGCCAGCGGCGCCCCTGTCTGACTGTTTACCACTTATCACTGCATTTAGCATACCAACAGCGATAAAGGGGAAAAAGGCTATGCATGATTTGGAATAATGGGATGTGCTGTCTATACATTTGCACAAACTTATATTTAATTTGAAGTCAAAATTTGAGGGTACTCATTCCTGCATTTTTAAAAATACCTTTATTGTAGACCATATGAGGAGCCTCACAAGCAGATTTGAAAATCACGCTCTCTTTCACAATTTGCTCTTGTATTACACTTAATTCAGAGGTGTTATATGATTTACTGTACTGAAACTGCTACATTCTGCCTATATCTTTACCTCATTACCTATGTGGTCATGTATGGATAAATGTGGCTATCCTGGGAGAGCAGGCTACAGAGGAATTTGGAAAAGCACAGCATAATGTGTTTTCTGAATATAAATGTTTATCATGCAAGAAAGCCCATTATTTCATGTGAATCCCAATGGGTCTTCAATATGCTTTTAAGCTAAAATGCTGCCTGTCGGGGGGGAATTTGCCTGACCATGCCTATCTCCTGGGTAGCTGCATGTTGGCGCATTGTCCCTGTCACCCCCACAAGGCTAATCTTCTGTCAGTACTCTGAGGCAACAGTATTACTTTTATTGTCCATAATAGTTGCATTATTAAACTGTCACTTTCTATTACTGGGGTTGCGCTTAGACAATAAACTGACAGAGCAGAAAAGGCCTGGTGTCTGGTCCCCCACCCTCAATCACACTTATCAGCCTGAGTGTGCCACCCACTCCTGAATGGAGAAACCCCTTCCAGTGTTTCTCTCGGTAGTAGGCTGTTCTTTCCCTCTATCACTGTCGTCAGTTCCCTTCCTCATTCTTTCTCTCTATCATATATACCCATACAATTTCAAATACTAGCATTTCACCTTGCAAAGGTATATAAGATGTATTTATAAGTGTCACTCACTCCTTGTCAGATGTAAAACACCAGCTCATTCAAGCAGTTTGGTAAACTAAATTTTCTGTATTGTTTCTTGCTATAACTTAGAGAATTTGTTGAAGGTGGTTGAGGACTCAATCCTAAAGCATATCCCATATGTCAAATAACCTAAGCCGTGAAGATGGCTCACTACCAGTGCTAATAGATGGTCACCAAATCAACTATTATGCTAACTGGATTGCACTGTAATTTTATTTCATACCATATTCCTAGTGTATGAATCAAGCTGACATGCAATAGATGGCCCTCTTGAGGAGGGAGCAGTAAAGATACTTTATGTATTCAACACAGATTTTTATGAGAAAATGTTGGAGATTATCATTTGCAGATTTGGGTATTTATCCTTCTAATTTAAAAACACCTTTGAAGATGACTATTGTGTAATTATGCCAGAGAAGAAGTGAGTGAATCCATTAATAGTTTTAGTTTTGGAGCTTTAATTAGGGTTTTGCTCAGAAAGTGACAAGACAGAAGATTAATAGAAGAACTTTGCAGCTTATTGCTAATCTTTCTGTGTGCTTTTTGAGGAAGTTAACATACCATTGATTCTGGATCAGCTTTGTAGTTTCCGGAGAGATAATTTCTGGGGAATATTTCTCATATTGAACCTTTACGGGGTGCAGAACCTTATATGAAATTTGTTCAAAATAAATTATATTTTCTTCCTCCATAAAAAAAGATCTTGAAAAATGACATGTTTTTGTTTCTGGTTTTTCTTGTATCTTTTCTTGAATGTCTTGAAATCAGTGGTGGTGCCAGAACTGGAAATTTAGGGGCTACAGAGCATCCCTTTATAACATCAGTTGGTCCTGGCTAGTTCTCAATCGTTTTGCTTTATTGACAACTTTTTCAATTATAGTAATAATCCATTGGCAATTGAAGACTCTTCTTCTCTCCCTGTGCGATATAACAGTGACAAAATAATGAGCTAAATTCAGTACAGTACATCAGGCAATTGAACTTGCGCTTCATGATTGTTTAAATTCATCGTTTAAAAACTGAGAAACTTCCATGCATAAAGACTTCAATTCCATGTGAGAGTCTCTTAAATACACGTTGATTGAATAATAACTGATCCACATTCCTACGAAATATTGCCTTTCACTGACGTTTTAAACGAAGGTGGACCCCAAAGCAGCATGCTGGCAACGTCAGCAAAGGCAAGGATACTTTATTTACAGTCTTTAGAGAAAGCACAAACAAAAAGCGGCTCAAAAATGAGGTACGTAAAAAAAACAGAGTAGCAAACAAAATGCTGCTCACAAAATGAGGCAAATACATGGAAAGTAACTAATAAAAGGCGGCTCGAAGGCAACGCAAAAAGGAAAAAAGTCAAATTGCACACAAAGGAATAAATCAGTCTCTGAGGGAGGTGGTGGCAGTGGGCGACGAGGTGACAAAGCTCTCCAGGTAAACTGCTCACGAGGAAAAAGAAATTACTAGAATGTTGATACAATGAAAAGCGCAAGGAAAAATTCACATACCCCTTTTTCACCAAAAAGAACCTGGTGCTAGTGCTGTGCTGGTGCTAGTGCCAGTGCTTGGTTGGTTCAACCCATGCACCTCCTAAGAACCTGTTTGCTTTTCCATCGCCCAGGAGCCAAATCAGAGCCACGCGATTACGTCACTATATAACGTCAGTACATCTGGCAATACAGAAATACAGTATGGACTGCGGGAAACCATGAATAAACATTTAACACTGATGTAATGCTTGTGTTTCTATGCTCAGTAATACTATTATTGTCACTGAGGTTTTGTCATTTTTAGAAGGGGAAAGAAATATAACCTACTCGATTGCTGTGATCTTGTACTGGGTTAATATCAGATATATAAAAAGCGGAAAAATAAGGCGCAAACGTTAAATGCGTACCGCATCTTGCGTTGTTGTCCATGCATGTTAGAAATACCGAAATCTTGTGCAGCAATAGGTTGTAATTATAGGAAAACGCTATCCATATTTTCTTTTCCCAAAGATGCAGACAGGTAAGAAATAGATTAGCAACTGTTGTATTTCATTCTAGCTTCATAAGTTTGATCTATAATGTCGTTTCCTTTTGAAATGCCCTTCAAACTCACTAATGGCATTTATAGTAATTCACGAACATCCGAGATAGCAAGCTAGCTCATATTCGTAATGCTTAAAGAGCTTAGGACATGAAATTCAGCTCTGTTTTTATTATGTGATAAAATGCTACAAAGTACCTATCTTGAACAATTAGTGATGGTTTTAATAGCGTGTACTTTACGCAATGTTTAAAAAAACCGCATTTTATCTGCTAAATTATCCACTTGAGGGAACGCCCTCTTTGCCTCAATCGAGAACATTTGCGCTGGGCCAGCTCAGCCACATGACGTCATAAGTTGTACACGGATTGTGTCTAGGTGGCTAGCCGTAGTTCACGACTCTGGTCTGGATGGAGAATATCTTAAAGAATGAACCAACAAAAATCACCGAGAGTGAACGGAAAGAAATGTGTAGTGTGAGGATGCAATGCAACGCATGCATAAGGCCATGGAATGTTTCTGTGGCCGAAAGATGGAGAGATATCGAGAATACGGACAAAACAAGTCCAATGTACTAGTGCCGACTTTGCTGGCCCAGGCAAGCCCGGATCACCGAAACCTACGATATGCTGCCAACATTTCGAGTATTCATGTTTTTACATATCATTATTATTATTATTTGCGGAACGCAAATCGTTTCTCTGCACTGCCTGTTCAATAGCCTGCCAACTCGCTGTTCAGTGTGATCTAGCCAGCTAAGTAGTGAAATGATACTATTCACAGCGCTCTATTTATTTCTGTGCACTGTGTGCTTGCTAGCTAACTACCTAATAATAGCAAGCTGCAAGATATGGTTTACACATGTTGTGATATCATTCACGACTCTATATTTCTGCGCACTGCGTGTTCGCTTGCTAACTAGCTAATAACATCAAGCTGCGAGGTACGTACGGCTTACACGCATTGTTTCGAGAGCTCATGAAACAGTGCACAGAAATGAGTAGAGCCGCGAACATTATCATTTCACTACTGGCTAGATCAGGCGTGAGTTCAACCACCACTTAGCCTAATATATTATGGTCTTGTTAGGTAAGGTAACAAAACGTCAGGTCTATTGAACTCACTTAAGGTTGAAAAGTGAGTAGGCTGGTTATCCAAAACACCGTGCACAGAAACAATTGTAGAACTGGAATAATAATCATTCCAATACTTGGCTGGTAAGTGTTGTACAGTTCGGGACAGGCGGAGACACTGACACTGTCTTCATCGCTCGAGTACTCAGGCTGGAATCTGTATGGTTCTGAATCCCGTGTTAAGCTGCTTTCACACCAGACGCAAAATGAATTTTTTCGCACGACAGATTACATTCAAAGTCAATGCAAAGACGCAAATACAGGCGAAACGTATTAGCGTCTTTGCATGGACTTTGAATGTAATCTTTCGTGTGAAAAAATTTGTTTCGCGCCTGGTGTGAAAGCAGCTTTATGTTGAGTTTTGTCATCTTCCATAGAAAAGTACTCTTCTTCATCAAATGGACAGATTCAATTGAAAATTCTGAGGAACTATCGGAGTCTGACTCGGATACCATCGTTGATGGACGCATAATCGCCCACCGTGTACAACTTATGACGTGACCACACAGGGGAGTGCCAGAATCGTTTTCTGTGTTGCTCAGAATGTTTGTTAATGAGGGGGGCGGGGCGAGTAACAAAAAATAGCGATTTTTGTTAAAAATTATAATATACATTTTTTTTTAGGCAGAAGATGGGAATTCTTTTAATTGTACCCTTTTATATTCATAAACTTGCTCAGTGCATGTCCTAAGCTCTTTAATATAGACATTAGTGGCATAGGAAAAAATGTCTGAAGAGGCAAGGTAAAATGAAATATCAATGCCTCATGCAGATATAAGACAGATGCTTGAATATTCCAACATTTACTGCAAGCAGAACCCTCAAAATACTTCCGCAATCGCGCCCACTTAAGAGACAGGAAGTGCGACCAATTTCTGACAATGGGGGCATATTGGGGATGTCTTTGGCTTCGCCTTCTCCATTTTTGTTTGTTTGAAAACTAAAGTAGACTACACTCGCTCAGCTGTTGTTTTAAAGGTGTACCATGCAAGTTTGTTTACTTTCTGCGCGATTATATTTTTGTCTCAATTCGCCAACATCTCTCCACGATCCGCTAGCTGCCTGCCCCTAAATTCACAGTGAAAAAAAAAACCCGGGCTCTGGAGACTGCACAGGCATCACAAACTGCAAATAAACACAAGGGGCACAGGCTGTGCCCCATAACATAACAAACCGTCCCGGCCAATCACCGACAGGAGTTGACAGTTATGGAAGCATGGGAGGAAGGGGCGGGCTACCTCTGTTTTGTTTGAGTTTGAATGTCAACAGAAGTGAAAGTAAACAAACTTGCGTAGTGCACCTTTAAAAACAGTGGTACAGGGTTTGCGCTGGTCTTGTTGGTCATTAAAACTCTGCTCCCACTCCCTGACTTAATCGGTGTTTGGCACTGGACCAGCAATGAGTTGGTGTTTGCTCTAGCACCAGTTTTGAGAGCCTGGAGCTGGTGCTTAGGCTATGGAAAAGCAAAGAACCAGTGCTAAGTCAGGCTCTGGCTCTGAACTAACACTGGAACCAGCCCGGTGGAAAAGGGGTAACTGAGATGAAGGCACAGAGCAACAGACTCTACCAGTGAGGCGGAAGTGAAGACAAGACTAAGGTTTTAAGGGAGAGCTGATGAGTGTCAATGAGCTTCAGGTGTGCCTCCTCAGCCATGGAGGTAGGAGTTTGTCACACCCACTGCCGCACACTCACACTGTTGCAAGGGAGGGGAGGAGCGAGAGCAGGCGCAGAAGAAAAGCACTGACACAAAAAATTCACAGAAAAAACATTTTGTGGGACTCAGCAATTAAATGATAAATTTAAAAAATTCAATTCGGCACACAGTGTTAAATCTTCACTTTTGTTATTAAGTGTAAGATTGCAGTCTACGGCTTGAGAACGTGATATGCCACCAAAAAGCGTGAGACTCATGTCATATGCGTGAGAGTTGATGAGTATGCAACTTTGAATTATAAATGGACCAAATTACGCGTCCAAATTAATGATTGTCGTCATACCTAAAGGAGGAGAATTAGCAGCATCTGATAGTGTAGAGAGCTCTCAGAGTGAATCTATTGTTAATCATGAAAGTGATTAAGAACAAGTCAGGACTAATAATTGTTTTAAAGGGATGTTCTGTAGTCCCCATATTTCCCGTTCTGGCACCGCAAAAGCTTGAAATGGTTTGTTTTGGCTCCAAATAACTGCAACAAGCTAAATTCGGGAGCATCAAGAATTTAAATGTCATGTCATGTTAAATGTCTGAGAGAGTCTCTGAAAATTAGTTTTTTAAGATGGGAGCCAATTTGTGCTTTTTTGTTTAAAGTACTAGAGTGTTAACTGAAGTCATCTTCAACAGGACAAATGAAATGAATCACAAATTCATGGCTGTTTCAAAACTTTTCTGTCGTTTTTTTATCAAATACTTTCCATTTATTTTGTTGGATTGATGTGTCCTGCTTGTGCCATTTAAGCATTGTGTTTTTACTGAAGAACCAGCAGTATCTCACAATTATTGTACCTTGCTTAAATAAAAGTGCATTTTTAAAACTATTAAAGTATAATATATTCAATCTTCTGTTCCTTAACCGAGTGGGCTTGGCATCCTGTCTTCAGTCTCGAAATATTCATCCGAGAGCTTAGCCCTCATCCTCTGAAAATCTCCCCCTACAAAACAATATGCACTTCTGGCTCCTGAATATTCAATGTGTTTTAATTTTGGCTGTTTTTTTCCCTGTATTGCGTGATTTAACCTTTTAACTGCCTGCTCCCTTTTGGTCAAGCACAGTTTGAGTCACTGTATTAATTGAGAGATGTGTTGAACTTAGCTTGATGAAGCCTTCTCCAATAATCATTTGCAGTCTGTAATGCTGAAAAAAAATCTGATCTATTAAGTGCAACACATCTTTCAAGTAGAAATAGTGACTCAAAATGTGCTATGCCAAAAGGTTGAGCAGGCAGTTAAAGGGTTAAAATGAAACTAAACTTAGCTTGTAAGGCAATTTAAGTGCAAAGTAGAATTGCTTGTTTTGATTGCTGGGGATTCAATCTTTGTTGCCTGCATAATGTTTGGTGGTTTTGTGGTCTTTGGTAAACCTGCTTGCATCAGAATTGGTTGGGAAGTACTATAGAGGAATGTTCTTTGAAGACTTGGTCAAGAGATTTTGAATGGGTCAACATGGGTCAAGTCCCTTTGTAGCAGACTATGTGCAGTTATTTATAACGGAAGTTGAACTTAATATTATCACATACACAATTACCGTTTATACTTAAACACAGCGATAGCAAATTCAACTGGTATGTATTAAATAGCTATTGATAAGAAGAAAAGGGACAATGATAAAAGCACATGTATTGTAAATATGCAATGATGAGCGGAGACATTATGACCATGCACGGATGAAGCAAATAACGTTGTTTATTATGTAATAATGGTGCGTGTCAAGGTCTGCAGAAAGGCTTGAGACAGTAAGTGAACATTCTATTCTTGTAGTTGACATGCTGGAAGAGGGAAAACTGGGACCATAGGGACTTTCAAAGTCCAAATTTTTATGGGTGTCATGGTTCTGGATGTTTGTGTGGTTAAGGACTTTTCTTTGTGGCTCTCGTCCCGGGACGATATCGAATTCCTTTTCCATCGGATTCTTTACCCAGCTGGCTGATTGAACTTGGGTGACGCCTTCCCACTCTATATAAGCCAGAAGTCCGCCACGCCTCCCTCGCTAGAGTGTTGTTTGTAGTTATGCATGATAGCCGAAGATATCTGTAGTGAGGATTTATTTGACTTTATATCTTCTCGTTATTTTTGAGGTTCTATTTCTCTAGGGTTATTCCCTTTTCCTTTTTTCCTCTCTAATCTTTGTATCGCCCCATTTGAGGAGCTTTGTTTACCTCGGTTCCCGAGATACTTCTCCTTTCTCTCTCTCGCTTTGCTTCTGTGTTGTTGCACGGTTGGACGTCCTTTGGAAGCGCGAGAACTGTTCCTGTCATGTGGTCTGTATCATTCTCTGTGTTTGTATTAAGTCTGTGCTGCTCTGTTTCCCTCTTGCTGCTGCACTTGGCCTCTCAATTCAATCGGCCATTACAATGGGTGAACAACGAGGTCGAAGCATCTCTGAGGTGGCATGGCTTGTCAGGTGCTCCTGTCAGCAATGGTCAGTATTGAAACTGACCCGGCCTTTTGCTCATATTATCATGCATACTTACGAATATATACTGTACAACACACTCATATGTTAAAATTAAAAAAAAAAAAAAAAATAATAATAAAAAAAATTCTCTGTAAAAGATTGTACAGAGTATTTTAAAATACAAAGAAATTTCAAGGTGCTTTACAGAGTCAAAAAAATACACAGAAAAACAATTTCAGTTGGCCAAAATAACAATAAAACATGACACGCAATATACTAGAACTGGCCTAGATAAGAACATTTTAAAAACAATAAAGTTATAAAAAGACAATCCTAAAGATAGGCAGATCTAAAAAGGTCAGTCTTAAGAATGGATTTAAAAACCAGATCAAGCCCGAGGCTCTGACTGTCTCTGGGAGCTGGTTCCACAACTGTGGTCCCAGCACAGAAAATGCTCGATCCCCCATTGTCTTCAACTTTGTTCGGAGAACTAAGAGCAAGTTTGAGCTCCCTGATCTTAGTGTACGTGGTGAGAACTGGGGGTGAAGAGGTTCCTGAAGGTATGTTGGACCAGTACAGTTTATGGCCTGGTAAACAAGATGGAGAATTTTGAAGATAATTCTATGATTGATGGGTAGCCAGTGAAGGGAGTGGAGGACTGGGGTGATATATTGAGACCTCCGAGTTTGGGTGAGGACACGGGCAGCGCTGTTCTAAATGTCCTGAAGTCTCCGGGTGGTTTTCTTTGGTAGGCCAGCGGGGAGGGAATTTCACTAATTGTGACAGGAGCTGATGAATGCATGGACAAGTTTTTCGGCGTCACTTTGGCAGAGGGATGGTCGTAATCTGGGGATGTTCCTCAGGTGTAAAAATGAGGTCTGACAGATGGATTTGACATGTGCATCAAAAGAAAGTGACAGGTCCAGTTTGACACCCAGGCTTGTTACCAGTGAGGTGGGATGGGGAGGCCATTAATGGTGATGCGGGTGATACCGGCTTGTTTTGTCTGGTGGAGGGTGCCTATGAGAATTACTTCAGACTTACTACCATTTAACTGTAGGGAGTTGTTCTCATCCAATTGCTAATATCGGCTAGGCACTTTGTGGCCCGGCATATCGCTAGATGTGTGTCGGGGAAGTTTGAAGGTAGAGTTGGGTGTCATCTGCATGTGAGTGAAATTTGATCTTTTGATGGTGCAATATTATTCCCAGGGGCAGCATATAGATGAAGAAAAGCAGTGGGCCTTGGACCGACCCCTGGGGGACACCAGAGGTAACGCTCCTGACACTAGATTAAACTTTCCTAGGGCGACACATTCCTTTCTATCTGTGAGATATGAATGAATAAATTCCAGGGCAGTACCAGTGATGCCCACCTCCAGGTGGCGCTGACACAGGGTGTTGTGGTCCACTGTGTCAAACGCGGCACTTAAGTCCAATAAGATCAGGAGGCTGGGGAAGCCAGAGTCAGCTGCCAGAAGCAAGTAATTTACTACCCTCACAAGAGTGGTTTCTGTACTATGGACAGGTCTGAAGCTGGATTGGAAGGTTTCATAGAGTTTGTGTGAGGGTAGATGATCATGAAGGTGGAGGGAGACCACCTTCTCCTGGACTTTTGCCACGAAGGGGAGGTTCGAGATGGGCCGGTAGTGTCAGAGGACCTCAGGGTCCAAATTGTGCTTCTTCAGTATGGGTTTGATAGCAGCCAGCTTAAGAGAGGGGGGAACCACAGCAGTTGATCGGGAGGTGTTAACAATATGGATCACAGTAGGGACAACAGCGGCAAAGCAGGCTTTTAAAAGTGTTGTGGGGATGGGGTCCAGAGAGCTAGTGGAGGAGTTCATTTTTGTGACAATTTAAGACACCTCAGTTACGGTGGTGGCTGCCAAGCAGCTGAGAGTGGGGCCAATATAGGGAATTGGGGAAGGGGGTGGGGCAGATTGGGCCGGGGTGATGTTGCGCGTGATGGTTACAATATTTGCCTTAAAGGTCCCCTATTATGCTGATTCTTCTTTTAGTACATACAAGTAATGTTATAATGTTGGATGTCCATACTCAACCTGTGCAAAGTTTCTAAACATAAGATACAGGGGTTTTGCCATAATCCGAGAACATGATTTCCTGAACATGATTTCCTCTCTGAACACCTCGTCCCAAGATCTTCACGAGATCTGGGCAAAACCTGACGTCAGGTTGTTGCATCCAATCAGGACAGACCTGGCCGGAGCCAATCACAGCGCTGGACCTGCCCACCCCAGAATTAATCCATCAGACACAAACGAGCCCATATCATTTAACGCGTAGATTTATCAGTATGTCTCCAAAACCTGTCCGTACATGTTTTTCTGGATGCAAAAAAAGTACAACTATTTTCTCTTCCAAAAGACGATGCCACCAGAAGTCAGTGGGCGGCTTTTTTGTTTGCTGGCAGCAAACAGCCACACTCAAAGGGAATGTAAGCTCGGCATTTCACCTAAGACAGCTTTGTCAATAAAGGATAATTTGATGCTGGATATGCGTCTCAGCTGCTTCTCAAACCTGGAGCAGTTGCATCGATCAAGCGCTCGGAGCCACAAGCTGTAAGTAACGATATAACAGCAAATAATGTAAGTGAAGCTAACGTATTATGGGTGGCTAGCAGGACCGTTAATGATAGTTAGCACTAACAACTGGCCTCAAACGCAGGCTTTGTAAAATATCTGATGATAAAACCTGGATAACTCACAGACGTGGAAGCAGTAAGTTTTACCATTTTGTGTTGCTTTATTGCATAAGCCTACCTAACATGATAACCTGTTGAATGTGACGGTAGCGCTGTGGCTAACGAAGCTAAGTTACTGTTGCTAATGTTCGTGTCCTAAATATACAAGAGTAAAAAATATCAAGGAGACATTCAACAGAAGGTGTGTGAATATAAACCTCATTTGAAGCAAACTTTTTATACTTGTTTGTAATTTGGATGCTTGGTACAACTGTTCATGGTAACAGAACTTACTGTTTGTAAAACCTGTTTTGCAGGGTAACGTTTGTCTCTGTCGTTGTTATGACCGCTCTGTTAGTACCGCATAATAGTTTGCGTTCCGTGCAACTTAAAAATACTCCTGGTTAACTTACATGCAGTAATTCAGATTGATATGCTTGTGTTACTTTGGTTAGCATCTAGGTGGTAGTTTCATGGTAGGTGGTATTTTTTTGCGTGTCTGCAAAGTTGGGCTGATAAGGCTGCAGTTAGACTAGACGTAGGCTTTGCAAAGCTTAGGGTACGTGTTTGAGTTTGTTTACTGCTGCTGTGAAATGATTGCTTTAGTTATCCATGACCGGGTCAGCCGAGTACTTTGCCGTGGTGTGGGCTAGCTCTTTGATCCTACTGCGGTGAAAACAATTACAAAACGCACTATAACGTGTCTGGTATAACAAACGATTTCTCTGCATTGCCATGGCGGAACTTCATCCACTTTTGAAAATTGTTCTGGCTAATAAAAAGCTGAAAAAAAGTTGAGGTCGGATACGGATTTCCGGTAGAAGTTGTCGATTTGCTCGCTCCACATAAGCAATGCTTACTCCGTTTGTGTGTTTTTGCTACGAACCCATTTAGTAGCTTGGTGTCAGAATTGTGTTTAGTTTTGGTAGAAATGGTTAACAGGAGCTTTTAGCAAAGTTTCCTACGGCTGGCTAAGTGAGTATACAACATGACTAAATAACAGTACAGCTACAATCACATGCATGCAAGGCGAGACAGTATGAGCAAAACACAAAAATTTCAATTTGCCACTCATTGACATCCTGCTGTAAACGTTGCTGCAATACTTCAATGGCATCCTCCTCCCATTCGGGGTCGGATTCAGGATCAAAGCAAGTACGATCTTACAGCAATAGATGCCGCAGAGAGCTGTCCTGAAATACCTGCCAACTTGGTTTCCTGGTTTTTCGGGTCTGCACCCTCCCTCGGAATCGACGTGGCCAGGCAGCCAATCAGAGCAGCGCCTCATTAGCATAGCCTCCCCGCCCATTTCAAAATGGCATGTGTTTCAGGCCGGCACAGACGGGGTGAGAGAAGAGGTCTCACTAGGCCTGGATGCGTGTGGTTTTTTTTTTTGTGACTCAATTCTTAACATTATTTTAAAGACCCATTGGACATATTTTAAACAACTAAATACAACATAATATGGGACCTTTAAAAAAAAAAAAAAAAAAAAAGCAATTACAGTCCTCAGTGGTGGGAGAGGCAGCAGCGGAGTCCGCGGGCTCCCTCATCTGGTTGATTGTAGAGAACAGGAGCCTGGGGTTGGTGTGTCCAGAGCCAAAAAGGGTGGAGTAGTATGATGCTCCAGTGGCTCTCAGTGTATGCGAGTACCTTCTCTGCTGTTCTCTAAAGGACAGTTGGTAGACAGGCCAGTTTTCTAAACATCCACTCAGCCTTCCGAACCTCAGATTTATGGGCTCTGAGCTGGTCTGTGAACCAGGGGGCTGAGCGGTGAAAGGATACCAGCCCGGTTTTTTCGGGGGAAAACCTATCTAAGCCAGCGTGAAGAGTGCAGTTGTAATACTGGACATGTTCTTCAAGCGAGAGCGAGGCATCAGGCTCAGACAGGGCAGAGGAGAGAGCAGATGTGAATAATTCATGATCAATGTTCTTAATGTTTCGGAAGGTGAGGCACGTTTGAAGCTGGGGGAAGGTGAGGTACTAATAATGTCCAACAGCACCAGACGATGGTCAGAAATGCCCAGTTTCAGTATGTTGGTGGCAGAAACCATGACATCACCAGTGATAGCAAGGTCCAGGGTAAACACACAAGAACTGCTCCCTCTGACGAATAACTGAATTGGTTGTAATTGTCCTTACATATATTGTATCTCACATGAAAAACCAGGCCCTTAATGCTTTAGCTAAACTCTGGGTTGATGGACTGCAACATTTAGAAAAAATGAGTCACCTGGAATAAAGTTTAAATATCTTTGCACTTAAGGATGAGTCAGTTCGGTGGTTGATGCATTAACTGAATTGTGGATCACTGTCATTTTGGAGACAAAATGAGTGTGCCACTCATGCAAACATAATACAGATGCAAGATTCATTTAATTCATACAGTAGTGTGCAGTGATGATTATACACTTAACAAGATGAAGATCAAAATCAGAAACCTAGTACTATTTAAGTATATATTTAATATAATATTAGATCATATCGATGAAAATAAGTAAACAGATAACAATATATAGAAAAAAAGATAATTGTTAGTGCAAGCAGCGATAAAGGGCTTCATGCCAACCGAACCAGATAAGCGTTTGCATTAAAATGCAAAAAGAGAAGCAGGCCCATAACTCGCTAATTATGACATTCCAAGTTTCAATATACAAATAATTTGTCGCTACAGCAAGTATGATTCAGCCATAGTTACATGATATATAGGACTGAATCAGACAAAGATCAGGACATGAATGCAGAAGGTCCAATACCTCAATAAATGATACTAAGGAAGTCATATGTCACTTTTGGTTACATGACTTCATATAACATCATCGTAATTAAATGGGAAAAAACATTAAGATATGAATGCAAGAGTTTCTACACCTCTATCATATTAAGGGAGTAAAAGTAATTTTTGATTATGCAGTCAGTGCGTTTACATGACGTTCGAGAAAATCGAATTATTATGTTAGTCCGACTATAACCGGACTTTTTAAATGCATGTAAACATGTTAGTCCGACTGGAATCGCGCTAAATCGAATTTCTACCAGTCCGACTAACACACCCAGATAATGCAGTTAATAGTCGCATTATGCCTGCGTGTATACGCTTGAATCGAACCGAATTGGACTATGCGCTCTGAGCATGCTCCACATTCTTCCTGCAGGGCTTTGACCCAGAAGACTAGTGGACATGTAAACACCAAACTGCTTTGCGAGAACTGTGACCTCTGCACAACTAGCAAGTTTGTACTGTGAACAGTGACAATCCTCGTCTGCAAGGGCACTGGTGCTTGAACAGTCACGCCTTGGGGTCTCTGAACTTCTACCATTGATCCGCATGATTTATCAAATGACTTGCGTGTCATCCGAGAATTTTCCTTCTGCTTGCCATCAGAAAAACGATACTCTCCCACAAGGCATTACTCCTGACCCTCATCCAACATGCATGGGAAGCCTGGGAGTGCGTTCCCCAAAAGCACAGATGCTAACTTACACAGTTGGAACCACAGACTGTGTGTGAACGAACTATGTTAGTTGCTAGCAACTACACTTCTAGGAAACGCACTTCAGAAAAAAGCATCCTTTTGGAGCATTCCACAGGTATGTAAATAGGTAACAGTATATTTAATTATGATTGGGCATAAAATAAGCAGTCACAAAAGGTATGGTTTACCAGCAAGATGTTTTGAGGTTCATCACTTTACAAAAAGCCGTACGTATGAAAAAATAGTCTAACAGTTGAACAACAACTATTCTCAGTGAGCGATTGCGTGGAATTTAGGGATTTTTGCCATGGACAATCTATAACATAGTGGAAAAAATTCAGAGAATCTGGGGAGACTTGAGCAAACCTCATGCATTAAAGATGAGGCAAAATACCAATATTGAATGCACATGACCTTTGACTCCTTAGACGGCATCGAATTAAAAGCCAATATGCTTCTGTAATGGACATTACCACACAGGCTCATAGATCTTTCTTAAAGCCTGTTTCCATGAATGTAGTTTGCCATCACTTAATCAAATAGAAGTTGATACTCCACTATGCACAGGGGAGGCCATATATCAATACCATCCAGAAGCAATGGCGACTTCTCAGGAACCAGGCTCATCTGAAATTGACTGACTGGAAAGTAGAGAGGAGTGCTATGGTCTTACGAGTCCATCTTTCACAATGTTTCAGGAAATACTTAATGTTCTGTTTCCAGGGCCAAAGAAGGGAAGGACCATCCGGACAGTTATCAAAGATTTTTTCAGCGCACACGAGCAAGCTTTGTACATAGTTCACCAATTGGGCATTCCAGATTCGGGTGGGATTGGAGATGCCAAATTTATTTTAAAAAAAAAGATTTTTTCAGCATTTATCATAGTCTGGGGCTGCTTTAGTGCACCCAGCATGGGCATCGTGCGCATCTTTGAAGGCAAAATTGATACAGAAGGGTACACATGCATTTTAGAATGACAAATGTGCCTTCCAGATGTTATCTTTTTCAGGGATGCCCCTGCTTGTGCCAGCAGGATAATGCCAAGCCACACTCTGCACATATTACAACATAGCGGCTTTGTAGTCACTGAGTGCAGGTACTGCTGGCAGCTCGGACCTGTCTCCCTTTGAAACCGTGTGACGGATTATGAAGTGCAAAAAAACACAACAAATGTGAACTCCGACTGCCGAACAACTGAAGAAGAAGGCAAGAATGGGAACAAATTCAGCTTTTGAAATTCCAGCAATTAGCTTACTCGGTTCCAAAACGACTACTTAGTGTTATTTAAAGGAGAAGTGGTATTACACGTTGGTGAAAATGCGCCTGTCCTTACTTCATTGGAAAATGTAGCTGACATCTTGTGAGAAATGGCTATTATTTTCAAAAAATAGTAGTTGATGAGTTAAAACGTTGCTTATTTTGGCATTATGTTTTTTTCCCCCAATTACTTTAGTTTAAAAGGGATTTGAAAAATGCTGCTTGGTGTTTGTACTCACATGTTATGCATTGTACTAAATCTTCTGTTGATGATTGCAAGTTTGGCTGTCTATGCGAGCTTATTCCGCAAGGCTTTCACAATGAAGATGAACTATTTAAATGAGATATATGTGTTAGATCAGCTCCACGCACACCAAATTCTGGAAGATATGTGTTCATGAACTGTATGAAGGGGCACTCACTCTTTTTAAATGCTGAACTGTAATTCCTGTCAAATATAGTATGTGATGGTAACCTTTTGAAGTCTTTCTGAAGTCAAGTCTCATCTCCAACTGACTGTTCGGAAACAGTCGCTATCCATTTTAAGTACATTCTTGGTGATATATTGTTTTCTACATGATGTTGTGGTGGCAGAGCAGTAAGACTGGCTGGTTAAAGAACTGGGGTGTTACTTTGGATCAGTTTGCTAGTGGGTTGTCGCCGGTGGCGGCGACAGAGATTTTTTCTTGCTGGTGCTATAGTGGGGCTGAATCATTCAGTGATGGGGCTGATGAATGTTTTGTATGGTAGCCTTTGTTTGCGCAAAAGCCAGATGCACGGCATTCAAGAGTAAGTTTCGGGTATGTTTTTACCAAAGCCTCTTTTGATTCACAAAACTACAGTGATTTTTGTATTTAATATACAAAAGAACTGCGTCAGCAACATGAGAGACATCCCAGGCTACAAAAGAGCATAAACGATAAACTAACAGAGCTTCCGAGCCAGAGTGCACATTATCAATCACACACTGATCCAGCAATCAGCAAGAAATGCGTGCTTTTCAACTGAAAAGCAATGTTGTCCACTCTTATACTGAATTGACAGACAACACCAAAAGATAGCCTACATTAAAGTCAAATAAGGAAAACAGCAGATGCGAGGCTTTGTAGGAGTTGTAGGACAAATCGTATGCAATAAACAAAACAATAATTGAAACATTAACCAAGAATCACCCTTTGGAGGTCCATAAGCAAAACCAATAGGCTTAATAGCATATACATTAAGATCACTAGATTGCTGATGTCATATTTACATTATCCAAAGTGAAGCACCTGGCCGCCAAACGAACTTAACTAAAATGAATGGTTTCCTATGACGCCAATTTTAAATAATATAATCGTTAAAATGCCAAGATGTGCGGCTGTGTTTTGCAGCAATATTGATTCGAAGGGCTTTCATGAGACGAGTTATCGTAGATACGCAAATTTATTCATTTAATGGAGAAAGTTGTAGCCAGCCAATTAGCCATCCCATGGACTTGAATAGACCGCTGACTTAAAGCAAATGCTAGCCATTGTTAACGGTCACCAGCTTAGCTAATACATTGACTTGACAGTTAATAAAATTAACATGGAGGCTAATAAGTTTGCTACAAGTAATTGACATTCAGCTCACACCGAACTTACAACAAAAGAGGCGTAGAGTGGATCTGACCTTAGACCAACAGAGTAGCGTTAATAATTAAAAAAATATATACAAAGCAAAGCAAAATTTAAAAGTGAAAATTCAGTTAGTTTGTTGGTGGTGCCACGGTGGGGCTATTGAAATCTCTGCTGGTGCTGCAAGCACCACCCTAGCGCCGCCCATGGTTGACACTATTCTACCCCTGAGCAAGGTGCATAACCTGGATTGCTTCAAAGACCAGATGGCTGCAGAGTTGTTTCTCCACTGAGTTATGCACACATCATATGAAATGCATTTCTGAAATAAGTTGAGCTGAGTAATTTCCAATCAATATACAATGACATCTCAAAGCATGCAATACGAATTGCTTTATTGAGCGCAGAGTAAATATCGAAATTGAACATATTCTGTCTCAACTTTTGATATCTGGAGATTTGTATGAGACTTTTGATCAGTCCTCTGCTAGATTACTTTCTCTTTGGTGACGATAAAATTAGAATTAGAGTGTGGCCTCTGGGACAAACGACACTGTTTTTTTTTTCAATGAAAGAAATGGATTAATCTGACAGGAAATTATTTAATTTAACCCTAATAATGCCCAGTGTTTCTATATATCTATCAAAGCAGTCTGTCCAATCATTGAATTTGAGCCCAGAGCCACAAAACAACCGTGAAAGGTATGAAGTGTAAAACCCTGATGAATCACCAAGTCTGACCTTTTATGGGTGGAAAATTAAATCCCTAAACCCATTGAAATGCATTGGTTAAAAATTTGCTGAGATATTTTATTCCACCCGTGGATTGTTCTTTTTGAGAATTCTTGGCTGTAAGTTATGTGGCAGGATGTGCAAATTTGTACGACTATTAACCTCTGGGTAGTTAACCATTTTCTAAAGTAGGTTATATCATTAAACCACAATCAGGCTTTTATGCTCACACATCAAGGCAAGTAGTGTCTTTCATCTTGGAGAGGCTAATTGAATCTCAGGAGGACACTAGGCACCATATGAGTTTACATCTTATGAAAGCCTGCTTGAGCATTTTGCAATCATGCCTATATTAGGATAATGGCGTAGTATTTTACCTATGTGCTCAAAAGGCTCATTTTCAGTCTAGAACTGGTTTTATTTTTGGCACAAGTTGGGATGGGGTGGGGAAATGTAACAAAACCACTAATTGTCCAGTTGTGAAAAGCTCTTTTTTGGGTGATTGTGGTTTTGGCGTCCCCACTAAGTTTTTTTCCGGAATTTGTATCTTTGAAGGGTGCAGATTAAGAATCTGGATGATGCCGGCGTGGCACCCTTGCGCATTTTGCATAATATGCAAATTAATGCGGCCATTACCGAAATTTTAGCTTTGGCCATAACTCGCTTGCTTTACAAGATGGAAGTAAAATTCTGGTGTCTACCCCTAGGTTTTCAGGGTTTCTGGTTCTGTTTAGGTCATTCCCAACATGATTTGATCATTTGCATATGCATAATATGCAAATTAGGGCAACCATTACACAGAATTTCGATTTTTGGCTGTAACCGGCATATTTGACAAGATAAATGTAAAATTTTGATGTCAACCCCTAGGTTTTAAGGGTCTCTGATTCAGATATAAACATTGTCAAAATGATTTTACCATCAGCATATGATTAATTATGCTACTTAGTGTTTGATAAATTGTTGAAAATTTCAATGTTGAGTCTGCTTTCATATTTGGCTTCGGTAAACAATGTTTACACGTTTTATGGAACCACTAAAGTTAAATATCGAATTTATTCATTATCCTCAAAAAAGAAGACAGAATATAAACAGTTTGGAACAGAGTATAGATTGTTTTAACAATGTCAATAGGTGGCAGATTAGGCCTACAAAATTGAAATGTGATGGAGACTGATTTTAGTCCAATGGGTAAGAAAGTTCTTGTATTTGGGAAGGGGGGCCCAATTGAAGTGAGAAAGTTCCTCAAATAATACGTTATCTGATATAAATAGTAAGTAAGGTATCCATTGAATTGAGGAAACCCCACAGGTAAGAGCATGCACCCTTATTCATATGACATTCATCTCATATGGCCTTCAGCCTACCTTCTCAGATCTCAGACACACTACACAGCTCAGTGTTAAACATAGGCTCATGTCTGGTGTAAATAGATAAGACACAGATTATGAAAGTTTTCTCTATCAAGACACAGGTTGTTGCGTAATCTAGCATTATATCGATCAAAGAAAGAAATGACTTGTCTCAAATTCGAGTTGATCTCTGGTCAAGGAAAATGGGGAAGAAAAAAATCACTGCTGCCCCACATCTGAAATCGACACCACCAACGAGTGAGGCATTCAGGGAAAATGTCTGATGAGCACATTTTCAATTGAGGTTTGGAAGTCAGCCCCTGAGCTGGATCCCCCATTCTTTGACGCTACCGACTATGGATGGTCTCGTGATGAATCCACTAAAAGTCTAACTCCAAAAACACTCCCGCCAGATGTGGCTCTTGCGCCACCTGAGGTGTTAGAGTTGCTTCAATGTGGAAGTTCAACCGATGAACCATGTAGTACTCAGCGGTGTGGTTGTCATACAGGACACTTGCCGTGTACTTTCTTTCGTGCCTGTCATGCAGAATCACACTGTTAAAATCCCTACAACAAGGACATAGAAAGTGGGGCAAATGACGAAAATGAAGAGGTTTCTTATGATGAAATAGAAATTGACTTGATGATGGAGTGAATACTGGGGGTTTGTTGCAGATAGACAGGTTAGTAGCAGCTGTATGTGAGGGAATGGTGTGAATTGCAGCAAGAACATTCATTAGCATAATTAATACATGTGCATAATTATCTTTAACTGATCTGTTGTGCCAAATGAGGTACTACCTGATGACTTATCCCGGCATAAACTTCCAAGATGGGTTCATATTGCATCATTCCTTTTGCATGGAATATCATTCATAATACTGGTGTACAAGGTTATTGGGCGATATGATCCCTAATTAGCATAATTATGCATATGCAAATGGACAAACCAGTTTTTGATTGGTTTAATCAGAATCAGATACCCTAAAAACCTTGAAGTGGACACCACATTTACTTTGTCATCCTGTATAATAATAATGTTGCGGGCCAAAAATGGAATTTTGGTAATGGCCGCCCTAATTTTCATATTATGGATATGCAAATGAGCAAATCATTTTGACTTTGGCCTAATCTGAATCAGAGACCCTGAAAACCTAGGGGTAAACACAAAAATCATACGTTCATCTTTTCAAATAAGCGACTTATGGCCAAATAATGAAATTTCAGTAATGGCCGCATTAATTTGCATATTACGCAAAGTGCCCAAGGGTGCCAAGCCGGCATCATCCGGATTCTCATTCAGCACCCCTCAAAGATATAAAATCCACAAAAAAACTTTGTGGGGACGCTAAAACCACGTTAGGTACTCAACTGCTGGACTATAAGTATTTTGGTGACATTTACAGAGCCCATTGCCTTTTCATTGCTACGTCTCTTAAGCACAGCCACACTTAGTTGTGGAAGGGGTGAGGGTATGGCTGTCCCTGAAGGGAGACATATTTAAACTACGGAAGAAGTGATGCTGCTGATGAGGGAAAGACAGCACAATGGAGAGCAAAAAAGGAGAGAGAAACAGACCCATCTTTCCTACATGCTCTGTGCCTGTAGATAAGCGCACAGACAAATAGCTTCATCTGTTCTGATTTAACGACAGCCACGAGGAGTTACTGGTATTTTACGGCTAACGCGACATGCAACTGGGTGGAGGCGAATCTCCAGGGCGCAGTTCTGTTTCGTAGGGGTTTGGATATAAATTAGGTAGGAGTGCCTACTCAATGATATTTTTCAAAGCAATACTCTGTCTTTTCTGGAAGCATGAGGCTGCCCGCATATAATTTGCAAGAACCACATCTAAATTGATGCACAACCTATTTCCTGATTCATATGCCACCCTGACACTTGCACGATTTTGTTCCCGCAATGCCACGCAATGCGTCGTGGCAATGATTAAAGTCTTCGGGAATAAGCGTGAGGAGTGTGTGAAGGGTGCGGGAGTGCGTGCCATGTCGTAGAGAGAATTTTGAAATGTTCAAAAATTCGGCACACATTCGGCACGCAGTGTTCGTGCCATGTGCGTGCCACTTGCGTGAACCATGCGTGAGCACTACGCGAACTCGGCGCGAACACTGCCGACGGTGCGTGTCGATGCGTGCTGTGTTAGGGTGTTGTCAGGAGTTGTTCACGTGATCATGGCACGCCCAGCTCACGCATAGTTCGCGCACGTCACAAACCATTCGCGCATGGCAGGAACTTCTCACAAAGTGCGCATTGCGTAGACAGTGCGTAACTTATGCGTGTACAGTGCGCGAACAGGGCGCAAACAAGGCTCCGCTGCTTACCGCCGAAATGGCACGCCTTGCCACGATGCATTGTGCAGCATTGCGGGGACAATAATCGTGCAAGTGTCAGGGTGGCAATACGTAGGTGCCAATTATTTCCAGGAGCACATTTGGAATTGTTAAAAATGTAACTTAACTGTGGAGTGTATTACAGCAGCTGTGTTCAGAGTTTATAAAAAGAGGTAAACAGCTTGGTAGAGTCCCTCAAAATGACTATATATATTTTATGTGTTTATGGGCGAGTGTCTATTCAGTCAGATGGCACTATGGGTAATGACAACATCACCAGAGCCAGTGTCCATTATTGACTGAAGCATGAGGAAAAGATGCACTGAAATTACGCGAAGACATCTGTAACATATACAAGTTTAACTAAAGAGGTGATAAAACATCATTATCAGTGAATGTGCTCTCTTGTTTAAATTTTCATTTCATCCTACAAGTCCCTGAATGTCTTAATCTCTGCTTTCCATTGTTAAATAAGTTCAAACATGATGCTTTTAAGACAAAAAACAAGTATCAATATTTTGTATGAAAAGATCATGAAAGAATGATTAAATATTCACAATGGAGAACTTATTTGAATTGTCTTCTTCTTTCTTGACCCAGTGTAAAACTTAGCATTTCTTTGCAGAAGCAAATTTTCTTGCATTTTACAAAAGTACATTACATTTGAGCCCATGCTCACTCAAGTGTAAACTGTTGACAACACTAATAGTGCCATCCGCTTGAAAAGACGCCCACCCAACATATAAATATAAATACAATACAAAAAATATAAAATCATCTGAATATTGTGAAAGTTTCATTTCGGAGAACTTTTCCAAAGTGTTTACTTTTTTTGATATGGTCTGTACAAGGGCATGGTTAACAGCAATCAAAACACATCAGTTTGCAACTTAATTTGTTGCCATTTTACATTATTTTATTAGATTCTACCCACTAAATGTAGAATATTCACTTTGGTAATGGGTTGTGTAGAATGGAATGCATAATTGCTAGCAGGCACAGACGCATTTAGAGTCAAAGAGGAATCTTTCTCTGCGGGTCATTGTGAGGGACGCGGTTGGTATTGGAGAACCAAACGCGACTGATAGGAAACCTGAAAGATAGCCTAATTACCAGAATAAGAAATGCCTGATGGACGCTTGCCTGATAAAGAATAACGAAAGCTCTGGAACTAAAAACTGTTCCAAATAAGGGAACCAATCAGAGCGTGAAAACAAATAGATCTTAGCTTCACAAATAAAACAGATCTCTGCTTTGCAAAAACAAAAGTTCCGAGAGCTTTCATAATGCAAAAAGATCCAAATTCCCTCCTTGTTGCAGTCAAATTAACAGTTGCCCTGACCTTACATGTCCCTGTCATTCCAGAATCTACTAGCACGTCTAACCGGGAATTATTTATCAATTTATTCTATTAATAACAAATATTTTTTCTAAATTCCGAAATTGCAATTTCGTAGCCAGTTGCACAGGGCATATTAGAAAGAGCAAGGCAGCCAGAAGAAGCACTGCATGCTGGACGCGCGGCAAAGGAGATATAAATTCATGGAGTAATTAGCTGTTTTTCAAATTGCCTTCTACAACTTCTACTCAGTCACTCATTGTGGTCACGGGAGCAAGTAGTATACAGTATGCAACAGACTTAAAATTTACCAGTTGGCCCAAATCAAAGATACTTAGATGACTGGAGAATTGCTAAATTTCACCTTACACAACCAGAGCTCTCTTTGTGGTGGTCTCAATTCCATAATGTAGTGCAATCAACGGTAAAATCCCACTGAGACTGAGGTACCAAGTGTACCCCCACTGCTTAAAAGTTGATGTCTAGAAACTTCGCAAACTGAAAAATATGGAAATATCGGCAGACTGCAGGGTCTTTGTAGATACAGACACCACCGCACATTTAGCGGGTCATAAGTGATGATTGAGAAGGATTATATTTTAACGAGTCTTTAGGAAGGGATTTTTTGTGGGTTTTTTTTTTTTGAAAAACAGATAAAAGCTATTCTTCAAATGAAAAAACTAAAAACAGTTTGATAAATATTCCTGTGAAATGAAAAAGTAAAACATTTTGCATTATCTTACAGAAATAACCCCACACTAGGTTGATTGATAGTCCCTGGAGTACACAATTTAAAAACATCATTTACAAAAATAATCAAACTTGTGATTTTTTTTTTTTTTTTTTTTTTTTTTGGAATTAAACCTTCATATTTTGTGTGTGTGTGTGTGTGTGTATGTGTGTGTAAATCCTACTCAGTATACCTTTAAATCTTGATGGTTATGTGAGGATGTAGTACACAGCATTGTTATTTTCACATGCTAGATAGTACTGTGTAATACTATGTTTAGTACCATGTTGTACCCAGTAAATACTGGGAGTGTATGCAGTTTGAACAGTCATTTTTCCGTTGAAGAATACCATGCATTCCTTCGTTCCTTGTTTTTAATCGATAAAAATGTGCCAAATAATCTTTTTCATCATTTCATTGATGGTAAAATTTACATAATGCTTTATTAAAGAGTAACTAAACCCCAAGGTTTTGGCTGACGTGCGTCTAGGCTGGAAATTCAAAAAATGCCTTGATTATGGGCGGGGCTCCTGGAGCAGTTAACACATGCTCAGTCAGTCTCGAACAGCAGCCACACACACACACACACACACAATCCCCCGCTACACTCACACGCGAAAACACACACAGAAAAGCAAAAAAAAAATAAAAAATCATAAACACACATCTTACTGCTGAGTGTAGTGTTGTGTCACTCGTAAATGTACTGCACACAGAGAGGGTAATCTGTCAGGGCAGGGGAGTGATTCTCGTTCAAAGAACAAACTGCTGACAGTCGAACTCTGTATCACTCACACGCAAACAGAGAATTGTCACTGAGAACTTGATTCACATTCACGTACTGCGCATTCACGTTCATAACCGTAGCATACTGCTAAAATTAGCGCCCTGTCAACTTGCTAACACCCGTGTAGCACGTTAAGTGAATATACTGCGCACAGAGCTGAGGACTCCGTTCATCGTGCAGTAAGTTTAATGCATGTATACCCCTCAAAGTAACGCTGCGTCTCCCGCCAATGACTGTGTCCTATGGTCCATGAACGCACCGTCCCTCAGTACTTGCGGTGAACGTGTTACAAAGAGTGAATGTGAACCTCAGGGCTGAATCATGAACTTAATGACGGATCGTTTGGCTGTTTACCAGTTCAGGGAGTTGGAGAACTATGCACTATGCAGTTAGGACTCCTGCTAAGCACCGAACGATCTGGTGAGCGATTTTTTTTGAACCAATCTTTTTAATGCACGGATTCTAGTGACTCAGTACCGTCAAAAGAACTGCCGATCCCATCACTATTGCAGAGTCGACAGGTGCTAGTTTTTATAGGAGGGGCGGGGTGAACAGTGGTGGTTCCTGACGAAAGCTGCCTCCAAAACGTCATTGGCCTCCATCTCAGCCAATGGCAAAATTCGATTGTAATAGCCGGATTTCAACCCATAGAGGGCAGCCACTATTACATTTTTATAACAAAATATGCCAAATTGAAGTACTTTGACTAAAATGTCAACAGTTGGACCAGAATCAATCAACAACACTACTTCATACCCATATACATTTGTTTTCAGCAGAAAAAGGGGTTTTGGGGTTTAGTTACTCTTTAAAGTGGCAATAGCCAACTTTTCAACTACACCCTTTCCTCCTTTTCACCTTTGTTATTATCACTCTGCCTATTCGCCTTCTTTGCCTCCACCATCAATGATGCCAAGTAGTTTCCACAGTCACTTTGGTTGTGGTACTGTCTGACATTTTTGATACTGGGTGTAGGGTTGTGGCAAGAGGGCATCCAGCTTCTTTCAAGCGTGTTGCACTGATAGCATCAGAAAAGTCTATTCTGAGTGACAGCTTGTTTTAATATGTTTACATCAAGAATGAATAATAAAACAATACAATTTAATGAGTTGAGACTCGAGATGACATCAATTAATTATGTCAATAATGTGAAGATCTTTCCCTGTCCACTGCAATTAAATCCAAGATACCCTAGCAAGCTGTATAAATACAGCAAGCACTTCTGTGGCTCTGAAACCTTCTCACCACACTGCTGGCCTTTGAAGGATTGTTTAAATACAGGGCACGCCCATTGCAAACAATGAAAAAATATGCTTAAAAAAATGCTTTGGTGGACACAGGCCCCAACAGTTATAAAAAAATATATATACAGTGCTGTGAAAAACTATTTTACCCCTTCCTGATTTCTAATTTTTTTGCACATTTGTCACACTTAAATGTTTCAGATCATCAAACAAATTTTACAATTAGACAAAGATAACCCGATTAAATGCAAAATGCAGTTTTGAAATGATGATTTCATTTATTAAGGAAAAAAGCTATCCAAACCTACCTGGCTCTATGTGAAAAAGTAATCCCCCCCCCTTGTTAAATCATGAGTTAACTGTGATTAACCACATTTTTTTAGTTCAATTTCACTAGCTTCGCCCCGGCCTGATTACTGCCAGACCTGTAGAATCAAGAAATCACTTTAATAGAACCCATCTGACTAAGTGAAGAAGGGTGAAAGATCTCAAAAAGCAACATGTCATGCCACGATCTAAAGAAATTCAAGAACAGATGAGAAACAAAGTCATTGACATCTATCAGTCTGGAAAGGGTAACAAAGCCATTTCTAAGGCTTTGGGACTCCAGCGAACCACGGTGAGAGCCATTATCCACAAATGGAGAGAACATGGAACAATAGAGAACCTTCCCAGCAGTGGCCGGCCTACCAAAATTACTCCAAGAGCGCCTCAAGGACTCATCCAGAAGGTCACAACCCAGAACCCAGAACAACATCTAAAGAACTGCAGGCCTCACTTGCCTCAGTTAAAATCAGTGTTCATGATTCAACAATAAGAAAGAGATTGGGCAAAAATGGCATCAATGGGAGAGTTGCAAGGCGAAAACCACTGCTGATCAAAAAGAACACAAAGACTTGCCTGACATTTGCCAAAAAACATCTAGATGATCCCCAAGACTTTTGAGGAAATATTCTGTGGACTGACGAGACAAAAGTTGAACTTTTCGGAAGGTCCGCGTCCCTTTACATGTGGCGTAAAACTAACACAGAATTTCACAAAAAGAACATCATGCCAACAGTCAAACATGGTGGTGGTAGTGTGGTGGTCTGGAGCTGCTTTGCTGCTTCAGGATCTGGAAGACTTGCCTTAATTGATGGAACCATGAATTCTGCTCTCTACCAGAAAATCCTGAAGGAGAATGTCCGACCATCAGTTTGTGACCTCAAGCTCAAGTGCACCTTGGTTATGCAGCAGGACAATGATCCGAAACACACCAGCAAGTCCACCTCTGAATGGCTTAAAAAAAAAAAAAAAAAACAAAATGAAGTGTTATGGCCCCAATTTGTTATGGCGTCAATTTGTTATGACGTCACGGACAGCAAGGGATGACAGACAAAAATCTTAAACTTCAACAGATTTAATTAAACAAACACTTAGAACTAATCTACAATCTACCCTACTGACCAAGATTGGAATAAAACAAAAAATGAGATATTTACAGTCCCCTGGTAATTGAGATGGGCTGCTGTGTTGCGATGTCCTGGGACAGGAAAATGCTCCAACACAGGCAAAAATCCACAAAGAGCTTCACAGGTCTTGAAAAGAGTGACAGGTCTGGTCAAATGTATCCTTCCACAATTTCTCCTTGCAATTTCTCCTACTACCTTTCACTCTCTCAAATTTTCTCCTTATATACTCTTTTCCAGCCCCCTCTGAGGCATGCCCAGGACATGCCCCAAACCTAGTTCCAGACTGGGCTTAAAAAAAAAATGTCAATACTGCCATCTAGTGGCTTTTTTTTTTTTTTTCCACATTACAGAAGGTTTTGGAGTGGCTAGTCAAAGTCCAGAAAAAATGCAATTGAGATGCCGTGGCCACGTTTTGCTTGTGGAACATCGCTAAGAAAAAGTTAGTCTCAATGAAGCCAAGCAATCTTATTGAGCTGAAGGAATGCGGGAAAAGATCTTGGAATTCTGTTACCAGAGAGCAATGCCAAAGACTGGTTCATTCCATGCTGCATAGAATTAGAGCTGTAATCAATACAGAAGGCAGAGCCACCAAATATTGATTAAAATGAACTATTACATGGACAATGTGTAACATTAACATGTTTGATTCTATTTTTTTGCACCAAAGATTTTGTGATTAAATTTTTTTGCTCTGATTATAATTTTTTCAATGCTTGATAAATCATGCTGAATAAATATTGGTTTTCAACTTTCGAGTTCACTTAACAGGGAATAAAGTGGACGTTTTTGTGGTACATCCATTAAACGGTCAATAAAGAGTTATTGTTAATAATGCAACATTACATAAGTTTACACCCTACACGTTCAAGTGATTCTGATATTTTGCACCGTACCTGTATGTATGTATGTATGTATATATATATATATATATATATATATATATATATATACACACACACACACACACACACACACACACACACACACACACAGTACTGTGCAAAAGTCTTCGGCTCCCTAGTTTTTTTATTTAAATTTGATGTTGGGTGTTTATTCTTGTTTTCCATATTAGTGATGCTGTAGATAAAAAAGCACATTTGAAGCAGTGAAGTATAATTTAAAATAAAAAATCTTACTTAAGAAGTTAATATTTCACTAAAGACAGTTGATGCAGATAATAAAGCCTTTGACAGAGTTGTGATTTCAACATCATCAAGGCTGTGTGGGAATACCTGTGGAGACAGACACAAGTGAGACTGTGAGCCTGCAGAGGAACTGTAGCATATTCTTCACTATGCTTAAAACAACCAAACTGCCAATAATCTTATAAAACTACAAAATAGCAGGACAGTGTCCCAAACTTTTAGGCAAAGGGTAGTGTCACTAAATACTGATTTGAGTTTGTTTCTAACAGTTCACAGGACTTTACAGTATGTTTTTCATTATTTTGAAACCTTTAATTTCATGATTTTTGTAAGCATCTTCACCTCACAGAATTGCAATATATGCGCCTAAAACTTTTGCACAGTACTGTATATATATTTCAGAGCGGCGCTCAATTGGCTTCACGCTGGAGGGAATTGCATTGGGAGGGACTGCTGGTTTGGGATTGTTCATTTGCAGCATTGTTCGTTCCTCAAGCGCCTTCTGTTGGCCAGCCGGGTGCTCGTCAGTAAAATTCGAAGCTTGTTCATGTTTGGGTATCCTCCGCCCTCGTTCTCAGCCTGCGAAGTCTTGAGCTTTGAGTGTAAATAGAAGCAGCGGCTGACAGGCGCGTGCTTCGGAGGAGAGGTGCGAACTGTCTCGCTCTCCCAAGCTGGCAACGCGGGGTAGCACACCAGCAAGCTTGTGTACATAGTTCGCTAATTGGGCATTCAAGATTCGGATGGGATTAGAGATGCCAAATTTATCAAAAAAGGAAAAAAAATTAGACTCTGAGAAAATCACTAAGCTCCATTTTAGGTTGCTGAATACAGGTGTTTTGAGTTCTCTCAAAATAATTGGCCTGAACTTAATAAAATAAACATGATACGAAACAGGTGTAACTCTACAGTATTGTTTGCCAAATAAATTGTTAGCTTTTGCCACCATATGTTGACAGTTTCAACAATGAGGGATCTATTGATTGTTTATGTTGATTAAATGTTTGGTTACATTTTTTTCCTATGCAGTTATTTACACTAGTTTCTAATAAATCTCAGTGTGGATATGAAATTTTTATTCTTCATGGCATGTATAGATTTGTCAAATGTGGCTAAGGCTGGGCTTACACCAAACAACTTTTCAAGCGATTTTAAAGTTGCAGACAAATTTCCAAAGTTGGAACAAAATCGTGAGAGTTTTGCAAGAGTCTTGGTCGTTAGATGTAAGGTGGTCATAAAACTCAATCCGAGCTGTTTTTAGGCAGTCTTTTTCCAGTCTTGGTGTTATGTTTAATATAATCGCAGGTCTTTAGCTTAGTCTTATGCAAATTGTGTTGTTCAATGATGCGACCATTATCAACAACCCATAGGTGCACTCTTCCCAGCACCAAGAAGGAAGCACCAGGTGCAGGATGAAATATAATCTCAAAAGATTAAAAGATCCACAGTCTCAGCGATTTGCTGACACATTGTCTTTAGATGTGAAGGGGTGTCAGATGTTAGTTTTTTAAAAGTCTCCTTAAAGCTCTATCAAAGTCCTCTAGTGTATAGTCAACTGTAAGAGGATAAATAACTGCTGTAAACATAAATGCACCTAATTTAGACAAATCAACAGTTTATTAAAATCCTAAAATTGCAATTGTGGTCAGAACAAAAATCAGCATATTCAGTGGGGTGCCAGGACCAAGTTTGAGAACCACTGGTGTAGGGGATGTGCCTTGATGATATATAAAATGGCAAGGGTGGATAATTAAGAAGCATTCATCTTAATAATCCTCCTGTGGGATCCTAATCTGGTGCTGCAGGAAACCTGCAAAATTCGTACTCAATCTCAAAAAAAAAAGACTATTATAACTACAAATATGGAACTTACTTAATATTAAAAATAACCAATATTAATGATTAAATAAAATTGCATCCAAGATTTTATTCATAATCTGATGGACTTTTGGAGTTCTAAATAGGCTATTTTGATTTCCCCATCATATAGCACCAAAACGAACACTCGGTTAAACAGATGAATTTAATGAACTAACAAACAAACACAGAACATACAGGGGCTAATCTAACAAGGGAGGACTGTACAAACTATAGGAAGATAACAGTTGGTTATGTGTGAATGTGTTCACGTGTGTGCGTGTGTACGTGTCTGCGTGCGTGTCAGATGCGCGGGCATGCTTGTGGGCATGCATGTCTTTGTCCCAAGACAAAGAGAGAAACGACAGACGACATGCCGGCCGCGATTGTATTTCACAGCAAATGTACAAGCAATGCGTGACTGGGTAACCCCATTTAGCTTCACTGAATTACCATGAGGTGAAGCTAGCTTTGGCTCATAAGCAATCTGCATCACTGATCTTGCTAACCATCAGCTGCCATCTAGACTGCAGCAAGCATGTGTCACGGGGAGTGGCAGGACCCAAATGCAGCACAATCAGCACAAATGTGTCTTTACTGGCTTTTAATGATTTAAGAGCAGGGGTAAACAGAAAGTAAAGTAGGGTCTCTTGGTGTAACTCAGGATCAGGAACTTGTGGATCTTGATTGGAGCCTTTCCGGGAGCTCGAGGGAGCAGGCACCGATGGCGGGATTCGAACCCTTCCGAACTGGACCGATTCATTCCCTTAGCCGGATCGTCAGGGGAGCCCAAGTGGTCGGAGTCCATGTTGACCGAACGCTCCTCAGCAGGATCATCAGAGGAGCCCAAGTGGTCAGAGTCCGTGTCGATCGATGGCTCCTCAGCAGGAGAATCCCCCACAGGGAGATCAGGTCGGGAAGAGGTGCGGGCCGGCGGGCGGGGGTTCCTCGAAGGCACGGTGGACAGGTCAGGATAGCGACGGTGGAAGTTGGTGATGAGGTCCAGGTCGAGGATGTGGCGAGCAGGAACCTAAGACCTCTCCTCTGGACCATAGCCCTCCCAGTCCACTAAATACTGGAGTCCCCTCCCACGACGACGGGACCGGACCAGGCGCCACACGGAGTAAACTGGACCCCCGTCGATAAGACAAGGAGGAGGAGGAGGTGGAACAGCCGGGAACAGAGGACTCGTGGACCGGCTAAACCTTGGACACATGGAAGGAGGGATGGACATGCACGGAGCGAGGAAGCTTGAGTCCCACCGCTGTCAGACTGATGACCCTCTGGATGGGGAATGGACCGACAAACCTGGGTGCCAGCTTCTTAGACTCCACCTGAAGAGGCAGATCTCGGGTGGAGAGCCACACCTTCTGGCCAACCTGGTAGACTGGGGTAGGAGAATGCCGCCGGTTGGCTGAAGCGGCGTAGCGCCCAAAGGCGCTCTGAAGGGCAGAGCGAGCTTGGGTTCAGGTTTGGCGACAGCGGTGGACAAGGGCTAGGGCTAGCAGGCAGGAGACCTTTCTCTCCAAGGTCGGAAAAAGCGGAGACTGATAGCCATAGACACACTGAAAGGGAGAGAGGCCCGTAGCAGAGCTGGTGATGGAATTGTGGGCATACTCCACCCACAGAAGCTGCTTTGACCATGAGGATAGGTTCTGACCACTATGCAGCAGAGGGCAGTCTCCATCTCCTGATTCATACGTCTGCCCATTGGACTGGGGGTGGATTCCCGAAGAGAGACTGGCGGTGGCTTTTATCAGGTTACAGAACTCCTTCCAGAAGCCTGAGGAGAACTGAGGACCCCGGTCGGTCATGACATCCACAGGGAGGCCATGTAGACGGAAGACGTGGCGCAGGACCAGTTGCGCAGTCTGCTTAGCTGACGGCAGCTTGGGCAGAGGGACGAAGTGAGCCATTTTGCTGAATCAGTCGACCACTGTGAGGATGACAGTTTTGCTGTCAGAAGGTGGAAGGCCCGTGACAAAGTCCAAGGAGATGTGGGACCAGGGTCGATGTGGGACAGGAAGGGGTTGGAGGAGTCCAGCAGGAGCCTGATGGGAAGCCTTGTGCTGGTTGCAGATGGGGCATGCTTTCACAAAGTTGCGGGCGTCTTCCTCCAGGATGTGCCACCAGAAGCATTCGAGGACGACATCTCAGGTACGTTAGGAACCAGGATGGCAGGTGAGCTTGGAGGCATGGGCCCACTGCAGAACCTCTGACCTCATGCTTCAGGGACATACAGACGGTTGGGGGGACAGGCGCTGGGACCAGCTTGACCCTCAATGACGGCCCTCACTCTCTCCTCAATGTCCCAAGACAGGACGGCAACAACACAAGGGGAGGGAAGGATGGAAGCAGGCCCCTCAGCGGAATCTTTCCCCTTCAGGAACTGCCGGGACTGGGCATCAGGCTTGGCGTTGCGGGACCCCGGGCGGTGGGAGAGAGTGAAGTTAAAGCAGGTGAAGAGGGACCAGTGGGTCTGGCGGGAGTTCAGTCTCTTGGCAGTGCGGATGTACTCAAGGTTCTTGTGGTCGATGCATACTAAGAAGGGTTCCTTGATGCCCTCCAACTAATGCCGCCACTCCTTCAGAGCCAGCTTCACCGCCAACAGCTCCCTGTTCCCGATGTCATAGTTCCTCTCGGCAGAAGACAGGCGCCGAGAGAAGGCACAGGGGTGAAGCTTTTGGTCAGAGGCGGATCTTTGGGACAGGATAGCCCCTACCTCCACATCCGAGGCGTCCACCTCCACCGCGAACTGGCGATCTGGGTCTGGCATCTGGAGGTTAGGCGCAGAGGTGAATCTGGCTTTCAGGGTCTGGAAGGCCTTGTTGTCAGCAGAGGACCATTGGAAGAGCACCTTGGAACTGGTGAGGGCAGTAAGAGGGGCAGCTACTGAGCTGTAGTTGCGAATGAAGCGGCGATAGAAATTGACAAACCCCAGGAAGCATTGCAGTTGTTTGCGGGAGTCAGGAACAGGCTAAGAGGTGACTGCAGAGACCTTCGCTGGGTCCATCCGAATTGCTTCCTATAGCCACGATGTACCCCAGGAATGAAACTGAGGTTGTAGTAACTGGTTTTAAGAACAAAAAAACTTATTTGACTTGACAAGTGAAATTTACTTACCCCATTGGCAAGCTAGTAAAAATTACCTCAAAACAAGACATTTTTTTTTTGTCTTACTAAGAAAAATGGTGATAGAAATAAATGTTTTAAGTCTTAAAATAAGTAAATTCATCTTACCTTGTATTTTTATCTTATCATTTTTTTCAGTGTACTGTCACAGGGAGTGGCAGGACCCAAATGCAACACAATCTGCACGTATGTGTCTTTACTCACTTTTAATGATCTAAGAGTAGGGGTAAACAGAAAGCAAAGCAGGGTAGCTTGGTGTAACTCAGGATTAGGAATTGTGGATCTTGAGTGAAGCCTTTCCGGAAGCTCGAGGGAACAGGCACCGATGGAGGGATTTGAACCCGGGTCACCCTCACTGCAGGCAGGAGAGTTACCACTGGGCCACCAGAGCAGGCTGGCTTGAGTCTCGGCAGACTGGGTTGTATCCACACAGGCAGGCGGTGGAGTGGCAAGACGGGTGGGTTGGACAGGGGCTTGGAAGAAGGCAGACGGGAACCAGGAAGCACACAGGCAGAACTCAGAGTCAGAGGCAGAAGGCTATCAGGTTTACCGGGGCAGGAACGAAAGGACATCGTCAGAAGCAGGCAGAGTCGATTCCAGGAAGTCAGACCAAAGATAAAAACTGGAGAGTACTGCATGCTGCAACAACAATCTGGCAATGAGTTAGTGAAACAGAGCTGCTTATATGCTGGCTGGGTAACGAGACTCACCTGAGAACAATAGAGTACTTAAGTGATGACGTCACAGCTACTTAGCTTCTGGTGTCGGAAGTAAAATCCCTATGGGAATTTATAATGGGGTTTGGACACTTTCTGGCATTGCTCGAACTCGTATTTATTTTATGAGCCGCCTCACTCCAAGATTAGCCTATGGGGTATACAGATACAAATGACCACATCAAATTTGTTGTTTATTGCCAAAAATTACATGCTTTTGCACTTATAGTCCAGTTTGTAGTCCACTTCTGCGAACTACATATCCATTGCATAAGCTGACGAGTACCTTGTGATTTGTTCCCAGCCAATGGGATACCTCAGTTTCAGCAAACGCTCACAACGTACAATGACAGTAGCCGATCAGTGCCTAAATTGCCGTTGTCTATGTCCGTGCATCCGTTACCACATAGGGGGCCACCATTAGCTAGCTACATGCCTAGAAATGAATGGATCACGATGAGATATTTCGCCATTTAGCCTGCTAGCATTTAGCTTTGCTAGCGAACCACCTAGCAAGCCAGCTAGTGAGCTTATTAAATCTTATGCACATTACTGAATCAATAGAAACAGTAAATGGTTAGTTTAATGTCACTTACTGTCATTTAGCAAGCTAGCTAGCATTAAAATTCACAGACTGTAAATGGCTAAGCGAGCAAAATCGCTAATTTGCTAACCTAGCTAGCGAGCTAGTTAAATCAATAAAAATGGTGAACAGCCATTATTTGGCTACTTAGCTAGCGTTGAGCCGGGAACATTTCGCGAGTTTGCATTTACATATTGCCACCTAATATGACGTTAGTCAGCCACTGAAGTTGGTAAACTAGCTCGCTGGCTAAGTTAGCCAGCTAAAAGTCAGTTTTCTTTCTCGGCTTGCCTCACGTGGTGAATATTAATCGCTAAACACTATGAATTGTGATTATTTTGGCACTTGACTAGCGTTAGATGAGCAAGCAGACTTGAATTAGCTACGTAGCTCGGTCAGTTATGTGTTGACAAAGCTGATTAGCTCATTTGCTCGCTAGCTAGCTAGCGAGTTTTTAACCAAAAAAACAATGGCCAAAGATGCTTGGCTATTAAAGTAAATTGGCGCTAGTTGTAAAACTTGATATCTAGCAAGTAAATATAACTAAGTAGAGCATAGAGTGGCTGACGAAGTCACAGTCTCACTTAGCTAAGCAAACAAATAGCTATGGCAATTGGCAAGGTGCAGGTAATTGGTAACTCATTTTAAACTCATTCTGTCGGGAATCAGGAGGATCATGGGACGTGTAGTTTTTAGACTACAAATAGGATTAGCATGGTGGCGAAAAATTAAAATGATTTTAATTGTAGCTGAGTCTGGTCAAGAAAAACAACATTTTGTGTTACTCAGAAATATGACCTAAAATCTCAAAATCGATGGAGGCTGGAAAACAACGGAAAGTGCTTCAAAAGTGAACTGAAAAAAAACATCTGTGGGTAAAATGAACTGGAAATTTTACTTCTGACACCAGCATGACATCATCACTTTAGTACTCTTTTGCAGTGGAAGGAGTGCGGCCAGGCAGAGGGAGAGGCAGCAGCAGCAGAGCAGACTGTGACAGCATGTTAGTTGCAGTATTATAAACTTAGCCAGTGGGAGACAGAAATATTACATGTGCAGTTGTGCTTAATCAGTGAACGGCTCACTAGCTCGTTAAAATTAGAAAACGGACACAACAGCTATTTGTACAATGACATCAGTTGAGGGCAAATTGAAATGCAAAACAGTCTCAGTGAAAACAAAGATCAGTCAGTCGTACTAGGAGTTATAAACCTTGATTGCCTTTTGTGATCTGTTCAACAATGCAGTCCTGGCGTGGATGTCCAGTGGGGATAGTTGGTGGCGATGCGTAGATTTGAAGTCCTGTGTCTGCATGGAGTGGCACTGCCTTTCTGCTGTTTTGGTTGCCAAAAGTAGTGTCCCTTTCTATTTGGAAAAGTCACTCAACCTCTTACACCCGAGGAGAAAGTGAGTGAAATCTGCCTGCTTTGACCTCTGTTACTAAAAGCGCTGTATCTCAAAAACTAAAAATGCCAGAAATATGGTTCAAAGCTTGTTTTAAACCAAAGAACAGCACCTTTGTGACCAAGCAGTTTCTTTTCTATCTATATGGTATATGACTTAATGATTTAATCCCAGAATTTAACATAGTTGGCTTGAAATGGAAACAGAAAATCCACGCTTCATTGTCTGGATTCCAGTTCTTTCTTCAAATAGCAGCAATCTATTTGCTTCTATTTTCTTAAGCTTTTGGCAGTCTATAGAAAAAGATAACTATGATTTTTAGTTGAACCTTTGCCCTTGGTTGCTTGCTTCACTTCAAAATGACTTTGTGATCAGATGCGCAGGATCAAAACTCAGCTGTGTTAGCATGTGTGTCCACACTTTATACTTCAATGCTACCTGCCTTATAAAATATATTCCCATGCAGTAGTTGCATCCTAAATGATCCTATAGCAAGTAAGAAGATCAAGATTGTGCCCACATGCTGTCCATACCTCATGAGATCTGACCTCGATGCAAGCCATTTCAGCAAGTGGTCTGGCTGATCGGATCTTGATGCAAACAAGTTCCGATCATAGAGCATACAGACTTGACAGTTTATGTTTCCTCGCATGATCAAATGACAAAAGTTTCATTTAATAGACAAAAGTAACCATGACCTATTTGTACAGTCAATCGCACAACAGTTCTCTCCCATTTTCAATGAGTTTTTTGTATTTTTGCAGCATTCAATCTGAATGCTCCGGTTGCCACTAAGTTGTCTTTCTGCCACTTAGTAGGTGTGACTACAGCTACTTCTACATGCTCTAATATGTGCATAACCTTCGTGACACTTGGAAGCACATCGGTCCCCATTCCAACTGGATCATCGACTATGCCTGACAGAAGCAGAATGGGAGATCTAATTCCATATTTACACCCATAAATAAACTTTAAATGAAGATATTTAAAAAAAAAAAAACAAGATTTTTTAAACGAGCAAGAAGTCAATTATGTCTGCCCCGTAGTACACCAGAAGCCTGCCATAGAGTGCCAATGTTGGTGACAATTGAAATTGACCCAACCTCATTAGATTGAATCTTGCTCTTTTCATTACCACCATTATGCAGTTAATACACAGCTAGCGGCCCAGCGCGTAGACCTTACGTGCTACTTTCTCTTGCGGCCTGGCATCTGTTTTTTGGGATTCAGGACTCATGTGGATGAATTGGCTTGGTTGGCCGGACACACATGCACACACACAGAGTCCACTTTCTCCACTGGTTGGCCGGACAGGCACGCACGCGGAGTTCACTCGGCTATTATAATATAGGTGCCGGTATGTGTTTATATTTACGTACATTAAGAAGAACCACTCCCATTGACAGGTCAAGGAAGAGGTTGGAGTAGTCCTTTTCTGTACCACCTACAGTGAGGAAAATTGACATCATTAAGTAATACTGGCTGGTTGCAATTCTTGTTGAGAGAGAGTAAAAAAGATTAAGAGAGCGAGAGAGATCAATATATTTTGGTAAAGAAACAACCACTATAGAGGGCTGAGGTTAGAATTATGCACTCTAAGGCAACCATCAGATTCTGAGCTCTCCCAATAGCCGTTTTGAAGTTCTTCTTGACTCATTCTTGTCCACATGCAGCAGTCAAGAAGTTCCCCAATGAACCACGCTTCTTCAGTGCCTGCAGATGATGTGTAAAGCAGTTTAGGTGAAGACAGTCTAGTGAGAGGAGTGCAACAAATGTATCTGGCAAAATTACTGATAGCAGAAAGGAAAGTTATTGTTAATTCACAGACTAATCTTACTCCATTTGAGTATTTTTTACTTTTATTGCCTAAATTTCTTTTTAATCTGTAAGGAGTAAATATGTGAACTGAACACGGGTTTGCTGAATCCAAATCCTGCGCAGTTATGCCATTTGAGAGGAAATGGACTGAATATACAGCTTCATGTGATACGCAATGTTCAAATGTGACACTATAGGCAGCTGTGATTTTTTTCTTTTTTTTTCTTTTTTTTAACTTTACAATTACAAGGCTGACATACGGGGAAAAAAGCTAAGTATTCTTTCATTACTCTGCCTCCAGAATGGAGGACTTACTGGGATTTCGACAAATATTTGGATGGAGGTACAATTTTTCCTTTCTGGCACGACAGTGGATTTCAGAACAAGCATTTTTATGTTGAGGCACGGTTTAATTTCTGGCTATTTATATCCATATTGTGAAAACCGTCTTGGCACTGCTTCCCTTTTCATTCAGTCATTTTCCATATACTGAGGAACCTCACTGTATTATGGCGTGTTGACAGGGGGTACATTTTCTCCTATTGTGAAAAGGTGCTGTATTTCTATCTGTCTAGGTGCATGCCCAACCATTGTGAACATGGCGGTAGGTGTGCTCAGACCTGGGACAGCTTCAGCTGTGCATGTGAAGGCACAGGATACACAGGAGCCACATGCCACACCTGTGAGTAAGGACCACACACTTATTTCAGTGCTTATGTATGTTCGACCTCTTATCACATATCATTATTCCTATTTAGTTTTATTTATTAAATAAATGGTTACTGGTGTCAGCTTGCACCAAGCCTACCTTCAATGTCCTCAGAAATAATACTGCAGTGAGAGTGAATAGCAAGCAATTCAGTGTAGTCGTCTTCTGCCGGATGTCATTTTGGTGCTGCGAAACCACAACCAGTGTGTGCCTTCTCTGTACACCCATTATTGTGTATTTAACATCTCAGACATGCCTTCTCAAAAAAACTCTGCGGGTTGTGAGTATGCTGGACCAGTCTGTCATTCTGTGTTATACCTGCATTACAGCATGGGAAGAGCTCAGGGTGAGATTGAAGGTGGGAGTCATAGACTGGGACTGTGGTGGTTGATGAGCAGAAAACATGCAGCGTAAAACATATCTTTAAACTGATGATTAGTATTCATCTTTTTCCAGTTGTTTTTCTTGATTAATGGTAGGCTATGTTTATAGATACAACACTTTCAGATGTAGCTTCTTCTCTTTTTTAAGATTAGAAATTAAGTGCTTCATTTGGACGCAAAATTGTGTGCATTTGTATCGTCATTCTCTTTGCTTTAATTTAAACAATCTTTTTTTTATGGGCAATTATTACATTGAAGGATGTTCCAAAAGGTGAAGTGGAATTTCCAGAGTGGTTTATCTTTTTTTAATGTAAAACTTTAGCCTCGGTCACAACCGGACGCACAGATTTTTTAATCGTACGTTCTTTGCGTTTTTTGCTGTAGGTGAGAGTCGTAGAGGACGTAGAGGCAAAAAAAAAAGTAGCAGTCAACTCGTAAGGCAGGAGTAAGAACGACGTAATTGTGCCGTGCTGCCCTTGAGGGTGACATAAGAAGTTCACAGCAACACTCTTGCGATTTGGCATGTGCGTGCTTCGTAGAGGCAGTAAGGAGGACATGCGGCAGTCTTGCGACAGCTGCGCACGCCTTTCTATACCCCAGCCGTGCTAAGACGTGCTATTTATTTCGTACGTTGTGCGTGCGCCCGTCTTATTTCACACTCGCGGGAAACTTGCGGTCGACTTGCGTCCACCTTGCAGCGACATGCGTCTTGGACAAACAGTTTTATTTCCACGACGAGTAAAAAAACGCACGTCTGACCTGCGTGTTCCTCGCATGCTCCTTGCATCGGGAGCAAGGGAAACTTGCGTCCTCGGTCTTTCTCTGGAAATTGTAGAGTTTTTAGTGCATGATCAAAATCCACCATACGTGCTTACGGGCAGTCTGCGGGCTCAAAATTTTGCAAAAAAGAACCTGCGCGGCCCGTGAGTTCCTTGGCGTTTTTTGCTGTAGATACGCCGTAGAGTGGAAGTACAGCCGGTTGTGACCGAGGCTTTACTTAGGCTGGTGATTAAATAAATTTTTTAATAGAATTTATTATTTAATTGCCTTAACATTGGATTAAAATGAAACAGCAGGTTTAACTGCCAGCGGATTATTCAAATCATTGGAAAACTAGGTAATTATGCAAAGTAACTGAATGACAGGTCAAATCTATTCAAAAGGGATGCTTCGCCACTGGATTAGCTCAGTCCCATATTTGTTCAGAGTTATCCTCTGGGAACCTTGCATCTAAGGAATATAACATTTTAGGTGGCATCTGTGGATGGCAGGGCAGACTGTGTTTACAGACAGTGGTTTGTTGAAGTATTCCTGGGCCCATTTAGCAATGTCAATGACAGAATCATGCCGGTGAGTGATGCAGTGGGGTCTGAGGGCCCGAGATTTTTCCAGTTTCTCTGAATCTTTTGATGATTTTATGCACTGTCGATGATGAGACTTTCAAAGCCTTTGCAATTTGACATTGAGGAACATTGTTTTTAAAGTATTCCACAATTTTTTTACGTAAGCCTTCACAGTTTGGAGAGCCTCTGGCCATCTTTACTTATGAGAGACTCAGCTTCTCTAAGACATCCCTTTTATAGGCAATCATGTTACACAACTGATGCCAGTTAACTTAATTACTTGCTAAATTCTCTTTCAGCTGATTCTCTTATATATTACTTGCTTTATCAGCCCTTTTTTGCCTGTGTCCCAACTTTTTTGAGACCTTTAGCAGCCATCAAATTTGAAAATAGCTCATTTTGTGGATAAAATTGTAAAATTTCTCAATTTCAACATTTGCTATGTTATCTTTGTTCTATTGTGAATAAAATACTGGCTGGTGTGATTTGAAAGTCATTGTGTTTTGATTTTATTCACAATTTACACTTTGTCCCAACTATTTCGGAATTGGGGTTGTAGATGGGACCATAAATTCTGCTCTCTAGCAGAAAATCTTAAAGATTATTTTTTTTTTTTGAGGAATTTTTCCTTTATTTGACAGTTATACAGTGTAGAGAGACAGGAAGGTTGGGGAGAAGAATGGGGGAAGACAGGGGGCAGATGCTTCTTATTTTGCTTTGTATTTTGTTAAGGGTGGGGGGGATGCTTCTCATTTTGTTGAGCAGGGGAGGGTTTAGATGCTACTTATTTTGCTTAGCGGGAGGGAGGGCAACACATGCTTTTTTTTTTTTTTTTTGTTGACCGCGGGAGCATGGCACTGATATTGCGCAAATTCCGCATTTTTTTCTCTTTCGTGCACACAAATGAGAATGCGATACAGAAAACCGCATTGGGAGCTGGTGGTGGTAAGAAATTAGGTGGTGGCTATGCAGGAAAAACCCTGGTAGCTGTGCATCACACGGTTTTAAGGCATGACGCGGAAGAGAATTACCACCTGACGCGAAGCCCGCTTACACCATGGTCATTTGCTAGCAATATCGAATAAAAGCATTCAGAAATTTTTGGTGAAAGTTTTGCGCTTAAAAAAACGAGCTGGTAATCAGTAAACAGGTGCAGCACCTTCTTTTAGCCAATACTATAAGCCAAGCTGAACTGAACCATCTAACTTAGCTCAGCTTCGCTTCATGGAGAAAGATTTTTTTTTGCGCACGCTAACATCCTTTTACCAGCTAATGATTTGGTAACAGATTCCATCTGAAACGGAGATTATGCATAAAACAACATTATGCACAATTATGCAGACTCTAGTTAACTTGCTACCCGCAATTACAATGAACTTATGACGGGTTCCGTAGAGCCAGCGAGCTGAAATCAGTCTGTTGTCATAGCACGTAGCTAGCAAACTGTCAACAGATGCTGACACATGAAGTGGACATATTAGCTGCCTTTGTAACCGTTAAATGAATAAAGCGTGATTACTTTGCTGCTTTAATTTGTAACCACCCTGCGGGACGCAACTTATCTGACCCCGCCGAATTTACGGGAGACAAATGAGTACGTTTCTGTTATACCCAGCCATATGCCAGTGCTCTAACGTTGCCATGGTTATAGGTTGGCTAGTGGATGAATTTCGAGGTGAAACTACCGTGGCCGAACTACCAGTGTGGTTCCACGGTTTTAACGCATACTTGCCAGCCAGTCAGAAAAGAGTATTCACCCAGGCCATGGTATAAACTTGAAAACCATGCACACATCAGCTATCAGCTACCTTTTCGTGTAGAAAATGGCAGTTTCCATATCTTTTTACATCCTATAAAAACTATAGTCTGCAGTGATGATGCAAAAAAAAAATGCACAAGACTTAAGAATGCATTTCCTTTTGGTCTATTTTGAACTGATAATGAGTATTTTTGTATTCAGTAGTCTTGTATGTGGTTGTCTTTGAGTGCCACATTTCATGGAGTTGTCATAAACAGGTAATTGTGTAGAATTTCTAAAATGCAGTCATTCAGTTTCTCATCATTGTCGGCAGTTTTAAGCAGAAAAGGTATTATACTTTGAAATTTTTATTGTGTTCAAAATATTCTTTCAAACATGGGTTGTTGATTCCTTTTTCTCTGTGTTAAAAGCAAGGTCACTCCATTGAGATGGGATGCTCATTGAGATGCTTCTAATTATTAAATTGTCATTTCTTGTGTTATTGCCTCCTCTGGTGCAGCGGTTTATGAGCAGTCTTGCGAAGCATACAAGCACCTGGGCAAAATGTCAGACACCTACTGGATTGACCCTGATGGGAGTGGTCCTCTTGGTCCTTTCCGGGTCAACTGCAACATGACAGGTAAGAGGCTGCTACTTATGCAATTAAGTTAATTAATTATGGGTGTATTTATAAGTGCTTGTTTGGTCAATCTTGGTCTGACTCATGGGACTCAGTCTGAAGTGCTACAATCAGGATTCAGTTCCTGATAAAGGGAGCAGTCTCTACATCATTAAGTAGGACTTTGCCACCTGGGATGCTTGATTATTTATTTATGTACTAACTTACTCATTCGCTTACTGTCTTAGCATTTTTATTTGCTTACTAAGTGAAAGGAATAGTTCTAGGCTATATTAAGACCCAATTTATTCAGTCTTTTGTACCCAACAAAATAGCCATTTCACAGTGTTGACTTACCTTTAAGCACCTGCTTTTCATCTTTTTGAAATTAAACAAGATATCAGATATAAAACTGGGGCTTTTACCATATGATTGAGGTGATTTTTTTTTCCTTAAGAATTGTTTGCATAATTCTCTTGTCTTCAGGAGAGTGCATGGTGAGGTTGGGACTATTTCAATTCTTACAACTTTCATTATTTGAGAAGCACTGCTGAGACATGGCATGCGAAGCAAATGAAATGTGCTCATATATTTTATTAGACTACGAGACCCCTCTTTACAGCAGTTGAAAACATCTGAAATAATGTAAGTTCATAATTTAAGTTAAACCAATTCTAGTTGCATTCAAATGAAAACAAGCATATTTTTTATCTGTTTGGAGGCTTTGATCCCTGAGCTTCCCATGGCTGCGATACCGTTTATGTGTTTTAAAGAACAGAAAAAGAATAATTCACAAAAAAATATTTGCCTTGAGGGCGAATAAATAACAGTTACTGAGCATCATTAACAAGCGGTGCACAGAATATAAAAGCAATGCCAGCAGCACACAAATTAATCAGAACTAGACAGGTTTACTGCCCTGCTCTCTCGACAATTTTGTATTAAACATCAGAAAGAGAGTATGCTCTGTACGCTGGTCCTTTGTTGGGGCTAACTTTTTGCTAGTGTGTCGCACTCTTAATCTTAAAAGTATGGACACTGTTTGAAAAGAAATATATGGTATTCATATTTTTCTTTTTCTTTTTCCATACAAAATAGATTTTACAAACTGTACTTGTGTAATATGTTTCATTTTCTGTATGCAATGCAATGTTTACATTTGATAATTACTTTAAATTATACAATTGATCTCATGGGCTGCCAGTTTTTACCTTGATTTGTTTTTATTGGACATCTCCAATACAGGTTGCATTGAGGTGATATATCAAAATATGATGTCCCGTCATAGTACAGAAAATGCTTTTTTCTCCATTTATAGTAACATTGAAACTGGCAGATAGAGCTTTTAAAGCTTGGAATCAAGACTAGGTTCTGGCTTGTTTTGTTTTGTCCGTATAAAGGAAGCAGTTAATTAATCAGAGACACCATTATTCCAAATATTATGGTGGCCTGAAAAAGGAGAGTATCTTAAATTCACTCTGGTTCCAAATCTGAAACTTTGGCGCAGAGCACCAAAAATGGTCTTTCCTTTATGATAATTGTGCTGTCTGTTTCGACAAGTTTAATTTAGTCATCTGACGCACTTCCTTACCTCAGGCTGTAAAATGAACTCGCAAACCAAAACTTCTACTGTATCAACAAGTTCTGTTCTTGAATATATTTATTATAATATAAATATCAAATATATATTGTAAATATTTTTAGTAAATCAGTATGTACTCAGTTGTTAAACCTGATGTTATCTTTAAAGGAGACAACATGTCCTCTCTAGCTATTGGAAGATCATTAGTAGTCTAATTTTGTCAGCACTTGCGCAAACTAAACAATCCATTAGAGAGCAGTGACATCTATGAAAATACAAAATATTGAATGCAATGCCACTTCCTGTACTCTCATCTACCTGTCATAACTAAGGATCATATCAACAGCCCAGCTCATAATGGCTCCTAAGCCTGCCGTAAGACTTTCAAAGCCTCCCAATTCAAAATTGACATAACGATTTCTTGGGTTTACTGAAGCATGTCGGGCATTGCTTGGCAGCCCAGAAGGTGAAAGTTAATTCCATACCACTGCTTGTGACACATCTAGTCACTGATTAATAAATAGCAGGCTTACCGCAGAAATCCTCCTTCCGTGACCCCTCAGCTATCACAGAATCCCTTAAAACTCAAGTGTTTCATTTATAAACATTTGCACTTTTCAGAAACATTCACTTTACTACTCACTTACTGTTTTCCTCATTGTCAGTATTGTAGCCATACAAATCTAGAATGATATGAAAATCCAAACACTAGGTTTAAATAGATTTTTTCTTAACCTGGTTTATTTGTTGTCACCTGCGTTGAAAAGAAAATAGCCAGCTTAATGGATTCCAGCTCAGTTTTCCTGTGATGCTTGGTCAAACCGAGTCTCGCATTATGCGGAGCCTCCGAAGTTGAATTAATTTTCTCAGTGGATGTGTGCTTGAATCAGCTGCGTTTAAAAAAATTAGGCACCACAAAAATCGAAACTGAAATAGTTCATTGAAGGGGAACATGAATAAAAAGAATAAAAGGCATACAAATGAGAAGTAATAAATTAATGAAAGGAAAGGAATGAAATTATGTGAGCATCTAATTTGATTATTTGTGTGAAAATTAAGAAATTGTATTAGGTATCTGCAATTATAATTTAGTAATGCACTGCTTTACAGTCTTGCATCATTACCATGTACAAACGTAGGTTTATTTTTGTACAGGTGAATACTAACTGATGCTATACTATGTAAGTAGTTCATTTAATAGCTCTCATTGTTCAAAACCAGCATGGAAAAACAAATTTTTATTCTTTGTAATAGTTAATATCAGTATAGCTGTTTGCTGTACTTGCCAGCAGCTTTTAGCAGTGTTCAAGGTAGAGTTCATCTGCTGATACAGATAATGAGTTTGTTGCACCCTACATCCAGGAAGACTTTAGGTGCAAAGCCTTAAGAGGATGAGGTAAGAGGCTCCTCAAAGTCCTGCAGTGTTTATATTGAAATGAGCATGGAGACAAACAGTAAGCATGTGCAACGTAATGCCATCAATATATTCTTTTTTTTTCATGTGAAGATAACCAAGCAGCAGATAATTGCTACTGAGTTATTTATTGGGAAGCATCACCACACGGCCAGAGACAGACCTCTGTATTTCACAGAGGCAGTCAGTATGTCAGCAGTGCTGCACCTTAGCACTCATTAATCAGACAGCACTTCTTCCACAAAGCATTGCTCTCACATCACCGACTGCCTACTTGCCACATTCTTTCAGTCGTGCATTTGCTCTTATTATGGCACGTAACACCCGCAAATGTGATAACGTCTCACAAACGTTACGAATCAAAAACATAATACAAATCTGCTGCTTTAATGTAATAATCCCATCAATGTAATACAACCTCAGTTCCAGAAGAACTGGGACAATATGTAAAATGTAAATAACAACTGCAAGCAGAAATTTACGCGTAATACAACAGCATAGCTGCCTAGTCACAGAGTGTGCACACTGCCTGCAGCCCAGGCCAGTCTCCCAGTGAAACCGTGTGGAAGATTATGACAATGGAGACAACGGACTGCTGACTAACTGAAGTTCTATATCAGACAGGAAAGGGAACAAATTCCACTTTCGAAACTCCTATTAGTGTCTTCAGTTCCAAAACAACTATGGAGTGTTATTAAAAAGAGAGTTGATGTTACCCAGTCATGAACTTGCACCAGTCCTATTCATTTGAACTTTTTGCTGAAATGACATTTAAAAATAGGAATTATTTTCCAAAAAAAAAGCAATGAGTTAAAACTTTACTTATTTTTCTCTTCGTATTTTTTATTCAGTTGAATATAGGTTAAAAGGGATTTGCAAATTACTACCTGCTGTTTTTATTTACATTTTACACATTCTCCTAATTCCCTTGGAATTGAGATTGTAAGGTTATGTAATACAGTTGCCTACCACAAACGCAGGGAATGCAAATGTAATAGTTTTCAGGAAACTGAAAATTACATTTGTGGTTGGCGACAGGTATTACAGTTGTGGGAAACTAGTGAAGTTTGTACAGTACAAGCTGTGGACTTATATTATTTTTATGGTTTACTAAGTTTGTCTGACTACCTTTTCAGCATTCCTTTTGTCAGGTTTTTATATCAATACAGAAAATGAACCACTTTACTGTTAACTGCTGCTCATTCTAAAGGATGTGTTCTTGTGAAATTCTTAATTAATTTAGCACTTTAAATGGATTGTGTTGCCATAGCTATCTTATATCTGTCTTATATTATGTGGTGCAGTGGAGTGTCTATAGATTTTGTTTTTACCCAAACTGCATCATCTAATGACAGTTTTATCATGTTGTACAACTGATCTTTCTGCTGTGAGTGTCATGTATCTGTTTTTTTATTTTTTTTTTATCCACGGAACTCATCCCTGGCTGAATGTCTACAGTGGATCAATTCCAGTAGATTAGCCACTAATTTTACTGACAAAACACTGTAGCTCAAAGGGCCCTGTTGACAGCATGAAAATTAATGTAAAAAGAATTACAAATGGCTGTTAAAATTTCATTGGCCCCCTTAAGTCATTACTATTTCATCATTGCCGAGTGTCATTTTGAAAGGCTTGATGTTTTAATTAGCAAAGCTCTAAGGTTGCATGGAGTGAGTGGCACATTTTACCGTTTCAAATCCTATTGCATTATACCCCTTTGGGTATTAATTTACTACAATTCCCAATTAAATGTGAACTCAGGGTGACTGTGTCTTATACCATGATTCCTTATGTATATCATATGAAAATAGCATTTCATTTGGATGCTTTAACTAGTTCCAACATGAGGCTCACAGCCTTTACACGAAACAAAATTGTTAGCTCATCCTATATATTTTATTCCTTTAATTTATTTAAGATCCTTTATAAAGGTAAATATTTTATGACTTTGGGGAACATAACCATGTCAAAATGCCTTTAGGAGGCAAAATGGCTTGGAAAATATAGTTCATGTTATGTTATGCAGAGGTAGAAGTGCTGTATAATAAACCTTTGTTCAATGGAGTGACCCAGCCTGCACTCAGGTTTCTAATCTTGTCCGTGGCGCTGTTGATTATGTCAGGATTGCCCCATTCTTATTGAATCAGCATGATTTCTGTGGCTAATATAGCGACAGCACTCGACAGCAAATGCATTTCTCTGATGTACTGACAGTGCAGTTGAACTTTTTAACTGCACTGTGAAAATGAACATTGGCTTGAAGCACATCCCTGGACTCAGCACTGCACTCACCTCCTGTTTCAAGAGCTGAAGGGGAACTTGCTGTCAACTCGCTGTGCATTTTATGATCTGGATAGAGGAAGAACAATGATAATTAACTGATTATATAAAGATATACAGGTAATGCAATTAAATAATAAATTATAAAGTGAGATTGCAAGACCGGTCTGTAAATTTGTGACTTTCTTGTATCTCAGAGGACAAGGTGTGGACTACCGTAATGAACAACCTTCCTCCTCAGACGTCTGTGACTGGATCCAGCAGAGAAAAAAGAACGGTGCTGCAGCTCAACTACAGCGCATCTATGGAGCAAGTGTCAGCCATCACTGGCAGTGCAGAGCACTGTGAGCAGCATGTCACATATGCCTGTCGAATGTCCCGGCTGTTGAACACCCCCGGTAAGCATGTTTGTGTGTTTTTGTCTATTTTTAAGCTAAATGGTTTGTGTCAAGCAACAGCCTCATTTCCAAAAAAAGTAGAAATGGTATGAAAAATCAAGTGAAAAAGAAAGCAGCGATTTGTCTTCTTTGGCCTATATTAAAATGAAAACAGTACAAGACAAAATATCTCATTTATTACTTTATTGACTAAATTTCATTTATTAATTAATTATTTAATGAATTTGAAATACTTGCTCATTCTGAATTTGATGCCTGCGACAATTTCCACGAAAAGTTGGGACCAGGACAAAGTAAAACATGGAAAGTGTTAGAATGCTAAACAAATATTAGCATACAGGTGTTGAAAAGATGACATTATCATACATTGATATAAAAGGGGCATCCTCAAAAAGCCATGGTGTTTACAAGCAATGAGTGGCTTGTCAATTTGAAAAAAATAAATTAATAATAATAAAACAACTTCATTGATTTGTCAACAGTTTAGAAACAACACATCTCAATGGATTTTAGGGATTTCACCCTCCACAGTGCATAATATTATTAAAAAGATTCAGGGAATCAGAAGAAATTTCTGCATAAAGGATAAGGTTGATGATCAACACTGAATGCCCCTGATCTTTGATCCATCAGATGGCACTGCAATGAAAATTCACATGCTTTTTAAATGAATGAAACCAAATGGGCTGAAACTATTTTGGAAAACTTTTGCCAATAAATACTTTTCATTGTTGCATCCAAACATGCTTGTGAAGATTGCTCTATGCACTGAGGCGTCATATGTCAAAAATGTCCAGAAATGGTGCCATGTTCTCAAGGCTTCAGCTTATTTGAAATGGACCTATTATTAGTGGAGCAGTGTGCAAAGATCTACATGACCTTTGATATTGTTTATGGTTGTAGGCAGAATGGAACTACATAGCCTTTATTGACTCAGGAAACACGCGAATAGCAATAAACTAAATAGTAAAGCTTCTGAAAGCCGAGACACAGCCCCTTTCACCCCTTTTGGTTCTTGGCCCTCTTGGCTAAATTAATATGAATTTGTCAGTGTCTGTTATTAATATGTGTATTTTTTGTCATGTTTTAGTTTTATTTTTATTGTTGTACTTCCCCATTTTCCCGTCTGGCTCTTGCCTTATGTTTCCATGTTTATTTTACCTTTTCACTTCTATGTGTCATGTCTCCAAGCTTAATATTTTTGTATTGAGTCATTGTCTTGTTTGCAACCCCACCTTCTTGTGCTGTCCACTCACCTTCATCCCCAGTTGAGTCTTGTTTCCCTATCAGTCCTGGTCTATTTAATCCCCGTTCTGTCTCACTTTTTTTGTGAGTTCCTCCCAGTTGCTTCTACTCTGCGTCTTACAAGTCTTTTATTCCTTGTCTGCTGCTCTCATGTTTGACCCTCTTTGTTTCCTGGTCAAGCTTGGCGAGCATTAAGTAAATCTCTCAGCAGATTTGAGGTATGCCAGGTTTCTGTGATCAGTGTTAACCAGAAATGGATATCGACTGCCCTCAAGCCAATGACGCCACACTTCTAACGCCAGCTTGATAGCATGGAGTTCTTGGTCACTCACTGAATAATTCCTTTTCATGGGCATCAGGCAATGGGAGTTGTGTGTGGAGGGATGCATCTTGTGGTCATTTGCAAACTCTGGAGAGAGCATGGCACCTACTCCATTGTCAGAATCATCCACCTCCACAATTAACTATCTCTGGGTATCCGGATGGATGAGGACAGGGCGCTAGTGGATCGTGTCTTCAACTACTGAAACGCCACTTTTGCCTCTCGAGTCCAAACTAACTCGTTAGTAGTGGAGATGAGTGCTGTCAAGGGAGCGGCGATAGAGCTGTAGTTCTGAATGAACTTTTTTTTAAAAGTAATCTAAAACCAGGAATCTCTGTAAATCTTTATGGGCCTTGGGGGTGGACCACTTGGTGACAGCTTGAAGCTTCTCTTGATCCATTGAGATTCCCTTGCCTGGGACTTAGTTACTGACGGACTTAGTGGATGTGTTGTATGTGGCTGTTCAGATCAGGAGGGAAGATCAAGATGTCATCAAGGTAAGTAAAATGAATCTTCCCAGCATGTCGCAAAGCAGATAATTAACTAGGATCTGGAACACAATAGTGGAGTTAGAGAGCCCGAATGGTATCACCAGGTACTCCCAGTAGCCGTTGGATGTGTTGAATGCTGTTTTTCACTTGTTTCCTTCGCGGATACGGACAAGGTAGTAGGCATTACGAAGATCCAGTTTAGTGAAGATACTTGCTCCCTGAAGAGACACAAAGGTGGTGGACATCAAGGGAAGAGGGTATCAACTCTTGGTTCTTTGCAGTAAATCTTGATTGTCAATGCATAGCCAAAGACCTCCATCCTAAGTGGAGAGTGCAGCTGCAAGACTGGCCTACCCACAGTCCAGACCTGTCTCCCATTGAAAATATGTGGTACTTCAAGATTCGCAAAATACAATAATGCAGTCTCTCTGCCAGCAGTTGAAGATGAACATCAAGGAAGAACAGGAAAAATATTCAGAACTGGAACAACTGGTGTCATCAGTTCCCTTAATTATTTATTGGAGAGCATTTTAAAGGAAAGGTGATGCAACACATTGATAAACACATCCTTGTCCCAGCTTTAATGGGATGTGTTCCAGGCATAAAATTTGGAATGAGCGTTTATTTTCAAAGCATCAATATAACAAATTCTGATAATTAAAATATTTGAAAGGCATTTTGGACAGTAAGTGGTTGAAATGATATGGAGATATTATTCGGCTAATATTACAAGTTTATTGGAGCAGGATAAAGAAGGTGCAGTGCAGGCTGGAGAACATACCCAGATTTTGGTTGATGTTGAGTGGTCCAGATCATGCTGCAAGTTTCTAATGTTGACCACTTAGTGTTTCTGCTTATTGCGGTTGGATTTTAGCATTGACTTTAAAGCTTGGTGATAGTTGGAATACTGTGTGATGATTTTAGCAAACATCAACAACTGTCTTTCAAAATATGCATTGGGTCAGTTCCTAATTTACCCCTCTGGCATTATGCTTCTATTGACTGTCATTGTTTGATACCTCTGAATTTGCTCCCAGTGCTTGTACTCTCCTAATGCACAGAATGGTATAAACTACTGACTCCTGAATGAAATAAGTACAGCATCAATGATGCCAACTTTCACAATTCAACTTGCTCCTACCGAACCTTTAACCTGGAGTTTAGGCACCCCATCTCTTCCCTACAGTGTTTTCATGTCAATTCCACTGCCCCAATCTTATCACCATTTCAGCATATAAAGCACTCTCTAAAACAGGCCTTCACCACAGGCCACAAGTTGACCGCCTGCTGTTCCTTTATGCTGTATTTCTATGAGGCCCAGTCTCAGCCCGTTTATACATTTACTGTTGTTTTTTTGTGTTAAGCTGTTGCAATTATTACGTTGTTTAAATCCAATAACTCAGTACTGGAGGAAATGATCGACAGTAACATACATTGATTTGGTTCATTCTTGCCTTTGCAAAGGGAAACTGGCTAGTATAAAATTCAACACAAAGCCATGGGTACTTGGTACTCATGGGCATTTTCTTGTTATGGGAGACACACTGAGGAATAAGACAGGAAAATACACAAGCAGTAAATTGATTACTCTGTCATATCAAACCTGAGATTTCACAGTCTGCTTGATTAGTGGCATTGTATTTATGAGCAGAGTGGCATAGTGGTCAAAGAAATAAGCTGGACTACCTATGGCTCCTCCATGGAGTACTGCTGGATGTGCCTTTAAACAAGGTGCTTAACCTGAATTACTTATTGAAGAATAACATGAGCTGAAGAAATTGATCATTTAAACTTAAATATAAAATATTTTCTGCTAGACATCATGTACAAGGTTCACTGCTGAGAATATAAATTATTTTATGTTTTCAATAATTTTTGTTTACCAGGAGTGGCTCAGTATGGTACTCTTTATTAATAAGTGAAGAAAATCTTAGAAAATCATAATATGCTTTTTTTACTTTCAGTAGAACCTTTAAAATTGTTAATTGTGAAAAGTGAGAACTAATTATTGAATTTTCATCTTCTTTTATTTCTCCTGTAATTAGCTCTGGCCATGTTTATTTCTTCTACTTTTTTGCAGTGTAGAGCAAAACTTTTCCAATGCTCATATCCCTTGATAGGGAAACCAATTTACCTTTTGAATCAAGGTTTTAAATCATTAAAACAGTCCTATTGACAAAGCTGTTAGCATAGCAAGTGATAATGAGATCTATCTGCTCCAGATTGCCCAACTGATGTTGTCTGGATGACTTTTGCGTTGACTTAGCCCATGAAGCAAAATTCTTCATAAGGCATTGAAAATTGTCTTTCTTGATTTTGGAGCACATTGTCCGGTCTGACTGCTGTCTGCTCTTGACCAGTATAAATTTTATTTGGGACCTTATGACAAGATAAGGCTGGAAAAAGAGAAAGACTTTCTCAATAGAGAACTTTCCCTGGTTAAATAAAGGTTAAAAAAACCTATATATTAAAGATACTTATTGTTTAGTGCACCCATTCATGATGTCAGTCATCAAGAGTGACAAAATTACAGTGATATACGGTACTGTGTAAAAGTCTAAGGCACCCTGCACTTTTTAAAATTCAAATCTGCATTAGATGCTTATTTTTTGTTTCCATATTAGAGTTCCTGAAGATAAACAGAAATTCCAAATGCAAATTTAAGGAAAAGTTTCAAAAATAAATGTTTGTATTCCATTAAAAATAGTCAATGCAGACATTATAGTCTTGACAGAGCCTTGATGTCAACATCATCGTAGCTCTTTGTAATTTCTTGGCAGGATAGACGCAAGTGAGACAGTCAGTGCAGAGGAACTCTTAGAACAAGAAAACGTCAATCAGCTTATAAAACTATAGCACAACAGGACAGTGTCCCAATTTTTTTGGCAAAGGGTAGTCACACCAAATATTGATATGAATTAGTTTTAAACAGTCTACAGCTCTGTTTAGTACATTTCTCTGTTATTAGAAACTTTAATAATTTTTGGAAGCATATTTGCCCCAAGAAATTGCTTTAAATGTCCCTAAGACTTTTGTACAGTACAGTATGGCATTAGGAAAAGAAGGAATTAGATACAGAATTGAAATCAGGATGTCCTGTGCTCATGCCCTCAGTTTGACAGGCTTAGCCCAGGATTTTATTTTGTGCTCTTTTAGGGTTAGTTCTTTCTTCAACATAAAGTTAATCAATCCCAAATGTTTCATTTTTAATTGTTTTCTTCTGAAATGTGCAAAGTTATTTTCAGTCATTGTTACAGCCTGCTGTAACATACAGTATACATTAATGAGCAAAACACTATGACCACTTGCTGAGTACGCTGATGGTCCTCCATGTGCTGCCAAAATGGCTCCGACAAATTGATGTCCACATAAATGCCCAGACCTAGGGTTTTCCTGTGGAACATTTCACAGAGTATCACACTCCCTCCACCAGCTTGTCATCTTCCCACAGTGTATCCTGGTGCCATCTCTTCCCCAGTTGAATGGTTTACATGTACCTGGCTTGATGAGTCTTCTTATCAGGCAATCATCTTCCAGTGCTCTGAGGTCCAATTCTGGCACATAGTAGGTGTAGCAAAGCCGCATTGCACCAGGATGCGATACGCAAAGCGTTGTTACACATTCCTCCCATAAGTGACCTGGAGTGCCCCAGAGGCCTTGCCATTTCTGAGATGCCCAGACCCAGTCTTCTGGCCATACTGATTTGGCCCTAGTCAAAGTCACTTTGGTCACGTTTCTCCCACATGCAATACTTTGGCGATGAGAATTGACAGTTCACTTTCCTTCTAAATTCTTTTCATAGACTTCACACTTTATCTTTCTGTGGTCATAATGTTTAGGTTCATTACAAATAATGAGGTGTTGCAAGAGAAATACTGTGGAGAATTGTTAATTTGTACCTTGATACTATGGAGTAGTAAAGTCTAATTTTATTGAAGTATGTGCGCAAGCATGCACATGATATAGAGTGCAAGTAAAGTAGCCAGGTATTAGGCCATTAGACCAAAACTTGTCCACTTTACATAAATGCAGTGTGGCAGTGCCATGCAGCCTCTACTCTCCTATTAAAAAGTTGGTTTACGGTGGTTTCGCTACTTCGGCTTTTCACTACTGTACTAACGTTATTGCACATTGTACTTTTGCTTCTGTGTCCAAGTCCATTCACTACTATAGCTAGTTAAGACCATAAATGAGGAGTCAACTTGCAAAACCTGCTGAGTCAAGTCTTGAAAATAAATGAGTTATCTCCCTTAAGCCAATCTTTCAGGCACCTGCGCATGTCCCACTGATAGCTCCGCTTTCAAAACTTACCAAATCATGTTATAAATTGTTACGGAAAAAGCGAACTCTATCAAAATCCGCCAAGTCAAGGGGGAGAACTCTGTCATCAGCCAATGTGGAAACGTGATTCCGTTTTCGTTCGCTAGAAGGAACCAATCACAGTCGAGCTTTTATAGCCTATTCAGCTTTTTCTTTCTCTAACTCTAACTGGTTTGGGCAGTTCAGAAAAGTGTGATGATAGTGATACCATAAAAGCGGGATTTGTACCCACAGACTCATGTTTATGTTGTCATTGTCATAGCAGCTATTCAACTTCTGTGCTGTCTGTAGCATTGAGTTGCATGTAGAGTGGGTCCTGAGTCAAATATCTTCACCTATTGAGCAATGGGGCTGTTTTAAACACCGTCAAAACCTGCTAAATTTCCACTCCACTTTCAAAACCTGATAAGTCAAAACTTTGCATCGCAAAATCAAAGTCGTTCTTAAAAAAAAAAAAATGAATTGCCTCATGGATTATGTCTGCAGGGCTAATAGTTTCAGTATAGTGAAAATTGGTATCTATGGAAGATGATTTCTATGCCTACCAAAAAATCAGATATTTCTAGAAAAAAGACCAACTTGACTTAGAAGGCTTTGCAAGTGGACTCCTCAAATATTACTTAAGAATCAGTAGTAAAACTTTATAAGAACCATTCGCATTACAGCTGAGAATATTTTTTCGGGTTCTGACTCAATACGGACAGTCAAACAAAGATTGAATAAGCAACAAACACTGGAGCATCGGAGTCCGTCCGTTTAACCAACTTTTGGCTTCACTTGTGCTTGTAACCAATCCTGATAAAATAGTTTAGAAGCTTAGAAGCTCTACCATAGCTTTTTTACTTTATTACATTAAAATTTTCAAAGAAATGTGGATAAAAAATGAAGTGTGGGGAACAGGGGTTTGAATTAACATGCTGATAGCGAAGTGCCTGAGTAGCTAAACAACCGGAGAATAGTAGCGAAAGTACTGCAGTGAAAAGCCAAAGTAGCAAAACATCTGGTTACCAAAAAGTTTATCTTCAATCTGATGGATGGAGTATGGCCAAGAGGGGATGGGTGGGTGGGGTGGGGTGGGGTGGCAGAGCAGAGGAATGCCTCAGTAATGTGTTGAGATGAAATTTAAAAATTGGACCGGAGGGAAAGAAAACTGTATCCAAAAATATACTTAATAAATTGACTGTGTGAGCCAGCTACATTAATTAACAGAAGATTCATCTGCCAAATGAAGCATTAAATCAAAACTTTGTCCAAAGCACATAGAGTACAGTACCTGAGAGCTCCCTCTGTAATTGTCCTGGTTTCATGATTCATATTCCACTGGACTATCTGAATGAGGTGGCTTCTGTCACCCCTGCCCTCTCCATTTTGGTTTAGCCCCCTCCACAAGACCCACCAATCTGCTTCTCCTTGACCCCTATTAGCCCCTGTCGAAGAACAGGAGATGTCCGTTGTTTGGTTTGGCTCTCCTCCCTTCCTCATCTCTCATTCAGCTGACAGCATTGGTGCTTCTCTGTTTACCACTTTCCCTATAGAGGTGACAGGAGACCAATTGTTTTTTAATGGTACCCTTTAATGCTAAATTAGCTGCTCAACAGTGATTAGCCGGCTGTATGTCATGCAGAAAAAAAGCTGACTCAATCTGAAGTCACTGAATCCTGGCAGTCTTTTTGTGTTACGGTGAATAAACCTGTCTTTGACAGCAGTCCAGCAGAGTCATCTGCGCACATTCTGGACAATTGATTGCAGCTTTTGAGCAGTGACATTTAAAGATATTTGTTTAGGATAGGCAATTACCATTGATGAGGAGCATGTCAAGGTCTCCTTCATCACCCTCAAAAAGTCGTTCTCCTCAGTGTGGTTTGAAGGGGGCATATTATGAAAAAAAAAAATCACTTTTTCAGTGCTCGGGCTCATAAATTTCAGTATATGGAGTGCCTGCCAACACAAAAACAGTGAAATCAGACAACCCAAGCAGGTTTTTGGGGGGCTACCTTTTTCATAGAACACACCATTCGACATGCCATTCAGATTTGGAGCCCCATCCTTTGTCACATGCAGGCTTGTGTGAATTAGCGTGCCCCTATATAATGGTTTTTCTGTGCACGTCAGAGTGTGCGCCAAAAAATAGTAAAAGGAAGGCTGGATCCAAATGCAAAGAAGTGCTTGGCTTTGTTTTCCCTTTGTAGCAAAGCCACAAAGGTATAAAGGCGAGTATAAAACAAATAGGAAACGCAGTTCCCAAATGCGAGAAAACAATCAGCTAATTAAACAAAGTCAGCTTAAAAAAATGTGTTAACATACAAAATGTGAAAGCTAAAAAAACCTAAACAACACATGCGCTTTACGTAATGGTGTGGAGTCAGGGCTTATATGCGGTTACTAATGATAATTGGATGATTACAAACAGGTAGAGCTGATTAGTGGTAATTGCGGTAGCGGGCCGGTTGCTCAGAATTCCGGAGATGCGGACCGTTGTGGGCGGGGCCTGACACCCTCAGCTGAATATTTTTACGCAAGGCTTAAGACCTACTTTTGGTCTGAAATTTTATGCACTAACACAGGAGCTGTTGGCATTCTGAATGAGCAAAGAGAGAATCCCAAAAACTGCTTTATTGGTAGCTGTTCAGGAGCCAAATGGATGTGTCTACATATAAATACTGTAGTGTGCAGTGATGATTATACACTTAACAAAATGAAAATAAATGAGAAACCCAGTACCATTCAAGTATTTATTTCATGTAATATTGGATCATACAGATGCATATAAGTACACTGATAACAATACTGTATATATGTATGCCTAGCACCATTAAAAACGCAACGGTAAAGTATGAACTCTGTTTGTCGCAAATTGAAGAATCAATCAATTTTTATTGCTTTTCCAGTGAGATACGAGTGGAAATAAAGAAAAGCGCGTGGTATTGTAATCCTGACGTGCCCCATGTGGACACGCAAAGCACTTTAATAATAACAAACATTTAGCTATTTGTGATGTGTATAGTGACGCTTGACTTGTTCTTTTGGGTGGGGTCAATAGCCCTCATAAAGCCAAAAAATGAAAAATGCTAATCCATCGAGAAAATTGAATGGCTTATGACACAGGTGAAAGAAAAAGAGCCATTGGCATGTTACGGGCAGGACTCAGCCACCAAGAGGTGGTGCATCATCTGCACTGTCATCGGTCAACAATCAGTCAGCTGTCTGTAGGAGAATGGAAAACTGGCACTGTTGTTGACCGATCCCGCTTAGGGCAGCGCTTAAGAGTGCTACATCCGGTTACAGCCTGTACGTGACAGATTCCAGACAGCAACACAAATTAATCATGAGACGTCTGAGAGTGAGCGCAAGTGCCATTCGATACCGTCTATGTGAGCAACACATGCGTGCACACGGTCCCTACTGAAAACTTACTTTTTGCCCATTTATGCATGTGGTGGAGAGAATGAACTGCGACATTTTTCCAAATTTTTTGCCGACCAGCATCCCTTAATATGCTGTTGCATCATTGTTAGGTTTAAACAAATCTAGTAATATTGGTTTCAATTTCTGGCAGGTATATATTAAAAAGTTTTGCACTTTGAGTGACAAGATAGATTAAGCTCTCTAACGCAACGTTGTCTGTAGCAGTGGGTTACTAGCATGTCTGAGTGTAAAGTAGAGGCATAACCGAAGCTGAAAATATGCTGTGCACAAGTCAGCCCTTTAAACTAAGCCCTGACTTGTTCCCTGTTACTTTCAATGATTAATATGTTTTCAAATTATAGAACAATCCACCTGCAGATCAACGCAACTTCTTTTTTAATGCAGTGTAAAAGGCCAGGTGATGGGGGAAAAAAAATTGTATTTAATTCAGTATTTTCCTCACAAAGTACGCTTTACTGAAAAAATAAGCTGTAGAACTTCCCTTATACCAAAGTAGCATATCCTGCAAGGTGATCTGACCTGTGCTTCTTAATAAAAAAAAAATAATGAAATCAAAGAAAACAAAGATTTCAAACATTTCTAATTTTGAATAATGCTGACAGAAATGCACCAACTTTAGCATCCAAATGAAGCGTTTTATTTCTCGTCTGACCTTAACAAGGAGAACTGGCAATATCGGATCATGTGGGGTATTTTTGGAGTGAACATATGGTAAATAAAGAAAAACGCTCAAACAAAAGTCTGGACTAATAATGTGTTTAAAGGGATGTTCTGTGACCACGCCACTGGTGTCAAGCATACTGATATTTGAATAACAAAAAAAACTGAACAGTGTCTATTTCAATTAAGGAAACTGTCTTAAATTCCATACAAATGGACTGGATCATCCATATTTTCTTTTAATTGGACCGCAAAATACCACGTTACACACTTGATTCTGTTTAATGAAATAATGATGCACAACTGAATGATAAATAGAATTTGAAAATATGCTGAATTGTAATGAATGCATCAAAAAGTTCCATATTTCATTTTGTCATTTCATATTGAACAAATAAAATTTATGAAAACATTAATTTATACATATGAATTAATTTATAACACAGAGGTGCGGGTCGATGTCATGCCCTGGCACCCAGAGATGGTAATAGTGCGTCAGGGCATGGAGTGGAGCTTAGGATCCAAGTGTAGGAACATGGATTTTATTAAATAAAGAAGGTGAATTTAACAAAAACAAATGCAGAACTTCCAGAATAACAAAAAGGGAATGCACTAAACAAAGGGGAACAGACTATGGCTACCTGGCCGTGAGGAGTGAAACTAAGCTTTAAATAGTAAAAGAAATCTTAATTAACTAAAAGGAAACTAGTGAAAACCATTAAGTGAGGAGAACAGAGATAACTGATGAATTGGTTAGGGGCAGGTAGCCAGGCATAGGAATTCCAAAGGGGAGGGGCATTACAGTAGGAAGTAGCTTCATCCTTTAATGCAGGATGTACACACAACCTGTTCTTAAGTACTTTGCCTGATTAAGAACAGCAAAACTCATTTACTGAATGATAAATAGCAATATGATGCCAAGTCAATAATGATAAAGAAGTTATGACAACAGAGAGGTTACAATGCTCCAATATGAGATTGTATGGATAGAAATTATCTTAACAATTAATTAAAAGTGAAATCTGAATTTTCTCTGAAGTCCATCTCCCGCGGAAACATTTTTTTCATGAAAATGTATGAAAAATTTGATTTTTTTTTAAAAGACAATATATTTTATCTTTAGGCCTTAGAAAGCTTATATTTCAAGTGGAAAACATGTTTGGCTGTTAAGCCCATCATATCAGCGTTAAGCGCAACATAAACAGCTTTTCGAACAGTACGCCTTACAAACAAGCTCTGCTGTGTTATGAACATTTCATGAACGCAACAGTGTTCTCCCAGCATAATTTGTCCAGTCATCTAATTGATTAGTTAACCTTTTGAGCACATCAACTGCTTGATTGCTAATCAGTCAAAGTGATTGGGAGCAGGTTTACAGTAATCATGTGTTAATAGTTAAGAATGAATCATCTAGGATAATTTCCTGTCTGCTTAAAAGCAGTGAGTAGATTGAAATGGAAGACAGGTCTATTACGTGCTGCATATAGCTGATCAGATGACATAAACTTGTGCTGCAATGCACATACACAGGTATAGCTGAACACATTCATTGATTGAGCAATGTTTTGGCTTAGATATGTAATATCAGAAACATCTGTGATAGAATATCATGGATGCATACATAATTCTTCCTCTAATGAGATGTGTCTCAAAGAATGGCTGCATTCAATTAGTCCTTTTGGCTTAGGAAATTTCCTATTTCCTGGAGGATGACCTGGAGGAATTTAAGTGGCAGCCATGATAAGTGTGTTCGAATTCTCTAGGGCTGTGTTCGAATAGTCAAAAAATCACATCCTATCATCTACTTCCCAAATGTTTTTCTTAAACCTCAATGCAAAATGTCATGAGGTAAGGAAAGTGGAATTCACAAGGGCTTTGGGAGACAACCGCGCTAATAAGAGAATCTGAGTGCACTTTCACAAGGCAGCAAGATCATGTGTCTCTTGCCCATCATTTTAATTTGATTTCGAGATTGGCTGCATGGATGCTCGTTGCTCTAAATATTGCTGCCGCATGGTATTGTGGGGCATTGTTATCTCCTTTCTTTTCATATAGGATGGCTCAGTGTACCCTATGCTAAAGGTGTTAAGTTAGAAAAAACTTAAGCACCTTTCCTTTGCATTTAGAGAATTCTAACATACTGATCATGGCTGCTGCATAAATAATTCTGGGTCATTTTCTAAGAGTTAGGAACTTTCCTAAGCAACAAAGACTATTTGAACGCAGCCAATGTTTTTGCTCTCCTGTCTATGAGGCTCGACAAGCTCAGCGTAAATTAAAGCTATAGTGAGTAACTTCTGTCGCCCCCTAGAGGAATTTTGCGTTATTAGAACATTACAGCCGGCGAATATGATGTATCCATATGACGTATGCCCATTTTATCGATTCGCTAGCTCCACATAAGCAACTGTTCACGCTAACGGAACTTACGGTCTGTAAAACCTGTATTATGTTCATAACATAACCAGAGCTCTCTCTAGCTGTCGCGTACTATCCATAACGCGCTCATTTTCCGGGAGCAAACGCTGGTCATTCCGACGTAATAAGTAAACCATTAGTATAGGCAATTTCCGAAAAGACCGTTTAGCCTGGAGCTTTCGCCCCTCCGTCATATACCAGCGCAGAAGCTGTTCATTACTCCACGCTAACGACACACCACAGTTATGCACACAGACCGGCAGGTCCTTATAATACGCACCTAAGTAGTCCATAAGTTGTTGGTCCACTTTTTGCTGCTCCTCACTGTCCATGTTTCCCACTAAACTCAGACCCACCGGATTTCTACGGTCACCGGTCTACACTTAGGTATGTCGACCCGTTCTACAAATGTGTCTGTATGGGGTGGATTCTAGCTCTCCCTGAATCCTATAGAGTAGAAACACCGCTATACTCACCACAGCAGCCATAGGTAGATAGCAAATTTGACCCACTTGAATCAGAAGGATGCAGCACCGGATCACACCCGAAGGCGATGGCGACTGCGACAGTGTTCATGGGCTGTTATAGTGCTTGTGTTATTTTGGTTAGCATCATGGTGGTAGTTTATCATAATGATACATGACCGTAGCCGCAACAGTTTATGGAGGTTGAAAACGGAATACCTTCGCCCTTGTGTTTTTAGCCGATTATGCTGTCCACTGCCTATACCACGAAAATTTATCTTTCTCATAACTTGAGCTGCCAGACTTTCACACTGCGTCCTCCACTTTGAAATATCACAGCCACAGTTTCTTTAGTTTGTCACGGCTCTGTTCTACTGTTCTGTGGTAACTATGCAAATGCAAGTACTCACAAATTATTCCATAAATCTCCGATTCCGTAATATTTAACCGATTTAGTCTTTCGACATAAAGTCCAACGTCATTCGAATTAAAGTGAGTTGTGAACTCGAAGGCTTGAAATCTGCAGCGCTGGTCCAAACAAAACAATTCACGTGGGGTCCAAAGCTCTCTTGCTAGGAGACTCTCCGCTCTTCCTCCCACTCCCCTCTTGTTTTGAAATAAAACGCGTCATTTCCTGCTTGCCAGCGCGGGATTGTCGCCCGTCGACACGCAGTACAAAAAAACAAATACTGAAAAATACAGCGAGATGTTAGAGGAGCCGATCGGCTTAATCAGCATTGTGTCATCTCCTCCAGTAGCGGCTTGGATGAAATGGACATTTACGGACATGTAAAAGTTACGTACTATAGTTTTAACTGTGCCACTTCACCTTGATACTTTTATCTTGGCTGATTTCTAGAAAAAAGTAATGTGCAATCTTCAAGAAAGACTTCAACAAATCTTACTTATTGTGATATTGGTTTCAGTAAGTTGATTTTATATACTTTGGGGAACATTCAGTTTGTGATTTGTGTGAAAACTTTGAATAATAATGAATGTTCTCACTGCTGGAACCAGAAGTGCTGCATTAGATCATAAGTACCTATTTAAAGAAAATGAATTTTCTCAAACTTTGTTAATTAAACTGTTTGAACTTTGGTGACAGAAATGATTGGGGTAATAAGTAACAGTAGCATACCGCCTGAGGTAAGTTGGTTGAGGCAGAAACCTAACCTTTTAACTCTTGAATACTTTCAACCTGTTCTCATTTATTTTGCTTAATTAGCAAACAATAGATTGACGTGTTAAGACTAATTGACTGGTTGCCGGGTCAATTTACATTTCCACTGCATTATTGCTCATCACATCTGAACTTGAAATATTCCAGAGACAGCTGAGATTTGTGTATATTTGTTAGCTAGAGGCCTATAATACGCCAATGCAATGCCATTTCAAACAAACATTAAAACATTTTTTTATGCTGGGTTCAATGCTTGATCAATATATCTAATATGATTTTTTTTATTTTAGATGCATACTTTTTACTGCCATTTAAAAAATTATGTAGAATTTATTTCATTCATTTTTATAATCCAGTGAACAAAAGATTACAATGATACATGGAATAGCAGAGAAAGTTGGGATTTTAATCTGAATTAATTATTCATATTTACATCCTTAGAATCTCATATCTTGCAAGGAACATTATTCAATCTCTTCATGATTACATCACACCTTAATTATTATGGGCTAGATATTGGACTTGATTATTTGGTGAATAAATTGCTTGATTGTTAATCAGGCAAAGTGCGTGGGAACAGGCTGACAGTAATCATGCGCTATAGGTGAGGATTCTGCATCACCTAACTTACCTCAGATGGCGCATTACTGCTTAGTTCCACATTTTGTAATCAGCTAGCATGACAGTATCCTTTAATAGATGCTCAGAATCTAGAAATTTCTTGTGAGTTGCTTAATAGGCCCTATTGTTTTATGTACAGTACTTGTGTACGTATGCTAAATATATGTCCAGTACCAGCTCAAGGAGTATTGTGATATATCTGATTTTCATCATGTGCATATGACGGTAGATTACCTTTGGGGCGTTGGGGCTGAAAATTGTCATTTAAGGGGGACATGAAACATTTTATTAGATAAGAGAAATTTTCGGATGCATGAGATCAAAGAAGTCATTTACCGATGCCAAAAAGTTTGTTAATTACCTTAACCTTTAGCCTTCGGTGTCAAAACCTTGTGCACAGAAAAATGCCAGTATGTGGACCAGCTTGATCAATTTCCTTTTAAGCAACTGTCTTTGAAGATTAATGGAGAAAACAACTCGGATCCGACTAAAAGTGAATGGGCTGAACTTGACAATGGGTTGATAGAAAAAAAACTTATTGATTTTGAGCAATTATTAGGTGTAGCAGGTTCAAGGGTTTGACTCTCATGACCTTATTACCATGATGTTGTAAACATACGTTTCTACACTTTCATGCAGGTTCAAAAGAAAACTGAAGCAAAACTAACTTTAGGCAGAAATTTGTTGAAATAAGGAAAAAAAACTCAGAGCAGCACCAACTTTCATTGAGCTTTAGTGAAAAAAAATTTTTTTTTTAAATGGGGGATGGGCCCACCCAGCAATGCTAGGGGTCAGCCATGACTGACATGGAATAAAATGCTATTAGAGAGATTTGGGAATGACTTAAAGCAATGGACATGAGTGACCTGTAATTCAGTAGTGAATCAACCTGGCCTAAGTTGCCAAAGGGCATGGCAAGGCAAAGGCACCAACCACCAGTCATATCCTTTGCTTCACTGACAAAATCGCCCCTGGTCAGAAAACGTCAAAAGAATTCATCATCATAAAAATTAATTCCTTGTCTACCACATGCATCTGTCTTTTGGAAGTTCCAGACCACCCGCTGTCTGGGCAAACTAATAGAAGTTGATTTTTCCTGATACATTGGCGTGATGGGCTTAAACACATATTGTTTTTGTTAGATCGGCACAGAATAACCTGGGGGTGTTCTTATTTTATTACCAAAGGCCTACTGTACAATCTACAGCATGGCATCATGAGTAAAAAAAGGCTAATTATAGTGATTCACTAAGACTCGCAGCCACTATCTTGATGTCGAAATCGATTCAGTGATGTTTGTCCAAGCTTTCTTGTTTTGCAGATTGAAAATTATAACTGGTTTTTGTCATTGGGCTGCTGCCAAGGTAAGAACATTGAGATCAACATATTTTGACAAATCAGAACTATGCCTTCCAATTGAACCAATGGGATTACATAGTCAGGCTGAGGGTGGTTGTGACACAATATTAAATACTATTTAAGCTACGTTGCTTAAAATCATAAAATAGCTCAGGCAGTTAGAATGCTGAGTCATCAGAATTTCAAACAATACATAGTTCTTCAACTATATTTTACGTATAAAATGCAATTCAGCCTCACAGCTCACCCTTGGGACAAATTTAACGAAGGGTTAATACACAAAACTTAAGGCGTAGATGTTTAGTTGTTTCAAAAATAATGTTGAATTGTTTTCCCGTTAGAGGACTGAGGCTGGGTTCTCAGACAGTGCACATAGGAAAGAGCAATTTAAGGTCTGTTGACCTTTTCATGATGCTGACCTTTGTAACACGACCTCATCAGGGGGTGTTCTCATCTGGCCATTGTCTTCTGGATAAGGCCCCAGTTTACTGACAGTCAGGATGTTCAATTTTGCCATCTACTTTCACGTGCTTCACTTGACATAAATTATGGAAGTGACAAACTGATACAGTAGTGCCATCACAGCAGAAGACATCTAGTGATTACTTTGATTTAATTGCAATGTTTTAGTTCATGCATCATGACTAATTACGCTTTAATAGCCTCTATGCTTAACACTCTCTCATTTTCCCCAACCTGCCTCCCTTGGCATTTCTCCGCTAAGAGCCCTCAGAGGCTCACAGTCCTTCGGACTCCCTTTCTATCAGGCGCAGCACAGAATTATGCCCTTGAGCTTACCCTGGACCCTTGACCATGTGAACCCAGTTGCGCAAGTTAATCTATCCATTCACATGTCCAGTTTAGCACTCAGCAACTCCCCGTGGTCAGTTGAAGAGGCATAATTGAAAGCAACCTTCATTAATTCCTGTTATGCATGTTTTATTTAATTAAATTTAATGTCCCTTATTGTGTTTTCATGATTTTTGCATTTGTAAACACAGCATATGCATGCATAAAATACAGTACTGTTCAAAAGTTTTATGGACATTGACCCCTTTGCGCAGATATAGATGCCAGCTTCCGTAAATTCCAAAATTTAATTCCTAAATAATTTTGTAATTGAATTTCCAAATGTCTTGCTTCACTGGAATAATTTTCCAAAGTCTCTGTGACACAAATACTGAGTTATAAAGCCTCATCCATAACAGGAAGAATTTGGCATTATTTGTATTCTGCGCAAAGGGGTTAATCACAGTTCTGTGGGGCAGACATGCTTCCAAAAATCATTAAATTAAAGGTTTCAAAATATTTAAAACATGCTATAAAGTGCTGTGAACTGATAAACCTAACTCAAGTCTATTTTTAGTGTGACTAACCTTTACCTAAAAATTTGGGACATTGTACTGCTGTTTTGTGGTGTTAGATTATTTTATTATTGGCTGTTTGGTTGTTCCAAGCATAATGGAGAATATGCCACAGTTCCTCTGCGTATCAACTGTACGCTGTGAAATGCAAAGTTCTTATGTAAGATTCTTTTTTTCAATTAAAATTCAGTGCATCAAATGTGCTTTTTATTTAAAGCGCCACTTCAGGGTGTATCAAAAATAAAAATGTCCCACTTTGAAAAATTGCCCTAAAATTAGTTATAATATTCTATAATTTTTTGAAAATCCTTTTACATAGGTTGATAGACAATGGTTCAGTGCTTTTTTGTGCAACTGCACATACTCAACATGTTACGCATGAGTGAGCACAGGCTAATTACGTAAATTGCGATACATCTATTTTGCGCGAAAAAGTGCTGGGATGAAAAGAGGATCTGAGATCATAGGAAGCAAAGTTAGATACGCCCTTTGTTTATCAAAAATTGCCATTACTTTTGAATTCATCCTTTCACACGTCCTCAACATGTCCACCATTTTTTTCCTGGCAGATTTGGGCCCTCCTCAGCATATCGTACACTGCACGGCAGATCAAAGCTCTGTCCCTTCTGAGAACATTGTCTTCTGCCGTTATGTGTTCCTCAAAGTTATCCAGGTCCCTAGGTGGAGTAATGTACACTTTTAACTTAAGATGACCCCACAAGAAAAAGTCAAGAGGGGTTAAGTCCGCTGACCTTTGGGGCCATTCCACGTCGCGGTGTTGGGCAATCACTCATTCTCCGAACAGTTCTGTAAGTTGAACTGAAATATGTCAAGGGATGTGCTGAGATCAAGAAAGTGCAAACACCTGGTGTTGCACCACTCTGGGGACATCCATTCATTGATTACATAACATGACATAACAGGACTGTTAGCCACCTGGAGAGCAAAGGGTTAAAGCAATTTCCTTAAAATTTTTAGGACACTTAAGGGCATACCTAACGCAATGGTCTCAGATCCTGTTTTCATCCCAGCACTTTTTCGCGCAAAACAGATGTATCGCAATTTACATAATTAGCCTGTGCTCACTCATGCGTAACATGTTGAGTATGTGCAATTGCACAAAAAAGCACTGAACCATTGTCTATCAACCTATGTAAAAGGATTTTCAAAAAAATCATAGAATATTTATTTTAGGTCAATTTTTCAAAGTGGGACATTTTTTTGATACACCCTGTATTATGGATGACAAAAATAAACATGCAGTGTGACATTTAAATTAATTTTTTATTAAAAATCTAGGATGCCTCTTGACTTTTGCACAACACTGAATATATATGTTTTTAGCCCGCTTGGCCTCTAGGCCCATTGGGCTTATGCTGTGGTTAGATGTGCTTCCATAAACTTTTTACCTTGCCAGTGCTCTAGCGCCTTCAATTTTTCACAGATCCTTTTCATATTTTATATGCGTGTAAATGGGATGAAAATCTAGGCCAAGTTCGATTTTGGCCATGTTTGGTCAAGCGGGCGCAGTGGCTTTGCCACTTTTTTTTAGTTAGCTTAATTATTACCTTCATACACCATATAGCCCATTTGCAGATGTGGTCCATGATGAAGATGTACAAATGTGGACTTAGGTAATGTCAGGTAATCGTGTCCTAAATGTCATGTGATGGCATTTGTTATACTGTATACTAGCTGACTCAGTGGATCTTGTGTACCCTGGCTGGAATTATGTACAATACATTCCTTGAGTGAGTGAGTGAGTGAGTGAGAGAGAGAGAGAGAGAGAGGTGAAAGAGAGGTTTTATAATACTGGCTTGTTTGCAATACTTGCTCGAAATCTGGAATGTCCTATTAAGTCTGTCAAGGAACCCAAGGTCATTGAATTATCATTCTAAAATTTTATTACATTCTCTCAGTACACTTATGCCAATCTTTGTTTTTTTATATATTTATGTATAATTCCACTGGTTTTACTTTCCTCATTAGGTCAGCACAGTCATATTCAAGTATATTCAATCATGTCAAATTATAATGGCATTTCAGTGGTAATCTTTAGGAGATAATGTAAAGACACACTGGTTTTAACAGTTTATAGACATTTTAAAACATTCCAGAATTAATTTTTGCTGTAAACAACAATAGAAATAAGAGGTGCACTGTACATTAATGTATTAGGTTTGTCAGTGTGGATAAATAAAACGAGTGTTAGTCGAGGAGGAGAAAATGTATTTGAAATTTAAACAGTACTTTTACTTTCAAGAAATAGCTCACTGGCTTTTTCTTAATTCAATGGCCGAAAACAGCTGTGGTCAGATGGAATCCATGTCAGACATATCAGTTAATTCATGGAAGTTTGAATTTGGAGGGGAGGAGGGGAATTGTGTTGGGAGAGATATAGGCATCAATCACTCCTGCAAACTCAAATACAGTATGGTCATTACTTCACTTAAAATTAAACGTGAAATTAATTTAAGGCTTTTTGAATTTTGTGGTTTGTTGGAGCACTAAACTCAGGATGCTAAAGTGATACTCTTTGGTAAGTTGCCCTTAAATGATGTATTACGATTTATTGGAATGATTCTGATCATTTTTTATTTATGAATTAATTAATTACTTTATTGATTTATTTATTCCCCAAAGCATTACAACAGATTTGTGTTCCATTTTAGGAGTGACAGTGACACAATGTAGCCTGCTTTAAGCTCAGAACTTTCATCCTTGTCATGCTGTAATCTTGTACTTGAGGTTTGCAGAGGCAAATGCATCATTATGCTCAATATGATGTCATACTTTTTATTGGAAATGTCAAGTGTCAAACCTTTCACCATACTGGGAAAGTCGTTGAAATGGTGGCAGGCGACACAGCCCGTTGTGTGGAATGAAATGAAAGGAAATTAGCCCAGTGACAAAAATCCTGCTGCAGAAATATTTCACTTAGTCTCTGCCTGACAAGGATACCCATACTGCTGACTGGTAATTTATAAACACTCAGACTGCCCTCCAGGAAGTGAAAATAAATGACAGGATGAGAACTTTGAAAAATGGCCCTTCTCTAATCCTGTCTTCCTGCCTGAAGGCACAAAATGACTCACCCTGCAGATTATCATTCTCTTAACTCAGGACTTGTTTAGGTGACGCAGGTCTCCATCTCTCAGCATTAAGACTTAGATCAGGGGGGTTACTTTGACTTTTTCCAAACAGCATGTTTTGCCATTTGATTGCTTTATGATACAGCTTCTTCCTTTCAGTGTACTGAGGGCAACTTCTTGTCGTCTCATTTCCGGCCTACGTTTGAACGTCTTCAATGGCACAATTTATGTCAACAGGCCGAAAGTCTGCGCTGAAATTAATGTTGTGAACAATAGAGTGGATTATGACCAAACCTAGTCCCCCGCCCGTCCTTTAAACATTAGAACCAATACCATGGAAATGGTATCCAAGAGGACTCCCCACTTAATTGGGCAGTGCTGCCAGCACTCAATGCCACCGTTAGCCATGCCTGATCCAGATGGTATAAGACAACACAAGCTGCTTCCCTATTAGCGTGGTTACCCATGCTTATGCACTATGGCTCCTCTCAGTGACCATCCACTCAATAGAGTGGACCTCTGAGAGACAAAAATGTCAGCATTTCTTTTCTTTCTTTGCAAGGGATATTTACTTTTTAATTAACCTCAACAGGTGTGAGCCAGCTGTTTTATCATATTATCATATTGGATCAGATGGAGGCATTCATTACGGTACCTAACCTATGGCGAGGCTACATTTGTTTGTTGAACTTCACAGATAATTTAATCGTTATTTAATGTGTTTTTGTAGTGTTTTATCCTTTCTTATGTAGAATTAAGGCCGTAATTTGTCTCTTTGTACAATGTATTAATGATGAGTGGAGATGAAATAAATCTCCTCTCCTCATCGTAGGCCCTTGCCGTAGCTCTAGAGGAAGCTTCCGCCCTCCCGCATTTTAACTCAGCTCCAAATATCCAGCCATGCAAACAGCTTTTACTCTCCTGTTATATCACTGCTGAGAAATCCAACATCAATCTGTTCAACCTGAAATATTCCATATTCTGTGTGATGTAACAGGTTCATTTTTTGGCAGCTGCATTTTTTTTTTAAATCTTGTTTTACCAGAATTCAATTATATTAGTGTCCCAGCATGTTATGAGAGTAGTGAGAGAAGCTTGTATTTGGGAATGGGTCACAGGAGCTGTGCCAGGAGGCTCCCACTGTAATTCAGATGTGTGTTGCATTGTACATAAAGCTTGTGCTTCCTTCCTGCCGTGACAGTGCCACTTCCATCACTCCAGTAGATTTTTATGAAATTGTTTAATGCACACATATTTCTTTGTTTATTCAGCATGTCATTAAATATATAAAGGCCTAATTTTCCTGGAATTGGTCTGTTGATATGGCCAGTGACTCAGGTATAGTTTTCCGTCTTTTTTTTTTTTTTTTGGGGAGGGGGGGTTGGACAAAGGTGAATTTGTCAATCAGATGGCACTGGTGGGAGCATTATTTAAGCAAGGTTGCCCAAGGCAAAATTTTCCTGAAATAAGAAGCTGACATTTGGTATTGTGAATAAAAAAAACTTAACAGTGAAGCCTGGATATCATTTCTCAGTATCAGCTGGTTAAAAGCATCACGTTGGGCTGTATGATGTGCTTTGGCATGCAGTTATTTTTGTAGACTGACCAGCATGTTGTTGTATATTGCTTATGTAATTTGAAATGATTTCTTATATTTTCTTACATTTTCAGAGTACATTTTCTTATAAGCCAGAAATCAATTGGTGAATCAGTGTGGGAAACGGCCATCAGAGACTGTGATTAAATAGATTTGCCTGGGCACTGGGCCATGCAAGCTGAATTTAATTGTACAAATTAGAGACAGCTAGATGGCTTATTTTTACTCAAAGAAATAAAGTTAACATAACAAGAGGAGGTCTAGAGTAACCTATTCAAACACTGATTTATGACCTCATTTCCAAAAAAGTTGGGACATTTTGAAAAATGTAAAAAAAACAGACTGCAATGATTTACATATCATTCAAGCTCTATATTTATTTGAAAATAGTACAAAGACAACAAAGCAAATGTTGAAACTGATAAATTTTATTGTTCTTTTTTTTAAAAGAAAATGTTGATTTTGAATTTGATGCCAACAACATGTTTCAAAAAAGTTGGAACGGGGGTATGTTCACCATTGTGTTGCATCACCTCCTCTTTGTTACAACACTCTGAACTGTTTTGTAATTGAGGATACTAACTGTTGGAGTTTTGACAGCAAGATGTTCTCCCATTCTTGGTTGATGTTGGATCTCAGCTGCTTTACCCTTTGTGGCCTCCTTTGTCATATTTTTGTTTATAATATGGCAAATAGTTTAAAAAGGTGACTAGTCTGTACTCCAGGCAGGACAGTTTAACACCCAGACTCTACGGAGCCATTTAATTATAGTGCATGCAGGATGTGGTCTTTGGCATTGTCTTGATAAAATAAGCAAGGCCTTCCCTGAAAAAGACTTTTGATGCAAAACCTGTATATACTGTATCATTCAGCATTAATGTTGTCTTCATAAATGTGTGAGTTCACCCATGCCATGTGCACTAATGCTCCCCCATACGATCATGGATGAAGGCTTTTGAACTGTGTGCTGATAACAAGCTGGATGGTCCCTCTCCTGTTTTGCCCAAAGGACACGTCGTCTGTTCTTAATAGAACATCATGTTTTGATTTTTCAGACTACAAGACAGTTTTCTACTTTGCTTCAGTCAATCTTAAATGAGCTTGGGCCCAGAGAAGGCGGCAGTGTCTCTGCATCCTGTTTAAATGTGCTTATATCTTTACACATCTTAAACATCTTTTTGATCTTTAATTTGTATTTGTGGATCCAACAACAAACTATGTTCACTGAGAGTGGTTAACAGAAGTGTTCCTGAGCCCATGTGATTTCCACTTCTGAATCCTGTCTTCTTTCAATGCAGTGCTGCCTGAGGTCCTCATGACCACTGCCATTCAATACTGGTTTTTGGCCTTGTCCCTTACGCACAGAGATTTCTTTGGATTCTTTGAATCTTTTAATGATATTATGTACCATTGAGAATGAAATCCCCAGTCTTTGCATTTTTACTTCGAGAAACATTATTCTTAAATTGTTGAAATATTTCCCTATGCAGTCTTTCACAGAGTGATGAAGTCCGTTATAAGGGTCCATATGTTTCATGAGGATAACCCCACTGCGCAAATATAGACGCCAGCATCAGTAAATTCTGAAATTTAATTGTTAAATAATTCTTTAATCGAATTTCTAAGTGTTTAGTTTCACTGGAATATTTTTTCCCAGTCTCTGTGACATAAATACTGAGTTCTAAATCCTTAAATAGGCCCATGTACAACAGGCAAAAATTGGCATGATTTGTATTATGCATAAATGTCTATCATGAAAATAAAGAATTCTGTTCAGAGGTGGTTGATTTAAAAATCCATTAAAGATGATATAAGGCAAGGAATTAAATAGCAAAACCAAGATCTGTTCATGATGCGCGAGAACTATACTAATCTGAACTAGACTTCTGTGCATTTGATTTTGCAAATTCTCTCTAATTGCGGGGTGCCCCAGTGGCACATCGGTCTAAGCGCGCGCACCATAAAGACTGTATCCTTCCCGCAGCAACGCGGGTTCGGCTCCGGCACGGGTCATTCACCACATGCCTTCTCCATTCTTCACCCTCATTTTCCTGTCACTCTCAACTGTATAACTATCAAATAAAGGAGAAAATTCCCCCAAAAATCTTAAAATTCTTTCTAATAGCTTGTTGGCAATCACGTGATCCCGATGACGTGCAAAAGCTAGATTGGGGCAGGAAGTGAAGCATGCCGGTTGGGAATCGTTAGTCTGTATTTTTTTAGATTTTAGCCAGATATATAAAGTTAAGTAGCTAAATGATTGTAGCCTTACCTTTCAGGAAGTGGTCACTGCATGAGCATCACTGCATGATGCACGAGCATCATCTGACTCCACTCCTCCAGACTTTAAATGGAGGTTTTTAGTCCATGTCTGCCGCCGTTCCTTCGTGAGCTTTTTAAAGTTCTCAGCTTAATGTGCCACTACTTTCGGGAATCAAAAGTAGCTGTTGTTTTTTTTCCTTGATTTGATCGGCTGGCACAGCCATAAACAGCTCAAAACTTAGGCATTTTGATAGCGCTTCTCTATGGAGAAATCACTTCCTGCCCCCCATCTACAGTTTCTGCTGTGAAGTAACGTCATCTGCAAACAACCTATGGAAGTAGTTTCTGTCAGAATCCAACACATTGCTTACACTGCTGTTTTTAAACACCTTCGGAACTCAGTATAAGATGGTGGGAGAATGTTGAGCATTGTAAATTTAGAGCAAGTTAACAGTTGCTTGTGTTCTTGAAGGCGTTTTATTTTCAGCTCAAACCCACACACTTACAATGAGAACAACTAAATGATTGCTGGGGAGGTAAGAGCCTAGAGCATGCCAGTAAAGATTTAATTTTCTTTCTTCAATATATACAGTAATTGTCTGCTTGTGTGATTGAATGCATTTGTGTGGGTCGGCACGTGACGCTTAAAGTGTGGGTATGCTTGCACGTGTGTTTATATGCTTATTCATTAATACAACATATTATAATTTATTCTCTGAATGACATTGGATCAGAAGGAAGTAATAGTGGTGCCTGGTGGTTATTGTCTTGTGGTCAGTTCATGAATCCACTGTCAGCAACTCTGACTAAGTATGCAGAGTTTCTCTCACAAGCTGAATTACTCTGGTGCTCTGGCTAATTTGACTGCTCTGGTCCTGGGAAAATTCCTGTCCCCCAAGTCCTGGGAATACACCAAGCAAAGCTCTTATTCTCTGTCTTTGATTTCTTTCCAACGGCCGCCCTTTACTGTCAATGGTCAATTTCTTATGTTTGTCTACACTTCCAAAATTGGACCTTTTTGGCATGCAAGATTATTGCTGGATGGAATGAGCTTTAACTGGGAGAACTGTAAAAACCCATGAAACATATGACAACTAGGTTCCAATGTGACTCATCACATCCTTTATGGCTTTCCTTTTCCCCCATCACTGCCTATGAGTCACACTGATGCTGACATACAGTCTTGAATGACACTTCATGTGCTGTTCAACTAGTTAATTTTGTGTACCCTATTGCCTACAGGAGGCCTGTATTACCTTGTACGGCTTCTTGTAACAGTTACTGGGACAATATGCATTCCTTGTGCAACCATGGCTAATGACAGTTTGTGTATAATCATGGATTCCGCTGTCCATTTTAGTATGAAGTAAAGAACAAGATGCCACTCTGTAAAACAGACAATTTACTGAACAGATACCAGCATTGCGCAATTTTTCTAAGCGCAATAAATAGTTTGGTTCCATATTGATCACAGACAGACCTTGTATTGTGGCCACTCACACCGTTTGTACATCACTGTCAAGAAACAAATTTTTCATTAATCAACAAACTCTCGGAAACGCAGATCTTATATTTCTTGTTTGGTTCAAGCACCACACTCGAATACGCTTACCTCTTTCCCACAGAATAAATCTGGATCAAATTAGTCCCAGTTGTGGATGGTAGCCCCACTGGACAAAATCTAGTTAAGAACTGCATTTCTCACAGAAAGAGTGTTTTGGTCGGAAAAGATTTGCATGCTCTGCAAATTAGCAACTCCTGCTGATAAATCAGCTGTGGTTTGATGCCATTGAAGTGATACAAGAAGGGTTTTACACTGATTTGGCATTAGCTTGGCTGTTGTCTGCACTGTAAAAAGAAGTAGCTAGCTGTCTCAGAGGATGACAATGGAAATCTATGCTCACCCAAGCTGGAAGTAGTTTTTGAGCAGTGATGTGAATGCACTCTGCACTCTATTCAGTGCCAAAACTAATCTGCCTTTGATTTTCAATGAAAGAAATTTTTAATTTAAAAATGTAGACTAAATAGCAATAACTTTCCAAAAGGACCTTGCAGAGTTGTACAACTTGAAGGTGCCATGAAAAGGCAGAATACTTGTTCGTTTATCTCAGTTATAAAATTGTTTGACAGGATTTTTAAAGGGAGGATTGACGTCACACTCCAAACAGTGATGGATTAAACACCCACTTGGGAATGTTGCCTGAAGAGGACCAGAGAAACATACATATGTAATCAAAACAACGCCTTATTGGTACAAGATGACTTCGTATTAAAAGTTGAATTTATTTCCAAAAGTGGAAGGAAACATCTTTGTTGTGATACCACTCAAATTGTGCAATTTTGCAGAGACGAACCACTCCACTCCGCAATCCCTGTGGCGTTAACCTCAGTTCATTAAGAATTCTTCCTCTGTGGTCACTCCAGCATTCCATGAAGGCTCTTTCTCTCAATACCACCCTAGTTAATGTTAGGTCCCTCAATAACAAAGCACTTCTTGTAAATGAATTCATTTGTGATAACTACCTGGAAATTCTCTGTTTAACTGAAACATGGCAAATACCCGATGACTATTCCCAGCTTAATCTTGCTACTCCAAACAACTTCTCTCACTCCTCCCAGCCCTGTTAGGCCAGCCGTGGTGGTGGGATTGCAGTCATTTACCGGTCAGACGTCCAAATTAAACCCATAAAACTGATCCCTTATCCATCTTTTGATTCACTCACACTCAAACTCTGTGGTAATTCTGAACCGTATATATTGGACATCATCTATCGCCCCCCTAAACCGTGTACCTCATCTCTTGCTGATTTTTCTTCTCATCTGACCTCTGTTTGCTCCCTATCTTCCCATATTGATTTTAATATCCATGTCAATCCAATAACTGTTCACTTGCATCTGATTTCCTGTCCCTCTTTCATGCATTTGACATCATCCAGCATGTCAACTTCTCCACCCACATCAAAGGCCACACACTAGACCTGATCTGTACAACTGGTCATCAACAACCCAACCCTGTCTCCCTCTCATTTCCTATTTCAGACCACAAGGCCATTCTATTTACCATTTCTGCAGTTGTCTATGCAATCAAGAAAAATCCACGCATCTTATCATCTCGTAACCTGAAAAACATCCAACCAGCGGACCTCATGACCTTAATCAACTCACACACACCTCCATCCTCCCTCATCCTCCCTTACTGACTTAGTCTCCCACTACAATACTTCTCTCCCTGCTGCACTTAATGCTCAAGCACCTTTGAAAACACGAACCATGTCCTTCACTACTAGTGCCCCCTGGTACACCCCTGAACTTCGCCGAATGAATACAGCTGGTCACTGTCTGGAATGCCTTGCCAACAAAACTGGTCTCACTGTTCACTCCCAAGCATATGCAAATGACCTCCTCTACAAAAATGCTCTCTCCTCTGGTCGCACATCCTTCTACAGCCATCTCATTAACTCTAGAAAAGGGAACCATAAACTACTCTTCTCAACTATCAACAAAATTCTCTCACCTCCAGATTACTTTCCACTGCCTGCCGCCACCTCCCTCGCCAATAGCTTCCTCGCATTCTTTCAATCTAAAATTGTAACCATTCACAAACGGTTGTCTTCTGCCCCTGAAACTCCTCTCCCACACTGGCTCACTACACCCCACATAATCTCATCCACACTCACTAATTTTTGTTCGATTGATTCTGCTCAGGTCATTACCTTAATCTCTCAATGCAAAGTCTCCACCTGTCTGCTTGACCCTATGCCTACTTATCTCATCAAAATCTGCCTGCCTTCACTCTCTCCTCTCATTACCACTATCATAAATGCATCACTTTCCTCTGGTTATGTACCACCTGCCCTCAAGGTTGCTGCTGTCACCCCTGTCCTCAGAAAACCCAGTGCTGACCCCAGTGATCTAAATAACTTCAGACCCATCTCAAATTTTCCCTTCATTTCAGAGATCCTTGAACGTGTTGTTGCAGCTCAAAACCCACCTGGAAAACAATAATCTTTTGGAACCTTATCAGTCTGGTTTTTGCAACACATACAGTACTGAAACTGCACTGGTGAAAATCACAAATGACCTCCTCTGCGCAATCGACTCAGGTTTTCTCTCTATTCTCATACTTCCTGACCTCAGCTCTGCATTCAATACCATCTCCCACAAAATTCTTCTGGATTGTCTCCTATTAATTGGCATTTCTGACCTAGCTCACGTTTGGTTCCTTCCTACTTAACCGACCGTAAGCAATTTATCTCCCTGAAAGATCAGCGATCTGTCCATGCCCATGTCTCCTACAGTGTCCCCCAGGACACATAAATACAGGATACTAATTCACGTCTTTGTCACCTCCCGACTCATCTAATGTAATGCTGTCCTTCCTGGGCTCCCCAATAAACTCCTGAATAAACTCCAGCTTATCCAGAACTCTGCACCTCGCATTATCACACACACCCATTCCAAAGACCACATCACACCTATCCTCCGTGAACTCCACTGGCTCCCAATTAAACACCGCATTGACTTCAAAATCCTCATGCTCACCTTCAAGTCTCTCCACGGACTTGCTCCCCGGTACCTTTCTGAACTCCTTCACTTTTACACACCCCACCGTTCACTGCTCTCTTTCTCCGCCGGCCTCCTAATCACCCCCTATGCCCGCCTGTCTTCTGTTGGAGCACGCTCTTCCAGTCACTACGCCCCGCGCCTCTGGAACTCCCTGCTGTCACACCTCAAATAGCTGGATTCCATCCCCGCATTCAAAGCACCACTCAAGACTCACCTGCATACACATAGCCCCTGCCCTTCTCCAAATTCTTGACCTGGACAACACCTACTGTACCTTCTGTCCTTCTGCTCTCTCAGCTTAATTCACCATTATCACTTTATTGTTGTTTTATTTTATGTATTTTATCCTATTTTGCATTGTCATGTTCTGTTTTTACTTCTGTCTTTTTATGTATGCCCTATGTCGTTTAGTTTATTTGTTACTTCTCTGTACTGCGTCCTTGGGTTTCTTGAAAGGCGCATTATAAATAAAATGCATCATCATCAATTTTAATATGATAAAGAAATATGAATGGGATGGTCAAATTATCTGAGTTACTGGCAGGAGTACCAGTGGCCCAATTTTTCTGGAAGCAATGTGACAATACTCGAACAGACAAATCCCTGCATCTATTCCAATTTTCTACCAGCCGCAAGAAAAATTAGTAATTTTATGCCTACATGGAACTGGGCGAGGACTTGGATCTTGAGGGTGTCATTGCATTTTGGGGTGGGGAGGGGTGTTGCCATTTAAATCAGATGGAATCAGGAGGAATGTAATTTTAAATTAGGTCGAGCAAGGCAAGAAGCTAATCTAAAATGAGATACAACTGATTTCATGATTCCATGAGCAGCAGTTCTCCAGTATGTGCCAGAAATGGACAATATCCATGTGAAATGTATTGCTGTGTCACACAAGTAAAGGTTTTAATATGAATTATTTATCCCATAAATTACTAAAAATTGATGTAACACAGCCATGTCATACAGGTTTGATAATACACGTGTAATACAGCTTTCTCGCATCACGTGTGGTCAGAGTACGTTCATTGGCAAACTTCAACCAATTTGCAATGGTAACGTTAACAATCCTGCTGGTAACTGTTAACCATCACTAGCGTTAGCTTCTAGTTGGCGGGGTACTCAACTCAATTAGACGAGTAATTTCTTAGCTAGAATGCTAATGCTTTTTGTCATTAAAGTAATAAGTTCCACGTGTAATTATTGTATAAACTTGAATTTATTTATTTAATGGCGAAAAGCATTAGCATGCTAGCTAGAAAATTATTCATCCCATTGACTTGAGTTGACTACCAGGTAGAGGCTACTTTTTTATTTTCCAAATAATGCAATACTGATATTTATGGGACGCATAGAATCTCAAATTCTTGAACCCGAGTCATCAAATTTATGAAACTCAAGTCGTAATTTTCATTTATTCCTCTCACAAGGCTCAGGGTAGATGAAAATTGCCACTCTTGTTTCATAAATTTGATATCTCAGGCTCATTCGTTAGAGACTATCTTTGCATCATGACTGTATCTTGTATCATTATATCATTATAAATGCAAAACCACTGTTGTTAATTGTCAGCATACATTTTGTAACTTAATGTTACTTTTCTCTGGAGTTTGTGTGCCAATTCTCACAACCTGCTCCACCCTTTTGCAAGTGCACAGTATCCTGCACTATTGTTGTCACTCTTGGCAAATATAAGCTGAAGCAACTAAGAAAAAATTTGGTTGCTCTTGATCTTTTAGTGATTGTAATAATGAAGATCTAACTTTGAATTTAAAGGACAATTGTCAAGCATTACCTTCCCCGAGGAAAAAATATGGGGTGACACACAGGCTAATTCCCTTAGTGATCTATTACTGAGAGTGAGACAAGATAATAATGTGTGTAATAATGTGTTTAGCTTTACAAATGTGGCTACATTAATGCAACAAACAACCTATGGTCCTCTTTGTAAAAAAATACATTTACACTGTACTTGTCCATTTAAAATGTTGCATTTTAATGGTCAATAAGCTATTCCAGTTTAGTGAATAAAACCTCAATTTTAAAATAGCTTATTTCCTGAAATAATGAGGAATATTTTATCTCCAGAACAGTAAAGAAAACACAACACCTTTTTCTGTCTTTCCATTTTCTTATAATTTAGGCCTTACTTTGTAGGTGATACCCCAATCCACTAAACATTCATGACAAAATGTCAATATAATGAGCTACTCTCACAGATGATGTATGCCGTTTCCTATGCATCAATAATTATAATGCAAAGGCGTAAAACTATTAATTACAAAAGGGGATGCAAAAGGGAAGACATTCTAATTTACTACTACAGGAGGGACTAGCTATAGGTATATAGGCTAAGATTTCAGTAAAGAACATACGTCTGGTTTCTTTAGACAGACAGTGGATGGTTCATGCAGCACACTATAGAAGTTTAATTCATAAAGTAATACTGCAGGGTGTTCTCTAAACTCCTGAATAATCTTTTCACCATTCCCTCATGGAAGTAAGTGACGGTAACCGTCAATGTTTATTAAATTAGCACACATAGCTATCATCCGAACTTGCGAAGCAAAACTCTGCTCGACCAACTGTAAATAATTCAGCATATGACCTCCATCTTTTTCACATTTTTCCTCCTCTTCTTTTTTTCATCCCTGAGCTCCTGACGGCTTTGGGCTTTTCTACATTGTCCGCTGTGTTATGTGTATTTGAATTATGCTACTGAGATTAATTCTGCTGACTCGCCTGTCACCCAAAGAAATTAAGTAAACAAGGACTTTTTTTCTTTAAACTCTAACACCCCAACGTCCCTCCAGCCGTGACGTCGGCGCTGCATGCGGGATTTTCCGTGTTGTGCTGCCTGCCTCTAACCCTGAAAAGCATAGGGGAGAGCAAGGTAATAACAGATTTACTTTTTGAAAGCACCATAGCTGCTTTACTAGCCATTCTATGTCGGAGCCCCTCCAGTGTTAGATGAAGGTTGGGTACCTTCAGTGGGTTCACTTTCGGGGTGTCAAGCCCCATAAATGGGTTGGTAGATGGCACCCCTTTCTACCTCATAGAACCGCCCCTGCTGTAAATGCTTTTGCAATTTTAGTTTGAAGGCTCTAAATTGAAATCCATTTTCATGGGTGCTTCCTTTTTTTTTTAATTTATTTTTTTTTTCAGCTCACCACCACCCCCCTCTTTGGAGGACCACTTTGTTTTTATTTTCAAATGTGAAAATGCAAATTAAACAGCAGAATTAGGTTACAAAGAAAAACGAAAAAGTATATAGATATATATTACATTTAGAAGAGAAAAAAAAGATTACAACAAAGAGATAACTTAAATACCAATAAATAAATGCGGAATTTAATGTAAATTAAATATTTAACATTGATGAATGAAGTATGTAGCAGATGGGGAATGTGGGGGGTAAGTGCGTGTATCAATGGCAGATGTGTAGATGTTTATTGTGTGAGGTGTGGGCTATTACATAAATGGACAAACAAACAGACACAGACAGACAGATAGACCGACACAGAAATTGATAAATCTAAGTGTAAATTTTATGTGTGTGTGTATGTGTACATGTATACGAGTATATATAAATAGTCGCAATGTATTTATTGATATAGTAGTTAATAGGTATAATAATTATAATAAAAATAGTTATTGTAGTAATAGTTGTTAAGATGGGGACACTTATTTTATAGTGATGCTAATGACGACGGCGCAAAAACGACGATGACAGCAACCATTAATGATTAAAATAATAATAATAATAATAATAAGAAGAAGAAGAAGAAGAAGAAGAAGAAGAGGAACAATAATTATAATAATAATTGCTCTATCATTATTACAACCAAACAATAATAATAGTAAAATAAGAATAATAGGAAAAATTACAATAATAAAAATAAATAGCAATATTAAGTATTAAATATTAACAAGGCACAGGGCCCGTGACCCTCCCCACCCCGGCCCCCCCAGCCAACCCCCCAACCCATCCCGGACACCACCCACAGCCCTGCCTGGGAGGGGGGGGGGGTGACTCAACTAGTGTAGTGCATTAAAAAAGTGAAGAATGTGACGCGAAACCAGCCAAGGCCAGCCCCCACGTCCAAGCCCGACTTGCCCTATTCTTTCAGTGTGTGTTTTTTTCTTTCCCCCCCTTCTCTCTTTCTGTCTTCCCCCCTCAGCAGAGTGTACTGAAGATGGAGTATAACTTATAGGAAAAGAAAAAAAGGCAGAGGCATGTAAGATGGCATTAGTCCAGGCGTGGGGATTGGAGGAAGGCCAAGATGGCGAAGGCAGGTCCAGGTCACAGAGCCCATGTTGCCCCCCCCGACCAAATAATTATAACAGCAATTATACATTCATTATTGTAGTTTAGTTACTGTACATTTATCATTTCTTGTTAATATTATTATTGCTGCCCTCGTCACTGCCATCGTCATTATCTTAAATCATTATTTATCATTTATAAGTAATGATTAGTAAATTGTACTAGTGTGAGTAATAGACTTAAAGAACAATTATTTATATGAATGTATTTATGCTTGAATGTATGCATGTATGTATGTATGTATGCCTGAATGTATTTTGTGTTTGTTTGTATGTATGTGTGAATGTATGAATGCACGCATGCAAGCATGCATATAAATGAAGAGTGAATGAATGAATGAGCTTAACGGCATTTGAGATTGGTTCCCAGGTAAAAGAGGTATATTGCTTTGCTGGATCAGGTTTGTAAGAGGTTAATGAGAGGGGATCAGATGGAGAAGGGTTCAGTTGTAGGCTGTTGTATTTCATTTTATTTATTTATTTATTTATTTATTTATTCCCCCCAATGATCTGGGAGAGGGAAGGATCAGGTTTGTTAGAAGTTAATGAGAGGGGACCAGATGGACGGGGGTTCTGTTGTATGCTGTTGGGTGGAGCCGGATGTTGCGTCTTCCATAGTAACGTGATCCATCAGATATTTCTTCCATTGTGTGATGTTTGTGTTGCTTTTTGATTTCCAGTTCATGAGAATTGTTTTCTTGGTTACAGTTAGGGCTGTTAGAAGAATTTTATTATTTGGTTTTGTCAAATTTGTAATTGTTGTGTCACCTAGTAAACAGAGTGGGGGGGGGTAGAGGGATGTGACAGCCAAAGAGATCAGAGAGTGAATTTGTGACCTCTTCCCAAAACTGCTGAATAGGTGTGCAGTGCCAAATAGCGCGGATATAAGTGTATGGTTGCTTTTGGGTGCAGTTAGAACATGTTTCTGAAGTGAAGCCCATTTTAAACATTTTCTGACCTGTGTAGTGGGCTCTGTGGAGTATCTTGTACTGAATTAACTGTAGGTTTGCATTTCATGGGTGCTTCCAATATTTTCACCACTACTGTGTAATTGAATACATTTTCATAGGTTTTTCAGAAATTAAAAATTATAAATTCAGGTTTTCATTAAACAAGTCTTGTTTCTTTGTCTATATTATCCAAATTGATGAACGCAGTTGTCCTACATGCTGCTGCCCGGAATGGTTTTTCTTGTATTTGAAAGAATGAACACATCAGATACTCTACAGCTCATGGCCTCGCATTAAGATTCTCTAAATCTATAGCATGCGGATGGGGAACCTTTTCGAGAAAGGGCCAGTGTGAGTGCAGGCCCTTATTCCAACCAAGCAGCTACACACCTGATTCTACTAATCAACGTTCTTTGCAAAGAATCCAGAGGTTGATTAGTAGAATCAGGTGTGTAGCTGCTTGGTTGGAATAAGGGCCTGCACTCACACCGGCCCTTTCTGGATAAGGTTCCCCACCCCTGCTATAGCAGCTAGGCTGATAATACTGTCAAGCAAAAGGAATGGCTCAGAAGTGAGTCTTCTGACCTGCCCACTTGGCATGACACATCACTGTTTTTGATGCCCCTGCTTATGTCAAGAGTGTGCTGTTACTACATTAAAAAAAGACAGGACTTCTGATCTCAAGAAACCGTCTTTAACAGCAGTAATGCCTGGAACAATAAAAGTGTGTTAAAGAGGTCAATTAAGAAGCACTATAGCAAGGCTTCAGAGAGCACTGCCGACCCTCCACTGGCCAGTTATGCACCTTTGATGGCTAGCAGTAGATCACTAGGCTCAGGTCAGCCTGGGTGAAAAGGTGGCCGGAGAGACCGAGAGGAGTGACTGAGAGCCAGAATATGGATTAGCCGCGGCGCAATGGGTCACTGAAGCTTGTCCTGATACCCTGCCTATGATGAGGATAAAAGGCCAAACAGGGGTGCATTTCCCAAAATCACAGATGCTAACTTACGTGTACATAGTTGGGCCCATTGACTGTGAATGGACGAACTATGTTAGTTAGCAATTAAGCTTTTGGGAAATGCGCCCCAGAGCTGTTGATCTGGACAGCCTTGGCCTGAGATGGTAAAGCATCTTGCGTCAGAAATCAGCACCAGATTCAAATCTCCTGTCTGTATGGCTTTCCAGCAATTGAGAGGTGCTTCTGCTCTAGCAGGTATTCGCCCAGTCTCATTCTCCCCCCTAATGACTCAAGCCCTGAACCCTTAAAGACTTAAGTGACGTCACCTGTGAGTGATTGAGTGTGCGAGGGTTCCGGGGCTGGTAAATGTATAAATAGGAATGGGGCAGCACTTTGCAGCATATCGCGCTACCTTGACGTCACTATGTTGCTGACACTGGCGACTTTAGGTATTTATATTTTGCGGCTCTTTTTTTTTTTTCCAAAAATGGAGGCGCCCAAGGGAAAGACTTCCTGATTTAAATGTCTTACAGGTGCTTGCATTGCCGAGTGGACGAGAGGTCAGACTCTTCCGCGTTTTTCACGTCACAACGCGGGATTGTGGGTAATTCTCTTTGGCAAAGTCTGCAACGATGCCCACTTACGGAAAGGGAACATTAAGGGCTCGAAAAGTCTGCGAGTGTGACCTCATGCACTTGATGACTTGACAATGGGACAGCCCTATTGTGTACAGACTTCAGTCAAAGGTTTAATATTCAGCAAGATGATGTGATTAAGAAGTTTTAATAGATGACATTCAACGGTAAAATTTATTTCAATTAATTTTTTTAAGGAGGTAAATTCTTTGTATTCCATTTTACTTGATTAGTTTATAAGCTGTTGTTGGACAGCTGCAATGTGAAGTTACAAAATGTAGTGTGAATCTTGCAAGATGTTGGTGATATTTCATTTTTTATTTATTATATTTTTTATTTTATTTTTATTTTTTCAAATAAAGTTAGAAAAACCAACAGCTATAATGATGACCGAGTGCATTTACAGGACTTTCAGAACATTATTGGACACAATTGAATAGGATATGCTTTTTATTCTAATCAACTCTGTTGAACAACAACTGATATGGCTATGGTAAAAATGCAAGAGAAGTAAAACAATAAAAATCAAAATTTTGTTTTAAAAAAGATTGGCGAATACCATTATATACCTGAGTGAAAAAACCGATTTGGAATGCAACCTCTGCAAACATGAATGCAAGGTCATAGATTCATACGGAATGCGAGCAGAGATGCTGTTCTGTCTTGCTAGCTAAAATTCAAGTTGTTTGAAGCGAGAGAATGTTCACGGGTTATGATCCAGGAACCAAAAGCAGATTCAGAGTACAATCCACAGGGGTGTCTTCAGGGAAAGGGCGTAGCCCAGAAATGTAGAGGGGCAGTCTAGCCTAGCTGGTAGTGACTGGGGAGGGGAGGGGCGTGTCCATGCCCAGGCCAGTGGCTGTCCCGGGTAGAAGCCAGACAGTGAATCTTACTTGCAGGAGCAGGACTGTTTGATGGTAGAACCGAAGGGTTTAGCAGGGTCGCAGTCCCAATACTAGAGACTGATCCAAAGGCTTGGGAGCTTGTTTCTATTAATAAGACTCCAAAGAATAAATACATCTTTCTTTATCATTAATTCATCGAAAAAAAAACAATTATGTAATGTAAATAAAGTTGAATATAGGGAAAGTTTGGTGCTAGTAATAGGCTTCCACTTATTGGGGTTTTATAGGGACATAGCCATAGCCAGTGTCAAAGCAGTAGTTACTGTACATAGTGATAAACCTCAAAAATCACTACAGTTGCCAGCAGTGATTTTGTTTCAGATCTCAGGGAGCAGTCCTCCACTGAAAAGCATGGTCTCAGTGTTTCTGTAGGTATGTAGCATTAGATTTTTCTGGAACTGCTGCTTTTCTGTGACATAAATTCACAGGACATGAATAGCGCATTTTTCCCCACAACCTTTTTATCCATTTTAGAATTGACACTGTTGTCGCATTGGCCTCAGTACAGTTTTGTGTATACAGTATAAGCCAACTTTTGAAGAGGCTTGGGAGTGGGATGGCAGTTGGGGTTCCCAGCTCAATGCGTGGATTGGCAACTGCCACCCATTGTCATCCTGTAGAACCAACCCTTAAGTAGATGTTTTTGCGATGAGGTTTGAAGACTTCAAGGTGAGAGCCATTTTTCACGGGTACTTCCAACCCCTTGTATACATTCAGACCTTCTGACATTTTTATATGGTTCATGCCATAGAACCAACTCTTAGGCCCTAGAAACAGGCTCTAAAATTTTTGGTGGTGAGTTTATCGCAGGGTTCCCCTAATCATGGTCCTCGAGGGCTAAGAACTGCTGGATTTCCTCCCTCCCTTTACCTGGAAATCCAGTATGATGACAGTCTGGCCAATTTGTGGCAATAATTGTCTGCTTAATAGCCTGGAAGGAGAGGAAACCAGGGCTGGATTCAGATTTGAGGGCCTGATTTTTGCAGCCTTTGTCATTGCATTTGAAATGTTATCCTTAATGATTTGCCAGAAGTGCAATTGACTAAATTTAATCATCAGAACTACATAACTGCTCTTGGTCACACTTTATTTGAAGTGTTGCTCATAAAGGCTTTATGCAGCATGTATAATACCTTCATAAATGAGACATAATGTCTTCATAAATCATAAACAAGCAAATGTCATGCTTTGTAAAGGGTGGAATAACACATCCTTCTTTAGTATGTGACGCCAGATGTGACAATGACAATGTCACTTAGCTGACAATGTCACCCTTTATGGCATTTAGCCACTAGCTAATTGACATTGTCAGTTATATCACATCTGGCATCACGTGCTGAAGAAGGATGTGTTATTTCATCCTTTACAAAGCATGACATTTGCTTATGTATGATTTATGAAGACATTATGTGTCATTTATGAAGGCATTATATATGCTGTATAAAGCCTTTATGAGCAACACTTCATCTAAAGTGTGACCCTGCTCTTTATTACTCATTGTTCCCAAAGAAATAGTTTTGAAATGGTTTAAAGGGTTTTTCTTGTTTTATAGTCTGAGTTGGGGCAAGATCTTTTTTGCATGCATAAAATGTGACATAAGCAGCACTTATCAACAGCTTTTCAGTTTGCATTTATATATGCGTTCATTTGGATTATTAAGTGATAATTTGTGATATTGAAAGCACTGAGCATTTTGCTGTAAAATTGGTGTGAGGGAATCAAGAAGGAATGTAGAAAGTAAAATTTATTTGTGCTGTCTAATTGCATATTTTAAATTACATTTGCATATCTTAGCCATCCAATACAGGTCAACAACTTCATATTCATACAAATTCATTTATATTAACACATTTAATACTTTCTTGTATTGCACAGCCCAAGGGAAACTCAGGCCCTGAGTCACTCTGTAAGGATCCTCAAAATGAAAGAAGCATGGAAGAGCTCTTTTAATGGGATAGCTCAACTTACTGCTTTTTAACCCATGCATTCGACAGTAATCATTTTGAAGTTTTTGATAACTGATTCTGACTTTCAAAACTTCTCTAAGTCCAAAAATATATAGCTGTTTAACTGTACTGGATAGTTAAGTCCTAATGTAAGGCTTACATGATTGACAACAAATCACTGTTAGTTCCATAAATGGATATCTGGAGTTTCAAAAATAGAAACAAATGGAGGAAAAGCACATCCTTTTTCCTGGGAAAAATACAGCTTGCCCGTGTTGATATCTAAAACCCAGTTTTCGTTCGTGCATAAATAGAGCACATACATTGTGTGCACAGTTGGGTTCCTTTTCCACTGCATGAAAGAGCTGTTTGGGCAAAAGCCTCTGTTTGCTCTGTGCTTGAAGCTCTGCTTTGCCATTGACATTCCCTCAGGTAATGTTTTTAATTTCATTGTCCATGCTACATATACCTGCTTTACAAACAAGCTCAGGGAACAGAAACTCCTATGAGAAGGAGTGCCTGCATTGTCTTTGCCCTGCTGGCTCTTGCTTTGTTCTGCTTGATTGCTTGCGCCTTATACACACTTGCGGTTTGGCTGAGGTTGTCACTACAGATATAACTGCCTGTTTTGAGTTTGGAAGAAAGTAGGATTAATTGTGCTGCTAGTGTGTATTATATTTGAGGTTTTAAAACTCATATTGTAATAACAGTTGGACGATTTGGTAAAATATTTATTGCCCTTTGAGGACAGAATGGAAATTTTGCACTTTATTCCTCCGGCAAGCACTAATTGTTCATGGCTTTTTGCCTTCTTGCAAATTAATGATATATAAGTATGGATAAATATACACATACAGTGGGAAATGAAAATGGCTGTTTTAAAAGCAGCAAAGGAGCTGGAGAAGTAAACTTTTTATTAGCCCTAAATTTGGATAAGGTGTGTAAGTTGGTCATATTAAAAGCAAAAAACTGCCACCCATTGTCATCCTGTAGAACCAACCCTGAAGTAGATGTTTTTGCAATGAGGTTTGAAGACTTCAAGGTTAGAGCCATTTTTCACGGGTACTTCCAATACTTTGTCAACCCCTTGTATACATTCAGACCATGGTTTTTTGCCTTCTTGCAAATTAATGATATATAAGTATGGATAAATATATACATACAGTGGGAAATGAAAATGGCTGTTTTAAAAGTTAGCAAAGGAGCTGGATAAGTATTTTTATTAGCCCTAAATTTGGATAAGGTGTGTAAGTTGGTCATATTAAAAGCAAATTGTCTATCTCTAGTGGAGACATGGTGAAATCATTGCCTAAAATGAGGGTTCTGAAGGGTCCGTTTGTCCTGTGACCATTTTTGGGACCCCCCCCATAACCCCACTAATGATCTGGTGTCCCTGAAAATCATGTGAGTTGCAGTAATGTCATCATATTTGATGAAGAAGTTGTCAAAAAGCCTTCAAACACACAAATCTGAATTACCTGGATGGTCCAATATCCCAAAAATCTGTATCGCATGAAACAAAATCCAGTTTTAAAGGGTTAATATTGTATACAATGGAACTAGTAACATTTGTAAGCATTGCTTCCAAGAGAGGAGGCAATCAATGAATCCTTTATCAATTTTTAGCCCTGTAGCTCATATAAAAGCGAAGTTATGGGTCTCTAAATATGGTTACAAATTAAGTGCAGGGAAAAAGTTGGCGTGGCACCCAAATTTCCCAGGGCCATAATTCCGAAATGACTAAAGGTATGAAGCTGAAATTTGGGATTCCTTCATTTGGGGTCAAAAACTAATTTTAGAATTTTTTTCAGTCAAACCTGAGAGATGTCCCTGGGGAGGGTGTGTGAATTGACATGGAATGACCCTATTGCATCTGTCAAAACCTCTGCCTTCAAGCAGGCAAAAAAGATAGATGAAATATAATTCCAAGAAATAAGCTTTGTGTCCAAATTTCACATTATGGTCAAAAAAGTTTAACTTTGATCAACCTATCTAGCGTGATCTTGCTGGGCTAACTGCCTTAGATTATCAGGTATGATAGCTGGCCAGTAGCTTTGCTATCATAGCTACTACATATCATATCATAGTTTCCATTTTACTCAAGGTCTCATGATAGAGGATGGATTTAGTTTTGTTTTGAGCTATTTTTTTGCATAAAATAGTATCTATACTAATTTTAGGATGGGCTTATTAAGCGGCACCCTGGGCTTCTTAAATCGCTTTTCTGAGTACAGAATAGATGGAGAAGATTCGTGACCGGAGCAATTTGGGCGCGGCTTATTGACTGATGGCATATTAAGTGGCTATGTCAGTAATGACTAACCCGCAGTGATGTCCAGACTTTTCTTGTGACTCGAGATCTGGCCGATAAAAGCAGTCATCAGCGAAGTGTTTAGAGCAGATCACCAATCCTGATCCGGTGATCTGCTCTGATCCAGTCTGATTGAGTTCACCTGTCAAATTGTGTTTCTGCAAACAACGTAATGCAATGATATCCCTAAATAGTGTGGAGAGTGAATGTACATTTTACTCTGAATTTGACAGCAGAGCAGATTTTAATAGCATGAGGTAATTGTGTGATCGTTGCTGAGCACAATATTGCAATAGGACAAATTGCTGGAGATGGCAGTGTATCAATTCATCGCTTTAAGAGGTGTCATCTGTGATAACTTTCTTAAAAGCGAGCTGATTCATCAATTCCTGTTACGGTATTTCTTTCATGATTTTCTTAAATCAGCAACAGCATTACAAAACTTTCTCGATGGGGGAAGATGATTTGATGGGGGAGCAGAATCGGATACAACGCCGGGCTCCGTGAAATCCGTTTATTTCCTCTTCACATAATCCACCCCTGCCTTTTGAATTGTGGGGTTTTTAGCAAATTTATGGACCATGATGCCTCTGCTTGCATCGGCCTTATTGTTGCCGCCGTAAACAAGGCAGATATTTGGCATTTTTCCAAGGGAATAATCCACGATTACGAATCACTGAGTCCAGTGCCATTGACAACATATTCTCTTCTGTTGGCTGGGTTCCTCCCATAAGGTCATTGCTGAAGATGGCCGAAGATAAAATCTTTTGGAGATGATCGCGATTTTCACTGATTAAACTGCGAAGAAATGTGTAACGGCTGATTAGAATTTGAAATGACCAATGCACAAAGGATGTGTTTATATACATATTCCGTGGTCCAAATCTTATTTTTGGATGAACAAGCACTTGAAGGCAGTCAATCAAGCTAAGCTTCTCATGGCTTCATTGCGCTGCTCTTGAGACTGCTGACATGATGAAATGCATGGCTTCATTAAGTTTGGGTGCAGCAGCATAAAAACCGCTCCAATGTAAAAAGCTGTGTTATCTCCAGTTGTACTGAGGTCACTAGTCCAGACTGGCTCGCAGCCAGGAGTCCCCCTCTCCTTACACACACATGCACTCACACACACAAACAGACTCACGCATTTTCATCAGACTCAGACATCAAGTCCTGCTGCCCAATACTAAATACTATTTTAAAATACAATCCCTCCATCTATGTATCCATCCAACCATTCTCTATCTAACCATTTTATTCCTGGTCAAGGTCAGCTGGAGCTTGTTTTGGCTTTCAATCCTCAGCAGAAATGCATGGGAATGGAACATTTTACTGTCCATTACTGGGTACAAACAGTGTGTGTCTTGAAAGTAACCAACAAATATAAGTGAAAATTGTTTGTAATTAACCATTAACCTTGTAATATGAGTTAAAAAAAAACGGTCCATAATACTCAGAGGCGTACTGTCTGGGTAGGCAGTGTCTTCACCTTTAAGGCAGAAATACTGTCTACCTGTTCTCAAGTACTTTGCTTGATTAAGAATCACACAATTCATTTACTGAATAAAAAATACCAATATATCACCAAAAATGATTAAAGTGCCCCTTCCCCAAGAAAATTGACTTATCTGTTAGTATTTGAATATGGTAGGTCCATAATCAGTTTGTGACATGTCGTGGTTCTTGAACTCCAACACCACTTGAAGTATTGGTTTTTGCGAATAAAAGGAAATAGGCGGAGAATTTACGTCAGTAAAAAACGTGTTGCAGTATTACGAAACACCGCAAATTGAATATTCGCATTCTCGCCGGTTCTCGCCCACTCTGGAGTGTAACCGCCCACACAAAGCTTCGAGCAACGTGCCAACTGTCAGTGTCATCCACAGTCTACGGCAGGGGTCGGCAACCCGCGGCTGTGGAGCCGCGTGCGGCTCTTCAGCCCTTCTACAGTGGCTCCCTGCAGCTTTGAAAAAAAATAATAACGGCTATTTAAATTTATTTGTTTTCTACCAAACAAAATATCGCTTATTTTGGAGATCAGGGTGATAGTGTGACACTGAAAAAAAGCATTTAATATTTGTGACCCCGCCCGTGAAAACATGGCTGAACTCGCCTTATCTAATTTTGAGATAAAGACCGTCTAGTAGTCCCTGTGATAAAAAGTGACAAAGATGCGAGATGTGAGTTTATGGCTGTAAATGATAGGTTACATATTGGGGTTTCGAAATAAAGTTCAAAAATTAATTTCTAACATCATACATAGGCTATTAAAATTAATGAATGTATTTACACTTCGTTTACGCAGAAGTTGCTTTCCACTAGCCTGGTCTATTATGTTTTCAATCGGCTTTTAGTTTACCTTCTGTGGATGAACGCCTGATAGTTTGGGTGTCATTTGGTTTAGGAACTTCTTTTCTACCATTGAAAATGAATGTAGACGATAATGCGCACCATCGTAAAGCAGGTCAGTCTAAGGTACGGCAGATGAGTTGCGATTTAAGCCGGGTGAGGATTTCTCCACGGGTTGTGTCGTATCACCATGGAAATTTCAGAAATGAAGCGTTTGCATTTGTTGGTTAACGTCTTGTGAAGCTAACCAGCCTAGTTTGAGGACATGTCATGCCTGCCAAAACTTTGAAATGACCTCACTCAGTCAATATTAGAGAAATCAGTGAGATTTTTTCACGGAATACTCCTTACATGATGTAGAATGACCTTGCGTAAAAAATAAAAAACTGTTCATCACCAGTAAATGACTTTAGCTGGGTTATCACAGGCAGGGATATAGGTGACCTATTGGCAATTGCAAATGACGAGACATCTGTTTCGTTGCGTTTTCATTTTGGCAATATGGGATGATGCACTGGGGCTCGATGCATAGGCTACTAACATGAAAGCCCATCCAGGTAGGCTATTCCGAGAGCTAGGCCACTTTTAGAATGTCTTAAAAAAAATCAATAGCCTAATCGCAGGGCTGCCAAATTTCTTCGCATTCTCACGCATACGGCGTAGGTCTCACGTATTTTCGAGACATATTCACCGAAGTCAGCAACTGTTCAATCAGCGCGTATATTAATGAGATTCTTAAGCGTAATTGAAGTCTTTGTGCATGGGAACTTTCAGTTTCACCAGCGTGGCGGTGGATTTCGCCACTAGTAACACGGAAAGCGAATATGACTCTCTTTAATGTGCATTGAATAATTGCTGACTCCAGCACGCGAATGCCACTAAGAAGCGTGGGACTTGAGCTGAATGCGTTGGAGTTGTCAGCTCTGCAATCGAGAGAGCTGCGAGACATTTCGTCTAATTTGTTGGATAGGCTAGTAAAATAACCACTATGAAACGTCCATTGTTATACGTGTTGATGGCATTTCCAGCATTGCATCGGCCTCCTCTTCAGTTTCGGGGTCATATATATACATAAGGCAATATTGTGAACGTTGTGTAGCCATTGCCTCGCTGAAGTCTTACTATGCTACCTGTAAAATCTGTTGTCTTTCACCGTCTATGGTTGTAGCTAGCTCGGCTCTGAGCCAGTATGGCGCTGGGGCTGTTTACATATTGAATATTCACGAATGTAGCTGAACTATCCAATCAGCGCGAAGCTCATTTAAACGCCGGATATTCATGAGGGAACTCGCCCGTCTTCTCAGACTGCCTTTCTGCGATGCTTAAAAGATCATAAAATAAGCGGTCCAAGGCACTTTTCCCACAAATAATGGTATGAATACGATGGCAGGGCACTGGGGATTAACACAAAATGTCGGGATATGTCTGGTAGGGGCACTTTAAGAAGTGATAACGACAAAGTGGTAACAAGGCCACAATGAAAGATTTTGAGGGTGGCAATTATTTGAATAATTAATTAGAACCAAAATATTGCTCTGAATTCCATCTCCCCTGGTAGCATTGTTTTCCCTCAAAGACTATGAAACAGTAATAAAGGTTTTTTTAAATATGAAACTACAGTTTTAGGTGTTGAAAAACACATCTTGATGAGCCCATCAAATCAGCATTGACTGCAACACGTGCTGCTCTTTAGCCTTTCAAATGCAAATCTGTGCTGTTTCATAAGCATTTCATGAACGCAAGAGTTCAAACTAAATATATATTGCCATGTAATGATACAGATTACTCTGTTATTAAGAAATAATATATCAAATATATTAATTAATCACTTGTTTTATTTATCATCAAGCAACGTGACTGAGACTAAGTAGACAGTCATTATGCATAGATATACTTCCGATAGCATGTCTCTGTGATACTTGAAATAAGTGCGTCATTTAGCTTATAATTTTTATTTTGAAGGCTAAATTGAGTGATTATGTGTTAGAATTGTTTTTTTGTCCATTGAAGCTCAGGCAAATAACAAGGCCTATTCCTAATGTAATGATAAAACTGTCACAGAATATACAGAACTGGCACTGTCATGAATTGAAAATATAATTTCTGAATTTGTTCAGTGAATGGTGTCTTTTGACCTTTTTTTAGTACCTACAGTATTTGCAGAAAGTTCTGATTTTGGTTAAGCATGAATTCTATCTGTAAATTATCCTCGTATCTTCTTTGCGAGATCGACAGTCCTTTGTGGATTAGAGTCACATGTAAACGTGTGCTGCCTTCAAACATTGGATGGAATTGTTTTTAAATTTGCTGTTGCATTAAAGAATAAACTAGCATTCTGTTTTGTCTTATTTAATGGACCTATGTGAAACAGCTGTCTCCAATTAGCTGGGCACGCATGCATGTATTTGGGATGAAACCCACGCAAGCACTGGGAGAACAAGCAAACTCCACAGAAAGGTCCCAGGTGGGATTCGAATCATGTGATGTGAGATGGCAGTGCTACCCACTGCGCCACTGTGCCACCCTCATAAAGTACAGTTCAGTCCAAATAATTCATAATATTGCAGGACTGAGACAATGGATCCAAATGTGTGTTTTAATAATAAATCTCCATGCAGTTTGCAAGCCTTTTGGGAGGGTCATGCACATACCTTTCTGCCTAGCCCCGCCTAGACAACTGTTGTGTTCCTTTGTATTATTTGATCACCATCTCCACTGTGACGACCATTTTACTAAAAAGTATGAAGAACATCTTGAAGTCAAAAAAAGCCTGTAAATTTAGCTGAAGCATTTGTTTATTGTGAGGACCTTGAATATTTGGGCATCTATAAAGTTATTGTCATTCTATCTGTCTACTATAGCATATTGCACTTGAAATTAAATAAAGGCCAGTTCAAAGTGTTGATTTTCAGAATTAATTAGGGCGTATTTACATCCCTCCAGGGAAGCCATAACTGTGTCCAAGTCTAAAATCAAGAGAGGACCTCACCAAAGTATACACAACAGCTTTACAACAAGATGTAAACCATTTGTAAGTCTGAAGATCAGGAAGACGAGATTAGAGTTTACCATAAAATGTAAAAGCCTGCACAGATCTGGAGCAAAATCCTTTGGACAGATGAGAAAATGATCAATTGTACCAGAATGATGTGGAGAGAAGAGCATAGTGAGAGGAAGGAAGTACTCATTCTCTTCATCCGTTAAGCATGATGGATGTTAAATTATTGTGTGGGCTGTATGGCTGCCAGTCTCACTGGTTTGTATGTGTTATTTGATAAAATGAACAGTGTTTTTAAAAAACCATTTGACAACACTGCATAGTGCAGATGTACAATGATCTTCAGGCATGGAAGTGGAATTTTGTACAATTGCCAAGTCAATCAATTGATGTGAACCCAACTGAGCATGCATTTTACACACTGAAGGCAAAATGCTCTGTGAACAAGCAGGAACTGAAGACAGATGGAGCGAAGGCTAAGCTGAACATCACTGGAGAAAAAAAAAAACAAGAGCAAGTGTAGTCTATGGGTTCTAGACTTTAGGCAGTCATTGTCAGGAAAGGATTTGCAACCAACTGTTAAAATTGACAATTTGGATTAGATGGTTTTAATCTAATTAACTCTCATTCTTGGCCATTCTTGGGTGAAGCTGAGAAGCGCAATTTGATGATCATGAGGCCCACCTGTGGAGAGCAGTGGTACCCAAACACGGTCCTGGGGCTCCCTTGTGTATGCAGGTTTTTGTTCCAACCACACATGCAATCGCAGGATTTTAAGAACCCAAATTGTCCAAATTCATGTTTACCTCTTTTCCCCATAGACACCCCCCTCCCTTTATCCATGATGACTATAAATGACGACAAATGGGGAGGTTAGGGAAAAGGTACGTTGATATACATAGAGGCGTCATATGTAGCCATTATGGGGGAAAGACTTAAAGCAGTTATTTACCTTCTTAAGCTGCATTTTGACTGCAAAATGAGTGGCATGAAGAATCAAAGATCCTTGAACATATTGTGTCTGTTTTTCTATCAGCAAGCAATTTACCATAACAACATTTTTAAACAGATCAAATTAGACACTGAGAAAATCATTAAGCACTAGATTAGATTGCTGGAAACAGTTGTTTCAAGTTCTTTCAGAATAATTTTCTTGAACTTAAAAACATAAACATGACACAAACAGGTTTAACTCCATCATTTGTCGGCCTAATTAGTGGTTAGTTTTCACAATTATACTCAGAGAACCTATTGATTGTTTACATTGAGGGGCTCAATTTTTTCTCTTCTTTTTATGCAGTTTTTCCAATTATATCACAATATAGATGTGGATTTTTTTCTACCTCATAGCATATGCAGATATCTGTCCAAATGACGCCAAAGAGGATGAATAACTGTACTGAACATAAATGCGCCACATTAAGACAAATTGACAGCTTGTTAAAATCCTGCTGTTGCATCTGTGGTTGGAACAAAAAGCAGCATACACAGGGGTGCCCCAGGCCCATACACAGGGGTGCCCCAGGCCCATCTTTGGGAGCCACTGGTATAGAGTAGTGTTTAATAAACTTCCTTCTTCCGTTATGGAGGGGATGCTTTTTGGGACCTGGTTTTTCTGTGCTCTCCTTATTTTGACTTTATGTTTTGTTTTCAGTTATTTATTATGTATAGTTTAAAAAATTACTTTTCATTATTGTGTGATCTGTCTCTTTATTATGGTTCTTCAGCTGGGCCGTAACATTTAGGAAAGGAGGAAAATTCTACTTATTAGACTTGGCCAACTGGTGTCTTCAATGCCCAAATGTTTATTAAAGCTATAGTCTATGATTTCTCTGCCACACACACCTCCCCCACCCCCTCTGTGCTTCTTCCGCCGCGATGCGCCCTCCCCTGAAAGCATCATCTCATCCCCTCGGAAACCAACACGCCCCCTCCCGCTGAGAAGAGAGCAGGTTAGCCGCACACAAAGCGGCGGTTTTCAGTGGAGAGCGAAATTTTTCACTGTCAACGTCGAACTATGTCGGAGTTATGAAAATTTATAAACATTTCTGGTGTTAGAGATCAGTAATTTGTATGTTTGTTCTTAGTTAGTTTCTGGTTTTAGTTTCTGGTTTTAATTCCTAGTATGTTTCTTGTTAGTTTTTAGTATTGCTAATTATTTATATATTTATTATATTTATTCGTTTTAGAGCATGTATGTTTCTGGATGATTGCTCTGTCTCTGGTCTTCAGTGTCTTCCTCTCGTTTCTGTCTCGTGGCATCTTGTCTTTTTCATCACAGTCTCTTCCCTGTAATTTCGGTTGGGTGTTTCCACTTCCTCCTCTCTCGCTGTTCTCATTGGCTATCCGCACCTGAGAATAGTTTATTGAGGCACGGGTGTTTAGTTAGATTAGAATTAGGACTCCACCCGTTTTCCCTCTCTCTCCTATCACCGTCCTTGCTTTTCTAGTTCCACCTCTCTCTACAGCTGTTCTGTGTTTAGCTGGGATTCCACTTAATTTGTTTGCGTATATAAGACCCACTTTTCCCTCAGCTTCTTGTCGACTCGTTTCTACCACAGCTCGTCTTGGTCAGTCTCGTTTCTGCGCTTTTTTTCTTGTTGCGATTGTTGAAAGCTCGTTTCTCGTGATTCTCCCTTAAGTCTTGTAATTGATTGTTTGTATTGCGTTGTGAGATTGCGGTTTGTTTGATTAGTACTTCGTTCTCCCTGATTCCCATTTTGTACCAATCTATTAGCTTCTCCTGTGTTCTCCCTTATCCCATCCAACTCCCTTTTTCCTTCCCCTTCCATTCCCTTAGTTTCAGCCCTCTTTGTTACTGTCTTTGTGCGGACTGATTTTCTGGTTACTGGATATTTTGCTTGTCCCCTGACTTCGATTCTGCCTATTCTGCATTTCTCTGTTTGCCTGGCTATTGATCCATTTCTGTCTTGACCATGAGCTTTGTTAATCCTAATAAACGCCCTGCCGATGCCGAACTGCATTTGGAGTCAATACCCGTTCCTTTCATCTGGATGAATATAACCTCACTGTGTACTTCCCCGGCAAGAAAATTAACAAATATTGTACAGTCATAACGTGTAGACATCAGAGTTAGCTTGTTAACACAACACAGACCGCCATGTATAGATTTTACACACAATATATGTCAACATAGCAGGCATTTTAGCCTATTGGGTTGACGTGAAGGCAAAGAATTGCTGACGTTAGCTTCTTATCTTCATAATGACAACAGTGCTGAGCTGCCTCAACCAAACCAACGCGGTGATTTTGCGCACACAATGTGTAAACATGTTAGCTATATTAGCATATAAAATCTACATAGAGGCTAACTGTAACTAGCGTTGACACCGCAATGTGGATCTCTATTGAGCAAATAAATGCTCACACAGACTTTGCAAAACCAATGTGTAAAGAATATTAGCATATAAGTCCAGTATTATGTCCAAAACCTTTCCCACATTGAGATTCGTTTCCTGTTCTCGCAACCAATGCTCACAACACACTGGCATATAGAGGCTAACGCTAACGTAATTTCAATAGTGAGTAGGCTGACAGAAATAACGTTACTAAGGTTAGCTTTCACTGCAGTAAGCCAGCACTGACCTAATCAACCGTGACGTCTCAGCAGGGTGGCTTCGGCGCACAGCGGAAGAGGGAGGGCAGGAGAACCGGCGTGCCAAATTTGAACTAGGGAGGGAGGTACACGGCAGCAGAAAAGGAGTTGCGGAACTGAGCCAGGGAAACGCCTATTCGGCCCGAACGATTCCTATTGGTCGATTTCTTTGCGTGCCTGCAGCCTCCAGAGAGAGTAGATTTTTTTGGTTCCTTTTGCTATGAGTCGTGTGAGGGAGATACTTTAGAGCCACACTCATCATCAAAGTGAAGATGATGATTTTAATGTAGTCGTAGACTATAGCTTTAAGTGTGATTAAAAGACATGGTGATGTTACACAGTGGCAAACACTTGACTATGCCCACTTTTTGGACTCTGTTGCAGTCATCGCATTTTATATTTTCAACATTCAGTTAAATTGGCATGTTAGAATGTCAAACAGTGTGTTGTTTCACTATATTCAACTTGGCTGCGGGTGAATCGACTTGACTTTTCAGTCTTTATTGATTTTATTTACATTTTCTATGATGTGCCAACTTCTTCTGAATGGGGGTTTTACTTATGAATCTTACTATCATTTATATTCTTTTCTAAAAACCATCATTTTGTATAACACCATCATTTTTTTTTTCCAGTGAGTCAACAATTGAATTTCATTTAACATAAGTGTAATTGGCATATTCATTCCAGGTCTTATTTATTAAGCGAGGCATTGCTTTTATCCTTTTGTATTGAATCAATTAAGCTAAATTGTTTTCAGGGGATAAAAATAAATTATATATATATATATATATATATATATATATATATATATACAGTCGCGCTCAAAATTATTCATACCCCTACCAATTTTTGTTTTTTTTCGAGATATTTTTTGACAAATCAAATTTATTCTTGCTCAAATGACACAGTAAGTTGACATAAGGCTGTGAGAAGTACAGTAAACGATTTTTCAAGAAATACAATACTTTTTGGTATTTTATTTGACAGATTTACAAAAAATACCATGTCCAGAATTATTCATACCCTTTTCTCAGTAATTGATGGCAAAGCATTTATTCACGATTACAGCCTCCAAACGCGTCCTGTAGTTGATCACAAGGTTTCTACACGTCTGCATGGGGATTTTGGCCCACTCCTCTTTGGCGAACTTCTCCAGGTCCTTAAGGTTTGAGGGTCTCCTTGCCATGATCTTGGTCTTCACTTTCCTCCATAGATTTTTGATAGGATTGAGGTCGGAGCTCTGGCTTGGCCACTCCAAAATGTTCACTTTGTTGTCCACTAACCATTTCTTGACGGATTTGGCCGTGTGTTTAGGATCATTATCCTGTTGGAAGATCCATTCCTGCCCAAGACCAAGTTTTTTGGCGGATTGCTTAATGTTTTCACTGAGGATCTGGATATACTGGTCCTGTTTCATAATGCCATTAACTTTAACAAGGTTTCCGGGCCTATTCGCTGAAAAGCAACCCCAGAGAATGATACTCCTGCCGCCTTTTTTGACCGTTGGGACCGTGTTTTTCGGGTTGAGCGCTTCACCTTTCTTACGCCAAACAAAAGCCCCATCGCTGGACCTAAACAGCTCCATCTGTTTCATCATCCATAACATTGACAGCCAGAAGCTTGTATCTTCATCCAGGTGAGCTTTTGCGAAGGCTAGACTAGTTCTTGTGTGTCTGGGTTGGAGAAGTGTAAGAGGCATGAGAAAGGTGAAGTCTTCAACCCGAGAAAAACTGTCCCAACGGTCAAACAAGGTGGCGGGAATATCATGCTCTGGGGTTGCTTTTCAGCGAATGGGCCCGGAAACCTTGTTAAAGTTAACGGTATCATGAAACAGGACCAGTATATCCAGATCATATAATTATGTCAACTTACTGTGTCATTTGTGCAAGAATAAATTTTATTTGCCAAAAAATATCTCGAAAAAAAAACAAAAATTGGTAGGGGTATGAATAATTTTGGGCACGACTGTATATATATATATCCCTTTTGATAACCTCTTGGGTATGGGTATAATTTCAAGCCCTCTACATGGTGAAGGTTCTCTAAAATCTGAATGGAACATTCCTGCTGTTAATGGATTCTCTAACATGTACGGTCGCTTATGAACTGATCTCATGACATTGTAACTAGAACAGCTCACATCATTTAATTTCTTCAAGTTCTCTCCTCAAACATATTCGTTTATTGGGATAGAGCTATGTATGAGCTTATGTATGAGCCTCTCAGAGAAACAGATCGCTGACACATTTCTGTAAAGCAAAGCAGACAGCATTCTCAGAATTGAAGTCATCTGCATGAATATTAGCACATTGGGAAAAAAATATCTGTCAAAAGTTTCAGCTTCATGTATTATTGTAGTGGTGTTATTGTATCTCCCCGACGACGATAGTCGGGAGATACTATGGTGTAGTTCCGGGGCCGCCACTGCGCCTGCAGAGATCTTCTGTCCCGGCTCTGGAAGCGACAATTATTACAGGAATTTTTTCTAATTTTGCACAGGCAAACATATTTATTTGACAATGCTGCCGAACGGTCCATCCTTCCGTCCCTGTGTGTCTCTGTGCGGTCTCTGACTAACTTGTAGCACATGAAGTGGATGCGGTCATAGAAAATTCTTAATAAGTGTTGAAAGTATTTCCCCTATAACCATAACTGCATTCTCAAGTTTTTGGATTTGCTCAGTGCAGAAAGAAACACATAATTGCGGAACATTTTGGCTTGCTTGTTGCGTGTGTTTGTGCTCGCTAAGTGGATATGTACACAGAAAAAGTTTAATTATCATTTAAAATATATCCTTTCTTTCTGGTTACATTCTCAAGCTTTTGTGTATGTTTAGAGCTGAAGGAAGGTTATAATCGTGGAAGGTTTTGAGTCTCTAGCTGTCATTTTAGGTAACATAGCTAGGTTCTACCTCATTAAGCATTTTTATATATGCGCAGACAAAACCCTAAATCATTTCTTAAAATAGGCCAAATTTCTCTTCTCATATCTCTATCACTGATACAAATGAAAATGTTTGATGTATGCCATGATCGCCGAAGAAAATGTCTTAACCCTCTCTTACAATGCTGGTCTCCCATAGACTCTCACTGAAAATGAATCGTTCTAGGTTTTCTATTTGTTGGGAAGTCACATTGGCAATCCTGGGTCTATCTTTGCTCCTGAAGAACTAGTCCTTCCCTGGATGCCGCTTTTATACCAAATCATTATTCCAGTCACCTAATGGCATTAGTTGTTTCAAATCGCAACATTATTCAAAATTTTTACCCAATTTTTACCCCAATACTAGTCCTAAATTGTTCCTATTCAAACCCATTCCATCACATCCAAAGGTGCCCTCATGCAGTCATGCAATGTGATCAGGAAATCCAAAGATTTAGATAATGGCAAACAACACAGGCATTACATTAATATTCGCAGGCTTCGAGTGTTAACTATTGTTAAAAGACACAGGTCGGGGTTTGTTTTAAAGTCACCTGATATCTTCCTCAGTGTGTTCAAACGCTGCTATAGGTGAATCAGCCCTGTCTGAGATGATTTTCACTGCCAAAATTCCTCATTTTTCACCCTTCATACGTTTGGGGTATCTGATAGAGGTGAATGATAAAGGTGTCAGGGCCTGGTTTCATTTCATTCCTTTCATGTTACCGCAGAGGCTATGGATTTAGCGGTTGCACTGGTAGTGAGATGGCATAGGGGGTCCATAACCAAATCAGAGATGAAACGAAAATGGGGGCATACTGCCACAGCATAAAGAAGACCTACTAGGGAATTAGTCAACAGACCTAAGAAGAGGAGAGGGAAATCAATTGCAGGTCTGGGCTGACATGTAATGTTACAGCAGTGAGGCTGAAGGATTGGGTGGGGGAAAAAACCTTAGGAGTTATGGAAAATGAGTTAAGTTGCCAGGGTAATGAAGGTGAAGACACCAACAGCCAGGAATGAGAAAGATTAAAGGGAAGGAACCATGCTCAGCAGATGAATGAAAGGTACCCAGTGCATTCAGGATAAGAGGAGCACTGAGGACATGAGACTGAATAGGAATGAATCCAGCCACAAGCAGTGATGATCCATGGTCAAGCACAAATTGTGAGACTGCCGGCTTATCAATACAATCAATTTTTCTATAAGACTAGCTCATCCAAATTCAACCCCCATGATGAATAAATAAGTACAGCACATAACATTGGACAGGATTATTTTTGAACTCTTGCCTCTGCTCCTGCTGAATGTACTGCACTAAAAGCATACTTTTAATGTTATTCTTAGCACTTGGGGATACATTTAAAGTACATCTGAAACTCAGGGATTTTGCTTTATTAAAATCTTAATTCTAACATGGTACACTGCTGCAGTTTAACCCCACGCAGTTAGTTGAGTGCATTTTTATACCTTTTTACCACACAGTGACACATGCATGGAAACTCCTTTTTCCATCATCCAGAAGTTACACCACTCAGACTGGAGGAAGATAATTGATTAGAACAGTAAACACACTTAACAGCTTCATGAGCAGGCCTCTTTTCAATGCACTCCTATTGCTTGGATCTCTCTGCTGTTTTGATGAAGTCATTGGCAGTTCCAGTCATTTTATTCAGACTGTGTGTCAGTATTGTAAACTGAGGCTGTGAACACAAGTGCTGTGCTCTTTATTAAAGGCACCCATCATTTCACACACAAGTTGTGGAGTATGACACATTATGACCTGATTAAATGAGGTTTTTTTTTTTTTTTCTGTCAATGAAATTCCCTGGATTTCTCCTCTGGTTCCACGGCTTGCTGCAGCCGAAGAGACTGTCTGACTGAATGCGAGGTGAAGCTATAGAGAGTGTCTCTCTGTGGGAGCAGACAGCTTCATTCAGCAAAGTCGGTTCTCATAAACTGTATGTGCTTAAGAGAAGGTAATTGAGTAAGAAGCTTTTTTTTCTGAAGGAAAATTCACTAGTTTCCAGCCTCTCCCTCAATCAGTTATTAGTAAAGAATGTACAGTAAATACTGATTAAAGGAAATGAAAATACCAGCACCATCGCAGTATAACTCTGTCTGAACAGGTATATTTTATGGACCAGTATCAATCTGTTTTAAACAACGTGGTACAGCATGGGACAACCGGCAAAGCCCTATGTTAAGTATGTGACTTAGGGCAGTTGGTTTGGCAAGATCAAGAGTGTAATTAGCAAAATGTTTCACACTACCATCCTTTTGAGACTGGAGATGAGTAATTGAATATTTGTTAAACAGATGCATATTCCATTTGAGATTCTTGCAAGTATTGATTGATAATACTTTATCAGCTCATGGTTTTTAAAAAGTATACCTGCCTCATTAGTCTGATAAATTAGTGTTTGTGTGATAAAAAACAGCACTCGTGTGAATGCTTTAGAAAACAAATTACATAATTAATAGTGCTTTCTCCCCATTAGTTCTGAAACATCTGTTGTCACCTAACAAACAATTGCTCTTTGATAATCGGCCAGCTTCCAGCCAATACAGCCACCCCACTACTGTAATCACAAGGCCGTGTGTATCAGCGGTCTGTACTCAGTTTCTTAATTTTGGAGAGTAGAGCTTTTAAAAGATATAGAGCTGGTTTTGATGTCAATCCATGGGAGGGCTATGTTTCTTTGTGTCAATAGTGCTTGGAAGATTACTACCACATGGAATAGGAACTTTATTGGATGAACTTTCTTCATCCTGTGAGCAAATAGTTAGGATGCTTTCTCACAGGTAGACATATCAGACATACTGTATCAATTTATGACCCTCTGCTTCTCTTATTTTCTTGTTTTCAGTATTTCAGACTTCAGTGGGCTTAACCCCTCCCAGTCATTGCATAGACGGGCCTTTCTGTTTTCATTTTTAGCTTACCGGCCCTATGGCCTGATAAGCTATTGTCGTGATGTGGCGTCCGTCGTCCGGAACATTTTTTATCTTTGTTTTGGGTTGATGATTTTTTTTTTTTTTTAAGAATTTTTCCTTTATTTGACAGTTATACAGTGTAGAGAGGAAAGTTGGGGAGAAGAATGGGGGAAGACATGCAGCAAATGACCTGAGACGGAATCGAACCCAGGTCGCTGCGGGAAGGACTCAGCCCTTATGGTACGCGCGCTCAGACCGATGAGCCACCGGGGCGCCCCGGCTGATGAATTTTTGTGTAAATTTGCCATAACATACTACAAGACCATATCTTCAGATGATTTTTCAGATTTTTGATTGAATCATTTTTGTCCGTTTTATGGGCCCTTGAAATTTTGGCCCAATGTTAAAGATAGGACTGAGAAATTTAAAAAAAATATTTCTCAAAAACTCAGCGATAAATTTTTTTCTAAATCAGGCAACTTACCTTGGTACCCTCAATGTACAGTGCGAGCACCATTTTGATTGAATCGGCGGTACTGGGTCTAGTGGGGGCTCTGTACTTTAACATTGGGTCAAATAGAGAATGGGCAAAATGGCCTGTGGAAGTGAAGCTAAATGGTTGCAGATAGAGATTAAGATTGTATTATTGACATATAGGAAGCAATATGTGACCTGTATTTTCGCTATGTTAAAGTTGACCTCAGGCGACCTTGAAACGTCAAACTTGAGGTCAAGCAAAATGATACAATTTTCAAAGGCTTCTAGGCTTGAAAATATTGAGGATAGTGAACATATGTGTATTGAGCACTTATAGGAAGTCATTGATGAACTTTTATTTCGTGACCTTGAACATGACCTTTGAAGGTCAAACTTTCCATGGAAATTTCAATGACTTATATCACCAAAATCGTTACAGATAGAGCGTAAGTTTGTATTAGAGACATATAGGAAGTCAAATATATCTCTCATTTGGTGACCTTCATATTGACCTTCGAAGGTCAAATGTGACCTAGTGAAAATTCAATGACTTGTATCACCAAAATGGACCCAGATATAACCAAGGTTTGTATTAAAGACATCTAGAAAGTCGTATATGAAGTTCATTTGGTGACCTCAACTTTACCTTGTGTGACCTTTAAAGTTCACAACTGAAATAATTAATTTTCAATCACTTGTTTCACCAAAACTGCTTCAGAGCTTAGGATTGTATTATAGACATATAGGAGGTCTTAAAAATGTTCGTGAACTTTTATTTAGTGACCTTGACATTGACCTTCAATGATTTGAAGGTCAAACTTCAAATGAAATTTTCATAACTTGTATCATCACTATAAGATTGCTTGCCGGTAAGCTACGGGACCCTTGGCCCAATTTTTTTTTTTTTTTTTTTTTTTACGTTCTACTACGAAATGTCATCAGTGTTTATTTATGACCTAGGCGTCCAACGCCCCAGCTTTGCCAAGGTGGTGTGAATCTGTGAAAAAAAAGATATTTTAAATCCCAGTCACTACATAACTCAGGGGAAGGATATTAGATTGCAAGGGAAACCACTTTCAAATATTCTTCCTGTCATCTCCGAATAGCAGTCCCAGCAGAAAGAATAACAAATCCTTCTACACATCAGTCTGACACCAGAAATCCCAGTTATTTTCACAGCCATTCCAAGACATATTACTCGCCTGTGCCCCAGTGCTTTTATCAGAACAAAAAGGTACCATTGGGTGCTGTACATTTATCTTGCTACCTAGCCAATGTATATTGCATTATGCATTCACTGCACGCAACGTGGCTGAAACTGCTCACCAAAAAAATAAATAAATAAAAGTAACGATTAATATTAAAGGTGCGCCGTTATAGAGTCCTCTGGACCATTTTAGAGAAAATGTCTCAGTTAAGTTAATTTGAACCACACCACATATAATAAAAAATAAAATAGTATAAAAATTTAGAAGAAATTATAGAGCTAACTGACAGCCTGAATGATATTCTCCAAGATTATAATATATAGACGGTCTTCTCAGTATTCTACATCCCACAGCGTGACCGCTGGAATAATTTTTTGATTGTTTGTAAAAGTGAAGGGCATTAACTAAACCTCTGGGCTTAAACAGAGGGGTGTCTTCGGCACAGATACTACCATGAGCAGAGTTTAATGGCAGTCTCTGTCAGAATAGAAATTCACCTTGCTTTCACCTCAAAGACAGTGCTGTTGTTGAATATTTATGGCTTCCTCAAGATTAAGCACAAGCCTCATCCAATGTGATTTAAAACTGTTGGAGCAACAAATCATAAATTAGGTGCTTCGTACTCAGCAAAAAGCAACTTTAAACATTTAGAGGTTCATATGTTAGCTAACCTAGTGACTCGTGAAGGATCATTGCAGTCCTTAATTTGTCTCTAAAGAAATAAATAGCGCAATCATTTAATGGATGACAAAATATATCAAGATGATGACTGTTCTTTCAATACTGGCTGAGTCATGTTTGTTAGTGTGTCACTCTTACAGACAACTTTTGATATGTGGGACTTATGAAAGTGCCTTTCCTGCTGGTGTTTGACATTTATCTCAAAAAGATATACTGTATTTCACAGAAGGGAATATGCCAATCAAATATTTCTTGTTTCGAATAAATAGTTCATGATGATCGAGAGTGACCTCCCTCTTCATGGCTGTTGACTCTCTCCCCCCTCTTCTGAGGAACTTTGCCTCTGCAACTGGTTTGAATCTTTAAAGTCAAGTGAAAATGCAACACAAAGCAGTGGATTTTGAAACTGCCTGCCCACTAAAAAGTATATACCTAACCTTAGAATAGATCTTCTGCTTTGCACCCTTAATTAGCCGCTGGCTAGGTTGTTCATTACTGAAACAGGCATGAGGGTGCACTTTTGGTCTCTGATGATATGATCAGGCTAGAGTGTTTTCAGAATAAAACTTTTTTTTTTTAATCTGCTGTCACAGAAATACTGTCTTTGATAAGTATGAGGGAAAGGAAAGCAGTAGCCCCATTAGCCTTCCCCCACAGCTGGTTTGATGGCATATCCATTCATTCATACTCAGGACATGCACAGGGAGCAGCGCTGCACACAGCATGAGCAGGTGTTGGGATGTGTATGAGGCCTGGCCAATACCCAGACCCAGTTCTTTGTTTAATTTTGCTCACACCATTTTAAGTGCTATTATTTTCCCCCTTTCTTTACCAGTACAGCAAGGTACAGTGCAGTGAAAAAGTATTTGCCCCCTTCCTGATTTCTTACTTTTTTGCACATTTTTCACACTTAAATGTTTCAGATCATCAAACAAATTTTAATATAAGACAAAGATAACCCGAGTAAATACAAAATGCAGTTTTGAAATGATGATTTCATTTATTAAGGGGAAAAAGCTATCCAAATCTACCTGGCCCTATGTGAAAAAGTAATTGCCCCCTTGTTAAATCATGAATTAACTGTGATTAACCACATTTTTTGAGTCCAATTTCATTAGCCACACCCAGGCCTGATTACTGCCAGACCTGTTGAATCAAGAAATCACTTAAATAGAACCTGTTTGAAGAAGTGAAGTAGGCTAAAAGATCTCAAAAAGCAACACGTCATGCTGTGAACTAAAGAAATTGAAGAACAGATGAGAAACAAAGAAATTGACATCTATCAGTCTGGAAAGGGTGGCAAAGCCATTTCTAAGGCTTTGGGACTCCGGCGAATCACGGTGAAAGCCATTATCCACAAATGGAGAAAACTTGGAACAGTGGTGAACCTTCCCAGGAGTGGCTGGCCTACCAGAATTACTCCAAAAGCGCATCGACAACTCATCCAGGAGGTCACAAAAGAACCCAGAACAACATCTAAAGAACTGCAGGCCTCACTTGCCTCATTTAAAGTCAGTATTCATGATTCAATAAAAAGAAAGAGACTGGGAAAAATGGCATCCATGGGAGGGTTTCAAGGCGAAAACTACTGCTGACCAAAAAGAACACAAGGGCTCGTCTCACATTTGCCAATATACATCTTGATGATCCCCAAGACTTTTGGGAAACTATTTTGTGGACTGATGAGACAAAAGTTGAACTTTTTGGAAGGTGTGCATCCCGTTACATCAGGCATAAAACTAACATATCATTTCATAAGTAGAACATCATACCAAAAGTCAAACATGGTGGTGGTGGTAGTGTGATGGCTTGGGGCTGCTTTGCTGCTTCAGGACCTGGACGACTTGTTGTAATTGATGGAACTATGAATTCTGCTCTCTACCGGAAAATCCTGAAGGAGAATGTCCAACCATCAGTTGGTGACCTCAAGCTCAAGCACACTTGGGTTATGCAGCAGAACAATGATCCAAAACACACTAGCAAGTCCACCTCTGAATGGCTTAAAAAAAACAAACTGAAGGTTTTGGAGCGGCCTAGCCAAAGTCTGGACTTAAATCCAATTGAGATGCTGTGGCATGACCTTAAACAGGCCGTGCATGCTCAAAAACCCTCCGAATGTGGCTAAATTAAAACAATTCTGAAAGAAGAGTGGGCCACAATTCCTCCACAGCGATGTGAAAGACTCATTGCCAGTTATCGCAAACACTTGACTGCAGTTGTTGTCGCAGAGGGTGGCACAACCAGTTATTAGGTTTAGGGGGCAATTACTTTTTCACTCCAGGCCAGGTAGGTTTGGATAGCTTTTTCCCCTTAATAAATTAAATCATCATTTAAAAACTGCGTTTTGTATTTACTCGGGTTGTCTTTGTATAATATTAAAATTAATTTGTTGATCTGAAACATTTAAGTGTGACAAATATGCAAAAAAAAAAAAAATCAGGAAGGGGCAAATACTTCTTCACGGCACTATATATGCATTTGCAGTTACATTGTGGTTGATTTTTTTTTTGTGTGTAAATGACGCTGGCAGCTCTATTTATGAGTGGGTAGACTACATTTGTGGCCTCAATAAACCATTGAAAGCTTATTTTAATGATTTTAATACTGATGATTGACTTTAATAGTGCATGAGACCTTTTTGAAAACTTCTCTTCTAAAAATTGTCATACTTTTTTCTCATGTCTACCAGGAACTACTTATCATTTTATGGCTATGTAATTTGCTTCGGGTGGGAAAGTTCCTTCCCTTAGAAGCAATGGAGACTGTCAAATTGTTGCGCAGGTATGTGATAACTGTTCTGTCTAATGCTAGGCTGTCAACTGAACAATATACATCAGGTCTTTTGGATTGAACTTTCTTTGTTCTGGTTTTGCGTCTGAAGAAACAATTATATGTAATTTCTTTCCATTTCCCTTGAAGAATACTGGAAGTTTTCAGTTATTTTAAATGGGAAATTCAAGTGACTTCAATTTCAATATTCCCGTGTAATCTTGCTTTGTCCGTTTGTTTCTGTCCTGTCATGATAAAAATGTGCAGGTATGAAATATACGGGCACGTTGCCAATTTTACAGTAATTATGCTGCCTGTAGATTTGGAGGGGTTTCTATCAACTCGCGTGATCAGAAGAACCGTGGAGCTGAAAATTTGTCAAGCACATTCAGATTTGTTTTATCCAATCCAATTAGATGTGCCTCTTTTTCATTTAGCAATGTGATGTCAAAAAATATTACACTGTGTGTATTAGCACTTAGTGGCCGGTGGTACTCTTGGCAGTCAGGAGAGAGCATCTAATCTTGGCTTCATTCAGAACCTGCTAACTTATGAATTGCTACAGCATACTTTACCACTGTGGTGTTATTTAATAAATAATTAAATAAAACCTGAAGACATACGAAATACATATACTTGCAATTAACCTTTCCATTCACAACCATCACATTCACTAACCCCAGTGCATGCTGGGAGACAACCAAAGTGAAATAGTAACCTTTTATGCTGAAGAGTGTAAAGTAGTACAGACATGTCTAAAAAACTGCTACATTATGAAAACACATTGCACATCTTTTGCTTTTCCATCCAAAAGTACAGTGAGCACCATAATATAATTGAAAATTATCCATTTTTTAATCCCCCGCTGCAAAGTGTTGGAATGAGCATTGTCCTTCCTTGTGTCCATCCATCAGTCACGGTTCTTTCCTGGGCCTGAACTCCTAGACTTAAATATTTCTCAACAAAATGAAACATGTGGATACATCTTATTGTGTAGAAGTGCCTTCTCATACTTCTGCCCATGTGTCTGTTCCTCCTCTTTTACCAGGCCAGGCATCAGCCATCCCGTTTTTTTTTTTTTTTTTTCGGGCCAGAACTCCTACTGTTGAATATTTCAACAAAATTAAGCAAACGGCTTCATCCTATTGTGCAATTGTGCCTTTTCATACTTCCATCCTTCCTCTTGTCCACCTCTCTGTCCCTCCACTGCATTGTGTTTCCAGGCCAGATATCAGCTACTGTATCATAGCAGGGGATCTGAAGATTTCAAGCTTGTTTATTTTGGTTCTGTACTCCATTTCTGTTTTACAGTGTGATTGAAGTGCAGACTGTCAGCTTCAATTTAAATGTGTTTTCAACCATATTGGATGCACCATTCAGAAAAGATGGCTCATTTTGAACATGGTCCCACAATTTTTGGATAAAGAAAATATTGGACAGTTTGACATGTTGAATAAAATTCTAATTTTTAACACTAGAACCGCCAGAATTCCAATACCCCCTAGAACCGCCGGGCGGGGTCTTTTTTACCCCCTGCCGCAACACCCTAAAGATCGATTTTTTTGAAGCAGTAAAGTTGTTCATTTTCATCTATTTTTAACATACTAAGTAAGACTCAACAAAATAACTCTTAAAAATTCACTTAATGGGGTTTATTAATTTTGCAATGGCTTTATACTATTTTAATTGTAATTTGAAAGGATCAAATAAATTTTAAAATAATTAATAAACTGTAAGCTTTAAGAAACAACAAAAAAGTATCAACACATTTAAATAATTCAATTATTGTAGAGGAATAAAACAAATTTTGAATAATAACGTGTTGCTTTAGGCTGGGAAAACAGAAATTATACCCCGGAATCCGCTCTTTAGGCTGCGCTGCACAGCCAGCGTATTACGCAGCCAGTCATCCATTTCGCCCCGCTTTTTCCCGACCCAGTATCCTATCCTGTCCTCACAATAAATATTCATATTATATGTAACACCAGGCTCCTTGCCTCTCTGTCTTGCACTTGGATTCATTGTTGAAAACAAATTTGATGAGATGTTATGCTGATGGAGATTAAAAAAAAAGGTGTGGTCACTGTTTGTTAATTTTACAATAGCTCCATTTAATAACATCAGGAATAAGGTCAAATTGATTTTAAAATTATTTAAAAAAAAAACTGTAGACTACAGCAAGCAAACAACAAAATAATTTCACTTTTTTTATTGTAGAACAATGCAACAAATTTTGGATAAGGTATTTAGAAATGAATGGAGCGCTATCAATCTCTCTCACGCAAACACACTCATGCATACACGCTAACAACATCAAAATAATTTACACATTTAAACAATTCAATTATTTTAATAGAATAAAACGAATTTGGAATAATAACATGTTGCTTTAGGCTGGGATAAACGAAATTACTCTCCGGAATCCGCTCTTTAGGCTGCGCTGCACAGCCAGCGTATTACGCAGCCAGTCATCCATTTTGCCCGCTTTTTCCCGACTCCAGTATCCTATCCTGTCCTCACAATAAATATTCATATTATATGTAACACCAGGCTCCTTGCCTCTCTGTCTTGCACTTGGATTCATTGTTGAAAACAAATTTGATGAGATGTTATGCTGATGGAGATTAAAAAAAAAGGTGTGGTCACTGTTTGTTAATTTTACAATAGCTTAATTTAATAACATCAGGAATAAGGTCAAATTGATTTTAAAATTATTTAAAAAAAAAACTGTAGACTACAGCAAGCAAACAACAAAATAATTTCACTTTTTTTATTGTAGAACAATGCAACAAATTTTGGATAAGGTATTTAGAAATGAATGGAGCGCTATCAATCTCTCTCACGCAAACACACTCATGCATACACGCTAACAACATCAAAATAATTTACACATTTAAACAATTCAATTATTTTAATAGAATAAAACGAATTTGGAATAATAACATGTTGCTTTAGGCTGGGATAAACGAAATTACTCTCCGGATTCCGCTCTGTAGGCTGCGCTGCACAGCCAGCGCATTATGCAGCCAGTCATCCACTTTGCCCAGTTTTTCCCTGACTCAATATCCTATCCTATCCTGTCTTTACGATAAATATTCATATTTTATATAACAGCAGTCTCCTTGCCTCTCTGTCTTGCACTTGGATTCATTGCTGAATACAGATTTGATAAGATGTTACGCTGATGGCAATAAAGAAACGAAGTGGTCACTGTTTGTTAATATTAGTTTATGTCATGTTTCTAAGGCAAACCTAATGCTAGCTAACAGCTAAATATATTCAGCCTACTTTATTTTTCTCTCCCTCTTTCTCTCTCCCTTTCTCTCTCCCTCTCACTCTAACTCTCACGTGCACTCTCTCTGTCTCTCTTTCTCTCTCTCTCTCACGTGCGCTCTCTGTCTCTCTCTCTCTCGATTTTTATATATTGATCTCTCTTGCAATCTATTTGTCTCAAATCTGATCAGCTCTAGCTCCTGATATGATATGAAAAATAAAATAAAAATGAAATATATCAAATCTAGACAATAGGCGTTGCTTGGCAACACAGCTGTGGCGCTAATGTTGAGCGCAGCTGTTTATGAGGGGTAAAAATGACCCCCCTTGGCTGTTGTAGGTATAAATGGTCATATATTTTTTCTGTCTATCCAACACCCATCATAATTCACTACATGATTAATAAATCACTTTTAGGAAAAGTCATGAACTGACAGATGTAGGGATTTTATTTTGACGGAGTTACGTGCATTTGAAAATGCCAGGGGGTTAAAAATGACCTCTTGGCGGTTCTAGTGTTAACATTTGCTCGTGTCAGGGATGAGAAAAGATAGTAACACACCAGCACAATAGCGCCCCCTTTTGACCACTTTGCCCCCTCAGTTCGGATGCCAGAGACACAGAACAGCCAAACAAATTCTTCTAAAAATATGTATACACTTTGTTAAATATCATTTCACATAAATATGCAATCAAGCAATTATAAAATGCAATAAATAAAACAGGAAAAAGTCAGTATTATACAGAAAGTGAATGCAGGAAAGAGCAGTCCATTCAAACCCTGTCACTCTAAAAGAAGTCCAAGATCGCACAGGCCCCGCACTGACAAACGTGCCCACTATTCCATCCAATCGCGCAGCACTGGATGCACTTGTATGTGCCCCAGCCTGAACTCCTCCTCCAATGCGTAAGTGTTTTCTCCACAATAGACTGGCAGCATGTTGCAGAGTAGCTGGAGAGCAGAAGGAACAGGAAGCAAATCAGGCAGTGGCTAGCTAGATATTTTTCGTTGTCTCCGGATCTTCCACCCACAAACGTAAATAGATTAAAAAAAAAAAAGCTCACGTTCCTTTACGGAGACGTTAGAGTGTGTTGAGTCTCATCTAGGAGATTCCCGATCCAGTCCACCGTCTCGCGGAGTTGTCAGTGGGTGAAGTGCAGGCGAGGAAACACCAATGGGAGACAGAAAGGCAGGTAATCAGGCAGACAGGAGGCACAGTAGCAGCGGCTCAACTCAGACCTTACACGCACACACGCACATTGGATTTCTCATGTTCCTTTCGCGTGAAGCTAGTGAGCGTATGAATTATTCCCACGGGGTCGGTTCGTCTCGGGAGTGGCCAGTAACGTGTTGTTGTCCTGTGGTGTGTCGAGATCCTGGATCCGTGCTGTCCCTTTTTTTCCCCTCGTTTCCGTCTGCCAGTCTTTCAATGTTTTTATGTCCACAGTCGTTAAGTGGTGGGCTGGGTCTTTAGATGAAGTGATGCAATTCACCTGGGGAAGCCAGGGGTTCTTTCACAGGATAGGATAGGGCATGGTGATGGTAATAAGGTCATGAGACAAATCAATTAACACTACAAAGAGTGACACCAAGCACTACAAAAATCACACTGTTACGGGGTTAGTGTTCGGAGAACCAGGAGCGATCGAATGGGGGTCTAAAAGTTACTTCTGTAAACGCGAGAAATAACCACTGAATGTTTGGGGAGAAAACGCAAGGGACAAAGAAAAACTACCCTTTATAAAACAGGGCGAGAAACGGAACAGTCAATAAATGCCACAATAAGGAACGCACAAAAGATACATGAACTCAAAACTCTCCGTAAGGAGACTGACTTAGTGACACTAGACTCTTGTCTTGCGATGCTTTGGCACTCTTAAGGCGGCCCTTACTTTATGTAGACGTAAGGGAGAGGGAATTTGTACCTAGTCCCCCTTATAGAATTCTAACGAGAAGAAAAATAGAATATTCTCTTACGCTTTGCGCCACTCGACTGCCTATTAAACTCAAAATACGAGCCTCTGTAAATCGGGGGAAGCTCGGAACCCGGGGAATAAACTGAACGAAATAGGAGGAAACACTTCCTGGTCCCTCAATAATAATTTCTAAACTCTCGTGGGAAGAAAAGGATGAAAACAGAACAGGAGCTCTATATATTCAGCCCCCAAGAAGGGAACCTACTCCAGAGTGAGAAAAAAGGAAGTCCTAAATCCACGGCAATTTTATGCTCACATTGATATACCCACTACTAAAACTGCAACAAGAAGCTACAGGGTGTAGCAGACAGAAACCTTGGACAAATACCAGTCCATACCTTACCAACTCAAGTGAAACACTCAAGCGGGGACCGAAAGGCGGTACAGGTTTATATAGGTAGATTTAGATTGGGCGAAATCCAAACCAGGTGTGTATCCCAACCATTGACTGTATAAAACATGGACGTAGCCTCTGTGACGTCACTCATAGGTTTCTGAATATTCATTTTGAAGCAAATTTGGTGGCCATCTTGGCACTTACTTGACTCCGCCTACCTCTTGGCTAATCCAAAAATGGGCAAAAAGGTGGGGCCTTTGCTGGAGCAGAGGCGGGCCCAATGGGCGGGGCCGAAAGAGCCTGTTTGCTGAAACACGCCCTCTAAGCTCGCGGCTACCAAGCCAAATACGGCTAACTCATCTCCATGCCTCATGGTTCGCCAAGGCCGAGATGCGGGGTCATATCTGTCCAAGTAAAGAAATGGATCCTGCCAAGATGCTTGCGACGGCGGGTCGAACGCTGTTTATATTCGTGAAGCGGTTGCGAGACGAACATTGTTCGTATCCGTGAAGCAGTAGCGCGAAGAACGCTGTACACCGCTGAGAAGTAGCAGCGGTAGGCTCACTGAGTATCAGTATCCCCCCGTGAGTGAAAGCGGGTGGTTGTCTTAGCTCTTGTACGCACCCTCACCAGGTCCCATTAACGGTAGTATGACCAGCCAAACGATAACACTGCATTATGTAAGCTTAGCAACAAACCTGACGGACCTTTATTTTCCTACCTCACACTCACACATTTTGATATGAAGTACTATCACCCTACATTCTGACCGGGAAATGCTGAATTAATTGGTTACTGGAGGCAGCATACGTGGGCTCATCAATACTAACACAGCTGGGTGTCTGGCTCCTTGGTTATTTTATCAGCTGCCCAGCTTATCTCTGACTTTTATATTAGCTAACGATACCACTACGACGCGCAACTTTTTTTTTTATCGCGTCGTAAAATTGGTGTTACTTTTGGAAAAAAGCCCTTACTCCAAGCAAAACCGCATATAGCCGAACGTGGCTAGCCAGTGACATTTTTCCGTTGCCGTGTGGCTTATTAGTTAGGTTACTGTGGTTAGCTAGCTTGTGGATGATGGACTTTATGTAGAAACACATTTAGCGACAGTTAGCTAGCTTGCTAGATCACGTGGAATATATTAAATTAGCTATATAGCTAGCTAGCCAGCCTTTCTATTTACAATGATACCGCATCCGTAATTTAGACAGTGTACAAAAACATTAAGCTCAGCAGAGCAGAGATGCCGGTACCAGATTCTAGCTTCTTTAGCTAATTTCCATCTGTTGTCCACAATACTCATTCATTAACAACTTCCATCATATACATTCATAGTTCCCACCTACATTCAGAAATTGGCTGCAATCGCACTGAAAATGGAACAAATCCATTGTTGGCAAATGCAGTTCTATCAGATATTGCGGTGCGAATCCACTGAGTGTGTAGCCACGGCAATCTCCAGTCAAGCCCTCCAAATACTCCGGGGAATCAGCTAAGGGACCCCGTCATTTGGGAGCATGCTATTGCGGTTCTAATGTTGTAGCTGACCAGCCAGTTACGTTGGCAACCTGTTAGGGAATCCGTGACGGTTTTCCTACCCCCGACTGACAGCTTTTGTTCAAAAGAATGTTTACCCTAAATTCAGACAATTTTCTGTTTCGCTGTTACTTCGCTGCATGCCAGTATAATAACTGTGGCAGGCGTACACTCCCGCTGGCACAGCTGGACATCTTGGGCAAAAACTAACCGGGGGGCGGGTTACTGTATTCATTCTCTGGCTAGTTGGCTAGAGAACGAACTAACGTTACTTCGTGTTGGCATATTATATTATATGAAATAATATTAGAATTTCATCACCTTAGAAAATAGACCACAGACTCCCAAGACATTATTATCCTAATTTTTCGATAAAAAATCTCCAGTCAGAAACGCGGCCAGTGGATCAAGTTCCCTGACTCGAATGAGCTTAGGTAGGATAGCGGTCCACAGACGCCTAGAAAAGTCCAAGGGTTAGCGGCCAGGCTAGCCGAGCTGTAGTAACCCCCCTCCCTTAGACAGCCAGGCTAGACCCGTGGTTAGCGACAGGGCTTGGCGTTCCTACTCTAAAGCCCGGGGCCGTGTAGGCCTGTGCTGTAGCCTAGCCACGACATAATCAGATGAGACAACTCCTGCCCACAGACTGTGTAATTCAAGGTTCTGTCTATCAAAGTGGCCACGCCCTAAATTATGCAAAAAATTTAAGGCTTTATATAATCTAAATAGTAGAGTGACAAAAAAATTCACTCCCCCCACAGTTTTCACGGAGGGGAAAATTGTCCATTGAGACCAAAACCGTATTTTGAACCAGGCTGTAAACATGTTTAATTTTGCTGTGAAATTGAACTTTTTAACATGGGGGTCAATGGGGATTGACTCCTTTTTGCAGTCAGCCTCAAGTGGCCATTCGAAGAACTGCAGCTTTTGGCACTTCCGTATTTGCTTCACTTTTCAGCCCCGCAGATTGCCGCTTGATCCCAACGCGAGACACTGACACCAGCTGGCCGAAATTAGAAATTACCCACTACCCATGACAGGACCCCCCACTAAGAAGCGCCCCCAGACAATCCATTAGCCAGAAGTCTGCAAAAATCCCTAATAAGCTCACGGTCAAGGATGTCCTTAGCGCAGACCCGTGAACGCTCCTCAGGGCCATAACCCTCCCAATCAACAAGATACTGTCTGCCTCTGCCCACCCGTCTCTCTGCCATGATACGACGCACCGTATAAACCGGCTGGCCATCAACCATTTGTGGGGCAGGAGGCGGCTCTTCTGCTGGTGCTAAGGGGCTTATGAGTAAAGGCTTCAACCGAGACACGTGGAAGTTTGGGTGAATTCTCATGGTTCGTGGGAGTGCTAGCCAAACAGTGACAGGATTGATTCTCCTAATTATCTTAAAAGGTCCAATGAACCGAGGAGCAAGCTTCCGTGAGTCCACCCGTAATGGAAGGTCTCGGGTGGACAACCACACTCTCTGACCTACTCGATAAGGTGAAGCAGGCCGGCGTTTCCTATCGGCCAGTCTCTTTTGACTGGTAGCCACGCGCAATAATGCAGTCCGGACCCTTTTCCAGGTCGCACGGCGGCGGCGCATGAACGCTTTCTTCCCCGGCACCCTGATCTCCCTCTCCAATTCTGGAAAAAGAGGAGGTTGGTACCCCATTTGAGCTTCAAATGGAGAGAGCCCTGTGGAGGCATTACGCAGGGTATTATGGGTGTATTTTGCCCAGGCGAGACATCTGCTCCAAGCAGGAGGTTCTGATTCAGCCAGACATCTAAGTGTGTTCTCAAGGGTCTGGTTAGTGCATTCGGTCTGACCATTAGATTCCGGGTGGAAACCAGAAGACAGACTGGTGATAGCCCCTATAAGAGTGCAGAACGCCCTCCAGAACCGGGCTACAAACTGAGGCCCTTGGTCAGATACCACGTCCTGGGGCAGTCCATGCAGGCAGAACACATGGTTGACCACTAATCTTGCTGTCTCCAGAACAGAAGGTAGCTTGGGAAGAGGCACGAAATAGGCTGCCTTGGAGAACAAGTCAACCACTACTAGAATGACCGTGTTGCCGTCGGACGCCGGAAGACTCGTAACAAAGTCCATAGCGATGTGACTCCACGGACGATTAGGGACAGGTAGTGGCTGTAGGAGGCCTGACGGGGGTAGCTGGGACCCCTTGTTGCGGGCACTTACTGCACATGCAGACACAAATTCCCATACATCTTTTTCCATGCCAGGCCACCAAAACTGACAGGTCAAAAATTCCTTGGTATTATGAATGCCAGGGTGGCCCGTGAGCTTAGAAGAATGGCACCACTCCAGCACCTGGGGCCGAACTCTGGCAGGCACAAACAAGCAGTTGGCAGGGCCCCTTCCAGGGTCCGCCTCATAGTTTTGTGCCTCTCGCACAACAGACTCAATTCTCCAAATGACTGGAGCTAGAATCTGTGCCCCTGGAATGATCGGTTTAAGTAGGCGATCATTGTCGGTCTTATCAAAGACTCGGGATAAAGCATCTGGTTTAGTATTCTTAGATCCTGGACGATATGTCAACAGGAAGTTAAAATGGGAGAAAAACAACGCCCAACGGGCCTGCCTGGAGTTGCGTCTGTTACCGTCATGGATTTACTCGAGGTTCTTATGATCTGTCCAGATAGTAAATGGGTGTTTTGCCCCCTGGAGCCAGTGACACCACTCCTCCAATGCTAACTTCACTGCTAACAACTCACGGTCTCCAATGTCATAGTTTCACTCTGCTGATGACAGTGATCGAGAGAAATATGCACATGGGTGGACCTTCTGGTCCCCAGGAGAGCATTGTGACGATATGGCCCCCACCCCCAGTTCGGAAGCATCTACCTCCACAATAAACGGAAGGGACGGATCAGGAGTGATAAGAATGGGTTCCGAGCAGAACCTTTTCTTAAGTTCCAAAAAGGCCACCTCTAATTTAGGAGTCCAGTGGAATGGCTCCCAGACGGTTTTCTTTGTCGGAGCTATGATGGGTGCGGCCACTGAACTAAAATTACGGATAAACCACCTATAAAAGTTGGAAAAGCCCAAAAACCGCTGGACCTGCTTTACTGACTCTGGGGTAGGCCAATTCTGTATCGCCGACACCTTGTTGAGGTCCATTTGCACCTTACCCAGGGAAACAATAAAACCAAGGAATGAAATAGATTTCGTGTGAAAGACGCATTTCTCCGCTTTAACGAACAGTCGAGCCTCCAACAGGCGAGTTAACACCTGTCTGACATGGGAGATGTGTTCGGTAAGGTTGTTAGAAAAGATTAAAATATCGTCTAAGTAGACGAACACAAATTTTTCCAACATCTCCCTAAGCACGTCATTAACCAACGCCTGGAAAACCGCTGCGGAGTTAGCTAAACCAAATGGCAGCACTAGATACTCTCAATACCCATTATGCGTATTAAAGGCCGTCTTCCACTCGTCTCCACTTCTTATTCTTACTAGGTTGTATGCTTTCCGGAGGTCAAGCTTAGTAAATACCGAGGCAGATTGGAGGCGTTCGAATGCTGAATTAATCAAGGGGAGAGGGTACCGATTCTTAATAGTGATCTTAATCAGCCCTATGTAATTTATACAGGGTCTCAGGCCCCCATTCTTCTTCTCCACAAAAAAGAACCCAGCACCTGCTGGTGAAGTGGATGGCCTAATAAAGCCATTAGCCAGAGCCTCCTCAATATATTTTTTCATGGCCTCACTTTCAGGCACTGACAGTGAGTAGAGGGACCTCCAAGGTGGAATAGTTCCAGGATAGATTTCAATAGTGCAATCATAAGCCCTATGAGGAGGTAATGTTGAGGCTCTCTGTTTACTAAACACTTCTGCTAGTGGACGGTAAACCTCCGGCACATTGGGAGAAAGTGGGAAAGAAATAGCTCCCACTACTCGTTTGTCCACCTCAGTCTCAGATCCGGACAATGCATCAGCTTCAGGCCAAGACAATTCGCTATCATAACACTCATCCACTGGTGGGTTCCAATCGTAAGCAGGGTCCCAAGACAGGCTCTCTTCGGCACGCTCCGAATCAGGCGGGACAGAGCTTGGCCGACAAAATAGTCTCACCTCCTCTTCATCATAATCAGAACACAGGTCGGTATCTCTAGGGGCAGGGGTGTTTGTCTGGTGGCAATGGGAGTCACACTGAGGACCCCACTGCCTAATGGCATTATTCTTGTTTCCCCAGTCAATATGAGGTTTATGTTTCACGAGCCAAGAATGGCCCAGAACCAGCAGATAAGCTGGTGAGTCCACTAAAAAAAGGCAAATGTGCTCTATGTGCCTTCCCAATAGAATGTGCATACTTAAATCCACAATAAATTTCACTAAACCGCAACCCAGCGGGCGGCCATCTAGAGCCGTGACCGCTTGGGGGCGTGCCAATGGACGGGTAGGCAATCGCAAATCGTTTGCCCACTTGGCATCGATTAAACTCTCCACAGCACCGGAGTCTAAAAAGGCGTGGGCCTGAACACAAGACCTTCCCCCAAGATAGGGCAACGGGAATAAAAGTGCGGAAGCCATACTCTTGACTTTGTCTCACCAGTGGCCTCCGCTCCACTAGCGAGAGTGGTCTTTTACTGTCTTTTTTGGGCAGTTCCTAATAATGTGCCCTAACTGCTTGCAAGAAAAACAGCGAACTACCCCAGGTTTATCCCTCCTATTGGGCCGAGAGAATGCTGAACTTCCGAGCTGCATAGGCTCCTCCCCCCTAGACTCGGGATGTGTAGGATCCACACACGCAGATTTGTCTGGTTGTTGCACCGACACTGAGGGTCTATGCTTTCTCTCTCCCCTCTCTCTCTCATGTTCGTGCACGCGATTATCGATTTGTATTGCCGTGGAGATCAACGAATTTAAAGTGGTAGGCGGCTCCAGAGTAGCCAGCGCATCTCTCACGGGATCGGAGAGTACATTGGTGAATATGGTCATTAGCGGTTCTTCCCCCCATCCCGCCTCCCCAGCAAGTGCTCTGAACCTGACCGAAAATTCGGCCAGACTCTGGTCTCCTTGTTTTATTCTGGTAAGCCGGGTGGCTGCTTCTCTGTCCGTAAGGTGTGATCGAACACTAACGCTATCTCTTTCATTAGATCCTGCAAGTTATTCATTACAGGAGCCTGTGCTCGAATTAGGGGATCCGCCCACTCCAATGCAGCACCCGTAAGGAGAGATAAAATAAAAGCTACTCTTGAATCTTCAGTCTTAAAACGGGACAGCTGCGATTTAAAGAAAATTAAGCATTGTGATAGAAACCCTCTGCACCTTCCAGCCTCACCATTGTACCGCAGGGGCAGCTGTAGCTTAGGCTCACGCACTTGAGGCATGTCAGGTAGGGGCCATGAATATTGTGTTTGTGCTTGTGTAACTTGGAAGGCTCGTTCACTCGCCAGCTGGCGAAAACTCTCGGCGAGCTCCCTTAGTGCTTCCTGCTGACGACCTATCTGTGCCGTCATCTCCTCCTGTTTATTAAAAGTAGCAGCCTGTTGGTTTGTGGTAGTCGCTTGTTGAGCCTGCAGTAGCTGCAACCCCCTTCCCTGTTCAGCAAGGGTGGCCTGTTGCGCGGCCAGTGCCATTTCAAAAGGATTAACCTCAATATCTATGGCCGTTGGGATCGCTGGTCTCTCCATAGTGGCTTGAGTGTTCTGTTACGGGGGTAGTGTTCGGAGAACCAGGAGCGATCGAATGGGGGACTAAAAGTTATTTCCGAAAACGCGAGAAATAACCACTGAAAGTTTGGGGAGAAGATGCAAGGGACAAAGAAAAACTACCCTTTATAAAACAGGGCGAGAAACGGAACAGTCAATAAATGCCACAATAAGGAATGCACAAAAGATGCATGAACTCAAACTCTCCATAAGGAGACTGACTTAGTGACACTATACTCTTGTCTTGCGATGCTTTGGCATTCTTAAGGCGGCCCTTACTTTATGTAGACGTAAGGGAGAGGGAATTTGTACCTGGTCCCCCTTATAGAATTCTAACGAGAAGAAAAATAAAATATTCTCTTATGCTTTGCAGCCACTCGACTACCTATTAAACTCAAAATACGAGCCTCTGTAAATCGGGGGAAGCTCGGAACCCAGGGGATAAACTGAACGAAATAGGAAGAAACACTTCCTGGTCCCTCAATAATAATTTCTAAATTCTCGTGGGAAGAAAAGGATGAAAAGAGAACAGGAGCTCTATATATTCAGCCCCCAAGAAGGGAACCTACTCCAGAGCGAGAAAAAAGGAGTGAAGTCCTAAATCCACGGCACTTTTATGCTCACATGGACATACCCACCAGTAAAACTGCAACAAGAAGCTACAGAGCGTAGCAGACAAAAACCTCGGACAAATACCACCCTCGATTCGTTCATGTTTCTGAGACGATTTACCTGCAGTTTACTTCAGCACCATAAAAGCATGATCACATAACACTATGTTGAGCAATATGACAAAATCCTGTTAAAATGCTGAGATTTTCTGAGCTCATCATAGTCATGAAGGGCTTGATCTAAAGCACCTATAAACTTATTACAGTCTATTATCAAGGAAAGTACATAGCTTTTTCTCTTCACCTCTTTATTGCACTAACTAACCTCTATCTTGTAGCTTTCATCGGTCTTGGCCAGGGGTAGCCCACCCAGTTCCCTGAGGGCCCCAAGGCATGCTGTTTTTGGTGCAACTCTGAACTCAGTTGAAATAGTTGATCACACAGTTACCTCATCTCACCTGGTTCACTGAGTCTAAAGTAGGCAGGAACCACAAAGACCTGCAGGCCCTGGGGCCCTCCTGGACCACCATTGGCAAGGTCCACTATCCCAAGTATAGCCAGATGCTTGGCAGGTCTGATGTTGACCAACTTTATCTTCCTTTACTTTTTTCCAATAGGTGCTTTCCAGTTTTGTTGAAAAGGAGGTAAAGAACATTGCACTAGCTTCACCATATCCAGCTAGCCATCACCTACCCATGCAACACTAAATTTTGAGTGCATGGTATTCTTTTCTCCTTATATTTTTGACCTCAACTTTAATCAGTCTACCCGAGCCCAGTCTCATCCCGACGCGTCATATATTGACGCTACCTGACCAAGCGTCAATATACGAGGCAAAAGGTCACTTTTGGTGTCCTTTATTGACACCAGTTTAAAACAAGCCCTAACCCCTAACCCCTAAACCTTAACCCGAACCCTAACCCTCAAATAATGATGCCAAAAGCTTCCTTCTGCCTCGTATATCGACGCTTGGTCAGATAGCATCAATATATGACTAGTCCGGATGAGAATGTGTTGTCTACCCCAGTTAACACGTTGACTGCCAACTATGAGGTAACTCGTAATGGCGGGTCCGGGCCAGCGCTAGACTTGAAAATTCGGAGGAAATTATCCATCCCTTGATTGACTACAATTAGTCCTGGCTAATTCTTGATGGTTTTCCTTTATAAACACGTTTTCCAATTCAAGAATAATCAAGTGGCAATTGAAGACACGGCTTCTCTCCCCCATGCGATCTAACAGCAAATAATGGGCTACATTCAGTAGAGAAAATAATTTAATTATAATTAGGTCTATGCACAGGCACTCAGCAACGTTTTTTTTTTTTTCCAGCGAGAGCGCATTTCAGAACTCATTTGCAAATGAAGGTAATTTCGGCAAGTACCTGCACCTGTTTTTGCAGCACGGTCACGTAACTTGCTGTAAAAAATAGACAGCTGTCAGACTGGAAAATGTAAACGGAGGAAACCACGTACTTGCCACCAGAATTACCTTCATTCGCAAATGAGTTCTGCAATGCCGCTCTCGCTGAAAAAAAAAAATACCGTTGCTGAGTGCCAGTGCATAGACCTAATTATAATTAAATTATTTTCTCTACTGAATGTAGTCCATTATTTGCTGTTAGATCGCATGGGGGAGAGAAGCCGTGTCTTCAATTGCCACTTGATTATTCTTGAATTGGAAAACGTGTTTATAAAGGAAAACCATCAAGAATTAGCCAGGACTAATTGTAGACAATAAAGGGATGGATAATTTCCTCCGAATTTTCAAGTCTAGCGCTGGCCCGGACCCGCCATTACGAGTTATCTCGTAGTTGGCAGTCAACGTGTTAACCAGCTATCTGGGTACATTTTATGTGACAACTGCATCAATGTTGAGTATTCCACTCTGTAGTGGGAAATCACATTTGTTATCTGAAAAGCCAATCAATGCTGGGATATTATATTTGGCAACATTAATTGTGAAACTTTAGAAAAATGACGCTGTCCATCCTCCCCTACACTGGCTACTTTTTTGTCATTTTGAGGACAAATAGTGCATATATTGATGTTAATTAAGGTGTTTATTTTGGAGTTTAATCAAAATACAAAAGTTAATGAACTACCAGTTACTCTTTAATTGTTTGCTTATCTAATTGTGTCATTTTGGGAATTGAGGATTCTCTGGCTTTAACCGCATAGCAAGTAGCTTGCCTGGTCTGGGGAGAACTGGCACAGGTCATTCTGCTTGAAAACCAAGCTTGCCAGAAAAAATAAAATCTATCAAAACAATATGATACAATGTGCTTAGGTCTTGATTTATGCGCCATATTATGAAAAGAGTGCCGAAAAGTCATGTGTGATCTGGAGAAAATGGTTGTTGCAGAGCTTGGTATCTCACCAATATGATTTTTTTAAATGACTACCAAATGGAATTTGATGAGGTAATATTATATTTTGGGGATCATGAAGTACGTGGAAAATGGTGGTTTGATTATGAAGTGAGTGGACTAAGTCAAATGGTTATGGTATTCAGGGCTGGTGCTCGCCTAGACGATTGCCTAGGCAAAAATCCATCCCTTTATTGGCAACAATTAATCCTGGCTTGTTCTTAATGGTTTTCCTTTATTAACACGTTTTCCAATTTAAGAAATACTCAAGTGGCAATTGAAGACACGGCTTCTCTCCCCCTATGCGGTCTAACAGCGACAAATGGGCTACATTCAGTTCAGAAAAATAATTAATTATAATTAGGTCTATGAACTGGCACTCAGTGACGTAACTTTTTTTCCAGCGAGAGCGGCATTTCAGAACTCTTCAGCGAATGAAGGTAATTCTGGTGACAAGTACGTGGTTTTGTCCGTTTACATTTTCCAATCGAACAGCTGTCTATTTTTTACAGCAAGTTGCGTGACCGTGCTGCAAAAACAGGTGTGCGTACTTGTCGCCGAAATTACCTTCATTCGCAAAAGAGTTCTGAAATGCCGCTCTCGCTGGAAAAAAAATTGCCGTTGCTGAGTGCCAGTGCATAGACCTATTTATAATTAAATAATTTTTCTGTACTGAATGTAGCCCATTATTTTGTCGCTGTTAGATCGCATGGGGGAGAGAAGCCATGTCTTCAATTGCCACTTGATTATTCTTGAATTGGAAAACGTGTTAATAAAGGAAAACCATCTTGATTTAGCCAGGACTAATTGTTATCAATAAAGGGATGGATAATTTCCCCCAAATATTCAGGTCTAGCGCCGGCCCTGATGGTATTAGTAACCATAGTTCATTGAGTTAAACAGAGTTAAACAGTCGCCATTAAGTTAACATATTTAAACATTCCATTTCCTAATTATTGGCTTTTGAAACAGAAATGAGTGTAAAATAAGCTAACTAAGGAGCAGCTTAGTACTGAATTATGCAAATTAAGTTCAATTTTACATTACCTTACATGTTATATCTGTAAACACCCATGTAATGAAAAATACAAATACTGTATGACACCAGACGCATTACTGATACTTGTAAATTGTACCCCACTTAATTTTTTGATAACGAAGTAGGCTACATTTTTCAGTTGACGGGGTGGCGCATGCACCACCAGTGGCGACAGTCCACAGTCCTGGAAGATAGTGGGCATAATTCGTCAGACTGGATTGGGGAATGCTGCAATGCATTCATATGAGCTATTTCTTCTTACGTGATAACATGGTCACAGCAAGTTGGCACTTTGCACAACTGTTGCCAAGAGTGTCTGATAATGCTGATCTTCTGTCCGAGACCATGACTTATGAACTCAGCCTTCTGAAAATACACCTTTATCCCAATGAAGACAGACATATTTAGTTATGGACACCATAATTTTTATAGACTGCAAGTCACACGTTTTCCCTGGTTTAGCTGACCCACAGGATCTGGCGAAACCAGGTGACTGTCCTTCTTGTTTTGAATCAATATGTTTTCTAACTTTTAATAAAGTTGTAATTCCTCTCAATGCCATGCACCACCTTGAAAATACTGCAAAGGACGTACTTCTATTGCATATTTCTTCCAGAGCTTTTATGTTCATGTCTGCTCTTCAGCTATACTGTCTCAATAACAATATACCGATCACTTAACAGCAGTGTGCATGGATGGTTCTGCCTGAAGTAAGTGGTGATCAAATAAAAATGCAGGACTAGAGATCATCTGGGATCAAACCAGCTGTGACAGCGATTCTGGTACTCTTCTCAGCGGGGCAGTCCTCATTATAATGCGTTCAGTGAATGTGTACTCAGACCACACCCATCTTCAACTCAGCCTTCTTTTTATCCCAGCCATTCAATGTTTTGTGACTTCGTCTTAAGAGCTTGGATGCTTTTGTGTTCACAAAATCTGTCCACAAAAGGGATGCACCCACATACATATAACATCGATCAACAGAAAACAATGCCAGCATCCCTATTGCAGCTGGTAAAAAACTACTAGAATTGGTGAGGAGTAACATGGCTGTGTTGTTTTATCCAACTTATTTGGTCATTAATACTTGACAAGCATAAGGGATGCTTCCCTATTTTTTTGGAACTACCACTTTAATTATCCCCACATATGTTAATGCGTCTACAGACTTTTGAAGGCTGTGTGGAGCACTATGGAATAGTTCAGTTTATCTCTCTCTCTCAGTCCACCCAGACCTGCTGTGCCCAGAGGCGGTGGAGACTCATTCTCCAGTTTGGCCCTTTGGGTAGGTTGTTGCCTTGATTAAGATCTGTCAAATGGGCAGAATAGCAAGATCAGACTTTCAGGTGTTAAAACTAGTGTTGCCCTCCCTCTGAGTCCTGAATAGATTCTCAGGCGAGTAAAACAAAAAGCTGAGCACTGTCTAATAGGTCAATGAGAGGCTGTGCTCCCTTTGTGTTCACTCTTTTTCCTCTTTACTCTCTTCTCAGCAGTCGTGACCTGGTTATATCAACCCAGGTGAGGTTCAGCCCCTCCAGTTTTCTGAGCATCCGATTTGTTTTCCTTCCTTGATGAGAAGTGACTCCTCTCCCCCCATCCACTCTCTTTTCTCCCCACCCCCTCTCTCCGCCTTAGGGCTCTCTCTAGTGTGCTCCCATCATGTAAACACAGTGAATTATTAACAGCTCCTGGAGAGACTGAGACTTCATTCACACAACCTCCTGCTCCCCTTTTTGTAACTCTGAGTGTTTTTCAGCCAAACTTTGCCACTCCTTGACTTGGCCTTGAGGGCTATGTTTTGACTGAAAGTATTAGCAAAACAGCAACATCTGGAAGAAATATTTTGCGAAGAAAACGCAACAAAACAAAGATTGCAATAATAAAAATGCAAATTATTATTTCTTCTCTGATATGCTACTGTCTTCATTTGTTTTCCTAATTAGCTCATTAAATATTTATGGTATTAAATCCCCTGGAAACCCAAATCCACAGATGCTTTCTAACAATGTAATTTAGGGTCTTATGTACATAATATTAAGCATCAAAAAACAAAGAAATTAGTTTCAATCCAAATTTGAAATATTGTCATTTAATTTTGTTAACTTTCCTGTTATTGGGTTTGAATTGGGTGTGGTTATTTCATGAGATTGATTGCATAATAAGATCCATAAACCATCCATCCTTAATTCATAAATAACCCATGTCAGTTGTACCACCCAAACAGGTGCGACAAAACCTCTTTGCTCCCGCTCAATCTGCCTTTTAGAGTCTGGACCAACTCATCTCTACATACCCTCTCGCGATGAACTGGCTAACAAATTATCATCTATTTTTGATCTCTGACTCTGTCATTGTCTCTCCCAACTATTTGCCCCATCATGCCTGTTTGTACTGGCCCTGGGTGCACATCCACCGGTAAAGATTGTCATTCTTTAATTTCACAACTATGGTGAGCTTGGAGAGACAGCAGACTGTGTTTTTTGGGAGCCATGGAGGAATCGTCCAGAAAAACTCCTGCATTTGCAGTGCTCATTTTCCCCAAGACCAGTTCTGTACTTTTGCCAAGAAAAATGTGGGTTTTTCCAAGCAGCTGTGTCTTGCAGTAGGAGCTGTGCCCTCACTCCCTCCTCCTCATGTTCTTCATCTCCAAACATCACACATCCCAAACATGGAGACGGATAATGTAATTTGCTGACCACAGACAAACTTAAGCTTTACATTATATGAAACTAACTTATTATTATATTATTAGATTATATTTTAGTTTAACATTTGGATGTTGCTAACAATTAGCCCTCGTGATGTGTAGCTAAAGTTACTAGTTAGCTAATTGACTAATGTTAATGACAATGCGACTATGATGTGGCTCACTTGTCTTGAGCAAACGTTAATTCATTTGCCAAAAAAACAAAAAAAAAGAAGAAGAAAATTATTTTGCCCGGTAATTAACATTACCTGAAGCTGATCTTACCCTGCACGACTTCAGAGAGATTTACAAATGATCAGGCGTCGCTTGGATGAGATTTAAGTGAAAGATCCCTGCGACGTGCGTTTAATAGCAGTAGGCCGTTCTAATTTATTTCTGACATTTCAGAAAATTTTGGCTCGTATTTTATAGTATGAGCAGTGCCACGATCCAATTTTGATTAGAAAAAGAGCAGCTCTGACTCTGAACAGTGAATGAACATATTGTCTCCAGCCATGCCAAAGTAGTTCAGAACCGTTGATAGCTAGTTCAGTACATATCTCACTCATCGGACATCCAACAATCTATCCATGGTAACTCAGAGTAAGCACCATTGTCACAAAGTGCGTGTACAGTGTGTGTGCTTTGTTACATTAGCCAGGCAGATGTCAATCAAACCGTGGTCTGTTGCACCAACTCAGTCTTGTCAAATGGTCTAAATAGCTGAATGAGCTGTTTTTGAGCAAGGGCCTCTAATGGTTATGAACCTTTATTTTCACTCAGTCCACCCATGTGTTAATCCATTGTGAATGATACCTATAATATCACCAATGCCTACAGTTTCCAAAGTAGTGATTTAATCTCTCAGGGGACACTTATGAGAAATTATCATGAAAATAGGTAATTGTGCAATCACATATGCATGAATCATTTTGTGAGAAAAATTATATATGAGATTTTTGGTGCATTTAGGATGGTTAAGTGGCAAAAGAGAGGGAGTTCACAAAGGGTTTTACGGGGGTTTTCTATAACATCAGTTTATTAAATTGATAGGTTGGAATAAATTACTGAAATCACACCATTGTTTGCTTCTGATTAATCCTGAATTTGATTGAATAAACTCTCTCACTCACACTAATGCTGTCAAGAAGAACTGCATGCCTCAGAGATAATTGCTTAATCGCGGGAAATGACTTAATAGCAGCATGCAAACAATGCTGAACATACAGAACATCATTAGTATATTATTGTGCATGTGCCCCTTCAGATATATTAACAGCTTCATGTCACTTTTATATTGTGTTGAACACAGTCTAGAGGTGTGTCCTTGGTTGAGTATGCCATGTAAGTTATTATTAGCTGTACAAACTTCCTTTCAGTTTCCAGAATTCAGTTTAAAGCGTGATTGCGATGCGGTCCTTTGTGTCAGATGATAGTCTGCTCATAAATAAAGATGAAAAATTGTTCCCAGTGGTGCCAAGGCTTGCAGAAGTCAAAATGCCCCATTCATTGTTGGTGTGCATTTATATAGCTCACTTTATTGATTGCTTATATGTTCTGCTGATGATCTCACCAGTGGTATTGACCTCATTTCGTCAGGTATATAATTGCCTGATATTTGAATATAGCAGCTTCATACATTAACCGTTCCCTGTGTTTTATTGGGGTAAATAATGAAATAATTCTGAATCCGCAATTTGACCTCCGAATCGAAGACAACATATGCCCGAGGTCGGCAGTAATTGCTCAAAATTTAAAGCAATGAGGAGCCCTCCTGGCCTCCTAATGTGTCTGTTTTCCCCAGAGGATTAACATCACCATTGCATTGATCATTTAGACATGAGGTTGTGTAAATGTGCATTATGAGTCAAACTGCCCTCAAACTGTGGAACTGCTGTGAATAAAACAAATGCTTCAATTCAGACTACTGTTGCTTTCACACATATAAGCATTTAGTATCATAATGTGTATTTAATCTGAGCTTATGTGTACAAATGCTTTTCACTGTTGGCTCTTTTTGCCTTACTGTCTGCTCAATGACCTTCACCCAAGAGTCACCTCATCCTATGTCTTTACCTCCATCCAATTGCATCACTCTCCTTAATTACTAGTGGCTGTTTTGTTCTGTTTCACTGATAGTCGTAGCTGAGGAATAGCATCAATGTCATGTTGAATGATCACACAAGCAGTCAGTCTCTGTGGCACAGCTGCCCAATTATCTATCCGTAATTTTTATTAAAAACATTTCTAACACACCAGATGCTAAATGCTTTGGAACAACAGACAATTAGAGGACCAAAATAATTATTTTATCATACACAGCTGGTCAGTTGCATGGGAAAACTTGATTAAATTGCTGGAGGTGGAAAGTGTCAATGTTGAATTGTGATAAGGGAATGTACATTCAGCAAAAAAAAAAGATTAATGTCGCTGGCTAATCTGGAGGCTAACCACACTGCGCGTGGAAATGATTTGCAAGATACAGCGTAATTTTTTAATCAGGGAATGTCAGGGTCCATGATCACTCCATAAGAGCTTGAATTATAATGTGAGATTATACAAGGGGTGGTAGTTAGTACGTTGGGCAGGGGAGGGAAACGTGGGAGTGAGAAGGAGTTTGAAAAGAGTTTTAAAGATGTTTTCAAGGATAGTGTGGGCTACAAAGAGAGTGAGCGAGGGCAATAGAGCACCTGGTCAGGGAGCTTGGCAATGAACAATAAGAAGCTACTCTGACAGCGGCGGATTGATCAATGACCTCATTTGCGTCCGATTCCGACTTCAGAGGCAAGCATCTCCAGCTGATTCATGTTAATCATTCTTCACTCTGGCTCTGTCGCTCTTCTACTTCTCCCATTTTAAACTGGTCAGAGTGCAAAATGAAAAGGTTGTTGTCTCCCCAGGCGAATATGGTGTGAATTGCTAATGCAATTCAGAGCATCATTTCCCTCCGGTGAAAGTATTTATCTGCTGAAGCTGCACAAAACAAAAGCCTTTCATAATTCTAAAGTTTCAGATCGTGTTTACCATTCCTTTAGCACAATATGATAACAATGAACTGAAGAGGCAAATGCCAAAGTCATCTTGTTTCAGCTACTCTTTTATAATTTTGGTAGCAAACACCTGGGCTGCTGACACATGAACATTGATTTTGCATCACATTACGGTAATATGTAAATAATGCCTCTGATAATCGTCTATGATGGCCCTCATCCTTGAGATAGCTGCGGATATTCTGAAATGATGAGCAGTACGTGCATTTCCGTGATATGAAATATTATGTTTAGGCAAAGTCCCTCATACAAGTTGCTTGTGATAATCGCAAAGTACTAAGTAGATGTCATGAAAGTGTGGGTACGTTTAATTTAAATACTGCAAATTTAAAAAATGAATTGCGCTAGTCTAAAGTGTAGGCTTGGTGTATGAGGCAAATGTAGTCATTCAAATTAAATTATTCAAACATAGGCTTTTTACATTTTACATTTTACAACATAGGCTTTAAATCCCATAATTCTAATTGAATGTGGCTGCAGAAAAATTTTTCATCATCCTTATTGATACCACAGATTCTGAAACATGATCAGCCCACATAGAGCTGAGGACTGCTGAATGGTTTTTCACAAAAGCAAAAGTGTGTGGCAAGGCTGACGGATGAGAACAATAGCCGAATCGCAGAAAGAATACATGAGCATGGTCGCAATTTGCATCTGTGGCTTGAAGCTGCAATCTCTATTGGATATTGCAGAATCAAGCTCGCATGTAACACTTTTTGTTAGTCCCTGCTCTATTTCACTTCAAAATCTCCAATTACCAGTAAAGATTTAGTCTGCTGTGTTAGCTGACTGCAATATTCCTGAAAAATTTCAGAAATTCTGGCACATTCAAAGTAGAAAATATCCTCAGCCACTATAGGTGTGTGATTTGGAGACATTTCATTTGTCTCCATTACTTTTTGCTACATCCCTGTATAATCATTTAATGTAAGTATGAAAAGGTTTTGATGTGCTTGAGAAATACAGGAAAGATAATGAGGTCCATTCTTGCTATTATTTCACACGTATAGGTGGGTAGTGACCCAGCATTTGCGACATTATTTTTCAGTGAAGTTTCAATTAAGAATTCCTTAAGGAATAAAATGAAACAGCATGCCGGACTGCTAAGTGCCCAAGGATAAATCACTCCTCCACTAAAGGCCAACCCAACAGCAGTAGAGAATGTCATGCTGTTGATCAAATCAGGTCTTATTAAGGGACTTCTACTTGACTGGACTTGTCCAGGATGTCACAGTTTGTGGCTGCGGCTGACGAGAAAAACCCTTTGGGAACCATTCTTGGAAGTTTCTAAGCCGTTTTTAGCTTGGTCATAAACACATTTGTTGTTGCTTCTTGACCTGGTCACTTATTTTGTGCTGAAGTGGTATCTTACCTGCTGCCTATCTTGTGCAGGCGTCACTTGCAAAAAAAAAAAAAAAAAAAAAAGAGAATGTCTTGGGTGAATGCCTGTGGCTCACGGGTGAATTATATTCATCTCAGAGACACAATCAGTGTCTGTTCTCCATAATGCTTATTGCATTGTACAGTAATAAGACTGGCTGGTTAAATAGAATGAAAGATCAATTTCTTGGAAGACTACTCAGATTCATGTGTGATTTGCACATTATTATACAGCAGTAATTTGTTCAGGTAATGAAATGAGGTACTCTCTCTGAGAAACAGCCATTTTGATCATTTAATGGGCTTCGATCAGCAGGGCCTTTGCAGTGGTCCAGAGCCCCCCATCTATCTCTTAAGAATGGCCCCAGTCCCCACTTTAGAAGTCCTTGATGAGCTTCTCTTTCTCGCCTTTGACAGAGTCCCTTGTGGAGAGCTCTCTGTGAAAGGAAGGAGCACCCAAGCTTGCTTCTCTGAGGGTGAATGTGACCACTCATGGTGCCATAACAGTTCTGTAAGGCTGGGGCTCTAGCTGAGAGACAAACTCGTGATCACCCTGAGAGATTGTGAGCTGTCACTGGTTAAGGACATGAAGCCAACGTCTGGCCATTTACAAGGGAAAGCTGGTGGTCTTCCAGCTTTAACTCCCTCAATAGAGCTCCGAACACCACTTTCTGTTATTTGTGTGTTTCCAGGCGGAAATCTGAAGCCAAAAATCGGAAGGCACCCAATAAAATGTGAAAAATCTGTCCTTTAGAGTTATATTGTGATAAAAATCTTCAGGTCGAATAGTATCACAGAGCTTCAAAGGACAAAAAACTCAATTCAATGGAAATGAGATGTTGGTGCTGCTGATCAATTTTTCTGGGAAGGATTGAAGAATCTGCTGCAGGATTTAGTTATGATACAGAAGTTGTGAGTTACGGAATAAGAATAAAGGGAACCATCCTCGCTGTTCGGTTTTGAAGTTTCTTTGTCAAAGAATGCACTTTCCTCCCACCAGGGAACTGTCTGTAGGCAAACGTGAAAATGGCATACAAGAGAAAAGCATTCATCCACTATCCTTGAAACAGCTGTTTTCTCGCTCAGTTTCTCCCCCTCTTGCGCTTTGTGGGCATTTATATTTTTGTTGTTGAAAGAGTTCGCCTCGTTTCCCTCTGTGCTTCATAAATACAAAAGAGCTCTGAGAGGGAGCGTGTAACCCGGGACGTCATGATGTGTGCTTATTTCAAACTTCCCCTTTCTGAATAAAGCTGCCATTTGGTGGGCACTTCAGAGTAGGCGGACTTCTGAAGAATCCCCTCTATTTACATTGGTTGAATTTACTATTTTAAATACTGATACAAAAAAGACATGGAAGGAGCCTTACCACTCACTCTTTGCTATGATATAACATGATTATCGCAGGATGTAGAATGAGATTACCGTGAAACTTCAGTCAGCTGCAATGCAGAGTCGACGTCGTTTTACCCTTCCAGATTATTCAGAATAAGTCACAATGCATTGATGAATGTCTGATTGTTTAAACTTGATGTAAAGTGAGCTGTATTGAAAAGATGAGTGCATTAGCAAGCCAGCGTGGCAGCGCTGAGATCTAATGACGCACGTCTCTGCCAGGGCACAATGGGTGAAAAACCCCGTCCTTCCTACTGGTCCTGTTCTTTTCTTCAGTGGGCAGTGAGTGACTGCGTCCTGACTGCCTGATGTCAGCTCATTATGATGAACCTGCTTCAACCTGCTGTCCCTCATCCCCCAACACCCCACTCAATCTCATCTCCATCTTCTGCCATTGTGTTCAGTCATTCACAAAAAACCCTACACTTTCCTCCCTCAGACCTTTAACCATTTTTATCAACTTCTTTCTGCCTCTTAGTGGAGCTGCGCTTCTGTGTGTGTGTGTGTGCGCGCGTGTGTGTGTATGTGTGTGTTTCAAGGGGAAGCCCCTCTGGCTGCCAGCTCATTTGCCGTCTGGGTATTCTCTGTTCCCTCAACGTCAATAAATGTGCTTTGGAGGACAAGGGTCTAAATTGCAGGTCTTAATTTTCTGTTTCGCTGCAGACCAGCAGGTGTGTGTGCAGTGCTAATTAACTCTCATGAAGAATGTTTCTGGGCTGAGAGGCTGTCTGTCCCATCTCTTTATTTATTTCATTGATTCTTCCATTAACGAATGGCTTCCTACTACTGCAAGGCTTAGCACAGAGGAGACATGAGTGCTTATAATAGCCGTGACCTCCATCTGCTCCTTTTCAGGGTTGGTAAACCAAGCTTTGACTTGAACTGAATTCAACTGAAGTACCGCCCTAACGAGTGCATTAGACTTAATTGTTTTATTGATTAGAGACCCCGTTTGTGTGTGCTTGTTAGTTTGCGTATACTCTTGTACTGGATGAACACCACTGAAAAGTGTTCTCCATTAGTTCACAAAGGTTAATTTCAGGCTCTCCGGTTTCCTCCCACAGTCCAAAACATGCGTATTAGGCTGATTGAAGGCTCCAAATTTCCCATAGGCATGAGCATCTCAGTGAACTGTCAGTGATTTGATTCCAACCTGTGCTCATAAAAGTATGATGGATGATGCAATATTGCCATAAATTAATGAGCTGAACGTGTTGTTCAACAATAAATAAATAAATAAATAAATATGTAACTAAAGAAATAAATAAATAATAAAATTAATGAACCGCTGGAAATAAGTGATATTAATCATTTTCAAATCTGCCATTCTCCTGTGTAGATCTTGTTTGGCTATATGGTTGAATTATTTCTTCTTATGCCTCGTAAAATACATTGCATTTGTGTTCAGCCAGCTCGGACTTTTCCACTTATTGTTATATTATTACCTGGAATTAACTCTTTGTGGCATGACTCTTTTCCTCTTTGCCTATTAAGGGTGATGGGTTGGTTTGGTTGCTTCAGTAACCATCATGCAATAAAGGGTTAAACTTGATATTTTTGAGACTTATGCATTGAATGTACACAGAATAGTCCATAATGTTGCAGTGGGGAAAAATGATAGTTTTCAAAATTATTCTCAAATAAAAAACTGCAAAGATGGGTGTGCATCTGTTTACCCTTGTTTGCTGCGAAACCCCTGAATATGATTTTGTGCACCAAATAATCTTCTGAGTCACATAATTAGGTGAACAGAGTCCACATATGTCCACGTTACGTATTCAATGTTATCAACATAAATGCACCTGTTTCTGGATGGCCCTAGAGTGTGTTTGAGAACTTCTAAACAGCATTATGAAGACTAAGGAGCTCTCCAAATAAGTCAGCGATAAAGTTCTGGAGAAATACTAATCCGAGTATGGCTAAAAAAATGACCAAACTTTTAACATCCTTTTAAAAACCGTTAAATTTATCATCAGAAAATGAAAAAAAATGTGGCACAACAGCAAATCTGCCTGGAGAAGGCTGTCCACCAAAACTTACAGACCAGGCATCACTGAGAGAAGCAACCTGGGCCAATGGTAATGGGCACTCCACAAAGCTGGGCTTTAAGTTGACAAAAAAATCAATTGCTGAAAACCAATAAGACTGTTTGGAGTTCACCAAAAAGCATCAGGAACAAGGTACTCTGGTCAGATAAGACTAAAACTGACTTTGGCCTTGTGCAAAATTTTATGATGCTCATAACCCTAAGAATATCATCCCTACAATCTACAACCGGTATGGTGGTAGCACCATGCTGAGGGAATGTTCTTCCTCAGCAGGGGCAAGCAAACTGATCAGGGTAGGGAGATGGACGGAGCCAAATATAGGGCAGTTCTGGAGGAAAACATATTTCAGTCTGCAAGAAACTTGTGACTTACCATAACCATGGAGAATGAGCATTAAGACATATGCCAGAGATGCACTGGAGTGGCTTAAGACAGAGATGCTAAAAGTCTTGGAATGGCCCTCTCAAATCCAATTGAGAAACTGTGGCATGACTTGAAAGTTGTTGTTCACCACAGTCTGCTGCCACCCAGCAGGAGCTTGAACAATTTTATCAGGAAAAAAAAGACAAAAAATGCAATATCTATATCTCCAATGCAGCCAGTACTCTTGCAGCCGTAGAGCATCTTCACACTCAACTTCTTTTTTATAGAAAAAAAAAAATGTTACCCTCAGCCCCTCTGCATGAGTTTTCCTATTCTCTAATCATGACAAGTAGCTATGCACCTAGCTAGCTGTTGAATGATTTTTAGACCGTTCTTACTTGAAAAACCCCAAAAGATCTACCAAACTCTTCCTAGGTGGACCCTTTTATGTGTATGTTGTTTGTGACCCGTCATCTAACTCTAAATGGGTACTCTGTCCATCATGGTGGGTCTTTGGTGCTGCTAATTACTTCTTAGTTAGTATGTTCAGGGAGTACATGGCACATTTACATGCACTTACTCTACTTGTTCGGTCAGTTGTCAGAAAGACGTCTGATTTAACACAATGCTTTATTAAATTCAAATGGAAAAGGTGTTTATCACTGCGTTTTGTTTGTTTGTTTGTTTGTTTGTTTTGTTTTAAACGTGGCCAGTTTTCAGAGAAACATCAGCTTTTTTCCTTTGTTCATAGGATTGAATGTAAAAAAGGCACTGGTTGTTGAAGAAAATAGGATGAGCGTGATTGCCATTAAGTGTGTCTACTGAGTGGAGGGTGAGGACTTATTCCCTTGCGTGAAGCGTGCGTGAACACTACGCGAACTCGGCGCAAATACTGCCGACGGTGCGTGTCAATGCATGCCGTGTTAGGGTGTTGTCACGAGTTGTTCACATGATCATGGCACGCCCAGCTCACGCATAGTTCGCGCACGTCACAAACCATTCGCGCATGGCAGGAACTTCTCACAAAGTGTTCATGCATTGTTCGCGCATAGTTCAAACTTTTGGCAGCATATTGCGTAGACAGTGCGTAACTTTCAGGGCGCAAACAAGGCTCCGCTGCTTACCACCGAAATGTCATGCCTTGCCACGACGCATTGCGCGGCATTGCGGGGACACAAATCGTGCAACTGTCAGGGTGGCATTACATGTCTTTGGTGAAATATAAACTTTCCAGTTTGAAATACCTTTAAATAGAATGCTTTTGTCACTAAAGGCTAGGATCTGCACTGGATTCCTGCATCTGCTGCACGTAACAGCTTTGTAGTTTTAGAGTCCGAGGAATTGAAAATGCCACATTTCTGTGCATAAAAGGATGTATTTTATTAATGATTGTAATGATATGTACTTTACTGGCCATTACCATTCTATTCACTTATTTCTGCATTAAACCGAAATTCATTTTAAAAAGAAGTCATAGACATCCACATATTAAAGCAGTCAGAGACAGACACACTGTAGACTTTAAAAGATTATGCTATTTTTATTTTTTTATCAAATGCCTTAATTCATCTCATTCTGGCCCCTGCAGTTCCTGCCCTTGTCGCAGCCAAAAGCCTATTGGCAGCCAGGCTCCTGTCAATGACCAGAAAGACGGCTGGCTCATCACCCAAATTGAATTTAGGATTGATTTTAAAATTTTATTGATTCATTTTAAGGCTTGCATGCGCGTGCCTATATTTCCCAGCTTTTAATTCCCAATAAATCTTTTTGCAGCCTGAAATCCTCAGGCATAGACCTTCTGGATGTGAAACTGCCTGCACAAAAATTAATGGAGGTCAAGCCTTTCTTTTCAGAACCCAGGAGTAAAATTTTTCTAAGTACTTTCAAAGTACCTCTGTCACTTTTAAAAATGAATTTGAGCTACAGTAGTTCTTCTGTTGGGTCTGACCACACAGACCTGTTTTTGCTCCCCAGTGAGCCTTAGCTGCCCATGAACCTGTCAGCGATTCACCAGTTGTCCTTCCTTGGACCACTGTTGCTAGGTACTTATCACTGCAGACTGGGAGCACCCCATAAGAGCAGAGCTTTGGAGATGCACTTGTGAAAGTTGCTCACATTCTTACACTTGCCCATTTTTCCTGAGTCCAACGCATCAACTTTGAGGACAAAATGCTCACTTGCTGCCCGATGTATCCCACCCACTTACAGGTGCCATTGTAACAAGATAATCAATGTTATTCCCTGCTGCTGTCAGTGGCCATTATGTTATGGCTGAAATACAATATATGCATTTGAAACATTTTTAGAAAAAAACTCATTTTTGTCTTGGGAATAGTTAGCACAGAAGCGCTTTTTTATTTGTTACTGTGTTTTGATAAACAAGTCAAAACACGATACCTTGATAAAATTTAAGACATATGAATTTTGTGAAAAAGTAAACTTTGTTGTGCATCTTTAGGAAAATGCAGTTAATCCGCAAAAAATTTTCTTCTTAAAGTACAAAATATTCATTTCTTCAAACTGGGGGTAAAATTTACAGAATTTTGTCAATGTCTTGTCATGGTTTAGCATCCCAGACCATTGTAATATGAATGAATATTCGATGGAGACCAAAATCTTTATAAAATCTGCCCTCAAACACACACAGACTGGCCTCCCCTCTGTGATTGGCAGATGTCTATCTCGTGCAGAGAGGCCATGGTAAGAAAGTACATAGATGGAGCCAATACACAACAGCATGAGAAAATCATCAGGAATTATGGACAATTCAGCAGAAGGACAGAAACTCTATATATAATCTCTTTTTCTGTGGGGATTGCAGAATTGATATTACGTTCATATTTTTGTTTTTGCCCAAAGCAAGAGTCACTAAACAATCGGCTGTATATATGTGTGTATATATATATATATATATATATATATATATGAGGAGTCCACTTGCAAAGCCTTCTAAGTCAAGTTGGTCCATTTTTTAGAAAAATCTGATTATTTGATAGGCATAGAAATTATCTTCCATGGATACCAATTTTCACTATACTGAAACTATTAGCCTTGCAGACATAATCCATGAGGCAATTCATTATTTTTTTAAAGAAATGACTTCGATTTTGCAACACAAAGTTTTGACTTAGCAGGTTGTGAAAGTGGAGTGGAAATTTAGCAGGTTTTGACAGTGTTTAAACCAGCCCCGTCGCTCAATAGGTGAAGGTATTTGACTCGGGACCCACTCTACATGCAAGAAATGCATTTTAAGACCTGCAAGGATATCATTCGAACTGATAATAGTGTTCCTTACCTTTCAAGTTTGAGGAGCTTCCTTTTTTGAACCCTTACGAGGAAATTTGTTTTCATTTTCTGCGATCAAAATGAAACTTGAGTCTGCATCCCCCATCTTGAGTTAGAGAAAACAAAAGCTGAACAGGTTATAAAAGCTTGACTGTGATTGGTTCCTTCCAGTGAACGAAAACAGAATCACGTTTCCACATTGGCTGATGACATAGCAGAATTTGACAGTTTTCCTCCTTGACTTGGCGGGTTTTGACAGAGTTCTGCTTTTTCTGTTACAATTTATAACATGATTTAGTAGGTTTTGAAAGTGGCGCTATCAGTGGGACATGCGCAGGTGCCTGAAAGTGAGGCTAAGGGAGATGACTCATTTATTTTCAAAACTTGACTTAGCAGGTTTTGCAAGTGGATATATAAATATATATATGCCATTTTGTGAGCTACAGGAATTCAAAAGCCTTGCAAGTCGTTGATGTTTTATGTCACCATGAATGTGGACAGAATAGTACTTAATAACTTTTGCAATGAACAACAATCCAAGTTAAGGGGAAATGGACAGTAATTCTATTGATTAATCCTCACAACTGAACGAATTTCCACTTGGTTGCTGATTAGGAAACATTAATTGGAATGGGTTTGGAGAAGTAATGCGCTTTGAAGCCTATACAGGTCTCTCAATTGAGAACCGTTCATCCAATCGCCTCCACACGCTAGATATTGCAGTCTTATGTTGGCTGATCGGCTCTCGAAAAAGCTGTAACCAATCAACTTGTCTCGAAAAGGCACATTTTGAACGAGCTGTTTGTACTCAGGTCAGTGGCAGCATTTAGTAACAAATTACTGCACCATGGTTGCAGAGATGATCATTTTAATGTGCACAATCGTGTACCTTTGGCTTTGATGAATTTGAATTATTTCAAGGTAGTTGCTATTTATAAGTTTGTATCTTCATTGAACGTGTATAGTTGTTTGTTTTGACTTTTATCCATTAGTTCAGCCAAACAGAACATCATCCACGAGTAAGTTCCCTTGAGCAGGTTTATGTTTCACAAAATGGTTGATTTTGCAGTCACAGAATTCACATCAGAACATGGTAAACAGATAAATCTGATGAAAACACACAATAAGTCACTTGTGGTTTGATTTTCTTTAACAGCTGCATCAATGTTTCTCCGGTTTTCATTTTTATTTCTTAGTTTGGACTGTAAATATTTATTTTGGCGCAGAAATAAAATTCAAAAAGGCTCTTTTCAAATTTTATTTTCATTTTGGTGTGTCCTAATTGAATTTCAGGGGCCTGCAATCCAAAACAATAAATTGGTCTGGCCAAAGGGAATTTGTTGGATTTTTTCTATGTGGAGCTGCCCATGATTCTGGAAGTGCCCATAATGCATTAACGAATTTTAGCTGAAGTCCGAAATTAAGCCATGATTGATGCAAACGATCTTGATTCTTCTACTTTTTTTTCCACTCATGTTTTTTAGGGCCCCACACTAGCTTCTCAAATGGGCCCCCAGATGCTTAAGGCCCCCTGTGATGGCTGGTGAGTTGAGACGCCAAACGCAGCGGCCAGAATAAAAGGAGGACACACAGATGAGAGAGACAAACAAATAAAATAAGAGAGCGAAACTCGCGCTTCCAATGGAGCTAGATGTCGTCCGAGGCAAGGAAGCAAGGCAAGCTCGACAGATCGAATAGAAAGGGAAAAAATCTTGGAAACCGAGATAAAAGGAATAAGCACCAGATGGTGCACAGAAAGAGGAAAAAACAGAAAGATTCCCTTGCTATCTAGAACTTTTCCTCAAATATGCAGCTAAACCTCAAATAACTCTCTTACTAGAGACCTTACCGGCTAAAGTGCAAACATAACACTGACACTTTAGCAAGGGAAGTGAGGCGGAACTAGGGCTTAAATAGAATCTGGACGACGCCCCCAATTAATGCCAGCTGGCCCAGGAATCCGATTGAGAGCAAAATGATATCGTCCCGGACGAGAGCAACAAAGAAAGCTCTCAAAGCCTCCAAACCATGACACCCCCACTGTCTGGTACATGCTCATACCATTTATAGTTACCATCCAGGGGTGTTACCAAAGGGGGGCAAAGCTCTGCCCACCCAATGAAAACTCAAGATAAAAAACTGATTTACTACTATTTGACAGCAAACACGCGTATCCCACGTGATTCACAGCCGGAGGTAGACAGCCATTAAGAGAGAGCTTTATGTATGCTTCATCTATCTATCACTATGTGTGATTGGTGGATTCCTTTGCCAGTCTATTCTGATGTGAAACTAACCAATGGGCGCTCTCGAATAGCGGTCTTGTCAGATGCAATACCCTCGATCGTCAGATGGCGGTAATTCTATATCCGGGGCGGTTCAGACCTGTGCGGCAGATTGTTGTTTGTCCGGATCACATTCAGACGCATAGAGGAACACTGTCTATGAGCGAACCCCCCAGGATTTCTTGAATTGTTTGTATAATTTCGAATGCACAGCATGGTAAGATCACCAAGTATACATTAGAGATAACAGCTGTCAATGTAAAGTGACTTAAAACTGAAGGATTCTTATCTATATGCCCGGTTTTAATGCTGGAAGTTCCCACGTTCCCGCATGGCGACGTAATTTCTTTACACCCAACAACACCGATTGTCATTTGAGGCTATTTGAGAAGGATGCATGAGACGACCCCCAAACTACATGTTGCTTGTAGGCCAGCTGATGCGAGGCCTATGGCCATCGGCCGGGCACCGCACGGCTTACGGCCGAATATCCTACTTTTTTTAATACCATGTCAGACCACTTAAATGAAGCAAAAAAGCCAATTGTGCATTCATGTTTGGCACAAGAGACATGTATCAGTCAGAAAATCTAATTTTTTTCCACAAAGAAAGACGGTTAGAGCCCAAAAGCTGCTGTTAAATAATGTAAACAAACCGGCAATTTGGCTATTCTCTGCTATTGTGCCTTTGCATATTCGTTACTCGGGGGTTAGCCCACTTGGACTGTCATTATAATGACAGTCCACGCACGATGTGGGGGGAAAAAAAGCTTAGAACTTTTTTGGAAAGTGATAGCGCCTTCTGTATGCTGCTGACTGCAAAAACGTTGCCACCGCCCGATAGTTCTAATGTTCCTCGATGAATTAGCTAACAAATTAAGATGATTAGCTGCTTTACTCAGGGAATAAATCCAGGTTTTCTCCACAAATCCAATAATCTTCTCAAACAAACTGACAGTTTAAAACAAACTGGGCATGCGCGGTAGAAACATCTTCCCATTAAATTCCTCTCAAGAGGAAGAGCGCCGAATTAAGAAACTGAAAACAAATATATTTTTTGTATCCCAATCGATAGACATATTTATTTCAAAATGTAGCTAATCGAAAGATAACAATCTGGAGTACCTGGAGAACAAGAATTTATGGGAAGGTAGGGACGATTTATATATTTTACGAGACGTTTTCGAAAGTCTAAGCTTGATAAACCCATTACGATCCTGGGCTGCCATTGTATACAATGAGCAGCACCTAGGCTACCCAGGGGTGTTTATCGGCGGAGAAATGCATTTAATACTCCAAAATGCCCATTTTTCTGCCCAGAAGTTGATAGTTGGAGTCTTCATCCATGTATACCTCACTTACCAGATGTCTCTGTCACACGAACGACGATAGAAAAGTCGATGAAAGCTAACAACAAAATTTCTCGCATTGATATGTAAGCGGCAGTTCATACAAGCTGGACGGCCGACCGCCCCGAATATCGTGAAGGAAGGTGAGGACATCTAGCGGCAGAAAACTGAACCGCGCATCTGGCAAGGCCGCTTTTACTGGGGACCCTCCCATTCTCTTAGACGGCCATCTTCACTCAGTCTGAGGTCACGACTACGCTGCTCATACAGGACCTGTGCTTCTCTCAGGGAATTAAAACTTCGCCCATATCTCTTTTGTTGCTACTTCTTCCACCGCTTATTTTGTCAGTCTTGTTGTTTGACATTAAGGTAATTTGTGTACTAGTTTGTCGTCTGTGTGTGTGTCGACTCATGTGGTTATAACCTGAGTTGGCTACCGAGTGAGCCCAGGCAGCTAGCTAGCAGCTAGTCTGGAGTTGCTAGTCACTCACTGGGGTTGTTGCAACAATAATTCTGTATCATAAGCACATTTCAACATTTCGAACATCTGTATCATAAGCACTTCAAACATTTGCCAATTGAAATGTATACGTGGCTCATTAAAAAACAAGCAGCTCCCACTCCCACAAGTGCTGTCTCTACCAGCAGCCCTGCAACCACCGAACAGGGCGTTGCATCCGTGCCGGGGGCCGGGACTGCCTGTGAATCACCGGCAGATGCACCATGCTTCACCAGCTCTGCACCCATGCTGGGGGCTCATAACCTCTGTTCTCCCCAGGTTCAGACCCCCGGCTCTGTGTCCACTCCTCCGGACTTAAATATGGATCGCCCATTTTAAGCAGTTATCCTTAGCGTATCAAACGCGTATAAAACTCGACCATGGCATGGCATTAATATTCAGTACTGTGCGCTGCCAGCTTTTGCTTCGCTTGTTGCAAATTTAGTTCGAATTCGGATCGTGAGGACATATTTACTAAACGTGGCTAAACAAATGGGAAAAAAGCACTCGATAAAGACTGTACAAACACGCAACAAGCATCTCACACTCCAGGGCCATGGCAGGAGTACCAGCGCCGATCAGAGACAGGTGAAAATATTGTCCATCTGCTGGGTCATCATACCCAAGTAGAAAAGAACAGATACCACATTAAAAGCATGGGTGAAGTCATTCAGTTTCTCACTGTTAGTGAACTTGCTCTGCGTGGGTACAATCACAGGGATATGGATGAGGAGGGACTGTTTACTCGGCGCATTGATTACACTCTCAAAAAAAATTCCAAACTCGTAAATATCGCAAAATCCATCCCGGAAAATGCCAAATGTACAACATTCTCGCAAGGAAGTGAAGTCCTTGTGCATGGAGGTTTATCAGTTTCACCTCTGTTGTGACTCCCGACTTCTGACGCTTTTCTTTACTCAGGGCTTGGAAGCAATGCATGTGTTTCATTATCGTTTAAATAGTTCAAATGAAATAAGATCATTTGAAACGTCTTTATGCAATTTCATTGCTTCCAATGATCTTATTTCATTTTAACAGTTTAAACGATCATGAAACACATGCATTGCTTCCAACTTCTGAATAAAGAAAAGCGTGAGAAGTCCGGAGTCATAACGCAGGTGAAACTGAGAAACCTCCATGCACAAGGACTTCAACCCCCTTTTCAGCGAGAGAATCTCTATAATGTTTACATAAGCATTCATGATGTTGATTGAATAATTGCTGACTACAGCAGGGGAACGTATACCACTTAAACTCACACCGAATGTATGAGAGTTGACAGGTATGCAGTTATTAATGAAAACTGGCCCCACCTGATATTGTTGAGAGTTTTCACCCTCAATCATCTTGGACCCCTCATCTCATGATCAGTTTTGGTTGCAGTCCGGAATCTGTCACGTACAGGCTGTAACCAGATGTGGCGCTCTTGAGCCGAAATACTTATCGCCACTCGGCTTCCCTAGCGGGTCGGTCAGTGACATTGCCTGTGTTCCATTCTCGGATAGACAGCCGACTGATTGTTGAACGGTGACAGTGCAAATGACGCACCACTTCTCGGCGGCTGAGATCTGCCCGTAACATGCCAAAGGCTCTTTTTCTCTCCCCTGTGTCAAAAGCCGTTGCATTTACTTGATGCAGTAGCATTTTTCTTTTTTTTGTTGACTTTATGTAGGCTTTTGTCCACACCAAAAAGAACAAGTAAAGTGTCACTGTACACATCACAAACAGCTCAATGTTTGTTACTGAAGTGCTTGGCGCGTGCACGTGGTGCGCATCAGGATTACAATACCACGTGCTTTTCTTTATTTCCTCTCGTGCCTCACTGGAAAAGCAATAAAAATCAATAGATTCTTCAATTTGCCGCAAATACAGTACATACCTCACCTGTGCATTTTTAATGGAGCTAAGTATATGTATATAAAGTTTCAAGATGTTGTGCATGTTGTATTTACGCCGATTTAGAGGTTCTTTTTTTGCCCCCCCAAAGAGGACAAATGCCCACCCAAGCTTGGCATCCTGGCAACGCCTCTGTTACCATCCAAGTTATACTTCTTGCCCAAACCCTGGTGGACAGCCTTAGCTACGTTTTCAAGTCGTGCTTTCCAGTCTTTCTGAGCTAACCTACTACATTTGCATATGTGGTCGACTGTCTTATCTGCATCATCATACACTCTGCACTTAGCACTAACATTCTGTTGATTGATCGTAGCCTTCACAGCATTAGTTCTGATGGTTTGGTCTTAGCCGACAACAGCCTCTCTGTTTCCTTCTTCAGGTCTCCTGCCTATAACCGCATCTCGATTTTGCTGTTAGCCACACCTTTTATCGGTCTCAAGAACTGAGAGTGCAAAAGTTTCTCCTTCCAATCAGACAACCTTTCAGTCTCCATTCTTTGTTTATACTCCATTGCTACTTCTGCTACATTTTTAAGGTTTTGGTGCGCAACATTCAGCAGTGTTTCCTGACTCTGCTGTATATATTGCTCTAGACTTCGTCTTTCTCTGTTTACACAATTCTGAGCACTAATCAATCCGCTTCTCCCAATCTTTCGTGTGAGGTCTAACCTGCTGAAACTGGATCTTGGATTCAACGCTGCATAAATCGTAAATAATTTTCTCTTCATCCTATCTACAGCTTCTAATTCTGCTTTTGTCCATTCCCCCACACCTGTGCTGCACATCATAAGAGATACTGCATGTTCATTGATGGCCTGCATGACCTTACCACCACTCAGTTTTAACTTCAGAATTGTTCTAGTTCCACCAAAATATTCCTTCTTCAAGTTTGCTTTTATTTTATCTTGCATAACTTCCTCTGCCTCCAGCACACCAAGATACTTGTACCCCTCCCCCTGTTCAAGCATACCAAATTGCCAACTGTCTTGTAGCTTGATAGCTTCACACCTGATTGTCTTTCTTCTCTTCATGAGAATACTCATACATTTCTCTAACTCCATGGCAATGTTTTTGTCATGAAACTGTACCGTTTGGACTAACGATTCAATCTCTTTTCTTGTTTGTACCATAGAGTTTCAAATCATCCATAAACAAAAATGTTTGATTTTAACTTGTTTATTTTTTTAAACTTGGTTCTTCATTAGCACATACCCAGCTCTATCCTTTATTAGGATCAGTGTTAATGGTAACATGGTGACAACAAAGAGGAGTGGCGAAAATGCATCTCTTGAAATATTCCCCGCCTAATTTGAATTTCACCAAGAGTTTTGTTGTTTGCTGTGAGCTCTATACTCTGTGCTGTTTTATCTGTTCAAGCATACTCAGGTCTCCTCTACATTCCTTCATTTGATTCTCTAGCCTTTGTTTCCTCCATGGAGAACACTCTTCTGCATCTTAGATTTTACCCCTAGTTTCTCTGTTATCACCACAGGCCCCATATGCACCAGATTGTTCATCTCTGTAATGTTGTTTGTCAGTATTTTGTGTTGTACATTGTCAACTATCTCTGATTCCTCTCTTAACCTCTTCTTTGGAATCCATTGCAGTGCTGGTAATCTGCTCCTATTCAAATCTTCTGCAATTTCCTTAATCCTGGTACTTATCTGCCTCTGGTCCTCAGTAAGCCTTTGATAAATCAACTTATACACAACAGTAAGGTCATTGCCAAGCTCTTCCACAGCAACAGATTTTGGTACATTCCTATCAGTTGTGTTCTTACACCCTTGTATCTCCTTAGCGTTTCCCCTATTTCTGTGTTCGTACACCACTTCTGTTTTTGTATAACCCGGACCTGATCTGCTAATCTTTGCTCAGCCACCTGAAACATTCCATTTTCTCTCCGTAATTCATTGCCAGTTCTAGGCATTGCAAGTTTTCCCTGTTTAAGTAAGAGAACAGTCATTCATTTGGACATGCATTTCAACAATTTAAATTCGATAAGGTGTGTTAGTGCACAAACATTTAAATCAGCGAAATTGAGTTATTCAGAATTGCAGAAAATGAGATCTACATTTCCTAAAAGCATGGATTGCTCAAATGGTCTGTTTTATTTCATTTCAACAATTTAAATGATCATGAATTGCTTGCTATGATTGATGATGATGGTTGGAAGATAATGGAGACCCAGAGTTTGACCCAAATGAATCAGAAGATGATGGTTCCTCTTAGATGGTTTCACTTTAAATGAAACAGAAGGGCATCCAAAACCTGCATAAAAGAACGTAACTGTACATATCTTGAGTTTTTAACAGAAGCAGTGTTTGTCTTTTGTGGCAACTTTGAGCAGTTCCCCCAACATGGGTTGGCCCAGTATGGCTCTTCGGGGCTCATTTATAAGTAAATTATTTTTCTTTACCGAATTTAGCCCATTATTTCATTGCTGTTGGATCACATGGGGAGAAAAGTGGTGTCTGCAGTTGCCAATGGATTATTACTATAATTGGAAAACATGTCAATAAAGGAAAATGATTGAGAGCTAGGTAGGACTAACTGTTGTTATAAAGGGATGTTCTGTGGCCCCAAATTTCCAGTTTTGGCACCGCAACTGCATAGTTGCATCATTGTTTTTGTCTAAATCATGTCATCTCAGGTTTGCTCGAGGTAAAATTCCACCGCTATCCTGTTTTCTTGAATTGTCCATTTCCATCCACCCTGTTTACCACTTCTTCTGTTCTCTTAAGCAGTGATAGAACGCTGATCAAATTGCACCTGTTCATCCATGCAGATCCTTCCAGGGGAGAGTCCTTTCTTTGTTGGGTCAGCCTCATTCACCCCGTTCTCCTCATCAGTAGTTTTGTTTATCATTTCATCATATTGAGAGTGGTTTTTCTGTCAGGGACTCTTCCCTTAGCTCAAGGGTAAAAACCCTTTTACTAAAGGCACAGAAACTCGTTACCTTGAGTGAGGGACCCTTTCAGGTACTCGACTACTAAGCCAGTTGTCATGTGGTCCTGGCAAGAGTAGGGTACACCAACTCCACACAGTCCTCTTCCTGGACTGTGTGCTACAATTATAATAATAATAATAATAATAATAATTATTATTATTATTATTATTATTATTATTACTCATAAGTTAGCAGGGGATTGGTTCAATATCACATGTTGAAAAAATTTCACATAACTTTAATGTTGTCAATAAGCTTTTTCATTTATATTTGATTTATATTTTGAGCAGTTGTGGAATTTTTCAGTAGTTCTGCCTTTGGGACATAAGTTGACTGCAGAACTTCTTTTCATGTAACATTTTTCTGTTTCAGACTCAATTATCATAAACAATACATAATTTACTGAATATGATATAAAATGATATATCCTGCATAATCTCAGAGCTTTGATATTGAGTGTTAATATTGAGTTTAACTTTTTCTTTTACACTCTCCAGAGCCACAGTTCATAAGGTTAACTGTTTAATATGCTAAATGTATGCATTGCAGTCCCCTGTTGCCCTCAAATGTTCTGTGCTGTTACCAAAGATATGCAAGACAATATTGCATGTTATATTAAAAATCTGAAACCTTCACCTTGGAGCTGGAGTGAGCCGCTGAGATGAGCAGTCAGCAGTATACTTCACCCACAACACTGTTTGTCTTCTTTTCCCTTAGCTCATGAGATGTGCTTCGCATCACCTTAAGTCTCTGACTAGTAATTTGATTGATAATTCTAAATTGATTGGCAATTATATATGTACTGATCACAGTTGATTGATTGGCAATCGTACTGGAATTTTTGGATTCATTTGCAATTGCAACCATAGATTAAAGATGTCATTCAGTCAAATAGGCAAATCAAATTTAATACTAGGTTGATGGGCAATACAAATAGCCAATGCAGCGGTCCCAGTATGTTGATTGATAATGGGAGTATTTTCATGGATATGCATTTTGGAGGTGTTTGATCAGATAGTCACTTGGAAGAGGACAAAGGTGTAGATAATGAGGTGTACAGTTCTAATGCACATGATCCATGCTTGAGTGATGTTGTGCTTGAAGATTTGCTCACCTGCTTCTGTATTTGCTGCTGATTTCAGATGGAACACCTTACACCTGGTGGGTTGGAAAGGGCAGCGAGAAGCACTTCTACTGGGGTGGCTCTGGGCCTGGGATCCAGAAGTGTGCCTGCGGTATTGATCGCAACTGCACCGACCCCAAGTATTTCTGCAACTGTGATGCCGACCAGAAGCAGTGGTGAGTATCCATTGCAACAACCGCCTTCTACTGCAGAGGCCCTAGTGCCAAGTCATGCTCATGTGTCTGAAGAAGCTGAAATTAAGAGCATTTTTCATCGAAAATCTTCTTATCTAAATTTTTTGAGCCCGCTCCCGCCTCAATTTTTTTTTGCGATCAAATTTTTATTAAAGTTTGAGAAATATTCAAAAAGAAGCATGCCAAGACTTTTAGGGATTCATCATTACAGCACATAGTCTCAATTTTCACAGTAGGCATACAATGGGCCCAAGACAAAGGAACGTGTCATGGGATACCACAAAACACAGCAGTAGTATCATTATTAATTATAAAATAAAATAAACTAAAAAAGAGGGATAATAACCCAAAAAGACAACAGTGAGGAAAGGAAAAAGAGGTAGTTAACCTGAAAAATAAAAATGAAGTACATACTTAAAGTGCAAATATTCACCCACATAGACAGACACAGACACACACCCACAGGACACACACAAACACACACAAAACAAAACAGAGGGGACTTGACATCCGGGGACATAGGAATGAGAGAGCTGGTGGTAAAAAATAAAAAATAAATAAATAAAAAAAAATCTTACAGCATATCTTTCAAAGAATCAGCGATACTACGCCAGACATTTAGAGTGCTCTCACTAGCACCATTAATTCAGGCGTTGAAAGTTCCATATATACGACATCCAGAAAAGAAAGAGTCCAAGATTTTATAGTAAGAGAATGAGGTGGCTTCCAGCGAGTAGTAATCATTTTCTTGGCTGCTGTCAGTCCAGCAAAAATTACACGCTTTTTGAGCTTGGAAATATTAAGAGTTGACAGGTCATTCAAAACCAACACACACATATTAACAGGTACTGTTTCTTGTATCAAATCAGATCATTTGGATGCAACATTGCTCCACAGTTGTCCAACAGGAGGGCATTCCCAAAACATCTGAGTAAACGTGCCCCAAGCTTTTAAAGACCACAGGTTGCAAGAAGAATCATTAATAATTTTCATGTGATGAAGTTTGACAGGGGTAAGGTATGTTCTGTGTAAAAAATTAAAATGAATTTGCTGATGGTCTGGGTTGTGTGATGTTTCATGAATGCTGGACCACACTTCATCCCAGTCAAAATCTTGGGTTAGATCTGGGCAATCTCTTCTCCAGACCCTCTCTGTTGGAAGTGTGGGAATGTCTGTTACCAGCAAAAAGTTGTATAATTTGGATACCATACCTGTAGTTTTAGCCTGCTTAGCAAATAGTTCTCGGAGTGGGTGAACAGGTAAAGAACACTGGCACGGGACGCCATGAGCTTTAAGTGCTGACCTCAGCTGTAAATAAACGAAAAAAGAGGAACCTGGCAGACCGAATGCATCCCTAACATCAGTGAAAGAGAGCAGGCTAAAATTGTTATAAATGTCTTTCAAGTAGTGGACACCCCTCTGCTCCCACTGAGGAGCAGAGATAGGTCTTCCACCAATCAGAAGTGCTTTGTTATTGAATATTGGAGAGAGGGAGTGCCACTTGCAGGAAAGATGACAATGTGTTTCAGCTGATCTCCATGTTAATACAAGATGGGAGATAATGGGGCCAAAAAGCAGCTGACATTGTTTATTAGACATGTTGACAAAAAGGACATCTTTGAGCATCCGTGGTTTTACTATGTTGCTTTCTAATGTGAGCCAAGAGACAGCGGAGCGTGAACCAAACCAGGAGAGCAGGGGTCTGAGCACAAACGACCAAGAATAAAGTTCAAAATTAGGAACAGCCAGGCCGCCACTCCCCCTCCTCCTCTGTAGAGTAGACATTTTCAAACGCGGCCGCTTTCGGTTCCAGATGAATTTGGAAGTTGCTGATTGGAGTTTGCTCCAGTAGTCAGGTGGAGGGGGAAGGGGGACCATAGCACTGACAAAATTAATCCTAGGCAAGACATTCATTTTTATAATAGAGACACGGGCCCGAATAGAGATAGGAAGACCAATCCACTGGTCCATGTCTCTCAGGACCTTGTTCAAAGCAAGAGAATAATTATATTTAACAGTCTGATTCAGCGAAGAAAAAATCTAAATTCCCAGATATTTAAACTGTTGCACTATGGGGATATTAACAGGAAGGACCGATGTTTTGGCAGAATCATTCAAATGTAGGAGAGCAGACTTAGACCAATTAATTTTAAAACCTGACATATTTCCAAACTCCTCATAAATGGACAAGAGTTGCGATATAGACTGAGCAGGATTTTCTAGAAATACTAATACGTCGTCCGCGTATAAAGATAGTTGGTGCTGTGTGTTACGGATAGTAATGGGTGAGATCAGACTGGACTGACGAATCGATTGAGCTAACGGCTCCAAGGAAAGCACAAATAGTGCAGGACTTAACGGGCAGACCTGGCGCAAGGACCTGGAAACCAGAAGAGAGCAGAGAGAGTTTGACCAGTTTGCACCTGTGCTGAGGGGTTTGAATATAATGTTTGGCTAACCCTATAAAAGTGTTACCAAAGCCCATCGCCTCCAGAACAGACCACAAATACGACCACTCTAAACGGTCGAAGGCTTTCTTAGCAAGTGAAAGCACAGACATAGGTGTATTGTTGTCTGTTGCCGCATCAATGACGTGAAGAAGGCGTCTGACATTATCCGTTGCCAGTCGCGATTTTATAAAGCCTGTCTGATCGGAATTGACTAATGATGGCATGTAACGTTCAAGGCGGCGAGTGAGCAGTTTTGCAAAAATCTTCAAGTCAGAATTAAGGAGGCTAAGAGGACGGTAACTAGAACAATCAGTGGGGTCCTTATCTCTTTTCAGCAGCAGTGAAATGAGGGCTGTGTTAACATCCCTTGAGAATCTACCTTTTTCAATCGAAAAAATAATCATATCCAGAAGAAATGGGCCCAGCTGTTCCCAAAAACTGACATAAAATTCAGGAGGGATCCCATCAATACCTGGCGATTTACCTCTCAGCATGGCCTGCGCCGCATCTTTCACCTCGTCAAAGCGTGATTGGTTTATCTAAATCGGCTGAATCTGCTCTCAAAAGTTGGGGCAAACTTTGTGATTCAAAAATCGGTCACACCGGTTTTTGTCCAAGGGCACCTCTGACTTATATAAATCACCATAAAACGTTTGAAATATCACATTTATCTGTTTGGGGTCAGTACTGATATTACCATCCATAGATTTAATAGCTGGGATATCTGAGAAGTTTTCACTGTTCCTAATCCTCATAGCCAAAAGATGGGAAGGTCTGGCCCCATGAAAACAGTACCGTTGTCGGGTCCTGTGAATTTGAAATTCAGACTGCTGCTTCATAATGTTGTTAATTTCTTTCTTGACTAATGTACGCTGCAGTGACACTTGCTCTGTATAATTGTGTTGTAAAGTAGAATCCAACCTAGTAAATTCTGCTTCAAGATCTTGCAACTGAAGGGATCTGGTTTTACGTAAATTAGAGCTAAATAATATTGTACTGCTCCTAATGAAGCCCTTTATCGCATCCCAAAGGACTCTGGGGTCCTCCACAGAACCAGCATTAAAATGAACAAATTCCCTGAATCCTACAATGAATTGATGAATAAATGCTTCATTTTTTAACAGCGAGGTATTAAAACGCCATCTGGTTGCACGCTTAGATAGTCGGCCCAGAGTTGCAGAGCAGAAAACCCCTTTACGTCTGATAGAGCTATCGGAAGTAGAACTGCTGTATTAATAAAAATGAAAAAGCTGGGGAGAAGCGAAAAGAAAATCTATTCTAGAAAAACACTTATGTCTACCGGAGAAAAAAGTGAAGTCTTTGATAGAAGGGTTGATTAATCGCCATATGTCTATAAGTCCCAAATTGAGGCCCAGGATTTTAGAGCATCCGTGGCCAGGCCCTGCTCCCCCGAGGATGTTGCATTTGACCTATCAAAGGCCGGATCCCACACTGCATTGAAATCAGCACCCACAATAAAAGAACAGTCTGTTAGTTCTAACATTTTAGTTGAAAGTAAATTGTAGAAATTGCCGTCAAAAACATTGGGAGCGTATGCTGCAATGAGAGCTATTTTCCTGGCATTATATTCAATATTAGCAATCACAATTCTACCCATGTCATCTGCCCAAGATGTCAGTGCACTAAGTGGAAGACTGCGTCTCACTACAATGGCCACACCTTTAGTTTTTCTATCTGCAGAGGAGAATGCTATAGTGTGGAAAAATTTATTAGCAAGATGACCAGCGTCTGCTTTTAGCAAATGTGTCTCCTGCAACAACGCAATGTCAACATTTTTTCTTTTCAGCAAACCAAGAGTACTAGTGCGTTTGTGAGGAGCATTCAATCCACCACAGTTCCAAACTAAAATCTTAAGTTCACCCATTATCTAACAAAATTGTTCCAAATGTATTCACACAAAAAATATTACCATAGCCCTCCGTTTGGATAAACTTTGGTACGAGTGCACCCCAAGTAAAGTCCCTCATTACACAACACACACAAAACGCAAACGCAACACATAAGACAGGTGAAAAAGGAGAAATAAAGAACATTAACATATAAACAAATTGAACACAGTAAATTAGGTCTGTGATCATCGATGGATATGGGGCAGCCAGGAAAAAAGGGCCAGCCCAGCGCTGTACCAGTAACATTAATATTGGCTGCAATAACCTTGTTCAGTAGCGGTTAACAACCAACATGTGTGTTTAACTGTACGATTTTTCATATCCCGGATGGATATCACAATGCCCTCAAAGCATAAAACAATCAGTGTGCTAATTACTGGTGTAAATATAGCTACACTTAAACATAGCAACAACCCATGCTAAACATATATATAAATCCAGAACAGACTGATTGATAGCTTACGTATCAGCAACTGACACACGTAAAATCTCCAGTCCAACAGGTGTTTAGCCAAATAAGTGCTGTACCAAGGCCGATTCCAGCAGCAGCAGCAGCGTCTGAAACAAATTTATAGTCAAGGCGGGGGCGCATTATCGTCATCCCCTGTGGCGGATACCGGGCGCGGGGTCGGCAGAGACACCAGGAAGTCCTCCGCTTCTCTGGGAGAGGTGAAGGCTTTGTATTGAGCACCGTCCTTGATTTTCAAAGTGGCAGGATACAGTAAAAAAACAGTCCAGACCTTTAGCTCGAGCTGTATCCATGGTCTTGTGGAAGGCTTGGCGAAGTTTGAACGTGAAACTACTATAATCCGGGGAGAAATGGATCCTCCGACCACTAATGGAAAGAGGGTCGTTCCTAGCAGCACGCAAAATGGCCTGGCGGGTCGGGTAGCGAAGCACATTGAAGATCAGGATTCGGCTAACTCCTCGGTTACGGGCGTTGTCATTATAGATCCGGTGCGCTCTCATAATCTCAATCTGGAGACTACCAAGAGCAGGGAACCATTTGGGCAGAGAGTGTGTGAGTAGCACTGGAGCCTTCGAGCCCCTCTTCTAGGCCAGTGATGCGAATGTTGCACCTTCTATTCCTGTCTTCTATGTCGGCTAGCTTGCGCTCCATAACATGCAGAACTTGACTGTGGCTGTCCAATGTGCTGGTGTTGCTTCCGACCGCGGTTTTCAGTGCATTTACGTCGGACTTAATGACACCGAGACCCGCCGCCAGCGTTGCTAGCTCCGCCTGGATAGCACTTAGCTTCCCATCGTTGTCTTTCCCCACCTGTTGGATCTGGGCAAGGTGCGGCTCAAAGTAGGCTCGCTGCTTCTCCTGTACGGAGTCAGCAATGGCGTCAATATCCTGCTGGCTACTTTTGGCTTTCGTAGACATCGTTATCAGCTATCTTATTAACAACAAAAATCGCCAGTGTAGAAACCGATAGCACAAGATAATTAACAATTTGGCGAGGTTGGGCCGGGAGCTGAAAGCCTTGGCTGCCATCTTGTCCAGCTGATCACGTGACTCCAGAAATTAATTCTCCCGCCTCAATTTTTGTTGTTTTGATTGTCCCAAATGAAAAGCTTATAACAGACAAACTGTACGGCCAAAATGCATGGGCAAAGCCTCTTATGAAAGGCAACATCCACTGTTATCCATAAATTCTCATTATTTATATGGCTAAAACATGAGTTACTGGTATGTTTAAGACCAGGAATCAAGTGCAAAGGCAGAGTGAAATCCAATAGGTAAGTTTCGGACAGAACCCAGAGGAAGAGGAGTGAACAGAACCCGAAATAAGAATAGCTTAGTTCAGTCCAGATGTTGTGGGGGAAGCTGAGCTGCCAATCGCTGGCCAGTGACTACTGGGAAAACAGCCAGTTGGAATGCACACCTCGCCAGAGCCTAACTGTCGCACAGGACGATGGCATACCTTGAGGGGATTTGTTCCAATCCTGATGACTGGAGAAGGACGTGGACCTTGCTCCAAACAAACAGGACAGAGGAACAGACTAGGAAGGGTTAATAAAAGCGTAGTCCCAATCCTGGACCTTGGTTAGGCTTGAAAGCTTGTTCCTATTAAACTGGACAGAGGAACTGACTAGTGCTTGGTTAACTTGAAGCTAATCCCAATCCTGACTCTGAATTGGCTGGGAAGCTTATTCAAGTGAATTGAATATAGTGGAAGGTTTCCGAGAAATAGTGTCATAACAGGCTACGTTACACTTAATAACAGCGGAGAGTTTCGACTATTAATGATTACATAACACTTAATAAAGACAAAGAAATTCTACTCGGAAAACTGACTGGATAAAGATTACGTTACACATAATAATGATGAGGAATTGCTATTAGGAATACTCACTGGCTCAAAACGCGAGTAGCACATTAAAATCCAGCAACTTGCAACTCAAAGCAAGGGGCTTAAAGGTCCCATATAATCAAAATAATTTTACCCATTCTTACTTGTAAATATGTCTACTGATTGATATTTTTTGCATGTTTCGTCTGTGAAGTCACCACTTTGAGAAATAAATGGAAATTTCTATCCGGTTTGTGTGTACTTTTTAAACTTCCTAAGCCCTGCCCCTTTAAAAAGTTCACTTACCACGAATGTGGGTTTTGCGACCGTATATGTCATCTCAAGAAGGGAAGTTTACTGGTGTAAAGTCAGCATGTCGAAAAAATGCATCTAGATATAGATTTCTTTCTTTTTTGTGGAACATAAAAGGTAGCAATTTCATGCTTACTTGCTGCATTGATTATGGTCTGAAACTACCATCTCATTGCTGCATGCTGCAAACATTTGTTTTACATTACTGGGCCATGAGAGGCAGCTGGCATGCATAACAGTCCACATGTAATACCTAAAGTTGATACAGCTTTGCAAGTCAAAACACGCACCATCACATCAGTCAGCAAAAATAAAAAATGTCAAATATCAATAATGTGACCTTGTAAATCTAAACAAGCTGCAGCCAGCTATGCCACAGACACGGCCGTGGTCATACGAGTACTGTACACCAGCCACGGATGGTGAAATAAAACTTGGTGAAGCGCAAAACATCCCTTGAAAATAATTATTGCTTTCAAAACTGTTCTCAATTATTGATTTATTTTAGCATTAAGTAAACTCCAAAAACACTCAACGTTATTAGATTTGACGAGTTTTGCTCAGTAATTTATCACAAAGGAAACATGTCATTTCGACCTGAAATTCCAGTTCAATGAACATTATTCATTTGTGGATTTTTGTTGCTAATTTTAGCTTTTTTTGTGGTAATTACACAATCATGAAGCTAAGATTTGATAAAGCAGGATGTGCTTAAAGCAAACATAAAAGTTAACATTGTCGTTTATATTTTTTGTCAAGTGAATAAAACATTTTCTCTTTAATTGTTGCCACATTGCATGTGGAAGGAAGCTGTGCATCTAACTCATTTAACTGCTGATGGCTTATTTTTATCATTGAAAAACATGTTAATCGAGGAAAATGATTGAAAACAGATCGAGGCTTATGAGTGCTCTTAACAAGCAGAACAGGCTAGACCTGATGGTTTCGACTGTTTTCGGAGTTCATGTAAAGTCAGTTTAATTAAACGATTGAAAACAGCTCAAGACCAATCAATATAATCAGGGAATATTCTGTGTTTCATCAATTTTCATTTTTCACCAGGCACTTTTGCCGACTGGATAGAAATGACTTTTTAATCATTTATTTTGAGTTTCTAAAACGTGCTTCCACCTTAGCCTCATAATGATACGGCCGGCCTATTCCAGCTGTATAAATTCCAGCTTGAATTTCACGATCTTCTGATAAATCTGATATTTCAGATGACTCCGAAAACAAAGCATTTTCTCTCTCATCCTCACTATTGTTGTTGGAAGTGTTGCACATGATTGGTATTGAATTTGGGAGTGAAAAGTACCAAGGCTCAATTGTAGGTCCAGGCGAATGTACGGGCTACTGCAGACAAGACTCACTTCCTTTCTAGAGTTCACGTTTCATGGATTACGTAATTGGACGGAGCGATTTAGCAATTTTCAAGCAGCGTTCCCAAACCTGGTTTTTATTTGCATTTTGCACTTCTCACGAATAGAATAACACAAAGCCAGAGTCAGATTAATATTCACATGGCAAAAGTTCTGTAGAATGGCTTAAAAGAAATTTTTTTAATATTTTGGGTGTCACGGGACCTTTAAATACATGTCACAGTCATTAGGAAATAGACATGGAACAAACTGAGCAGAGGAAGAGTGAATATGCAGGACGTGAACCTGTCAAAGGTGGCATACTTCTAATAGACATGCAAGTTGCTGAAAAGGAAGGGAGACTAAAGGCATTCACACAAGGCTTGTGACAAGTTCCACTGCATCAGCTCAAACAAGGAGGAATTCATATTATATTTATTTTCTTTTATTGGTTTATTTAATTTATCTTTTTTTTTTTGTTTTGACTTTGCCGGGTGCACTGGCAATCCCATGGGTTCTACCAGGTTAACAGCAGCCAACAGTAGAGCCCTTGCAATAATTGCAGAAGCAACAGTCAAGGTCATCTGTCAAATTCTTTCTGGGCAAATTGTCTGTGAAGCCCATCCTGCGTGTTGGAATGTGACAGGTCTGTGGAGAAATTTGCTAAAGAACGAGGCTAGAGGCCACACTAATAACAGCTACCCTCTGCGGACAGGGACTATTGCAATGTGCAGCTCTCTCATTTATCCATTACCACTGCGGTAAAGATTGCTCACTGACAGGGAGCAGCAATTCTGAAGGGGATTCTGGGCTTTTTACTCAGAGGATCACATTCTTAACCAGTGGTGACAATATGAGCAAATTTTAGTTAGTCCATAAAGGGTAAAGCATTGATGTGATACGCCATATAAACATTTATAATAATCATTGTTTTGTGATGTAATTTAAGTAGTCAGCCTCAAAGTGTGTTTTGTAGTTTAAAATATGTTTAGTGCTTCATGTGAACTACGTATAGTGTCCTCATTAAAATTTAAACATTTTATCTCTTTGTTTGTAGTCACATGAAAGTGCTGGTATGAGAACAAAGAATAAAAGTGAGAAAATAAAGATTCTCCAAAATGTCACCACGCATTGTTGATTTGTTCAAAAAAGAAGAACTGCAAATATCAGTTTCACAAAAGTGAAATGTTTATTTGAAATAATTACATAATCCAAATGCAAGTTTATTTTGGTCGAGTGCCGATAAGGTTAATGGTTCTTTTTTAAAAAGTCCCAGTAACATTCATGTTGGTCACATTCGATCAACTAGACACCTCTCTTTCCGAGCAGCACTGGCTTTCCAGTGGTGCTGTGGGGCCTGTCAAATTTAAAGCAGCCTCTCACACAATGGCAGAATAAAGACCCAAGCGCAGATAAACTCTCTGGGAGAAATTATGTTTATTGTAGAACACAAAACCAAAAGGCAAATGAAGCAATAAAGTACAAATGAACTGGTTGGAAAGTAAACACAGGAATATAGCAGAATGACCATAAAGAATGGAAAAACTAGGCGACCAAGATGTACACAAGGAAACATGGGAAATGAAAAAATGCGACGAACCACAGAAACAGATGCACATATATGCAGGCAGACGTGACAAACCAGTCAATGTGACAAAATGACAGGTGATGATGACAGAAACAGAGCAGGGGCGGGGCGAGGAGAGAGCAGACACAAGGAGCACAAATGGAATAATAAAATACAATTACAAGGACAAGTCATTCAGAAAAAAAGGGAAAACAAATGCATATGGATTAAAGATACGGATATCAAACTCAAGAAAACACAAAAACTAAAACACAAAACAGCCATAATCCTCACACGGCCACTGCCTCTTGAGTGAGTGCATCACCAGACAGTGCGTGCAACACCTTTAGAGCTCTGTTCATGACTGAATGGCAGAGCTCTGACTTAGAAACACAAAGATTATGCTGTATTCAGTGAAAAAGGATGAGAGTACTTATTTATGACTGCCAGTTCTCTGAGTTTTTTGGCTGCAGCTTTCGCTATGTTTTCACTGCACATGACATGACATAATATTGTTGCCTAATTACATATCAGAATCAGATTTAATCATGTTCTAAAAATTGAAGTTTGAATTATCATCTTCATTTGGTGTTAATCTGTGTTCACGCAACTCTGCAGGCACATTATCACAACTAAACTCACACTTCTGTGGAACAATGATTTGGCACATCGTTTTTCAACATGCGCCTTTCTTTCTTGGGAATGGAGCATCCAAAATACAATTGAAAAATTTGTTTTTTTTTCCGAGCTTATGACGAGTCCACATGGAGTGAAGCCATCTATGAAATTGCGTAAGGATGCTTCTGAGAATGGTCGCATGAAATTAAAATAGAAGTCAAAAACTCAATATTCCATCCTGGTTTGAATATGAAATAAAAAAGAAAATAATATTTTTTAGACAATGGCAACTGCACTGATTTGAGTGAAACTTATGTTCACAGGTATATTATGAACATCTATAACTTATGTCCTAAATGTAGAAAAACTGTTATTAAACTAAACAAGTATCCATTGTCCTATTGCCCTCTGTATTTCCTCTAGGAGAGAAGATTCTGGACCACTACTGTATAAAGACCACTTACCTGTTAATCAAGTGGTGGTAGGAGACACAAATCGACCAGGATCGGAGGCAAAGCTGACAGTCGGACCATTACGGTGTCAAGGGGACAGTAAGTTAATTCTTTTACCTTGTACATCTTCATTAGAATCACTGCAAAAGCAAAAAGGCTAGGGAAACAAGTGGACACATCTGTGTCACGGTGCGTGCACACATGCGTGGATAAAGATGCGTGTAACAGCCAATTATAGATTTCATGATCACGTGCTCATTTTATAACAAATATTGCTTCAAGGATCAGACAAAAGCAAGACGATAATCAGTGGCTAATTTTTGAGGTTTATTTAAGTTGTTGAATTTGGTTTTCATTTGAGGGTGCAGATAATCTGCTTGGTTCATTGGGCTTGGTTTTCTGTTCCTATTGTCCTCAAAATACATTCCATGATCAATATTTTCTCATTTACTCCTTTGCCTTCGTAATCAATTTAGGCACTTTTGCTTTGCAAAGTAATAATTCAACTGTGGTACAAGACAGTTTTTTTTTCCATCCAGCTGTAAAAACACCCTGAGATCTTCAGTATAAATGATGCTCTGCATTCAGAGCCCCTGAAGATCAGGGCCCGTATTCACAAAGCATCTTATCTTACTGCTAGGAGTACTCCTAAGTCGCGCTAAAACATTTTATATAGGAGTAAAATCTTAAAAGTTTTTCATAAAGCCGTTGAGAGCAAATTTTAGTTAAGAAAACTGGTAACTCCTAGACTAGGAGTTGCTCTGAGATAGGTGGGAGTAAATCTCCATTGCTCTGTTGGATGACATCATTCTCATGAGTCTTGGGACAATGAGCACGGCGATTGGTTGTTTGGTGACAGGGCGGCCCATTGAAAAAAAAATATCCCACATACAACCCATGGAGGAAAAAAATGAGGAAATAGTCCAAGTGGCTGGTTTGTCCCAAAAAATAACATGTTGAGCACTCCTGAAAATGCACTATGCGCAGTCCCCACATATCACTCTCCAGGCAAATAAACATACATAGGAAAGAGATAGTTGTAAAAACGCCAATAGCATAAAACGAGTCAATAATAAAACGCGTCATTTGCCCCAATAATTAGCAACTTATTACCCAATGAGAATATGTTGCGATCATTTAAAAGTCGGGCCGTTCAAGTTTGTTTGCCCTAAACTGTCATGGATGAAAGATCAAAAAGGACGCGAAAGCCCAACTGGAGCCACGACCAGTTACTGCTGCTGGCCCAGTTGGTGCTGGAGCGAAAGCATGTAATCAAAGGGAAATTTGGCTCAGGGTTGAACAGCAAATCCAGGTGGGATGCATGGGATAATATCAGCTTACAGATCAATGCTGCATTCCCTTCGGAGTCTTGGACGTCAGACGACTGCGAGAAGCGGTGGTGTGGGCTGCAATTGCAGGGCAGGTCCGAGATCGCAGCGTATAAACGGGCTATCGTTCAAACAGATTGGCCTACTAAGCTTGTTTGTAATTTATAGCCTACAATTTAAATATGCATACAAAATATGACATAGGCTGGTATTATTATGATGATCTATTAAATGTAACCCTCGCTCAATAGCCTAATAAAATAATTCATGCATAGCAGGAGGAGGTACAGCACCAAAGCCATTGTCCCCTAGCAAGTGGCGTCCCGCAGGCACATAATGCCTGTCAAATAATTGGCATAAGCTGCTTTCCATTAAATTGCGAGTCGTATGTGGATCCTGGCCATTTCGCAACAATGTCCAAAATATTGTATTCGGCATCAAATACTATTTGAGTGTTGATGGAATGAAATTTTTTCTGTTTACAAATACCTCTTCATCTTGGGTCGGAGAAATAATTAGAATGTGGGTCCCGTCAACAGCACCGATGATACCGGGCATACCTGAGATGGCCATGAATTCAAGTTTGATTTTATGTTGTTGGCGAATGTCCATTGGAAACCGGATAAACTGTCGGATGATATGAGGTTCACAGAGCGCATTGATTGTTTGTTGAATTGAGCAACTGACAGATGATTGTGAAATCCCTAAATTGTCCGCGTTGAAAAGTTGCATTTTTCCAGTGGCCAAGAAACAAATTGTTGTCAAACATTTCGAGGCTTATTGGGTTGTTTCTCATAGTTGGAGACGTAATTCTCTCCCTCACCAAGTCAACAACAAATAAAATCCCTTCACGGTCGATCCGATATCTTTTCAACAACTGCGTATCATTCAGAATTTCCAAGTCATTCCGTCTTTCAACAGCAGCAGCCATTTTCCGATTCTTTCTGAATAGGTTTTAGCGAGTTAGGAGTCCTCTTGAATACTTTTAAGAGCCATTCCATGAGAAAATGGCACTTTTTGAAGAGGTTGAGGAGTTGACCCCCCTGGAATTGAATGAAACTTGGCAGATAGGTATGTATGGTAGTCTCACAAAAGAAGCCAAATTTTTAAGTTTGTATCTCAAGAAATCTGCCAGTGGCGCCACCAGAAAGCCACTAAAGTGGCTCAGTTTTGCTTTTGACACCACATTTTACATCAATTATTACGACTTAAGGGTACACAGTACCGGATGCGTTATACTTTTATCATGACCTGTCACACTTCAAGTCTGGATAGACATTGGCACCACATCAGCGCCAAGCTGGGTAACTATGTTATTGAGCCGGAATTTTTGAGAAATTACGGTAAAAATTGAAAATGGGAATAAGAATAAAATAATTTCCCTGACATATACCAAACTAGAATGCTTTATTATGTGTTTACTCACTACAAAACTATCATTTTCAGTTAATATTCCCTTGGTATCTTGCTGGGTTAGTGCAATGGATGGCTAGAAAGATGGTCGAAATTGATTTTGGTTCATGTTTGCGGTATATTTTCTCAGTAACCCAGATATGTTCCATGGGGATAAATGCTGTTTGTTGTGCTTTTGGAGCTCTGTTTACAGGAATATTAAGAATTTCTTTGGTAGTGTCTACACTTTCAAGCTAGACGGAGCCAAAGTTGGAGGAAAACTCAAAATGGACCATTTCATAGCAGATTGTGCCTATGTTTCGGTGGCATTATTTTGTTTACCCAGCAAGACGGAGATCTGAAATTCTCTGGATACATAGTCTTTTGGGGTACATTACAGCATTAGTAAAATCTCAATGGTAGTATTTTCAGTGAAGATGATTTTAAACATCAAAACTCAGAAAAATTCGCCTTCAGGGGGCACTGTAGGCTGGATGCAAGTGCTGGCCATCCCCAGCAATGTACCAAAGAAATTTTTTTTGAATTGTGATACAAACAGCTAGTTTTCTCAGAAAGTGAGCTTGGTTTGGTACTATGCTGGGTACATAGCTTTCTGACTAAAGGTGGCGCTCTAAAGAGCTAATGTTCTTCCGACCTAATATTCCATATTCCCAGACATATACCAAATTCTGTCTTTTGAAATATATGAAGCACATACACAGTTATTCATAAAATTTGTAATCCCTTTGGTAAAAATCTTGGTTGGTTGTCAACTGTTGGTGACTGTGAGCATTACAAACGCACAATACATGGGTTATTACCAAGTACGGGTACAGCGCAGTCAGAAACGGACAACACGTTAGTAAACATGACCAGTCCAAAATTTTTAAATGCCAAAAAAGAACTAATGTAAAAGGTGTACCACTGTAAATACGTATGCAGACATGTGTCAACAGTATACATACACTACCATAAAATAACAGTCCATAATTTGAACTCTGAAAAAAAATCTTTGTCACACAACCGTGTACATGAAGACAGAATGTATAGAACAAAAGTTAAAACTGTTTTTTACTTTTCATGGTATTCAAAGCAAAATTATGTCAACACAGCACGTGACTAGCTCTATCCGTCAGTCTGTTTTTAGAATTGGATTGTGGGTTTGTGGCACCTGGTGGTACGCACCAGAGGTGCTCCTTAGCCTTGGCCTTGAGCAGCCATCCATGGCCTTCTTCATTGGATCCGGGTCAAGGTTACCCACGCAGCCAGTCGAGCCCGAGGCAAGCCCTACTACACTGCATCCTGGGTCTCTACAAGGCTGCTTACAGGCCGTTGATAGTGAGCTTGTCTGTCTCTGAATTAAATAGCGGGCTGCAGCCTATATGGAACAATAGTTGCGTCAACACCCATGGCTTGGTACGCATGGAAATGGGAAGTCTGTCAAAGAAACCCCACCCTCCCACCCAGCGGGCATCCCGTAGGCTAGACATCATGGGCTGGTGTTAGGAATGAAGGCTTGGAAGTTACCACTACAAATAAAATGCCCTTTTCTTGGCGGGGTGCTGCTTGCTTGTTAGGATTTCTGTGCCCTTTATCAGGATAACCACTCGCTAGACGCGACTGCTGTGCCCTTTTTTATACCCAAGCACCATACCATAGGGAAATCCTAGAATTAAAACTGAAGCCTGCTTTCTGATTCTAATAGTAATGCAAAAATATAGAGAATTTGTTATTTTCTGAAACTCTCCAACACTACAAAACTGTGAACTGTACTGACTACCGGTAAAAGTCTTGCACGTTGACACAATTCTACAATCACCGCCAATATTCTTTTCCAACATACAACCAACCCAGCTTTATACCAAAGAGATTACAAATTTTATGTTTAACTGTGCACGTACTTTATATATGTGAAAAGACAGAACTTTGGTGTCTGGGAATATAGAATGTGAGGTTGGTAAAATATTAGGTCTTTAGAGCACCACTTTTGGTCAGGTAGCTCTCCACCCAGGGGTGCATTTCCCAAAATCACAGATGCTAACTTACATAGTGGGACCCATTGACTGTGAATGGACGAACTATGTAAGTTGCTAAGTTAATTAGCATCTACGCTTTTGAGAAATGCGTCCCAGAATAGTACCAAGCTAAACTTTTCATTTTCAGAGAAAACTAGCTGTGTGCATCACAATTCAAAAACAAATTCTTTGATACTTCACTGGGGATGAGCAGTACCTGCATCCGGCATACAGTGCCCCCTGGAGGCAAATTTTTCTGACATTTGATGTTTAAAATCATCTACAATGAAATTACTACCATTGAGATTTTACTAATGCTGTTATGTACCCCAAAGGGACTATGTATCCAGAGAATTTCAGATCTCAATCTTGCTGGGTAAACAAAATAATGCCACCTAAACATAGGCACAATCTGCCATGAAATGGTCAATTTTGAGTTTTCCACCAACTTTGGCTCCATCTAGCTTGAAAGCGTAGATACTACCGAAGAAATGCTTGGTATTCCTGAAAATAGAGCTCCAAAAGCACAGCAAACAGCATTTACCCTCACAGTACAAATCTGGGTTACAGAGAAAACATACTGCAAACATGCACCAAAAATGAATTTCAACCATCTTTCTGGCCGTCTGCACAAACACAGCAAGATACCAAGGTGCTTTTCATTGAATATGATAGTCTTGTTGTGTGTAAACACATAATAAAGCATTCTTGTATGTCTGGGGTATTATTTTATTCCCATTCCCATTTTCAATTTTTATTGTTATTTCTCAAATAATTCTGGCTCGATAATGTAGTAACCCAGCTTGGCGCTGATGTGGTGCTAAAGTCTAACTGGACTTGAAGTGTCACAGGTCATGATAAAAGTATAACATATTTGGTACTGTGTACCCTTAAGTCATGATAGTTGATGAAAATGTGGTGCCAACAGCAAAACTGAGCTACTTAAGTGGATTCCAGATGGCGCTATCGGCAGGCACAGTGAAATACAGACCTAAAAATTCTGCTTTTTCTGTGAGACACTCATATCTACCTATGTGCCAAGTTTCATTCAATTCCAGGGGGGTCAACTGCACACCGAATGTCAATCTCTCGTGGAATGGCTCTTAAGCTCTCCCAGACTTAGGAGCTACTTTTAGGCCTAAAATGCTTTGTGAATAACACTTAGTAAAAATAATTAGGAGTCCTAAATTTACCACTGACTCGCCCATTTTTTTTAGGAGTTTATCCTAAATCCGGCAGTTAGGACCTACTTTTAGCACTAAGATGCTTTGTGAATATGGGCAATTTAGGTATTCAACAATCATCTGTCAGTCGCTCAATTCAACAATCAACGCGCTCTGTGAACCCCATATCATCCAACAGTTTATCCGGTTTCCAATGGACATTCGCCAACAACACAGAATCAACTTGAATTCATGCATATCTCAGGTATGCCCGGTATCATCGGTGCTGTTGACGGGGCCCATATTCAAATTATTTCTCCGACCCAAGATGAAGAGGTATTTGTAAATAGAAAAAAAGTAAATTCCATCAACATCCAGATAGCATTTGATGCCAAATACAATATTTTGGACATTGTTGCGAAATGGCCAGGATCCACGCAAGACTCGCATTTTAATGGAAAGCAGCTTATGCCAATTATTTGACAGTCATTATGTGCCTGCGGGATGCCACTTGCTTGGGGACAGTGGCTTTGGTGCTGTACCTCCTCCTGCTATGCATGAATTATTTTATTAAGCTATTGAGCGAGGGTTACATTTAATAGGTCATTATAATAATACCAGCCTATGTCATATTTTGTATGCATATTTAAATTGTAGGCTATAAATTACAAACCAAGCTTAGTATGCTTTCCTGTTTGAAAGATAGCCCGTTTATAGGCTGCAATCTCGGACCTCCCCTGCGATTGCAGCCCATACCACCGCTTCTCGCAGTTGTCTGCTGTCCGAGACTCCAAAGGGAATGCAGCATTGATCTGTAAGCTGATATTATCCCACGCATCCCGCCTGGATTTGCTGTTCAACCCCGAGCCAAATTTCCCTTTGATTACATGCTTTCGCTCCAGCACTAACTGGGCCAGCAGCAGTAACTGGTCGTGGCTCCAGTTGGGCTTTCGCGTCCTTTTTGAACTTTCATCCATGACAGTTTAGGGCAAACAAACTTTAACAGCCTGACATTTAAATGATCGCAGCATATTCTCATTGGGTAGTAAGTTGCTAATTATTGGGGCAAATGACGCGTTTTATTATTGACTCGTTTTATGCTATTGGCATTTTTACAACTATCTCTTTCCTATGTATGTTTATTTGCCCAGAGTGTGATATGTGGGGACTGCGCATAGTGCATTTTCAAGAGTGCTCAACATGTTATTATTTTATGGGACAAACCAGCCGCTTGGACTATTTCCTCATTTTTTCCTCCATGGGTTGTATGTGGGATATTTTTTTCAATGGGCCGCCCTGTCACCAAACAACCAATCACCGTGCTCATTGTCTGAAGACTCGTGCATGAGAATTGACGTCATCCATAGCAACGGAGATTTACTCCCACCTATCTCAGAGCTACTCCTAGTCTAGGAGTTACCAGTTTTCTTAACTAGAAGTTGCTCTCAGCGGCTTTGTGAATAACTTTTAAGATTTTACTCCTACATAAAATGTTTTAGCGCGACTTAGGAGTACTCCTAGCGGTAAGATAAGATGCTTTGTGAATACGGGCCCTGATTCTTTTCTGTAGGCACATAAAAATCACCATGCTTTACTGAAATGCTGACAAGATGGAGTATTGCCAGTTGTCAATGCTGGATGTAACTGCCTGTTGGTATGCTAAAGTTCATTGCAAATTTAGTGATCTCATGTGTTCCCTCTGGTTAACATGCTATAACTCAAGAGACAGGGGTAATCATGCATGTGCAAGTTGGTGTAATGCTTCTAATACTTCTTTTCATTCTTTTTTTTCCTGTGTTGCTTAGTGAATAAAACTGCCAATTTTGGCTGGAATATTTGTCAGTATCAGTAAGGGTTAAGACAACTACAAGTAGGCCAATTCATGATACAGCCAATGCTCAAACATTTATTAAGCTAATAATTAATTTATGGACGTACTGTGCACAAATACCGATCCAGCACAGCATCATGATTACCAAGCCAAATTTCAGAATAAGCTTTTGATTTAAAATGTAACAAAAAGATTATAACCCTCTGAAACATTTGTATGAAATGTCAAAGTGTAGTCCATTTAGACCTACACCACAGTGCTCTGAATGACATTTGTAACTGTTGGTGCACAACCAAGAAGAGTTGTGAAACCCTCCCAGCTTGGTGTCTCCTAGTGCTAAAGATGCATTTGTTTACTTGCTTGGAGCTGTGCCATCAATTATTTATGCCAAGAGCACTAAACTGGGGAACTAAGTTCTAGAGCACATTATGATAAGTTGATTAAAGTGTTAATGACAGACATTTATTCAAAGCAAACAAAACAGAGTGGCCCCAGTTGAATGCTGTTTTATACTGCATACTCGTGTGTTTCATTGTGTTTTCCCTCCATTTTTTCTGGCCTTGAGGCATCAGTGATCCAGACATTTGTATTTGACCTGTTCTGGCTTTTCATTAAATGCCAGCCATTCTTTGAAAAATTCTGAGATGGGATGAAATTAAATCACAAACAGATATGTTGAGTAAAGGAAAAATGTTATGTTAAGTGAAAAATGATATAACGACAGCACGTGTCAAGGTCTCGGATTTATTACACAAGAGGCAAGCAGTCGGTTTTTGTTGTTGGATGCAAGAGAAACTGGCGCCTAAAAAAACCTGAGTGTCATTAGCATGGGCCAAAGTGGGGTCAGAGTATCTACTGACGGTGGTCCAAGGGCAAGTCACAAACTGACTACTACATGGTATTGGGTGCCCAAGGACCAATGGAGGGGCACCTCATCTGCTTCCTTCAAAATCATATGAACGGCCATGTGTGTTAGGCCTATGTTCCAGTGTTTTGTGTAATGAGATAACATTTGCCTTGGAAACTGGCAGGATAGTATGTTCTCAAATTTAATTTCAGCTCAACAGTATTCTCTGAATATAGTGATTTGTCGTCTTGTTCAGACTGATACTGTTCTGATCGCCAATCTGCAAATGAAAAGAGAATATCGTGCTTAAAAGCATGATTTTAATACATGCTGCACTGTTCTATGCATCCCTATCTGTCTCTTCACTGATCTAAGCATGTCATGATATGCTGCACCACATAGGACTAGTATATTATACAAGGCTGCTGTTTTAGTCAGCTCATTATTTTCTGTGATTGTTCTTTATTAACAAATGCAGTCTCTCTCCTCCTGAAGTATGTCACCATGTGAGGTAGTCTCTCAGACTGATTTGACAGCCAAATTAAATGCCATTTTGATGTACTCTGAATACTTTTTTTTCCTCACTGGGAGTGTTTCATGCATCCTGTCACAGCACTTGATTTGTCCTTTAGGTCGCAATCCTGCTGTCTTTCCCTGATAATTTGGGGATTGCTGATCTGGCAGAGATTCAGCTCAGAATCCCCCCCCAGGAACAGTACTATTATCTGAAAGAACCCTCGGCTCCAGCAACACAGCTGCACACAAGCTCATAAAACAAATTCCTGCATATAATTTTAATGTTTTTTATTTCCACCGTTGGACTACAGAGAAGAACCATACTATTATGCAGTCTGAAGGAACATCCTTTCTTTCTGTACTGTAACCATAATGTTTTTCATGTTTAAGACATGGTCCTTGATATTTCTGAATAATGGGGGAGCAATACATGGCTTTTATTAACATGGAGAAAAGAGAACTTTGAAGAGTCAAATATCTATCCATATCAGAAATGACTTTTTTTTATCACTTTTTATCACATTGGGGGGAGGGGGTGCTGAGTTATGAGCATGTAGGGATTATTTGTGAGGAATGCAGCCTTTAGACTATTATGAAGCAATTTGCTTGCAAAAAATTTTAATTGATTCCTGTGTTTGCCACAGTGAAATATAATGTTTTTCGACATTTGTATTCAAGTGTTCGGCAGTTGTTTATGGTGCATGTATTCCCTGAAGTGCTCATACATATTTTAAAAAATGCCTTTGTCTTTGTAAACAATAGATGCCTCTGACTGCTACACAAAAACAAAATATTTGGAAAGTTGGGAATATTTTATCGCTTCAGTAGACCCAAGGGAAGTCATTTGTCTTAGTAGAACCTTGTGATATGAATCCTACAGTCATAATGCATCACATTTTTTAATGAAGTGCTGGGGGCCATGATGATTCTGTGAGTTTGGTTAGAGTTAACTCATATTGACTGGTGATGTTCCTCCATTGTGATCAATCAAAAACTGGACCCAGAACAGACAGAATTGTGTTTAATAAATAATGTGTGGCTTTTTTGCTTGTCAAGACATTCCCTGGTAGCCTAGCCAGTGGGTGTTTCCCAAAATCACAGATGCTAACTTGCATATTTGGAACCATTTACTGTGAATGGATGAACTAAGTTGCTGACTTGGAAACGCACCCCAGCACAAGTTCAGTGATCAGCTCTGAAGCTCAGACAGAGGACACCAGGTAGAGGCACCATATTGCAAATGGTTTGTAGATGCCACACTTGTAGAGATCTTTGATCAATACATTTGTGAGCAATTTTTACCCCCTCGCCGCTTCTAGCCAATGGGATATTGTCGTCTCCTTCGCTGTCCGTCCTCCGTCCATCCATCAGTCTGTCCATCCATTGGGCAAACCAAGTCGAAAACATAATTGGAATCTTCGTTTGCTTTAAATTATGACAGTCAAAGACAAACTAATTGCAAGAAATCTTCAGTTTGATTGGAGATCATTAGCCATGCTGGTTTTCATGAGAATGCTGACAGCTGAAGCTCTCCCATGGCTTCCTGATTCCAATTGTTGAAAAAACATTGACACTGGAGTCCCTATGTATAGTTTGGTATTCTAATTTTAGTTTAATCTATCAACAATCAAATTTAAATTAAAAATCCTTGGGTTTGGTTACCCTCATGCCCCCCCCCCAACAAAATCCTGGATCCAAGCCGGCTGATTTTTTGATAAATAAGGCATCCAGACAGTCAAGATATCACCTGCACAACCTCTATGATTCGAGAATTATAAAGGCAACTTTTTCTCAATGAAAATTCAAGATAGCAAAAAATATATTCAAAAATATTCTCCCTCTCTGTTTATGTCATCAAGCTTTGACACATTTCCAGCAAGACCCTGGACTTGAGGAGGAATCGAGGCAGAGTCGTCAAGTCTCAACTGTCCTGAGTCCGAGTCCTTCGTTTCCGAGTCCAAGTCTGAGTCTGAGTCCTTGAAAAAAGGACTCGATTCCAAGCCTCAAGACCAAGTCCTCCAACCCTGTCGCGTATAGTAGAGTACTTAAAATAAACTGTGCCGTAAGTTATTAATAGTCACAGTGGTGTGCTAGTTTCAGATATACTATTTCTTCATTCAACAGTACTGAGGAGTGTCTTGATGTAAGGGTTTGCTCAGTGCACCGGTTGAGAGTGCACATAAAGCAGAAATAGTGGAACTGGACTCGGGTGCAAAGATGGATCGGGTTAATTATGCCCTCTCAGCAATGCAGGAAGGCAAAGTAGAACAAAGTACAAAGGAACAAGGAAATGAGGTTCCTGGATAATGATACAACTAATTCAGAGGACTGTGACAATGGTAACAGTACTTAAGTATTACAAATATAAAGAAACAAGGAAACAAGGTTCCTGGTTACAAAGTAGAAGCGCTGAACATAAAGATTAAGAACAGCGCTTAATTAAAGAAGTTACAAATAAACGTGAATGTCCGGGATCTAAGTCTATACGAGACTGTAGTTAAACAACAAGGCTGTGAGGCTTACGAGACTTCGCACCGAATGAGTGAGAAGCTCTATCTTATATAGGGAAACACTATTGTATGCAGACAATAGGGAACAGATGTAGGCAATGATTAGGAGTGTGGAATGCGGTCTGGGTCTTAATAGGCTGGTGAGTTAGAGGGCTGGAGGCGTGGCGTTACTCTTCCTTTTCCAGACCGTAGCCCTCCTACTCTACCTGGTACTGGAACCTGCTCCCACGATGTCTGGAGGTTAGAAGTCTGCACACCCAGTAGGCTGGTTCTCCAACAACCTCCAGGCCAGGTGGTGGGTCTTCGGGAGGGGTAGCCTCTACCAAAGGTCCAGCAATCACCGCTCTAAGCAGGGAGACATGAAAGGCGTTGTTAATATGGTAGTTGGACGGCAACTGAAGTGAGTAGGTTGTCTCGTTGACCCTCCGGAAGACATGTAATGGACTAATAAACCATGAGCTGAGCTTCCTACAGGACAGACAGAGGCAAAGGTTCCTTGAGGAGATCCAGACCTGATCCCCCGGCAGGTAATTGGGGGCGTCCCAACGTTTTCAGTCTGCCTGGACCTTTTGGTGGCGAAGGGATTTTCATATCTGGACATAAGTACACTGTCCAGTACAATAGTACATCTGCCCAGACCTTCTCTGCCTCTTTGAACCAGGTATCCACCACTGGGACTTCGGTCTGGCTTGGATCCCATGGGCACAGGGGAGGTTGCCGACCAAGCACACACTGGAATGGTGATAATCCAGCGGATGCGCTCTTTTGATAATTTTTGGCATATTTCGCCCAGGGCAGGTACTTGGACTAATCCCATTGATGCTGGTGGCAGTATGCTCGGAGGAACCTCCCCAGGTCCTGGATGGTTCTCTCCGCCTGCCCATTCAATTCGGGATGGTATCCTGAGGTGAGGCTTACTGAAGCTCCTGGCTTCCTGAAAATTGCCCTGCACACTCGGGATGTGAACCGCAGCCTACGGTCTGAGAGGATGCTCTCCGGAAGGCCGAAGTTCCTGAAGACCTGCAGGAACAATGCCTCTGCCACTTGGAAGGCAGAAGGCATGTTAGCAAAAGGCACATTGCAGAATTTAGAAAACCGGTCTACAATCACCAAAATTGTTGTGTTACCTTTGAATACTGGAAGGTCTGTTACAAAATCCATGGCTATTTGGGACCATGGACGGTGTGGGACTGGTAAGGGGTTCAACTTGCCAGCTGGTGATTGTCGTGGGATTTTGGTAATGGTGCAGGTAGTGCAGGTGCAGATTCCACGTCTGAGGCCAGGTGGGGCCACCAGTACTTGCGAGTGATAATTTGGGCTGTTCTTCTGGCTCCGGGGTGACCTGAAGACAGGGAAGTATGCGCCCGCAGAATAACTCGATCGCGAAGAGTAGAGGGGACGAAGGTTTTACCCACTGGCACCGAGGTGGGAGGAGGCTTCTTCTTGGCTTCCCTTGCTATTTCTCGGTCCAGCTGCCATCTGATCGGGGCGAGGACACAGGAGCATGGTAGAATCGGGTCCTCAGCCTCTGGATCAGTTTCCACCTCATATCTTTGGGATACAGCATCTGCCTTGATGTTTTTGGAGCCTGGGCGATAGATTATGGAAAAATTGAAACATGTAAAGAACAGTGCCCACCTGGCCTGATGTGGATTCAGTTGTTTAGCCTTTCAAAGATATTCCAGGTTGCGGTGATCAGTGAGTACAGTAAATGAATGGTGGGCCCCCTCCAGCCAGTGCCTCCATTCCTCCAGCGCCAACTTCACCGCTAGCAACTCCCGGTTGCCCACATCGTAGTTTGCCTCTGCGGGTGTGAGTCTGCGAGAGAAAAAAGCACAGGGAAAAAACTTTTCAGGTACCCCATGTCTTTGGGATAGGATTGCTCCCACCCCCGCATTGGAGGCGTCAACTTCTACCACGAAGGGTAACAAGGCCATTTGGCATCACACAGTACTCGTAGTGGTCGAAGCTGGTGCTCAATGCCGTCCTCCACTCATCTCCTTTCCAGATATGGATTAGATTATATGTGCAGTGGAGGTCGAGCTTGGTGAAGATCTTCGCATCTCTCAATTGCTCCACAGCACTGGGGGCCAGAGAGAGTGGATATCTGTACCTCACCGTGACTGCGTTTAATCCCCTGTAGTCTATACGGGGGCGTAGACCTTCATCCTTCTTGTGGAGAAAGAAGAAGCTTTTGATGCAGGTGAGGTAGAGGGACGAATGAAGCCCTGCTGGAGAGTTTCTTGTACATACTGTTCCATAGCTTGTGTACTGTATAAGTGCTGTATGCCTGTATACATCATACACACTGTATGGGTGTGTTCTGTATCTAATTTATGTTGTATTGTACTCTGTACTGTATACCCAATCACAGCGCATTTTAAGGTTTCAAGCACTGGCAGTCAGATTTTCTTTGAATGACTGCTGTTACTTGACAGAATTTATAATACCATGAATCCGAATTATTTGTCAGTTCTTTTAGCCATTCCCTCATTTGACAATTTCAATGACCTTCTGTCACAAATCATTGCAGTATTTTTTATTACCTATGATGATGGATGACTAAGAGAAATTAGCCTGTGCATCATCTCATAGTTAAATCCAGTGGTTAAAGTGAGATTTGACAGGTGGGGGAACCCTAAAATTCTGGTGTCTCGACGCAGTGGAGGAAATGACACAAATGATTGCAAATAACTGTATTTGCTTTATTTTTGGCCAATTGGGACTATGACATTGAATTTTTGTATTCACGTAACCAGGAAGTGGGCATAACAAGAGAAAAGCAGTGATGGATTTGGCTGAAAACTTGCAGAATAATGGGAAGTATGACAGTGAAGATATTCTACTGTTACAGTATTTTTCATTTCCTAAAACAGTAACTCAAAACTATTACATAATTAACAAAATTAACAAGTAACAGAAATCTATGAATCTTTTTGTGATTTCAAGACACTGTCCATACACTGCACACATAAACCATATTCTACTTTCAAAATGTTCTGATTTCCAATGCAAAATTATGCATTTTAATGCAGTCAGCAACTATGCTTTTGGGAAATGCATCCCTGGATTGTACAGGCAGTGGCGGGTCTAGAACTGGGAATTGAGGTGGCACAGACACGTTCCTTTTAGTCCTGGCAAGTTCTCAATCATTTTCCTTTATTGACGCGTTTTCCAATTATCGTAATTGGCAACTGAAGACACGGTTTCTCTCCATATGCGATCCAACAAGCAGCACCTGCTAAGTGTGGAGTGCTCTCAGAGTGAACCTTTTGTTAATTATGAAAATGACTGAGAACACAGGTCAGGACTAATAATTGTTTTAAACGGATGTTTTGAGCACCCAATTCTCAAGTTCTGGCTTCGCCACTGTAGTCTACTGAATTTAGCCCATGATTTCATGGCTGTTAGATCACATATGGAGAGAAACCGTGTCATTAAAGCCACAGAGGTGCAAAGAACAGTCGTATCTATCTGAGGTGGCTGACATCCTTCTGAGTCCATTACATTAGCTAACTAGATGGCTAAATAATCAAAAGAGTAGCGTAGTTTAATGAGCGATCGATCACACAGCATAGCCAAAGATACTGCGGTGTCTTAGTGAGTGGGTCTGAGAGTCACCGCCCCTAGCCCCCACGGTTTGCCACCTGAAGAGCAATCACTGGTACAGCTAACAAGCTGGTGAAATTAGGGCAAACACAAATGACACTGCTTAATTAGGACGATCATTTACAAAGATTCTCCATAGTTCACGTTAGCTAAATAGCTAGCTAGCTAGATGGCTACATAAGCTACAGAGTAACATAGTTTAATAAGCGATCGCGCATTCGCGGCGTAGCCACACATTCCGCAGAATCTGCGGAGTGGGTCTGTGTAAGCGTCACTCGCCCCCATGGTACACTGTATGAAGCGAGACGAATGGGCCTGCAACGAGGCAGCGATCATTTCATTGGTCAACACGGAACCTGGCATTCTATTGGTTGGTGATATTTGATAGGAATGTACCGCAGAAAAATCCAAGCGCAAGAAGAAATGTTTCAAGCGTGCAGAGGCGGTTTTGAGTGCGAGGAGAAAAAATCCAAGCGTGAGCGAGGGCAATTTGAGTGCGAGAGCAGAATTTCGGGGAAAAATTTTGTACAGTCAACGCACGAAACGAAATACCACGCTAATTTTGGGGAAAAAATTTGTACAGTCTACGCACGAAACGAAAAACCACGCTCTCGAATAAAGATAGGGATTTACCTCCATGATACAGCTGCCTTTTAGTGAAGGAGGGGCTAGCCGAGACTGATGTTGCGCTCTGATTTGTTGAGCATCTTGGTGCTTTTGAGAGAGTGGTAGGCAGGCTGTAATTGAAAGCAGCATACGAAAATGATCTGTAGTCCGAGGCGCTACTTTTAAGGCGCTTTCACACTGGACGCGAAACAAATTTTTTGCGCGAAAGATTACTTTCAAAGTAAACATTCGCGTTTTTGCGTTGACTTTGAATGTAATCTGTCACGCGAAAAATTCATTTCGCGTCCAGTGTGAAAGCAGCTTTAGTCAAATAAATATTTCAATCCAAACTAAGGTGGCGGAACGCAGTTCCGGACTGTTCCGGCCCACTTTAACCCCTGGTTATATCCCATGGAAACAGAAAGTCATGATTGACCATTTGAGAAAGTAACAAAGCTAGGTAGATTTTGATATTAGCCAACCTGTCCCCTCATCTGAGGCCTGCACTATGAAACAGGATTTGGGGTTAATAAGGTAACCTCAGGTGTCAGTGGTTCATTTCTTCCGGTGGTACATCACCATGCTGACTTCAGCCACACTAATAACCTGCTCTTTGAGATAATCGATCAACATTTATAAAACAACTCTCACTTTCCAACCATCTCTCTTGGGAAATGGCATCACTATTCCTAGAAGATCATATGGAGCTTGGTGCGCAGATTGTAAAAGGGTCTTTTGGAGGGCAAGAGTGGTTTTCTCCAACAGCTATTTATATGACAGGTACAAATTCTCGTCAGAGGGAATAACTTATCTGTGTCAGCTTCTTGCCAGATGTTGCCAGTGTGACACGGAATTGAGCACTTGCAGTCCCAAGGGCTGTATGCATTGTTACCTCGGGCTAATTTGCTATGGATAATTTTAATAAGCTATGGGTGATGTAGAGAACCTGAGCAGAAACACCGTCACCAGTGTATATCACATGGTGGCAAATGCTTTAACTGAGCTTTCAGATGCCTTTTTCATGTTCCCTGCCCACTTTCCTAACCAGTCTAGGGCTTTTATAAAATAGCAAGTAACCCTATGATTTGAGTTGGCTGCATTTAATATCCAGCAGTATACGTTATAGGGTCTATATTTTTTAAAGATCAAGTAGTCACATTGGTTATTTTTTTTTTTTTTTCATTTTGCTCCCATGTTCATTTGACTCCACAGGGGTTGGAGCTGAAAGAATAAGTCCAAGATTGTAATAAACACCATTAGAGTACATCTTAGCAACACATTAAATTAATTAAATACACAAATGTGATTATAAGCAGCAATATTTTGCCAGCTGTCCTTCCTGCATTTGGCAGCTGCAACTGCGTTGATTTTAGCCAAGATGATGTGTTTAACTTCTTTGTATTTGTCTAATAGTATAGCTTGTTCTTTGGTTGAACACAGTTCATTGCTGTATCCACAAATGCAAGTTAAAACCCTACCATGTAAAGACAAAACCGTCTATAAACGAGATTTGGGAATGCTACCCCCTTCTCCGTGCCCGAGCTCATTTGCAAACATAAGATTGAGGTGAAGTGGAAAACTATCCTGTGGTCGGACCAAACAAAGTCTGAATTTTATCTTTTTTTAAAATCATGGATGCCGCCTCTTTGGAGTTAAAGAGGAGAGAGACCATCCCGCTTATTATCGTTGCACAGTTCATAAGCGAGCATCCATGACAGTGTGGGGGTGCATGCATTTCAACAGCATGGCTCCATCATTGTAAGAGTTGCGCTCTGAGCACCAGTGATGTGCACGGAGGACAGGAAACGCAGGACTGGACCCAGGTGCGAAGATGGATTTGGTCATATTTATTATGCCCTCTGCACAGCAAGAAGGTGATGCAGGATACAACACTAAAGAACATGGAATCAAGGTTCTGGGAAATTAATTACAGTACTGAACATAAAAAGAAACAGTGCGGAAGTTAAAGTTAATAATACACGCTAATGCGGGAGATACATGCTTTATGCAGGAGATACGTCTAAACAAGACTAGGGAGTAAATACAGGCTTGAGAGGTTTACATACATTACGAGACTTCGCCCCGAATGGGTGTGAAGCTCAGACTCAAATAGGAATGCTACCACACAGTGGAAATAAGACATAGATGCAGGCAATGATTACAGAGCTGAAGAATGTAGTCTGTGTCTTAATAGGCTGATCTGTAAAGACGCCAAGGGTGTCATGGATTTGGACTGCAGTTTGCATCCGGTGGGCACTGGGACCATGGGGCCAAAAGCAGAGAAGGACACCCAAATGCACAGGCTGGTAAAAAGAACTGAAGAGTTTAATTAATAAAATTAAACAAAACAGAGCTTAAAACGCGGAGCGCAGCACCAAACATTACACCAGGATACAAACAAGAATGCAGAGGCATTGGGGACTGGCAATAGCCAGCCCTTTATACTCTGCAATCACCTCCACCTTAACGGGCTACACCTGTTGCCCGTTAAGGTGGAGGTGGAAGAATGCAACAGGGGGAGGGACTGCAAGGCCAAACCCTTACAGTCCCCTCCCCCCAAGGCATGACTCCAGGCGTGCCAAAACCTGGACCGGACCTGGAACACATGGCACTCTGCCGGACCCGGAACGCATGGCACCAGCCGGACCCGGGACACATGGCACCAGCTGGACCCGAACACAAAGGCACCAGCCGGACCCCAAACACATGGCACCAGCCGGACCCGGAACACATGGCACCAGCCGGACCCGGAACACATGGCACCAGCCGGACCCGGAACACATGGCACCATGCCGGACCCTGAACGCATGACACCAACCGGACCCCGAACGCATGACACCAACCAGACCCGGAACACATGGCACCAGCCGGACCCGGAACACATGGCACCATGCCGGACCCCGAACGCATGACACCAACCGGACCCGGAACACATGGCACCAGCCGGACCCAGAACACATGGCACCAGCCGGACCCCGAACGCATGGCGCCAGCCAGACCCCAAACGCATGGCACTAGCCAGACCCCAAATGCATGGAATCAGCGGGACCCGGAACACCGCTGCTCTCTGCCAGCCTGGCTTAGTCTTAGAATGGCCTCTGCATTCTGTCATGGATTTGTCCCGCCAGATGCAAACTGCAGTCCGGCGGCCACTGGGACCATGGGCCCAAAAACAGAGAAGGAGACCCATATGCTCAGGCTGGTAAAAAGAACTGAAGAGTTTAACTAATAAAATTAAACAAAACAGAACAGAGCTTAAAACGCGGAGCGCAGCACCAAACATTACACCAGGATACAAACAAGAATGCGGAGGCACTGGGGACTGGCAATAGCCAGCCCTTTATACTCTGCAATCACCTCCACCTAAACGGGCTGCACCTGTTGCCCGTTTAGGTGGAGATGAAAGAATGCAACAGGGGGAGGGACTGCAAGGCCAAACCCTTACAGAGTGTGTGTCGTTACAATCATAAAAGAGTCTAGGTGCTTAGCTGGCCTGCCTGCAGTCTAGACCTGTGACCCACTGAAAATATTTAACGCATTATGAAACAAAAAATATGACAAAGAACGGGTAGTTTGGACATGATGTGAGTAAGATGGCAGCCTAAGAACTTCGGCTCCTCTCTCTCCAATTTGTTTGAAGCGAACTTGCTTTTTTTCTGCCGCTCGAAACTTTGAACTTTGATCACTCAAAAGTTTTAACCATAACTTTCTTATAATGTCAAAAGACTGCCGGACTAACAAAACTAGAGAGGCGACAAGAAAACTGCTCGCTGAGGACGACAACGAGGAGTCTGATGACTCTCTCACAACGGCCTCTCTCGAATCCATTCTTCAAAAATACTTCAGCTCGCTGCTAATCCTCCGGAACTAATGCGGGCTCACCGCGTTGGACCTTCACGACAACCTGCTTCAGCTCTCATATTCATGATCCTAAAGTGTCTCCGGTACACTGACAGAGATCGCATTCTTCGGGAAGCAAGGGATAATCCAGTGGAAATCGAGGGGCACACCATCCGATTCACCGCAGACTACAGTGACCTTACTTCAAAGCTGAGGCGCCCCTGTTACCCTATCATGCATCGGGCTCGTCAGATGGGCTATCAGGCTTTCTTGCCTCTACCCGGCGGTTATCAAACTCATTCATGGATCAGAACAGCATCTATTCCGCGATCCAACCGAGGCAGATAAATTCCTTACTACAAAAGGACAATCCCGCTGACTGACTAAGGTAAGGCGCATTGAATGAGCTTGCGCTTGCCTACTGAACAATAACACTCTAGACTCAATATGCCGGTTTGTTTACTTCCGGATTTTGCGTCACGGCGGATGAAACGTTACTCAGAATGCTTTCACTGTCAATAGGTTTTTCTACTTCTGTTGTTGTCTTTTTAATTTCGATAAATTACATAATGCGGCAATGTCTCTCTCTCTCTCTCTCTTTCTCTTTTAACTTAGTTTGCTGGATTTAACCTTTTCTTAGCCTTAGAATATGGGGTTTACATTTTTTTCTCTCCTCTTTCTCTTTTTCTCTTTTAAATTGCTGGTTTGTTTTGTTTTGACGCTCTATACCCCATACATGTTGTTTTTGTCTATTCCCACATACTTGATAGCTACTCAAATAAAGGTTTTTATATATATATATATATATATATATATTTTTTTTTTTTTTTTTTCTCTCTCTGACTTTAATGCGGTTTGGCTACACTCACTGGATAGAACTGGAATAGAAGAAGTGACAAACCAACGACTTGCTTCCTCTGCTTTAAGGAAGTGGGCATCAGATTGTGCTGTAATAGATGTTTGGCGGACACTGAACCCCTCTTTAAGGGAGTTCTCCTGCTTTTCTTCTCGTCATAGATCTTTTTCCCGTATAGATTACATTTTTATTTCTAAACATTTATTTGAGAAAGCCTCAGATTTTGCCCATCTTCCTATGTCTCTCACTGATCACAGGGCGGTATATGGTAAATTAGCAATCCCTTCTAACCCCAAACGAGCGACTCGTTGGCGTTTTAATTCCACCTCATTACAGAATGAATCTTTCCTAAGGGAAATGAAAGATCAACTTGACCAATTTTTAGCAATAAATAAACCTTCTGTTGATGATCCTGGAGTACTTTGGTCTGCGGTCAAAGGGTTCATTTGGGATAAAACAATTGGATTTGCCTCTAATCTAAATAAACTAAATTTACAACATATACTAGATCTAGAAAATAGAATTGCTACCGTGGAGAGAGCTATGGCTAGTCATGCCACCTGTGCGCTTACCCTTGAGCAAGACCTTTTAATAAAAGATCTCAATCATTTACTGAGGAAGAAATCAGACTTTCTTATTCATAGGACCAGGCAAATTGAATACTTGCATAGTGCCCAACCTAGCCATTTCTTGGCAATGAAATTGAAAACCAATTAAACTTTATGTAGTATATCTTCAGTCAAATCTTCCTCAGGTAAATTGTGCTCTGACTCAGCTGAAATCAACAAGATATTTCGGGCTGGATGGTATACCCCCAGAATTCTATCTGGCCTTTTGGCCCCAAGTTGGCCCCCTCTTACTGGAAATGTTTCATTCAGCAGTTAATAGTTTCTTTCCCCCTAAATTTGAATATTGCTATTATTTCTTTTCTATTAAAAAAGGGTAAAGAGTCATCTGATTGCTCTAGTTATCGCCCAGTATCAATTTTAAATACTGATGTTAAGCTGTTTGCAAAAATCCTAGCTTCCAAACTAGAACCACATTTACCCGCCTTAATTAACCTGGATCAAACGGGTTTTATGAAGAACCGTTTGGCCTCAGACAACATCCGACGCCTTCTCCACATCATTAAGGCTTCTGAGACCGCAGAACTCTGAAATGCCATCTTGTCTCTTGATGCAGAGAAGTCTCGAGTGGCATTTCCTTTGGCAGGTTTTACGTCAGATGGGCTTTGGAGTCAACTTTTTGAATATGATTCAAGTTCTGTACAGAAACCCATCAGCAATGGTGTTGACCGGGACCAACTGTTCTCCGCAGTTCTCCATTTCTAGAGGCTCTCGTCAGGGTTGTCCCCTCTCACCCATATTGTTTATTTTGTCCCTTGAACCTCTTGCTCAATCAATTCGACAGTCAACTAATCATACTCCTATTATTATACATAATACCAAACACTTCATTTCTCTATATGCTGATGACATCCTTTTTTTTTTTCAAAATATTTCTCAATCTCTTCCTCTTATTCTGAACATTTTTAAGGAATTCAGCCTAATTTCAGGTTATAAAATCAACTGGGAAAAATCAGCAATACTACCTCTAAACTCTTCTGAGACAAAAATCTTCTGCTCTAACCACTCAGAACATCCCTGTGGTTCAGACAGTTAAATACCTAGGTATTTCAATTTTTCCCACAGTTTCAGGGACAGTTACTTATAATTATAATAGAATGCTTGGTGAGATAGATGCCAGTCTTCATAAGTGGGCCTCTTCATCTTTGTCTTTCCACTCTCGCATTTCAGTAATTAAGATGAATATTCTTGCACGAGTTAATTTCTTAAGTTCAATGCTCCCCTTGTCTCCTCCTAAAGATTATTGGAAAAAGATTAATTCTTCTATATCTAATTTTATTTGGGCTGGTAAAAGACCCAGACAGAAATTGTCAGTCCTTCAAAGACCAAAAGAATTTGGTGGTTTAGGGCTTCCAAACTTCCAATGGTACCATTGGTCTTTTGTTTTACGTCTGCTTTCCTCTTGGCTTGATGAAGCCTCATGTGCATCTTGGTGTCCGATTGAGGAAAATTTGGTTCAGCCACAGAGACTGCAAGACTTTATTTTCTCTAATATTTCTGTTAAACAGTCTAAACTGAAATTGGGATCCTTAATCACTGAACTTATTTCAGTCTGGAGACTGGTTGAAAACTCTCTGAAAGTCACTTCCAGTTGGTTTTTTCAATCCCAAATATTTTCTAACTATTGGCTCAAGCTTGGGGGGCGCCCTATACACTTCCCAACTTGGTCGAATAAAGGTATATTTACACTGTCTGACATTTTTGGAGCTGAGGGTCTCCGCTCATTCACTGACATACAAATTCAGTTTAACCTGCCTAGTACTTCTTTTTTTTCTGCTTGCAATTACGGACAGCTATGCGCACCTATGGGGTGCCCTGGGAAGGTACACTAGGCCCACATCCGCTTTACAAATTCCTAACTAGATGCAGGGGGGTGGTTTCTGCTTTATACCATGCCATATCATCACAGACCTCTGATAGGCCACCCGCTCTGGATAAAGTTTGGAAGCAAGATATTTAACCGGTGGTCAAGGTTTTAGACTGGCCAATTATTTGGCATAATCTATCGTTATCATCCAGAAATCCCAATCACCGAGTTATTCATTTCAATTTCATACACAGGTCTTATTTCACCCCTCGCATTTTGTTTAAACTTAAAGCCCTACCTTCTCCTATTTGTACCTTATGTCCCCAAAATAGCCTTGGCACCTTCTACCATATGGTCTGGGAGTGTCCAGAGGTGTCTGATTTCTGGAGGAAGGTCTGTGGCGTACTGTACATAATAACTTCTAAACAGATTCCCTATTTACCCAATTTACTCCTACTTAATGATACTTCTGGCTTGGAATTAACGGTTAAACACAAACGCCTTTTGCTGGCCGGCCCCACCGCAACCAAGAGATTGATAGCTTGCAGATGGAAACCTCCCCACCTATTGTCGTTAAGAAAATGGTTACTCGACTATATAGACATTGCGTTTATGGAGTGCTGGGCAGCTAATCTGCCCTTAGCCAAAAAAAGACAACATCTCATTTTGGGACCTTGCCATCTCTAAATTGAAATCATTATTTTGATTATTTTCTGTTCCATCCTTTGGGTCCTGTGGTTGGGTGGGGGGGGTCTGTCTGGGGATGTGGCACTTCCTCTGTCTATTTTCTTGGACCAAAAAAGTTGCTTTCTATGTTATTTTTTTACCTCTTGTTGCTTTTTTCTGCTGTTTCCTTTCTTTCCCTTACCTTCTTACTTTCCCTTTTTCTCTTTTGCTTTCTTCCCTTGAAAGCTGTTGTAATTCTGTTTTTTCTGTGGTTATTTCTAGATCCTGGTTAGGGTCTTTTTTTTTTTTTTTTTTAACTATTGATTAATTGCTTCATTTATTTAACTAATTAACTATTATTATTATCATATTATTTTTTTTTACTTTATCGGGTTTTTTTAAGAGCCATTCCATGAGAGATTGACATTCGGTGCGCAGTTGACCCCCCTGGAATTGAATGAAACTTGGCACATAGGTAGATATGGGTGTCTCACAGAAAAAGCCGAATTTTTAGGTCCCTATTTCACTTTGCCTGCCGATAGCGCCACCTGGAAGCCACTTAAGTGGCTCAGTTTTGCTGTTGACACCACATTTTACATCAACTATCATGACTTAAGAGTACACAGTACCAAATATGTTATACTTCTATCATGACCTGTGACACTTCAAGTCCGGTTAGACTTCAGCACCACATCAGCGCCAAGCTGGGAAACTACGTTATCAGCCAGAATTATTTGAGAAATAAGAATAAAAATTGAATATGGGAATGGGAATAAAATAATACCCCAGACATATACCAAACTAGAATGCTTTATTATGTGTTTACACACAACAAGACTATCATTTTCAGTAAATAGTGCTTTGGTATCTTGCTGTGTTTGTGCAATGGACGGCCAGAAAGATGGTTGAAATTGATTTTGGTGCATGTTTGCGGTATATTTTCTCTCTAACCCAGATTTGTACTGTGAGGGTAAATCCTGTTTGTTGTGCTTTTGGAACTCTATTTTCAGGAATACCAAGCATTTCTTCGGTAGTATCCACGCTTTCAAGCTAGACGGAGCCAAAGTTGGAGGAAAACTCAAAATGGTCAATTTCATTGCAGATTGTGCCTATGTTTAGGTGGCATTATTTTGTTTACCCTGCAAGATCGAGATCTGAAATTCTCTGGATACATAGTACCTTTTGGGTATATTAGAGCATTAGTAAAATCTCAATGGTAGTATTTTCAGTGTAGATGATTTTAAACATCAAAAATAGGAAAAATTCGCCTCCAGGGGGCACTGTACGCTTGGATGCAAGTACTGGCCATCCCCAGGGAAGTACCAAAGAAATTGTTTTTGAATTGTGATGCACACAGCTAGTTTTCTCTGAATATGAAGAGTTTAGCTTGGTACTATGCTGGGTAGATAGCTATCTGACCAAAGGTGGTGCTCTAAAGAACTAATGTTCTTCCGACCTAACATTCCATATTCCCAGACATATACCAAAGTTTTGTCTTTTGACATATATAAAGTACATGCACAGTTATACATAAAATTTGTAATCTCTACGGTATAAAGCTGGGTTGGTTGTAAATTAGAAAAGAATGTTGGTGATGATTGTAGCATTGTGTCAACATGCAAGACTTTTACCAGTCGTCAGTACAGTGTACAGTTTTGTAGTGTTGGTGAGTTTCAGAAAATAACAAATTCTCTGCATTTTTGCATTACTATTAGAATTTGAGAGCAGGCTTCAGTGTTAGTTCTAGGATTTCCCAAGGGTATGGTGCTTGGGTATGAAAAAGGGCACAGCAGTCGCGTCTAGCGAGTGGTTGTCCTGATAAAGGGCACAGAGGTCCTAGCAAGCAAGCAGCACCCTGCCAAGAAAAGGGGAGTTCATTTGTAGTGGTAACTTGCATGCCTTCATTCCTAACACCTGCCCATGATGCCTAGCCAACGAGATGCCCGATGGTTCGGAGGGCAAGGTTTCTTTTACAGACTTCCCATTTCTATGCATAACAAGCCATGGGTGTTGACACAACTATTGCGCCATATAGGCTGCAGCCCGCTATTTAATTCAGAGACAGACAAGCTCACTATCAATGACCTGGAAGCAGCCCTGTAGAGACCCAAGATGCAGTGTAGTAGGGCTTGCCTCGGGCTCGACTGGCTCCGTGGGTAACATTGACCCGGATCCAACAAAGAAGGCCATGGATGGCTGCTCGGGGCCAAGGCAATGAGCACCTCTGGTGTGTACCTCCAGGTGCCGCCAACTCACAATTGAATTCCAAAAACAGATTGACGGATAGAGCTAGTCACATGCTGTGTTGACATCATTTCACTTTGGATAACATGAAAAGTAAAAAACAGTTTTAACTTTTGTACTAGACATTCTGTCTTCATGTACATGGTTGTGTGACAAAGATTTTTTTTTTTTTGAGTGCAAATTATGGACTTTTATTTTATGTAAGTGTATGTATACTGTTGACGCATGTCTGTGTACTTATGGGGGTACGCCTTTTACATAAGTTAATTTATTGGCATTTAAAAATTTTGGACTGGTCATGTTTTATAACGTGCTTTATGTTTCTGACTGCGCTGTACCCGTACTTGGTAATAGCCCATGTATTGTGTGTTTGATAATGCTCACAGTCACCACCATTTCACAACCAAACAAGCTTTATGCCAAAGGGATTACAAATTTTATGAATAACTGTGTATGTGCTTCATATATTTCAAAAGACAGAACTTTGGAATATGTCTGGGAATATGGAATGTTAGGTCGGTAGAACATTAGCTCTTTAGAGTGGCACCTTTAGTCAGAAAGCTATGTACCCAGCATAGTACCAAACCAAGCTCTTCACTTTCTGAGAAAACTAGCTGTATCACAATTCAAAAAAAAAATTCTTTGGCTCATTGCTGGGGATGGCCAGCACTTGCATCCAGCCTACAGTGCCCTCTGGAGGCAAATTTTTCTGACTTTTGATGTTTAAAATGATCTACACTGAAAATACTACCATTGAGATTTTACTACTGCTGTAATGTACCTCAAAGGGACTATGTATCCAGAGAATTTCAGATCTCTATCTTGCTGGGTAAATAAAATAATGCTGCCTAAACATAGGCACAATCTGCTATGAAATGGTCCATTTGGAGTTTTCCTCCCACTTTGGCTCCGTGTAGCTTGAAAGTGTAGATACTACCAAAGAAATTCTTGATATTCCTGAAAACAGAGCTCCAAAAGCACAACAAACAGCATTTATCATCATGGAACATATCTGGGTTACTGAGAAAATATACTGCAAACATGCACCAAAATCAATTTTGACCATCTTTCCAGCCATCCATTGCACTAACCCAGCAAGATACCAAGGGAATATTAACGGAAAATGATTGTCTTGTTGTGAGTAAACACATGATAAAGCATTCTTGATTGGTATATGTCTGGGATATTATTTTACTCCCATTCCCATTTTCACTTTTTACTGTGATTTCTCAAATAATTCCAGCTCAGTAACATAGTTACCCAGCTTGGCGCTGATGTGGTACTAATGTCTATCCAGAGTTAAAGTGTCACAGGTCATGACAGAAGTATAACACATCTGGTACTGTGTACCCTTAAGTCATAATAATTGATGTAAAATATGGTGTCAAAAGCAAAACTGAGCCACTTTAGTGGTTTCCAGGTGGCCCCACCGGCAGACTTCTTGAGATACGGACCTAAAAATTTGGCTTTTTCTGTGAGACTACCATATCTACCTATCTGCCAAGTTTCATTGAATTCCAGGGGGGTAAACTCCTCAACTTCTTCAAAAAGTGCCATTTTCTCACGGAATGGTTCTTAAATTATTATTTATATATTTATTTTTTTCTTTCATTTGTCGCTATTGCTGTTTTTTTTTCTTCTGCACACTTATTACCTGCCACACCTCAGTTTGTCTAACAAAAAAGAAAATAAGAAAAAATTCCAATAAAGAATTGATCACGAGAAAAAAATTATGACAAAGGAAGCTGCGAAGTGACAAGCAGCTGAAATACTACATCAAGCAAGAATGGGAAAACATTTTGCCTTCAAAACCAGAGCAGTTGGTCTCCTCAGTTCACAAACAATTCCAGAGTGTAGCTGACAGAACAGGTGATGCAACACAATGGTAAATAAACCCTGTCCCAACTTTTTTGAAACATGTTGCTGGGATCAAATTCAAAATGAACATATATTTCTCAAAGAACAGCAAAATTTCTGTTTCAACGTCTGATATGTTGCCTTTGTCCTATTTTCAATTACATATCGACTGTTTGGAGCACAAAAAGGTTGAGTGCATTTTTTTAAATTTTGAGAAAAAGCAATGTAAAACAATGTGAAAAATATGATTTGCATCCAACATTCGAATTACAGAAAAATATGTACTTAACACTTTTGTGCAGCAAGCAGTCGATAAAGAGTTTAAATGCTTTGCATATCATTGCAAAGTGTCCCAACTTTTCTGTCAATATAGTTGTTGCTGCGGTAATATTTAATATCTGGCAAAGCCAGATACAATGATAATATTAGCGATAGTATGCAGCTAAATTGTATTTTTAGCTCCATTGTGACGATAGTCACGGTCAGCGGAGCTTTTCTAATGCCGAGTCGTCCGGCGATCGTCTGTCCGTCTGTCTGTCTGTCCGGCGTCAACTTTCACTTCAAATTTGAATATCTTAAAAACTGTCGGATAACTTTTTTTCTAATTTGGTGAGAGCCTTCCTTATGATATTCTGAATATTCACCGTGAAAAGTAGAAAATTCTATGTCCCGGTTTTTGAGAAATTAAGCTTTTTGGACCACTGAAAATCAGTGGTTGTGCTCATTTTTTCAGTCTTTCATTAATATCTCAAAAACTGTCTGATAACTTTTTGTCTAATTTGTTGTGAGCCTTCCTTATGATGTTCTGATGATCCCCTGCAAAAATGAGAAAATTCTACATCCCGGTTTTTGAGCAATTCAGCATTTTGGACTTAGAAAACCAGTGTTTATGCTGATTTTTTCAGTCTTTCATTAATGTGTCATATATGTTAATATTGCAATAGTTCTCAAGGATTTCTGAAATTAAGTTATGACATGGACATTTCAGTCATCCTCAGTGGAGCTCTCTTGGCCGACAGGCCTCTTGTTAATGTTTATTTTGAATTTTTTTTAGCATGTTTTACCTGAAATGTTAGCCCATGAAGCAGCTGCAAACACCAAAAAGGCTTTTTTTATTGATTCATTAGTGGCACATATTGATGGCACAAATTGATTGCATTCATAGCATGTAACACATTATATTACATGTTAGATCTTTGATTGCTTGGAAGTCTGTACTGTTGTCAGCAGTGAAAGTTTTGATTCTTCCGATCCCTCTGCCTTTGCTGTGCTCCAGTATTTCGCTTGCTAACTGCCGTGGCCTCATCAGCTTTTAAAGCACGACCGAATACGTGCATGAAGGGCAGTAGCAATGCCCCCCGGAAAAGGTCTGCCTATTAGTTTGAGCTTTCAGGGAGCCTAGAGATTTTAGCCAAGAAGAGCACATAGGGGGTCGATCAGCGGACAGAGGAACCACACAGGCCTGATTTTCTCACAGGGCACTTGCATGTCAGACTGTTGGTTTATTATGATATTTTGACCAGATAGAATAGAAAAGTCGCTTTACGTTTTCTGCCTCTCAATTTGCTGGCCTTTTGCAACCTTCAAATCAGTATTTCTCAAGCCAACTTTCGAATGCTGTTTAGAACACTAAAATGGCATCTGTTTTAATGAACATGGGTTGAACAATTGTGTGTCGAAATTCCATCTGGCAATGCTACAGAAAAAAATGATGAATATGGTAAGATGAATGGGTAATTTTAGCCTTGTAAAATTTTTCTTTTTCTAGTATTAGCTTCCTTTGTGAAGGATTAATCATATTCTGTGCCATCATCTGTTATGATCACAATAGGCTTGGCTTCGTGGGGGGGGATTGTCTTTTGAGTTGTCTGTTCAAGCAAAACTGGTCTCTTAATGATGACGTATTTCATAATTTATGTTTCTATTTGTATGTTCTTATACTACTACTGTACTTTGTTGGCTCATTATTAGTAACTTCTGAAAATTAAAATCATATTTTGTAACTCCCCAAACTTAATTTGAGGCGTCAGTTCTCTCTTCTTCTTCTTCTGCTGCGGCTTCTTCTCTTCCTCCCCCTCCTCCATATCCTTGTATGTGAAATATTTCCCTCAGACCTGTTCCTGGTCTATCACTTAGCTCATTTGCTAATATGCACATTTATATTCACTGCGTGTATTGTCACCTTGGTACGTTACGCTGCCGGTGGGAAATATGCTGATGATTAGAAATTAATTTTTTTTGTCCATTCTAATAAAGCTGAGCCTCCATTATGATAACTCAATATTTAACCTTTTTGGTTCCCTGCAATTCGCTTCATTTTAGTAATGAGAGCAGGCTTCTTTGCGTCCTAGAGTTCTGGAGTATTGTCATGTTAGCAGTGGATTATAGAATTATTAACTAATAATGTGATGGGAAAAGACCTTGATATCACCTTGCCTCACTTCATTTCTCACTTGCAGCTATCTCAAGGAAATGAATCAGTGGCAGATGGATAATTGTCAACTCGGTTAACTTGTATTTCTAATTAGGACAACACTGCATCTCTTTAATGAGAGTACATTTATTTTTTTTTATATTGCTCAGACAGTCTCTCATTCTGCGCGTATACAATTTCCTTTTCATTCCGCCTTTGGGTTGAATGCTGCCTTGATATTGATTTATTGCAATACATTTGTGATATATGACCTCAGCTGGGAATCAAAATGTTTTTTACTTAAAAATATGTGGCAGAGGGAAAAGAAAGAATCCGTAATATTCATAGCAGCAGGTTTTCTGTCTTGTAAAGGTGCATAATCATAAAATAATATTTCAGAGCCTTTGTAGTCGCATTATCTGTGTGGGAGATGAAGTGATTTGGGACCACTCTCAATCTGTATTACGTATGTGCTGCAGGACTAAGTCTTCTGTGCCTTCTTCCCCCTCAGTGTCCTGTAAGCTCAGCCTACCTGCATCTGCTGCTTTAGTCCTCAAACGGAAGATGACTGACAGAGGAGAGGCAGATGTTTGGTCAGCCAACAAACCACTTCCTCTCCTCAGGTATTGGAGGTCATCCAGGGGCACAAAAACAGCGCAATGTAATGCCCCCCCCAGAAAAAAAGGGAACGCGACAGTAACATGTCGGTCTGATTCTGATTTGGTGGGGAAGTAAACTTATAACTTGCTCAACACTCCTGTTTGTATAGATATGGCTTGATCACAATCATGCTGGCTGTCATCTTCAGTTTTATGCGTAAATGAGTCGAATAGCTCAATAGAAGCAAACCCATTCTGTAAATATCATCTACATGTACACAACTCTAACAATTGTATCGTAAGTTTTGATACTAACCAACCTGGGTATTGAGTCTGTTGAATTTATCTAATGTATTATCAAAACAGCTGTCTTTGTGGAATTGCATGACACCACAGATGCTCAGTCAGTCATACCACTTGAACATCCAGTGCTCTGTGGCTGGGGACCCTTATCCCACACCCCGCCAAGCTCTTATTGTAATCAGCATTGACAAATTCTATTCATAAGTCTTTGTACACGGTTAGAAAATGGGATTGGTGCAGCTGTGCAAATTTGCCCTGTACTTCACTTAAATTACTTCAGTCAGAAAGTACCTCCTGAGTGGAGCTGACTGTGTGCCACCTGCACCGTCTGAAAAAGTCGTCTGAAATGTGCCTGGTATTTATCAGTAAGCTGGTAGAGAACTCCAATGGATTTTGAAGTCATTGTTGGTTCTTGCAATGAAATTTAAAATGCACTCTTGCGTCATATAAATAATTGAATTAATTTTATTATCTTGCATCTCCTGAATAACTTATTTGTGTTTTGCCTTAGTGCTTTTGTTTTAATATCAAGCTGGCACGTACACCTGTGGGTGTTATGGATGGTTATGACACCCGCGCGTTCGCAGAAATGTGATTCCTTCCCCCCCCACTTTTTCCTGGGACAGTCCTTGATCAAATTAAATTAACATCATTTGCAAAAAGTACTTCTGCGAATGAGTTGCCTGTAAATGAAACCATGGCAGTCAATGCAGATTGATTGAACGGCCATTCAGCCAATCACAGATTCACAGCCAATCACAGATTCACAGCCATTTGCTCAACCCACCAGGCCAGAGTTGAAATCAAATGGAGCTTCCCACACTAGCTGGCTTTACTGACAAGCATTTTCTCAAATGGAATTTTCCCTTCATAAATTTGTCTTGTTCGCTGTGATAATTCATCATTGAACAAAAAATGAAATTAGCTTCAGTCATTTCAACTGCAAGCCAGGTAGCAGACAAACTTAATGTGTGCTCATGGTAGCTGGCATTATTCAGCGAGCAAGATGGCATTTTACAGCTAGTTAGAGGATATCTCTTGCACCCGTAGTTTACAATGTCTCTTGTCTGCCCGAATTAGTAGGCTAGTAGTCGGTGGCAGACTGACGGTGGCTAGCTTGAGAGTCTACATAGAGCTGATCGTTTGCTGGCAGTGTTCCGTGAGTTTTGATGTTGACTACGTTCAAATGCAGATCATATTCTGTTTTTTTTTTCCATTATTCCATAAAAGGAAATAGTCCTTCCAAAGCTGTTTATGTGGCCAATGAAATATTCCACTTTAAGAAAATATTAGTTTATCATCCTTTTAATCCGAAAAACATCATGCTGGCAGGCGGATTTTTAAAAAATTTTTAGTGAGTATATTTTTCTATAGAGTTTTCATTCATTTGCATCATGTTTTTCCAGGTTTCTAGACCCATTTATTTTCTAGGACTCAACTGAGAACAACTGTAAGGCCACCCCTCCAGCCTTCTAACTCACCGGTCTATTCAGACCCAGACCGCATTCTCAGCCCCGCAATCATTGCATGCAGCTGTTGTTCATTTCCACTGTGTGGTAGTGTTGTGCTATATAAGACCGAGCTCCGCAGGTAGTCGTTGCAAAGTTCCGTAAGCCACATGCCTGTGTTTAGCCTCTAGTCTTGTATAGACTTATCTCCCGAATTTTCGCGTGTATATATTCAAACTCTGGAACTTAGTGCTGTTTATTATTAATGTCAGCACTTCAACTTTATTATCAGGAACCTTGCTTCCTTTTTCTATTCTATTTTAGTAATACATTGTTACTGTAGCTCAAGCCCAGCGTTTTGTATTACTAATAGTATCATTCAGGAGCCTTGATTCCTTTGTATTGCATCGTATGTGCCTTCCTGCTGTGCCAAAGGCATAATAAATACAACCAAGTCAATCCCTGCACCTGAGTCCAGTCCTCAACTTCCTGTCCTCAGTGCACATCACCAGTGTGCGAAGCAGAACCCTTACAACAACTTATTTAAGTACACAGCTTAAGTGTCCGTTTATGGGTACATTCATTATACTTGCAAACTATATTAGCCAATTGCCCTTTTTTCAAAACTAAAAAGCCTAAAAAAAAAAAAAACTGAGGCACAATCTTCCGATGCAGGAGAGGAGATTAACTGATATATAGATTTTGGGGCTTAATATTCCGCTTTACATGCATCCGTGCGCTCTCTGATTAAAATGGTATTTTTAAGTTCTCCACTGTTTGCGGACTTGTTCAAGCATGCAAGCACAACCTCTCTTTTTCATTCATTCAACCACCTTCTTAAAAGGTAGGTGCTGCAATATTTGGGAAAATCCAAGAACCTGTTAATATTCATATTTTTCTTAATGTTTAAAAGTAGGAGCGTTTCTCCTTCAGACCAGAAATGTGGACTTTTCCAATTGTAAACAGGCAGCCATATGATGCAAACAACTGTAAAAAGGCCGATCCGCTCCAGCATTATTGGCTCCCAATAATGAAAGTGAGCAGAACGAGATGTGAAGAATGTCTATTGTTCATAATTCAAATTATTCGCAAAAAATCAAACCTTTAATTGAAGTAACATACAATTTTTATCATTAGATAAATATTTTTCTCAAAAATACACATGCCACAATTATTATCGCCCATCGTTACTGTGTTTTTGGGTTTTCTCAATATCCAAAAGGACTATGCATTTTACATTACAAAATTTTGAATGTTGTCATTCGGAGTAATGGTGGAAAATTTCTGTGCATTTAATCCCACTCCTTGTCCAAACTGCATATAGCTCTTTTTGCTATGCAAGATATGATAAAATGCACGAGTACTCATGTAAGTGGACATATTGCGAGGTGGGCTTGCTGGGTCTGTGCTTTGGGAGCTAGCATTCAATCTACCCACTGGCACTAGTTTTCACTGAGCAATGGGTATGGTTGAGTTGGACAATGTAGGTCTGTTTTCCTCTTTTTGTTTAACATTGGTGAAATTAGAATAAAGAGAATGAACCCATTTAATCCCACTGGTCATATTTGTGACCGATTTTTCTTTTTTTAATTCTAGAAGCTCTCAAAATGGTGTTGTTGGCTTTGGACAAAAAAATGCAACTGTGAACTAAACATAACCATCATGAAATAAAAAGAAATACACACAGTTTATGTGTTAGGGAGGTGTAAGGAGTAAAATGCATGCACTTACATTGCAAGGAAATATTTGGGATTAAACGGTTTAAAGTCTTATTCTTTATATTTTTGTCAAAAAAAAAAATTTAACAGTCACGAAAAAGCGTGAAATATTTGCTTAATACTGTGGTATGTGAATGCTGGTGAATATACCATCTTTGGGGTGGGGAAGCGAGTGATGCTACAATGCAAATTTTGAGCCCAATGTTATTTGCATATGGTGGTGAAGAAAATGTAGAAATGCATAGCATTCATTTTATTTTGGCATGGTCTGAAGACTGGAATGGGGGCCAAAGCTGGGGGGGGACACCGACACTTTTGAAATCGCTGCTCTGCCCCTGATATCAAGGCACCCGAGGGAGTCATTTTGTGGTACAAATCCCCCTGAAATTCTGCTAAAGCCACTGGACCGCTTATGTGACCGATATCCATGTAAAGGATGTAATCCTGCGACAGCAGAATTGCTTTCTTGTGAACATAGTATTTCATTCCAGCAGCTGCATCTGATCTGGTCTTTCTGCCTCTGATCTGCAGTCACATTTATTTCATGTGCTTTTCTGGAGTTTAACTGAGTTGCTTCTGCTGTCTCCATACAGTAGAGTTACTAGACAGGCTTCCCAGCCCCAACAGCAAAGGCCATAACAGACTGTGTGTTGACTCAACAGGTTGTTTTGAACACTATTGTGGAAGAGAAAACTCTATAAATGTCAGCTATAACCTTCGACTGATAACTGCTCTTAATGTCAACCTCAGATGGAGCTGATGATGTTACATAGGTCTGAGAGCCAGGGACAGTATGTGCCCGGTTACATTCAGGAACCTTTTGGACTGTACACAATCAGTCATGTCACTTTTCCAATGAGGCGCAATATTGGTTACGAAACCAATGCAAATATTTCACCGATGAATAGCTCTGTCACAACAGCAGGTGGAGACCTGATCTTGAAAAAGTGTGAGGGCTGGAACATGTTAATCATTTTGAGTCTGCATCTCCAAATCTTTCTCATGCCAGCCTATGAGCCTTCATTCTTGAGCTGGAAATTATAATCATGGATTTACAGAGCATTACACTTCAGAACCTGATCCGAACCACCTCAGGTCAGTATCATCAATCCAGGAGATGGATGGCAGATATTTTACGCCAAGTACAAAATTTAGTCTAGATTTGCTGGAAACACTTTGTATCCTACAATGGAATTGTCATGGTTTGTGAGGTATGCGTGTGGTTTGGACTTTTCTTTGTGACTCTCATCCCGAGATGATACCGAATTCATGGGCCATCAAATTCTTTACCCAGCTAGTTGATTGAGCTGGGGCAGCGCTTTCCCAGAATCTATATAAGTAGGAAGTCCGGCATGCCTCCTTCGCTAGAGTGTCTGTGTTTAGCTTCGCACTACAGCCAAAGATATCTGTAGTCAGGTTTTGTATGACTTTCCATCTTCTAATTGTTGGAGTTTCTTCTCCTTTTTTCTATCTCGCTTTGCTTCCATGGTTCGGACTATTATACGTCATTTGGAAGCACGAGTACTTGCGTTTGGTTTATATTATTCTCTGTGTCTGTACTGTGTTCGTGCTACTCTCTTTCTCCCTGTCATTGCGCTTGGCCTCCGTATACTACCGGCCATTACAGAACACTCTAGCCTATATGGAGTCGTCAGCAACGGCTGCATTTGAGAAAGTTGTGGCTAACGAACAAGCTGCTCTTTCTGGTTATGGCAAGGGTCTTGCTAGCCTGAACAATCAACAGGTAGAGTTGGCGGAAAGAGTCCGCCTTCAGGCGAATGCCATGGAGAGACAGGAGAACGTTCTGTTAACTCTCACTGAGAGTATTAGATCCTTGTCCGCGCAAGTCACACAAAATGTTGCACAAGCACAGTCCGTACATCTTCCCCGAGAGCCAAAGCTTCAATTACCCCCAAGATATGGAGGCGAGGCAGGAAGATGTAAAGATTTCACTGCCCAATGTGAGATATTTTTTAAAGCGCAGCCTTCACGGTTCGAGAATGAAGAGTCTCGGGTTTCATTTATTTTATCCCTGTTAACCGACTCAGCACTCACTTGAGTCGGCCCACTTATTCGATCTAATTCACTGGTAGTGAATACTATGGAGACTCTCGTTAGAGAAATGGTATCGGTGTTTGATCAGGATGTTTGTGGCCTGGACGCGGCTACGCGTTTAATGCATCTAAGGCAGGGCTCTGAGAGTGTTGCTGCGTTTTTAATCACATTTCGCTCCTTGGCGACAGAGACAGGCTGGCCAGAAGCGCCTCTTTTGACAGTGTTCGTTCACGCTTTGGCAGAGGAGGTTAAGGATGCTCTGGCTACATTGGAGCCTTGTTTGTCTCTAGATTCATTGGTTTGCACTGCGATGTGCGATTGATAATTGCATCCGCGAACGTAACAGGGAGAAATGTACTGCATTGACTCTTGCTGGCAACGGGGCTAATGCTATTAGCAGCATGCATACAGCTCCCATTCCGCCCACTGAAAATTCCACTCCTGGTGAGCCTATGCAGGTTGATGGCTCATATGAGAGCCGGGCTCCTAAGCCCATTCGGAGATGTATAATCTGCTATAAACAAACGGGACATATCCGTCCAAGCTCCCCTGAGCTTCAGGGAAACGGGAAGTCCCTCTAGCGGGATGGGGGTGTTAGAGGGACAGACCCAATTTCCCATCCGGACTTTAATCCCTGTAAAATTGACTGTGGGGAGACAGAGAATATTTATCGAAGCTTTTGTGGATTTTTTTTTTTAATTTTTGCGCCATGGATTGTTTTATGGATGCAGAGTGGGCAAGGAGACATTCCGTTCCTATCCGCCCTCTTTTACATTCACGCTCTGTTAGATCTTTGGATGGCCGCCCGCTGGGAACTGGATTTTATAACCAAAGTTTCTGAATCATTGACTATGTTCATCTCTTTTTGTGGCCATTCTGAGGAGGTCCGGTTTTTTATTATCAGTTCTCCTGTTTTTCCTGTCGTTTTAGGACACTCTTGGCTACGGGAACATAGGCCTCATATCATTTGGGGAAGTCAGGATAACCCGATCATCCAGTGGGGCACTGATTGTAGGTCCCACTATAGGGAGAGTTTGGCATGTCATCCTGGGCATCGACCTATGGGGGAGGCTGACGCCTGGAGTGATTCTGAGGAGTTTGCCTCACACAACCCTCCTAATCTGCAGAAAGGGGTGGAGGAGGGGTTGGGGTGGGATCCTCAATTTGACTAGTGGCAGCCAGAGGAGGAATGTCATTCGGAGGATTTCTCTGACTCGGAATCTGACATAGAGAGTGCAGGTTCCGAACAGGGTGAGAATTTGGGGGCTGCTCTGAACTTTTGTCCGCCTCCTAATGTTCCTGACGATTATGCTGATCTCGCGGAGGTTTTTAGCAAGCAACAGGCCTCGACTTTACCTCCTCATTGCACGTTCGATTGCGAGATCTATCTTCACCCGGGTACCACTCCCCCCAGGGGTTCATTATACTCGCTGTCAGGGCCTAAGTGGAAGGCTATGCGAGAATATATTCAGGAGGCTCTGGCTAATGGATTTATTCAGCCCTCCACGTCTCTTGCTGGAGCGGGGTTCTTTTTTGTGGGCAAAAAAGATGGCGGCCTGAGACCCTGTATTGATTACAGGGGCTTGAATAATATCGCTATTAAAAACCGATACCCACTTCCGTTGATGAACTTTTACTAAGCTAGACCTCCGGAATGCTTATAAATTGGTTCGGATCCGTGAGGGCTATGAGTGGAAAACAGCATTTAATAAGCATGACGGGCACTACGAATATTTGCTCATGCCATTTGGATTGGTTAACGCCCCCTCTGTGTTCCAGGCACTCGTTAATGATGCCCTCCTAGAGATGTTGGAGAGATTCGTCTTTGTCTACCTTGACGACACTCTGATTTTCTCTTCAACTCTCTTGGAGCATAAACAACACGTCAGACAAGTGCTTGAGGCCCTCCTCAAAGCCAAGCTTTTTGTCAAGGCTGAGAAATGCCTTTTTCATGCCAAGACAGTTTCGTTTCTTTGCTTCATTATTTCGGAAGGGTCGGTCCGCATGGATCCTGACAGAGTGGCAGCAGTCAGGGATTGGCCTGCCCCTCAAAAACATTAAGGAGGTGCAACGGTTTTTGGGGTTTGCTAATTTTTATAGGAGGTTTATCCGTAATTTTAGCGAGGTAGCTGCTCCCATTATCGCACTCACTAAGAAGAAAACCTCCTTGTCGTTTGCTTTGTCTCCAGCAGCTGAGGCTGCTTTTCAGGGGTTAAAGAAACGATTTAGCTCAGAGCCCAATCTCGTTTTGCCTGACCCCTCCCTCCCATTTGTTGTGGAGGTGGATGCGTCGGAGTTGGGGTAGGTGCCATTTTGTCCCAGCGCCCCCTTCGGGACAATAAGTTGCACCCATGCGCCTACTTCTCCCAATCATTGTCGGCGGCCGAACGGAATTACAGCATTGGTGACCGGGAGTTGTTAGCCGTCAAGTTGGCATTAGAAGAGTGGCGCCATTGGTTGGAGGGGGCTGAACAGCCGTTTGTGGTTTTTGGATCATAAAAATCTCCAATACATCCAACACACTAAACAACGTAATTCTCGGCAGGCGCGGTGGTCGTTGTTTTTCAACCGCTTTAACTTTACGTTAACCTATTGCCCGGGCTCTAAAAACATCAAGCCCAACGCTTTGTCACGGATTCACGACTGCTCCAGTCGTGACCCCATTCCTGAGCCGGTTATCCCGGCAGCTCAGATTGTGGCTCCCATTCAGTGGGACGTTGAGTCTGTTGTGCAGGAGGCATTGAAAAATGATCCCAGTCCTGGTGGGGTGCCGCCTGGCTGTTTATTTGTTTCTTTGGCTGTGTGGGCCCAAATTCTCCAGTGGGGGCACTCTTCCCATCTGGCTGGTCACCTGGGGGTTCATCGGACTAAGCAGTTCTTGGCCCAACGTTTTTGGTGGCCCAGCATGATGGAGGATATCCGGGAGTTTGTAGCGATGTGCTGTATTTGGGTTAGGAACAAGACTTCCCACCTCCCCCCCTCTAGTCTGCTGCTGCCATTGCCTGTTCCTAAGCACCCGTGGAGCCATATCGCTCTTGATTTTGTTACGGGGCTGCCTGTTTCGAAGACAACACTGTCATCCTAGTTGTGGTTGACCGTTTTTCTAAGGCTGCCCACTTTATCACGCTGCCCAAGCTGCCTTCCGCACGGGAGATGGCCCTTCTTGTTGTGGACCATGTTTTCCGGCTGCATGGCATCCCTCAAGATGTGGTTTCTGACTGGGGCCCTCAATTTACGGCCAAATTCTGGCGTGCGATTTTGCAACCATTTGGGGGCCACCGTGAGCCTTTCCTCTAGTTTCCACCCAGAGACTAACGGGCAGACAGAGCGAACCAACCAGTCTTTGGAGAATACTCTTAGATGTTTGGCGGCTGACAACCCATCTTCTTGGAGTCGATTTTTAGCATTGACCGAATATTCCCACAATTCACTGGGTAACTCCTCCACAGGTCTTTCCCTGTTTGAGGCTCAGTTGGGTTATCAGCCTCCGCTGTTTCCTGAGACTGACAGGGATTCAGAGGTTTCTTCGGTTAATCACTTTGTTCGGCGTTGTCGGTCAGTTTGGGCCAGGGTCCGTTCCTCCTTGTTGCGCTCTGGACAGAAACAAAATACCGCCTCAGATAGAAGATGCCATTCAGCCCCATCTTATCAGGCTGACCAAAGGGTCTGGCTTTCCACGCGGGACCTACCCTTGAGAGTGGAGTCACGGAAATTGGCTCCCCACTTTATTGGTCCTTTTAAGATTGTGCGAAGGATCAATCCTGTCACTGTCTGGTTGAAGCCCCCTAGATCCTTACGGATCCACCCCTCTTTTCATGTCTCCAGGCTCAAACCGGTTAGCACTTGCGTCCTGGCTCGGTTGACAAACCCCGCCGCCATGGATGATGATTGGGGGGCGGTTTACCCTGTGCGTCGTATTTTAGCCGAGAGGCGTGTGGGTCGTGGAGCTCAGTTTTTAGTAGATTGGGAGGGTTATGGTCCTGAGGAGCAGTGCTGGGTCCCTTCTCGGGATATCCTGGATCCTACCCTTATTTCTGAATTCCGTGCGCGGGGCTCTCTGGGAACTTCTGGGGCTGTTCCTTAAAGGGAGGGGGGGTCCTGTCATGGTTTGTGAGGTGTGCGTGTTGTTTGAACTTTTCTTTGCGGCTCTCGTCCCGAGATGATATCGAATTTCTGGGCCATCAAATTCTTTACCCAGCTGTTTGATTGAGCTGGGGTGCCGCTTTCCCAGAATCTATATAAGTAGGAAGTCTGGCACACCTCCTTCGCTAGAGTGTCTGTGTTTAGCTTTGCACTATAGCCAAAGATATCTGTAGTCAAGTTTTGTATGACTTTCTATATTCTAATTGTTGGAGTTTCTTCTCCCTTTTTCTATCTCGCTTTGCTTCCATGGTCCGTACTATTATACGTCCTTTGGAAGTGAGAGTACTTGCGTTTGGTCTATATTATTCTCTGTGTTTGTACTGTGTTCATGCTACTCTCTTTCTCCCTGTCGTTGCGCTTGGCCTCCGTATACTACCGGCCATTACAGGAATCCCTGTTTCATAATGCTTCTCCTGAAAAGTGCTGTGTAATTGCTTTGCTACCTAATGCAACACTGCTTTACTCCAGTCATTTCAAGGGCACAAACTGTCCTAAATTAGCCTAAAAAAGGAGACATCCTCTTCGTTTTCTGGGAAGGTTCCTGTCCAAATAGCCATTAATCCCACACCAGCTTAGCTTTGTGCATTCAGAAGGAATTGGGCTTGTGGAATAGTGACTGATGCCCACAAGTGGCTTTAACTGACCCTTTGAAATTTGAGAGGAGTGTTCTTGATCTTTTCTGTGTGCATGTGTTTGGTTTGACACACATAATCCTTATTTTGCTTGTATAACAACCAAATGGTGAGAAAAACTAAACAGCTTTAGCTTGCAAATAATACACAATGACAGAATTCCTCTGTGACTATTGCATTACAGTGCTAGCACTGCTGTTCAGTCGGATACAAATCATTAAACTTAATGCTGCCTGTTTCTTATATGATTGAACAAGGATACCTAAGCACAATTTTATGTTTGCCTGGGTTTGACTGTTGGCTTCTGTGGTTTGTTATTCCGAGCATGCAAAACACATTGATCACTGAGAGTGGAAGCTGGTTCACTGCCAAAGAGAACAAAAATAAACTGAACAATTCTTTGGTGATGCATATGTTGACCATGTTTGTCTTTATTCTGTTTTTCTGAAGGACATTTATTGTTGGTGTAAATTCTTTATCAATTGGCAACTTGTTAAAAGACTTGATATTTAAAAAAGGGCTTCTGATTATTCACACCATGGGCAGTATTGACTGTAGTTGTTGGGGCAACAGAAAGAAGATCAGAAAAAGCATAAAAAATGCATTTCCCACTGTTTTAGTGGAATGACCTCATTTCATTTTCAAATGGGAACTGTTAATAGAAAGGCTAGTGCTTTTCTGGAAGGGACATCAATTCCGCAGGTTTACTCAAGGCATGCCAACACATTCTCATTCCGACTCATCATATTGTTATGCTCTAGTGACGCCGTGCCCAAATATTTATAAACAATGCAAGGGTAGTCCTTAAGCATCCTTATTTGACGCCATTGCTAAGCAGGATTGGAGAAAGGGAATCGTCATTTCACTAATTTATTACATTGATCCGGGAATTGGAATGGGGGCTAAGGCATCAGGATTGGGGAAAGCAAATTATAATTTCATGAATTTACTGCATTGATTCATGATTAGGATGGAGATGGGATATATATATATTTTTTTAGTTAATGTATCCGGTGTGGTTTTTGGCACACTGGTTGGTGCTCTTGCTGCACCAAAAAGAGCTTTGGGTTTGTACCTCGGCCAGCCAGGACCGCCATATTTATGTGCAGCATATAAAAAGAATTCAAAATCGATTGGGGAGATATTTTTTATTCATTTATTTAATTTATTTATTTATTGTCATATAGTGAGGCGCAAACTTACGGCATCCAAAAGTGACTTGAAATGACTCCTTTTTAGTCAAAGAGTGACACTCAGGGCATCTGCCCAAAAGTCGATATATGATGCCATGGAGTAAGAATGGGCGGGGCAGGCATGTTTCTGGAATTCCTCATTCTTGACTTTTGTCAGAGAAAATATGCATGAGAACACTGAATTATAGCTCATCATTTTCAAAAGAGGATCCAAATTATAGTTTATAGCATGCATTCAGGTCCATAAATATTTGGACATTTACAGTTTTATCATGATTTTAGCTGTTGACCATAGAATATTGCAATTGAGATTAAATAGTTCAAAGAGAGGATATTCTACCACAGATTGATGGTTAAAGCATCAGAAATCAGGTGATTGGTGTTAGAATTACAGCATTTTTTTTTAAAGAGTTCCTCCTTTTTTGTGGCGTACAAAACGAAAGTAATGAAAATTGTGCCTCTGTCCAGATATTTATGGACCAAACTGTAGGCACTGATGTCAATAGCGGCACTACATAATGAGGAGAGCAGGGGAGCTGCATTGTAATATAATAGGCCAACGGGTTTTCATTAACCAAGGAATCACAGTGCGATGAGTGCTCACTTTTCAGTATTTACATGAGTAACACAGTCTGGCAGCAAGTCTAGTAAAGGGAAAATGATCAAGAATCCAACAAGTTATTTTTACTGCTATACCCTAAATTTTTGTTAATCAGTTATTCTACATACAGAAATTAAAATGTACATTATTCTCAGGTGCATCTTACTGTTCCAACAGTTCCAGAGCATGATCTTAATCACTTTTGTTGGAAGTGAAGTTCTCCATTTCCTCGCTCCATAACTGATGATAAACTGTACTGGCTCTAGTGTTGGGAAGAAGACAATTATTTAATGGTATCTGATTAATGAATTTTGGCAAAGTTGGTTCAATTTCCCTGCTTTCATTGTACCGTACGTAAGTACATTCAAAGCATTGCACTTTTTCATGAACTTCTGTAAAAAACTGCTGTTTTTTGTTCATTGGAGCTTGGATCATCTCTTGTTTTGTTGAATTGATGTCCTTTCTGAAAATGGATATTGCCATCTGGAATGGCACTAGCAGCCACTGGTCAGACTTTTTTTTGTGCACTAGCATCCTGACCTCAATGAAAAGCAACTTTGTTTTGACTTTAACTAAGCTTTTCACTTTAGACTTTCATTCCCTTTAATTGGCACTCATTAACTTGCTTCACTGATATTATAATCCTTTTGGCCCTGTTAGGCAAACAGCATCTGTTCAACTTCTAAATTAAAAACCAGTCAAAAGCTTGGTTTCTCACCTCACAGCAGCTAAGTTTTAATGGGGCCACTCTAAGTTATTTTAATTTTTAACTTTCCCAGAAAAATGTGAAGCAACACATAAATAGGCATTAGGAAAAAAAACTTATGTTGGTCTTATATTAAAGAATAGTCTTGTATGAAACACTGAATCAATCTTCATTGATTATGTTTGCATCTCTTGATTGATTCTACATACTAGATTGGTTCTTGTTCCACTTTTTTTGTGAACTTATAGAGAACCACCCTGGCTGTCTCAGAAATAGTAATAGCCTACCATAAATTATAATTTTTCATGGCATAAATGGTTAATACGCTGGCAAGATCATGTTCAGAGGGCTGTTAAACATGCCTTCTATCTGAGGTGTTATACAACTCAAAATAATGTGCCAACTTCCTGAAAAAGTTGGTGCATTATCTGTCCATCAGTCCTGTGACTGTAATGTATATCAGAACAGTGGCTTGGCAATACTTTGATAAACCTTGCTCTGTCAACACCATTCGCCGCTGCGTCCGTAGATACAAGTTTAAACTGCACTATGCAAAACCAAAGCCGCACATCAACACAACCTAGAGGTGCCATTGACCTCTCATGGTTTGGTGTCTTCTGAGATAGACAGTCACACAATGGAAGTAAGTTTTGTGGTCTGACAAATGAACATGTGAAGTGGTTTTAGCAAAAACAGCTGCTGAACCGAAACATATCAAGGACAACCCAAGTGTCAGGTTCAAAAGCCAGCATCTGTCACGGTATGGGGATGTGTTTGAGTGCATGGCATGGGTAACTTGAACATTTGCAAGCAAGATATGTTCAAATTTTGGAGCAGCATATGCTGCTTCATCTTTTTGAGGGCTGCGCCTGGATTTCAGCTCCAAACCATAGCCTGCCCAGATTACAAGTGCATGGCTGCATAAACAGTGCATGCGGGTGCTAAACTGGTCTGCCTTGCAGTCCTGATATGTCTCTGATTCAGAATGAATGGTGCATTATGTTGCAAAATACATTGCTATGAAGGCCTTGCACAAGTACACTGCTGAAGACCTGCATAATAGAGGATCACAGACCATTTGACTATCTAGACTTGACTAACTGGTTTCTTCACTGCCCAAGCCCTTGATGGGTGTAATTCTCAGACATGGTGATATTACACAGTGGTAAACAGTCGACTATGCAAACTTTTTTATTCTGTTGCAGTCATCACATTGCATATTAAGTCTAAGCAATTAATTCACAGGTTAGAACATCAAATGCTTTGCTGTTTTAATTTCAGTCCTTTTTGATTTTACTTGCGTTCATTACATGCCGACTTTATCGGAATTATTTTCTCCTGTCATTTTACTGCAGCTGCACTGTGATACCAGCTTAACTGATCAAATTTTTAATAATTAATTAAATAAATGTGTGTTATGGTGTAAAAGTAGGTATTCTCATGTCTGTTTCCATCCTATCGCACTAGTGAAATTAATTAAATCTACTTGTTAGCAGTTAAACGACTAATGTTTCTGTATGCTTCTATACAAAACAATGGCCTACAAGTCATGACTGTCTTGTTATAATTGCCTCTCTACTTATCTTTCGGAACTCATTTCTGTCAGCACATATTCATGTCCTCTGTATTAATTTTCTTTTAACAATCTAAATATAAAGAATGCATTGAATGTTAATTTGCATGGAAGCACTTATCAAACCCATGAAGTATTATATTACTCAGCCCCTTTGCGCAGATATAGACGCTGGTATCCGTTAATTCCGAAATTTACTTCTTAAATAATTCTGTAATTGAATTTCCAAATGTCTTGCTTCGCTGGAATAATTTTCAGAGTCTCAGTGACACAAGTATAGAGTGATAAAGCCTAAATAGGCTGATGCATAACAGGAAAAAATTGGCATTATTTGTATTATGTGCAAAGGGGTTAAAAGAAATACTGCACAGTGTGAACTGATGCATTCATCCAAGTGAATGGCAGTATAGAGCCATCACAATCAAATAAAAATCTTAAACTTCAGTGTGCTATTAATCAGGAATTGTAACTAGGTTTTAGGTTGGTGTGGAATTACCTACATAAGGAGAAGAGGTGTGCTAGCTACAATTCCCAGCTAAGCCAGCAGACTAGAGCAGATCAAAATTGAGTGACCTTTGGTGTGGTATATGGAGTGAGTGCTTCCGAAGGGCAATGACTTCAGTGCAACCTACTTATGCCATTCCATCACTGGTGAGCCAAGGCTAAAAATCAGAAAGCCTTCATCATGGAGAAAACAAGAAACTATCAGAGAAGGATCAGAGGGCAAGAACTGGCCTTTGAAGAGAAATGAGATACTGGCGATGGGGGTGAGAGGGGGTGGCGGTGTGGAACGAGTCTGGGCATTGGCGTGCCAGCACAAGTGTTTTGAGGTCAATATGATTCGTGTACGGCACTCAAACTCCAGACAGTATTAGACAGATGGATAAGGACAGGAGAGGGTCACACCCTCTGTTTTTGTGATTTAAGGTTTGTGTGCTCAGCTGCAAATGTAATGTATTTTAAAAGCTAAGAAATTGACCAATTTTCCTACATGCACTAGGTCTGACAAACCACATGCAGACAGACAGCTACATCCAAATGGTTACGAGCTGCAAGGACTTATCGGTCATCTCTTGCCGACACTACTCGCTACTGGGCAGATAGTTGGAGGTCAAGGGCGTAGTTCTATTTCTGGGGGGGTCTTGAAGTACAAGTAAAATAGATGGGACCATCGGGTGTGTTATCTATGAGTTCACCAGGAGGTGCCAAAAAATACTACTGCCCAAAATGGACAGCATGTATGCCAATTGTGGGAAATGGAATAATGTGTCACGTCATTAAAGGTATTAGATATAAATAATGTGTCATGATTGTATCATGTGTCATTGAATTATCGTAAATTTAAAATTAGTTTTATTACCTGCGGGCTTGCATTTGGTATTGATAATAACGTAACTTAGCAATGTAACCATAAGCGCATGATTGAAGAATACTGACATGTCATATTAGAAGCAAGTCAGGTTTAACTGTCAGGAGTCCTTGTCAGGACAATTGTAACAGATGTATGTATGTTTTGTTTCTCAGAAATGAGTGAATATGTCTCAGCGATATCAATGAATAATCAAAAAAGAATTTATGTTGCTAAGACAGAAAATGTGTAATGTATTATTTTTACTGTTATATTACTGGTAACGTCTCACTGACATCCAGATGATGGCAATAATTTAGTGGTCGTGTGTCTGTGTAGTACAGGACATAACTGGCTAATACACTATATGCTGCTAATCTCTGCAGTGGCATGAGGTATCCAGTATATAGCCCATGATACTTGCACATTATGTAGTACACAAATATACAATTTTCAGCACGGCTATTGTTGCCTGAGTGAACACCCTGCATGCATTTGATATTTTTAAAAGGCAATAATGCACCAAAAAAAGTAAAGCTGAGACCACTTATCAAAATATCGATAGTTATTGATAAATAAAATAACTTATCGATATAAATATTTTTTATTTTTTCTCCCATGTCATAAATTATACGTATAAACGCATAGTTACCACGCGTGAACGTTCGGGTCAGCAATCATGTTTCTTTAGTTCTCGAATCCCAGTCCGGGTTTTCCCAGTCGCCGTGCGCACTCCAAACAGCTTGCGCTGCTGTGATTGGTCACCCAGCTACTGTTCCGGACTGCTGTCCTTGCTAGTGCCCTACGCGAAAGCGATCAGAAAAATCAAATGCCGTCGGATGTGTGGCTCCATTTCGAAAAGTCGGAGGGCAATACTTCTGTAATATGCCAAATATGTCACACCAAACTGCCTTTTTCAGGGAACACTACAAATCTGCGTGACCATTTGAGACGTCGCCACTCCAGCTTGCTGCCCTCCAGTTCAGGTAACACTACGCAGCCACAGAAAGTCTCCGGATTTTTCGGGAGAAGAATCGACCCAAAGGGAAGCCAAGCTAAAGAAATAACGAGCCAAATTGTGGACATTGTGGTGGATGGGTTGCCAAATAGCATTGTCGAGAAAGTGTCGTTTAAAACTGTCTAGTAGAAAGACGATGTCAAAAATAATAAATGAAAGGCACGTCGCTGGAAAACAGGAGCTTGCACAGAAATTGGCTGCTGAATGCGATTTTCTATCCATAACAACCGATGCATGAACAAGCGTGTGCCAAGGAGCTTATGTATCCATTACATGCCATCACGTCACACCAGATTGGACATTGAAAACAAGCAGGTTGGCAACAAGGCATCTAACAGACGGTCACACTGCAGTAAATTTGGCTGAAGAAGTAAACGCTATAATAGCTGAATATGATTTAAGTTCCAAGCTGTTAGCATGCGTCCACGACAATGCAGCTAATATCTGTCAGGCCATGCCTTTACTCAGAGCTGCCAGACTTGAGGGTGGTGTTCTGTCTGTGGGTTGTCAATCTTTGCATACAGCATGGTTTGGAAGCAGTGCGAGCTGTCAGTACAACAGTGGCTGCAGCTAGATGGCTCACGGGACATTTCAAAAAAGCGAACTTGCAACCACTGCTTTAAAGCAAAAACAATGCAAAATGTTGAATGCAAAATCCCCACTCAAGTTGAATCAGGACGTACCCACTAGATGGGACACTGTGTACTACATGAGGGAGTGACTCACCGAGCTGCGATGGCCTGTGTTGGCTGTATTGTCGAACCCGGATGTTATAAAGAGATCGCACGCTGCTACCTTGGAGATGACGACAGAGCAATGGAACTTAATGACTGAATTGAGTTCATTATTGAAGCCATTTGAATTGGCTACTGTGCTCCTTAGCTCAGAAAAAGGTATAACGTCAAGCTGTTTGTTTCCCATTTTCCCTTTGAAAATTACAACATTGCACTGGCAATCAGAGACAGGCTCTTGTTGACAAAATGTCATTTCACTGGAATTAAGTCAATGAAACATGATGCCACTTGATCAATGCAGTTCAGGAAAAATGTGCGAGGCCAGGCAGTGTCACCTTGTTGACAATCTAATGTATTCATCTATAAATTATGTTTAATTGTATTTTTTCAGTAGGTAGCTGTGAATAATGTACCCCCCCCAACTGTTGAAGAAACATCTAAAATTCATGAAGCATTAGCTACATTAAACTCACGCTGTAATTTTGCATCCTGCATTGAGCAGTCTATACTCTATACTATAGGGCGACCAGAAATGACAGGAGGCAGCAAAGATGATCCGTTGAATGTGGTGGAACGGGAAGACATCATTCAGCATGAAATCACGCTGTTTTCCACGGAGCAAGCTATCGACCTACAAGATGATCCGCTGATGTGGTGGAAGGGGAACACAATGTTTTTAAGCATTCCAGCAAACGTTTTTAAGCATTCCAGCAAACGTCTGTCCCGAGCGAAAGGGTGTTTAGCAAGGCAGGACAGACTGTTAACAAATTCAGGTCCTGTTTGAAACCGAAGAATGTTGACGCGCTTATCTTCCTGAACAAAAACAGAGATGTGTGACATTGTCAGTCTATATAAGAAAGCAGTTTTCTTGTTTCAGCAGAGGTTTTCTGTTTTAGTTTAGGTTTTCTATTTGTATAGTAAATATAGGCTACATTTCATCTGTTTATTATCTATGTTAGATGGCAATGGCAACTGTTCCATTGCGTAAAACATTTTTTGAGACGTTTGGTTTCTTCCGAGAGAGTTTAATCCAGGCAAGTGTGTTCACATTCACAAACGGTTTTATACATTGGCCTTTTCGTTCATTTTTAACAGGACGATGCAAAGCAGCTTTTATCATGCCCACTTTAATAGGGCGAATGCATTATTGGCAAGTTTAAGAAATGGGGAGCATTTTTGTATTTTTGCTAGCAAAGGGGATTGCAAAACCCGACGTGGTTACCGTTTATATGAGATAGTGAGCAAATGCGTTTCGCCACATTTCTGTTAAGTATCTGAATGAGATTTTTTTTCTGTTTTATACTATGCTCATCACCCCTAAATTCGACCACTGGTTCTATATGAGATAGATGTTCCTCATTTGTTATGTATATGAAGGAGATCAGATTTTTTCTGTTTTGTGCTAAGTGTCTCTCTGTATGTGACTGTGTTCAGCCGTAGAAGGACTCTGGTTCAGCCCCTTCTAATGAAAACAAGAATTACACTGTGAATTATTGAATGCGCGACTGAGCCCCTGGGTTGTTTTAATATAATAAAAAAAACTGATATTTATCGATAATTTTGTCCTGATTTATCGATTCTTAAAAATGGCTTATCGTCTCAGCCTTAAAAAAAAAAGTTTCATCAATATAACAGAAATGGCAAATTCTAAAATGCTTTATTTCTGTCCACAAAATAATGGCGAGCACTTTAACAAAAGTAAGCAAAGTCGATTGGGCTACATGTGCACCTTTCTCTTGTTCGTGCTCGTGAGTCCTCCTGACTTAAGGCAGCAGCACTGGTATTGATCTGAGCCAGCTGTTTTTTTTACTGATGGCAGCTCTTCAAATCATGCCTACTTGTGGCAATCGCATAAAGCGCGCATATGTTTTAATATGCTCAGAAGGAGCACTCCCATTGACAGATTGTGGATGAGGTTGCAATGGTCCTTTTGTACATTGAATGTGATTGGAAAAATTGGACCCTACACACGCAGGCCATCACAACCTCATCTGCGATCTATCAGTGGGAGTGGTTTTTACCCCTCAGCCGACGAAAGTCAGTCGAGGTGTATTGTCGTGGTGAGTGGCGTCCGTCTGTCTGTCTGTCTGTCCGTAAACTTTTGGTTTCCGGACGATAGCTGAAAAATGCCTCAGCCAAATGTCCTCATTTTTTGATGGTATGTCATGGGTGGTTAGAGGAAGCTCCCTATCGATTTGTGTCTCACTCTGATAATCAATATGGCCGCCACGGCAGTCATCTTCATTTTCGTTTCTGGACAATAACTGAAAAACGCCTTGCCCAAATGTTCTCATTTTTTGATGGTATGTTGGGGGTGGTTAGAGGAAGCTCCCTATCGATTTGTGTCCCGCTCCGATAATCAATATGGCCGCCACGGCAGCCATCTTCATTTTTGTTTCTGGACGATAACTGAAAAACGCCTAGGCCAAATGTTCTCGTTTTTTTACAGTATGTTGGCGGTGGTTACAGGAAACTCCCTATCAATTTATGTCCCATTCCGATAATCAATATGACCGCCAATAAAGCGCAAGGCTGAGGGGTCCCGCTCGCGACAGCGCGCTATTTTTCTGTGTTTATTTATACATACGCAAGCGGCATGTCATAGCCAGAAGTTGGACGCTGCTATGGAGACTGGAGACCCGTCAAAAAAACCTGGCACAACTTCAGTACCAATACTGCCATCCTATGTCAGGACTCTGGTGTACCATCAGAAGGAAGGAAGAGCACAAGTTATTGACTTCGCTCACTTTCTTTCGGGCACTGATCTTTATTTTTTGGGCATTAATAAAGCATTTTAATAATTACATTATTTTCTTGCAGGATTTCATTATAAGGCAACAGCAAAATCGTTTATTACACATAATTGTTTATTGAACTAGTTTATTACATACTGTGCCACTATGTATTGGATACTTTATGCTACTGTGCATCGTAGTATGCTGTGTATCAGTCAGCATACAGTATGACAATAACCATATCCTATACTACACAATCACATGACCACCATGTAATCACAAACACCTGGGTCTTAGTGGGAAGTTAAAATTGACTACGTCAATTTGTGGAATACAGTACACTTCATTGCCCTGGCTGCAGACTGAAATATGTAATAGCGATGTCACTCGAGTATTTATTATGTACTGCAAAATTAAATATCTTGTTGGCTTGCTTTTTTAGTGTGCTGAGTTTAACTTGCTTCTAAAATGCAATTTCAGAATTAAAAAAAACCATTTGAGTTTGTAATAATAGAATGAATCATAAATTGCAATATAAGGCCAGGCAATTGTTATTTTGACTGCAACGAGGAGGTTGTTTTGATCGCTTTGATCACGGATGCCCTCGACCCTCTGAGAGAGATTTCTCAACACTCCTCATTTGTTAAGTTTAGAACACGTTTTGACCATAAATGCCTCTCTGCCTCTGGCCAAGTATGTGTTCTCTGTCAAACAATGCAAATATTGACTACATTACTCATTCTCTACACCAAAAATTATTGTTCCAAACTCAGTGGGTAGAAACAAATAAAATCCTGTCACCAAGTTTTGAGTCTAACTTTCTGTCACATCTGACATGTTTGAGTAAGCTTTTCCTCTACTATATCTTAATTAGGGTATCCACCTTATTCCTGAGGCCGCTACTGTAGATGTGATTGTGGGTGAAATTTCCGGCGGAAGTAGCTGTTTTCAAGTGGCTCGTCAAGAACAGCGGTGGTTCATTCGAAAATAATTCATTAACTTAGCGATTGCAGCTTTTTTTTTTTTTTTTTTAACAAATTAACTTGCTTTTCTTAAAATGTCCCTTTGGAGCTCCCGCACCTGTTGTGCTGTTTGAGGCTGAACCAACATCCAGAGGAAGCTAAATTTATGGCTTCATCAGCAGTGTTTTGAACACGCACCCAGAACATAGGGGATTGTCCTTGTGTTCAGCGATACGGTTTCCATCGCCTACCTACAGAAGAGGAAGCCAGAATGTGGCTGAAAACCCTGAATTTGAATAGATCCCCGAAAACATTAGGTGCTCATTTCATTATGTCGACAATCAGCGATTCCTACTTTATGGCTAGGCTCAGACAGACCGCCGCAGAGGAGACACTGGGTCCTCAAAAGCATTTTGACAGCAGTGCCAGGAGAGCACCAGGTATGATTTCACATGTAGGGGGGACAGCAAATTGTTTTATTCGTCCGGTAATGCCAGTCAGTGTACCTAACGTCTCATCCTGTGCAGTTTAAGATGAGGCTATAGAAGTAGCGATAGTCTACTGCAATTTGAAAATAGCCTGTTCTGTTCCAAACAATTGTCTTGCACTCCAAACCTCAATTCACTAAAATTAAAAGTATGGCCAAAATAGACTCACTGTTTTACATGTTATAATATTGGATTAGCAAGCAACTTTATACTGTATAATGTAGTTGTCATGAAAAGAGGTAATTTGACTCGTACTGTCAGATGGCTTAATTTACTCTGTATAACAATCCACTACATTTCATAATAGAGCAATATTTACTGCTGAAGGTACATACGGATATATCTTACCTCCTAACGCGACTGACCTTGTTGCTGTGGAAGTACAGCATATGGTTCAGAGCTTTTTAGATTGTTCATAGCTTCGCAGTCTGTGGCAACAGAGTCACTAATGTAGCCAAATGCGCTAGGGTTCATCATCTTTGGCCACTGCTTCAGGTCGTTCTCCCATTCCTCGATAGTAAAAGGCAGCGGTACCGTGACGTTATTCCATCTGAGGGGTAAAAGGTGTTGTTTCCTTGCATATTATATACCGATCGCTTCAAAAAAAGAGGATTAGCGTTAGCTGTTACCATGGTAAACTGTTCAGAGACAGTATGCAGCGGAAGCTGCGCCCATAATTCGCGCAAGAGATCATGGGACGTGGGAATAAGGTGGATAGCTGGCTGTGAGAAGTAGCTAATAAGCTCCACACTTAATTTACATTATTATCAGTCCCAAATGTATTCATGCAAGTAATAAATGTTGATGATGCAGTGGAACACAAAAGAATCACAATACATTATTTATATTAATACATTTAATAACAGACACATTACACTTTTTGTCTGCTCCTTCTGGAGAATTTAGAAATTGGTTGCGCATCAATTCAGATGTGGTTCATCTAAGTCATATGCAAACTGGCTCATGTCTCAGAAAAATTCCCAATATCGCCTTGCATGACTTCATTTAAATGACATTCCCACTGATGCCATCTAATTTACATAGAAAATGCACCCTGAAATATAACTACGCCTTCAATATTCATCTCTCTGCACAGTTTAATATAGCCCTGGCAAAAAAATGCCAGTTAGTCCTTGTGGCTGGTGCAAAGTAGGAATAGTTGCAGCGATCGGTCTGTGCATGTATCATCAGACATCTCGCAGGCAGAAAAATTGGTCCCGTAGATTCTCACAGCTCAGCAAAAGCACAAGTGTGTCAGTGAATGTGATTCTGTAAATATGAGTTCTGTCAATGCACCAATGAAAAAAAAAATCTTTTTCATATGGTCCATAAACTACTCAAATCAAATTTGGGGCTGAAAATGGGAAAGAAGATTGTAGTGTGTAAATGTTTACAAACACAAGGATATCCATCCTCTTAGTATTCCCAGTCAAGGTGGCAGGATGTGGGTTTCCAACTATGTGGTTAAAAGTGGGAAAATGCCATAGACAGGCCACCACTCTATTGCACAGGCTGTGCACCATTCACTCTCATGCTCCCTTTTGAATCTCTAATTAGTCTAAAGCATGCTGTGAGAGGAATCCAGAGTGCCTGTAGGGGAAACCTGCATTGAATTGTAGAACATTCAAACTCCACTTAGAGAGATTCTTGTGTGATTTTTTCAGTCTCACCCTCCAATTGGATGCATAGTAAGTATACAGTGCTTAACAAATTTATTAGACCACCACCCGATGTAAGGTTTATGCCACAGCTGCCCTAAATTAACTGTGTTGGTAATTACCAAAATAATTTTTATGATTCTGTAATAGTTATTCCACCAGCATGTGCAAGCTCTTTAACTGAAATTATATTTTTAATGCTAAAATATAATTATTGCTATTATCCATGAATTTTTGAATGTACCGTTTTACAAAATAAAGCAGAAAAAAATAGTTAAGCACATTATTATTTTTTGATTAAGATGCCAAATAACAGTTATTTTCTTGCATTCCTGAACGTAAAAATTTGTTTCAGTGGTTGAATGCAAGAATGTAAGCTGTTATCAAGGCCATATAGTTTTATTTTTATTTTTATGTGTGAATAAGAACTATTTAGTGGTTTTGATTCGTTATGTGCCAAAGAAATAACAAAATAATTTTTAGTTTCAGACAAGTTTTTGATAAATTTCGTAAATATTTGTGTTTTCTCGTTTTTTTTTTTTTTTTTTTAATGACAGGCGGTCTAATAAATTTGTTAAGCACTGTACATATGAAGTAAATATACAAAAATACTTAGCGAAATATGATGTAGGCAGAGTTTTTTGGGGCTGACTCTAACTAATCAAGTTTGAAAACTGAGTCCTGTTTGGCATTGTCTTGTTTATGTCAGTCAGTTTTCAACTTTAAAGTGACTGATCCCATGAGATACTTTAATAAATGGAACTTGCCCTTTTCCAATTCATTTTACTCTTTGCAGTGCAGACTGCAACAAGAAGAGCTGCTTCTAAACAAATAGGAACACGACTGGGGTGAAAATTGACTGATTGTATGTCAAGTAAATGTCAAGTTGTTATTCATTCATTCACAAGCACAGTATCCTTAGACAGACAAGCCCTGGGGATGGAGCTCAGGGAGGGTAGATCTGCTCTGTCTCTTGGCCTCCTACGTCAAGGCTCCAGACAGTGTTGAATGAGAAACTTGAGGGAAACATGAAAAGAAAATATAATGGCTGAGACCTGCAGCTGAGAAATACCCCTTATATTTCAATGGTGTGCATTGGTGAGATGTTCCAATTAATAAAGCGTGAACTAGTTCAGGCAGCCAACTTGAGTTGTGCCGCTGGCTCATAACCTACAATGTGTGTGCTAGCTATAACTACTGTATGCTCTACCCTAATAAGGCAGTCTATTTAAACTATCAAAGCATGCTTATTCACCCTTGGGTCCTCAACACTGCTGCTTACTGCTAACTAATACTATTGCAAAGTTCATTCCACTTCAACTTTCAGTGGGATATTTTCCTTTGTTTTTGGAGAATGTTTTTCTCTTTCAGAAAACCTTAGTTGCCGTCAGGGGTCAGATAGGGAGTTTTTTTCCCCCCTTTTCCCCTCCATTAGGCACGCGGCTTGCTATGGTCAGTCTGACCCATCTGTAACCGGTACGAATGTATAAGATATTACTTACCATTGTTCTTCCAGTTACCACAAATTAGCCAATGTTAATTCAGCTGATTGCACGTTTGGTTTCCTCCTTGGGTGCTCTTTTCAGGTTAAATCTGAAACACTATGGTTATGCTATGGTTTGGAGAAAAATCTGCTTCTGCTATACTGATCTGCTACACTGCTGGAGGCGAAATCAGTTGTTGGTGTCTTAAATTGTAGCACGGTTGCTTTAAGAGCAATACATTATGAGTTATGGAGGACAGAGGAAGGGTGAGAAAGAAATTTCAGTAAAAGATGAGTACCTATTCTCCTTGCTGGAGAATGAATGCACCACTGCAGTACCAGCAACACATGGATGGTTTACAACACAGTATATTCTCAGCAAGGTCAGTGTACCTTGTTTGAAAAATGGCTGGACTGCAGCGATACTAGAGGAAACAAGGTTCAGAAGAAAGTATGTTCTCTGCAAGGTTAATGTTTCTTGTTGAAGAATGGCCATGCTGTGTGAGATGATACTGGCTCTTACATAGCAGGTTCACTAGATAGTTACTACACTGTATGTTATCTGCAACTCAACATGCTCAACTGACGATTAAACCATGAACTCAGGGTGCTGGATCCTTCATGTAGTCAATAAAAAGGAAAGATTTTTTCATATTTTTGTCCCCTGCTGCCGTGTTAGCGTGAAGCAGGGACAGAGTATTCAGCTGTCTGTACGTCCGTACATAGGTCACGCTGTGTTGTTAACATGATATCTGAAGAACCGGTCAATGGAATTTTTTCAAATTTGGCTGCACAGTCGGTGTGTTACGGGAATGTGCAGACCCAAGTTGATTTTTGTGACCTTGACCTAATTTTCAAAGCTGCTGCAGGTGATTGACCACTTCTAACCAGACTTAGGATGCAGTATCACAAGAACATTTTAATGTATTCCACTGATTTTTTATAGCATGGTCTACGTTGAGGATATAGATGGCAATAAATTATGAACATAGTATTCAGCGCCGTCCCTCTGTCTGTCCGTTCCGCGCTTCTTAATGCAATATTTCAAGAACTGGTGGATGGAATTTCTTCAAATTTGGTTGTAAGGTATGATAGGAGAATGCACGGATCCCAGTCAATATTTGTGACCTTCACCAAACTCATCAAGGTTGCTCCCAGTGATTGACAACCAGCCTTATGGTGCAATATCTCAAGAAAATTTTCATGCTTTCCATTCATTTTTTATAACATGGTCTACATTGATGATATGCAGATGCCAATAAATTATGGTGACCTTGACTTAATTCTTGGTGCGGGACATAGTATTCAGCTCCGTCCTTTTGTCTGTCTGTTTGTCCCTCTCTTGTTAGCGCGATATCTTAAGAACCAGTAGATGGAATTTATTCAAATTTGGCAGCAAGATGTATTAGGGGAATGCGCAGACTCCAATCAATTTTTGTGACCTTGATATAATTTTCAAGGTCGCTACAGGCGATTGACCATTTCTAACCAGACTTTGGTGCAATATCTCAAGAGCATCTTAATGCATTCCTTGTATTTTTTATAACCCCGTCTATGTCGATGATTTGCAGATGCCAATAAATTATGGTGATCTTGACTTAATTGTCAAGGTCATTATGGGCTAAATGATCACTTTTAATTTTGTTGTTAACGGCATATCTCAAAAACAATGTCACAAATTTCTTTCATATTTGGTACCAAGGTCTGTATTAGGGATGTTAATCCTCCTTTGGAGCTCAGTGACTTGCATTTATAATAAAACTTTTGCTGTGATATCTCAAACACCAGGGGCATATAGTCACATTTGTCACAAATACCTGTTGCAGCATGGGAATTTTGGGCAGAACTCCCTTCTTCACTGTGTATTCTCCCATTTTTAATCAATATTAATAACATGGGACTGCAACCAGCACAACAAGTACATCCCAACAGGGATAATAGTGGTGCTGACCCACTCAGTGGATTTCTTGTCATGTTAGAATGACCTTGCTTGATCCTAAAATGTGCTTAATTGAGATATCGTCAGGGTCTGCAAGTGGATGCTCCAGCCTGCAATTTATAGTTGGTGTTTAGCTCTGAACATGAATCAATTATGGAGGTAAGATCCCTATGGCTACTCCCTGCTCACTTAGACATATGTTCACAGGGATTAATCAGATCAGTGCCTAGATGCCAGTGCTATGGTTCTGATTATACATCGCGTTGGATCATTAAATATGTTTTCATGAGTCGGTTGTCTGGACGAAATTCGTGCTTTGTCTCGATCTATATTTATTCAGCACATTTTTCTGTGATTCTTCCTGTCTTTCTTTGTGTACCTCTGATAGTATTCATGATATTGTTGACATTTAGGCCCTGTCCTCACGTACACATGTGTTTTTGAAAAAAGAATCTTTTTATGTGCGTTTTGGCCACTCATCCACATGCAAATGCTGTCTTAGGTAATGAAAACTGAAGTTTTAAAAATGACTTGTACAGTGAAGACTTTAAAATGCTGGTTTCTTTGTATCGGCGTGGAGTTTTTGGTGATCGATGATGTCACAGCTCATTTTTCACAAGCCCGCTGTTGCATTGTATGATGTTCTTTTCCAGTATTAGACTTCTGTAAAAAAAAAAAAAAAAAAAAAGACATTATCACCACCTTCTGGCTGGGAGTACTTGATTTGAGCATTTGTCATCGTTATTGCGTTTTTGTGTATATGCAGATGTTTTGTAGAGCGAGGTTGTGTGGACAGAATTTTTTTTTTTTACAACAGGGGGGGAAAATATCCATTTAGAAAAATATTTGTGTATGTGTGGATGGGGCCTTTGGTTATATGAAATTCCCTATTATTTTGGAAAAATCTCCATAGAGATGAGCGCTGGAATGTTGAGTCTTGCAAGACCTGTGGTGCCACAAGGTCTTCTAGCAGCCTCTCTAACTCCACTAAGCACACAAACTAGGCTATTTACCAGACAATTCACCAATTTATTACAAACTGCTGTTTCACGGGTCATTGCTGAACACCGTCAGCAACATGACAGCTTTGGTCAGTTAAAACTTTGGAAAAGGAGCTTATTTTATGGGTGTTTACAAGCTGTTCTCACTGAACTTGGAAAAGTGTCTAATCAAACTGCTCCAGCACACTCGTAGCATTAGTATGTAATGTTGGAAGGATTCACATTTGCTTCTGCTTATTGCTAAAATCAGATCACGTTTAGTCTGACCAAGTTATCGAGATAAACAGTGAAACCAAAAGATATTTACCCCCATACACTACAAAAACAAAATCTTACCAAGCATTTTAGCCGTGTATTTGGGCTTAAACACTTATTTCTATTACCCTTTTTCTTAGGAAAAGAAATTATGCTGCTCAATTGAAGAATTTTGACTAATTTCTAAATTTTTTCATCGGTGCCCAAATCAGGGGTAGAATTTCTTTCTCCAAGAAAAAAATGAAAAAATAATTGTAAAAAGAAAAAAAATATATGCATATCGCATATAGGCTATCAGTAAAAACCATTAATGGAAAAAAGTGAGGCCTGCACATTTACTCCATGCCACAAAAACATATTTATTAGATAAGGACAACGTTTTGATCCTACTCGGATCTTCATCCGGTCAATAGAAACAAGTGTTTAAGATTAAAATGCTTTGTAAGGTTTTGTTTTTGCTGTGTAGGCTTACTGTATTTAAAAACATCTGAAATACTGGATACACCCTGTAGGTAGTTATGTGGAAAAATCTTTTGATATCCTCCTGTTGTCATTTTCTTCAGTACTTCCACATTATTCCTGTGTTGCCAAAGTTGTTGGCTATACTGCAAAAGTCAAAACCTGCAAATGTCAAAAATGTCAGCACTCAACTTATTGTCTCTTCTCATCTACCTGAATTAAATAGTTGGAAGACATGTTAAGTATATTGCCCATTATCATTATAGGGCTTACCATCACTTGTCTTTGACGTACTTGTAATGATGCGAAAGAGCCATATTGCGGAACAAAATGACATTCCTATACTTGTTTTACAGTACAGATGCTGTCTTATATTTTTTGATCACTCACAATCTTTCATCTACACTAAAAGGTACTTTTGTCAATAAAACGTGCTCAAAAAGCACCACTCTACAATGCAGTTTCTCTTGGATTTATTGCTTTGTGATCAGAGTCCCATGTCTTTGTTTTTCTGAGCTCCTGCATGAAAGAGTTTCCTCTTTTGTAAGCTTGCGTGAAAATGCAGAACAATTAAGTTTGGCCTGTGAGTTTGGCACGCTCTGTCTTAAACTGGTTTATTTAAAGATCTGTGATCCTGCTAAGATCTGTGCCAGGAAAGTAAAAGCCTTTAAAGAAATAATTAATTTATCCAATAAAGAACAGAAGTACTGAAAGCAACAGACACATGCATTTTCTGAGTGACCACAAAATTATCCTCCTGCAGTATGTGGTGGACTCACTCTGTAGGTGTTTCTGGAGCTTGTTGATAAGCCTGCCTGTCCCTTTTGGGATGGTGGACTTCATCTCATGTTGTCTGATCTCTGGAACACAGTGGCAAACATTGCATTGTTCCCACCCAGATGTTCGGCACAGACAACTCTCTGTCACATGAAAGCGGACTCCTGTATGCCATGTAAAACTTATCTTTAAATGTTGGTCCATCTGGGTTGTTTTGTGTACTTATCAAGGCCCACCCTGCCATGCTGAGATTTGCCTGCAAGAAACTGATCTAGCAGAGAGCAGTCTAGGTGTTCAACATCTATACATAACACTCTCCCCTGATTGTCATTCCTTTGGAGAAGTCTCCTGTGAGCAGGATGTGTGTGCATGTTTGGGAGTATGTTTATGAAAAATAAACAAGAGATCTGTGCTGAAAACTTTTTACTACCTTCCTCAAGCAGCCATTGAGTAATGCAATAACTCGCATTATAGAATTGCCTCTAAACTAGTGAAAGCAGTAAATAGGTTCCATGGGCCTATGCTCTCCAAATGCCTGTATTGTTGGAACAATCATCTGCAATGGCAGGTTTAACTTTCTGAAAGGAATATAGCTACAGTTAAATTTCAATGTTTGGTCTTCAACCTGTATGTCTGTGCAACCATGAATTTGTGAGCATAAATGTGTAGAAAAGGCAAATTTACAGAGCACAGCAATATTGGGCTGAAGTAAATTTTATCTTATAATCATAAGACAGACAACAATACCACAATTTATGCCTCACTTTTCTGTTTCTTGTTGCTCTGACAGCTCAGTTCAGCTTAGAGGCCAAGAAAATTCACTGAGTTGAAATGATTCACCTCAGTCTTGAATTTAATCATATAATTGTTGCTTCTTTTAATGTAATTGTTCCTAATCTACAATACCAGTCCATAGTTTGGACCCACTGGAAATTTTTTTTTTTCAAGCAAACAGAGATTAAAAAAAATATATATATATCTTTTTGTTTAATGAGACAGATTTCTGTATTGCAAAGAAAGACGCTTCTGCAGATGTGCTGCTCACGCATTCTGCTCCTCCTTAAGCGATTTATCCCACAAGTCCTTAACCAGCTTGATTTGAATTCAGCTATTGGACTCTGGAAAGATACTGTTCTTGATTGTGCCAAACATGGTTTTTTTTATTGGATTCCAAAATTTTGGATGCTGAGCTGTAAGTAAAATTATGTGTTTACCTTACCTCGTGGCCACTAAGGCTATTTACAGAAGAAAAATCACAGATTTGGCCAAAAACCGAGTACTGTACCATGAGTGAGTCCAGACTCTTGAGTGGTCCTGTAGCTCAGTAATCACAGTGTGATCATGGGGCTTTTATTATTATTATTGGCAGGCAGTACTACAGCTGACAGAATGTGGCCCAAGAGTGTAAATAATCCTTCAAAAACTAAAAGCACCTAATTTTGGAGAATTAACTGCTTGTTAAAATTGCAGTTGTTGTTATAATCAAGACCAGCGTAGACAAGGACTGAGCATGGGAGCTGTAAGCCTGGAAGAACAGTGTTTTAAATCTGTATAAGTGGGTGATTGTGATTTATTCAAGAGCTAAAACTAAAACTCAGGAATCCAAGTGGCAGGGTGAAATGGAGAGAGCTGCCACAAGATTTCCCATTACCTGTGTTTTAGAAAAGTTACACCTACTAACCTTGTGTACTGTGTCTTTTATTTATTCAGCCTGATGGGACTCTTTCCCAACAATGATGTGTGGACAAAACTTTGGGCATTTGAAAATTGGAATCCCCCCACCCTCACCCTTGAACAGTGGTGAAAATATACTATATGGAACCAGTCAAAATTATGGACAAACCCACATTTAATTATTTGAGACATTTTAAGAAAAAAGAAATAAACACATTTTAGAGACCAAACAGTATTTGAATTTTAATTTCATTACAATGACTAACATGTACAACCACTGAGTACACTTGCTATTTAGCTGTAACTAAATTTAGACCATTCCCTGTTTGGGATGGGGCATGGCAGGATTTTATCAGCCGGTGGTCAGAAGTCCGGCTCAGGAATGGACGGCCCTCTGACTTTCCAAATAAAGGCCTGCATGATTTAGCCATAACATGATTTTTAATCAGTCTTTCTTCAAAACTGTGGTTTCTCTTCAGTAACTCCATAATTGTATTGTATATTCATATAAATTCATGGATCCAGGACACAGGCTGATAAATGATTTAATAGAGCTTTGCCTGGACTGTGTGGAACTACCACTTGGACACTGAAAGGTTGTCCACATGCATTAGAAACCATTAACGCTGCTCGCTGCTTTCGGATGCAACACTCAGGCTTCCCCTCTATTTCCCTCTCACAGGTAATTACTGGAATGCAGCATCCTTCACCACACCCTCCTCCTACCTCCACTTCTCCACCTTCCAGGGGGAGACCAGCGCTGACATCTCCTTTTACTTCAAGACCTCCGCACCTCACGGCGTCTTCCTGGAGAACCTGGGCAACACGGACTTCATCCGCTTGGAGTTGAAATGTACGTCTCTCCTTTCCCCCCCAGTGTAACCCCCTGCCATCAGTACAGTTGGATTATTTGTACTGAACAGAAGAGCCGAGTAAGTGTATTTAGCACTGCAAATGCAGTGTCAGAAACAAGCCAGCACTTTTCTGTATAAACCCGAGTTTACATTATCATGACTAAGTGTGCATCCTCTGAGGCCGATAGAAGTGTTTTTGTTTGGTTCTTTTGTTCAGTTTTGGCAAGGATTGCTCTTCATCAAACTCTGAATGCCGGGTCCGCCCAGAAACAGAATCTGGCATAAAACAGTTCTTGTAATTGCCTGTGAATGTTTATTTACCCAAATCAGCTTTTTGGGAGGGAATTAGAAAAGAGGCTGTGTAATTAAGTGTTCGTATTCTGGATGACTGCCTCAGACTGTAAGAGAATGAGTCAGAATAAAAACAGGGCTGGTGACATATCTCTCTCGCACAGCTCTCTTCAGTATAAGAGTACAGGCGGTTTACTTCCACTTTATGCCCAGAACAGTGCAATGGATGGTTCCAAAGAGTCTATTCTGTCTGGTAAAATTTTCATTTAGTATACGATAGCTGTATTCATTTTATAATGAGTTTAAATGGTACTCACCGTGTATCATCGCACCATCATTGTAGGAGAGTGTATCTGGGTAGAGATTTCACACCACCAATGAAATATTTCATGCCATTTAGATCAGAATTCAGTCATGTGATTTGAGGGTTTGAACAGTCATGCAATGTATGTGAACTTCAACGTCAAACTGTTCCATGAGGACGTGATTTAGGAGAAGAGGAACTTGTTTTGAAAATTCACCAGTGAGAGTACTTGAAACATGCCTCTTTCATTCATTTTTTTAAGGCTACCTCGCCCAAAGAATACATACATCCTGCCAGGCCTCACTTCAAAGAACACAGGCGTCAATCACATTATTTCTGAAAAGAGTTCAGTCCCCAGGGATTGCTATCCAAAATGAAGACAACCCCCCAGGTTTATGCGCTGAGATGTTGGCCCTCGTTGTAAAGCCATTGCTAGCTCAGTTTCTCTCCTCTCTGCCTCCTCCCAGCGTTACTGCTCAGGGCTGTTGGCGGCTCCTCACTAATCAATAGGTGAGGGGGCCGCTCCATTGGGCCTCTCTCCGGGTCGTCTCTCAGGGCAGCGATGGAGCAGGAGGAGGTTCAGGGGGTCTCCGGATTAATTTTATATTGCAGTCCCCTGTTTCTCCTCTCATTGTCCCCAGGCAAGCGCCGTGGGAGAAAATAAGAGTTAGAATGCCTGCCTTTATAAAACATTGTAAAAACATTCATGGCTCCTCCAAATCTCATTAATTTGACACCCTGCTGGTTAACCAGATGCTGGTACAGGGTGCTGAGGGTTCACAAACTTACCTGCTTTGTACTTTTTCAGGGGGCGGCTGACAGCATGCCATCGATCAGCCCTTGCCTGCAGTGTGCACTGGTTACCGTTAGGCGAGCAGTATATTGATTGCATCATTAGAACAATGTATGCTACGGGCTGTGCATCGCTTGCCTTGGGTTGTAATTGCCTCATTGCAGATTCATATTCAATATCACAAGTAATTGCGGAATCATTAGTACTGAGGAGACACTGGAGCAGCCAGGATCATTACTCCATGCACTGTGGTCTGTTTCTGAGAGTTTTTGAGGTCTTCTGTTTGCTGGTAGTACAGTATTAGTTCTTCCAACTGACGCATGAGCCTTTCTTTCTACTGAATGGAGACTGTTGAAAAGAGTTTCATTGAAAATGAGCCCAAGTACCAATCGATAGCCTCAGCTTCATATGGATGTAAATATCTGTGTGTCAGGTTCCTTTGTTTGTCCTTAAATCCTACAACAAACTTAATTCTATGAGGAGGGAGCCTTGTCTCTGCCTTTGAATGGGAAAATATTACATTTAACTAGGGGAGCCAGAGTAGTTTCATTTAAACTGAACAGGCATAGCAGTCCTTGGCCAATCTCACTGGGATACAGAGTAAACCATTCATTCTATCCAAACTGGCTGGGTAATTTGGGGCCTGGTACATGAAGATATTATAATTCTGTTCCGTAAGTGTGTATACAAAGTGTTCCCCATTAACATCAGCAAGTCTTCTGAAACCCCATATTTACTTCCTCCTTAAATCCCCCCTGAAAGGACAAGCAGTTCTCAATGACCCTCAGACCTGTGGAGGATTTGTGCTGAATCCAGGGCAGCTGCACTCATGGAATCGCGAGAGGAGATTGTTAAATTGAACCTCTCCAGGTCTCTCAAAAATGTCTCTCATCGATTTCTGCTCAAACCCTGATCTTTTCTCCTTATTTCAATGGCTTTAGTCTTCTATCCGTACAAGAAGTTAAATCTGGTAAAATCCAGTCAGAGCATGAAATGACTCGCTGAAAAACTGCAAGAAGAGCCTGACAAACTCGATTATCAGTTTGCGTTTGCAGCATGTTCGTGGACTATAAAATTCAGAACTCAAATTTAGATGTCCTCTGTTTTTCAGTTGGAAATAGTTAATATTGATTTAGACTGTAATATGTACAACATTGTCTGCATATGTTGAGAAAGAGGGAGGGGGATGGGCTCAAAGTTCAATATTTCAAATCAGGAATCTTGAAATGGTTCAGAAAAAGTAACAATTTATAGATATCTTACCCATAATACATTTCATTTTGATGTTTGGTTTTCGGTGCAATTTGTGTGCAGTTTTCTCTAAAAATGACTCCAGTGTGGCTTTATTTAGCCCACTTTTTTGTACGGGGGGGTAAGGTTAAGTTTGCTTGATGAATGTGATGATGGTTTTATAAAAGTTTTTTTTTAATATGAAAGTAATATCACTGCTCCCTTTTGATAAATGTGCTAAAGAAATGTTGGGATGAAGACATAACTAAAAAAAAAGGGGGGGATCCTTTTTTCCTCTCTCTCATATCCCTTCAAAAAAGTCCCTGAAGCTGTTTTAGTGCCCTCTTTTGACAAAGATAGGGTATTGCAAGAGGGCAGCGCTGTGAGCTGCTCCTGTGTTCATTAAGGTCGTTAAGTGAGGGCATTGAAGGTGTGTGAAATGCAAACTGCATAGTTTTGTCCTCTTCCACCCCTGTAGTACACAGTCTGGGACTCATTTCTACTGCCTGCCTCAGTGCTTTGCAAGAGCAAATTGCATATTTATGCAAAATACAGAAGCATGACAGAGCTTTAATTTTTGGGTAAAATTATTCATTTTGCTCCAAAGCCTGGTGTTTAGTATACTGCACCAGTCAGTAGAGCTGGGCTCTAGAGTGCTAATTTGATTCACCCTCAAGTGTACTGCATCTCCCTTTTCTCTTTTTTTAAAGAATTGGACAGTCTCCAAATCTTGTTTCAAGCCTAATTGCTGTTGGTTTGCGTCTCTGTTTTTTCTAATCAGTTTTATTTGAATGCAGCTTTTTTTTGGAGACAAACTGTGGTACTGGCATCTACATTTACTGATGTCAAGCCTGACTCAGTTGTGCGGCTCTGCTCCAAAGCTTTCAAGGAGCCAGTAGGGTTGTATTTTCCAATTCATTCCATAGATATCGACAGCACTTCCTGCTCAGGACCTCCAATCCAGGCAGTCAGCTTGTGAAATTGTTCTGGCTGCTCTTGAATATGTATGTCATTCTGATGATCCGGGCGTACTCAGGATTGAGGTTGCCTTTTTTGCCAGCTGAGATGAAGGCACCTTCCCCTTTAGCTAGCCTCTCTTTAATGCACAAATGCAACTTTAATGAAGATGCCTGACAGAGACTACAGCTTTTGCTGTAAGAGCAATTATAGCTAGAGATAGTGTGCAAGTGCTCACGGCAGAGAGCCGGGCCAGAAAAATCACATCAGTCCTCTCAAGCCCCATGAAACAAGTGCACCGAGCTTTCGTTTCCATTTGCACATGACGAAAACAGAGCGCGAGGCGCAGCAGGCCAATCCATCTTGCTTTGAGATGCGGAAGAACAAATAGGCCTCTCTGATTCTATTCCCCACACCTTTGTTTTTTTTCTCTCTTTTAGTTTTTTTTTTAAATAAATAACTTATGTGCACTGCAATGCTTTACTGATTTATGTTGGGCTATTCTTCTCACATTTAGCAGAACTGATGCTATTCCCATGAACCCCTGCAACCAAGCGCTTGCTGCACAAGTAAAACGGCTTTCATGCAGAGGCTTTTATGTAGTCGCCTGCGAAACGTGTCCAGGGAGGCCAGGTTAATGCAGTGCACCCTGCATACAAGACCACTAATGTTTCTGGTTAAGTGTTTTCCGCTGGGGCTTCTTCTGAGATATTACTCATCGGACAAGGTATAAGTGTGACTTCACGCAAATGCTCTCTCAGATGTCTTGTGTCCTTATTTGAGCTTGTGCTGAGTCAAACACACTCAGCCTCTCTGCTCTAACTTGAAAATAGCAGCACTTTGGAGAACAAAAGAAGATGAAGGAAGAAGCTGCATTGATGTGTCTTTCAGAGCTCTGTTATATCCAGGGAGGGGGGCACCTCTCGTTTTTAACGATTGCCGAGTCATGTTACTCTAATAATACATACTGTGTGTCATCAATTATTTATCATACATGTAAGGAAGATATCTTCAAGCATATTCGTTGCTGCCAGCTGAAAATTGCTGCATAAGTGGTAAACAGGAGGTGGTTTAGTGATTTGTTAGGGATAATGCTGAGGAGACAGTAAAGAATGGTGCAAAGGAAAGAAACTGCACTCATATGTGTCCTGGTTTATTACACTTGTATTAATTAAGACGGGTCAATTGATAGTATGCTAATTTTGTCTGAAATGTGGCCCAGTCATTTTTTTCTCCTTTTGTCTTTCAAACTTGATTTGCAAAAAGGTGAAAGCTGAAAAGATTAGCCCCATTGATTAAATACTGCATGTGCAAGAAACACAAATGTCTAAAACACAACATTGCACCATGTGTAAAGATGACAGCGCAGTGGTCTCAACAAAAGAAAACACATTTTAGTAGAGATATCACTGTGATTATTCGAATTGCAAATGGAAAACTTCAAAGTTATTAAGGATCTTAATGATATTTTTGGTGTGTATTTCTCTCACAAAATAGGCTGTTACTCAGTGTCTGCAGAAATAATGGCTGCTTGCAGTCACAGTTCTGAAATCCATCTGTGAGCGATGGTAGGTCTCAACTCAAACTGCTGATGGAACACATCATGCTCTACCATTCTTCACACCATGAAATGTTTTTAAAAATCTCAAACAGCGGAAAACTCATTTGTCTCTCCACCTGTTCTGTTCATTTTATTCATCTGTGTGTGCCCATTCTGCAGTTTAGTCCAAAACTAGCGTTATCATCACTCTGGTGCCACATGACTATGTTGACCATAATTTATGCAGATCCAATGGCTCAGATCAGATTTATAGTCGGATTTAGTATGCTACTGTAGCTATGTGGGAGTCTACAGGGCCGGTCTTCCCTTCCTGGAAGTGTGGGTATTTTCAGGACAGCCTGCTCAGGTCACCAGTGTGACAGCTGAGGCTGGCGTGTGGAGTCGTAGGCAGCAGACCTCATTCACGAGTTCTGTGTGCTCACTTTAGTGCTGCAGAATGCACCTGCAATAGGCCAGCACTGCTGAGGGGTCAGAAATGTGCTCACTGTCACCTGAGACCATTCACATCTGATACAGCTACACTCTCTATTGTGGAGATACACACACACACACACACACACACACACACACACAAGCACACTCCAGCCCAGCCAAATTCACAACCTTTACGTCGCATTCATTCAGCTGACAGTCTCTTCTCATCTTAAGTGCAGTTTTTATGGTAAATTGTTCTTGCAAGAGAGGAGAGCTGACAGGGGCAGGCAGAGGCAGAGTGGCTGGTGTGACGCGGAGGTGCCCTCCGGCAGCAGTTTGGTGTGTGTGTGTCTGTGTGTGGTGGTGGTGGTGGTGGTGGGGGTGCTGTAGGAAGAGTGAGACACAGCTGGAACATCAGCTCATTTCTGCCCTCTCCCAGCTATGAGGAGGGAAATGGCCCCCCCTGCTGAGCAGCTGCGGCCGCGGGCCAGACGCCTTCTGCGCTACGACATCAGCACTAATGGAGGCTGGGCTCAGGGGAAGGACTGGGAGAAAAGGCAACGCAAAGTGCTCTAATCGCAGTGCTGAAACACCATTACTGCAGCACAGAGCGTGACCAGCCTAATACTGCGGGACTCGCTGCGGATTTAGGTTATGTATGGAAATTATGGATTTAGGCTCCATGCGGAATATATGGATTTGTGCACAGTATGAAAGCTATGGGTGTGCATTTCATGGGGAAGCAGTGGCTTTGACCCCGGTGGAAGCTGTAAATGGGCGCTGCGTGCGAGCTTTAGCTTTAGCATCTGCATGGAAGCTAAGGATTTAACCTTGGAAGTGGAGCTGAAAATGATCTTTTTTTGGAGGTTGCCACGGGTTTTCAGTTCATTACTGTAACTGTGGATTGAGTTTCAGTATGGTTGCTTTGAATCTGGGTTCAGCGTAGCACGCGCTGGGCGGGCGGCTATAGATCTGGGCTCAGCAGTGCAGAAAGCAGGTTATTTGAGTAAGACTGCCGGCTTAATAAAGATGGATGGTGTGTTAATGAGCAAATGGTGTGGCTGTGCTGCATGTGAATGTATCCACTGGTATGACAAAGTGGCAGGACCCCGGAGGGCTCTACCTCTACCCCCCGCCCCAACTCTCTTTTGTTCCCCTTCCTGTGGTGTGTATCCCTGGCTGCTAGCGTCTCCCAGTATTCCTGTGCCAAGTGACTCCATATTGCATCTCACCTAGCATCCAAAGGGCAGCATGAATTACAGATGGAGAGTAATGAAGCTTGGGATTGTGGTCAATATATTGGCATTAAAGGTTTTAAAATTAGACTATGTTCAAACACTGTTTACTCTGAGATCCATATAACATGCTGTGCATTCCCACTTGCATTCAATTTGCACAGCATCTTCAGTCCCCAGACCAGCAAAGGTACTATAAATATACATGATATAATAAAGTGTGCTATAATGCATATTCATCATTTATAAATATTCATTTCTGTTCGCTAACTACAGTACATACATTGATAAAGTCTCAAATTTGGCATCTTTGACAGGCAGACATCTGCGGCCGGTTAAACTTTAACAGGAAAAAAGCTAAGCGTGAGAAAAAAGTCAAGCCAGAGGTTTGTGACAGAATAAGTGTGGTCCCTCTCTCTGATAAAAATGTGCATGTTTAAAATACGAATGCTTAAGTAATGCCTTAAGGGAAGAAACTTTGCCATGGTGGAGTGCCCTTGGGCAAGAAATGACAAGCCACAACAAGTACCACCTTGTGCTGTCTCATTCTCTAACAGCGCTGCACTGCTCCTACAGTAAATATGCAGTCCTGTGGGATGTGTCATGTAGCTCCATAGAAGAATGTGAATATTAATACTGTGAATCATTAGTGGGGAGCCATTTAGGAATGCATGATTATTTTTTTTTTTTTTACCTTCCAAGTTAAAACTCTTGCCTTGCTGTGAAATTTCAGGGAGATTTTTGTTGGGAGAGTGAAAAAATGGATTTTTATTTTGTATGGTGGCTATTTTTGCAAATCCAATCAAAAGAAGTAAATACAAAAAAAGGACAAAAAGACTAGCAGGTCAGTACCTGCTGCAGAAATCAGTGATTTATGCATATATTCCAATAATAACTTTGCTAAACTTCCCTTCACGCTGCTTTTTTTGCAAATAAAGCATTCTATCTTAAATGTATTCTGGAATTTTAGTTTTTAATGTTTTTATCAAGTCCACAATATTGGGCGATTGAAAATATATGAGGCCTGATATTATAAATAATAATAAAAAAAGATTGCCTCCAACTTCTTTGTGTATTCACTAAGCCTTTTGTCAGAGGCTTCTCTTAAGACAAATGATCAGTTCTTCAAAATGCCTCCAGTGAAATCCCCTAATAACAAATAATTTATTTCAGAATAAACACTGATTTGTGCTACAATGTGTCCAATGGGTTTATGGGCTTAACAGTGGGATTTGTGTCTCACTATTGTAAATGTCAAATCTGCCTCGGAGCTGAATTTCATTTGAATTGTTAGGAAAGTCAAATTGATTTTTAACTTTTGTGTTTTTTAGAAAATCTGAAAGCTTTGTTCTGTGTATGTCTTTGTGACATCTGAAGTCTGATCAATTGTAAATGCACGTTAATTGCAGGGATATGAAGATAGTTTTAGAATTTTGTTCAAGACATATTTCTTTACACTCAGTTTGACAATCTTGGACACAACACAGTGTGCAAAATTGCTGACATGAGTGTGCTGGTCTATTTTCCTTTAGCGTGATGAATTAACTCATTCCTATATGCAGGAATATCATATCTTGTAATCCTACACCAACTTTGGCCGTGCCCCTGTGCATGAGGAATGCTCAGGATGTCCACCAAACACTAGTTCTGTGCATTGAATTCAATTCATATGGAGTTTGACCTTCTAATGAATCACTCTTTTTCAACATGAATTAATGAGCTTGTTTGTGAGTAAATGAATTAAAGTGCATCAGTGTTTTCTCCTCAGGATCTTGCCTGTGCTTTGCCTGAGTTCAGCCTTCTGTCTCTGTGCAGCACCCACTGTTGTGTCTTTCTCCTTCGATGTGGGGAACGGGCCGGTGGAGCTGAGTGTGCAGTCCCCCTCGCCGCTGAACGATGACCAGTGGCACAGGGTTAGCGCCGAACGCAACGTGAAGGAGGCCGTGCTACAGCTGGACCAGCAGTACCGTGAGGTGCGGCCAGGGCCCCCGCAGGGCCACACCCGCCTGGAGCTCTACAGCCAGCTGTATGTGGGTAAGACTCCTCCTCTCCGCACGCCAGCAGAGTGTGGAAGAAACGCCCGTGCCTGTATCGAAAGGCATGGACAAACAAACCAACAAATACAAGCGTACAGCGCTGTGAAAAAGTATTTGCCCCTTCCCACTCTCTCCTATGTTTGCATATTTGTCACAGTTTGTAGTTCCAGATCATCAAACTAATTTTCATTTTTGACAAAGATTACTCAAGGAAATACAAAATGCAGTTTTTAAATGAAGATTTAATTTATTGAAGGAAAAACCCAACAAACCCTATCCAACCGTACCTGGCCTTATGAGAAAAAGTCCCCCCCCCCTAGTTACGAAATCAACCATTTTAAAAATGTAATTCATATTTAAGAAACAAAGTCATTCAAGTTTTTAAGTCTGGAAAGGGTTACAAAGCTATTGAAATGCTCTGGGACTCTAGCGAACTACAATAACAGCCATTATCTACAAATGAAGAAAATTTGGAACCGTGGTGAACCTCCCCAGGAGTGGTCGGCCAACCACCATTCCTCCAAGAGCCCATCAATGACTGATATAGGATGTCACAAAAGAACCAAGACTAACGTCTAAAGAACTGCTGGCCTCTCTTTCCATGGTTAAGGTCTATGTTCATAATTCCACAAAACAAAACAGGTTGGACAGAATCGACATGCAGAGGACTGCTGTGAGGCAAAAACCACTGCTGACCAAATAGAGCACAAAGGTTTGTCTCACATTTGCCAAAGAATCTTGATGACCCCCTACAATTTTGAGATAAAATTCTGTGGACTGATGAGTGAAAAACTTAACTTTTTGGAAGACATTGGTCTCAGTACATCAAGCATAAATTTTACACGTCATTCCACAATAAGAATATAAAGGTTTGATTGTGGTTGTAGCTGCTGAGTGTGGGACCAGCATTTATTAGGTTTAGGGGGGCAAAATTTTATTTTATTTTTTTAATCACATGGGTGTTATAGGTTTTGAATAACCCTTTATCGTCAATGAATAAACCAATCAGTTAAAAGCTGCATTTTGTATTTGCTCAGTTTTTGGTCTCACATTAAAAGTAGTTGCATTGTCTACCACATTTAAATATGACAAATACGCAAAAATCTAAGATATTGAGAAGGAGAAATACTTTTTCAGAGCTCTGTACACAGATGCACAGACAAGGACATGCACACCATCACTGTCATACACACTCTCACGCGAGCAAGGGAGCGACACATTCTGGAAAGTGCAAACAAGCAAGCATAATAAAAACGCGTATGCTAACACAGCCCTGTATAGGCACCCACATGAGAGGCAACTGTGAACATAAATGCATGCCGATCAGAAAAATATGCGCAACCCAGAATACCTGACCTCACGAGTGGATTAACAGCTGTTTCAGGGAGTCCGTACTGAGACATCTTCCTCTCGCTACGCAATACGCGCAAGGAGCCGATAGTGTAATAAGCATGTGAGTCCTTGCCTTTGGTTTAAAGTCAAGATCATGACATTTGGAACAGGAACGTGGAGATAATGTGACAAAACGCAGAATCAGCAATGATGAAATGGCAGACACAGAGTGGCACGGATCTGCAAGGGATTATCCTAGTCACACTGAAATATTGAGGACTTTGGCTTAAGATTTATCTCCACAGATAGTAAGGGATCATAGAAAATGTCAAGCCATGGCATAACCTGATAAATTCTTGGAGAGCTTTTTGTTAGCGGCAGCATATGGAATCATATCTCTTCCTCTGATGTGACCAAGTGTTGTATAGAAGGTTGGTCTCTTTGTGTGACACAAATAAAACAATCGTTTCAAGTGTTGAGGTGGCAGTTCTATTGTTATCATTCTGACGATATGCCTCTCCCACTTCATACTATTTGTTTTCTTGCTTTTCTGTGAGCCGTTTCATCGACTTAAATCCCTGCAATTAATAGAGGTTGACTGAAATAACATTATTTTGCACAATGCCTTCATCACTGGAGAAGACTGCCTTTTAACAGTGCCAATTTTTGTCTAGTATTTGGTCAAATTAATTTCTCGAAGTTTCTCTTTTTAAAAATATATTTGGGTAGCCTGACAAGGCTGGTATTTGCCTGTTACTGCTGCTGTATTACCGGTAGCTGAAGTCAGTTTGGCGGCATGATGGGAAAATGATCAATTTGACCCGATAAGCCTTGGCTCTGTCTTGATTTAAGCTTGCACTTGCATATAGACCTTCGTGGATACATGATGATAGAATTAGATAAGGGAAGGTTAGCTGAATTTTCTCCTGTGATCAAAATGATCCAATGTAACAACCTAACTGCCATTAGCTGCAAGTCTCATTAAGGCTTTGAAGGTATTAGCATTTATTTCAGCTCAAGTGAGAATCTTCTTAATAAAAGAGCTATTTTAATGGTTTTAAATGTCTTTCGGGCCATTTCGGCTCTCTGTTCATTCTTTCACACAATTGACGTTGAATCACATTAGGAAGACTTTCCATGCATCTTGCCTCTTATCTTAACTGTATTATACGAAACCTATTCAAATTGATTAATCTACACTAGAACAGTGGGATCAGGGTTTAAAGTTGTATTTATCTGATTATTTCCCCTGAGACAAGCCTGACTGAGCATCATATTGTACGGTGGCTTAGTGCACTGGACAGACAATTACAGAAACGTTGGGATAATGACGTTTTTGAAAAGCCCATTGTTTCTTAATTTCAGTATCTTTCACAAATACCTCATTTACAAGAGCTATTCTGTCAACAAAAGATTTGGCCTTGGAAAGAATGAAAATGTAATTTGGCCCAAATTAATTCTGAATATCGTGCCCCTTGCATTATAATGCTGGCGTTAAGTATGCTGGCAGAGTGTAATGAAACAACGAAAAAAAGGCATTTGGAATGCGTCCTAATCCTTGACAACTTAAAGTTGAAACTAATCTGAAAATGAGTTGTGGAAATGACCCGTACTGGATATTAAATGTTAGTCTTTGACCCCTCGGTGAGTGAGAACACTTTGTTTGAGTGGAGCCAGAGCAAGTAATTGCAACCATTAGATCAGCCAGACCCTTCCCTTGGAGCTGCTTTCAATTGCCATCCATCCCCTGTCATTTTCATGTCCTCTTTTTTGATGCTGCAATGCATCTTGACAATTTTCCATTGCCTCCATTTCAATATCTTGGCATTTTACAAAGCGCTCTTCGTCCACAGTTCTTCATTCACATGCATGTCCTATATGTAATTTAAATTTAAAGAGCAAGTTGGGAGTAGTATCCTATAAATCTTTTAAATCCAAGATAAAAGCAATTGAACAGTATTTCAAAGTATGCTCTTTCAGTGGCTCCTTGCATGCTTCATTTCTTGCATTTTGTATCCATTAGCATGTTTAATTATTTTTTATTCTTGCATGATTATTTTAATGTTTGATTTCTTTGCCTTGTTTTCTCTTGTGCTTGCTCACCTTGTTTTGCCTGCTACACTGGGGTATGTCATCCTCATCTCTGTTCTGATGGGGGTCTACAGGGAAGTCAGCATCATGGACCTGCCAGGACAGTAGGTAACTTTTGTGTGTAACAGGGCAATCAGTTCTTTATTGGTCTGCCTGTGGCACCCAGCCAGCTCTCTTTGGACCTGTAGAGGAAACAGATGCTGATGAAACATGAAATAGGACAGATGTATGAAAATTGAGCATGAACACTGGATTCTATCATGCAAACATTCATGGTATTTATCACGTGCAGAAAATAGCATTGATGCACGAGAGCACAAATATAGCTATGATCTATAGAATAAAGGCTTGCACACTGCATTAGTTCCTAATTTTGAGGCCAGGATGTATCCCTTGCTAGCAAACATTTGACAGAGTAATTCAGTAGCCAAATTCAGCCATGGCTCGGGAGCTTTTGGTTTGAGAAGAATGTATTGTGTTAATGAGTCCTAATCGCAATACTTCAAGAATTTATTTAATACTGACATTTTGGTGTGTCCTTGACTGACCTCAGTTGAGCAAGTTGTGGAAACATCCTGCAAGGCTCTACAATGATTCCTACACTTTATTTTTTAGGTTCAACTCAGTGGTGAGTGGTCTATCATATGATGTGCCATAAAAATTGTAGGTCAGATTTGATCTCTTTAGGCAATTCAAACAAAAGAATTGAAAAGGAGAATGCAGAAAAAATGGCTCTGTTCCAGAAAGTGAAAGTTAGATGTGTTTACACCTTTTATTTGGTTTAAAGTGCTGTCACCACACTGTTTAATAGGTTGAAATCACAAGAACTTAGGCATCACCTGACAAGCTGTCAAAGGTTAGAGTGACAGTTTATAGCTCTCTTGTCAGAACTGATGTGGTCCTCCCATAATTCCTTCTTTGTCTTTTTCTCTCATCTTGTATTTTTGAGGCCCTTTTCGCTTGAAAATAAAAACTTTTCAAGAAAGTTTAGACTCTCTCATCCTTGTATACTTTAGCATTACTGAGGACTTTCACCCCTGCAGCTGTATTACAAAGGATAATGAAAGACTTTCTATTCATTGCTGTTGCCATCATTTAACCCTGAACTTTAGTGGGATTAGATGCCTCTTTGAAAGGGTGCTGCTTTAATACTATATATAACATAGTGGCTTTAATTGTAGACCGTTGGTATATTAACGTAGCCCTCCCTAATCATGAAATCCACAACCAACAGCTCAGAGCTCTATTAGTTCAAGACTCTGTGGGTTTGTTTAATTCAGTTTAATGGCTGCCCAGGTCACAACCGGAGAGACTTCTGTAGCAGAGGATACATTACACAAGTCAATGAATTAAATTAAACCACAAAGTAAAATGTTAATGGAGTCTTTACGAATGCTGTCATTTAATATGTTCTCCAAGATTACTACTCAGTCTCGTGTTGTCCTCAAGTAACTGTTCGCAAGGCACCCTAAAGATGTTACTTTTCCAGGTTTTTATTAGAATCATTTAAGCATTGCAGGGAGGCATTCCAATAATGTAGAAAATCAAAACGTAGTATATTACGCCTTTCCCCTTTGTGACTTCAGAATTGATATTTCTCTATAGAAATACTTTTCACATCCGTGGTGGTCAAATAATCCTCTTAATGTTCTTTGTCTGTGGAAAATGGGTACTGTCTTCTAATTGCAAATGATTTGGTCGGTATTTCATGCTGAAATATGGTCCTTTTGCCTCCCAACTGGGTATGAAGTTAATTTTTCCATTCACTAGTGATTCTGATATTCAAAAAGACAAGTTTTCAATGTTTTGACCATCTTGCAATACAAAAAGGTGTTGTACTGTTCCAGAGTTCTTTTTTTGGCTGAATTTGTATTAATTTCAAATTCACTTCCATAATGACCTTTTCCAGAGTGTATTTAAAGTTATTTTAATATTTGACTATTTCACTGACCTTTTTTAAATCCATTGAATTACAACTGTAATTAAAACAAAACTTAGAATCCATACAATATCAATACAATACTGTAAAAATACTGAAATACTGTTTAGTGCTGTTCTGTGGTTGACGAAATTGCAATATAGTATTGACTTTTGATTGTGGAATACCAGTGTTGCAACACTGCAATACCTAATTTGAATAATTCCGACTGAAAAAAAATATTCTGAATCTATATGTGTTTCCAGATTGCTCCACAAATTGCACCTACCCAAAATGCCTCTTTTTTTTTTTTTTTCCATTTTCATCAGTTGTTAAGAAGCTTCCTGCTGTGTGCGAAAGATAGCAGGAAATATCTAACTCGTGCTATTTCACTTTTTTTTGCAAGAATTTACACATTACAACTGAACATTGCAGAACAATATTGATAATTGTATGTAATTAACACTTGGATTCTTCTCCAACTCTGCAGGTGGTCAGGAATTGGCTTACCATTCTGTCCAAGCAGTGTAAATTTATTTTTCATTCTTCTACTTGGATCTGTTCCTCAGGCAGTTTCTCTCAAGTGCAGCTGAATTAGACTGTGTTCACTTTATATTTAGGCTTTGAAATTGACTCTAGCGCAAGATTAGTGACCGAAAAGCAGGAGTGGGAAGTCTGAGACTGAGGAGTAAAGAAAAGTAAAAGCAAAGAAAGTAAATGCCCTGCCTTGTTTGTCCTCCACCCCTTGAGTTCAGCCAGGTGACATTATTTATACCTGCTTGAGAGGACTTAAACTTGCCCAGCGCAGATTTCACACCTCTTCCAAAATGACTTTAGATTTAGATTAAATATTTATTAGCTGATGTTTCTGCCATTTTAAACAGGTAGGTAATTCTCATTGTACAAAGCTATAATAGAGTACTATATCACATCTCCTGGTTGGTGTATACAGAGATGAACTGAACTCTGATGTCAAAGGTTTTCAGTTATAAACAGGGCTAATGGATAACTCCACTGGAAAAGGATAAACATCCTGAATTACTTTTTAAATTAAAACAACTCTCATCTGATTGAGAGATACACATCAAATCAGTATCTATTACTAATACAAATCTCGGTACACAAAATAAAAAAATTCCCATTCAAAAACTGGACCTTTGAGTCAATTTGTCCGGATAGAGCGGATTGCTTCACTGTGTGTGTAAACATTGGCTCATCTTTCCTTCCAGTGGAGGTTTCCCGTAGCTGATCGTGTTAATCGTTTTATTGTAGAGTACATGCTAGTATCTTGCCTTTTTGCAGTATGTCAGGGTCAGCAAAGGTGCAGCCTGAAGGGTTTTGCTCTTCTAAAAGCGCTATCTCTCCTATGACTGAACTCTAAGGCGCTGCAGGTGGACAAAGAGGCTTTCTGGGGTGCATCCGTTCTCTTAAGATGAACGGCATCACCCTTGACCTGGAGGAAAGAGCAAAGGTCACCCCTGGTGTAAAGCCCGGTTGTTCTGGACACTGCACGAGCTACGGGATGTACTGTAGAAACGGCGGCAAGTGTGTGGAGAAATACAATGGGTACTCCTGCGACTGCACATCCACAGCCTACGATGGAGCTTTCTGCTCCAAAGGTCAGCCCTGCATTCTTCACTGATGTCTGCTCATTTTTATCTTTATCTTGGACAAAACCCTGCCCTATTTTACTACTGAAGTAACGCCAAAAGCATCAAAATAGCATCTGAAGTGGAAATTTTATTTTCTTCTGAATATTTGAAGCTGAAATTTAAGTTGAATACATAATAATATGCATAATTTGAAAGTGCCTTTACATTGAACATTTCTGAACTAGTATTGCCCGATCCATCAAGATGAATTGATAATGAGGCATGATTGCATTTCTTAGAACAGCTTTTACGGCTGGTTTTAAAGCCCATTATGAACTCAATGTACTAAAAAGAGTATGACAGCATGCAATAACTGAAAATTATCAATTTCTAGAAACCTCCCTATCACTTTTTTGTTGGCATAACAGATGGTGTGAATGAATCAGAGATGGGTGTCAAAGTAGCACATCACAAGGCTCTCCCTTTCTATTTGAATATGGAAATGGTGTTTCTGACATCAAAGGGTCTCATCAGTGGAGTCTGTGCTCTTCAGAGATCTAGATCAAGCGATGCGGGGCCTCGGGTTAAAGTGGCTCTGTGTCCCAGCCCTACGACTCCCCAAAGAGTTCCTCTCTTTCAGAATTCACTCGTGGCACGGCATGCTCAGTTTGTGTTTTCTAAAATATGCATGACCACACAGATACACACACACACACACACACACCCACACACACACGCACACACACGTACACCCATTCACATGCAGGTACGTGTGCAGACACACACGCATGCACAGACACAGGTATGCGCACATGCATACTCACACACACACACACACACACACCACACATACATACACACAAACACACGCACACACATGCGCATACACAGGCACAAGCGCGCTTGCATGCATGCGCACACACTCACACACACAACTGCCACATCTTTCTGAGTGTTTACAGTTTATACATCTATGCATGCTGCACCTTGGGTATCACTCTCAATAATACATTCCTCTCTGAGAACAATCGTAATCTCTTACTAACAATCAGTCGATGCTTCATAATGAAATTTTCCATTTTACGATCTGTGAGCAGAAAAGAGATTGACCTGCCACACAGGGTTCGTACTTGACAGCCAGGGTTTAACAATCACCTCTATATTACTCATTACACAAAAATGGAAAATCGTAAATTATGAAATTACAAAATCCATGCAGTATTATGCACCTGTGAAAACAGAAGTAAGTTGAAATGGTCATCAGTCTGCGGGAAAACGTCCCTGCATGGAAATAACAGTAATGTTGCAGGTCCTCCATCCTGCTCCTCTTCTCACCTTATCTTAGGGGAGTAGCTGTACCAAAGGTCAGGAGAGCATTAGGCTGAAACCGCACATCTCCCGGCCCTGTGGACAGGCAGAGAGAACACTAGCTGAGTAGAAATGGGAGTTTGAAAGCCTGACGCAGTTGTCTACAAAGCTCCTGCCATAATCTTGTAGCAAGTCTGTTTGTTTCAACTTTTTTGATCACATTCATTGTTCATTTGTGGATTCTGCCATGTATAATGATTAACTTCACATCTAGCTGTACAATTTTGAGAAACCTTCCTTAAACTAGAGAAGACTGCGATACCCACATTAGACACCTTGAACTGAGTGACTACATACATCTGGTGAGTTATTATAGGAAGAAAGCTCTTCCGCTCCACTTATAGCACCCAGAGGAAATGTGCCGGGAACTTGGTCACATGACGTGATTCATGAAATCCCTGTGTATGGAGTTTTTCCATTAGTCCTGCTGATTTCCCATGGTTCAGACCATTTTCTCCCCAGGTAATAACCCACCAAGCGTTTTCCTTATATATGGCTTTCATATCACTGACTTTTTTGCCCATGCCTTTTTATATCCAAATGATGCATTTGCTCACTTTACATTTTAAAAGCCCACAGTGGCATTCCATATCCCCACTGCACGCCAATATTGGCCTAATGGTACACAGAGAGGAAGCAGCACCTTTTTGCCAGTTTAATAGGTAAACACGGCAGTCTTACTGCAGCACATTTCATTTTATAATGGTCTCCAAGTGTAAATCAGAGGACTGATTTTGACTCTTATGTTGTCTGGTGGGAGTTCTGGGCTCATATTGCTTTGGTCAAACACTGTACTACTTAGACTCCTCAAATAGGGCTGATGGTGATACAGTTAACAGGATTATAAAAACACGGATTGGATGGACAAAGTAATGTAAGTGTGAGAGAATAAGTTTTCATGCTCATTTTGAAACTAAGATAAGACTGTCATTAATCTTATTGGTATGAATGCTTAGACCACACTGTATCTCTGGTCTATCTTACTGTTCTAATTTGTGAATTTAGAAAGGTCACAGAAAATGCTAATACCTGGCAGGCTATTTTTATTCTGAATTACTGTTTCTGAGGAGGAAGTGTATGTGTTTTGTGTGTTTGTTTTGGATTTGTGTGTATGCGTGTGCGTGTATGTGTGTGTTTGGATTTGTGTGCGTGCGTGTATGTGTGTGTGCGCGTGTATGTGTTTGGATATGTGTGTGTGTGTGTGTGTGTGTGTGTTTGGTGTTTGTGTGTGTGTTTGGATATGTGTGTGTGTGTGTGTGTGTGTGTGTGTTTGGATTTGTGTGCGTGCGTGTGTGTGTGTGTGTGCGTGTATGTGTTTGGATATGTGTGTGTGTGTGTGTGTGTGTGTTTGGATTTGTGTGTGTGCATATGCGTGTATGTGTGTGTGTTCCTGTGTGTCTCTTTCAGATGTGGGTGGCTTCTTTGAGATGGGGACTATGGTCAAGTATAACTTCCTGCCTGAGGCTGCACCAGCAGCAACAAAAGAGGGTAAAGGTCTCTCTCAGAATCTGGCCTTAGAGACCAACCTGACCCAGGAGGACCTTACCTTCAGCTTCAGCTCGTCCAACACACCCAGCATCCTGGTCTACATCAGCTCTAAGACCCAGGACTCCCTGGCTGTGGTCCTGCGTCAGAATGGTAAGGTCTGCTCTGACTGACGTGGGGGGACTTGATGTGCTGTGGATTCCTCAGAAGTATCTCCGACGGCACGAGCTCTGGGAAGTGTGTCCCGTTTCCAGAAGAATCAGGCACTGATGTGCAATTTCGTTCATGGAATTCTATCTCATCATGCAGTGAAATGCTTCGACTGTTATGTTTCCTTGTTAAATTCGCCACTGTTCACGCATATTGTGTATCAATCAAGCTCCATTACAGTAATATTTCAATTGGCCTGTCAAATGTGAAGATGTGACAGTGAAAATAAAGATAAAATATTCAATTTTGATAACCTTGACTCTGTCTTTCAGCTCTTCCTCCTCATTTGTCATAATTATCCTATTAGACCCGCCCTCCCCAGTCAAGTTTACTCGCATGATTAAGTTTGGTTCATAATAAAAGTGAATCAGAGGACGAAGAGCGGCCTCAAGGTTTCACATAAAATACTGTACGGACGTGATGTTCATCGCTATGGTCCTGCTTGGCCTTGAGTTTTGTATTTATTTATTTATTCATTTTTTTTTTGTGTGTGTGTGTGTGTGGGAAACATAATCATAACTCAGATTGTTTATCTCTCCTTTTCATATCGCTAAAAATATTAATCACACCTTGCAATGAGATCCTCATGAATTGGCATTTACACTGAACAAAAATATAAACACCCCATGTCAAATATTGATGCCACATGGAGTTAACAACTCTAAGTGAGCATATGCTGACTTTTACTTGTACAATAGGGATATTTCTCTTGATTTGTGTACCATTTTTAATCCATCTCTCTGTCAGTGAGCATTTGCTCAGTGATGCAGTGATTTCACTCAGTACATGGGTGTGGCATTTCCAGACAGTGATCAGACAGAATGAGCAGTACCCAGACACTCCTTATACTGGGGACATTAAAAGGCCACCCCAAAATGTCAAATTTTATCAAAAGTCATCATGCCTCAGATGTCTCAGGTCATGCGGGAACGTGCCATTGGCATGCTGGATGCAGGGATGTCCACCAGAGCGGTCTGCATGCAGTTCCTTGAAGCAGAGCACATTGCAGTTCTGGACTGGCCTTCTTATTCACCAGACATGTCGCCCATAGAGCATCTTTGGGATTTTCTGGATCGACGTGTCGCGAACCGTGTTCCAGTTCCGGATAATGTGCGCCAGCTCCGTGTGGCCCTCCGGGAAGAATGGAATAACATTCCACAGGCCACGATAGACAACCTGATCAACTCCAATGCGAAGGAGATGTGTTGCTCTGAGAGACGCAAATGGTGGACACACAAGATATTGAACATTCAATTTCTTCAACCTGACCCCCAATGTGTTCAAAGGATTGTCACTCCTTTGCAGATGCCAATATCAAGATGTAATGGACGGTGATCTGAAGATTAGTCATTAACAAAAATGAATTTTGATTCGCTTCATATATTGCATAACCCTAATGTTAATAAAAACTCAAAAATTTGACATGGGGCGTTTATATTTTTGTTCAGTGTACTAATGTACTTGTTAACCACTCACTGTTGAACAGTTAGCAGTCCAAGATTGTACTACGCTGTTAATTCATGTTTTCAAATATATTACATGGTAGTCTTCAATGAATACTTTAGGCAAAGTTATTTTTATTTACTCATGTTAATTGCAACATTATTTCATCTCTTCAGTATAATATTACCAAACATACAAGTATAATTTTACTCATGTGACTCAAGTATAACGTCTCCAAAATGATGTATTTGTATGATATTGTTGGATGATAAATACTGCATATGAGGTTGAACAAATCCCTATTTCGCAATGTGTTGTAGAAATAGGCAGGATTTTTTATTCAGGCTAAATCAGGAAATGCATGACAAGAGAGAACACAGCCTATCACCCTCACAGGTGCGCAATTTTTAGAGAATGATGAGCAGTCATTAGCATGATGACAGGCAGGTACTGTCTCCCAGATGGAGCTGATACAAAGTGTTTATTAGGCTCGGCTGTACAAAAATATACACCACTGCAATATGGGATGGTGGGTGTCAGGTTGTCAAAAGTGCATCCTGTCACCTGAGAGTTATCTGGCGTCCCAGAAATTTCACCTTGTGTTGAATTTGAGATGGGGTTTCCAGAAGTGTAGAAGTGAGGCTCAGCTTTTTATAAGTGAGTGCTGTTGGGGGGAGAGATGTGTGTGCTGTGGCGTAGCAAGTCTCCAAGCCTGGACAGTTTCTGCTTGAGATCACATGAACACTGGCGCCTAAGACAAGCCCTGTGAGCACAAGGTGCTTCTTCCCTTAGCACAGCACTAATAGTAACTCACTTGCGGAATAACGTAGCTACGGATGCATTTCATAAAAATACATGAGAGGTCTGTACACTAATGTGCGGTTGCTTGAGCTGAGCCTGAGGGATGACCTCAGCCTTTTTTGTGGCCTCGGAGGCAGCAGCTAACATCCAGGCATCAGTCAGTAAAGAAAAACGCCTCTGGTGCTCGGAGGCGGGTGATTCTGGCAGGAGGTTGATCCAATGCCCTGTCTCCCCTCCCGGCAGGAACTCTCCAGATCCGCTATGACCTGGGTGGCCTGAGGGAGCCCTTCACCATCGACGCAGACCAGCGTAATCTGGCTAATGGCCAGCCGCACAGTGTCAACATCTCCCGCATCCAGAGGAATATCCGGCTCCAGGTGAGGCCAGGCTGTCCATTAAAGCTGGGATGCTGAGGATTTTGGGTCTCAGTGGCTCAGAGCTGTGAGGGGTTGTTGATCTCAGTGGCTCAGAGCTGTGAGGGGTTGTTGGTCTCAGTGGCTCAGAGCTGTGAGGGGTTGTTGGTCTCAGTGGCTCAGAGCTGTGAGGGGTTGTTGGTCTCAGTGGCTCAGAGCTGTGAGGGGTTGTTGGTCTCAGTGGCTCAGAGCTGTGAGGGGTTGTTGGTCTCAGTGGCTCAGAGCTGTGAGGGGTTGTTGGTCTCAGTGGCTCAGAGCTGTGAGGGGTTGTTGGTCTCAGTGGCTCAGAGCTGTGAGGGGCTGTTGGTCTCAGTGGCTCAGAGCTGTGAGGGGTTGTTGGTCTCAGTGGCTCAGAGCTATGAGGGGTTGCGGGTCTCAGTGGGTGAGAGTTATAGGCGTTATGGGCCTTAGTGGCTCTGACCAGTAAGGGCTTGTGGACCTCAGTGGCTTAGATCTATGGGCCAAAATTTGGGGTTTTAGAGAAACAAATGTACAGTACATGTATTCTTGTCCATCTATGGTACCAGTGTATGTGTTTCCAAGTTTGTGGCTGAGAATTAACTGGACCTATCTCCACTTTTTAGTAAATGAAGAAAATGGGATGTGAAATTTTGCTGCATCATAATTTCTCACTCCAAGTATACTTTTCAGATATTTGTATTCAGGGGAGTTATTGGACTGAAAGGTATAATATCATGCAGTTATACCTTTAGTAGAATGATTTTAGATAGGGGATCGAGGAAAATGTAAATGGAGATAGACCTTTGGAATTTTCAAAATGTCATGAATTTTGCAGGTACATGTATATGTTTCTATCTCCTAGATAACTCCTTGTATTTTCAAAAATGTTTAGCCACAAAGTTCTGTCTTGCCTTGTGTTTTTTAAAAAAAGAACACAACAATGTGACTCCACCCAAATCTGCAAATTACATGTTCATGGTAAAGGGTAATACAGCATTTGAGAGTGAAACAGAGTATCTGACAATAATAATCACAGAAAATGTCCTGTCTGAAAATAAATAGGAAACAAACCTTGTAACACTGAAATGAGTTATGGAGTCTCGAGGGTGTTCAATGTCAACTGCTCCTATCTTTATAGCCAGTACAAGTTCATCTGAGTACATTTAATGCAGATATGATGCACACTACATAGTAAACAAACTCTGACCATGGGCTTGGTTTCAACGAGTACTATGTCCATATTGTGCTTGTTCATGAGCATACACATTCATCTTGCAATGCATAAAATGTAAGATTGAAAATCAAGTAGTACTATCTTAAATGGCCCTCTGGAATAAGAAAAATGAAGGGTTTTAAGACATAGATGCTTCATTCAAGTGCTGTAGTACCTACCTATCTAAAATATCCCAGATTTCGTCATCTTACAACCTTCGATTTGGTATATTAGAGGGATTTTGCTTCGAAATGGTAGAGTGGATAGAACCTTTGCTCAGCGATCTTGTCATCCTGATCAGGTGACCCTATATCCAGCTCCCTGATTGGACAATGTGGACATAGAACTTTTTAAACTGAAGTGGACTAAAAATTCATACAAAGTACTATGCACTTTCTGGATGTTTCTCCCAGCTGCCATCTATCATTGAAAAAAATTACATCAGGATATAGTACCTGTTAATACTGAGATTATTTCTATCGTAGAACATAATTTTTGATGAAAAGTGGAGATAGGCCCAGTTAATCCTCAGCCCATGAGTTGTAGAATGTGAAATTTGAGCTCAGAGGTGGAGGGGGAGGCCAAGCTGTACCAGGAGCTGATGTTCAGTTGACACCACCTTTGTTTGGAAAATTCAAAATGGCGTGGAAAGATAGTTCTTGCTTTATCCACCGTCATAATGTGACATGTTTATACACAATAACATTTGGCACTTTACAGAACTCTGTCATACAGAAATTTCATGTGCTGCCATGCAGCACTGACAGCAGGTCACTGAAAGGCGATATTGATCTACTGCACTGAAATTCAGAGTGTGCTGAAAGATTTTTATTACACCTAAATGGCCAAGGTATGTTTCCAGCAGTGCAATCAATAGTAAAGCACTTCCTCCATCGCACCATAAAAAACCCAGATGACAAGACCCACCCTGCAGTCACCCATTTAACTCTCCTCCCCCAACCATCAAACCTCCATTACTGTCACTGAGCCATAATGGCTGCTCCTGATTATGGAAGAGAAAGCAGGACTTGTGGCATATTTGGCACAGGAAAAAGACTGCCATAATAAGGAGAGCTTATTCCTTTCCTTTAATGTCCATCCAGCTTTACGTGGGTCTATTATGTTGGCCTTAGAAAAGCACCTCAGGTGGTACTGCGCCTTCGTAATAAGACAGCATTAAAGTGGCCGCTTGTGTTTAGCTGCGGTAAATCAAAGGCCGTTGAATTAGTTCACTACTGAATCTGGCAAACTATTCTCCCAAGGGTTAATTTTTCAATGTCTTCTCACTATTTGCAAGCATATCAGTCTCAGGATCCAATTAAGTATGAGGGGTAATGGTCCCTGTTCAGCAAATTACAGATCATTTATCTCAGAGAACGGGCCTATATGCCCCAGACGATGAGAGAATGGCATGAAAAAATGACAGCTTGATGGGTGGTTTGTCGTTAAGGAGTAAGCCGTCGTGTCTGTCTCTGTCTCTCCCTGCCGTCTGTCGGTCCTTTGCTGGTCTCTGACACAGTGAGCTTGTGATGCAGGGCAGATGCCTGTGCCTGTGTCACTCAGGGCTCTGGGCTTTGGAGAGCCAGAGCACTGAACAGTGTTCTCATGTACAGGCGTGGGGTTGGAGGCTCTCCTGGCATTAAATGAGCCCTCTTCCATCAGACTCTCTCACTATTCCCGTCAGTACCTCTCACGCATTCTCTCCATTCTCTCCTCTCCCTATGTCACTCCTTCCCTCTCAAGTAAGCCCTTCCTGCTGAAAATTCTAGTTCAGGCCAGCTAGCCTATCCAGCTAGTTTACGGTGGTCCAAGCTTTGTGATGAAGATTTCTTGCCGGTCATAGCCGATGTCTCGGTGGTTAAAGCTGAGCTGTTGTTGGTTAAGTTGGTAGAGAAAATTGATGGTTACAGTGATGGACACGTTGAGTATACAGGCCGGCCAGCAGGGTGACCAAAGTAAACAAAAAACAAAGTGGTTTTATGTGGAATCCCCCCTCATTGTGACTGGTAGTGAATTAGATTGGGGGGTTATTTTGGAGGGGCACACATTTTCTCAGTCATGGCAATAATTTTAGCAGAGGTGTAGCTCCTTCCCAAAATCTAAATGTGAATGCCACCTCTACATCAAGGTTAATAAAGGGTAGAGCTCTGATAGTCCACATAGAAGTTGGAGGAACTCCTCTCTGCCTTGAGAACATTTATGCACCGAGTCAAGGATCAGATTTGATCAGGTTTGAGCTTTCAGGGTATCAAAGGAAGAGTTAGGAAGAATGGTAAGGATTACATCATAATGGGTGGAGAGAATTGTACAACAGATTTTACCTGGGCCAGAGAGTGAGTGAGTGAGGAGCCAGGCTTGCAGTCATCTCACAGTCTGGCAAAGCAGGTCACAAACTTAAACTTGGTGGATGCCTGGAGAATTAAACACCCTACAACCAGGCAGTACACTTGGGTTAGGGTAGTAAATAATCTCATCAGTGCTGCCTGATTGGATCGGCTGTACATATCAGATGACGTTTGAGGTAGTTTAACTGGGAGCTGTATTAGTCCAGTGGGGTTTAGTGACCATCACCTCGCTTTCTTAAGTTTAGATTTTTCTTCAGTGTTTTGAACATTTCTGGGGTTTGTGGAGATGACAGAAGTTTGATTTTGAGTCCTTGAGCCTGTAGTGAGAAATGGGAAAGGTTCAGATTTGCATTTTTTTGTCAAGCATACTCCTCTTACTCCACAAAAAACATCAAAAAAGCAGTTCAGAATTTGAGGAAAAATGGATAACATTTGAGTCTGGGTTAAATACAGACTCTGCTGATACAGCACAGGTGCAGAGCAGGGGGCTCAAGCTTCGCTCCTTCCTGCAGGGACCTGTTAAGGGGGCTCTGATCAGAGCTCGCCTCATATCTGTTAAGGACCTGAATGGGCCAACCTTCTTCTTCAATTTGGGAGGAAAGCAATTCAGAGAAAGTGGATCTCCCAGCTTAAATTGCCTGATGGTTGGGTTACTACGGACCCCGCTGAGATGAGGTGACATGAAGCCAACTTTTATACTGAACTCTTTGGAGCAGAAGACTGCAATGACATTTGTGCAGCAGAGCTCCTACGAGGGCTTACTCGACTATGTCTCAGTGAGAAAACTGCCCTCGATGGGAATCTGAGCCTGGAGGACCTTTCCGCAGCTGTGGAGCAATTGGCCTCTGGGTTAGTTTGCTACAGTATATAAAGTAAATTGCCTAGTCAAGGTGGGTAGTGGGTTTAAGTAGATCCATTAGTGTTGGCAGGGCTATTAGACAGGGTTGCCCCATCTCTGGGCAGTAGTACAGTAGAGCAATAGACCCTTCTCTCTGTAAATTAAGAAATAATCTTAATGGATTTTCTCTTCCAGGGTTATCTCAGGGCACTATTATTGTATCAGCTAATGCTAATGAGAGGGATATGCAGTGTTTGGTTAATGCCCTCAGACCGTATAAGAAGGCCTCATTAACCAGAGTGAACTGGGGGAAATGCAAGGCCCTACAGATAAGGCAATGGACAAGCAAGACAGTCCACAGTCTGCCTGGTGATTTGTAATGAGGGAGATGTGGTCTGAAGACCTTGGAGTACAGTAGTGTGCAGTGATGATTATACACCACCACTTTCGTCTAAAACAGATCCTTATATATTTCTTCTTTATCATTTTTTTTGGTGAAAATGTATTGAAAAATACTATTGTAAGCAATAAGAACAAAAAATTAATTCCCGCAAGTACAGTACCAGTCAAAAGTTTGGACATACCCACATTGTTCTTACAATATGTGTTAACCCTTAAATGCCCCCTGTGACAAATTTGTCACATGATTTTGAGGGTTGTCAAAACCACTGACCCCACATAAATTTTGCAACCTAATGCCCATAGTAACATATTTAGACCACCAGTGCTGCCATCTGATGCATAAAAGTGGAACTGACACTACACTGGCTGCACCAGCTAACCTTTACAATATGGCTGCCCCCTGGTGGAATCCACATGATAGATCAGCACCCTTTCATCACTGGATAAAGTAGACAAACAGGTAAGCTAATGAAAAATAAGCTATACCTAATACTTCAGCTATATGTCAACTGTTTTATCATTCAAGTCATTTTAGCAATAAGGTCCCCGAAATGCCCATTGTGACATATATGTCACAAAACTATAATGAGGTCAAAGGTCACCAAAAATTAAAAATTGCTATTGGATTGTTATTAGCCCCTCCCCAGGACATATTAACAGAATTCATAGATTTTTCTTTCAACTTTTACTATAGTTGGGCATTTAAGGGTTAAATAAAGAATTAAGCAGCCTTTATTTTGCAAAGAAAAGATCTAATTCTTAAATCCATCAAACTTACCACAATTTGTTGTCATATTTGCAGAGCATTCTCACATTTTTTTAAAACAAGAGCAGTCATATAACTACAACGAATTTGCAGCTGCACGGCTGTTGAACTTCTCAAAGATGTGCTGCATTTTAGGTGTGCTTTTCATCAACCATTTCGCCCAATAAGTCCCAAAACCGCTTCACTTTAATTCGCCAATTGGAAAATAGGAGCTTATTTGTCTGTTTACTTTGCAAAATATGGCTTCTTTGAGAATTCCAAAATTTTGGACACTATTCAAACAAGTAAATTATTCCCTTTTCACTTCCGACTGTTTACCTTTTACAAGATTCCATTTGAAATTATATAGAGAAGTTAAGCTGTTTAAATTTCTCTAAGAACAGAGTGCTGTGACATTAGCATAGTGTGTCCAAACTTTTGATTGGTACTGTATTTTGAGATAATAAGATGGGTAATGAATATGGGTGGAACAGTTCTCAAAATTCACAGTTCGGGTTGTATCACGGTTCTGGTGTCACGGTTTTCACTTCAGTTTGGTATGTTTTTCTTTCCGCTGGAGGGGAGACATTGTCAATTTCAACATGCTTTTCATTTATGAAGCAAAAAAGTTTGCGAAGAACGTAATTCTGGCTAAGAACATTAGGAACATAAACACTTGACACATGACACACATTGTCAAAAATGAAAACAATAGGTTCTAAGTATCACTTGAACAAAAATACACCGTTACAGCCACCTATTGCAGGGGCATGAGTGTGGGTTTTCAAAAAAAAAAAAAAAAAGAGAGGAACATGACTCTGAGGGTGTCATCCTGACACAGTAAAGTTGTATGGGGCAGCGTATGGAAGTGTGCGCCCTCCTATAGGTGGAGGTTTGCAGGGCTTAAAATGCTGCGTTTTAGTGCATTTTTCTGTCTGTAAGACCCAAAAGTTCAACAATAACAGAAATCTATCTATCTATAATCACTGTACAACTTCATATGCAGAAGTTAAAGATATTACATAACATTAAAACAAGATCATTAATTCAATGTGAAACATGAATACACATGGAGTGTACCTTCACCCATACTTAAATGTAATGAATACAGGTCATCTCTGATGTGTGTCAAATTTTTTTAAAATCTTACCTGTGATATTGAAGTCATACCCAAGTTATTTCACCATCTGCTGCCACTATTGCAAAAAACCACCAACATATAAATAAAGCGGATCACCATCTAAGACACTTACCAACAAATGAGATAACTGAAAACAAATAGGGACTTGCATTTATCTTAAAATATCACCCAAGGCTTGCACAATAAACTGTCATTATTATAAGTAATCGGTGTGTCTCTTCCAGAAGCCAATTTTAATTTAAAAAATGTTTACATTTCATACTTCTCTTGTGAAGTTCCAAATGGAGCTAGCTAGCGCGTTTAATTTATAAGCATTTTAGTCAAAGCCGTCTAACATCACGGTTTTCAACGCCACTTCGACCAGACAAATTCCTCTGTTAAAACCTGGAAAATATGGCTCTATTATGCATTTTTATGAAAAGATCACGATTTTATTTTATCTTAGTTCTTGCCTCAAAAATCGCGGAAAAGATCATTTTGTGTGGAATAACTGTATTGAAAACGCGGAAATTTAACACCCCTGTAGTGGACGTGTTGTGAATGTTCAGCACAAAAATACTACAGTGAACTTGCGAATATTGCCTATTTGTCTTGTTCACTCGCCATTTCCAAAACGCTGCACTCTACACTCGACTCATCCACGCCAAATGATTAGTTGCACTTTTATTTTTGCGGATGCCTTGGACCGAACAATAGGGGAGACCGGGGTTACTTCGGTCACGGGGTTAGGTTTGTCACCCCAGTTTTTTTCATTGCAAAAGCACTGACGGGAAAACGAAAATGTACAAATTATGTGACATCCCAGCGACGTCATCTCTTGGAAAGAAGAAGGACTTGTAGTGCCATGTAAGTGTTTTTTTGCCTAAATAACTGAATTTTGACCCAAATTGTAAACTTTAAGTTTCTGAAAGAAATGCGTCTAGCTTCTTTGAAGACAAAGATTTCCATGGTGTTTTTACTGTTTCATAAACGTATGTAACTAGAGTTATTAACAACACATAAGATAAAGTCCTGCTGCAATCATGAGATGAGAGATGCGGCCTGATTTCCAAAATGGGAGCACGGGGCTACTCTGGCCAAGCAGCATGGGGTTAGTTCGTCAGGGTGCTGAGGTTGCCCTGCTTGTAGGTCTTGTGTTAGGCCTATATTAAAATATTCCAAAGTCAAATATAGGAGCCAATTTATTGTTTTTCAGACACCAATAGTGTCTTAATAATTCTAATATTTGCATTTATTTTATGTTTATGATAGAGGACCTGTTAGGGCCTTTGTTTGGAGGACACAAGTATGAATGTGTAAGGGTTTGCTCCTTACAGCCCCTCCCCTTTCTCATTCTTTCACCTCCACCTTAATGGGCCACAGGTGGGGCCCATTAAAGTGGAGGTGTTGGCTGAGTATTGAGGGTTGGCAGGTGCCAGCCCTGGGGCCTCTGCTTTTCATTCCATTCCTTTGTCAGTGGGAATGTTTGCTGCTCCTCTTTGGTGCCGTGGTCCTTACTCATCATCCAAAGGTGGAGAGGAGTGGGTCCAGTGCTTCCCATGCAAAGGGTGGGCACATGAGGACTGAGCAAATGTCAGTGGGCTCGCCTACATATGTCATAACTGCAACTCTGATGGTGATTATGCATAAATCATAGCTTGTGTTGGTTCATTGTAAAAATAAAACAGTTCTCACCATTTCTATTATGAGAATATTGGACTATCTTTTTCAGCTTCAGCTGATTGCCAACTATAACAATTTTACCCCACCCATCTGACGAAGTAACCCCGGGTATGGGGTTACTTCGGCATGTTTGTGACATATTGAAAATTGAATATTGCGACATAAATATATGTTATATTGAGATTGTATCAATACAAGTTTTGTAGGCGACATTCTGCACTACACATATACCATAAAGGTATTTCTCTAAGTTTTAGCAACAAAGAGTTATGGAGCCAAATACAAAATCATGACGAGGTAACCCCGGTCTCCCCTACATACATGCCCCGAACTGTGACTAGTGAACTGAACGGTTCGGATTTTTTGCTTGAATGGTTCCAGCCCTAGTAATGAACAAAAACAGTTGAAAACATCAATTTTTATAACAATTGAAAGGTGTCAGGAATTTTATTATTATTTTTTTTTATTCTTGCACATGCAGCATGAATGCATGCTTGAAGGCTCATTCCATGATTACTGATGCTAAAAAAAAAAAAATTGTTTAAACTGGTTTGAAGCACAATAATTTTTTGAATTACCTCTGATGGTCAGTTGTTAAAGTACATAAGGTGACATGAACTTTGAGCAGTGTCACAGTGTTAAACATGATGGCACAACGGAAGGAGCTCTCTGAGATTGTTTGTAGCCACATTGTGGCCTTACACGATGCTGGTTGGTCACTTAGAAAAATTTCTGAAGATGTTTAATGCTGCCATGGCACTGTAAGAAACACCTTCAAGCGTTTCAAATGGGGTAGTATATACTCACTTAAGTTAAGTTGTACTGATACATTTCTTCAATGGTGAATAGCATGAGGCGGGGCTTTGTATATAACATTTTGGCCTGTTGAGAAACATTGTGTAATTGACACAATGAAAAATACAGTTTTCTTCGAGACATCTACTGTATAATAATAAAAAGATATATATCCAGGCACTCCATTGTCTTCTTTGTTAGTGTTAGTAATCAGTTAAGCTCCTTCACAGCTGATCAATGGCACCATCCACATCAACAGGCAGAAAATACTCTGTAATGAACAAATGGGCAAAGTGTCATCAGCCCTTGAACAGTGGCTTCAAAGTATGAAGTGAACATCTTTATATCATCACATGGCTGTGCACTAGAGGCATTGATGTTGACTTTGCCTGCGCTATGTTGCATTTGGAGTGCCTGGATATATATCTTTTTATTATTATGAATTGATCCCCTTGATCCAAGTGCACCCGTTACGATTGGATTTACCAAGACTACAAGAGCTGTACCGTCCTTTCTGATCTGAACATCTACTGTATATTTGCTCTATTTGTCTATTAAAACATGTTCTTTTCAATAATGTAATTTGTTTTATGGTATACCCTGTCTTGCCTTGGCAATATGCTAATGAAATATGAATCAGACTTGTTTTAATCAGTTTTTAAGGGCCTATAAACCAGAAAACTCATTTTGTGGCACAAGTACGGATTTGTTATGCAAGTGCTATAACATGAATCATAATTGCTGAGACTAGAAAGATCTAGTATGTTTCATTGTAGAGATTAAGCACGAAACCAAACTTTTGTGAGTCATTTTTGGGAGGTTACTAATTAGCAAATATAAAAGTAATGGTGCTGATTATTGACAGTCTCAGGCATATTATACCAAAGAACCAATCCTGGAAAATTCATGTATCTGTCACTGATAGTTCAGAAGTCATCACTTACTGAATTCTGCATATTGTGTAGTAGCACTCATTTTTACACAAAACTGGGGGCCATGTCCCCTTTTTAAGTCTCAATATCTCAAAAACTAATGAATATGAGTCTAAAATTTTAGCATATAATATAATGGATACAGGAACATTATGTTCGGCAAATTTGAAGCAAATCTGAGATTGTCAGTCGGGAGGCCTCTCGTGATTTCAGATGGAATTACCCTGGAGAGACACCAGGGATGTGGATTTTTGAGGGACCACTATTTTTAAGGGACTTCCTTAAGACTGAAGTCTTGTTATCACTGAGCCTTAGATCTGCCTTACGAGAAGCTGGTTGCGCTGAACTAGAAAACCCTCTGAAGGCTATACGATCATCTGTCAATGTCTAGGGACAGATGGCTAATATCAGGTCTTCCAGGCTGCTGTCCAGGACTGTTAGAGAGGTCTGTGCCACCCTATCTGTGCCCCTCATAGTGTTTGCTGTACTCCATCTGCCCAATGGGATGATGAATGTGACTGTACCTTTCCCTCTGTGACAGTCACTCCTGCTGTTTGGGAATAGCAGGATGTAGAGGGCCAGCTCCTGTCTTTCAGAACCTCACAGCTGTTGGAGTTCAATGAGATGGGCAGGAAAGTGGCATATTTTACCTGTGTGAAGGTATCATGCTAATGGCAGGCTTGTGAGCGTGGAGGGGGTCTGAGGTTATTGGCCCAGACACTTCTCCAAAAGGCTGCTGGCAGTCCCTGTGCAAGATCCCAGTTGATTAGCGAACAGCGACCTCCAGTGGAGGATTGTTCATCAGGCAATAGCTACAAACAGACATGTGGCACACCTGGATCCTAGCACTGGGGGATTTTCATTTTGTTTGCAAACCAAAACATTTACACATTTATTTTCTGAGTGATCAAGGTTACTATATAGTCTTACGCAATTTGTTGAAACTATGGTTTTCTGGTCTGGGGGAGTGTTTTTCTTTTGATTCATTTATCTTTGGTCCCTGGTGTTCTGTAAAAAAGCAGGTACATGCATTGCTCAACTTCATGTCAGGAATGTCAGAGATGGCGATTTGGATGACGTGTAAGAGTAAGATGAAGGGGCTCAGGGTCTATTGATCCTGCACAGATGGTAAAAGGGGTCATAGCTGCTGATCTTAAAGTTGAGCATGCTGATTATAAACTTGTTAATAATTAAGTTTGCTTTTAATCATCTCTGGGCTGTGGGTGGGGGTGCTGTGTGACGTACTGAAAGATGGAAGCATGTCTAGGTCCTTTTGTTGCTGGTTTTTTTGAGGTTCTTATAGATTTTGTTGACAGAATTACTGAAAGTGGTTCAATTAAGGAATTTTTTATTCATAATTCATATTCTTTCTCTATTTCTCTGTCTCTCTTTATCTCTATCTCTCTCTCTGTGTCACTCTCTCTGTTTGTCTGTATCTCTCAAGTGCTTTGATGGTGAGGGATGAAAGGCTAGAGTAGGTGGGTGGGATCAGCACTCAGTCCCACTGGAGGGCCACTGTCGCTGCGGTAAATTGAAACTCGCTGCAGTTTGTTTAATAGTCTTCCTGCACAGCGGCGCACCCGGGACAGATGTTGCTTCTCATATTTTATGAGCGGTGCACAGCCCGAGTGCGGCCTGCCTGCGCCCTCGCAGCTGCTCTAATGGCCGCCCGGCCGGTCCACTCACACGACTGCAGACGGCAGCGCGTCACTCAGGGCTCTGCCCACATGGCCTGGGAGCACAAATAAGCTATGAAGCACAGACCGGAACATTCCCACTCCTCATTTCAATCATTCAATTTAAAGCCACCAACGCTGTAATGTGTTAGGATAATCCCATGGAAAATCCTTCATTTTAATGTGCCTGGCCCTATAACTCGCATATGCTTGTTTGTACCTACAACTGAACTATTCCCAAAAAGGGGCACATTTGGTTACTTGTTGGACTTTTTGTTCCAAGGTACCCCAAAATCAATTTGTGTCTGTTAAGTTATGAGGAAGTAAAAAAAAAAATGCATTGCATGCTAAACTATTCATCATTTTTTAAGAGATTAGACATTAAAGTTTGCCTAGCGAGGGGCGAAGTCTGGAATTAGTATTCAATTTGAAAGATTGAAGATTTAATTTGGAACTTATTAGCCTCCGGGGAACAGTTGATTCTGTTAGCGCTTTGAAATTTATGTTATCATCACTTCACATTTATCTTGCTTTTTTATCTGGCTGTATTAAAGTATGAAAGGAATTGGAGTTCTTTCCTGGAATGGAAGATTTAGCAAAACCCAACAGACTCAGCACATGCTTACTGGCTGATGACTCGTGTTTTGAATAAGGAGAGCATAATTTTGCTTTGTTGCAAAAAAACAGCAAAATTGTTTTCATTGAAATATTAAAATAATTAAGTGTGTTGGCTCTGCCCGTGACCTTACACAATTATTATTAGCTTTTGTAATTGTTTCTCTTCACTCATTGGGGCGTGTTCATTTGAAGATGAGAGGCTGTTGTGATCCTGTAGGAAGGAAAAACCTCAAAAACCTTGTTGGGTGATCTTGGCAAAGGCTCTTTGTGACCCGACTGTATTTTTATTGTCTTTGAATGCGTTTGAAGGTGAAGGGGTTTCCTTCAGCACAAGAAGCGCTGACCTTTCTGAAGAGGGAGAAGCCTTGTTTCACAGGCGCCTTGTTCTCACCGGGGCCTCTGAGACGCAGCTCCTTTCTTCTCCAACACGGTCCAACGTTTTTCAGTTCGGACTTGGGAGGGTTTGCGATGAATGCGAGCGCGCTGAACTGTGGTGCGCACGGACGCGCTGGGAGAGTCGCACGAAGTTGAGGAGATGTTTCCTCCGCCCACCGCCTCTGAAGTGGCCCCGCGATGCGACACGATGCGCATCAGAGATGGAGTCCTCTCAAGGTCACATTACAGAGGTGTGCGAGTAGAGTGGTAGAACAGGAGAGCTCCCCCGGCAGGTGATTAATGTTTTCACTGTGCGAGTGGTGCAAACCCACCGTGGACTGCAGCGGGAGAAGGACGCTACGAGGAGAGGGAGTCTCCGCGAAGCAATGGTCTTTGAACATAGCCAATTAGTTTTCCCCGACGGAGGTAAATAAACTGAAAGGGACTTAATTGTGTCACATTACTCCCCTTTCATCCTCTGCCACCCCCACCATCCCACCCTCCCCCCCCATTACACGCTCCCAATAAACACAAGAGCAAATATCGGGCAGCGTCCCTGTGCAATGGAGCACTGCAATAAGATAATGTCTGGAAAGCGCAGCAGAGGGGGAATTCCAAGCAATTTAGCCGTGTAGACCCATCTGGGAGCCATTGCAACAAACAGATTGTGTTTATCACGACGCCGCAAACAAATTGAGAGGGAGCAAAATCATTGTTTTCCAGGGCCCTCTCACACTGTATTTGGCCATTTGTATTCAAAGAGTGAACTGGCAGAGAGTGGCACTTCATATCAGCAATGGGGGACGTGAAGAGTTATATCAGCATATGCAAAAAGGTCACTTTCTCAAATTTGCTTTTTAAGAATTTTGGCAGGAAAATGCTAAGTAGACATTTAGGAAAATCAGCTATAGCAGCATAATTAATCAAGGCAGGAAATTAGGGAGTCCTGTCCTCTGTGTTACAGTGTTTGGAATCAGTTCAGCTCCTTCACAGCCGATCAATGGCACCATCCACATCAACGGGCAGAAAATACTCTGTAAATGAGCAAATGTGCAGTCATCAGCCCTTGAACAGTGGCTTCAAAGTATGAAGTAAACATCTTCATATCATCACATGGCTCTGCACTAGAGGCATTTATGTTGCCTTTGCCTGCGCTGTGTTGCAATTTAATTTAAATCTTCTTTTTTTAATCATGGAATTATTAACAGTAGAGAACAATGATTTAACATACGTTGTGAAAAGAAAATCATGAGCAACATAAAGGAGAAAACCTCATGACTCAGCAATAATATAAAAGTCCACATTAAAGCCTGTATCCCACTGGGGTTGCAGCTATTTGACGGCATGTCTGCAGAATTTTTGTGTGTTTGTGGACGTCGTCATGTTGTCACAGGAATTTTGAACGTGTTCAAAAATTTGTTGGCAACAACTGTGGCTGCCAAAGTTTTGAAATGTGCACCAAATTGTCTGCAGAATGTCTTCAGATTGTCTTGGAATAAGGGGCAAAAATTCATGAAACATGAAATTCAGCAGAATGTCTTCAGAATGTCTAAAGAAAAATTTAAAACATTTGAAGATATATATATATATAATATGACATATATGCCAAGACAAATCTGTTAGTGGGAAACTCTGTTTGCGTACTTTGTCTTGAAAAAGTCACCAATTTCAACCTGCTAACAGTCTTGAACTATTGCAGCCCAGAGGGATACAGACATGTTAAAAAAAAAAAAAAAAAAAAAATTATATAAAATTGCATGTTTTTGTCCCATAAATTTAAAATTTGGTCCCATATTTACTCCTTTTTAACCATTTTGACAGTTCCCCTGAAACCAAAAGCTAGGTGGCTGCAGTTTGCAAATTACTCTCCTTGTGACATCAATAGGGGCACAGAATCAAAACCTGTCCTTCAAGCTCGTGATTTCTCAGGAAAGGCAGAGCAGTATTTTTAAGTTATGGTTGCTTATCTTTTGCATACAGCCTACAGTATGACCCACTGACATCCAGATGCTGGATATCTCTCCTGGTGATACTCTGCTTGGCCTGAACTGCTGCCCTCTTTAGTTCCTGCAAGTTTTCAGGGATTTTTTGCCTTCAGTCTCTTCTGCATATAAACTCCATATTCAATTGGATTCAGATCCAGTGACTGACTTGGCCAACAGAGCGAAAGTAAGAAAAATGTGTCACTGGCCAATGAATTATTGTGCGCACTGCATATCTTATATCAGTGATTCTGCATTCATTTTCAATGTACCAGAGGCAATCTATTTAAGGGAGAAGCAGTTAGTAAATATGCCATAATAATGGTCAATGCAACTCACTCCTGTTAAAGACAGGGGCATCCTGCCAGGAATGTGAGGATACGCTCAGGAACCAGACGCGAGAACCAAAGCAATGCAGTAGATGAGTTTCATGAAAGAGTCAGTTTGAAAAGGTACAAAGTCCACAATCCAAAAATCACAATCAGTTGGGCAGAATGTTTGTGAAAACCAGGGCAGAATTGATGAACCATTCGGGCAAAAACAGGTTCAGTACACAGGCACAGGTTTGTCAGAGAAGCCTTGCCAAAAAGTGGGCGTAATCCAAACCTTTAACAGGGCAGCAAACACAAAAAAAAAAAAAGTTCTGTAGTCAGGCAAAAAGGGTTGCAATGAAAAAGCATCCAAAGATAGACAAAAGTACCAAAAATGCAAAAAATCATAAATCAGGTTATTCCAGTTTGAAGACTAACACTATTAGTAAAAGGCAAAAAAAATTTCCTTTGCACAGATAAACAAGAGGAAACGTTCTGACAGGGAACTGCAGTGAGAAGACAGCTTAAATACACTCAAGGGAAGTCACATGCTATGATTAGGATCAGGTGATGAGGATCAGACTAATTACGTGGGAGGAAACACAAGGGAGAACCTAACCACATGAAATAGGAACAAAAAAGCCAAAATGCGGACAGGGAACACGAGACAGCCTATGACCAGACATACAGCTGATAGGGGAGTTCTAATGTGCACAGATAATGAGAGGTAGGACAAAGTGGAGCAGGTGCGGAGGATCCGCTGAATAGCAGCAAAAAGACTAGCTGATGTGCACATGAAGAGGCGGAGACTGGGAACAGGCGAACATTGCTGACCTTGCTTCCATTAATCAATTAGTAAGTGCAGCTATACAATCCCTAGTGCTTTCGTTAGTAAACAGGGTTTATATACAATGTTAGTCTGGGTTAGTAACTTTAACAAAAACAACAAACTGTTAGTATTGGTTAGTAAAACAGAAAAGAGAGGCGAAGGAAGCAAAACGAGATTGGAAGGAATGTTTGAAACCCAGAAACCATGAAATCACCCTAAGCATGTGACACGCAGGACTGGGGAGAAGCTGGCAAGCAACAAAAAAGACCAGACAGGGGACAAAAGTGCAATGAAGGGCATGAACAAAGACATGGACCGGAATCTAACAGAATAGTGGATGGGGAATGGCAAAACGAAAACATGGCAAAGTACAAAAAGCGAAACCGAACATGGCAAAAATCAACAGACATAATCATAAACATAACAGGGGTGGCAGAATCATAACAAACATGGCAGAATCAGAACAGACAGAGCAGAATCATAACAGGGAATCAATCATTTTTTAACATCCCCTTTTTTTCATCCTGAACAATTTTGAGTTAACCTTCATGAAAGAGTCAGTTTGAAAAGGACAGGGTTTCACTGTAAAGCGCATTGTGACAAATGTTTGTGAAAAAGGCTGATTTGATGAACCCATTCAGGAGACAGGGATTTATATTGACCCATATTGCTCACCCTACCTTACCTAAAGACACTCATATCTTCTTCAAAGATAAAAATAACAACAAAGTTCCTGTATTATTGGAAATCTTGCAATGAAAAATATCCAAAGATAGAATAAATTTGGTCCGATGCACTGAAATATTCAAATGAGGTTATTCTTGTCTTTGAAGGCTCCATATTATAAAACGCACACATTTCCTTTGCCTTAAACATACTCTTTGTTGCTGTGCTCTGACTACTATCTTCCACATTATGTCAAATTTTTTTGGTGTGATGAAAATGGGGTGGGAGAATATCCTTAAAGTAAAGCTGACAGTGATGGAATACAGAACAAAAATTAAAGAAATGTGTCACTGTCCAATGAATTCGGTGCTCACTATATATAATTGATCCAAATCATTATGACCTCCTGCTTAATATGCTGTTGGTCCAAATCAGCTCTGACCTATTGAGGCATCGGCTTAAGAGCACTGAAGGTGTCCTGTACTGCCTGGCACCATTACAGTAGCAGCAGTTCCTGTAAATTGCGTGGAGGAACCGCCGCAGTTGGGGCTTGCTATACCAGCACATCCCACATATGCTCAATAGGAATGAGATCTGGGGAATTTGGAGTCTAGGGCAACATCTTGAACTCCTGGTCATGTTCCTTAAACCATTCTCACAAAATTTGTGCTGTGTGGCAAGATGCATCAGCCAGCTGAATGAGGACTCTGCAATCAGAAAAAAACATTGCCATGAAGGGGTCTACCAGGTCCGTAACAAAGTGTAGGTTGGTGAAAGCTGATGTCCACATGAATGCCTGGACACTGGGGTTTCCAAGCCGAACATTCATGACCTTCTTCCATTGATTCAAGGTCCTCCTCTGACGCTTACATGCCCATTGTAGGTGCTTTCGCCGGTAAACAGGGTTTAGCATGGACTCTCTGACAGGTTAGTAGTTACGTAGCAACGCACACAACTCAGCGTGATGCACTGTGTGCAGGGGTGAAAGTAAGATTAGATTCTTGCAGGAACTGTGCTACTCAAAAAATAGTTTTGCTCGCGTGCTTTGCGCGCTCACATCATTTTAATTGCCCATCTCTGGTCTGTCTGCATAGCCTACCTGCTCCATGTTGTTCTTCTGCATCTTCCTCCATCTGTTCCTCAACTGCCGATTTTATCATCTCTCTTTCTTTTAAACATATAAGGAAATTTTTCTTTTGCATTTTGAACAAGTTGTGTTTTACCGCATTTTCCTGTCAAAGGATGCATCGACCCCCAGCACCTAGCCTTGCATCACTTAGGCAACCAGCATCCAATCAAAAAGCGCATTGAGTGTTCCCCACTTTCACTGTGTTTTTGTTTCCGGAAGTGAGTGGTGGACTACTTGCTCGCATGACAGAGTCATTCATGATTTAGACTGAAATTGTGAAACCTCAAAATTTATTACTTTGGGATTTTTCTTTTGTTTTTTGCAAAAACGACTGCTCACTGCTGTCTGCAAAATCCACAGCACAGAAAGTCACTACCATTGGATTAACGTTACAATGCAGAGTGTAGACTGCCTACAAGTTGCAACATATCACGTCTGTTTTAGCCTACTACAAATGATTACGTTTGTCCAGATGCCTCTAAAATCTACTTCAACACATCAGGGCGGTACATTCTGTTGATGTTTTTTCATGTATTCATCAAATTCACATTTATTTCGGGAGATTTTTGCTTGAAAAATTGAAAGGATTCTAATGTTGTGTGCAGGGAAGAAAGTTGCTCTTCGAGCTTAAACCCCACGCATTGCCGGCTGTAGAGGACTGTATATCTCTTCCAGTCTGGCACTATGAGGCTGCGTTCTGGCTTACTTTTGAGTTTGACTGTGTGTTGTTGCAACGCTATACCTCCGTAACCATCATTAAAAAATTTTCTGAGACTTAAGCCACCGTGGCCTTTCTGGCAGTCTGGACCATACGAGATACCCTTTGTTGCCCTTGCGCATTGATGAGCCTGAGATACTCAACAATCTGTTGACAATTTGTGGTTTATCCCACCTGGGACCACTGTGGGTAAGCGCTCACCAGTGCTGATTGGGAGCACCCGACACTCCTTGTCATTTCAGTGATACTCCAACTCAGTCTTCTTGCCATAATGATTAGGCCCTGATCAATGATCAGAGTCGCTCAGGTCTTTATGCCTGCCCAACATGTCCACTGAGAGAACCAACAGTTAGCTTACCATGTAATACATCCCACACCTTGAAATTGCCTTTGTTACAAGGTAATCATTATTTTCTCCATCTGTGCAAGGTCATGATGTTTTTGCTCCTCAGTAGGTAAACTGATTTTTGAAAGTAAACTTCTCAAACCCTGAGGGTGCACCTCATATATGCCCCATGTGTTTAAAATGAGAGATGATAAGGTTATCGTATAAATACGCTATACTATCGAGTACTTTTAACGTATGTATATTGAAGGTTCCAGACCCCGAGAAAATCAGTGATGTGCAGTGTGTCAGAGGGCCATTAGGTGGCACTAAATATCAACCTGAAAAGAATGTTGACATTCTTTTCCACTAGGGGCCGACAAAGACCACACAATGCTTTTTGTGTCTCAATAAATTTTGCTTCTTTTGGTCTTCATATGAGTCTCATTGAACAAGTCCTATGATACAGAGTAAATGACTTTTAATATTTGCTCTGCTGATCTTACATGGAGTTCTGGAGCCAGATTTGTCAGCTTCAGGAATTGTTAAGTTCTGTTGTATGGTTATTAACCCTTTCACTGGTCGATTTTCTTCCAGCAATTTAGTGCTTAAAGGTGAATTACTTACAGATAAACTGTAAAATTACAATAATGCAACAACAACTCCTCTTAAAATGAAATAACACACATTAGTTGTATTAACTGTTTATTTACCATATCTGTGGTTATGGTGAAGACCTCAGCAAGTGCCTGAATAATGTTGCCATACCGAAAAGCCAGTGGTGACAGAAATGTCTTTTGACGGGTTGAAGGGTTAATGTAATACTGTTGCTGAATGTTTCATTCTTCAATTCCAGCTTGTGACTGTTTGTCTGTCTGTCTGTTTTACAGCTGGACCACTATCCACCAGTAACTTACACTCTTCCAGATGCCTCAGACACCCAGTTTAACCTGGTCAAAACGCTTTTTCTGGGCAAAGTTTTTGGTGAGTACTAATTTATAATTAGTTCTCATTATTTTTTAAATAGCTCTTCTCACAGATTCTAATGTTGTGCTGACACATGCCATATTTTCATGTCTTAAAAGCTTAATTCGCATACCCACGCATTGCCATTACATCTTATTAAGGCTCATTAAACAGTTTGCTCAAAGATCAGAGCAGAAGCGGTCAGTGCAATGTGACCCTATGAGGCTCCCATCTACATTTTTGGCTCAACGTTTTTTGCTGCTCTGTCATTAATATACAACTTTCATTAATTTCCTTGTTACATTTTAGCACTCATAGACCAGATGGAATCAGTACCTTTACAGGGGCTCAGGTTTTCCCATACGTCTTGGTCATTGCAGGTTCAAGAACAGGCTGTTTTTTTTTGTCAGCAATGACTGGTTTTTTCACATCAGTCTGAAGAGAACAGGCCCACAGCATCACCGATTATCCTGCAGGCAGTAAAGTTGAAGTTTAACCACATTGTTTGTCCCTATTACCATGTGTCTGGTACCCACAGGTAACAGCTATAATCAGCTGCACATAGGTATTCTATCTTGGTCCCTGAATGACCTGGCTGGATCCCAGTTGAAGTCCCAGTCACTTATTTTAAATGCGGAGGGCAAGGCAGCTTATCCCATGTCTCTGTTATAGGAGAACAAACCTCATGGGGCTGGTGATAGTCCTTGGTGAGCTTATCTTGGGTGAGCAGATTTCAGGGAGATATTCCCCTCTTTTGGTGAAAGATAGGATTTCTGTTTATCAAGAGCTTTTCTGCTTACAGAGTTTTCATGTCTTATCAGTTTTCCTGGGTGCCTCTGAACCACTGTGGAAAGAGATGGTTAGGCGATTCTTTCCATGAATGCTGTAAGAGATGGAGTCGAGGAGACTGCTATTATGAAAGGTTTTATCTGCTGATAGAAAGCCACAACAGTCATTGATATGCATAGAAAATTTGCTGTCAGATGCTTTGTCAATGGACAAGGTGCATAATAAGAAAAAATAAAATAAGAGAGCAAAATCCAGCTTAAAATTTTATGCTGTATGTACAGTGTCTTCAGCAAATTTCATGAATTTAACCGGTTAACAATCAAAATTTTATATGAATTTTATTTTGTCTTGGGTTTACTTCTTCATGGTTTTTGTTTGTATTGTATTATTGGGTGCCAAGTTTTTGCAATGAACAGGTGATCCTATAGTATTTTTATTAATGATGGTGACGCACAGAAAAATATACACCTGTAATTTGCTTGTCAGTGCGGTGATGCATGAAACTTTAAATGGCAGAGAATTGTTTTGTGGGAGACATAATGCATTATCAGGTCGTCCAGATTTGTGGATATATTTTTTAACATCTCCGTTGATTAGTAATAACTATATTTCATAACATGTATGTCTTACATCATTGTGTGATTGCAAGTTCACCAACCAGTCATATTCCAGCAATCTGTTGGTGCCAACACAGCACCATTTGTGTCGTCTGGACTGTAGTTCGGTATCTACAGTGATCTGCATGTGTATATTCAGCTTCACAAATCAAACATCATCTGCCAACTGCATTTTATACCACCACATGAACAATGTCCCCAGGAATATTGGAACACTTCTTATCTTCACCAATGCAATATTCATGATCATTCTTGTTTTTGTACTGCTCCATGTTAGTGAACTATGTGATAATTAATTTACACTAGAGGGCATCAAAGACTCAGTTTTCTGTAGCGATGCTAAAAGGTGGAGAATTCTTTGTTTACAGGTGGAACATACCAGGACTACATTTTCAGAATGTGTGACATGCTTAATTCCAAAATTGCAATTATCAGTATAATGTAATCAGAATATCATGAGTTTAATCATTTGTCAGATAGGTTTCCATTGGTATTTGGGCAAATGTTTATTTTAACAGGGGAATTATTATGCTGGCATGAATTTTGCAGGGTAAAGGGTTTTTGATTGATGGTGTTGTTTTCTGGCTTTTAGAAGGTTGAATTTAAGGAAGGATGACTTTATGAATAATGATGTTGTAGATGCTGATTGTTCTTTGATGTTGGCACTTGCTGTCATGACTTAGCACTGAGTCTTATTAGACCTGCCATACCATTGCAATTACACATCATTCAACCCCTTATTGAGTTTTAATGAAAAAATCCTGAACTCATTATCCCTGGACCATCATCAGTAGGTGACACAATGGAGAATATTTTCATAGCTAACATAGCCTCAACTGACCACAGACAGCAGGCAATTATACAGGCCACACCAGGGTTGTCAACAACGCTTAGCACTTTGTCACAGATGCTGTCTCTGTGATGGATGGTATTCAGACTAAAAAGAAGACAGCTCTGTTTTTCAACGCTTTAATTATATGATAAGGGGACGATTTGTTCAGTGAGTCCAAATGGGGCCTTATAAAACTGCATTTCCCAAAATACATTGCAAATGTGTTACCACCCAAGTTCCTGACAAATCAGAGCACTATTCTGTTGCCAGCCCTCGCTGCCAGAGTGAGGCAAACAAAACACAATCACCAAAGCCGTCAGCATTCACAGGGCGCAATTCTCAGTTTTGTGTTATTTCAGAGACAAACATTACAGGTGACAGCACAGAAAAAAGAGTTGTCTACTTTAATACGAACGGCAGCACATTCCACACTCTGCCGGTGGCTCCATGCTTCAGAGTGAGGTGAAGCCCTGGGTTTTTGACAGCATGGTCGATGAAGTGAGCAGAATAAACAAGGCTTTGCTCCCTGCAGTTGGACTGCGTTGTACCACTGCCTCCCTTGAGAATGGTGCCTCCTGCCCTCCAAGGTGAAGACACTCCGTGGTTGCCGGCTATTTGAAGGGTGCAGGATGAAGTACATCTCCAGATAGCTGGAGACAGAACCTCTCCCTCTAACTCAGTTACCTTGCCACAGGTGCCGCTGTGCCTCTTCATGCTAGGGAATATCCTATTTGGCACTGCGCCAACCACTGTGTAACGCACCATTGGCAAGAGCCGCAATGGCCATTTTTCTTATACTGACAACCATGACGAATGGAAGCCAATGACAAGCAGTGCTGTTGCGCCAAGCTGCAGCTCAGTGGAGCTTGCTCCCCAGCGGTCAGAAAGACAAGAGTCTTTCAAAGTGATATTGGATTGGGCACCTTCATCAGGCTTTTCTGTCATGTGTCACTCAGCTTGGGTCTTTATTCATCGCCGTCTGAGCCATTGCTGGCTCATTTCAGGACCCGCTGCCCTCTTTATTAATGATTAAAGTTCAGGGAGGCAGACCTGTGAATAATACAGGTGCTGTCTGTGGTTCTCTATGCTCTAGAGGACATTCATGGGAGCCCCTGACAAGATGAAGTCATAAACTACAAACCAGAATCTCCCACAGGTATTACCTGACCCTTTATTTACTGCCAAGGAAAAGCTGTTAATGAAAAACTGGTGATGCACTGGATCAAATGGTGGGGTAAAAGGGTAAAAGAACCCCTTTATTGTGGGGGGCCCTTTTCATTTACAAGCTTTAATAAACAGTTTCTTGATTCAATGGCTTCTTTATATTTAGCTTTGTAATCTATTCATACAGATATATTACTTGTATTTACATTATGTGCATTAAATATTTTCTTTGGCATGTAAGTGCCATGGCTTGTGTTACATATCAACAGACCTCTTTGGGGAATACTTTGATACACTTTGCTATAGATCTTACTCATCACTCAGCGTGACTCGCGGAGTTGATGCACTTTGTTGCTTCGTGGGCAGTTTTGTATTTTTGTTTCCTATGTTGAACTTCGTCTCTGTGTCTCTGGGTCGCACAATCTGGAGCCAGTCACCCATTTGAACCTGAGACATTATCCATTTTCCTGGATCAATACAGATTCTTTTCACAAGAAAAAGGTTCATGTTGCCATAGTGAATGAGTGTATTCGATATGCTTCGGGGCATCTCATACCCCACTGTTTGACGAACATTGTAGTGAGGACATCAGGTTTTCATTGGTGAAAGTTGGATCCCGAAGAGAAACAAACTTGCATTCAAGGTGGAGCTATATGTTCAGGATTGATTCGTTTGAATTCATGTAGTCAATACTGGATGGGCAATGTTTACACACCCTATTTGGAACATGTTACATCCTGCTTCCTGCTTTCAATAACAAAATGATCACATAAAAATATATATAAACCCAATTCGAAAAATAGTTGGGACGAAGTGTAAATTCTGAATTAAATCAAAATGCAATGACTTTCAGATCACATGAGCCAATATGTTATTTACAATAGAACATAGATAACATTTAAAATGTTGAAACTGAGACATTTTACATTTTTATCCACAAAATGAGCACATTTCAAATTTTCTGGCTGCAACAGGTCTCAAAAAGTTGGGACACAGGCAAAAAAAGGGCTGAAAAAAGCAATTAATATATAAGAGAATCAGCTGAAAGAGCATTTAGCAAGTAATTACATTAACTGGCATCAGGTATGTAACATGATTGGCTATAAAAGGTATTTCTTAGAGAGGCTGAGTCTCTCAGAGGTGTAGATGGCCAGAGGCTCTCCAACCTGTGAAGGCTTGCGTAAAAAAAATTGTGGAATACTTTAAAACAATGTTCCTCAATGTCAAATTGTAAAGGCTTTGAAGGTCTCATCATCGACAGTGTATAACATCATCAAAAGATCCAGAGAAACTGGAAAAATCTCTGTGCATAAGGGACAAGGCCGAAGACCTTTACTGGATGCCCGTGATCTTTGGGCCCTCAGATGCCACTGCATCACTCACCGGCATGATTCTGTCATTGACATTACTAAATGAGCCCAGGAATACATAAAGAAACCACTGTCTGTAAACACAGTCCTGTGCCATCCACAGATGCCACCTAAAAACTCTATCATGCAAAAACGGAAGCCATTGTTGAGCATGATCCAGAAGCGCCGTGTTCTGTGAGCCAAGGCTAATTTAAAATGTACTGTAGCAAACTGGCAAAGTGTCCTGTGGTCAGACGAGTCCAAATTTGACATTCTTGTTGGAAATCATGGGCGTTGTGTCCTCTGGGCTAAAGAGGAGAAAGACCGCCCCTCCTGTTATCAGCATTCAGTTCAAAAGCCAGCATCTCTGATGGTATGGGGATGCATTAGTGCATATGGTGTGGGACACTTGCATGTTTTAAAAAGCACCATGAATGCTGAAAGGTATATAAAGGTTTTAGAGCAACATATGCTCCCCTCCAGACATCTATTCCAAGGAAGGCCTTGTGTATTTCAGCAGGACAATGCAAAACCACATTACTGCAGTTATTACAACAGCATGGCTTCATAGTAGAAGAGTCCGTGTGCTGAACTGGCCTGCCTGCAGTCCTGATCTTTCACCGATTGAGAACATTTGGCGCATAATTACATGAAAAGTCCGTCAAAGGAGACCCAAAACTCTCCAGCAGCTGGAAGCCTGTATTAAACAAGAGTGGGATCAAATTCCAATGGCTAAACTCAAGAAACTTGTCTCCTCAATGCCTCGATGTCTCCAGTCTGTGTTGAGAAGAAGAGGGGCTACACCATGGTATAAAGGAAGGGGTTGGGCACCCGCCCGGCTTTTTCTGGGCCTGTGCCCCCAAACTTTTCTTTTTTTCATCGCCCCCTGAGCCATTTGGGGCCATTTCAGGACCCGCCGCCCCTTTTATTAATTGATTAAAGTTAGGGGGGCAATTGGGAAAAATACAGGTGCTGTCTGTGGGTTTTCTATGTCAGAGGGGCACCATGGGGGCCCCCGACAAGATGAAATCATAAATTTTAAACCAGAATCTCCCACAGGATTAATTTGACCCCTTTTTTTACTGCCAAGAAAAAACCGTTAAGAAAAACTGGGGATGACTGGGTCAAAAATTGGGGGAAAGGGAAAAGGGAAACCCCAGGGGGGGCCCCTTTTTATTTACAAGCTTTAATAAAAAAGTTTCTTTATTCAATTTTTATATTTAGCTTTTTTTAAACTATTCATACAAAATAATATTATTTTTATTTACATTATGTGCATTAAATATTTTCGGGATGTAAAGGGGATGGGTTGTGTTAAATATCAACAGAACTCTTTGGGGGGAAAACTTTGAAAACTTTTTCTATAGATCTTACCATCACCCCAAAAAGGGCTCATGGGGTTGATGCACTTTTGGGTTGCCGGGAAGGGTTTTTTATTTTTGTTTCCATGTTGAACTTCGCCCCTGTGTTCCCGGGGCGCATAATCTGGAGCCAAAAAACCCCTTTGAACCTGGGGGCATTATCCATTTTCCGGATCAAAAACAGATTTTTTTTTAAAGAAAAAAAGGGTTATGTTGCCATAGTGGGCTGAGGTATTCGATATTTAAAATTATAACCCCCTGTTTGGGGGCATTGTAGTGAAGGGGCACAGGTTTTCATTGGGAAAGTTGGGGGCCCAAAAGAAACAAAAATTGGATTCAAGGTTTAATGTTCAGGATTGAAATTTGTTTTAATTCATGTAGTCAATACTGGATGGGGGTTTAAAAACCCCATTTGGAAAATTTTTCCCCCTTCCCTTTTTTCAAAAACAAAAAACACTAAAAAAATATATAAACCCAATTCCTTTGGGGGAAAAATTTAATTAAAACAAAAAGCAAGAATTAGAAATGCCCAAAAAGGTTATTTAAAAAGAAAAGATTAAAAAAAGGGAAAATGAGAATTTTTCTTTTATCCCAAAAAAAATTTTAAATTTTTTAAACCTCAAAAAAAGGGCCGGGAAAAAAGGGGTGAAAAAATTTAAAATTTTAAAGGAGAATCAGCTAAAAATTTAACAAAATAATTCATTAATCCCTCAGGAAAATGACTGGCAAAAATATTTTTTGAGGGTTTATTCTAGATGGAAACCCCCGAGGGAAAAAGGAAAACCAAAAAATTTTTCCCTAAGGGACAAGGAAACCCTTTTCTGGGGCCCCCATCTTTTTCCCCCCACTGGGATGATTTTTATTAAATTTCAAACCCCATAAAAAAATTTAAAAACCCCCCGGGGGTTTCCCAATTTCCCAAAAATCTAAAAAGGAACCGGGCCCAAATGGTCCAAAAGGGAAAAAAAAAAAGGGAAACCGTGGAAGGGGGTCCCAAAATTTTTAAATTTTTTGTTGGAAACGGGGGGCCCCCTGGGAAAAGGGGGAAAAAGCCCCCCTTATCAAATTAAAAAACCCGATTTTAAGGATTTTAAAATGGGGGGAACCAGTTTGAAAATTGGGGATATAAAAGGGTTTTAAAAAATGTCCCCCCAAATTATTCCGGGAAGGCCTTTGATTTCAGCGGTAAAAAACCATTTTTAAAAATGGCCAAAAATCCTTTTAATCCCCCTTACCCTTTTTTAGTTAAAAAATTTTTGGGTAATTACCCCCGGGAAAAATCCCAAAAAGGGGGCCCAAACTCTCCCCAAGGGGAAACCTATTTTAAAAAGAGGGGTCAAATTCCCCAAAGGCTAAACCCCAAAAAACGGGCTCCTCAAGCCTCGAAGGCCCAGTCTTTTAAAAAAGGGGGGCTAACCCCTGGGTAAAACACCCCCGTCCCAATTTTTTTTTAGAATTTTAGAAACCATCAAATTTTTAAATTTGGGTTTATTTTTTGGATAAAATTTTAAAAAATTTTCCTTTAAAATTTGGTTTTTTATCCTGTTCTTTTTGGGAAAAAAATAATGGCTTTTGATTTGAAATAATTTTTATTTTTTTCACAAAATTTCACTTTGTCCCAACTATTTTGGGAATTTGGGGTTTTTAAAAAAAGGGCTTACAGAGCCTGGGTGTCCAAAACATTATGGCTGTCTGCAATTACCGGGGGAAAATGCGGGGACAGTCAGTCTGGGAAAAACGTGGAAGTTTTCCTTTGCTTGGAACAAGCAAAAAACCAATCAACTTTTAAACCTAGCACAACAGGACAGTATATAAAAAACCAAAACCTTTTTTTTTTTTATGTTGGGGAAATTTTTTTTGAGAAAAAAAAGAGGGGTAGAGCATCTGAATTTTACCTTTTAAAAGGGGCTCAAATTTTTAACCATGTTCATGACTTAATGACAGTGTAATAAAAAGGTTCATGTTGCCATAGTGACTGAGTGTATTCGATATGCTTCGGGGCATCTCATACCCCACTGTTTGACGAACATTGTAGTGAGGACATCAGGTTTTCATTGGTGAAAGTTGGATCCCGAAGAGAAACAAACTTGCATTCAAGGTAGAGCTATATGTTCAGGATTGATTCGTTTGAATTCATGTAGTCAATACTGGATGGGCAATGTTTACACACCCTATTTGGAACATGTTACATCCTGCTTCCTTCTTTCAATAACAAAATGATCACATAAAAATATATATAAACCCAATTCCGAAATAGTTGGGACGAAGTGTAAATTCTGAATTAAATCAAAATGCAATGACTTTCAGATCACATGAGCCAATATGTTATTTACAATAGAACATAGATAACATTTAAAATGTTGAAACTGAGACATTTTACATTTTTATCCACAAAATGAGCACATTTCAAATTTTCTGGCTGCAACAGGTCTCAAAAAAGTTGGGACACAGGCAAAAAAAGGGCTGAAAAAGCAATTAATATATAAGAGAATCAGCTGAAAGAGCATTTAGCAAGTAATTACATTAACTGGCATCAGGTATGTAACATGATTGGCTATAAAAGGTATTTCTTAGAGAGGCTGAGTCTCTCAGAGGTGTAGATGGCCAGAGGCTCTCCAACCTGTGAAGGCTTGCGTAAAAAAAATTGTGGAATACTTTAAAAACAATGTTCCTCAATGTCAAATTGTAAAGGCTTTGAAGGTCTCATCATCGACAGTGTATAACATCATCAAAAGATCCAGAGAAACTGGAAAAATCTCTGTGCATAAGGGACAAGGCCGAAGACCTTTACTGGATGCCCGTGATCTTTGGGCCCTCAGATGCCACTGCATCACTCACCGGCATGATTCTGTCATTGACATTACTAAATGAGCCCAGGAATACATAAAGAAACCACTGTCTGTAAACACAGTCCGCCGTGCCATCCACAGATGCCACCTAAAACTCTATCATGCAAAACGGAAGCCATTGTTGAGCATGATCCAGAAGCGCCGCCGTGTTCTGTGAGCCAAGGCTAATTTAAAATGTACTGTAGCAAAGTGGCAAAGTGTCCTGTGGTCAGACGAGTCCAAATTTGACATTCTTGTTGGAAATCATGGGCGTTGTGTCCTCTGGGCTAAAGAGGAGAAAGACCGCCCCTCCTGTTATCAGCATTCAGTTCAAAAGCCAGCATCTCTGATGGTATGGGGATGCATTAGTGCATATGGTGTGGGACACTTGCATGTTTTAAAAAGCACCATGAATGCTGAAAGGTATATAAAGGTTTTAGAGCAACATATGCTCCCCTCCAGACGACATCTATTCCAAGGAAGGCCTTGCGTATTTCAGCAGGACAATGCAAAACCACATTACTGCAGCTATTACAACAGCATGGCTTCATAGTAGAAGAGTCCGTGTGCTGAACTGGCCTGCCTGCAGTCCTGATCTTTCACCGATTGAGAACATTTGGCGCATAATTACATGAAAAGTCCGTCAAAGGAGACCCAAAACTCTCCAGCAGCTGGAAGCCTGTATTAAACAAGAGTGGGATCAAATTCCAATGGCTAAACTCAAGAAACTTGTCTCCTCAATGCCTCGATGTCTCCAGTCTGTGTTGAGAAGAAGAGGGGCTACACCATGGTAAACAGGCCCCTGTCCCAACTTTTTTGAGACCTGTAGCAGCCATCAAATTTGAAATGAGCTCATTTTGTGGATAAAATTGTAAAAATTCTCAGTTTCAACATTTGCTATGTTATCTCTGTTCTATTGTGAATAAAATACTGGCTGGTGTGATTTGAAAGTCATTGCATTTTGATTTTATTCACAATTTACACTTTGTCCCAACTATTTCGGAATTGGGGTTGTACATATATATATATATAGTCTTGACAGAGCTCTGATGTCAACATCATTATGGCTGTCTGCAATTACTTGGAGGGACAGATGCAAGTGAGACAGTCAGTCTGCAGAAGAACGGTGGCAAGTTTTCCACTCTGCTTGGAACAAGCAAAAAGCCAATCAGCTTATAAACTATAGCACAACAGGACAGTATATAAAACACCCTAAAACTTTGTTTTAATTTATGTTGGATAAATTTTATTTCTTTGAGAACAAAAGAGAGTAGAGCATCTGAATGTGTACCTCTTAACAGGGGCTCAAATTTTCAACCATGTTCATGACTTAATGACAGTGTAATGATAAGTGTGAGTGTATTGTCCCTGAACTCTAAAATCAGTGCTTGGTCAGTGAACTTTGGCTATTGCCTGCATAACCACAAGTGTGATATTATTTGTAGGTATTAAAGGGCAGGTGAGCACTTCATTGGACTGACTGCACAACTGACCTAAGTGGCCATCTGCTCCATATGAGCCCTCATCTTGTATTTTGTTTTGTCTTTACTGACAAAGTCTGCAGTTTGTAAAATACTATGCATGCAGGGGTGACAATGAGTCAAAACACTGTGCATCTACATGCATATGTTCATTGCAAATTCTGTATGTTAATATCAACAACTGATTAAAATAATCTCTAGGTTTTCTGACAGAGTGTCTATTAAACCATGAGACAAGACCAGAAATTCCGGCTAGAAATATAGTCTCATTTGACAGATGAGCGAACCAACAAAACCCACTTTGGGGTAATTTGAGGGTGCTCTTTCCAGAAATGAAGTTTTCTAGAGTGTGAAGTTGCCTGTTAGTTGCCCATCAATTAACATATAATAACCTTGTAATGAGCACGAAAAAATGTAAGCTGTCAACCAGGCTATTCTAAAGTGAGATCTGGAGATCTTCGCCCATGTACCAAATAAACTGACAGTGAAGCATGAAATAAGTGAATCAGCAAAAAACACAACAGTGGCTTGGAAAAATTCCTCTGCATGGAATGTCTTTTCAAAAATGTCTAATTTCAGCCTGGATTATATTGTACGTGAAGTTGGTTACACAATTTTGTCCATGAAGGGTTGGTAAAAATTGTTAAGCAATGTTCGTCTTCAGGTTGAGGTGAAAAGTAGACAATTATGTAAACAGACAACAATTTCTAATCTAACAAATTGACTGGGATTAAATTAATATACAAATGTATTCAAATTTTGATTTAGATGACAAGGTAGGAATCTGTTTGTTAGTCCAGTACAGTTACTTTTTAGGACAGTTATATATAATGCTTTTTCTCAATATCTCCACAGACTCATCATTTTCTATGAACTTGATCAAAAAAATAATCTGGGTCAGCTGCATGACCATAAACAAACATTTTTGGGTCTTGTTTAGAATCTGTGACACAAAAATAATTTGTATCTCGAAGAATAATCTAAATATTCAGCATGGAGAGTACTTAAGAATAGTTTGGTTTACAGCTAGTATTCTTTCATGCTCTTTATGGGCTAATTATATTTCTATTGATAGGCAATTGAGATGCAACTTCTGACTCCGGAAACCTTATTTGTGACCAGCCATGAAAAAAGGCTGGCAGGGTCAAAATTTTCAAAATTCAGTTTTATGTTATTTTTTAGAGAGTGGACCTTCCTCTTCCAGAAATTCATCTGGACTCGTATTTGCTGTATTTAAATTAACATTATTCAAAATTGCATGCCTGTCGACTCTCACACAAATAGCTTGAGCCGCACGCTTTTTATATTTAACTGCCGAGTGCCACTTTTTTTTTATCAACCCACGCAATACCGAGAGTGAAAGGCGATATTTCATTGGAACGCAGACCAGTTCAATCAACGTGAAGCATTATTTTTCTGTACTGAATTTAGCCCATGATTTCATTGCTGTTAAATCGCATATGGAGAGAAACCGTATCTTCAGTTGCCAATTATGATAATTGGAAAACGCGTCAATAAAGGAAAATGATTGAGAACTAGCCAGGACTAATTGTTGTCATAAAGGGACGTGTCTGTGCCACCCCAATTCCCAGTTCTAGCTCCGCCACTGAATAGTAGCCAATTTTCGGCAGTATTGAAATGGAAATTTATCGAGACGCTGAGGGGATTCCGCGTGACGTATATGGAGCTAAATCCCATGGATCAGAAGCAGTTTTCCAAATGCGAACGTAAACACAGTCCACGTGGCAAGCGAGACATTTAAATTGCGTTTTTCTCAATAGCATGATCGCCGCTCTGAGGTACCTTTTGCCATGGCGGGTCACATTTTTGGAAGGAGCACCCTTAAATTACTGTAAAACGTGTTTTTTGTTGGTTTGCTCACCCATAAAACAAAATTTAACCCCTTGAACTCTGGCATTATCACTAAAGTTTTCCCTGAAGTAGATTCAACATTTTAAAAAATATTTTTTTCATGTTGCAAGACAATTTTACACATTTATTCTGCTTCTGCAGATTGCAGCATTTCACTGGTGTTGACTCACACTTAAATTAAGAGAATATTCAAACCCAGGATGCCATGTTTTTTATGGCCACAGTATTGCATAAAATGGAAAATATCCAGATCTTTTTCATCATTTCATACACATTTTCGTGTAATCCAACAGGACATATTGGGATAGTTGGAAACCTTAGGATCTCCAGTAGAATTTAAAATAGGCCCAAGGTTCCACAAGTTTAGATACAGCAGCTGTATTTTACATATCCATATCTAGGTTTGTTGGTCCAGCCACAATTTCAGGCTACTATCATGGAACATACTGTAAGACTGTAACTACTTCTCTGATTGGCTGATCAGTGAGAGGTAACACCTATTGTGAAAGTATGCCATCTAGTGTGCAAGTACTAAACCAGGCAGGATTCAATGCAAAAATTAATTTTAAAATCAGTTTTTAATCAAATGCAACCATCTTTCCAAAAAATTGGTTGTAATACTACTACATATACAGTAGTGTGCAGAGGAGATTATACAGGACCACTTTTGTCTAAAAGGGGTCCAAATATATTACTACTCTATAATTTTTTGATGAACATATATTGAAAAATACTATTGTAGCCAATGAGAAAAAAAAAAAAAATCATTCCCACAAGTGGATTCAGGTAAAAGTATGGGTAATAAACAAAAACACTGAAAACATCAGTTTTTTTATAATAATTGAAAGTTGTCTCAAATTTTATTTTTTTTGACTCTTGCATGGCTTGATTGCATGTTTTAAGGCTCATTTTTGATTATTGATGCTAAAAAATTAGTTTAACTGGTTTGAGGCAACAGTATTCTGCAAAATTTCGTTCGATGGTCAGTTGTTCCAGTGTTTAAGGTGACACGAACTTTGAACAGTGTCATAGTGTGAAACACAATGGCATGACGGAAGGAGCTCTCTGAGATTGTTTGTAGCCGCATTGTGGCCTTATATGATTCTGGTTGGTCATTTAGAAAAATTTCTGAAGATGTTAAATGCTGCCACGGCACTGTAAGAAACACCATCAAGCGTTTCAAAGGGACCGGTTCACTGAAAACTAGTGGCAAACAACTAGTAGCAAACGGAAGTTAAGTGCCTCTGATGTTCATTATCTGTGTATGACAAGTAAAACAATAATTGGCGGTTGACAGCCTGACAACTCTGTGATGATATTAATAGCACCAGAAGTATAGAGATGAAAGTATCAAGATCTACTATTTCCAGATGCCAGTGTGAAAATGGTCTGATTGGTTGTGTTGCTGCCGAGAGCTGGCAACATTAACCCCTTTGTGCAGAAGCCAAATCTGGCTATTTATGTGTTCCCCAATTAAAAACTTTAAAATTCAAGATTTGACCTCAGACAGAGGGGGGATTTGGCTCAACTGAGACAAGACACTTGAAGCATTTAGTATTCCATCGTATTTCTATTTTTTCTCATGGTTTTGGTAGAGAAAAAGGGCTGCAAACAAAAACAATCTTCGTGAAAATTCAGCATTGAAATTAAAAAAATAATAATATTGAGAATTTTAAAATGGCTGGGAGTTAAAACAATACATTTCTGGGATCATAAATTCCTTGACCACAAGTGTACTTCATCTGAGCATGAAATGCAAAATTATCTGCCCTCTATGAGCCAAATAATACAACTCTCCAGGTGGCTCCCCAAACTCTGAGCCCTCAAAATGGCACCCAGTCAAATCATCAAGTAATTATATTTTTAACAAAAATCAACCTTTGACGCATTAAATTCAATATGAACTAACTATGTTCTGGTGGAAATTAGCATGAGATTTTATCAATATAGGCACAGTTGGACATCAATGTTCACCAGTAACCTCTCCAAACTCAAAACATGCCTTTTCTCCATTATAAAGTTTAGAACTTTGTCCATTTTTCTTCAGAGTCCCAGGAGCCAGCACACATAACATTATTCAATAAAGGAACTGCTTATTTAACAGTCAGAACACCATGCAATGAAAAGCTAGCAGTTCCCACATCCAAGCTTGCAAGCTTGTAAACACTTTCCACACCTTATCAAGAACAAGTATAACTCTCTAACACAGTAATATCTGAAATATACCTTATTTTAATGGAACAGACATTCCAATATCAGGAAAAGCAGGCAATATGCAACCCTAGATAGAGCAGAGTGGTGCAAAAAATGCAGCGGGGGTCTCACGAAGTGCTTGAGCTGCTCGCATTTTAAACAACCCAAAACTTCGGCATTCAATTTTGTTGAATGCAGTATAAATTCTAAAACAACCAGCCACATCGAGAAAAATGCCACCGCATTAGCAAAGCATTATTAGCAAAGACTAACAGTTACTCTTACTAACTAACGTGGCAAACAAACTTTGTGATCACCATAGCTATGGTAAACCGAGAATAAAAAACAGCTAGCCAGCTAACCATAAGTTAAAAAAAAAATATATACATACAATTTGAGTCACTCATACATTGAAGAAAAACCTTTCCTCATTGAATCACTCCTCTAGAGATGCAAATCTACCCGGTAGAGGGAACCTTCCAGTCCTATTTCATTCAGAATAATTCCCATTGACCATGTTGGTTACTCATATGAATCCTGTAAATGTAACTGAGCACTTCAGGTCAGTTTTGGAAGTCTTTTTTCTTTGAAATCGCATCATTTTCAGCTGTGCAACCCTGTACAATGTTAAGAAAATACCACTAAACTTGCTGTTACGCAGAAGTTTAAATACTTTTCTGATGGTCCAATCAATGTTTTTCAGTTACTGTGGAAAGTTCATACTGTCTGAAATTGGATAAGAAATGTGTCAATCAATAAATAATTACCCGGGAAGTTTCACGTGGGCGTGAACTATAACTGTGCCTTACGCAGATGAGCCTGAGCAAACTTTAGAGTAAGTGGCTGTCAATTAGAGTCCTTAGGAGGATATAAGTCGGCGCTGAATTCGTCAATGGGGGAATCTACGCATAAATGCACGGTAGGGAATTACGCGTTTTTGATATGTGATGACTAAAATTGATAGTCGAAAGACATAGTATCAATACATGGCAAATTTTTGCTTTAGAAAACTGATTTTTCTTAACTACTAATTGGGATACCATTGGCTCATTGTTGCTGAAGTGGTTGCTACATAGGACAACAATTTTTTTATCGCAAGAGATCATTTTTTGAACTACTGGATAGATACTATGGGCAACTATATTGAGCAGTTTGCGCATCAGGCTTAGCTGAGGAGTTTAATTTTTGCAACTCCTGGGAAACGGGGATGGGACTTAACTCATCCATATTCTGAACCGTGTCCGAGCTCGTCTCGCGAGTGAATATTCAATAACTGATCCGGGTGTGCGATCTAGTGATAGAATAGTATGACTACGTGCATAAATAGAGCAGCTCCATGTCCGCTGGTGTCTACATCTGTGCAGAGGGGTTAAAAAAAAAACTTTTCAGTTTGCCAAGAAATTCACGGGTTGGACACCAACAGACTGGGAACAAGTCCTTTAGACCAGTGTTTCCCAACCTAGTCCTCGGGGCACACCAGTCAGAACCAGGTATTTGTTGTGTGCCACCTTAATCACTCCTGATGTGACTAATCATGGGCTTGATCATTTGCATCAGGTGTGCTTAAGGTGGAACACAACAAATACCTGGATCTGACTGGTGTGCCCCGAGAAATGGGTTAGGAAGCACTTAAGACCAATGAATCAAAATTCGATTCATTCACCTATTTTCAAAAAATGACTGTTTAACCCTTTCATTAAAACATGGAGGTAGTAATATTTTGGTTTAAGAGTTCAGTTTGATCGAAAGGAGCTGGTAATCTCATAAAAATCGATAGAATCATGAGACAAAAGAATTATCACAATACCCAGTCTCCTATATATGGCATGCATTGCCATCTGGAAAGAGACTGATTTGTCGGGGATTTTATTTTAATCAAGATAATGACCCTAAGCACACTTCTAAGTCGTGCAAGAATTATCTCAGTTGGAAAGAATCATCTGGTGACATAAAAGTGATGACTTGGCCAGCTCAACGTCCAGATCTTAATTTTATTGAGCAAATTTTGCTCGATACCTAGATAAACCAATCTGTTGTAACAACAAAATAATCTCTTTGGAATGAATTTTAAACCTTATGGAATGTTTTAGCGAGTGAGGAAATGAAAAAATGTGAAAAATATGCCTGAAAGATTAAATGCTATAATCAAAGCAACGGGTGGCCACACTAGATATGGACTCTTTCTCTCAAACAAAAATTATTATTTTTGATTTTGTTATATATTCTTATGTTTTTGCTTATTTTCATCTTTATAATCCAAATTGACATTAAATAAATACTTGAATAGTACATGGTTTCTGACTTATCTTCATTTTGTTAAGTGTATAATCATCTCTGCACACTACCGCATATATGATTTCTAAGATGCAATTTACAAAAATTGGTTCAGTGAGTTCTCAAACAAAAGTTCATCATTTCAGATCTTGTCCCATGACCTATGGGTCATTCCATGCCAACTCACCTAAATTTCAGAACTTTTCCCAGTTCACGTCATGGATTTTCCGGAAAAAAAAAATTCATGCTGATACTCCTACCTGAGAATTGAAAGCAGGCCAAATCTTAATCTATAGTCCAAATAGTTCTCGAGTTATGAATTTTTGAAATGTGACAAAAATGACAAAATTTGCACTATTTTCACCTAGAAAATGTCTTTCTTTTGAGCCTCCCCAGGAGCAAGCATTTCACTGGAAAGAGCTGAAAACTTTACTTAATATACAAATAAGTCCCATGATATGTTCTGATTCATATTTGACCCTTTCAATACAAATCCCTGTATTCTATAGGGTTTTAAATTGAACATAGTTGGTTTTTGTGCTCGAGCGCCTAAGCGTCAATTTTTATAATTCAATATCTCAGCAAGTTTTGAGAATTCTTGCCCCAATTTTATTATTATACAGTTCTAGCATAGGTCTTTAAGATTGGGAAATCATTTTGATATGCATGCAATATATTATATACACAGTGTATAAATCTGGCCACGGAACTGAAAATGCTGTTTTATGATGATGTTAGACTTCAGTTGTGAAAGGGGTACAAGTGATATGTATATGAATTTTTTTCCTAAGGTAATATTGATCTTAAATGATAGCCTATCAAATTTTCAGAGATGTGCTAGGTCGTCTTCAATATTATTTTTTTTGAAAAATTGTCTTTTTTAACTTCAGTAATGCAGCAAGCTGATATTTAATTAGCTTCCTGTGCTTATTTGTGCATTGCTAAAGCCAAAAAGGAATAAAAATTGAAGATATTTAGTCCAAGATATGACCACGTTAGTGAAACATGCTCTCTGATGAGTATCATTGTCATGAATATTGCACCATAATGTCATCACCATGAATGGGTCTGGACTTGAATCCATTTGATTCATTATTATGAATTTCATAATTTTGATCTAAATATAGGCTGACGTCACTCATGAGAAGTCAAGGCATGTCCAGAGAAAAGCAAGGTCCAGCAGATTAGCATTATTGCATCACAGCTGAGAGTATATATGGCTTATCATTAGGATAATCTCATTTATCAGTGGGGAAAAAAGCACTACAGATATCATAGAGCCTTGCTCTGTTGGGATAATTCTTAAAGATGATAACTGTCACAAGGCAACTTACACTCATGGAAAGTCTGCACTGATAAGATTTGGTGATCTAGGAAATGAGGAGTTACTGAAGTGGCAAAGTGATTGCGGTGATCAACCAGATGATGCTACTGTCTGCCTGCACCATCGAAAGGTGTTTTTGACAAAATATACCTTTCTTCTAAGATCGTATTGTGATCCATTTGGATTGCATGGAAATATTAATCGATGTGGGTCCTTGAGAATAATCAGTGAGGACAAGACAAGTGATCATGACTCTTTCATGTAAAATTGACTATATGCGCTTTCTAAATTGTCCATGATTCCACTTACATTAAAATGACTGTTACAAATATGTGATGTGACTTTACCTGCAATAATAGTAATACAGAACACTTGTTGTAATTTGTTTCATTTTTTTATTTTTTGTAGTGAGGAATAAGTTCAGTCGAACAACTGATATTTCGTGAAAGTTACGAAGTTAAAGCTAGGTTTTGTGCTGCCAGATTGGTTTATTTAACCTGCTTTTAAGCTCATGTTGATATCTCAGCATTTTTTGGTTCACAACAGTAAATATTAGGATGTCATATTGATGCAATATTTTGTTGATTTGATGGGATTACTGCGCAATTTGAAAAAATAATAAATATTGAAGATGACCTAGCACATCTCTGAAAGTTTCATATGTTATTAACCAAGATCTACATTAACTTAGCAAAAAAATTCAAATATCTACCGCTTGCCCCCCTTGCACAATTGAAGTCTAAACTCATTTAAAAACAGCATTTTCAGTTCAGTCTCCAACTTTAAACTACTGTTTAGCCCTTAATATTGCATGCATATTAAAATGGTTCGTCAACTTCATGGACATATGCTAGAACTGTATTATTATAAAATTTGCGGCATGAATTCTCAGAGCTTGCTGAGATATTTAATTTTAAAAATTAAATCTTAGACACTAGAGCACAAAACACAACTATTTTCAATGAAAGGACACATAGAATGCAGTAATTTGCTTTCAAATGGTGAAACATGAATCAAAGCACATTATGAGAGTGATTTTTATGTTCAGGAAAAATTTCAGCTCATTCCAGTAAAATACCTGATTCTGAGGAGGCTCAAAAGAAAAATAGTTTTCAGCAAAAATTTTGTCATTTTTTGTCATATTTCAAAAATTCATCACTCAAAAACTATTGGGAGTACAGCAATAATATTTGGCATGGTTTCATTTCTCAAGTAGATGTATCAACATGATTTTTTTCAAGGAAATCCATGATGTGAACTGGGTGGCATTAGGTGAGTTGGGATGGAATGACCCCTATATGGATCTACAATATTTGTGAATATTTGAGCTGCTACTTTGTGTTTAACTGTACTTCATCTGTGCTACTTCAACACCTTCAGCATTTCACAGTTTAACGTTACCTATATTAATAGGCATTTGGCAGACAGTTGCAACCTTTTCAGGGCCACTTTGCCGCACTCCTCTCCCATTTAGTTTTAAGGGCTTATTGTAAGAGGTCATTTTGTTTCACTTCACGGGTATGGTGGGCAGAAATGGGTCATTTGGAAATTAGTATAAGGCTGTGCAAGTAGGGGAATTGGGATTGCTATATATGGCATGCAAGTTGCAACTTGATGGCAGAAGAGGATATATGTGAAAGCTGAAAAGACATATGCAGGAGATATTGATAGTCTGTGGTGTATGCGCAGACACTGCAGTAAGTTGTGTGCATTGGAGACAAGAGGCAGTCATGCTACTGTACTGATAATGCAGTACATCCATGAAAATGCTGATCTGGCAGCCACTTAGTCACCTTAGCCAGTCCACTTAGTACCTCTCCTCTCAAGATGGATGGTGTGCTCCTTGGAACACATTAGGTGTTATTACCATAAGCCGTCACATTGACTGATGTTGATATGCACTAAAGTGCCAACTATGGCAGTTAAACATTTGAATGCAGTCAGTGAGGCCATCACACACGAGCATAAACAGCAATGTTAATTGTGATAAACCTTCATCACTGTTCTTGCCACTTGCTGATTGACAATTGTGCAGTGTTCTTCTGCAAAGGAAGACACACGCTGCATGCATACAGACTTTGTAGCTTAATGATTCACATTGGCTATTTTATCCATGTTTCCAGAAATAGGCCGAAATATCTTTAGCAGACAGTGTCAGGCATTGCTGTAAACTGAGCTGTTGCTGAGAAAGATCCATCCGTTTCATGATCGTTACTCTTAGCCAGATAGATGTATTTTCAGTGGGTGACCTATAATGGTAAACGGCTTGGAATTCAATTGTACCTCTTATCAGAAATTCATGGGAACATAGGGTAATAACATTTACTGCATCAGAGTACGTGCATTGGCTCACAGTTCAGTGCATAAACAGATGAATATCATTCTTTAGACCTTTGAGGAGCTGTTTACTTCAATGACAGAAAAGCCAGGCTTTTGTTTATGAGTGTTGACAAGCCTTTGTCGCGTTTCATGATCGAAACAGATGCAGGATTGATGTATCGCCATCCTGTTGCAGGAAGTTGGACTCTGCTATACCATGACATCAGGTGATCGGGAATAATTTGCTTGCTTTGTATTCCACTTACAAACAGGGCTGCCTGCTCGATAGTGAAGTCAGGACCCCCAGCTGCCCTGGTTCACAGCACACTACTGCAAGTAGATTACCCCCCTACTCCCCCCATCAATATCATTCACTGAGGAATCGCCATGGGTTCAGTGAAATCAATAGCAGCAAGGCAGCGCATGATAATGCACTTCTTTGTGTAGACATACAGTACAATGTATGGAATTTCAAGTAGGGGCTGTATGTCCTTCCAGTGAATTCTGGCTGTAATGCAGCTTATATTGGAGATACAGGTTTTGTTTGTGGTTATACATTTGGGTTTTGTTTTCATTGACAAGTCCTTGGTTTCCATTTAGTTTTATCCTTGTCTTTAATTCCGGCTACATTTTATTGAACAAGATTTGAAAGGGGGACTTGGATAAGAGACTGATTAATCTCTGATCCCCTTGCACTTCAATAGCAGTGAGCAGAATTATTCACTATTGTTTGTGGCTAATAAGAATATTGAATAATAAACAGTTCTATGCTACAAAATTCTGGGCACACTGACAAATTATAGTGATTTCAGGAGAAACACTGCTTGATAATTTAAATCGATCTCCATGCATATGTTCCCCCAGCATAACATCCTGGACAAGGCATGGCCCTCTTATCCAAACAAAACTTTGAAAGCAGTGACTGTCTATGCTGTCATCTTGCCATATTCAAGAGTAAATTATAGAACAAGGCCTCAGTCTCCCTTTTTATTTGACGCAGTCAGGGGTCGTTCTGCAGACACATGCCGTCGTTTTGGTCTGTGTGGTGCCTTTCCTCAAAAACAGTAAAATGAAGTGCATCTCTTGAAATTGTCTTAATGATAGAGCAACTCCCCAGATAGCAAATACATGATTAACTCTAATGTTTCTGCTTAATTTGCATGTATATTATTTTTAAGCAGTGTGTACATTTTCACAACGTCCGCTGCCAACAAATTGCATTGTAAATGACTCTTTTTGTTGTGCAGTTAAAGCACCAACAAAATTCAATGGCATCAATGTTATCAAAAGAGGAAAAAATTCTGTGCAGATATTGTTGGAAAAGAATTTGATCCTGACCATAATTTCTGTACCACTCCAAGCACAATTTGTTCCCATGAATTTTCATTTGCTTTGCAGACACGTTCGTCTAGCCCTGAAATTGTCTTGTCTTTTTGTGATAACATTTTCAATAAAAATCTAACAGGCTGCAGAATGACACAGATAATGAACCTTTTGTCACTTTTGAAAAGAGCCTCATGCTCATATCTAACTAGAATGAATTTATATTGGAGGCCTAATCTGGTTTTATCATTTACAATAGCAAAGTCAGTGGGAGCAAGCTTAATTGGTGGTCACCTTTACGTGTCTGACTCTCCCTAGAGAACATGACAGGGCCTCATCCTTTAAGTGATAACTCTAAATGCTTATGTTTACTTGTGACCGGTGTTAAAGCTGAAGTTAAGGTTATATATTCCTCAGCATACAGCTGGGCTGTCTCTTCCGAGTGGAGCTCTGCGTCACAGGGCTGTATAAATAAACCTGTGCTCAAAAATAAAGTGAGAAAGCTGTGATTATTGCAGGATAGATGATGTAGGACAACTTGAAGGGAGCTTCCTGACTCTCGTTGCCTCGAAAAACAATTATTTAACAAGGAGTTTCAGAATTTATATGGGACCCTGTGGCGGGGGAAGATGCATTTCTTGGAGCAAAATGTGTCTGTCAGCTGTTGTAAATGATTTTTTTTGTCTGACCTGGGCATAAAATGTACACTACTGGTCAAAAGTTTTAAGACACCCCAATTTTCCCAGTTTTTTAATAGAAAATTATGCAGTTTAATGTCTCATTGTACTCTGGAATGAAAGCATAGACATGATAGAACAAATTAACAATCTAAGTTAAAAAAGAAATCATGGAATCAATTTATAAACCAAAACATATTTTAAACTTTTGACTCAAAGTAGCCACCTTTGGCAGATATAACGGCTGAACACACTCGTGGCATTCTTTCTACAATGGAAATCAAATATTCTTCAGAAAGTTCTTCCCAACTCTATTGCAGAAGTTCCCATAAATGTGTGGCAGTTTTAGGTTGCTTTGCTTTCACTCTTATGTCCAGTTCATCCCAAACCATCTCAATGGGGTTTAAGTCTGGAGACTGTGCTGGCCACTCCATGTTTTCAAGCTTACCATCTTGTTCTTTTTTTTTTTTTTTTCCTAAGGTAGTTCTGACAGAGCTTGGACTTGTGTTTTGGGTCATTATCTTGCTGTAGGATAAACCCCTGACCAACTAGGTGCATACCAGAGGGTATTGCATGGCGCTGCAGAATGCTGTGATAGCCGTTTTGGTTCAGGGTGCCTTTCACTGTATAAGTCACTGACCCTGGATCCAGCAAAACGGCCCCAGACCATCACGCTTCCACCTCCATGCTTGACAATTGATGTCACATACTGAGGAACTATCCTTTCACCTACTCGACGGTGTACAAAAAACCAGGGTAACCTTACCTTTTGTTTTCAAACTTCTGACAGTTCACCACTTACCTTTGTACCATTTCAAGCTATTCGTTGGACTGGAACTGCATTATTTTAAATAAAAAACTGGAAAAATTGGGGTGTCCTAAAACTTTTGACCGGTAGTGTACATTTAAGCTGAAGAATTGATGTACAGCTACCTACTTCATGAAAAACATTGTTAGTTACACGTGTATCTGTGATCAATCAGGGGTTAAAAGAAGACATATCAAAATTCTTCAACAATAAGCTCGCCCAAAGAGGCAAACATTTTTTTTTGGAAAAAACGTGACTGATACCTTCATATGATATTATTATTCTGTGTTCATAGATGCAGATTAAACTATTCATGACTGGATTAAATTCTATGTTGAGGGAAGATTATCCATATGAAATGCCTTTTGGTGCTGGACTGAAATTAATCGACACTTTGTCCATGAACCCCACCCTTAGTGTGGTATGCTAATACTCTGCCAGCATTCTTTTGTATTGCCTAGCCTTTGTCCATGTGCACTGTCGTTCATCTTCTGTGCGGCTATATCTGCTCACTGATTAAAGTGCCTTGTGAGGCTTTTTCTGGAATCTATGTTTGGTTCCTTCTCTGAAGTTCATAACAGAGACTCTATCACAACTACCCTGGCTGGCCTATAAATTCACATACTTTGAACTATTTTGTTTGACTGCCTTTAGCTTTTCATTACAGCATGCATTTGCTGTGGCATTTTTTCAAAGACCTATGCAACATCAAATCATTTATTTCTGTCCAGAGTTGCATTAATTTTTGGCTGAGATCTTGTACTGATGACGGGATAGCCAAACATCTCTATTATGTCATCTCCAGAACATCCCTAAGTCTTTCAGTGGAATGAATAATGCATTGAACAGTTCTTCACCCACCTCCACTGATCCTCTTAGTTGTTTTCTTTGTTTAACCCTCTGTGCAGATGTAGACGCGGATGTAGCAGACTTGGGGCTGCTCTATTTATGCATGCAGTTACACTGTTCTATCAACAGATGGCACGCCCAAAACGTTTATTGAATATTCACGAGAAAGCCCTGCCTGTTACCAATTTAGAATATGGACCCATTCCTGTTTCCCAGGAATTGTATGAATTAAACTCCTCAGCCAAGCCTGACGTGCAAACTTGCCCATAGTATCTATCAATCAGTTAATAAAAATGACAGAAAAAATCATTGACCTTTGTCGCAACCAGTTCAGCAATAATAGGCCAAAGGCATCTCAATTGAGTAGTGGAAAAAAATCTGTTTTCTGAAGCAAAAATTAAACATGGCATTAATACTATATGATTCTACACTCAATTATAGTCATCAGATATTAGAAACGCGTGATTCCCTACCATTAAATTACGCGTAGATTCACCCTGTCATGAATTCAGTTGTTCCTCACAACCTCATACTATGCCTAATTGATATCCAGTCTCTCTAATGTTTGCTCAGGCTTATCTGCATAAAGCACAGTTATAGTTCACGCCCACGTGAAACTTTCCCGGTAATTACCTATTGATTGACACATTTTTATCTTAATCCAGACAGTAATAAACCTTCCACAGTAATTGAAGACATCGATTGGACGCTCAGAAAAGTACTTAATCACTTGCGCAGCAGCAAGTTAGGTTGTATTCCCTCAACTTTGCGCAGCTGAAAAGGATGTGATTGCATAGAAAAAAGACTCCCAGAACCAACCCTCGAGTGCTAAGGTTATATTTGCGGGATGGAAATGTGATTCAGAGATGGAAAATAGCAGTTATTTTGAATTGAACAGACTGGAGGGCTGACAGCATTGATTCTTTGGAGGAGAAATTCAATGATGGAGAGTTTTCCCTCTTGCAGTGTGAGTAGAACTGACTTTGTATGGAATAGCCCTATCTTACTTCTAGCCAGCTAGCTATCTAGCAAGCTATTTCTTATTTTTGGTTTACCACGGTGATCACAGAGCTAGTTTGCCACATTGGCTTGCACTTAGCTTGGATGATCGGAATTGTAAATAGCAAGCTTACCATAGAGTGAACATTCTGACCGTAAAATAAGCAGTTCTTTTAACGAGTACGTGCGTGTGCTGATGCGGCTTTGTACAACAAAACAGACAAAGTTCTGAACTTTATCATGGAAAAAAGGCATGTTTTCGGTTTGGGGAGGTTACTGGTGACTATTGATGTCCATCCATGCCTATATTGATAAATTCATGCTAAATTCTGCCAGAAAATCATTGATTCATATTGACCTTCATGAGTGGAAAGTTGATTTGTGTTAAACATATGATTATTTTATGACTTGAAAGTGCACTATTTTGAGGGCTCTAACAACATGGGGAGCCACTTGAAGAGCTGTCTTTGGAAAGCAGTGGAATTTTGGAAAGCTCTGTCAGATGAAGCGCACTTGTGGTCAAGGAGTTTATGGTCCCAGAAATGTATTGTTTTTACTGTCAGTCATTTTCCAATTCTCAGTAGTATTATTTTTTATAATTTCATTGCTGAATTTTCATGAAGATTTTTTGTCTTTGTGGCACTTACTCTGAACTAAAATTATGAAAAGAAAGTGAAATATGATGGAATTCTAAATGCTTCAGGTATCTTGTTTCATTTCAGCTATTTCCCACTTCTCTGTGAAGCTCAGATCTTGAATTATGAAGCCTTAAATTGGTGAACGCATAAAAATCCATATTTGGCTTCTGCACAAAGGGGTTAATGCAGGCAAATAATTTGCCACTTCTGAAGCGCGATAATATCTTTTCCACATCTATGGGATACGTCTTCCAACATGAATGCTTAAGAAAGAGAAGCTACATCAGTTAGGGATAAAAGGATTGTTGCCTACTGAAACAAGCAGGACTGTGCATAAGTTTTAGGCACATTTAAAACAATTCTATGAGGCAAGGTACTTCCAAAATACATGAAAATAGAGGTTTCTGAATTTTCAAAAATGGACCATAAAGATCTGTGTTATAAACTGTTATAAACTAGATCAAATCAGTATTTGGAGTGACTACCCTTTGTCTAAAATTTAGGAAAACTGTCCAGCAGTTTTATAGTTTCATGAGATAATTGGCTGCTTGGCTGCTCCAACCATATTGGAGACTTTGTGACAGTTCTTCTGCAGACTCACAATCTCATTTGTGTCCATCTCTCCTGGTAATCCTGGACAGCATTGATGATGTTGAGATCAGGGCGCTGTCATGGCTGTATACCCTATATCGACTGTTTTCTGTGAAAACAAACAGTTTTTAAAAGATTATTTTTAAATTAACATTTGTTGTTTCAAATGTGCTTTATGTCTGCAGACACACTCATAAGGAAAGCAAAAATGAACATCTAAGGGCATTTTTAAATTTAAAAAAATCAAAGGTGCCTGAAACATTTACTGTATAACATAACATAACATAACATAACATGAGTGGCGAGAACAGGCCGTTCAGCCCAACTAGCTCGCCAGTTTCTTTTTACTATTGTGAATATAAAGTATCTCACAAAAGTGAGTACACCCCTCACATTTCAACAATTAATTTATTATATATTTTCAAGTGACAACATTACAGAAATGAAACCTGAATATATTCTAGAGTAGTAATTGTACAAAATGTGTAGCAGTGTAGATTTACTGCACTGTCCAAATAACTGAACAAACAGTCACTATTTCCAAAATGGGTGGCAACAAAAGTGAGTACACCTCACCGTCAACATGCCAAATTGTGTCCATAGTGTCAATATTTAGTGCGACCACCATTGCTGTCCAGCACTGCCTTGATTCTCCTAGGCATGGAATTCACCAGAGCTGCACAGGCTGTTGCTGGGATCCTCCTTCACTCCTCTATGACAACATCACGGAGCTGGTGGATGTTGGACACCTGCTGCTCCTCCACCTTCCTCTTGAGGTGCTCCACAGGTGCTCAATGGGATTCAGGTTTGAAGAAATACTTGGCCACGCCATCACCTTCACCTTCAGCTTCTTCAGGAAGGCAGTTGTCATCTTGGAGGCGTGTTATCATGTTGGAAAACTGCCGTGTGGCCCAGTTTCCGAAGGGAGGGCATCGTCTTCTGCTTCAGAATGTCACAGTACATGTTGGAATCCGTTATTCCATCAATGAAGCACAGCTCCCCAGGACCAGAAGCACTCATGCAGCCCCAGACCATGATGCTGTCACCACCATGTTTGGCTGTAGGCAGTACACACTTGTCTTAGTACTCCTCACCAGGGCGCCACCACACATGCTGGACACCATCTGAGCCGAACAAGTTTATCTTGGTCTCGTCAGACCACAGAACATGATTTCAGTAGTTTGTGTTTTTGGACTGGTGTCTTCAGCAAACTGTTTTTGGGCTTTCTTGTGGGCTAGCTTCAGAAGAGGCTTCCGTCTTGGCCGACGGCCATGCAGACCGACTTGGTGCAGTGCATGGCGTATGGTCTGAGCACTGACAGGCTGTTCACCCACTGCTGAAACCTCATTAGCAATGCTGTCAGCACTCCTGCGTCTGTTTTCTGAAACCAACTTGTGCACTTGATGCAGAGCACGAGGACTCAACCTCTTCGGTGGACCCTGACGAGGCCTGTACCGAGTAGAACCCGTCTTGGAAAACCGCTGGATAACCTTGGCCACCGTGCTGTAGCTCATTTTCATGGATTCACAGATCTTGTAGCTTAGACCATCATTGTGGAGAGCAACAATTCTCTCTTCCAGTTCCTCAGAGTTCTTTCCCATGAGGTGCCATGTTGACCATCCAGTGACCATAATGAGAACATTGCACCCAAAGCACCACAATTTAAACCTTCAACACAAGTTACACAACCTCATATGGCCCAGTCGAACAAATAAAAGCATGAACATGATGAATAAGACACGTTTCATTACTTGGTTGACCATTACCAATTGGGGTGTGCACTCACTTTTGTTGCCACCCATTTTGGAAATAGTGACTGTTCAGTTATTTGGACAGTGCAGTAAATCTACACTGCTACACATATTGTACAATGAATTCTCTAGAATATATTCAAGTTTCATTTCTGTAACATTGTCCCTTGAAAAGATATAATAAATTAATTATCAAAATGTGAGGGGTGTACTCACTTTTGTGATGCATCAGTTCAGATACTCAATGACTCAATGGTATCTAGCTTTAAGTCAAGCCTGCTCTTGAAAATTCCCAAGGATTCTGCCTCAACAATATGGTCAGGCAAGCTATTCCACATCAAAATTACTCTTTGGGTGAAAAAATATTTCCTAATATCAGTGCTAAATTTACCTTTGGTCAACTTCCATTTGTGACCCCGAGTTCTACTAACAAAACTTGGCCGAAGGAATCCTACAAAATTCACTTTGTTGATCCCTTTAACATATTTAAAGACCTCAATCAGATCACCCCTAAGTCTCCTTTTCCTAAGACTAAAGAGATTAAGGATCTTCAGCCTCTTCTCATAGCTTTCATCTTTTATACCTGGAATTAGATTAGTGGCTCTTCTCTGAACTTTTTCTAGAGCCTCTATATCTTTCTTAAAGTATGGTCCCCAGAACTGTACACAATTCTCCAGATGTGGTCTGATGAATGTGTTGCACAAGAGAAGTATGACCTCCTTGGATTTGTACTCAATACTTTTGGCAATGTATCCCAGCATCTGATTGGCTTTTTTAACTGCCATGGCACAATGGCTAGAACCTGTGAGGGTTTGGTCAACAATCACTCCCAGATCTTTCTCATGTGGAGCACATTCCAGTGTTAAACCTCCCATGAAGTAATCCTGTCTAATGTTTTTATCACCTACATGAACAACTTCACATTTTGCTACATTAAATTTCATTTGCCACATTTCTGCCCAATTCTGGATTCTATCCAAATCATCCTGAATCACTTTAGTGGACTCCAAACTAACCTCCCAATTTAGTATCATCTGCAAATTTAACTAACTTGCTCTCAATATTCTTATCAAGGTCATTAATGTAGATGAGGAACAGCAGGGGTCCCAACACTGATCCCTGAGGGACTCCACTCCCCACCATACCTAGTTCAGATGAGATTCCACTGACCACCACTCTTTGTGTTCTGTCCTGTAACCAGTTTTGAATCCACTCCAGAATACCTCCTGTAACTCCAATGGAGCTCATTTTAAAAATGAGTCTCTTATGCGGTACTGTGCCAAATACTTTCTGAAAATCCAAGTATATGATGTCATAAGCTCCGCTCTGATCATAAGTCTTGGTGGCCTCTTCAAAAAATTCCAGAAGGTTTGTCAGACATGACCTTCCCTTACGGAAACCATGTTGGCTATCCCTCAAGATATTATTACGTTCAAGAAATAATTCCAGCTCGTCTTTTATGATGGCTCAGTATTTTGCATGCATTGCAAGTTAAACTGACTGGCCTGTAATTTCCTGGCTCAGTACGGTCCCCTTTCTTATATATTGGTATTATATTGCCCTGCTTCCAATCATTTGGTATTTCTCCAGTTTCTAAAGACCTCTGAAGATAGCTGAGAGCGGTTTAAAGATGATCTCACTAACTTCGCTGAGCACCCTAGGATATAAGCCCTCAGGACCCGCCGCCTTATCTGCCTTTAGTTTATGCAACTTGTCTAATACTTCATTATCCCTAACTTCAATTTCTGCTAAATAATCTTGAGCATTGGACATGCCCTCTGGCAAAATAAAAACCCGCTCCGAGGTAAAATTCTCAATAAGTAACTGTTTAAGGTATCCGCAATATCCTTGTAATCACATAGCAGCAATCCATCTTTATTCTTTATGCACTAAACCTCCTCTTTGACTGTCCTTTTTCTGCTACAGTACTGAAAGAAGCGCTTAGGATTAGTTTTTGCCTGTTCCGCAATTTGTCTTTCATACAGTCTCCTTGCATTCCTCAGCTCTTTTTTGACCACAGCCCGCATTTTACAGTATTCAGCTTTAGTATTGACATTGTTATCCTTTATGTACATCTTATAAAGATTCCTCTTTTCCCTCAAACTCCTACGAATAGCTGTGGTCATCCACTGAGGATTCTGCTTTTTCAGCTTACTTTTGGACACCTTTGGAATGAATTTGCATTGTGAATCAAATAAAACCCCCTTAAATCTTTCCCACATTTCATTTACAGACTCACAGTCCAGGAGTGTCTCCCATTTTATTTTTCTTAGATACGAGCGCATCCTGTCAAAGTTTGCTCGCCTAAAATTGAAAATTTTGGTTTTCGAAGACACCTTTTTAACTTCCCATGAAACATCAAAATTAACAGTAGAGTGATCACTAGTCCCAAGTGGCTCCAGTACCTCAACATTGCAAATTCTATCAGGGTCATTACAGAGCACTAAATCTAAAATTGCCTTCTCTCTTATAGGTTTATTAACATACTGCACCAAAAAATTGTCATTTATAACATCTAGAAATTCTTCCTCCCCTTTACCCTGTCCTTTCACTATTACCCAATCGATACCAGGATAATTGAAGTCTCCCATAAGAATAGTCCCTCCTCCTCTACAAGCTTGCCTAATCCTCTTAAAGAGCATTTCATTGACAATACTGTCCAAAGCTGGCGGTCGATAGCATACTTCTATGTTTAAACCTGTCTTGTGTTTGCCAATGAGCCTGACCCACATATCTTCACAGGGCAAGGAATGTTCAATTTCAAGAATTTCCAGCACATTTATGTTCTCGTTCACATAGAGTGCTACACCCCCTCCTCACCTATTACATCTATCCTTCCTAAGGAGCTTATAACCTTCTATGTTATATTCATCTCCATCCTCTTCACTAAGCCATGTCTCTGTAATCCCAACTATGTCATAGCCCTCACTAATCATAACGGCCTCAAGTTCTGGAAATTTATTTTTTATGCTTCTTGCATTTAAATAAAAACATTTCAGGTTATTACAAATGCTCTTCCCCTTCGATTTCCCATGTGCCTGCTGCACCAAGCTCCCCACTACACTTTGTTGCTTTAAAAATATATCATCAATAGTGCATGTAGGGCTGTCAGCTTCCATCAGGGCAGTCTGTATTTCCCTATGTATAACACTCTCTAACCTCCCTGCCCCCCAAGTCCCTAGTTTAAATAACCCTGTGCTACCCTCAACATACGCTGACACTGTGCAAAGGTACCCCTCCGGTTCAGGTGTAGCCCATTTGGCTTGAACAGGTCACCCCTGTCCCAGAAGAAATCCCAGTGCCCCATAAACCTGTACCCTCTTTCCTACACCAGGTTCGTAGCCACGTGTTAAACCTCCAGATAAAATTCTGCTTCCCTCTGCTTGCACGTGGTTCAGGCAGAATCCCGGAGAAAACTACCGTGTAGGATCTGCTCCCAAGCTTTTCAGCTAATTCCTCAAATTTGTCTTGCAGAACCTCAAACCTTCCCTTACCTATGTCATTTGTCCCAACATGGACCATGACCACTGGATCCCTCCCCGCTCTGGCCAGGAGCTTGTCTGCACGCTCCAGGAGGTCTCCTACCTGGGCACCAGGCAGGCAACACACTGTACGAGACTCCCTTGTCGCGCGAACAGACTAAGCTGTCTATTCCTCTAATGATTGAGTCCCCCACTATCACTCACTCCCTTTTCTGAGGGGAAGAGGCCAACAGGGTGCCCTGGAGCACTCCGGTAAACCTTACCGTTTAAATTCCAACCTAACCAAATGGACAACTCAAGTAACTGTTCCCCTACTAACTAAATACCAAGTCTCACATCCCAAGTCAAAAATGCAAACAGTAACTATCTAGCTAGCTAGCCACAAATACAACCAAAGGTAACCGAATAAGAGGAAAGCCCCGGTACCCTTTAATTCAAACGGACCAAATAAACAAGTCGCTTACTATGTGAGCTAACTACGCACAGTATCTCCCCCAACAAGCTGTCGCTAAGCACTCAAACAAGCAACTGAACTTTAACTGGCTGATCAAGGCACCACCACCAGAGGAAAATACAAAATTTATGTAATTTGCAATGTGTTTAATCAGAAGAGCCCTTCGGTAAAAATGAGATGCGCAAAAGACTAAAACCCCGGTTAGCGTTAATATTTAATTCAAGCTTGGCAATATGTTTATGCGGTAATGCAGTAAAAGAAAGACCGAAGAGGACTGAAAGCCCCGGTGAACGTCAATATTTATTGGCTAGAAGACTGCATGAAAGGCAAGCGAATTGTATTTATCACTGCAATTATGATCCAGTCATTGACTCTGAAGTATTTGCTCATTTATATCCAAACGGCAACCTTTTTTGGCCTGGGAGTGTAATTAACTGTACCAGTCAGCAGTGCACTAGCTGTGCACTCTTTCAAAATTGCTCAAATAATCCATTGTAAAATGCATTTGTAGGGCTGGTCACTGTAGTGTGCATGTGTGCGCATGTGTACGTGCGTTTGTGTGTGTGCGTCTGTGTTTTTGTACATGCTTATGAAATGAGAACCAAAAAATGTTTTGTTTTTTTTTCCTACTGAGTAGGGGCTTTATTGGGAAGTGAGGACATTTTCAAATGCCCCCACAACTACAAAAGCAAACTGTGACTCATTAGTTAAGGTTAGAATTAGGGATAGGTTAAGGTTAGGGTCAGGGTTTGGATTAGGCATACATTGCTAATTGCTAAGATTAGGGAAAGGTTGTAGAGACACAGAAAGAATGAACGGAAGTCAATGTAATGTCCTTACAAAGATGTCAGTACGCGCGCACGTGTGTGTGTGTGTGTGTGTGTGTGTGTGTGTGTGTACTTTTGTATCCGTGAAAGAGACATTTGAATGGGAACATACCTTTTGTCCCCTTGCATTACATGTTGTGCGCTGTAATACATGTCTGATAGCCCGCAACCCGCTATTTTTGTCTAAATAATGAGAGTTTTGAGATGATTACTTCAGAGACACAGGTCAAAGCAAATTCTTTTGCTGTTTCTTTCACTACAATAGAAAGTAAAATTTTCTGCATATAGACTGTTATTTTTCCAGAAGTCTCTTACATGATCATTTTAATGGCACTGTCTCTCAGCCGGGTTTTTTCAGCCTGTGTAGCAAAACCATTTTACCTTTGCTTGTTAAAGTGTTTGTGGTGCTATGAAGGTTCTCATTTTCTAAACAATTAATATCATCATTAAGAATAGCTGATATTTTTGGGTAGCTGTACCCACTTTACACCTGAGGTCAGACATGATTACTGTAATATCTTACTGCCATGCGCATGACCTGCAATTATCACTCCTGGGGCTTTTTAAAATAAAAAGATTTGAAGATGTTTCAAAACTGTTGACATAATGTTGAATTTTCATCTTTGCGTTGACTACAAATTTATCATATTAAGGCTGTTGCTTGATGTTTGGCTTGCCTCACTGTATGCATGGCCAGCTGAACTGTGTATGGGCTGGGACCACTGAGTCAGTTAGCAGTCCATACCATACTGCCATCATCAATGCAAAGCTGCTCTTAAATCAAAGTTGGACTGACAGCTCCTTTAATCACCACTGGTCCAGCCCCTCTGCTTTCATCCATTTTAATTGTATCCTCATAGTGATTGGACTTCTGATGAAAGCATATATTCAGATATTATGAGTGTGTGTTTGACATGTAAGGTCTCAAGCACCAGTTGACTCAATTGATTGATGGCTGATGGCTTTGTTCATCTTAGACTTACAGTACATTTGACCTTTCTAGAATTGGAGTACCAACCATAGTCTCTTTAAAAAAAATCGAGATACCTGTTTGTGTCTCTTGTGAAGCATTAAGGTACCTGTCTGTGTCTCTTGTAAAGCACTGATATACTCATTCTTGTTTCTGTTAGTGGCAGTGTTCGCCTTTAGATGCTTTATAATAATGGGCTATTTCCATCAAAGGAACTACTGTAACCCCTGTTGATGAGGGCCACCTGACAGGAAGCAGGATCAGAACTCAAACGCGGACAGGAATTCAATTCACTGATTTTATCGAGTCATGCAGTCCAGGTCAAGCATTGTAAATGCAATGAAGAAGGGTAAATCCAGAATCGTAATGAGTGCACAATCCAAAAGCCAGGAAGTAAATAGGAGACAGATCGGGAATCGAAAGCCAAACAAGAAATCAAACAGGAGTATAAATTGCATAAAGGTAACGAAGCTGAATCATAAATCGAGGAACAAACTAGAACTGGCACCAGAAGACTCAGGAATCAGAAACCACCCATAAGTAACACAGAGAAGATTTGAGAACAAACTTGCAATATGCCTACTGAGCTGGGGGGTTTAAATAGCGCAAACAAAGGAACAGATCTACTGGTGAACAGGTGAGTGGAGCTAGAAAGTATGCAGGGGGGTGTGGCTACAAATGGGAAACAAGTATAGGGCACTGGCGGCCCCAGAAGCTCCCACCGTTAAGATAAAGCAAAATGTCGAAGTTTTTGTTGACGGACGCATGCACGGACGGAGCCCGATAACATAGCTCGGGCGGCGGGAGCTAATTAGGAGCCTGTAACTGAAATAGTTGATAAGATAAAGCAAAATGTTGAAGTTTTTGGTGATATTTTTACGCCAATGACCTTGAAAAAATAGGCCAAGGTCACCTTTAGGCACGGCATTTGTAGGCCTTTATGAGATGCTTGTCCAGTGAAAATTATGCACGGATGAAGCCCGATACCATAGCTCCCGCGCCGCTCGGGTGGCAGGAGCTAAATAAAAAAAATCATTAACAAGCAGCAAGGGGTAGAGCACGTGAGGAAATGAAAACAAAGCACGTGGAGGAATGACAGATGTAATGAAATGGCTAAACTAATAAACAGGGGGGCTAAAATAAACAATCAAACAAGAATAATTATAAACCCACAACAAAATACAAGATAAACATAATAATACAGACTCAGGCACTGAGACAGGGGTGAATCTTGGAGTCATTGGCAGACTTGGGAGAGGACGGCCCCCACACTAGAGTCACACGTGTCTACTTCCACAATAAACTGCATCTCGGAGTCGAGTCAAATTAGGACTGGAGCACTGTTGAACCAAGTCTTGAGTTGTTGGAATACCATTTCAACTTCTCTTGACCAGGTGAACTTGATCTGCGTGGAGGTAAGGGCAGTCAGAGGGGCGGCAATGCTGCCATAATTTACATGAATGTACGGTAGAAGTTGGCAAACCCCAAGACATGCTGTAGCTCCTTGAAACTTTCTGGTATGAGCCATTCCATGACAGCTCTTACTTTCAACTGGTCCATTGCAATGCCCCCTCTGGAGATGACGAATCCTAGAAACTTCATGGACTCTTTATGGACTTACATTTCTCTGCTTTAAGAAAGAGGCAGCCCTACAGGACTTGTTGGAGAACTTGATATGGACCTGCTTGGTGTGAATGGCTGGATCCTGGGAGAAGATGAGGATGTCATCTTTGTACACATAGACACACTTGCTCAGCATATCTTGAAGGACATAATTGACCAGGTTCTGAAAGACCCCCGGAGAGTGGGAAAGCCCAAATGGCATCACCAAGTACTCATAGGCACCATTAGGGGTGTTGAATGCAGTCCTCCACTTGCGCCCCTCCTAGACCTGGACCATGTGATAGTCATTCCAGTAGATTTGGACTTGGGAAACACCTCCTTGAGATCCCAATACTCCGAGGGTACGTTAAAAAGGTTGGGACGTGGCTTGAATGAGGCAGCAAGGGACTGAGTAGACTGGGTAGTCTCCATCAGGCAGTGTTGCGCACAGGTGGGACTCCACTCTAGAATCTGTAGTTTCTTCCAATCTTGGTGAGGGTTATGGCAGGACAGCTAGGGATTTCCCAAGGCCATTAAAGCTCAAGGGGATTGCCGCAGAAGCAGAGAATTAGTCTACTGATGATTGCCCGAGATGCAGAGCTGAACAGCTTCAGTGATGTGGGTGATCTCAGCTTGAGGTGAGACAGAGATATTCAGGCCTGGATGGACTTGGGCAGGGTTGGCTCTTGAGTTGTGGTTGTTCAGCTAACTGTGCATCGATGAAGTTGCCGTCAGCTCTAGAGTCTATTATGGCTTGGACAGTTATCTAGGTTGATCTCTTGCAGATCTGGATGTTGAGGAGAGGTCTTGGGTTAAGGTATTCTCTTTAGTGAATTCCGCTTATCAGTAATCCTCCACGTAACCGTAAGTGCTGCCTTTCACTGGGCACCTGACTATAAGCTGACTGGGTTGGCTGCAGTAAAGACAAACCATGGAGTTCAGGCAACCTTGGCCTTCAGAAGAGGTTAGGCATGTGCGGTTAATCTGCGTGGGTTTGCTGGAGTCTGGAGCAGATGGACTGAGACTGGCAACTAATGGTAGAGGGTGGGGAATAGGAGCTGGGGGAGCTGAACCAGTAAATGGAGGGCATCTGCTATGGATGCAGTGAAGTTCCTTTTGGCAGCCTATCAGGTGATTGTCTATTTAGATTGCCAGGTCAGTCAGTTGGTCAAAATCTGTGGTAAAATCATGGGTAAGTAGTTCATTTTTGAGCTTGCTGGACAGACTGTTGAGGAAGGCATCGTAGAGTGCACATGAGTCCCAGCTGGAGGTGGCTGCGAGGGTGCGAAACTTAATGGTGTAGGCGGAGACAGGTCGAGAGCCTTGGCGAAGCTGGAAGAGTTCACATGCCTCCTCATGCCCGTTTGAAGACTGTACGAACACCCTCTTCATCTGTTCCATAAAGGCAGACAAAGAATGGCAGACAGTGGATGCGGCTTCTCAAACAGCAGTTCCCCACTCTCTGGCATGCCAGGGGAGCAGTGTGATAATGTAGGCTATGCGGATACGGTCAGTGGGGAAGGAAGATGGCTGAAGTCTGGGGTCTTGGTGATATTCTCTAGCTTCAAATGATGTTGACCAAGTGAAGTGCCTTGATAATCCAGCAAAATCTGGAACTGAATCTTGTCCGCTGAGCTGTCCGTGGCGAGTTTGTTCTGACGGGAGGCAGAATCAGCACTCAAGCGCGGACAGGAATTTGGTTCAGTGATTTTATCAGGACTCATGGTTGCACAGACCAGGTCAAACATAAGCATTGTAAATGCAGCAAAAAATGGGCTAATCCAGAATTTTAAAGTCCAAAAGCCACAGTCCAAAAGCCAAAAACCAGGAAGTCGGTACACCAATGCCAAAATAGGGGACAGATCAGAAATTAGGAGCCAGATAAGAAATCAAACACGGGCATAAATCACACAAAAGAGGCTATGCTGAAAAAAATTGAGTGAAAAAACAGAATTGTATCCAAGAGACTCAGGAATCAGACAAAAATTGTCAATAATACAGAAAAGACTGGATAACAAACTTGCAATATGCCTGCTGAGCTGGGGGGTTTAAATAGAGAAAACAAAGGAACAGATCTAATGGGGAACAGGTGAGTAGAGCTAAAAAGAGTGCAGGGGGGAGATGTGGTTACAAATGGGGAAAAATAAATCCATTAACAAGCAACAAAGGATGGAGTGCATGATGAGACTAGTAGAACAAAGAGCATGTGGAGGAATGACAGATGCAATGAAATGGCTAAACTGATTAAAAGAGCAGCTAAAATAAACAATGGAATGAGAAAAATAATAAACACAGAACAAAATGCAAGATAAACATGATAATACATACTCAGACACTGATACCACCTGTATTTATGTCTCATTTGCATCATGAGAGGAGCCCATAGCTACTCTATACATGCAGTCGGTGGAGGTCATGACTCATGTAGAAACATTTGGTTTCGAGTTGTATGAGTGTTTACGTGTAGGAGGTAGGGGGTGGTCCACTTGTGCATATGTGTATTTGTGAGCTTGAGTACAAATGTATTTGTGGCATGCTTCGTGCAGGTGCTTGTGTTTCGATATGTGTGAGTGTGTTTTGTGTCTCTTTGTGTCTCTCTGCATTAGATTTTTTTGTCATGCATTTCAAATGCGCCAGATATTGAAATAAATACGTTTTTTTACTTGCTCCCTGCTTGGCTCTCAATGCTCAAAATGATTGCATGCATTGAGCCTTTTCTGTTTTCCATTACCATGATTTAGCACAAATGGCTTTTAAGTATCAAGTGCTTGTCTTTGATTATATATTCATTCAGCATAATTATCTTTTTGGATCTTTTTCAGTATGGATTAATTCCCCATTTAAGCCCTCATTCTCTCTCCTGTTTGGAAACAACTATCTGTCTCTATGGGTTGCAAAGACGGTGACATTTTTACTTGTTCAACAAGGAGGAATTATTGGCCCAGTTGTCACATAACCAGGGCCAAAATATCAATGTTTACAGCCCGACATTAAACATGAATACAGACGGTGCTCGTCAGGCGAAGGCAGTAAAACGAGGAGCCAAGCCTGATTCTCTGGACAGCAGGGAGAGTGTAGCTGTCGGTGTGCTTGTGGGCGGTGAGTCACACACTGTGATTCCGACACGTCTCACTTTCCTCCCCTGCCATCTGTTTTCCCCTTTGTCACACAGCTCCTCAGGTGATTTCAGTGATTCTGCTGCCGTCACGCAGTCTCACTGTGTGTATTGTGCATCACAAGCCTTGTGTATTTTACCGTGAACAATGGCAAATCCTGCTAATGCTGCACTGATAGGCTTGACTGCCTGAGGGACAAGTGTTCACGCAGCTTGTTATGGCATTACTGCAAAGATTTGCTTGCCTTGTCACAACAGGAAGAATTTATTTAATTTAGAAAAACAGCACAATGCCATCAATGCCGTGGGATCTTGCGTCTGTTTATCTCATTTATGCGGAAGGGGACAGAAGAGCTTGTTTTGAATTTGGAATGAGAATTTTACTGTGGCCTCGTCCGCATTTCCATATTAGCTTTCATTATGCTGACATACTATAAAGCCCGCGTAATTCATTTATGCCTATAAGAATGGCCGAATTTGCATTTTCTTGAGTTGTTGAGCATTGTGTGGCCCCCAGTTTTGGTAAGACTGCCCTTTGTGGGTTGCACGACGATCCCTGACATCACTGGCAGTGATGTGCAGACTCCGGATCCTGGACTCTGAGCTCCAGGTTTTCCCCTGGCTGCGCGCTGTATGAATGAGCGTGGGCTGAGGGCTGGGGCTGCATTCTGAGGTGGCCAGCCGAGGCTGCAGGCACAGAGCCGCGAGAGCGCAGATCCAGCAGGCTGCTGCCTGGCGTTTCCCACACAGGAGAGGCCCGAACTGCACCACCGGCGTTCAGCTGCAGTCAGCGAGGCGGGCCGGGACAGAGACAAATAGAGAGGGAAAGGGAGCTTCTCAGATACGCGCACAGGTAAAGCTACCTCTGCATGATGCTCAAAACTGGGGCAGGGACACTGGGAATGGAATCGAGGTATAGGTGCATACATGTACCGTACTCGTGTCCATATGCTTGGGGAATGGGGGGTTGTGTATGTCGTCATGGCGTGGGGGATTTTTCTAGTTAATTCTATAACTGCAGTAATGAAGGCACAAGTTGAGAGTGTCAGGTGGTCAGTTTGTCAATGCTGCTCGCGTCTTCTGGCATCCCATGCTGCTGTTTGATCTGTGCATGCCCTGCCCTGAGGGGGGCCACCGCCATAGTTCACAGGTCCTTTTGCTGGCTCTAAATCGCGGGCTCCTGGTCACTCTGCAGTGGAGGGTTGTGAGCGCGTGCGAATGTGAGCGCTCTCGCCCGCTGCAGTGGGAGGGCACTGGAAGGACAGGTAAAACTGGCACTTCTCATTCGCACTGAGCCTAACCAAGATGCTGCATGAGCTGGCCTCTGAGAATGCAGAGGGGGTGCACTGGATGTGCTTTGCCATTCTCTATTGCTCTTCCATGTCCTGTCTTTCTAGCTCCTTTGCTTTTTTCAACTCTCTCCTTTCTCCTCCTCTGGTATCCCTCCATCTCTCCTCTCTCAGTTCCTGTATCCTCTTATTCCCTAGCTGAATGTCTTGAATGCTTGCATTTCAATAGCATCTCTCAGCCGCTACGGTTGTCACACGTTGCCCGACAGCCATTATCCCATGCAAAGGTTCATTAACATTTTCTTCCATCGTGCAGCAGCATGAAAAGCCCAGCCCCTCCCTCCATCCCCCATCTCCACACTACAAAATGAAGAAAAACCTGGGGAAACATGCAGCTGCCCTATTGCCCCGGCATCAAATGCATCTTTTGGCCGACTAGCTATGCTCAGCGCACGAGGGAGGATCAGGGTGCTAAGTCTTGCAAGTGCGAAATAGTAATTTTTAATGCTCATTATCACTCGACCTTGGGTCCGGAGGGCCTGCCTTTTTTTTCTCCCCACCAATAAGCTTGTGTTTGTTTCCATGGAAACACCTTTGATCTTTCCATCTCTCTGCCAAACGGAACCCACCCCCCCAAATCCGCAATGCCCCTCACCCCTGATTTTTCCCCTCCAGTGAGGAGTCTTTCCATGAGGTCTGTGTTTACAATAGTCTGTAAATTATTCAACAAGATTGATGTGGTACCTGTGGAGGACTAGCAGGGAGACAGATTGGCTCATTTGTTCTTTGTTTATCGTCTGAAAGGAAAAACAAATGCCCTCAGACTTTTTGTTCGTTTAGTCCAAGGATATGTTTATGGTTTTTGCATCTGGCACACAGCACTAAGGCAAGTTAGGACTGGACGCCCTAAACTGCAAGACATGGAAAAGTGATTTGCTTTTGTTCTAGCTCTCCACCCCTCCATCTCTCCATTCCCCCTCCCTTTCTCCCCACGATCCTGTTTTTTTTGCAGAGCACAGAGAGTAAAGATGGTGAGCTCCTCACTCTGTCAGGACCCCTGCGGAACACTCAACGTGCAGATTGAATCCTGTCTTTTTTCCTGTTTGTATCCCCAATCGATTACCTGCCCTCTTAATACCCTCCGGAAAAAGAGAATAGCGTATGTGTTTTCATTCCATGACCGCTAAAGGCAATTTTCTAAAAGCTAACTGTGGTGGTGTAAGATTTTATTCCACTTCAAGAAAGGAAGGCAGACCACATGTACGATTAAGAACAATTTATACTGTCAGGTTGAAGCGGAGCTGCATTTCAATCTGAACATTAAGAAAAGCCATTTACTTGCCCACTGCTGTGACCCAGGGTGAAGGCTGTCTGTCTCTCCACCCCCACCTCAGACATGTCACACGGCCGTGGACAGTTACAATTTTGTCTCTCGCCGGTAAAATATACGTGACGCGTAAATGATCCTGATGAAAGTTTCATTTGCTGAGCTGATGCTCCTGCCTTGAATCTTAAAATACTACAGAAATAGTAAAAAAACAAAATAAAAAAAGAAATAGTTTATGAGCAGGTTCCTGATTACGAGATATAGTGGTGTAGGTGAACCACAGCACGGCCATTTAATCGAGGCACTAAAACGTGGGAAATGTCTGGGTAATCAAGCCTTCACAATGAAGCTGGAATTAATGCATCTCAGCGGCGGCTTGTCTCTGGAAAAAGAAACTGCGCTTTGAAAATATAAGTATGGCTGTCGGCTGGAGGTCCTACGTGCCTGTACAGCCAGACTTGTTTAGAGAGGTGAGCTGTGTATTGGCTCACATATCAGATGGTGTGGTGCACTGTGGAGACTATTTGTTCAGTACTAATCCTATGTTAAATTACTGTCCTATCCTTTTACTCTCTTCCTGACAATCTTGTTGACGGAAAACATGAATTATGAATTTATTTCTGAGAAAGAACCATTTAATAAGCTCAGTTTCTTTTCACAATATTGGAAACTTAATCAAAAATACCTATATAAAGTCAAATAGATTAAAATGGTGGAATGATGTGGTAATATTGCTTTAAACTATAAATGTTTGACATTTTCATTGTGAACTCTAGAATTTAATTTAATGGAGTCTGTTGAATATGTGCATATTAAACAAAAAGTCTATGGAATGAACATCTCTTGTCAATATTAAGTTTCTGCCCTCAGATAGTGAATAAGCATCACATCTCACAGTCTGCCTGCAGAAATCTGAGATCGCATTAAGTATTCATGAGTATGTTATCAGCACAATGCTCTAATAGCCGATGAGTAAATAGAGACAGAGATTGAAATTCCGCCGGATGAGTGGTATTTCAACGCGGAGGAAATCTGTCAGGCGTTGTATTGCAAGATCTACTGTACAAATGAGATACTTGCAAATGCATCATCCTCGACAAGTCACTGTCTTGGACAAAAGATCCACATGGACACATAAGATATACACTAAAAAAAAAAGAGGACAGCCATCTTAACTTTCTGTTCATATTATTTAGATTTCAAAAAATCTGACTGTGATAAGATTGCTGCATAGAAAGCATCAGGGTGGGGAATCAAACCCGTCACTGCTGGGAGTGGATTCTCATGTGGAATCACAGTTTGTGGCAAAATTCTCAGCCTAAACAACTATTTTAAGGTGTATTTCACTGCTTTACGTGGTCTGATGCTAGCTCTCATGAGATCATCCTGTTCAGACTACCCCAGGTTTCATTTTATGATTCATTCTCTTAGAGTCTTGCTTGGCTTGATATGTGGTCTGCTGCAGATATACAATTCATAAAAATAAAAAATAAGAAAATACCATGAATTGTTAAAGGGGTGCTGTTTTGAAATATGATGTTTGAATCTGCTCTGCTCTAAACTTGTTGTGACGGGAGGGAGGAGGGAATCTTCCAGACTGAAATCAGTGAGAGGTTTTCATTTTGCGGCTTTAAATCTAGAGGAACAATTTGTATCTCGGCAAGTCAGCCAGGAATCGCCTCACTGGCACTTACATACAGTATAATCAGTATAATCAGTCATATTCTGCCAACATCAAGATGCGAGAGCATATTTATAGTTACTGGGTCATCTGGTCTTATATTTGCTCAATCCTCTGCTCACAATAGCTAAATGCCCCCTGTTGCAGAAGTATACTTTGTTTTAAAAAGCATATTCCCCCCATCCACCTCCAGGAATTGCAAGGCAATGGTGAAAGATGTACGCATAATCAAACCAGTAGAGACCATCTCCCCATCCACAGTCATTATATGGCACCTGGGTGAAATTTAGCTGTAAAGGCAACCCTGATTGAATCAGGTCAAAAACAAGAATAGACGTTGTTATGCTTGCATATGTGACGTAAGCCCCATTTATAACCATCTTCATGATGAATAGTACATTATACAATTAAATTAGCCGAAGATGGGAGCACTAATGCAGTCTGTGTAGCTTGGCAGGGCATCTTATTCTAATGACGGCCCTCATGGTAGATAAACCTCTTTGCAGGGTGGCCTTTCTTCATCAGATCACATTTATTGCAGATGCAGAGCAGAGCCCTGGATTTCATCAGACTGCTTTGCAAACAGAGAGCATAGAATCAATGTCTGAGGAACGAGTTGTCTTTGCTCAGGGCCAGGAGAGAGTCCTTATGCAGGCAGATGCTATCTCTGCCTTCAGTTTACTGAGCTAACCTCCAGGGTTTGATAGCAGAAATATTATACTGGTCTATCTTCATCCTTTCATGTGTCTCCGCAGAATGTTTTTCCCTCGAGCGCTTCGTGAAGGCCTAAAGGCATGATCGCACAGGCAACGGCTTCGACTCAGAGAAACTGGGGAAATATGTGCTGGACAAACATGTTTCCCAGAAGAATGCCAAAATATATTTAATGTCTAGTAATGGCTGATAGCTATCTAGTCTACAGCGCTTTAGCTCTCATATAGAGATAATAAGGAATACTGAGAAATGATTTTATTGTGACAGGCAATATTTTTGTCTGTCAAAACGTATAATCTGTTCTTGAGAAAGTAAAGTACACAAATGATGGTGGTCGGCACAATACGCACTATAAGCACTCTACTACTCTCAGTTCCTTGTGGTTTTCAAAGTTGTTTTATTGTTCATGTATTAAGTTTGTGGACGTGTGTGGGTATAGGGGAAATAATTGATCATTATATTAAGAAGCCACTAATCTTCACTGCATAGTTGATGATTGATGTTAAAGGAAAATTCATAGTGATATTGTGAATCTGCCTCCTGAGAAAAAAACCCAGCTGACATAAATACAGTCTGGAATGTATGAAATATTGTTTTTTCCACTGTTTTGCAGAAATGGTTGCAGTATGCTCTGAACTATGTAATGCGCTGTTGCAGATTTTGACAGCGGTTGAGTGCATCTCATCATCTAGCTTTCAATGCATTTGGGACTTTTTGTGATTTTCCCATAAGCTGGGAACATGAGATGGTGCGGGCTCTGCACACTGCAGAGAAATTGCTTTTTTATACCTTTGCGTACCTGCATGCTGCTGTTAGCATTTTATGCCTTTGTCTGCGACTCCTCAGGGGCTATTTTTGAACATTATCCAGACTTTGAAGCTGGCAGTGAGAGGAGATGAGAGAGGGAGTGTTCCTCAGGGAAGGCAGGGAGGGCAAGGAGTTATTGAAATGCTTGAAAATTAAATGTTATGGCTCATCTTCAGGCTGTTGTTTACTACTGAATATTCATATGTGTGAAAAATGGAGCAGTTTTCTCTGAATAGGCATTGTGGTTATGAAGTCAGAACTATGCTGATGTCATTCACTCAAAACTATTGTGAATTCCATTTGTCTTTCATTGGCAGAGGGTGATGAAGTTTATTTAGTAGTGAGCATTAACTCCATCTCTACTTCGTTTAACGCAGTTAATTGTGCATTACTTCCATGTGCATAATTTTTTACTGATACTTTCCCTCCTCTTCTTGTAGTTTGCCTGCACTTCAGCTTTTTGGTAACGTTTATGAATTAGTGTGCATGTTAATGGGAATTGGAGATTGCGCTTTATGTTAAGTGCAGTAAGTAAACACTTAGAGTTGAACTCAAATGAAGAGATGGAGAGTGAAGATGATGCAGTGAAAATGCTGTGTGAATCTTTACTGTCTGCCTGGTCACTCAACTGTTCTAGTAGTCCGCCCTGAAAACACCCTTGTTTATTCTTATTTTCCAGAAACCGGACACATTGACCCAGTCCTCATCGAAAATTACAACACCCCAGGCTTTGTGGGCTGTCTGTCGCAGGTGCAGTTCAACGGCATCGCCCCTTTGAAGGCGGCATTGAGATCGCGTGTCGCGGCGCCCGTGTCCGTTAAAGGAAAACTGGTGGAGTCCAACTGTGGGGCCTCACCCCTCACCATCCCGCCAATGTCTGCTGCCACTGACCCCTGGCGCCTGGACTCAGGTGGGTTCCCAACCCAACCCATCAAACACAGGAAGGGGTGGGGTCTACCTGGTGATATTCACTTGGTCTTGATGGAACCCAACCATAAATTTTGCTGCAGTTTTTGTAAATGCATGTTAATGATGACCTTGCAATCTAAAGCACGTTTTCGATGTCGCAGTAGTCCACATTTTCAACTGTTTGAATGTTTCTTTTAACGTTAGTGTCACAGCCGGTGTTCAGTCCTCATTGTCTCGAATCAGTTCTCCCAAATTCCTGACACTGACTGATGACCCTGTTAGAGGAATAGCACCTAGCTTCCCTTAGTTGGTAATTACTGATTTCTTACAGATCGTGAGATCAATCAATCCGGCATTTTTTTAATGTGGCCACCAGGGACATGGTGAAAATTTTGAAATTTCATATTTGAATCTGATTAGCCCATTAATTTATTTTCATCCTAATGACTGTTATTGATTCCATCTCCGCAGTAGAGCTATGCTGCATTCATAATGATCAGTTACTTTAACGTAAAAAAAATTCAGTCCTCTTAATATTAACTGAGGGGAAAAGAACGGCCTAATACTTCCTTTGATCCTGAAGGTATCTAAATCCGCCCACGCTGAAGGTACAGTAAAACTTTTGTTTTATTTTATTCCTCCTGGTAAACATACATGTGCATGGGCATATTGCCTTGAGAGGTGCTGGCTTTCAGTGCTGAGGCACAGTGTCCAGTCCTTTTGAGAGCATTTCTGACCGGCACATCAAGCACAGTGGGAGTGTTCGCTGCGCGAGGCCATGAGATGTTCCAAAGCAGTCTGACATTTTCTGCCCACGGCAACTGTGTGATCCATCTTTCAGAGGCTGTCGTTTCGCAAGCGCACGGCCTCGGCTGAATTTCCCCGGCAGTCGCATCGCCGGCCCGTTGTAGCGTTTAGAAGATCAACCTATCGATCCCACCCCTGTGTGAGATGTATGGTGGCGTCGTCACCTGAGACAGGAGATCTATACTCCTTCCCTTCTGCCCATGGGCTGCAACATTGTGGTAGAACGCTCTCATCTTTCCCTTTTAAAAGGGCTGCTCGCATTGCACTCCCCTGCCACATTATTACAGGCCATTGTTTGCGGGGCAGAATGCAAAGTTAGTCGCCCAGATCTAGCCCTTCCCGCAGGAAAAGTTGTTTTTCTGAACTGAGGGGATTATGTGAACACCTCTTCCCTTGTTTTTCATTTTGTGCTCATGGATTTACAGTCAGGCCCTCTCTAAGGAAATCAAAAGGCAAGCATTTGACAGAAAATTGTTTAAGGGCCCCAGTCCTGGACCGTCTTTGCTCTGTGAGGCTTTTTTTAGCCATTTAGCTTGCCCTTGAGGCCAGATAGGAGACTGTGGCCCTGATATGGTGGATTCAAAGAGTACATTATCATGCCAGCAGGAGATCCTCAAGCTGGTGGAGATACAGGCACCAGAGGGATGTACATGAGAATTGTCCATCAAACACTAGTCTGAATCTCCCTTTCACTTCCACAGCTGATTTGGTGTCATTTTGAAGCGAGAAAAGAGGGAATATCTACTCACTTTGATCTCTGTGAGCTTTCTACTACAAGCAAGCCCTCTTAAAGTCCTTAATGATAGGTTAGTGCAGTGAATAGCAGCACTACTAGTAGGTCTGGAGTGTGTGCTGTGTGTGAATATATGCATGTCTGTGTATGTGTGTGTGTGATCATCTATTTGTACCTACTGTATGTGTGTGCATGTTTGCATGCCTCTATGCGTAATTTCTGCATGTCTGTATGCAACTCTGGGTGTGGTGTACTGTATGTGTATGTGTGTCCATTTGTGTTTGCGCGCAACTGTATGTTTGGCATATTATATGTGTGTGTGAATGTGTGCGTGCCTGGTGCATAATGGATGTGTGTGTGATGCACTGTATATGTGTGTATGAAACTGTGTAATGTACTGTATGTGTGTGTATAAAACTGTGAGTGTGATGTACTGTATGTGTGTGTATAAAACTGATTGTGATGTACTGTATGTGTATATGAAACAGTGAGTGTGATGTATGTGTGTATGAAACTGTGAGTGCGATGTACTGTATGTATGTATATAAAACTGTGAGTGTGATGTACTGTATGTGTGTGTATAAAACTGTGAGTGTGATGTACTTTATGTGTGTGTATGAAACAGTGAGTGTGATGTACTGTAGGCGTGTGTGTATGAAACTGTGAGTGTGATGTACTGTATGTGTGTGTATAAAACTGTGAGTGTGATGTACTTTGTGTGTGTATGAAACAGTGAGTGTGATGTACTGTAGGCGTGTGTGTATGAAACTGTGAGTGTGATGTACTGTATGTGTGTGTATAAAACTGTGAGTGTGATGTACTTTGTGTGTATGAAACTGTGAGCGTGATGTACTGTATGTGTGTGTATAAAACTGTGAGTGTGATGTACTTTATGTGTGTGTATGAAACAGTGAGTGTGATGTACTGTAGGCATGTGTGTATGAAACTGTGAGTGTGATGTACTGTATGTGTGTGTATAAAACTGTGAGTGTGATGTACTGTATGTGTGTGTATGAAACAGTGAGTGTGATGTACTGTAGGTGTGTGTGTATGAAACTGTGAGTGTGATGTACTGTATGAGTGTGTGTATATAACAGTGTGATGTACTGTATGTGTGTATATAAGAGTGTGATGTACTGTATGTGTGTGTATATGACAGTGTGATGTACTGTATGTGTGTGTACATAACAGTGTGATGTACTGTATGTGTGTGTATATAACAGTGTGATGTACTGTATGTGTGTGCATATAACAGTGTGTTATGCTGTATGTGTGTGTATATAACAGCGTGATATACTGTATGTGTGTGTATATAACAGTGTGTTATGCTGTATGTGTGTGTATATGACAGAGTGATATGCTGTATGTGTGTGTATGTAACAGTGTGTTATGCTGTATGTGTGTGTATATAACAGTGTGATGTACTGTATGTGTGTGTATATAACAGTGTGTTATGCTTTATGTGTGTGTATATGACAGTGTGATATGCTGTATGTGTGTGTATATAACAGTGTGTTATGCTGTATGTGTGTGTATATGACAGTGTGATATGCTGTATGTGTGTATATGACAGTTTGTTATGCTGTATGTGTGTGTGTATATGACAGTGTGATGTACTGTATTTGTGTGTATATGACAGTGTGATATGCTGTATGTGTGTGTATATAACAGTGTATTATGCTGTATGTGTGTGTATATAACAGTGTGATGTGCTGTATGTGTGTGTATATAACAGTGTGATGTACTGTATGTGTGTGTATATAACAGTGTGATGTACTGTATGTGTGTATATATGACAGTGTGATGTGCTGTATGTGTGTGTATATAACAGTGTGATGTACTGTATGTGTGTGTATAGGACAGTGTGATATGCTGTGTGTGTGTATATATGACAGTGTGATGTACTGTATGTGTGTGTATAGGACAGTGTGATGTGCTGTATGTGTGTGTATATGACAGTGTGATATGCTGTATGTGTGTATATATGACAGTGTGATGTACTGTATGTGTGTGTATAGGACAGTGTGATATGCTGTGTGTGTGTATATATGACAGTGTGATGTACTGTATGTGTGTGTATAGGACAGTGTGATATGCTGTGTGTGTGTGTATGTGACAGTGTGATGTACTGTATGTGTGTGTATATAACAGTGTGATGTACTGTATGTGTGTGTATATAACAGTGTGATGTACTGTATGTGTGTATATATGACAGTGTGATGTGCTGTATGTGTGTGTATATAACAGTGTGATGTACTGTATGTGTGTATATGACAGTGTGATGTACTGTATATGTGTGTATATAACAGTGTGATATACTGTATCTGTGTGTATATGACAGTGTGATATGCTGTATGTGTGTGTATATGACAGTGTGATGTATGTGTGTGTATATAACAGTGTGATGTACTGTATGTGTGTGTATAGGACAGTGTGATGTACTGTATGTGTGTGTATATAACAGTGTGATGTACTGTATGTGTGTATATATGACAGTGTGATGTGCTGTATGTGTGTGTATATAACAGTGTGATGTACTGTATGTGTGTATATGACAGTGTGATGTACTGTATATGTGTGTATATAACAGTGTGATATACTGTATCTGTGTGTATATGACAGTGTGATATGCTGTATGTGTGTGTATATGACAGTGTGATGTACTGTATGTGTGTATATATGACAGTGTGATGTGCTGTATGTGTGTGTATATAACAGTGTGATGTACTGTATGTGTGTATATGACAGTGTGATGTACTGTATATGTGTGTATATAACAGTGTGATATACTGTATCTGTGTGTATATGACAGTGTGATATGCTGTATGTGTGTGTATATGACAGTGTGATGTATGTGTGTGTATATAACAGTGTGATGTACTGTATGTGTGTGTATAGGACAGTGTGATGTGCTGTATGTGTGTGTATATGACAGTGTGATATGCTGTATGTGTGTGTATATAACAGTGTGATGTACTGTATGTGTGTATATGACAGTGTGATGTACTGTATATGTGTGTATATAACAGTGTGATATACTGTATCTGTGTGTATATGACAGTGTGATATGCTGTATGTGTGTGTATATGACAGTGTGATGTATGTGTGTGTATATAACAGTGTGATGTACTGTATGTGTGTGTATAGGACAGTGTGATATGCTGTATGTGTGTATATATGACAGTGTGATGTACTGTATGTGTGTGTATATGACAGTGTGATATGCTGTATGTGTGTATATATGACAGTGTGATGTACTGTATGTGTGTGTATAGGACAGTGTGATATGCTGTGTGTGTGTGTATGTGACAGTGTGATGTACTGTATGTGTGTATATATGACAGTGTGATGTACTGTATGTGTGTGTATATGACAGTGTGATATGCTGTATGTGTGTATATATGACAGTGTGATGTACTGTATGTGTGTGTATAGGACAGTGTGATATGCTGTGTGTGTGTGTATGTGACAGTGTGATGTACTGTATGTGTGTGGCTGCATCTCCTGTTGCCTCACAGTTTTGGCAGCTCTCGGGTGGCTCTGCTCCCTGCACCTCCCTCTCCTGCTGACTGCAGCGCCTCATTGCTGTTGACACTCATTTTCTGTTCGACATTTCGAATGAATTCTTCTTTTATAGCTTTTTGCTCGGAAATCCTGGCTCAAAACAATTCTGGTCTTCTGAGAGAACTTATACTTAAACACACCTCTCCTTGTGGTCTATTTAAATGTAAACATGAGAGAGGACCTGCACAGGGCATCCCAGGACATTGGTCATGTTCTATAATTTTATCATGAAGAGTCTTTTTGATGTATTCGTGCAGCTCGATAAAAACTTAGAGGACACCGACTGGAGATTACTGATGATGGAGAAGAAAATAGAGTCAATACATTTATATTTCCCCAGTCTGCTAACATCTTGCCAGTCAGCATGTAATGGAAAGGGCAGGTGAGTGGCCAAGCCTTCTGAGGCCGAAGGGAATTATTAGAGAGCATCTCTGCTCCGTGTGGCCAGCTATCACTGTGCTTTATATCACTGTACCTGGGGCTGAGCTGACCCCTGCAGGCCTCTAGAGGGGGCCGGTGGAGAGGGTAAGCCATTCGGCTCTGTAGGAACACTAATTAAACACGGAGACTGCCAAATAAAGCAGTAGCAGCCTGCCCCTCAACGGGACTGGCATCAGCACAATCGCACACACACATGCACACACTCACACACATACACGCGCGCTCGCACACATGCACACACACACACGCCAGGATGTGTGCGCAGAAACAAGTGCACACACTACACTCTTGCCAAAGCCTTGCCCATTTTGAAGCCCGTTACATCCTGCTGGTCTGATAGGACTTGTTGCTGAAGATGCAAATCAGAGAGGGGGTATACATGTAACTCATGGGGCTGTTGGTTTGCCAAGTTCTTTTCAAAAACTGGAGGGATTTTTGAAAAAGAACTGTAATTTGGTTTCATGCTACTCTCTATGAAATAAAACATCATCTCTCTGAAACAAGGGCTTTAATTGGATTAAATCACATCTGTGTCATGGGTCTTTGGATGATTCAGTTTTCATGCAGTGCAATGGTGTAGGGAGGAGTCTGCTTTACAGATTACAGCATGTGTGAAAACCTAACCTCTCTCTTCCCATCGGATGCAGATTATCTTACGTGGTCAAAAGTCAAGATATCAGCTATTCCGCGGTCTGATTCGAAGAAAAATATCAGAATTAGCGTCTCTTTACTTTCTCCCGAACCTGCATGTATGGACAAAATGATAAATGATCAAATGATTTCCACTCGACTAAGTCCTTATTAAAAAAATTGGTGTTGGGATATCTTCCAGCAGGTGCTGACTTCCCATTCAATGAGGAGAGGGTGATACCAGATGGAGTGAACAGGAACTCAGCAATAATCGGAGGTATGACCCCTTACCCCAACAGCCAATAAAGTCAAGGGCTTCCTAGCAGCTTGTATTTCCCATGACTGCCCGGTACTTTATTTGCATTTGGCAAAGATCTCAAAAACTTCCTCAACTAAAAGCTCCTGATTACATTTATAGTTTGATAGTAACAGAGCCTGTTAATTTTATTTCAAAATAAAATGCTTCTACAGAGTTTCGAAGGTGAGGGCCATGGCGGTTCACGTCTGACATTTCCACCAAGATTGATATACTGTGCTTTTCACATTAGTGGGGTATCCAGTTGTGCTATAGTTGATGAAATGAACCTTACCATGCTAAAATCTGACAGTTTTAATCTGAAGAAACACAGGTCATTTCAATGCCACGTGTCAGATCTCGATGACAGTATTTAATTTGGCAGCATATACTATAGCTAACAATATTCAAATAAAAATGCATTCTCAGAAATAATATTTCTTTTTAAAGAAGCAAATGCTTTATATATATCATAATTAAAATGAAAATGTAGCCCTCCACTATGCTTTCTCATTTTCAAGTCCATGTGTGCACTTTTTATAGCAAATAGAAAATGAAAAAGCATCCCTAATTTGCGACTTAATTTTCAAAAAGTGCCCTGCCATATCGCAAACAAAAATAAAATGAAAACACAAATCTCTTAATGAAAATGCATTCTCAGAAATGGTTTTTCTTATTTGAGAAGCAAGTGCATTATTTGTGTCATAATGAAACTTAATGTAATCCTCCACTATGCTCTTTCATTTTCAAGTCCATTCATGCATTCTTGATAACAAATTGAAGATTAAATCACATTTCCCATTTGTTGTTTAATTTTCAAAAAATACCCTGCCATATTGCCAACAAAAATAAAACGAAAATGCAAATCTTACAACGACAATTTACTCTCAGAAATCCTTTTTCTTTTTCGAGAAGAAAACGCGTTATCTTTCTCGTAATTAAAATGATAATGCAGTCTCCAATTGCAATTTCGATGATGTGGTGCTATGCGCTTTAACTGACAAAATTAAAACTAAAATGCATTGTGCAAAGATGGGACTTTCCCCCTCGACTTGGTGTGGATTAAATTTTAATACAAAGCGATCTCACTGGATGTCAATTGACCCATTCTTCGCTAGCCGATGGGTTGGCCAATGTCACATAAACTTTGCCATTTCATTAAGCATGTGACTCTATACATCAGGTATTACATCATTTTCTTTTCATTGCAAAATCTTTTGTTATTGAGAAACACAAAGAAAAACTGTGTCTTACTCTCAAACATTTTGAGCAATTTGTTGATTAAATAAGGGCCTTACAGTGTCTTATATTATGTGTTATACTAACCACTGTTTTTTAGCAGCATTGTAACTTATCCTTAATCGGCTATACCTTTGGCACATCAGATGAGGCATACCATGAAGCGATTGGGTTAGCAGTGCGTGTTGTGCATAAATCTGGGGTTCTCAATGTCACAAAGTGGCTCTCTTTTAACCTGCTATGGTGAATTATGGTATCTTTGATTGTGAGTTGAGGGTCTGTCAAGCCAGCTCACACAAATAAAACTAGTCTAATATTGCAGTTGCTTCATAGTATACCCCTCATCTGTAATTCCCTTCCCCTCATGTTCGTGCCAAGTTTCGGGAGGGCTTGTGCACTACACCTTTTAGTCCAGGGCAAAGATCTGAAGAATGCTACAGCTACATAGTCTAACATGAGCAGAAACGGGGAGCCCTAAATGTAAGATTAGCATTTTTAAGTGAGCATCAATTGTTTATGAGCTTGCAAGCCAGCCATTTCAGATTCTGGCGATGTCATAAATTATGTCATGCGCGAGCCTCTAAGATTGTGACCAGTGTTATTGTTGGTTTACTAATGATAAAGATTAGCTAGCTAACCACAGAGGAAATCTGCATTGTATCAGCAGAGTCAACAATACACAAGAAGTCAGCAAATTTCTGCAATATTATCTTAAGCTAAAAAAGATAGCTATGGTGGGAAAGGCTATGTGGTAAACTGGGTAATATTGAAATTATGCTGTGGAAGCAGTTCTGTCCTAGCTACAGGCTTGTCAGCTTTTGTATTCACTGACAGGAGTTTTAGCTGTATACTTTGTTGTGTTGAGCACAGATGAGAACATTTCATATGAATAATGGGTGACTTTATTTTGATGTCATTAATCTACCCTTCCATTGCATAGTGCGGACCCCGTCATCAACGTTCTGAGCTTATTTGAGTTACCCCCCCATTATGCCTGAAGTATAGAGTCACTTACTTTACGAAATGTCTAAGTTTATGTCATATCGGCCAACCAATCAGCTAGCCAAGAATGGGTCAATTGACATCCAATGAGACCACTATTTATTAATATCCATTTCGTGGGGGAATTCCCACCTTCTAACAGAATGCATTTCTGTTTAAATTTTATTGGTAAAAGTGCGTAGCACATACGAGACAGATAACAAGTTTGCAGATGAAAAAAGAAGAAGCATTTCTGAGAACGTGTTTTCATTGTGAGATTTGCATTTCCATTTTATTTTTGTCAGCGATATGGTGGGGCAATTTTTGAAAATTAAATAACTCAAGTGAAATGTGATTTACTATTCAATTTGTTATAAAAATGCATATATAGACTTGAAAATAAAAAAGCAAAGTGGAGGATTACATATTCATTTTTATTATGAGGCAAATAATGTGTTTGCTTTTTGAAAAAGAAAAGGCATTTTTAAGAATGCTTTTTCATTAAGAGATTTGCTTTTTCATTTTTGTTCGCAAAACAGCAGGGCACTTTTTGAATATTGAAACTAGGAATGCTCTTTAATTTTCAATTTGTTATAAAACATGAATACATAGACTTGAAAATGAAAAGGCAAAGTGGAGGATTACATTTTCGCTTTCATTTTGATGCAGATAATGCAGCTGCTTCTTGAAAAAGAAAAGGCATTTCTGGGAATGCGTTTTTCATTTTAATATTGTGAGCTACTGTATGCAATGGCGCATTAATGAGCGGGCTAACCTGGGCTATAGCGCAGGCCTCCACCATGGGGGGGGGCCTCTAAAAATTGAGAAAAAATATGACAGTAATGAACACCGTAACGCACATGACGCTGCGCTACAGTGACACCTGGTGGTAAAAGTGGTGGGGATGGTGCGTGCGACACCGAGAGGTCCCATCTCTAATGTTGACACAGTGTAACAAAATCATGCCGTATAGCCTATCTATATCCATCATGCAGCTTAGACAAAAGCGACATTCAAGTCAACGACACACATAGCCAATAGCGACAATAGGGCCGGTGTTCTGTCAAATTTTGCTCCCTTGTCAAAAAATGCTACCGTAATGCAAAGCGATCGTAAAGTCTTCGTTTTTGCCTTGATATTGCAATATGAATCAGTTTACAGTAGTAACTTTGTTATTTGTTAGCTTATAATAACATAAGAAGATTTTATAACGAGTTGGATAAGTTTGTTCAAAGGTATATGCCCATATACGCCATTATCATCTAATTTCTGCATTTTCAGGAAAACCCAGCATGTACATGCAAATATATGTACGCTTACAGGTCGAAATGCGCACTGAAAATAAATCTATTTTTATGATTTTTGAAGATACTTAAGATATGAGCATGGAAACAGCCCGAGATTTTAGGTTTGCGCAAGCGCAGAACCACGAGGTAGCATACTTTGATAGGTAGCAAAATTTGTCAGAACACCTGCGCTAGCCTTGGAAATTTGGAGGCAAATATCCATCCCTTTCTTGACTTCAATTAGTCGTGGCTAGTTCTCAATGGTTTCCCGTTATTAACACGTTTTCCAATTTAAGAATAATCAAGTGACAATTGAAGACACAGCTTCTCTCCCCCATGCAATCTAACAGCAACAAAATAATGGGCTACATTCAGTGCAGAAGAATAATTTAATAATAAATAGGTCTATGCACTGGCACTCAGCAACGGTAATTTTTTTTTTCCAGCGAGAGCGGCATTTCAGAACTCTTTTGCGAATGAAGGTAATTTCGGCGACAAGTAAGTGCACCGCAGCATGGTCACGCAACTTGCTGTAAAAAATAGACAGCTGTCCAGTTGGAAAGTGGGGCCTATTGACCCGGACGCCGGCTCTATTATTCGAGCTTTTCCTGTTATTGACCCGGACATAACTTCTAATTTAGGACGAGAGCGCCCCCACTTCGTCTGGCTCAATAACTGGACATTTGAGACAATTGAACCGGATGCCGGCTATATTACTCAGCCTCTACCTGTTATTGACCCGGGGCAATAGCCACTACGAATTGGGAAAATGTAAACGGATGAAACCATGTACTTGTCACCAGAATTACCTTCATAGCTTGCTATGTTAGCTGTTCAGGCTGGCTATTCAGCTGCTAACATTATGTTAATGTAACATGCGGTCAGCTGAATAAATAATCGCCTGACAAGAATAACATTATTCAGTTATTAACGGTATCATCCACAGAAAAGGTCGGTAAGGTTATCATTTGCCAGCCATTATAATATGCCGTCAAAAAATCCGGTAGCAGGACATGTTCCTCCATTCTTATGAGTGGTTACTGCATACTTAGCTCTCTCGCTGTAAGTGACTGTACAGGCTAGGTTTGGCTAGCGAACTACATGCAGTCAGTAACCTTAGGTGTTACTTAACTAATACAGTTGAATCCCACTTCAATCTTTTTGATACATATAGTGAACATGTAGGGCTATCAAATAAAACAGATTTCATTCAAATCTGATAGGGGCGCATGGAGATCTACAGCCGCAGAATACCCCTATTTTTGCATTTTCACCGAATTGACCGCCACCTATAATTCCGCGCCCTCACCATCCCACTACAATTTCAAGTGGAATAGCACAAGGCACTGTTATGAAATCATATCATGCATAAACAAGCTTGGGCTAGTGAGGGCGCAGGCAAGGAATGCCTCAAACGTAAGTGCTACTTGGGCTCAAAGTGGTGTTTTCAAGCGCCCCTTATAGGTGGCGCCCTCAACAGCCCACCAAATTTTTGTGATTTTCCAAAACTCCTCCCAACACAGATTGAGATCAGAGAAAATGAAGCTGGGCTATTGAGGGCGCACTGAGATATTTCGACTCAAAAACCTATTTTTCTTAAAAGTTCAATTTTGGCCCTCAAGAGGGTGACCCTTCTGGAGGCCCTAGCAACCAAACCGTTCACTTTTGGAACCTGAAAATTTGGGATTTTCCTGTCTACCCAAAGACCTTCCACTGGAAAAAAATTCAGTCAAATATCTAACAGACATATATCACCCACTGCCTGAACAGTATAAATTCTGGCGGTTAAATGGCACAGAGCCAAAGATGACCTTGTATCAAGTTTGATACAGAGTTCTGACTGTTGGTTTAATCAGTGATTTGCCTACAGTATGTTTGATTTGTTGATTTGCTTGTTGAACAGTCATTATTAGCTTAAATGAAGTGTTGTGCAGATGTAATTGTGTGTGTGTGTGTGTGTGTGAGAGAGAGAGAGAGAGAGAGAGAGAGATTGAGTGAGTGTATGTTGACTCATTTGCAAAAGTTAATGTTATATTCATTAGATAAATAAATGGCACAGAGTCTAAGATGACCTTGTATCAAGTTTTTTTTTTTTTTTTTTTTTTTTTAAATGGGGTGGGCCTATATACTGTATGTAATGTGTCAAGAACTTAGGGGTAGGGGGTGGATGGAGTTGGGGGCGGGGGGGTGGGGGGTGTTGGGGGGCCTCATAAAGTTCTGTAGCCCAGGGGCCTCAAGTGATGTTAATGCGCCCCTGACTGTATATGCCTCCATAATTTAACTGTACATAACTGTACAAGGAGAAAGGGAGGGCAGGGAAAACACAGAGAAACATACTGGTGTCTCCCCTTGGTCAGGACATCTGTCTCTTCCATACAGGCATCATTGCTGTGGTCATCTTCACCATCCTTTGCACGCTGGTGTTCCTGATTCGCTACATGTTCCGTCACAAAGGCACCTACCACACCAATGAGGCCAAGGGGGCGGAGTCTGGGGACCAAGCAGATGCTGCCATCATAGGCACTGACCCCAACTTTACAGAGACCATTGACGAGAGCAAGAAGGAGTGGTTCATCTAATGAGACACTGTCAGAGGGGTGCGGGGCTGGGGAGGGACTGTGGTGGGTACAATTCTCTGCTCAGTTTGAGCCTCTTTCTGAAGATCAGCACAAGCAGGAACACTCAGAAATGGTGAGATGCACCCAGTGATGAACTGTTAATCGTGGCTGGCTTGTCTCTAACATTATATTGTGTTGCGGAGCTTGAGGACTTATTTGCATATTTAACCAGATCGAATTATGCGGAAGCACAACATTGTCATTACTTTCTTTTTGTTGAGACCCAGAATTTCTTCTGAATTATCTTGCTCTGCAATTGCTACAATATTGTTTGTTTACATTGTAATAGACTAGGAACACTTATATACGATCCCTTAACCTTCAAAATGACCTATCAGTATATAGAGTCTTTCAAAAACATGTATGCCAAATGCCCTGTGTAAATAGTTTGGATTAAATCATGGTACATATATAGAGTTTTACTGACATTTAATGTCATTGGTTGTATCTACAGGGGTAAGTCAGTCATTACTGAGCAAGTGATACAGTGGCATAGTACTTAAATACGGCAGACCTGTATTTGTCAGGACTGAAGTGCAGATTTGTCCGCTGAAATATTGCCATCTGTAATGTAAACAATTATTTTAGTTATAAATTGCCAATCAGCCCATTCTTATGTATATTGTTTTATATTGTACTGTTTATATTGCTTTTATACTGTTTTTAATTTGCTTGGTTGATAATCTACGTTCTGTGGCTTTAAGAGGCAACTCTATTGGAGGGCAAATGGATCTTGAGGCTTTGGGAGTCTGAGCTCTTGGAGGAGGCGGTACTGTGTGATGTAGAAGGCATATGTAACAGCTTGACAATATTCTGTAACTTTGACTGGCTTAATCCAAGGTGCCTTCAGGATTCAGCCACTTAGCCTTCAGTTTATGTTTATTTTACACTGTACAGATATCATGTGGAAGGGGAACACACACAGGAGTTACCAGGGTTTTGTTTTATAATGGGGCTGGGGGGTGGGTGCAAACTATGAGAGCAGTTTAGAAGCACATGGCTTTATGAATTCCATGAATATAGTCACACCACAGATTGATGTCCTCATAGATTAGCTTGTTGATAACCACGAAAGTAGAGTTTTTTTTTTTTTTTTTTTGGATGCATTATTTGTCTGAAATTGCTATCTTTATTGGTATTGTTCAGACAAAATATGATGAAATCATACTACGCAGCTATTTGCTTGTTTCTGCCATTTGTTGATCGTGTGTTTTTTAAGACATTTGTATTTTCTTTGATGGGAAGAGTTAGTGGGTTCTTCTTTTAAAGTTGTATTGCACGGCTTGAGGCAGTCAGTAATGGCCCTCTTGATCCAGGGTAGACCGGGGTGTAGATAAACCCCGTGCCTCTCTCAGTTCCCTTCCCATGGCATCACTCTCCCCTCCATTAAACAGCTGAAAACTCATTTTCATCACACCCAAGGATGTGTCAAGGATGCCATCTCAAATTCTAGCAAATGGCTGGTTAGCCGTCCTAAGGGGGAAGTGCTGTGAGTTCAAAGCTGCTTGCCAGCACATGCAGACACCACAGCTGATGACCATATCAAAACAATGTGTGACACAAGCTAGTCCACGTTATCAACAGATCCTTTTATCAAAAAGCCAAAATTTTCTCTTAGCCCAGGAGGAATTATGAATAGAAAAATATACCACACAAATGTGAAATGTGGGGTTTTCTCCAGGATTGGCAGTACAGCACGGGTCAGTGTCATGATGACAGTGCCTCATGGGTACTGGGAGAGTCAGAACATACTCCCACTTGTGCCAAAAGCGGTACAGTCTCCAAGCTCAGACAGCAGTCGATGTGCAGTAAAATCAGATGCAGACTGTCACATGATTTCCGGCGCCTTGTGGCTAATGAGCTGAAGATGTCTCCCTTCGTAAGGCGAGCCTGAAGCTGCAGAGAAAAGGGCTGTGATGACCACTGAAGAGGAATGTGTTGCAAAACTATGAGGGGTAGAAATAGCCTACGACAAAATACTGAATCATTAAATTCACAGAACAACACTCAACAGGGAGACTTTCATATTAATTCGTAAAAATGAAAATAATGATCGCAGTTTTTTAGTCTCCTGTATACCTTATATTTATTTGAAAAGATCATGTGATGCTATTTCAGTGGGTAAATGCCAATATGAACAGTTTGCTGCGTCTCCACACAACGCGTTATGCAAAATTTGTATTAATTTCATGTTATCTTCAAATCCACTGGCTGCCACAGAAAACGCTGACTGACAGAGATATGCAGGAACCCATCTGGACCAAATTACCTGTGAGCTACTGGGAAAGCTACAGCTTCCTATGAAATAGCACTTTCTCAGCCACTTTTCTATCATACGAGAAATGCAGAGCTGCATGAAATGCATTACTAATTTCAGAGCCTTTCCTAAAATCCACCATCTCTCATACTGACCTGTAGATACATTATTCCAGTGTTGCATGAAAGACATATTTAAGCCGCTTAATGATGATAGCGTACTCTCAGAATCAACAGAAATTTCAACAAAGCTCACTGGCTCACTCTCATGGAAAATCTGAAGCATTACACACATCGTGCAAAAACATTTGTGAACAGAAAAAAATGTGTCAAGGAGCTGAATAATTGCTAGTGATCTGTTAAATATGGATGGAGTACAAATAGATGAATACCATTAGCCACAAAGAATGTAGTACTTTTTGCATCTCCCCATGAGCAGCAAAAAAATTGAATGGTTGTAATAAAACTGTTCCTGGCAGCATGGTTTCTTTTGCCTTTGTTTTTTCATAGATTTCAGTTTCATTCATTGTTTGTGTTCAGCTAATACATCCAGTTTGCTATTTGTTTTCCTATGTCTTTTGACCATCGCCATGTGAAAGGAAAACTAACAAGGGACGTAGCAATAGCAATAGTCATGGTATACTATCCAGAGGCCTATGGTTCTTACACTTCCTATGTAAAAATATAACCTGACACACCCAACAAATACAGCCAATGCAATGTGATTGTTTTGTACAACGGTAATCTGAGTAGATGCATCTTGTCACTTGATGTAAATTATATATTTTTATGGAGAAATTTTATAGATGATCATAGCCCTGTCTGTGTGTCCTCCATTTTATGAAAGGGGGCATACTGGAAAGTGGGAACCACAGATGGAGGAAACAGTCTTTGCCCTGTGTAGTTAAATTTATGTGTACAGTTCAAATATGTGGTGATGGATGCTATAGTTTGCTGCCAAATGTACTGGAACAATTTAAAGTTTATTTGTTTTATGGTTGTTAACAATTTAATTTATCTGTTCATACATTGATATCACAGACTTTAATGAAGAATGTTCAAAAAGAAACTTTTTAAAAATTTATCATTAAATTTTGAAGGCTGAAGGTGGAGTTCTGTGTGTTTGCTTTGGGGTGACAGATGTAAGACAGACTGATGGAGACAGTGCTCCCTGTTCATCATCTCTTCTTTTAATGAAGACCAGTTCCCCTGCCCCTCAGTCATCTGTACTGTAACGCACACAAATCTCTCATATCACCTACTTCTAAATCATAAATGTGCACACCTGAAGTAAAAACAAATAAAACTGAAAACTATAAAAAGGTAGATAATTATTACCTTTAAAATTATTTTCAAAGACTTGGTTTAGCCTTCTACAGCAATGACCGCTTATATACAGCATTGTTCTTACTTATCAATAACCATGAATAGATATAAGCAGGGAGACGGTTATTATAGGTTGAACTGTATATATGAAGTGTATTATCTGAATTTTGTATGTATGTAACATAAATTTCTTTATTTTGGACCTTTATAGCTCATGCTTGCATAATTAAGAGGTTCAGTAGTTCAACAGCAGCATGGCCACTAAGTGTGAAACTGTACATACTGTATTGTAAACCATTGCAGGGGTATCATATATTTACTCTTGGGAAATATTTTTTAACTTCTACATTACAGATAAGCCTTTGACTGGGTTGTTAATTGCTGAATATGTGTTTGAACATTATTAAATATATATTTTTAATTACCCCCAATTGAAGCCTGGTTGTGCAGACATAACATCCGGGGATGCATTTCCCAAAATCACAGATGCTAACTTACAGACCATCGACTGTGAATGGACAAATTATGTATGCTTTTGGGAAACACCTCCCAGAGAGAGGCGTGAGCTGAGAAAAAGGAGTCAAGTAAACAATATAAGAATGAAATTTTTTTTTTTCCCATTTATTTTTTGAATAGTTGATTGGGGTAGGAGAGGACTGGGGGATTTTTTTATTTTTTTTTATTTTCAAAGCATCAGCCATTAAAAAGGGATCACTGTCTCAGAAGATGATTGTGTGGTATGTGTCATTTTATTTTAAGTTTTTTTTTTGAGGGTCTTACATATTTGGAATATCTTGTGTTGTTTGAAATAAAGCAACAACATTAAATGAGCCTTGATATGAATTGGTGTATGTTGTTTCCCCCTTCACCAACACACAAGTAAATTTCTTCCATGCTTTTAATGTCTTCAGAACATGCGGTTCTGCAGTCAGAGTTTGGGATGCTTTCTGATCCACGCATTATTATGCTCACCTGCAGACTATTATGAGGGCTTTATTAAGTCAGTACATGGCCAGGGATGTCATCTACTTTTCTCGTCTCATAGCAGTGTACAACGTATATATAAATTCACAATTTTGTGATTTCAACCTACTCAGAAGCTAAAATTACTATAAGATAACAATCCGGTAAAACCAGGACGAAGATGATCAGAATACGGAACAGGCAATCTGGCATAAAACGGCTCAAACGCTGTAGGACGAAATCAACTGAGACAAGCTCACAACGACAACGAGAAAGGCCAGGGTTTAAGTAAATGCAGACAAATGAGCAAACAGGAATCGAGAGAAATGAGGCGAGGGGAATGTAAAGGGGGAGAGCAAGAAATGAGCCAATCAAACAACTAATCAGGGCGGAGAGACGTGGAACACGGAAGCGAGGGGAAAACAGGAGTACATGGACAACGAAAATGACGAACATGGGTACAAAGAGACACCAGCAAAAGCAAAATAAAAAACATGACAAAAACAAGAATCATTTTTGAGTACTGACACTCATATAACTTAAAATTTACACCTACGTGCCCCCTGCTAGCCATAAGCCATTCCAAAAGAAGCTGTTGCCAAGGCTAAATCACCAAAACGACTCAAAACTGATATTTTATGATCCTGTAAACAAGTTCTCCTGATTTAAACATTCTCAGCAATAAATTGCATCCTTTTGTAATGTATGATGACTTTGATATGCATTCTCAATTCCATACAAGACAAGCAGATGGCAGAAGTCATATTAAATGAAGCTGAATGAAGCGCAAATTCTGGCAGGTACTATATCAAGCTATTTGATCTGCTGTAGTTCAGCTGTTTTAACTCATCATGGTCGCCTGATAACACTTAGTAGTCACCTGAATTCGCCTCATTAGAAGATTACATGATAGTCAAATCTGTAATCTTTATTAAGCTCACCTCCATAGAAGCAGCTTCTCATCATGCTCGGTTCAAAAATCAGACCCACCTGTTGCAAGGCTTGTGGTTTTCTTTCTCTCTGCAAAACTTCTTTCAGCAATGCACACTTTGGTTAGCCCATTTTGTCAACATATATTTGGCTCATGGTTATTGATTGATTTCATGCTCTTGTGGGGTTTTCAAGTTATTTGTTTCAATTGGCGAGACGTTACCTCTCTAATTTCCATCGTTTGAGAAGTTTTCTACTCCTGCATTTTAATTCTGTTCAGCTAAGCTCAAGACCATAAAGAAAATGCTGGGAACTCCAACTCATGGCTAATTGGCTAATGCCGTATAGCCCCAGCAAACTGGATTATTCAGCCCTGACCAGGCTGCAGGTCTGCCAGTATTCGTAACATGCTCAATTTCATCTTGATGCACATTTCGATGCTACTAATGCTGTTCACACTGGAAGTGCTTGGCTAAAGCGTACTTTTTCTTTGAACACAACTAATTGTACTTGAATCATTGCCAAAGTGTCAGCAGAAGGAACCTTTGGTGACTGGTGTGCATCATCTGTCACCACACCTTAAACTCAGAGCAGCACATGCTATTCCAGATGCAGCCATGAAAATATGCTTGACTATGTCTGCTCATGCCGAGCTTGGCAGTATTTTACTTGTCAGTGAATAAATTCCCACCATGGCAAGAAAGGACGATCTGTATCGAGTATGGCAAATCGCTGCATTTCAGGAGGCCAGTCTGTTCTGGCCGTTTGAATTGGACCGACGTGTCTTGCATTAACGGCAAGTGTGCTGGAGTGTCGATATTTCATGGAGTCCCGCACTGCATCCAAATAGTCAAAAAATTACATCCTATCCACTAATTTCTAATCACTTTTCCTTCACCTTTGTGGAAAATGTCATAAGGTAAAGGGAAGGTGAAAAAAGGGAATTCCAAAAGGCTTAAAAATACAACCTTGCCACAGAGAGAATCCGAATGCACTTGCACAAGACAACGTGATCATGGCCGGATGAATGGTCCTCGCTTTAAATATTGCTGATGTGCGGTATCGTGGGATAGCGTTTCCTCCTCTTTTTGAAAAGATGGTTCTGTGTATCCTGTGCTAAAGGAGGTAAGTTAGGAAGCACTGAGACACCTTTCCTTATCATTTAAAGAATTCGAATGCACTTATCATGCCTGCCATGTAATTATTTCTGGATCATTTTTTAGGATTTACAAACTTTCCTACGCAAAAAACGACTATTCGAACACAGCCACCGCCTTGGGGCAATTCAGAATTTTTTCTAGTCGTGGTGCAGTGTGCTACACTAACATTATATTTTGAGAAGTTACCCATACAACTGGCTACTCTCTACATATTTTTAATGTGTGTATAGGAGATGATAATCTCCAGTTTCTTACCCATGGGCGAGGAAAGAGATAAGAGAAAACCCAGCATAAGTGTATCGTAATATGATTGCAATACTGGAATTTTCAGGGCGAAGTATGCTACAGAGGAATTACCAAAATGACTGTCACTGGAAGCAGCTGGTAATAGTGGTGGGAAATTTAGAATAGCGTTTGGATGGGGAAGCCAACAGTAATTTCTTAATTCACCCAGTAGCACAGAAGAAGTTTTATTTGCATGCCCGAGGAGTAGGTGCAGCACAGTCAGGGTAGAAGCATCAGGAGTAAGGATGACAATGGTGTGGAGATGACAACGTGTCCGTCAAAGTTGGCTGGGTTCACGCGGAGACAGAAAGGCACTTAAAACACCAGTGACACGGGAGTCTCCAGTGGCTAAGGGAAAATCTAACTTTGCATTCCAGTGAAGGTCTTCTATGTAGCAGGTTTGGCAAGGGGGCTTAGAGACGCACTGTGTCAATGGTCACGCCCCCTTTGGTCACACTGTCCATGTCACATGTCTGATTGTCTTACCTCAAGATAATTTTCCAAATTATCGTACTGTGTTATTAAATAACTACAACGAATAAAGATTTGACTTCCTGATGTTTAGGTGGTTGAAATGAAACCAAACATAGCTTAATTAGCTCGAATGGTTCTGACGGTATTAACCTCTTAAGACCTGAGCTCTTATTTGATATGCATTTTTTTTTTTCTTTGCTATTTGGGGTTATTGGAATCTGATAAGTATAATAACTGGGCGCATTTATGCTAACACATTAACATTTTTAACAAAGCTAAGTCCCTCTGTACACATACATGTACGTCGTGTTTAGCAGCATACTAGATCTTTGCATTTACTAATTACTCGGGCCGGTAGGCCATGAGTCTAAGTTTCAGCTCCGTTCTTCTTCTTTTTTTTTCGGGGTCGCAACTGTCCTGCTCATGCGCGGGCGGTTTCGCGATTGGCCAAGGATAGACCCGGCCCGAGTATAGGCTGTGAGGAGCCTCTTGTTTTAGTCAAATTTGCATGTCATGGCAAAGTTACAATGCTTTTATGCATATCTAAACAAGAATTAGCCATGAAATATGATTGGACTTCTTACCTTGTCGATGTTTGAGTTTGAAGTGGCTACCCGAACTTTCACTCGCACTCGCCGTCATTTTGAATTTTTTCTGTAGTGTGTTGGACTCTTCTGACACCACTAGATGGTAGTGTAAGTGTCCACACATGCGGTCATAAGGTCCCAGTTAAGCAGAATTAACTACTGTGGTAATATAACCTAAAATGTGATGTCCACGCATGTGGATGCCAGGTCTTAAGAGGTTAATACATACATTTTTAACACTTTACCAGACTTGCAACCAGCAGAATTCAGCCACATACAAACAAGTGTCTAATACAAGTGAGAACAGACAGTAAACCACAAGAAAAGTAATGAAGTCATAGCCCTGTAACCAATAAAGATCACACATTCTCTGTCTCATGTTTCTGTTAGGACAGGCAGTGAGTAGAGGTTGTCAGAGGGAGATGAGATTTTGGAGGGATCTCGGGAGAGTACCTCGTGAGGGACATATTGTTGCGACAAACTTATGTATTCAGACACCCATTGTAACCATTCTGCTTTTATTTCTGTCTATCAGTGATGTTTCATTTCTCCTAAATGCATCCTAGAGGGATGTACTGTGCTCTACTGTTTGGAGTTTTAAGGTGGTTGAAGGACAGTTCCACAGATTACAGCAGGCTTGGGCAGTTGGGTTGGCCCCCTGGTGCTAGAGCTACCGCAGTGACTGAACAACCATTCTCCAAGGCTGTTAGCAGTAACCTGTAAATTAAGGTTGGTCTTTCTGTTTCCATTGTCATCTTTGAATGTAAATGGGGTCAGGGCTTCCCGTCTGGGTTGTGTTGCCAAATGTTTTTTACCAGCTGATTTACAGCAGAGGAGTAACAATGGTGTTCTGCTCAGTGATTTTCTACAGTTCAGTTAAAGTAATAGTTTGCAAATATTACATTTCATACACCTCGCAAACAATCACTGGTGGTAAATGCTAGCTATTAGACTGCTCAGCAATTTCAAATCTTCTATTTTGTCTATTGGATGTAGTTCCAAACAACATTCTCCAGTAGATCTCTTGGGGAATGCTCAGAACATAGATTAGCCCAGTGATGTCACCAGAACTGAAAATGAAGGGGGTTGAGAAAATTCCATTGACATAATTATCAATCTTGTTTAGTGTCAATCATTTTCCTTCATTGATACATTGTCCAATTATAAGAATAATCCAACGGCAATTACAAACACTAAATAATAGGCCAAATTAATTTACTCAGAAGTAGGCCGACACTTTATGAAAGGTAAATTGCTCTGGAACTTCTGCGCTACAATTTTGGCGCATCAGGCAATCCATCCTGCACTTCATGATCAATGAAATTGTTAAATTAAATCAGACACTTATGAATGAGGCTGATTTAAATGCACAAAATTGCATGTCCAAATGAATAATTGTCATCTTACCATCACTAGGAGAACTAGTAACACCTGATAGTCATTACCCCTGCTAAAGAGGTTATGTTTTTGCCGACGTTGGTTTCCATCTGTCTGTCTGTTTGTGTACAAGACAATTCAAAATGATGCTGATCCCTCTTGTAATACATATTAGTAATGTTATAATGTTAGTTGTCCATACTCAACCACTGAAAAGTTTCTAAACATAAGATACAGGGGTTTTGCCGTAATCCAAGAACGTGATTTCGTGAACGTGATTTCCTCTCTGAACAGCTCCTCCTGAGATCTTCGCGAGATCTGGGCAAAACCTGACGTCAGGTTGTGCCGTCCAATTAGTACAGTCCTAGCCAGAGCCAATCACGGCGCTGGACCTGCCCACACCGGACACTATTCTAGCAGGCACTAACAACGGCAGATCATACTATGCCTTAGTAGCGTCGACACTTTTGGAAATACAAAAGAAGAACCAAATATCATTTGAGGTGCAGTTTTGTCAGTATCTCTCCCAAAGCTGCTTGTCCGTTTACTTTTGGACGTGAAGAAAAACACTTATTTCTCTTCCAAAACAGGATGCCACCAGAAATCAATGGGTAGCTTTTTTGTTTGCTGGCAGCAAACAGCCACGGCCAAAGGGAACGTTAGCTGATTGTGCTCAGCATTTCACCAAAGACAGCTTTATCAATAAAGGATAATTCGACACAGGATAAGCGTTTCAGCTGCTTCTCAAACCTGAAGCAGCTGCATCGATCAAGCGCTCGGGGCCACAAGCTGTAAGTAACGATATAACAGCAAATATTGTAAGTGAAGCTAACGTGTTACGGATGGCTAGCAGGACTGCTAGCGATAGTTAGCACTAACAACTGGCCTCAAACACAGGCTTTGTAAAATATCTGAAGATAAAGCCTGTATTGGTCGCGACTGTCCATGACTCACAGACACAGAAGCTGTAAGTTGCTTTTACTGCATAAGCCAACCTGAGATGATAGCCAGTTGACTGTGGCTGTAGCACAGCGGCTAACACAGCCATGTTACTGTTGCTAATGTTTGTGTCCTAAATATGCAAGAGTGATATCGGGAAATTCTACAGAAGGTGTGATCATAAACCTCATTTGAAGCTAACTTTTAATACTTGTTTGTAATTTGGATGCTTGGTATAACTGTTCACAGTAACAGAACTTGCCGTCTGTAAAACCTGTATTGCAAGGGTTTGTCTCTGTGGTTGTTATGACCGCTCGGTTACCATCTACTGCAGGTTAGTTTGCATGCCGTGCTAATTATAAATGCTCCTGGTTAACTTAGATGCAGTAATTCTGATCGGTATGCTTGTATTACTTCGGTAAGCATCAATGTGGCAGTTTCATCATAACGTTGCCCGATTGTAACCCACTACAGTTAGTGATCGCTTCACTTATCCATGACCAGGATCAGCCGGATACTTCACAAATGTCTGAGCAAGCTCTCTGGTGCTACCGTGAAAGCAATGCGAAACGCAGAAGCTCTCCCGGTATACAAATGATTTCTCTGCACTACCGTGACATAATTTCATCCCCCTTTAGAAATTGTTGTGGCTAATAAAAAGCCGAAAAAGGCGGAGATCAAATAGGTAATTCTTTCCTGTAGAAGTGATCGATTCGCTGGCTCCACCTAAGCAACTTGTCCATGCTAACGGAACTTACGGTCTGCAAAACCTGTATTATGTTCATAACATAACCGAGCTCTCTCTAGCTGTCGCGTACTATCCATAAAGCTGCTTTCACATCGGACACGAAACGAATTATTCGCGGGACAGATTAGCCTACATTCAAAGTCAATGCAAAGACGCGAATACACGCGTTAAGGGCGCGTTAAGCAGCTTTCACACTGGACACGAAACAAATTTTTTGCGCGACAGATTACATTCAAAGTCATGACCGCTTATCAGCTACTGCATGTTAGTTCACGTGCTCTGCTAATTAAAAATGCTCCTGGTTAACTTATATGCAATAATTCTGATCGGTATGCTTGTGTTACTTCGGTAAGCATCAATGTGAGAGTTTCATCATAACGTTGCCTGATTGTAGCCACTACAGTTGAAGCTAACCGGAGAGGTGCTGTATGTGTCTGCCGAGTTGGGCTGCAGTTAGACCAGACGTAGATTTTGCAGAGCTTGGGGTGCATTTTTGGGTGCTTATGAAACGATCGCTTTACTTATCCATGACCGAGGTCAGCCTGATACATCTCCAATGTCTGGGCAAGCTCTCTGATGCTACCGGTGAAAGCAATAAGGAAGCGCACAGGCTATAACGTGTCCGGTGTGTAACAAACGATTTCTCTGCATTGCCATCAATTGAATATTAAATTCTTTCCTGTAAAAGTGATCGATTCGCTAGTTCCACATAAGCAACGGTTCACGCAAACGGAACGAACTACCGGTCTGTAAAACCTGTATTATGTTCATGACATAACAGGAGCTCTATCTCGCTCTCGGCACTATCCATAACTCGCCCATTTTCCACAAGGAAAAGCTGGTCATTCCGAAGCAATAAGTAAACCATTACCACGGGCAATTTCCGAAAAGGCCGTTTAGCCTGGAGCTTTCGCCCCTCCGTCATAAACCAGCGCAGAAGCTGTTCGGTTCTCCACGCTAACATCACACCACAGCTATGCACACAAACCAGCAGGTCCTAATACACACCGAAGCAGTCCATAAGCTGTTGGTCCACTTTTAGCTGCTCCTCACTGTCCATGTTTCCCTCTAAACTCAGACCCACCGGATTTCTACTGTCTCCGGTCTACACTTGGGCATGTCGACCTGTTCTACAAATGTGTCTAAATAAGGTGGATTCTAGCTTTCCCTGCATCCTAGCTACAGTAAAAGAACCGCTGTAACTCACCACTGTCGCTGTAGCAAACTGTAGCCGATAGCAAATTCGTGCTTGAGCTGCCAGACTTTTGCAGTGCGTCCTCCACTTTCGGAGCTGCGTTTATTAGAACAAGTTCATTTCAATAGATCTATACACATGTACTGCGTTAGATTGCGGAATTAGCCCGCCGTTTCCTTATCAGATGGCAGCCGTGTCTCAAGTTTCACTCTGGGGAGAGGGACATGGAAAACTGCGTTCTGCTGCCTCGTCCCGCCCAACTCCGCCCTCCACAGAGCTGGCCAGTCAGAAGAAAGTGGGCACACGGGGAGTTCCCCGTGTGCCCACTCACCCCAGTGAGGCGTTTCAGGCAGAGACCACTATGGACTACAAATGGGGTTTTTTGAGGATAGCAGTATGAGCGAAATAAGAACCCTTTTTTTTACTTTGCGCGATCAGGAGTACTCTAGGGGAGTCAAAGACCAAAATATAAACTTGGAAAAATGGCATAATAGGTAACCTTTAACGGCATCTGTCACCTCCCTCCAGGCCTTCGCTTTGCCTGTTACACCACTGCTAACAGATGAAAATAAAATGTTTTTTCTTAACTCCACTTCACCCAAAATTATTTCTATCTCCGCTTCGGAATAATTCTTTTTTCTTTCTCTCTCTTTCTTTGTTTGCGCCATGACTGACAGGTCGACTGGATGCATCTACACCTCCTTATATGGTGGTCATTGGCAATTCATGGGCGGGGATTTATGCTAATAGCTGATTACCAGGAGCGCGCTGTCACTTTACGATGGATTGGCATTCATGATCATACACACGTGTTTACGATCAGATCTGAGTTTCCCGCGGTGTTCATGAATCCGGAGTAAGTTTTTAGTAGCGTAGGCTTTTATGTGCAAATCTACGCACAAATTTACCAACGTTTCATGAATGAGACCTAGTATCTGCACTCAGATTTACAAAAATTTTCCATCACATAGGTGTCCCTACCAATTCTCACATTAAACCTACACCCTTGGGTCTTGGCACACTTTTCTTGAAAGGCTTTGGGTTTTACATGTAGGTCTTTCTTTGATTGCCTGCATTGTGAGATCCCAACAATCTCCTCTTTGGTCTGAAGAGTGGGATATTAGCCACAGTCTTTAGAACAACATAAGGACTTAACAGTCCACGTATTCCTGAGAACGCAAAGGAGTTCAAACAGTCCATACAGTTCACATAGCTCACAATTTTCTGGGAATATCCCTGAACAAATATTGAGGCAGAGAACTTCTAACTGTGTCTTGCTAAACCAAACATTCATCAAGACACAATCCCTCATGTAATGGGAAAGCAAAGCATTAACCCTGATACTGTCACTGACTGTTCAATCCATGGTGTTTGCATCAAAACCATAAAATGTAAAATGACTAAAAACAAAAGGGAAGGAAAGTGAGGAGGGAAGGTAGTGGGAGAGGTGGTCTGGAGTTAACCCTCGTCCAAACAAGGGGCCCCCTTAACAGATTTTTTCCTGTCGCACAAAAACGTTAAAAGATATGATCTAATGCTTCTAGGTAATTGTTTATTCATCCTTTGCGCTCATTTTCATGAAAAAACGATGAGGGTACCTCGCCCCCGGGGGTAGGGTAGGCCACCAAAGTCGAAGGGTAGGGGGGGGTGGTTGCCACCAACGTCAATTTTTGCCTGGTTTTGATACAAAATATGCTTACAAATTAGTTGCAAATAGTATGCTATTATTATGTTTCATGCTTAATGAACTTTGTAGACCACACTGATTGTCATCATTATTGATGTAGCTTGTCCTTGTATTAGTAAATCTTGGAATTACAATGACCAGCAGTGACCAGTAACCTCGAAGTGATCTTCACCTAATAATATTAGAAGTGCATGACCGACATACTTTTACTTGTGTGTTTGACTGGTTACTGCACTGTATACTATTTTTATACTGTGCTATAGGCCTACTATTATACAGGTTCATAGAATTGTTCACAAAGTTGTTCTCATAATTCATAGATAAACCTTTTATGCAAGTGTGTAACATTTTGAAGATATTTGTACATCTGTCCGGTGAACTTGAATCATCATTTTGCAAAGTAAGTTGATTTTTATTATTCATATTCTTATACATGAAAGTAAAATTACTTGCATATTACTGATATTATAAGCCTAGTTCTATCATAGGGAAAAACAAACTAAAGAAAATATGAAAAATGTTCAGAAAACTATTTGTTTTCCTTTTGTGTGTGTTTTTCCCAAAATGAGTTATTTATGACATCATAGTAATGTCAAATTTATGTTAATCGTGAGTTTATAACATTTATAATAATTCTAAAATATTAATTGTGGTATCAGTAGTTCTAGAGGTTACAGAAAGTTACTTATTTTCAGCTAAAACTAATAAAAATATTTTAAAAAATTGATTTTTGTCATTTTGATGTTTTTTCCTAATATGGTGTTAGTTATGATGTCACTATGACATCATAATGTTGAAATGTGTTTTATTTGTACTTGATTTGAAGAGAGGACATCTGTAGCTGTACACTGATACCAAACAAGATGATGTTTATCGCTTAATTTCGAAATAATTGGGCGGCCCTTGGTCGGGGTTGTTGTAGAAAAACCCCTCGTTGAACGAGGGTTAATAGACTTATTCCTGCAAAAGATTGGAGCTACTGTAGCTCGTGGGAAGGTCACAGACTGGATTGCGAAGCGTGGCAACACTAAAAAGGAGTCCAGTTTAACTTGTTAGTTTTGAATGTACTTGTACATTGTGTGCAAATATCACGTTGATGATTTAATGGAGTTTCACTGTGAAACAAACCAGAGTTTTGATAACTGTAAAAAATGTTCAGGGTTAATGCATGCCAGTGGGTTGAGTTGAGGCATGCGGTTATCTCTATGGGTCAACTGAGAGGAGTCTTTTCTCTCTTGGAGTGGAGACTGCTTAATTGAAACAAGCTGCAATTTTTAAAATCTTTTATGCCAATTCATGTTCTTAAGAAAAAAAAAACTTTTTTCTTTATTTTTGTATTTTTTTCAACAGGGCAGAATAAAATCATACTACATAGAAATTTCATAATACTTGTGGGGTGGGTGACACAATTATTGTGCATGTGCAGTTATTACATCATTGAGTATTACACCGCATGGCTTTTGGTTATTTGTCTTTTGTTTCCCTTGTTAGTTAATTGTGAATCAGGCATCGTAGGCGATGGATGTGACACTGAAAGGCACATAAAGATCGTGCCTATGCATGAACACACCAATAAATCATACAGGGACATGGCAAATACAGTTGGTGTCAGTCTTTCAATCTAAAAACTAAGGTGGTCATATGTATTGATGTGTATAACTCAGTATGACTCACAATAAAATTCCAGTTGAAATTTTAAAAAATCCCTTATTTAGTACCTTTTTTGCAACTTGTTTCAATTAATTTGCGCAAGGGTGCAGAGGTTGCCCTTTCTTCTGAGAGTGTGAACGTCTTGTGGGGTTTGATTTGGTTTGCATGGACCCATATGTATGATGGTGGTTGTCTCGATTTTGAGACCCTTGGCTGGAGCAGGGCCCTGCCCAGTGGTCAGGATGGCTGGAAATAGCAACAGACAAGACACGCTTGGACATAGGACTTGATGTCCCATGCCATTGATGGCCAGTGAACGACTTGCTGAATCATTTTGAGAGTGGCTTTGTAACCCCAGCGGCCCTCGACGGTTTAGTCTTGAGCGTGGGCTAACATCACGTCCCTATGGTCAGTTGGGACAACCCAATGGGCTGGTTCCTGACTATTATCAGTGTAGATCAACAAACCATTTTCAAGGCTAAAATGTTGCTGGTTGGAGCGAGAGTTCGCAGCTCCTCTGACTCAGTCAGTAGGGCTGGTGAGGCCATTGATGGCAGAGGGTTCAACACCAGTTGTCAGATGGCTTAAATGACTGAATCTCGCTCCTGCATGTTGACCAAATCTGCATCACTGGAGTCACAACCCAGGCGCAGGGTTTGGGTGCAGATTTGGGGGTTCTCACAATGTTTTCTAGCCTATCGACAGGTGATGATATTTACTGTGCAGGTCTGGGAACTTGAAAGCCAGTTCTCCTGAAACTCTCAGGATGCGCCTGTTCTTGCCTAATTTGGCCAGGCAGTCGGCTTCATTATTACCATCCTTGTTGGGACCGGAGATGTGGGAGTGACCTTTGACCTTCTTCCAGTACATGGTTGCCCCTTGGGTCCAGTTGCTCCTCAACTTTGGAATACTTACATTCAGCCAGACCCTGGCCTGAGGCCATCGAGTGATTGTGGGCCGTCGAATGACTATTATTTAGTTTTGGTACTTTTGATGAAACATTAGTGAGGCAGACTGAATAATTTGATTGGTAACGACGTGTGCGGGTCCTGCTCCCCTTAACTATTGAAATTTTTTCAGTTCTACCACTGCCCTGCATGGACTCCTGCAGGAATTCCAAAAATGACCTTTGTTAAGGCCTCTTTTTGATGCACTATTGAACGAATGGCTGCCAAAAGTGCCAAACATCATGTGAAATGCTTCCGGAAAGAACTTGACTGACATCAATATTTTTTGGCGATGTGCTGAACGAAGCAAAGTAAAGGACTGCAGAATCATCTCCTTTTAACTAATTAGGCTACTTCAAGCCTGTCCCCGTTTACTTTGCTCAATTAGCAAACCGTGGATTCACTTATTTACTAAGTTGAATGAGTAGATAGTCCAGTTTATTAAGATAGCATGTTTGATTGCTGCATTTTGAAATCTAAATGGCCATAGAACAGCAGATTTGAATGAATGTGATTGCATGATTTAATGTGGGCTTACAGTAGGCCATTTTGTGCGATTATGTTGGGACACATTCACGTTTCATCCATTATACAGAATGTTTTCCACCTCGTGTATTTTTTAGATGCCTAAAATCCTTGGCGAACTTAAAATGAATCTCTTAAATCTTTAATAATCTCCTAAAAATGCTACAACGAGAGATGAAATTCAGAGTTGGGATGTGGTGATGTTGAACCATGATTATTTATAAGCATGATAAGACCACTTGCCGCCATGGGGTATGTAGACAGTCGCGTACAATTTCTTGAAAAGTACATGCCTGAAGCGGTCTCATCGTGGCATTTTTGGGAGATTATTAAAGATTAATTAAAACAGAAGAGATTTATTTTAACATCGCCCTGGATTTTAAGCATCTAAAAAATACACATGGTGAAAAACATTCTGTAAAGCGGGTGAAATGTGAATGTGAGATATAAGTTATCGCAATTGCACAAAATAGCCTAAAGTAAGCCCACTTAAAAATCGTGCAATCGCATTCATGCAAATGTGCGCTGTTCTATGGCCATTTAAATTTCAAAATGCAACAATCAAACATGCCGTCATAATAAATTGGACCATCTACTCGCTCAACTTAGTAAATAGGCAAATCCACGGTTTGATTGCTAACTTCAAGCAAAGAAAACAGGGACAGGATTACAGCAGCCTAATTGGTTAAAAGGAAACGATTCTGTAGTCCTTTACTTTGCTCCGTTCAGCACATCGCCGAAAAATACTGATGTCAGTCAAGTTTTTTTTGGAGGCATTTCACTGATATTTGGCACTTTCGGCAGCCATTCATTCAAGGCTGCATTGGGTTGAATAAAGAGAAATGGCAAGCTCAAATGTTCCCCCCATGGCAACAGGTGGTCTCAAAACGCTTAAAAAAAAAAATCGCAGTTGAACATTGCCACATTCCAAATTAGCAAGCACACGCCCCTTATGCCACCCCTGCATAAATCCTCCAGCGCACTGTGAAACTAGAGTTTATGTATATGGGAAGGTATTGTTTATGTGGAGCACACCACACGTAAGTCACCTCCCACCACAAAATAGTTTTTGTCGTAAGTCCGTGTCCTAACTTGTTGGTGCGATTGCTCTTTTCGCCGTTGATGGCCAGTGCGCCAACTTGTCTTATGACACAGCACTTAGGACAAGGTTTGTCATAAGTCATCATTGGTGCAACCCATTTTCATGCATAACTTTAGGACCGTTCGTAGGACCGTTGGTGCAACAGGACCCTGGACGGGCAGCGAGCTCTCAGAACAAAGTCGTGTTTCCAAAGTCAGTGTATGCTTGTAAGCTGAAAATAAACTTAAGTCACCTGAAAAAATGAATAAATGAGTTATGTAGACCCATGTAATGTACAAGCTAGTTTATACATCATAGTTTATTTGTATTTATATTAAAACTCATGTTTTGTAGCCCTGTTTATAGTCAACCTGTGCCAGCAGCCATACCTCTATTCAATCTGCTCCACCCGCGTAGCTGAAGCTAAGCAGGTGTGGGCTAGGTTAGTACTTGGATGGGAGGCCACCTGGGAAAAACCAAGTTGCTGCTGGAAGAGGTGTTGGTGGGCCAGTAGGTTGCGATCTTCCCTTTGGTGGAATAATCCCCAGTGCAGTGATGGGGACATTGTACTGAAGGAGACGCCGTCTTTCGGATGAGACGTTAAACCAAGGTCCTGACTCACTGTGGTCATTAAAGATCCTATGACACTCATCGAAAAGACTAGGGGGCTCCCCGGTGTCACGGCTAAAGTCCTAACCTGGCTCTTTCGACCTGCCACCTAATCATCCCCTGATCTAACTGGCTGTGCAAATTGCCCTCTCCCTGCCCACCTCAACCCCCAGGGCTCCCATGAAAAAGCAATTTCAATCTCAACGGGATTGGTTAAATTGGTCCCTGGTTAAATAAGAGTTAAATAAAAAAAATTGAAAATTAAATACGTCAGTAGCGTAACCAGAAATTATTTTAGGCGGGCATAGAATATAATATGTGCAAAAATTAAAGCAAATCTTAACAAGCTTGGACTGTAGCACCATAACATTTCTCCTTTTTGGAACCACTTATGTTTTAACAAGAAATGTTTCTGTAAAAACGCAAAAGTGTTTTGTTTTAACAAGATACGCTTGTATTGGGTAATATTGCAAAAATTTTGTGGTAAAACAAGGTGTGCTGATGCTGTTATGTCTATCAAAAGTATCATTGAGTGCAACAAATTGTTGGTTATGATGGACGTAGCTATGATGTTGTGTAAGTGTTGATGGATTCACTGAACAAAAGCAGGACTATTTTGAAACTTGCTTGCTTTTGAACTTGCGTATTGCTGGCACAACAGGCTACTGTGCTCTACCTCTCTGTGTCGTGTGTGTGGACGAGCGAAGCCCTGCCCTCTGTGATGCAGTGAGGAGATAAACTTGTTAATCGAAAGAGGAAAGTAACTTCTTCTACCGCAAATGACAGCAAAACAGAGGGGGTCGGTGTAAATTTTTTGTTATATTTCAGTGCCAGAACTCAAAAATCATTTTTGTGTTTGATATGTCCCCATTAACAGTAATACAGAATAATATATCTTTTGCTCTAAAATGAATAATGTTGAACACATTGAGCGATTAGTTGGAGACGGCAAACAATTTAAATTTCAGGTATAAAATGGCCAGTGGATGTAATACCTCTAAAGAATGCGAGGCTGTTAAAAATTTGTTTCTTGAGTGACTTGGCATTCAGTCAAGTCAGTTTGATGCAGCTGTTTGTGCAGCAAGAAGGGGACCTACACACTTTTATGCAGATGCTTTTAATGTTGTGGCTGATTTGTGTTCATAATAAATAAATACACCAATCATCTTTTTAAAATTACGATTATGGAAATTCAAAAACTCTCAACACTATCAGGTGTTGCCAGCTCTCCTTGTTAAAGTATGCTGAGAAATAAAAAGTGTTATTTTAACGCAAAATTACATTTCACTCAATGTTATTCAATTCTGGATACTTGTTGCAAAGCTTATTAGATAACCTGCATTGCTGAAGCTGAAAGCAAATGCAAACCGTAAAAGAGTAGTTTTTGTTGTAATGTGCATAGAACTTTTTTCTGAATTGAAATTTATATTCAGTTACTGCAACATTGGATTAAGAAGGAAGCTGTGTGCTTAGCTGCCAATGGATTTTTCTAATCATTTGAAAAATTGGTAATCAAGGAAAATGCTTGCAAACAGGACAAGGTGGCTTTGGCTTATTAGTTAAAAGGGATTTTTCATGCCTGCCATAATTTCAGCTGACCAGCCATCAATTTTACAATTTCATATATATATTTAGAACACACACACACACACACACACACACACACAAACTGGTGACAGATTTATGCGTGGATTAACTTTATAAAGATGTTCTTGTTCCACCTGTGGTTTGGGTCCACTCATCCCCTTAAAGGTGGAGGGGTCATCGCAGATCAATGCACAGTAATTCTGTGTGATCACCTTTATATCTTATGATAAGCCATTCCTACCATGCAAGGAAGAGTTTCCTCCAGGATAACAATGGCTCAAGCACCACTGGACACAGGGGGTCACTGAATAGTTGTATGAGTATGAAAATATGCATATGCCACCACCTTCTCAATCATTAGGGCCCAAGATTATAAAACTTTACTCAGACTCAGCTTTGAGTTGAATTCAAATTTCTGAGATTGCATTCTGCAGAGTTTACTCATTGGGCTCTAATTTCTTGGCGCAGCGCAGGGTGGCGCAGCATGGCGCAGCCCACGCAGTGGTAATTTAGTCCGGTGCAGCCCGCGCAGTGGTAATTTCGTGCGGTGCAACACCGTGCGCAGCCACTTTGGCAATTTGGTAGACGAACGTGCGCCGAGATGGGTGTGGCGGCGTAGTAGGGGGAGGTGTCACATATCATCATGACGCAGTAACAATTTTGCGGATAAAGGTTCCGCTGAAAGTGCGCAGAGAGCTCGCCAGCTCCAACCTGGTTTACTTTCTGTGCAGTGGTTATTTGGCTGACCGGCGCACACGTCACCAAAACCTCACAGGCAGGTTTCCAGAATGTCAGGCACATTTCAATGCAATAAATAATTACAGCAACCACTATTTAATGTAACTATCTGAATCAGCACATAAATTATAGTATCTATATCGATTGTCCTGATGTCAGATCAAAGGCGGATGGCACGCGCAATGGAAACTCGACCTGACAGCCCTTAGAGTGTCAGTGCATTCTCTGTGGCATGTTGCGTGCTACACAACATAGCTGTACGCCATGGATGTCACTTTGACCTCACGCAGGAGACATTACAGGACTTGAGACAGAGAGAGGCCGAACTGCATGTGCCGTAGCAGCAGGGAGAGCAGCAGCGCGCACAGGAGAGGAGAGACCACCTGGCTACACAGCTCTGTCCTTAACACTAGAACCGCGGCATTGAGGTTAGCAATGCATGGTATTTCATGTCAGTAAAAGATATGAGTCCATCCGTCCATGACTTTTTCTAAATATGTTTTCTATGTTATATCAAAGTTTTGAACTTCTGTTATAAAACGTAAGTGAGTATTGATATTAAATTACTTTGAGAGCCGTAGCTGCTTTTTTTTTTTTTTGTGGCAGTGGCTTTGACCGCAAATACCCCTGTCTGCAATGTACGAGAGAGAGAGAGAGAGAGAGAGAGATGTGTGCATGTGGGTGCGAGAGAGAGAGAGAGAGAGAGATGTGTGTGCATGTGGGCGCGTGAGCGCGTGTGTAGGCTATGTCGGTATGTGTCCTTCAGCTGCTTTCACACCGGATGCGAAACAAATTTTTCGCACGACTGATTACTATCAAAGTCAATGCAAAGACGCGCCAAAGTTTTTTTTAATCAAAGTTTTTATTTCACTAAATGAATGTTTAAATATGCATATTTGTCTGGTTAAAATGCCATTACCATCATTCAGTGCCCACAGGGTCATCTGGGTGTCTGAAGTCCAGGGTCTGAGAGGATCATTTTTGTCTGAAGTGGTTCTCTGACCCCCACAAGTCCTCCACCAATGGTACTATTATCCTAAAACTTAGTTTGGTGGTGGGAAAGTTCCCAAATATGAGGGAGAAACACATTTCAAACAGTAACATTCACTGAACTGAATCCTAGGGACCCCCAAAAAGAGAAAAATCACTTGCTGCCTTAAAAAAAAAAAATGGATTTTGGGGGCCCTCCTCTCACCCCTCTGATCTCTCATGGTAATTCTGGCTGCAGAATCCTGATATATGGGCCAGAATGCATGAGCACATAAAATTTCAGCTTCCTGTCTCTATTAAGTTAGAAGTTATGGTCCTTCCAAAATACTACAAAATGAAATGACCAATTCACATAAGTCAAAAAAGGGCGTTTCACCCAAATTTCAAGAAATTTTCACGCTAAAACCGTCGGAGATACTGACATGAAACTTGGGATTCTTTTGTTTGGTACCATAAAGTATTTTTGGACAAAATTTGAGCAAAATCTTAGAGGTGTCATGTAGAAGGCACCTCAATATTGGCTGTTTTGACATGGAATGACCCCATAGTCTGAGGTTTAAAAGTGTTTTGAGCTCAAACTCCACTCAGCACGACTCAGTATTGAGCCTGCGTCTCTTGAGTGCACCCAGCGATGGTAAATTTGCCCCAGCAAGAACGGCATTTCAGAACTCTTCAGCAAATTTCATCAGTTTACACTTTCTTGTTTGACAGCTGGCTATTTTTATTTTTTTTTTTACAGAAAGTTATCGTAACCATGCTGCAAAAAAACCCAAAACTCAACCTCTGCAAACATAACTAACACCATGAACTACATCGCCCGGCATGCACCTGCCCTAAAAGTGCCCTTGGATTTGCGCCATCTGTCCACCCCACATGATGAGAATTGCCTGAGCTGGTGTCTAAGCAAGCTCTGGACCATGCCAAGATCTCCTGCTCAAGCTGAGCCAAAAAATAAACAAGTTTCATAACCTTGGCATTTTGAGTCTTAGGGCGCTTTCACGCCAGGGCTGTTTGGTCCACTTTAAACGGACCAGAGTTTGTTTCCTCGGGTAGTCCGCTTTGTTTGGGCAGGTGTGAAAGCTCATCCGAACTCTGGTGCAGACCAAACAAGCGAAATCTGGTCCGCCTGAAAATGTGGGTCCGTGTTCACTTGCAAGTGAACCCTGGTGCGGTTTGCTTGCAGTGGGAAATGCAAATTGACTATCCAGCGAACCAAAGAGAGGTCCTGGTCAATCAATGAGCAGAGTTTTCTTCCTCCTCATGCTTTTTTCTTCATGGTCAGTGCTCGTTTCGGGCAATACTGCCCCAAATGAGCAGCTGTTGTAACTGCATGATATTGTCCAGGCGGTTTGGTCCGCTTTCAAAAGTGCAGTGTGAAAGCTCACCAAACCAAATGAAGGTGTGAAATTTTTGACATTCCCTACCCAATCGAACCGAGTCCCCCGGACTATCCTGGTGTGAAAGCGCCCTTAGTCTGGAGTTAAGTGTGAAAGGTGAGCTGTACGAAAAATTGTGCTCTAAAAAAATTTTATAACCTCGGGCGTAGATCTCAAATGCGCTGTACTCATATGGAGATTTTGGAACAAGGTATTGGACAGTGCTCTCTGTCACTATCATCAAAACACCAAATGAGGGAATATCTTTTGGAAGAAAAGAACTTCATTCCTTATGTAAGTTTTTACACTTTTGGAGTCTATGCCAAGGAGCATTGAAGGTGATCTGGCAGCTTGTGGAACCTGAACACCTTGATTAAAAAATGCAAAAATTGGGTGAAACTTATGTCACACTGAGCCACACAAAAAATAATGTAATTGTTTTTTAATCCGGCAAAGTGTTTGCCCTAAGTGTGGGATGAAATTCTAGGCTGAGCCAATTAATTATAACATGTGAACATCTTATCCAAACTTCATGAAATTTGCAATAGTGGTGTAGTAATGTAATTTTTTTTATTTTTTGATGGCATGCAAATGTGAGCACATCTCAGTCAATAGGTGATGCTATAAGAAAAAAAAAAAAAAAAAAAAAGAGTAAATGCCTATATTTCTTCAGCTATTGTAAGGGTTGTGCTTTGCAGGAAGTTGAGGACTTGACTCAGGTGCAAGGATGGACTTGGTTGTATTTACCATGCCTCTTGTGCAGCAGGGAGGCACACATGAAGCAATACGCAACAAAAAGGAAACAAGGTTCCTTAATAATGCTATTAGTAATACAAAACTGGGCTTTAGCTACAGTAATATTGCATTACTGAAATAGAGAAAGGAATTTGGAAACAAGTTTCCCTTATAATGAAGTTAAAGTGCTGATATCAACAATAAAAAGCACTAAATTCAAAAATTTGAATATACACGTGATATGCGGAGGATAAGTCTATACAAGACTAGTAATACAACAAGAGACTTTGCAAACACTAAGTGCGAGACTCGGTCTTAAATAGCACAATACTACCACACAGTGGAAATGAATAACAGGTGCATGCAATGATTGCGGAGCTGAAGAATGCGGTTCGGGTCTTAATAGACCGGTGAGTCTGAAGGCTGGAGGCATGACCTTACAGCTATTTGATGAATATAGTTATACCTTTGCGAACTATAGCAGTGTGTCAGCCTGCATTAGTGTTTCAAGGAACAAAATTTATCTTTAAAAAAAGTCTGCCATTAGCAATCAGCAGAAATATGACAGAAATTAGGAACATATTATACTTATTATTATTAGCAGCAATAATGGCGACAGTGTGCTTTATTGTTATGACAACATGCTTTCAATTAGTAACAAATTAAAATAATGTGTCTAGTTCTAGTTTTGTGCTCATACCAGGCTGGGAGGACTTGGAACTTAGAAACTAAGAACTCGGACAGTTGGGACTCCTCCAGTCCAGGGTTTCATTCGACGGCCAGTGAAGCTTGATGACATACATGGAGAACGAGCATATTATTGAGTATATTTTTTATTATCTAGGATTGTCATTGATAAAAAGAAGTTGCCGTCATAATAATTGAATAATAGAAGTTGTGCAGGTGACATCTTGAGTGTCTGGATACCTTATATATCATAAAATCAGCTGGCTTGGATCCAGGATTTTGTTTGGGGGGCACAAGGGAGACCAAACAAGGATTTTTAATTTAAATTTGACTGTTGACAGTTTAAACTGAGAAGTAGAACACCAAACTATTTATAATCACTTTGGCATCATTTTTTTTAAACAATTGGCATTGAAAAGCCAAAAAATCAGTAGTCGTCTCACATGTTAGATGTTTCTGGAGCTTGGGACGACAGGAAAGACCCTCATCTCCACAGGACCAGGGGCAAACGGATTAGCGCACAGATGCAGGGACTACAAACCTGCTGCGCACGCCGGATGCCCTCTGGCAAGGGTCAGGAGCAGAGGGTCCTCTCCAGGTGGGGGTCAGGAGCAGAAGGCCCTCTCCGAGCCAAGGTCAGGAGCAGAAGGCCCTCTCCGGGCCGGGGTCAGGAGCAGAAGGTCCTCTCCAGGCCAGGGTCAGGAGCAGAAGGTCCTCTCCGGGCCAGGGTCAGGAGCAGAAGGTCCTCTCTGGGCCAGGGTCAGGAGCAGAAGGCCCTCTCCGAGCCAAGGTCAGGAGCAGAAGGCCCTCTCCGGGCCGGGGTCAAGAGCAGAAGGTCCTCTTAGGGCCAGGATCAGGAGCAGAAGGCCCTCTCCGGGCCAGGGTCAGGAGCAGGACCAGGGCATCTGGGAAAGACCCCTCACCTCCTGTGTCGGTAAGCCATAGCACTAAAGTGAGAAACAGCGCACATATGCAGACTAATTAGGCCTGCTGTGTGCAAGGACTTCCAGGACAAACTGTGCATTGTCCTTGCTGGGTTCTTGAGGTGAGGTAGCCTTCTGTAACGCTCTTGGTGCCCAGAGATGTAATAAGGGTACCAGGAAAAGTGAATATGAGTGGAGGGCTCAAGTGCTAAGGATGTGGAATGTATTAAATAAACAAACAGCATAAGAAAACAAAGTAAAACCAGGAATAAGAACCAAACAGGAGTGCTCTAAACTAAAAGTTGTTACCTTGTAAGGCTACCTGCTTGTGAAGGGGAGAACTGAGGTATAAATAGGGGAAATTATAATTCACTAATAGAAACCAGGTGTAATCAGAGAGAGAGCTGGGGGACAATTGAATAGTTTAGAGAAGGCAGGTAGCCAGGGAAAAATGGGAATGCCGAAGAGGAGGGGCATTACATTAACGGCCCAGCTTTCCACAGCCTCGAGGCCCTTCCTCTTTGTGGGGAGGAATTAAAAGGCTCCATCTTCATCATTGAGTCTAGGGTCTTTTTATGCATTTTATTTTTTTCATTTACCTGAAATCTTTGCTTTGGGTATCCAAATTCAGCAGTCAGCACTCGTATGAAAACTATAGCATTGCTCATGAGGATGATTAGTTTTTTACAGTTTGCAATTTTTGTGAGAACCTGAGATGGCACAGATGAGGAAAGAAATAAAAAGTAAAGATCATAAGATGCTAATTATCACTACAGTAGTTATGTGAATCATTTTCAATTTCCTCCTCCGAGAATCATCATTTTATTGTGGTGGAGGAGTTTTCGTATCTCTGGGATCTTGGGAGCTACGTTGCCTGAAGCATTAGCTCCTGGTTGGGTCTCCCATGGCAAATTGGTCCCAGGTGAGGGACCAGAAAAAATGTGATTCACTAGACCCCTATGGATGAGAACCCTGCCCGGAATAGGGACACCGGGGCCCCTTCCTGGAGCCAGGCCTGGGAGGAGAGCTTGTTGTTGGCATGCGCTTAGTGGCCAGGTTTTTCCCGGGACCCAGCTGGGCTCAGCCCGAAGAGGCTGCAGGGAACCACCCCCTCGTGGACCCACCACCCACGGGGAGAGGAGTAGGGGTAGGGTGCAATGTAGACCGAGTGGCAGACAAGGGCGGAGACCTTGACGTTCAGGGACCCGGCTATGAAAAAACTGGCTTTTGGGACATGGAATGTTTCCACAGTGGTGTAGAAAAAGCCGGAGCTTGTGTAGGAGGTTGAGTGGTACCAGCTAGATATAGTTGGACTCACCTCCAAGCTCTGGAACCAAACTCCTTGATAGGGATTGGACTCTCTCCTTTTCCAGTGTTGCCCAAGGTGAGAGGTAGCAAGCAGGCATGGGGATACTTATATCTCCTTGCCTGAGTGCTGCTGTGTTGGAGTTCACCCCAGTGAATGAGAGGATCTCTGCAATATGCTTACGTACCTAACAGCAGTTTGGAGTATCCAGCCTTCTTGGAGTCCTTAGGTGGGGTTCTGGAAAAGGCTCCAACTGAGGATTCCATAGTTCTGCCAGGGGACTTCAACACTCACGTGGGCAACAATGGAGACTTTGGAGGGGAGTGATTGGGAGGAATGGCCTTCCCAATCTGATCCAGAGTGGTATTTTGTTATTGGATTTCTGTATTAATCATGGATTTTCCATAGAAAATATCATGTTCAAGGAATCCATTGTGTAAGCGGGATCTGTGAGCCCTGGAAGTTATTAGTGCCAGTTGCAGTGGCAACCCAAGGACCCTTTGGCGGACACCATCGGTGAGGAAGACCTTGGAGCTGAAGAAGGTAGCCTGAAGAATGGCAGCTCAGGGGACTCCTGACTCGGCAGACTGGTATCAACAAGCTAGAGGGGCTGCAGCCACAGTGGTCCCAGAAGTCAAAAACTCGGGCTTGGGAGGAGGTCAGAGAGGCTATGGAAAAGGACTTTCGGGTGGCCTAAAATAGGTTCTGGCAAATTGTTAGACGAGTCTTGAAGGGGAGGCAAGGCTTCGCCCAGGTTGTTTTCAGCAGGGATGCGGAGCTGCTGACCTCGACTGGGTGAAGGGAGGAGCACTTTGAGGAGTTCCTGAATCCAACGCACATGCCCTCCATGGAGAAAGCAGAGACAGAAGACCCGGGTGAGTCTGAGCTCATTTCCCTGATGGAAATCACCGAGTTGGTTAAAAAGCTCCGCAGTGACGAGTCACCAGGGATTGATGAGATTTACTGTGAGATGCTGAAGGCTCTGGATGTTGTTGGGCTGTCATGGCTGACATGCCTGTTCAACATCGTGTGGATATCGGGTACAGTACCCTTGGACTGGCAGACTGGGGTGGTGGATCCCATTTTTAAAAAGGGGCACCGGAGGGTGTGCTCTAACCATAGGGGGAACACACTCCTCAGCCTCCCAGGAAATGCCTATGGCTGGGAAAGGAGACTCCGCCCGATTGTCGAACCTCGGATTCAGAAGGAGCAATGCGAGTTCTGTTCTGGCCGTGGAACAGTGGACCAACAATTTACCCTTGCACGGATACTGGAGGGGTCATCGAAGTTTGCCCATTCAGTCAACATGTGTTTTGCGGACTTGTAAAAGGCTTGTAACCGTGTCCCACGAGGTATCCTGTGGGGATGCTGCGGGCGTATGGGGCTCCAGGGTCGTTAGTTCAACCCATCCAATCCCTGAACAACTAAAGCAGGAGTTGTGTACACTTTCTTCGCACTAAGTAGGACTTGTTTCCAGTTGGTGTTTGACTCCACCAAAGGTGTGCCTTGTCTCCTATTTTCCTCATGATTTTCATTGACAAGGTGTCAAGGTGCAGCCAAGGCTTGGAGGGTGTCTAGTTTGGTGGCCTAAGGATTGCATCTCTGCTGTTCGCAGATGATATGGTCCTATTGGCTTCATTGTACTGTGACCTCTAACACACACTAAAGCAGTTTGCAGGTAAGTATGAAGAGGTCAGAATGAGGGTCAGCCTCTCCAAATCTGAGGCTATGGTGCTCTGCCAGAAAAAGGTGGATTGTCTCCACTGAATGGGATGTGAGTTGTTACCTCAAGTGGAGGAGTTCAAGTATCTTGGGGTCTTGTTCAGTAGTAGTAGTAGTAGTAGTTTATTGACAATGAAAGTCCATCATATATACACATAAAATATATTATACAAAATAGTGCATCGCATCAAAAACATACTTTGGTGCATCGTCTCTCGTGCTAAATCTGTCTATAGTGAAAACAATGCTTGGGTATCTTTCCCTTAAAAATCTGAGGTGATTACAATTTTCTATGACATGTCTTTCATCCTGAATTTCATCGATACCACAATCACACTTTCTTTCGTCTCTGGGTATCCTTGACCAACGACCAGTTTCAATTTTTAACGGATGAGCCCCAAGCCAAAAACGAGTAAATTCCAATCTATGGAACTCCTGCACAACATTCTCTTTGTATACCTTATGCACGGTTAAATCAGGATTATGCAAAATATATGTATTAAATCTTATACCATTGCTTTGTTTAATTCGATTATGTGTCTCTGCTATATCTTCCAAAATAAAAGATGATCCCAAATCCAGTATTTTACTAATATACCTCCAAGCGGGAGTGTTATTTAAACGCGCTAGTTCTATACCAAACAGAAGAGGGTCATCTTCCATGCCACGTCTATTTCTCATAACTTTATCATAATACCTAAATAGTCTTTCCCTAATAATTGCTGTTAAACTTGACGATCCCACTTCTGCTAAACATAAATCATTCGGACATGATGTTCTGACTCCTTGTACAGCTTTCAGACCAGCCATATACATGCGGTCTAGCTTTCTTAATGATAAGCTATACCATCCATATAAAAAACTAGAGATCACACAGGCATTAAACACCTTCAGCTTCAAGTACACCAGCAAATCTCTGTTACTCCTCAAAAACGAAAACAGTTTCATCAAATGTTTGTTTTTCTCTGTGGCATGATCATCAATAAAATCACTAAACCTTCCACTTTCAATTATAATGCCACCGAGATAAGTATATTTAGAACAGTAATCAATGATGTTTCCATTACACTCAAGTGGGCGCCTGTCGCTGTCCGTACCATTTATAACCATAAATTTAGTTTTATCAAAATTTATACGCATACCATACTGTTGGCAAAACTCTAGCATAATAGAAACTTTCTCCAAAAAATGTGCATGAGTAGTAGCTAGAAGGACGGTATCATCCATAAGCAGAATACAGTGGAGCCACTCTAAAAATCCATCCGGTTGACATCTCGTCTTGATTAACTTTACAAATTAATTTAAGTAAATAATAAATAAAGGACAAGAGGTAGGGGAACCTTGCCGAGCTCCTATCACTGACGTTACAATAGCAGTACCAAGTATACTTTTAGTTGAAGAATACAAAGCTGCAATCGAGAATAACATTACTGTGCCGCATCCTAACCTCTTCAATATCTCTAATAATAAGTTTCGTGGGACTCTGTCGTAAGCTTTAGAAAAATCAACAAATACCACAAAAAAAGTATACTTTTTGCTCCTAGCTAAATCAATTAACAACTTCAGGGTAGCAATTTGTTCTTCACACCCTCTAAACTTTTGTGCACCAGCCTGTTCACGAAATGGCTTAAACCATAGCTCGAGGCGCTTCCCAATAACAATATCATACAATTTGGCAAGCGAATTTATAATACTTATCCCTCGATAATTATCACATAACAAAGAACTACCCTTTTTAAACAAAACACTTAATTTTGCAAACGTCCATGCCTTCGGATAACTAGCACCACTAAATACAACATTAAACATCGTCGTTAACAAGATTATCCACCGTAGGGGAAGCGCCTTCAAGACATTTAGGGATATTCCGTCTGGCCCACCGGATTTATTCATTTTCAAGGAATGCAAAGCATTCTCCACTTCTACTACTGTTATTTCCTCTTCTAGCACAGGTGAGGGTAGGATGGAGCATGAAATTGACAGGTGGATCGGTGCAGCATCTGCAGTAAAGCAGGCGTTGTACTGGTCCGTCATGGTGAAGAAGGAGCTGAGCTTAAAGGCAAAGCTCTTGATTTACTGGTTGATCAATGTTTCAACCCTCACCAATGGTCACGCGCTCTGGGTCGTAACCTAAAGAACAAGATCGAGAATACAAGCTGCCAAAATGAGCTTTCTTCGCAGGGTGGCTGGGCTGACCCTTAGGGATAGGTTGAGGTGCTCAGGCATCCGGGAGAGGCTCAGAGTAGCACCACAGCTCCTCCACATTGAGAGGAGACAGTTGAAGTGGTTTTGGCATTTGGTTTGGATGCCCTCTGGACACCTCCCTTTAGAGGTTTTCCAGGCATGTCCAACTGGGAGTAGGCCCCGAGGCAGGCCCAGGACACGCTGAATGGACTATATCTCCCGGCTGGCCTGGGAACGGCTTGGGGTTCCCAAAGAGGAGTCGGAGGAAGTGGCTGGGGAGGGGGACTAGGCGTACCTGCTTGGTCTGCTTCCTCACGACCCGGCTCCGGATATGCAGCAGAAAATGGATGGATTTTCAATTTCTTGTCAGTTACAACTCTTTTGTAGGTTTCCGCTTATATGATGGCTTGATGGCTATTTTGACAAAAGTGATGTCTTGTATGTAAATATTAAGTAATATTCCTTTGATACCTTTTTTGATCCTTGTCCTTCAGAGATTTGAAATTGCTTGTTCTATTTCAGTTTATGCATAATTAATTGCATACATACAATTACATTAAAAATTTATATTACTGCATACAATCAGAACAAACAACAGTAGGATACTAAACTCCTTATTACCTGAAGGTAAGTAGTGACATAATTGATGTCATATACTTTTGCATCTTTTGCTGCTTCAAAACACAAGCTTAATAACTGTGCCATATATGTACCCTAATTCCAAGACATGCAACCTAAAAGACAAACGCACTACCAGGCGGGAATAGCAGTATGGTATTTATAAGAAATAACAGAAGGCTGGTACTCTCCTGGTCACATTGCTGCAATATTGGTGAAAGCTCTGGGGTTTGAATTTGTTACATAAGGACTTGGACTCAGACTCAGACTAGGATATTGAGGAATCAGACTCGGACTTCCGACAGCATATGGGACTTGGGCTCAAAGGACTTGTCTACAACTCAGGCACATACTATAGTCAAGGGACCATATATGAGTTATTCTCTGAGTATTGTGACAGACCATTCCCCTGACTAATTGGAAATGAGTGTTTTTTGTTCACATCACAGTAACCAGACGAATCACTACGCCACTGCCACCTCACAGCAAGAAGGTTGAGGGTTCGAATCTGGCCTAGGGCTCTGTGTGGAGTTTGCATGTTCTCCCCGTGTTCGCGTGGGTTTCCTCCCACAGTCCAAAGACATGCACATCAGGCTAACTGGAGACACTAAATTGCCCATTGGTGTGAGTGTGAGAGTAAAAGGTGTGTGAATGGTGTGTGCGCCCTGCGATGCATTAGTGAGCTGTCTTGGGTGTGTCCCTGCCTTTCGCCCCTAGTCAGCTGGAATAGACTTCAGCACCCCGCGCGACCCTAGTCAGGATGAAGTGGTATAGAGAATGAATGAAATGAATGCACATCACAATAAGTTCTAAATGAATGCTTCCAAGGTCAAAGTTCAGAAACTGAGACGATGTTTCAATCTGCACATAATAAAATATCCTCCATTCTCAAATAGTTGTTTATTTGTGAATTCCATTTTTCAACTTGGCAAATTTTAATTCGTCATTGACTTAGTTCATTGATGTTGGTTTAATTAATAATAGCATGTGCTAAGAGACTTTAACTCCATCTTTGAAAATTCATATTTTATGCAAACTTTTCACTACCATTATTGTCACTGAAGCATTGGTCTGCGCTTGTAATACTCATGACCATTACCAAGACCAGTGACCAGAAGTGATAGCACTACACTGGAGATTGAGAAAATAAAAAAGAAAAGAAAATTCATCACAATTACCATCTCCAAGCAGGCACTAATGTACCGTGAATCACAGGTGTATTGCAATGTAATTTTCTGCGTGACCAGGTCTTAGACTGCTCAAACAAACCTAAGTGGGGTCACAGTGGGAATATGACCTCAAAAACTGCAGGACATAAGAAGTGCAAAAACCTCATGTCTGATTATCTTGAAATAAATGAAAAAATGAATAAATAAATAATGTGGCCGCCCAACATTATTGGTAATGACAAAGTGCTGGTAAATATTTGACATAATATATTGAGTGTGAAAACAAAAGTCAAAATTTTTAACATTGTGCTAGTCAGAAGGGTACCATAATTTTACCTTGACTCATACATATGCTTATGCCTTCGCAGTCGACATCGGGCAGGACTTCTCTCTCTCCCTTTCTCTTCAATGAGAACAGGGCAGGATGCTCAGCATACTCGCTGGAGCTACTGTCTATTTTTGTATTAAAGCAAGCGAATTGCATTAGGATTGAAAACGTGTTGCTATGCAGAACAGCGAAGCCAGTGCAGCTTCCTCACTCAGTTCGGGGAAACTGTTTTCCATGTGCCTCGCATGCTTACTTAAATCAGGACATGGCTAACAGTAAATCATTCAAGGATTGCAAAACTTTAAAACGCAGTTATTCAGAAGGATCGTTAATTACATAATTCGAATTTGAAACAACGGATTCGATGAAATAACGAGTCCTAACTCCTTAAAGCGAGCGATTTGCCATTTGTTTAATTCACCGCCGGAACTACTTCTCTCTGTCTTCAGTTTTGTCGGGGCAGATATATCTGAACACTTTGTAGTGACGTAATGTTGCATTATTTTCCCGCAGCAGCAACCACAGGCTGAAGAGGCATCAACAGTGGCGATATACCGCGCTACTTGCGATTGAGGTTTAGTGACCGGGCTAATAGTCGAGAACGGAGTTCCAGTACCGCCTAGAAACAAGTGGAGAAAGCACGTAGCGTGATTGTGATTTAGAACGACGTTCTATGGTCGGAATAAGGGGCAGACGGACGGCTTCACGATGGTAAGGACGTTGCTATGATAGTTCACTCGCAGCCTGCTAACATTGTCAGTATAATGTTAGCGCTCAATACCCCGCTACAATACGTTTGGCTAACTTGAAAGTTAGCTGACTGTACTTGTCGTTGCTGACCGGTTAGCGGTGTTCAGCGTTCGTTGTAATTTCTTATGAGGCACATTTAGTGGATTTTCTTGACTCATTAATGGCACACAAGACCTTGTTGAGATATTGAATGGCGTGATGGTTTAAGGCTCATTCTTTCATTGGACGTCATAGGCCTCTACAACACTTAGCCCACTACAGCAGGTAGCTAGTTGGCTAGCTAACGGTAGCTAACTGAGCAGCGAGCAACCGTATGAACAGTATCCCTTAGCCTAGCAAGTGTGCAGCGTCACTGACAATTTAAGCTATTTGCTAACCAGCTACTGCATTGTTGTTCAATAAGATTGCATTGATAACGTATAACTTACTATTGCTATAGCTGGCCCGTAAGACTGCCAACAAATCATTTTTTTTGTAATTGTTCCTGCCGGCTTCATCGGAATGGGGATTGTCATCAGATCTTTGTCGAAATCAGTAAGAGATTTGAATTCGTTATAACGTTATCTAAATACCCTGTTGAAGTTAACTTGCTGTGATACGCTAGATGGCTAGAGCGAACTGGTAACGTACAATGGTCCGCTAGCTACGTAAGTCAATGCTGGAAAGTCAAGTGCGCACTGGCATGTAGTTTGCCGGCAACTTTGCGAGTTAAATTCAGCCCCCCGTTTTGTACCTGATGGTAAACTAGCCTCCAACGTTTCTAATGTAGTGAACTAATGTATCAAGCAGTTTCTGTAACAGGCTCAACGATAGTATCCGGCCGCACTAACGACGATATGGTCGTAGGTAGCTAACTAGCTATCTGTTTAGCTTAGCTAATGTTAGCTACGTTTTCCGAATTGAAGAGAATACGAATATCAAGGGTCCGGTATTTGTTGGACCTGGTTAACATCGACAACGGATCATCTCGCTAGTTTGGTATTATAGTCAAGTTGTCGTTATTCCACATTTACCCACCAAGCTAACTTGCCATCTATCAGATCATCTCCTTTCCGTGTTTCTATCCTATTAGCCAGCTAACGTTAGATGGATGGCCAAGGCGCTGGTGTATTTATGGGGAAATGTAGTTATGTTACGCGCCAGGACGTCAAAATGGATTTGAAATGCCTTGTTTGTGATCAGGAGAATATTTTTGCTATAGCTATTGCTATTAAATGGCACTTTCTGGTCATAATGGTGCTAGCATCGAGGAACACTGACGAGGATGGTGAACTAGCTAGCTAATTAAGTTTGTGTTAATCGCGGGTAGTTGTGCACGTTGCGCTAGTATAAATGTCTGGAATCTCTTCTGTGTAATCTGGTCCTTTGTAGCTAGTTTAGCTGCGTCATTAGTGTGAGCTACCTAGTTAACTGTAAGATGTAACCTTGAATGGCTGTTAACTGGCCTAAGTGAGGGTGGCCTGACGAATCTTGGTTGATTTCCCCTCAGAAATGTACTGTGACGCAGTTTAGCGGGCTAACTTTCTGCATTTGGCAAAATGTTTTCGTATTGCTGGTTGATCGAGGTTGAATGACACAGTACGAAGTGGGTCTCTGACGAATTCGTTTGTAAATGCATTAAAATATGATTCTCTTGCTAAAATGGTCAGTTCTGGCGGTGCCTTTGGTTTGGTAAATTACATTTCCTTGTTCGCTGATTGCTATGGCAAGTTGGCGGCGGGCGCGTTGACTGCAAGGAATCCTCGATCTTTACAGTTTGATTCCGAACTGAAAGCTATCATAACAAGACAGTTAAAAAGGTTCCATCTTAATGCAAATTTACTTTTGAGAAAATTTGGAAAATGTTCTGTTGAAACTAAGCTGGAATTATTTAGTTCTTATTGTACAAATATATACTGTGGTATTTTTTGGCATGATGCTTCTAGGCGAAATATTGAAAAAATTATATGTATCCTATAACAATAGTTTTAGGCGATTATTTGGGTTACCATATAGATGTAGCGCTAGTGAAATGTTCGTCTCACGTAATATTCCATCCATGCCTGAAATCATAAGGAAATCAACGTGGATTTTCATGCAAAGAGTCTATGACAGTGATACCTCCATCGTTCGGTCTGTTTCTCATTCATGTGTAACTTTGAGTTCTAGTGTGTGGACTCATTTTGACAAGATTTTACATGTGTAATTTTTTTGTTGCGTAAATACAGCGGTTCTTTTTTTAAGTATTTGATTTCAAGTTGTGATATCTTTTGTGTGTTTTCATTCATTTATTTTATTTTTGATTTATTTACTTATTTTCTTTTTTTACATTATCCTCTATAATGTCTCTATGGCCATGTGCCGAAATAAAATAATAAGATTGAGATTTCACCCAGATGTTATTAGCCTAGCGGTTTGCACCGCACTATTTCATGAAGCCTATATTTTTGTTGAAATGCTTACAGAAATGTTGTTCACCGTTTTGCGAAATTAGGCTTCTTGGCTCAGTGGCTGAAGTAGTCCTGGATATTTGAATTAATAAGCTGGAGTATGTAATTAGTTTTTCCACGTATTCAATTCATATTTTGTCCACCTTTTGAACATAAATTACATTTTAGTCTGTGGCTCACTCCATTCTAAACTTTACTGTGTTACAATCGTGATGAAAATTCAAATACACCTTTTCCAATTCTACAACCACCGTCGCCATCTGTTGGCCATTAAATGGAATGCAATTTCCGCATTGGCCTCACTTTTCAGACTCACCATCCTTTTTTATACAGTCTATGGCAGGGGTTCCCAAACTCTGTCCTGGGGCCTCTCTGTGTATGCTGGTTTTTGTTCCAACCGTAATTGCCATCATAGGACTTTAACAAGCTGTTAATTTGTCCATATTGGGTGCATTTTGTGTTTAAATATGTTATTTGCTGTTTTAAGCCAAATTTTAATAGAAATATCCATTTGTGCCATGAAGAATAAAAGACGGAATAAAAGACCCTTGCATATAAAGTTTTTTTTTTTTTCTTTTTTGTGTGGCAAGCAATTTTAGGAAATAACATTTTTAAACAGATCAAATCAGGTACTGAGAAAATCAGTAACCTCCAAATTAGGTTGCTGAAGACAGGTGATTGGAATTCTTTCAAAATAATTTGCTTGCACTCAATCACAAAAACATAACATAAAACAGGTTTGACTCTGTCAATTGCTTGTTTAGTAAATTGTTAGTTTTTGCAACCATGTGCCCACAGTTTCACCAATTAGGAACCCATTGATTTTTTTCCTTTGATTGGGTAAATTTTTTTCCCTCTTTTTATGCACTTGTTACTCATATATTGCAATGTGGATGCAGAATTTATTCCTCACTGTTTGTATTCGTATCTGTCAGAATACTGTTTGTCAAGAGAGGATAAATTGCTGCTCTGAACAAAAACGCATTGAATTAAGACAAATTAACTGCTTGTTAAAATCCTATGATCGCAAACCAGGGTGGAGCAAAAACCAGCATACACAGAGAGGCCCCAGGACCGAGTTTGGGAACCCCTGGTCTATGGTGATAGCGCACAGATTGTTTTTTATGGTCGTAACACAATATTAGGACACGGAAAAAAAAAATATTTTTTCAATAATTATTTTTAAAAGCATGGTACATATGATTGTCTGACGCCTTGTGAAATTTTTTGCAGGAAGTGAGTACCATATTTTGCCGAGATCATCTTTACGCATTTGCATATATTATGCAAATTAACCTACAGGGATGGCCATAACACGTGAGGACGCGACTGGTTACGCCCACGACAGTCATTTCAAATTGCATTTCTGATCAGATGAGTCCCGATAATTTAGTGCAGACAATTGAAAACGTTATTGTGGGTATTTCTCTGCAATATTTCATTTCACTTTCTTTCAAAGTATCAACATACATGTCATGAGCATTTCATGAAGTTGGCTGCCAAATTTTGTAACAAAATTTGTCCGTCACAATGCCTTGGCTGACATCTGGAAACTACTTTTTCTGCTGTGTTGTTGGACCGATGACTCTGATTTTTTCTTAAGTATATCTTCAATCTGGGAGTGAATAAATATGAACAATGCAAATCATTTAATTCTCTTGGAAAAAAATGTGTTGACCATTCTTATGCAACACAGTGAATTGTACAGTTTAGTATGGAGTGACCCCTGTAGAGTTCATTTGATTTTAAATTGAAACAACGGTCATAGATGTGTATTCATACTACAGTTTAATCTTATTGTGCTCTGGGTAAGAGGTTTGGATACCTGCTTGTGCTTAATTGCCAATTTTGGTCAATTTATGACTTGCCTCCTGAAAAAAATCTATAAATCTAGTTGATGTATTACTTATGCTGAGCATTGGTTTACAAGTCATAGCCTGAATGACCTTCCATCAGAGCAATTTTGTAGTTTGAAGTCAGCATGAGTAGGTTTTGAACATTTTGTTATAAAGTAGGCCTACATGTCACAAGGAATTGCCATTGTCTTGTGTCAGAGATTAGATTATTTGTTTTTTTTTTTTTTCTCTCTCCCATGTTATTAGTTTTAATTTCCCCCTGCAACCAAATTATTGTGAAGAGGCGGGGGACGTAGTATTCAGATGCGTCCATCCGTCCGTACAAACATCCTAACCTTTTGTTAATTCTGTATCTCAAGAACATTTTGACCGATTTTATCTCATATTTGGTACCAAGGTCTATATTGACGATGCACAGACCCCAGTTGACTTCGGTAACTTTGAACTGTTTTTCAGGTCATTATGAAAAATTGAACATTGGTAAACTTGGTTTTAACATGACATCTCAAGAACGATTTGACTGATTTCATTTATATTTAGTTCCAAGGTTTATTTTTGGGATGCACAGTAGGCTGTTGAGGTGGCAAAAAACACCGACCACCGAAACCGAAAAAAAACAACCATAGTTTTTTATGGGGGGAAAAAAATCAGTTTTCTATGTGTTTTCATGCTGCCTGCAGGTGGCAATATAGTAGCGCTTTTACTATGCGAACGATTCCCCACCTTTTTCAAGTGATAGCGCGTTATGGCAATTGCATGAAATAAAAATATTTGGGGCATATTTTCCGGTCACCACACCACCTAAAATTGTTCTGGTCATAGGTTTGATTAAATTAATTAATTCAACCTTGGAAAAGCATCTGAAAGACTTAAACAACAACCTCTGTTTCAAAATCAAATTATACATTTATTTCACAACAGTGATGAAGCCAGTATTAAACCGGAGTCTCCTTGCACTATTTAGGGAATCGGCGCACTTGGAGCATAGGCCTACATGATGCAAAATAGTAGAATTCATGAAGGATTCTAACTACCAAGAGATGACTGCTAAAAACAACAAAAATAAATGACAAAATAAAGCAGCAAATAGTCCAACAGTTTAAGAACAACGTTTCTCAACATGCAATTGTAAAGAATTTAGGAATTTCATCATCTACAGTCCATAATATCAAATGATTCAGAGAATCCGGAGAAATCTCTATACGTAAGCGGCAAGGCCAAAAACCAACATTGAATGCCCATGACTGTCGGTCCCTCAATGTGAATAACGGTCAAAGGTAAGCAAGTGAAATTTTATGCAATTTCGCCCTCACTAGTTAGGCTAGTAACAAACGACCGATGCATATGTTTTCGATGACAGGACAGAATTACACCAATGGCATCGCTGATGCGTTAACATAGTATTTTTTCCCTATTTGACTTCCGTACCCAATACCAGATGTAGCAACAAACCAGTAGCTATGCTGCTTAGAACATGATTCCTTCATGCCACCCAGCACAGGCATTTGTAACACTAGATAATATCAAAGTGTGCAGTCCATTCCAGGAAAAAACCGTACGGGCACTATCAGTCACTCCTGCCAATTCTCCGGCGGGCACTCTGCCATATGTTTGGCAGGCATGTTTTTCACCTACCGGCTCCCATTGTACGTTGTACTTCAGCTTTAACTGTACCTATATATATATATATATATATATATATATATATATATATATATATATATATATATATATATATATATATGTATATAATATGTACACATACACACTAGGTCTGGGATTTTTTTTCAAAACGGGAACCCGACGATTTTTCGGGCGGGTACCTGAAAATTTTTTTTACACGGGGTGGTCCTAGACCTGAAAAATCGGGGGCAAATATCAATCCCTTTATTGACAACAAGTAGTCCTGGCTAGTTCTAGATGGCTTTCCTTTATTAACACGGTTTCCAATTTAAGAATAATCTAGTGGCAATTGAAGACACGGCTTTTCTCCCCCATGCAATCTAACGGCAACAAAATAATGGGCTATATTCAGTACAGAAAAATTATCTAATTCTAATTAGGTCTATGCACTGGCACTCAGCGACGGAAACTTTTTTCCAGCGAGAGCGGTATTTCAGAACTCCTCAGTGAATGAAGGTATTTCTGGTGACAAGGACGTGGTTTCGTCCATTTACATTTTCCAATCAGACAGCTGTCTATTTTTTAACAGCAAGTTGCGTGACCGTGCTGCAAAAAGAGGTGTACGTACTTGTCGCCGAAATTTCCTTCATTCGCAGAAGAGTTTTGAAATGCCGCTCTTGCTGGGAAAAAAATTTACGTTGCTGAGTGCCAGTGCATAGACCAATTTATAATTAAATTATTCTTCTGCACTGAATGTAGCCCATTATTTTGTCGCTGTTAGATTGCATGGGGTAGAGAAGCTGTGTCTTCAATTGTCACTTGATTATTCTTAAATTGGAAAATGTGTTAATAAAGGAAAACCATTGAGAGCTAGCCAGGACTAATTGTTGTCAATAAAGGGATGGATCTTTGCCTCGAATTTTCAAGGCAAAAGGCGGCCCTGCTTAAACGAACAAAAAGCTGGTATTTTTGATCTAGACCTCTACTAGCCCACTGCCCCGAGAATAAAGTCTAGATGAAAAGCAGTCTCTATAGGACACTTCTTTCGTGACTGACAGTTGAAATAAACCATGGGCAGAAAAGAAAAACAGGTGGAGGAAATTGTTGAGTAAAGATGGAGAGTGAAGAAAATACGCCAGAGTGTTTGTGTCTAAAAGGCATGCATGTCCGTGTTCATTGTTTATCTCAAAGTTTCAAACATGTTTACGTACGCTAAAAGAGAGACCGAGAAACAGAAAGATGACTTGCAACGAAAAGTTCATTCGAGGTGATAAGTATTTCATTGTCAACTGTCAAGTATGAATAATGTCCAAGTCCGAATCTTGTAAATCACATCGTGATCGACAGTGTAGGCTAGAGGAATTAATTCGTAAACAAACTTCACAGCTCAAGCAGGTCAACGTCCGTCCGATATCACTTCAAAGTCATACACGTACTTACACACACACAAAGCGTGTGTAGTCCCTGATGGACTGATCAGGGCCTGTATTCTCAAAGCATCTTAGAGCTAAAAGTAGGTCCTAATTGCCGGATTTAGGAGAAACTCCTAAAAAAAATGGGCGTGTCAGTCGTAAATTTAGGACTCCTAATTATTTTTACTAAGTGTTATTCACAAAGCATTTTAGGCCTAAAAGTAGCTCCTAAGTCTGGGAGAGCTTAAAAATACTCAAGAGGACTCCTAACTTGCTAAAACCTATTCACAAAGAATCGGAAAATGGCAGCTGCTGTTGAAAGACGGAATGACTTGGAAATTCTTAATGATGCGCAGTTGTTATAAAGATATCGGATCGACCATGAAGAGATTTTATTTTTTGACTTGGTGAGGGAGAGAATATCGTCTCCAACCGTGAGAAACAACCCAATAAACCCCGAAATAAAATGTTTGACAACACTTCGTTACTTGGCCACCGGAAAAATGCAACTTTGTAGAGCGGACAATTTAGGGATTTCACAGTCATCTGTCAGTCGCTCAATTCACAAACAAATTATCATTGCGCTCAGTGAACCTCATATCATCCGACAGTTTATCCGGTTTCCAATTTACATTCGCCAACAACACAGAATCAAGATGAAGAGGTATTTGTAAATAGAAAAGTTAATTCCATCAACACCCAGATAGTATTTGATGCCAAATACAATATTTTGGGCATTGTTGCGAAATAGCCAGGATCCACGCACGACTCTCGCATTTTAATGGAAAGCAGCTTATGCCAATTATTTGACAAGCATTATGTGCCTGCGGGACGCCACTTGCTCGGGGACAGTGGCTTTGGTGCTGTACCTCCTCCTGCTATGCATGAATTATTTTATTAGGCTGTTGAGCGAGGGTTACATTTAATCATCATAATAATACCAGCCTATGTCATATTTTGTATACATATTTAAATTGTAGGCTATAAATTACAAACCAAGCTTAGTATGCTTTCCTGTTTAAACGATAGCCCATTTATAGGCTGCAATCTCGGACCTCCCCTGCGATTGCAGCCCATACCACCGCTTCTCGCTGTCGTCTGTCGTCCGAGGATTTGCTGTTCACCCCCGAGCCAAATTTCCCTTTGATTACATGCTTTCGCTCCTGCACCAACTGGGCCAGCAGCAGTAACTGGTCGTAGCTCCAGTTGGGCTTTCGCGTCCTTTTCGAACTTTCATCCATGACCGTTTAGGGCAAACAAACTTGAACGGCTCGACATTTAAATGATCGCAACATATTCTCATTGGGTAATAAGTTGTCAATTATTGGGGAAGATGACGCGTTTTATTGACTGGTTTTATGCTATTGGCATTTTTGCAACTATCTCTTTCCTATGTATGTTCATTTGCCCAGAGCGTGATATGTGGGGACTGCGCATAGTGAATTTTCAGCAGTGCTCAACATGCTATTATTTAATGGGACAAACCAGCCACTTGAACTATTTCCTCATTTTTTCCTCCATGGGTTGTATGTGGGATATTTTTTTCAATGGGCCGCCCTGTCACCAAACAACTAATCACCGTGCTCATTGTCCCAAGACTCGTGCATGAGAATTGACGTCATCCATAGCAACGGAGATTTACTCCCACCTATCTCAGAGCTACTCCTAGTCTAGTAGTTACCAGTTTTCTTAACTAAAAGTTGCTCTCAGCGGCTTTGTGAATAACTTTTAAGATTTTACTCATACATAAAATGTTTTAGCGCGACTTAGGAGTACTCCTAGCGGTAAGATAAGATGCTTTGTGAATACGGGCCCAGGTATTTTACGAATATGATATTTTACTTTCCAAATGTATTTTCCAAATTCATTTACTATATCAAAGTGTACGGATGTCCGACTGATGTCATTATTGGCATAATGAAATACTTATTAATGATATCATAACAATCCCATCGTCAAAACTCAAAATCACATCTGCACCCCTGAATTTCCCATTTCCTCATTATTATCATCATTTGATAATTATTCCATCAACTTCAGTCGTTACCGAATACAGAATCGCCGTATTCATCATCACTATTACTATCAACCGGGACTCTCAATCACAGCGACAATAAATATATCATGTAATTAGTATCAATATCATCAAAATTCATCATCATAACTGTTGAAAAGAAAAAGAAAAAAACCATGACGCCGATGAGATCGGAAGGCAGCTAGCGAGCGCGAGCTGACTAGACCAAGGAGGTAGGGATTAATACCTCCTTATATAAAATCTCAGAATTGCCACTGATTGATTCTCCATCTGTTTCCCATTCAAGTAAGTTGATAAACTAATCGTTGGCGCACGACAGTTGTGAGGTACAGGAATAAATAATATACATGTTATTAGTGAATGTCTGGGTGATGTGATGAATGATTATCCATCAATCATTGTACTGATTTTCGGGAAATGGGTATTGCGATTTCTTTTCCCGGGACCAAACCTTTCGGGCAGGACCCGGGTACCCGGGTTTTAGTCACAAGCCAAATATGCACCCCATTTTATTTTTCCATTGCTTCGTAAGTATACTCATGTTGTGCATGTAATGGTACCTGCTAGCACAAAGCCACCTACTCCATTTTTCATCTGTCCTGGTGTCCTGTCCTATCCTTGGCTTATGGCCTGCCGTTAGTATGTTGCAAAGAGTATAGCCTGTTGTCCAAACATGTATTTTATTTTGTTAACCTCACAACTGTATCAGTTACCATGGTTACTAGTACCAAGTACCAAGCTGAAAAAGGCAGACTTGCTTTAACTATTGCTTCCAAGCTGACATCCATCCATCCTCACCCAGTCCCATAATGTAGTACGTTTAAAATAATCATAATGTTCTTTTAACAGAGAGGAGGGAGGAGAGAGATTTTCCATCGTCAGGACTCTAGAAAACCATTTTGTTCAGATGTATTGAGATGAGAGGTACAGAGACCCCCGAAGTTTTTTTTTTTTTTTTTTTTCCTGGTAATAAAACTTTATGCATAATGAAAAACGCATTAATAATATAGTAAATTTGAAAAGTGAAGTCTTTATTTATAAGGGATACACGATTTGGTATCCTTATATAGCTGGACCATTTCATGGTAATTGTGAAGTGGCATGAAAAAATTAAATGTCTGAATCTTACCAAAAAAACGATTGGATGACTTAGATAGGTATCTGAACTTACTGGAAAAAAGAAAATTGAGTCGAAATTCTTGCTCCTTAATTATGCAAATTAGATTTTCTCGCGAATTCATGGGTCCAGAGCGTTCCGGACAGGACACATTTTTTCGTCATTTTCTCGTGGTGCGTTTCATTTTTGAAATTTTTTTCTTGCTGACAGGATACGTTTTATGTCCATGCAGACAATCAATCAGTGAGTTTTCTTTTTCAGATTGTGAAGAGATAAAATTTCCACTTCACGGGTGTCAAGTATCCTGTCCGACACAGGGTTGGAACAAAAAAGTTTATTTTCCTACAATAATAAGCCTATAAACACCAAAGTTAGAATTCTCTTAGCTTAGGTAGTATAAAACAATATAACAAAAAGGTTTTTGAAAAATCTCAACACAGCTCATCAGAAACCACAACTTTTTTTTTTTTTTTTTTTTTTTTTTTTTTTTTGGTCCTGTCCGCAACGTTTTGCGTGTCGGACAGGACAAAAACGTTGCGGACAGGACAAGTTAATGTAGTGATGATGGATTTGGCTTTTAGTTGGTATGGATATTCCCCTTCTACTTAGAATAAAGGCTTTTAATGTATTTAAGGCTTTTAAATACTAGGAGGTTGTTTCTTATTTAACTAATATTGAGGCACTTTTAGAGGAAACAAATGCAAATGTAGGTCTTCCTGATTGCATACAATAAATGTCCTATAAATGAAGACAAAAAAAAAAGGGTATGAGTTTGGTGCAAGGATGGCTTGTCTTTCAATTCAATAACAGATTTCAAGATTTTTATTGTTTGACATGTTTCAAGAGTATTGTTTTATTTCAGTTAACTTTCTAGGAATTTGAATTGGTGTTTTCATGGCACTGGCAGGGCAGCTTGGTGTTGAATCTGGATTTCCTGTCTCATTTCATTAGGCATTTGAGTAATTAGTGTTTGACATGTTTGTGAGCCCTTTTCTTCCAAATCATTTACTCAAATGCAATTGCAATTAATGGCTCTTTGGACAAGATTCTTAATTATGCCCTATGACTCCCAAGAATTAATTGTTATCTTATTATAACCTGGCAGCTTTGCTCAATGGAATCAATTGTTTTTTGAGTAATGGAGTCTTAATTAACCAGGCATATTTGCTCATTTGAGTGGACTGTTGTTTGATTAATTTCCAGACACTTTGAGTTTAAAATGACTGTTTGACAGGAATCATATTTTGAACTTTGTCTGAACTGTTTATATATCTTAGTAGAATTCTCTGAGAATGTCCCATCAGGTTGATGGTGAGGTGGTGGTGGTGTTGGTGGGGGGGGGTCTGCTGAAATCTTTGATATCCTCTCAAACATGTCAACTGTTTTATATAATGCAGCTTTATGTTATAAATATGTAAATAATGCAATATAATGCATTTTATATGAAGTAAATGTGTGTTTTTGCTCATTTTTAATCCAAGTGAAAAAGTGTCCTGTCCGACACGTCCTGTCCGCAACGCTCATCTCATTGGAATAAGTCCCCCCCGTCTCACTTCTGAAACCTACCTAAGATGTAGAGGAACAAAATTACCTGGTTTCGGCTTATAAAACTCCAGTGGATGGGCAGAACTTTTCACTTCCCTTCGAGGAAAAAAAACCCGCTTCACTTTTTGTCCTGTCCGCAACGCAACTTCCAGCCTCATTTTGAAAATGAAAATGAAATTCAAAACATTTAATGTTTTTATCAAATAAGTTACTTGGGTAGTACTTGCTTCTCACCAGTTAAAACTTTTCAATTATTCCCAGGAATAATTTTTATTAACGAAAAAAGCCTGTGAATGTCCTGTCCGCAACAAAATGAATACCGTGAAATGACCCAGCTGGTCTTATAGTCCTGCGTTGTGTTGCGTGTAATAAGGCGAAGACGACACCTCTCTTGCCAGCCAAAAGATTTTTATTCTGCGTGCAATGCATTAATATCAGTACAGCAACTTTGCATGTCACGTTTCTACATCCACAGCTCTCCACAGCAGAGCTTAACACTAGCTGAGTATACAGCATGTCATAACATTTTCCAGTTAATGGGACTGAAAACATAACCTCCTTTTACCTTTGATGGCGGAGGTAATTAAGAAATGGGGAGCTCACGTACCTGCGGGCAACGCATTTACGTCAGTACAGCAACTTCGCAAGTCACGTTTATTCATGCACTCCTTTAAAATGGAGATGGAAGAAACGGCGAACCGCATGAGAAACCACCTCGTGCTCCATTAGCCTAGACTTACAATAGGTAAATTGGCATGCTACACAAAAGTACTGTACACGATAAAATGAAGTATAAACGCCACTAAAGTAACCATCGAAGCAATAATGCACAATATCTTTGACCTCTACAAAGAAGTACCTTCGCCTTTGTTTAGCATTTTACTATACCGCTGAAAAGAGCACTTGTTTACCTCTCTACAGCAGAGCTTAATACTGAGGAGAATACCGCAATTTTGGAGAAAGTTACATCGCCAAAATGTCAGAGGTCAAACAGCATGAATATAAAAATTCTACTGAAAAAACACTTCAAAACAATACATTCAGAGAAAAAGAGGAAAACAATAATTATGTGCAAACAGAAATTGATTTTTGGTGAAATGTAACATTGCATGTACACACGGGTTACACTTACGATACCTAGAACAAGACCTGAATGATAAAGACACAGAATTTTTTTTTTTTTTTCCTTTTAAATTTTTACCGAGGTCCAAGAAAACATAGCCGTGACTAGCTGATGGGTTGGATATGCCGAACTGAATATGAGCATGGTTCCTCACAGCTGGCATTGGTTGCCTCGATCTGAGAGAATGTTGCGATTACTAGTTAGTTTTAATTATGACATTGTCGTCATTGTCATGGTCGTTACTGGAATTGGTGAAATGGGCTAACGCTTGTATTCAGTAGTGGCGCACCCCTGAAGTGACTGACGGGCGTTTTAAATTACGGTCGTGAGGAGGACTCGACGGGTGTTTACGGGCGCCGACGCGATTGCGCCCGTTTGGTGCCACGCACTGGGTGTGTGTGTGTGCTGGATTAGCTGTGAAGATTGGTGCAATTAAATACTTGATGCTTAAACTTATACTTGCACAGCACCATTGACAATTTGATGACTTAGAGCTTACTGTATATTGATCTAAAATATAAACACTCGCAACCGCTTCTGTGAACACATTGTAGGAGAAATTATTATGTATATTTCTTATGTTTAGTCCATATACCTCACTACTCCCAAAGATCGCAAATCCAGAAATTTTCACATTTGACTATATTTTGATTGGTTGGTAGTTTATGTACAATATCTATTGAAAGAATGATCTTATTTACATGAAACTATCTCAGATTGCTTCTCACCAAGATCTGCTGGTCAGGTTTGATTTTGGGACAGATTTTTGCTTATTCAAGGAAGCTGCTTTATTTTGATAGGTTGATCATTTCCTGACTGTAACTATTGAAAGAATTGATTATAGAAAGACAATAGCTATTGAAAGAATGATTTGACTTGAATGAAGCCTAATCGGCTTACTTACTGCGAAGGTCTCTCGGGCAAGTTTGATTTGGGGAAGATCTGTGCATATTTAATGACGCTGCTGCCTTGTGATTGGTTGGTGGTTTTTTGGATGATAACTATTGAAAGAATAGTTGGATTTGAATGATACTTACTCAGGAATAATGCTTCTATAAAATGTACATAACGGGCGCCATCACTCCCGTCAAAATTTCGATGTCCGTTCCAGACCGGAAATCACACAGCTTTTGTCAACCTTCCATCGCAAAATGCGGATAGAGGCCCTCTTGTATACTCCCCTATAAATCCCAATGCTTCATTGAATCGTAGAGTCATTACTCAGTCCATAACTATCATTGATGCAAACCACTTTTGATTTCCGCCACCAAACTTTTGTCTGTTCCACCAGTTTTATAATTGATTCGCTGCCCTCATTTATTGTGCATATGTCTTGTGACGAGTTAATAGAGGTCAACGTTCGTCGCAGTGGTAAACAAGCTGGCCTTGTCATCTGCAACTTTTAAACTTCGGTGTATATTCTGTCCCAAAATTCTGTATTTCTGATGTCCGTTATTTGAAAACTGTAAGCAGATGTTATTCAATAAAGGCACCTCTATTCAACGTCTGTTGATTCTCTCCGTTAAATGACTAACTTCCATTGCAATCCATAGAAATTCATAAGGTCTGTGATGTTGATGGGGGCACGTAGTTTGATTTATTCAAGAAAAATGTTCACTTTGGGCGTCATTACTTGTGCCTGTTACCAAGGCATGTGTTAGGTCTATCAACTGGGCGATGACGGCCAGTGGCTAGATAAAATACGAAGTTTAATGAAGACGCAGCAACACATTCTGACCTTACGGAGTAACCCCCCGGCAGGCTTAACTGTTTGGTTATCCAGCACAATTTCATTTCCTGAGGTACTGGGAGTTGTCGACCGTATGCCAACAGGTATTTGTCGCCTCATAGCCTTTCACTGCTTGCGCAGTCCAATCAAAAATTATGATGGCTTCTGTAGACGTGTGGGATTGGTGACAGACAAGCTTGTGTTGTGTTGTTGTATGAAGGTAAACTATCTTCTCATTGATTTTATCCCAAACTTGACGTCCTGTAGAGCATAAAACACTGCTTACTTCATTTTTTACGATTTAATTTTTGTATGGCCGTGTCACAAGAGTTTAAGCTTGATTGTAGAATGCACTGTTCTGTGGCCATTTAAATGTTAAAATGTGACAATCAAACATGTTACCTTAATAAATAGGACTATCAACTCATTGAACAAAGTAAACGAGCAAATCCACTGTTCGATTGCTAATTGACCCAAGTCAACGGGGTCAGGATTAGAGCAGCCTAATTGGTGAAAAGGAAACGACTCTGTCATCCTTTACTTGGCTCCATTCAGCACGATGCCGAAAATACTGATGCCAGTCAAGTCCCAAACCCCCCCAGAAGCATTTCACATGTCCTGTGATGTTTGGCAGTTTAGCCAGCTGTTCGTTCGAGACTGCATCACCTTTAATAAAGGAAAAGGGTTAGCTCAGATGTTCGCCCCATGGCAGCAGGTGGTCTTACTACGCATAAAAAAAAAAAAATTGCAGTTGAATATCGTTACAGCCCTAATTCTCACTAGTACACTGAGGTAAAAATATGGGTAATAAACAAAAATATTTGTAAACTTCAGTTTTTTATAACAACTGAAATAGGGGTGCAACGATTCATCGACATTGTCGACAAAATTCGATAACAAAGTTCGTTGTTGACTAATTTATTCATCGATAATTTGCCGTTACGTCGTTGCAAACATATTTCACGCATTGGAACTGGACTAAACGTCGTTTCACAGGAGCTGGAGATAAAGGCAGCTGCAGAGTGAGCCATCTGACTTAATTCGTAACTCTCAGTCACGCCTGCGCAAATGCGAACGGTGGGAGGAGAGAGGAAAGCGACAGGGTAATGCGGACTTGGAGCTGCAAATTTATGCACGCAGTTACAATATTCTATCACTAGATGGCACTCCAGGATCATGTTTTGAATATTCACAAGCACGCCGAATACTGAATACCGTACTTTTCATTCACCTGAAAATTGATTAAAGAGCACAAAGAGAGGACAAAGAGTGGTTGCTTTTCTTCATTCTATGCATACTATGAAAAAAACTTTGTACTTGTACTTTTGATACTTAAGTATATGTTTCACAAAATGCTTTTGGTAACTAAGTAAATTTAATGTGAGCTACTTTAAGACTTTTACGCAAGTAATTTCTTATGGGTGACTTCAACTTTTACCAAAGTAACTTTCAGTCATGGTACTTCTACTTTTACTTGTTTTTTTCCCAGTGCTTTATACATCTCTGCATACCTGGTTTAATATCAAAGACTCTAGACCAAAGAATGTTGTTCACAAAATGCAGATTTTTTTAATTAAAGGAAAACTTTTTTTTTTTTTTTTTTTTTTGCTGCTGCTGCTACCTGTCCTTGGTGAACAGAAAAAGAATGTATTTAATTATTTATATTCGCACTTTACCTGACAACAGTTCAAAAACTTGAATTCTGACTTGAATTTTTGTTTATCTTTTGTCCACAAGTAGCCTAATGAGCAGCAAAGTTTAATAAAACATTTTTGGAAGAAGTATTAATCTTTATTGTTTTTATTGTTAGTTAGCACATGGCTAAAATGACCTAAAGCTAAATTGAAAAGCAAATTGCTAAATAACCGTTGCACTGTGCAAGTCAATCTGTCTAGTCGATAAATCATTTCAAAAATCGACGACGAATCGACAGTCAAAATAATCGTTATTTGCAGCACTAAACTGAAAGTGTTACAACTGTCACACATTTTATTTTTTTGACTCTTGCATCACATGAATGCATGTTTGAAGGCTGATTCTATGATTATTTATGCTGAAAATTTTTTTTAAACTTGTTTTGGGCAACATTATTCTGGCCAATTACCTCTGATGGTCAGTTGTTCCAGTGTATAAGGTTCAGAGCTTTCAAAAGTACCCAGCGACCTGCGATTATTGCCGTCTACTCGGGACACGATGACTGGCTACTCGATGGTTCTGAATCTCCATATCATAAAATTCTATTGATTACCTTCCTTGTTTCTTTAACCCGGGGTTAAGCCATATTTTCAATAAAAGAAGGAACTTTTACGTCATTTCCTTGCTTTAGTAAGCCATTGTGGTTACCTTTATCGTGCATGAACGAGCCTGTTGCAGCCTCCGTATGCTGCTTTTGAATTAAATTTTCTGTTTTTTTTTTTTTTTTTTTTTTTAAGAAACGTTTTTGTAGTGTTTTTCTGTACTTTGAGAGTGTAAATTTGGAAATCAAGAAGGGCAGGGAGCCAATATGCCCTTATAATTCTCAAAATGCCCTGAAACTGCAAGGCAAGGGTCAATTATTTCGTAAATTTTTCCAAGGGCTGGATGTTTATCACTAATTTCAGTCAGAGGGAATTTTCAAAAAAAGCATCCTGTCATTCGTGTTTTTTTCCTCTTGCTTCGTGTATAGCTGAGGATTCATTTAGCAGTTTGCCCACATTCTTTATTTTAAATAGCCACATGGCAGTAAAATTTGTGATGGCATTCTGTCTGCTCGCTGTGTATATATTAACATTTAGGTTTCATGCAGTGTGAAGTAGGGCTTTGTGTTGTTGGAAGAAAAGGAAAAACTGAACGCAACAGCATAGAAACAGGACTGTTATACATCTTGTCCTGTACTATTGTACTATTAATCACTAATACTGAATCATACATTAAGTGGATTAGTTCTGTACTACTCTTCAAGAAGTCAAATTTGCCATAAATCTTTGCCAAGATTGTGTTCTCTGAGAGTTTACTGTTGATGTTCTGTTCCTACAAAGAGGATATCCCATTAAAAATTCCACTCCTAGTCTGCGCTGTGTTGCCATGGTTACATGAAGGGTACACCACAATGTGAAAAAGGTGATGTCTGTGTAGAAGTAATTACCCTGAGAATAGTCTTACAGTGTGTGGTTAAGCTGAAACACTAATACAGGAATTCAGGGGTTAATAATTATGGGTTTACAGAGCTCTGTTAAATGCAGAACACGCACTTAAACGGTCCAGGTGCCACTGCATTGTATTACGTAGTTTTTGTCTGCCTTGCTGTACAGTTTTGCAGTAATTGGTCATTAGCAAGCTCAGATGCACATCCCTCAATGTGGATATTTCCTCTCGTTTTCTCATTAGAGAATTATGTGATGACAGGAAAAGAATTGATGACCTAAGCATCCACTGGGCTTTTCACTTCTTTAAAATCATGTGATTCAGATTTTTTTTTTCCTGAAACCAAGTGCTAAATGAAAGGCCAGAGAAAAATGATTCAAACCAGATTTTTGGACCTTTATTTGTTTGTTTCCCATTAGCCCACTGCACCCAGTCCTTGGATCCCCTTCTGTTCCTGTGTGCCAGGGGACTGCGTTTGCCAAATGAGATTTTGGGGGGGGTTTAGAGACCCCCGACCAAAGGAAAACATTTTTTCTCTTAGCCAGCCACTGCCAACCAAGGGCATGGATGGGTTTTGTCTATAGCATGGAGCCATGGACTGAGTCAGTTCTGTGACTTCAGAAATGGAGTGGAGTTTTGGGAGATGTTATACAGATTGAATTGTTGAGTAGTGGGACTATGTATTTTCTGATTTTTTTTTTTTTTTTTTTCCTGCAATTTTAGTGGTATTCAAAAAGTGGATTTTAAGATTACTTTAAGCATCCATCATTCACAAGAAGTTGTAAAATGCATCAGATGTTGATCTAACTCCCAATGTTGGATCCATCTGAACTGTCTGGGGACCAAGAACTTTCCTGACCCAGCTTCTGAACCACTACTTCATAAATGAATTTGCAGCTTTGTATGTTGATGGGTTTTTGTGTTTTGATGCACTACCCATCAGTTTGTTAGTTTATCATTTATTTATTTTTGATGGCAGTCTTTCAGACATGTCATTGCAAATTTGTGCTCGAGTTTGATCTCATGTGGAATATGTAATTTTTTCCCAATAAGTGAAAGAATTATGTTATTGATGAAAGTAATTTAATTTGAAAGAAGTACATATGTTCTTAGTTAAATTGCCACGGCAAGTGAATTTAATGCATCATGTCCTATTTAGTTTTTTTTTTTTTTTTTTTTTTTTTTTAAATTTTCCATTCGCGGCAGCTTTGATCTAAAATGAAGTAACCTGGCTATGACATACAAATGATTACGTACCGTGTGAAATCGTGTTATTCCACAATGTCTGTAATATCTATAGCTGTTAACACACCACTTTATGGCCAGACCTCATTTGGGATTTCACTTACGAGGCCATTAAGCTGTAAAATCTTGGCACTATAAACTAGCCTACTACGCTTACTGCTTCTGAGACTGAAATGTGCAACCTTGCATTTTAGTGTTGCCCTGGGCAAAGATCAACCCTGCTAGTTTTTTTTTTTTTTTTTTTTTTCCTTTAAGCATGGCTGCACGGCTTCGGTCTACGGGCTTGAATTTGAAGTTCATGCCGTAATGCTGTTATTCTTGCTCTAACTCCTGTAACTGTCTTTCATGGTCAATTCACGTGCTGCATGACGCGTCTCCACTGAAATGCAGTGTGTCTGGTAGCGATGAGTGATGTGGTATATGTTGTCAGTGATTTGGGACTGCGCCGAAAAGGACTGCCACCCACATGTGGAATGTAGGAGCTGGTGGCAGACTCAGGATTTTTAGGCTGAGCCAACATCTCCAGGTGGGAGTATTCAGTGCCAGGGCCAGTGTACCACTCTGTTTGCCCCAGGTGCTGAGCAGGTGGCAGATGCTGGGTGCTCGGTGTTGTGATACGCTGACCTCATGCTGAAAAAGCTCTCAACTTCCATCTCTCCCCCTGTCGCTTTCCTCTCTCACTTGCCTGCACATGCACACTATCGCTAACGCGCACGCACCTGAGCTGTACTATGTACTGTGCTGTAACAGTACTTGCCTTGTGTACGCTGGGTACTGGTTAATTTGGTGAATACGGTTTTGAAGGTATTTTATTCTCACAAACAGAGCTTCAGGGGCACACTGGCCATCGGGAATACCGGGAGTTCTCCTGTGGGCCACTGGGTCAGTTGGCCAGTCCGGCCAGCAAAAAAAAAAACCCCACAGATGCTTAGACAGCCCACAGCATAGTGACCAGCGGCCCATTAATAGGTGCGCCTAAGCACGGAGGGTTAGTTTTTTTCCTTGCTGCGTGAGTACCACATTCGCATTTGCAGTTGGATAGTCAAATTTGGTCTACGTGGATATGTCTCACTCCTATTCCTGTGGCCGTTTGCCTGTTCTATTGAAGGTTAAGATGACTGATGGTCTTGTATACCATTTTTGATGGTTCTTCTTCTCTATTCTGGTTGTCTTGCGTCATGACCGCTTTTTAACATTTATTTATATATTTGCTTTATGTTGTAGGAATGACCAAAAAACTGTTTTCTTGCAAATAAAAAACAGTGTATGGACTTGGGCTATTCACAATCTTATTAAATTTTGTTGTTTTCATGCTAAAAGTTTAAGAAGGCAGGCTTGCTGGGAAATTTGTTTGACCAATGGCCTTGCTTGTCCCCTGTTGCATTAACAGTCTAAAAACGCGTTTCAACGACTACGGGATCAAACGAGATCTACGAGACAAAAATGTCAGTAACCAATGGAGAGGCTGAAAAGCTTAGAATAAAGGAAGAGGCAATGGAGGCTCAGGCTTTCAAATGCAAAAAAAAAAAAAAAAAAAATGACCAGCTGTTTGGCCATCATGATCCTCATGTGACGAGCAGTTTTCATTTGGAGGCGGACACGGAAGCGGTAGGACTGACATTAAATTAATAGACTATAAATTTTGCTTGAGCTTACGTAACGACTCCACTGATGGACAAGGTATTAGCCTACTATTTGATGCATATTGATTCATTGTTTTGCGGTGCCAAATGAATTTTGTCCTGGAATACGGGAATACTTTGCAAATTTTCTATTGCAAAACTCTGTCTTGACGTTCAGAATCACCTCTCATTATACCTACAACCAGCGAGTACTGTGGTTCTGAAGCTAGTGAGCTATTCTATGCCCTTTAGAGTCTGTAAGTAAGATATGTAACATTATTTCAAAAAGGCTACGTATGAATCATTCCAAATAATGCAATGGTCTTATTGAAAAATTCTAAATGGCCCCAAAGTCACATTTCTTTTTCACATCCATTCATGTAAATATAATAATAATAATATTTCGATAAAAATACATTAGTTTATATGTTGACAATGTTATGTTTTTAATATGGGACAGCATCATTGTATTAAATTTATTTCAGGACATCTTTAGGATAAATGGGATCTGTAATATAAATAGGATTGTTTGTTTTTGGACATTACCCACCCCACCCCTGCCTACAGATTAGTAAATTCACTCATATGTACATAAGTTCAACTTAATGGTGACTCGGATTATGTGTATTATTATGCGGAAATGGGGGGAATGGGGGATGGGGGACTAGGTGATCTGTTGCTAAGATCACACATGCATTTAGCCACTAGGTTTGTATGTTAGATACACACAATTATTTTGTTGTAGGCTAATCTGTGTTATATAAACTCAAAAACTAATAATATCAATGTTTTATGGGAAATATGATCCAGTATGATGTTTAAATGCAAGCTTTTTATCAAATAACGTCACATTTTTTTTTCGGCCGGTCACTACCTCCCCAATCCTGCCCCCAAGAGTGGGCTGGTCAGGTATGAATTCCCGGGCCACTTTTTTGCCCCAGTCCGTCCCTGTAGAGCTCCATTGATTTTACACTGCACCGAAATGAGAGCAGCGGGGATTCTATTCTTCATTCTGCGTGCACAGTCTTCCACTGCACCAGAGACCATGTACAGGATTTGTCTGTAGCCATCATTGGATGTAATGCTCTTAGGAATGAACTGTAGCTCAGCCATTGGTAAACATTCCTTTCATTATGAAGTGTCAGTCATTGAACGCTATGAATTTTCATTGGAACAGGTGCATCACTTGGGTATTTGTAGTATTCTGGTTTTTATGGGTTTCAGTGAAGATGCACTGTTCATACCTTTTGCTCTACAAAATGGTGTTGTGTAGTAGCTAAATGGTGGACGAATTGTGACACTGCTCTTCATGCATGCTAACAAACCCAGATTAAAATGTTACTGTGTATTGGGGCTCAGAAGAGCACAGACATGCGCATCTGACTGTGAGTGGTCCCTTCTCAGCAGTGGCAGCCCCAGCTCCAGAGTATTCCATCTGGCTGAGCTGTCTGGAGTTAAGCTTCTCTATCACAGCTTTGTGGTGGTGGTTCTGATCTTTGGTAGGATGAGGCTCAAATGAATGATACTGGGACTTCAGGTGTGTTAGGTTGCAGAACTTTAAGGAAAACCTGTATTTATGGCAAGATGATTTTGAAATTTACCCGCTTTTAACTGTCAGAATAATGATAGTTCACTAATGGGAAACCATAACTCTACTCTACTTGTATTGGAGGACTTTTTTTTTGTACTTTAAAAGATCATAGAGGGACACCAAGTGAGTTATTGTTGGTATATTCATGCATTTTTCGAAGGAACACTGGAGTGATTGGTCCGCGTGTCTAATCTCCGATAGAGGTTCCAGCATTGTGGCCCCCATTAGTTTTGTGCCCCGCCTGGAATTGTCAGGGGGGTGGCATTTTATGATGGACGGAGAAAATCGGAGGAAGTGTGGGCGTGGGACACTGGTTTCATGTGTATGTCCTTCCTATTAATTCGCCCATTACCTCCACTATCTCTTGGGGAATCTGCTCAGATCGGCCTCAAATGCTTTTGTCCTACTTCCCCTCCAACAACCTTTCACAGTGTAAACTGATGCTTTATGTAGCAGCAGTGAGCCGTTTCTCTGCTGTGTGTGTGTGTGTGAAGCAGCTCAGCTGGTCTTCCCTGTAAGCGCATGCAGAGCAGCAGTGTGTACGATGCTATATTTAGTCTGAGCTAAACCCAATCCAGCTGGCCACTTGCTCATACATGCCACATACACCCACCCACCCCCTTCCCCCCCACAGTCCCGGGACCTGGCCAATGCATGCTGGGATGTGTGCAATACCACGACGTGAAAACATTTAAGGTCATGCCTCTGTCCCAACTGTGACATCCAGAACTAAGAAAACAGTCACGCCAACCTAAATATAGATCTCTGCCTGTCGCAATCGGTGACCCTTACCATGTGCTAGTCTATCATCACCTCATGACTCTGTTCCCGAGAGTGGCCTGCTTTGACATGGAAATCTTGGCTTACCTGTGCATTTAGCCCAAAACAACATTATGACTGGATTGTTTTCTGTTACATTGCCACAACGCTGTGAGAAAGTTAGACGTTCTCTGGCATAAGATTCCCGCTCATTGAATTCTGAGGGGGTGGGAAAAATAATTTTGGTTAACTACCATAGTTACTCCTGGATTTAACGCAAAGACTGGGAAGGAGTGTTGTGATGGGACTCAAGCGTCACTTACTCATCAGTCAATCAATTTGCCGTTAGCACGATTAAGGGCGGTAAGATAAATATGATCTTGGCATGGGTGACCCGTCCCTAATTCACAAACCGCTTATCCAGGAGTTAACGATTGTCACTTTTATTTTTGTAGCTGCTTGTTGGTTCTTCACAATTGGTGAAATCACTGAAAGCACCATGGTTTCGGCCAACATGACCACTGTTACATGTTTTATGTATGCTGGTCTTACCCCTTTTATTTACTTGTTCATCTAGGCATATAGCAATTAAATAAATGATTAGCTGAAATACAGGACAGAAGTGATTTCCAGGAGATCATAGCTTCTCTGGCCCACCTCTCATTTTAGTGTTTCCAGAAGGCTTGGAAACTGTTCATTATTGGCCCTTTGGGAAGTGTGTTGCACTTCAGTTCTAACTCTGGAAGCATTGGCCAGTTCTATCTGCTGTGGTATCAATTATTTATTAGGAGTTAAATCATTGTGGAAGGCTAGGAACAGCTGGATGTTCAATGTGTCACTACATAGACGGTTACTGAACTGAATGAGGTTTCTCTGGGCTGGACAGTAGGAGTCTTGAGTCATTTGACTAACTCTGCTCTCCTGTTGTCTCTCCGCAGGTATTTTGGTGAGGTGGTCTCCTTGGTGCCATTCGTAGGGCTGCGTCTGACGCCCCCGCCAGACCAGATCTTGCCACCGGCATCCTCTCTTTTTTTCTTTTCTTTTTTCTTTTTCTTTTAAGTTGTGGTTTGAGCATAGTGCCTCATGGAGGAGTAGCAAGTAACTGTTTTAACTTTGTACAAACAAGAAAAGGAGGAATATTTGGCCAAGAAACACGGGAAGTAAGCTGGAGAGACGATGTCGTCCAACAGGAGCCAGAACCCACATGGTCTGAAACAGATTGGACTGGATCAAATCTGGGATGACCTTCGAGCGGGAATACAGCAGGTCTACACCAGACAGAGCATGGCCAAGTCACGATACATGGAACTGTACACGTATCCTACTGAACGCAGCCTGTCCTGCACCCTTGCTTCGTGTGAGGATTCCAGGAACGCAGACTGGAGGGAATGAAATCCATTCATGAGCACAAGAAAATATGGCAGTGGAAGGGCTGTTCGTGTGCTTGCATTGTCTTGGCTCTGCATTTTGCCCACTGATGAGATGCTACTGCTCAGTTCAATGTCGATATGTGACATGGCCAGTTCTAGGGTTGCTTCTTTAAGTACCGTGTAGCGTAGAAGTTGACCCTCTGACTCGATTATGGGCTCAGTCTGTGCTGCTTAGCTGGGGACATCTGCCTCCTGGGCGATACTTGCATACTGGATAGCAGCGAGCATCAAAATTGAGTCGCCATTCTTTGGAGGCTGATGCAGGGGTGGTGTAGGTGGAGTGTGCTGTTGTTTGGAGGCTTATGCTGGTGTGGGTCATTTCATAAAACATTACCACCCACTGGACCCTCTCTGAATGAGCGGATTTGTTCTTTTTTTTTTTTGCACAGTAATTTCAGTGTATTTAATGTAGTCATACAAAAATTCACCTTCATACTTTGAATATTTATCAGTTAGATGCCCTGAAAGTACAACAGTGGGTTGAAATATCATGCATTTTAATTTGCATTATTTTTTTTCCACCATTTTTAGCCCAAATAATTTTATAATAAAAGTACAGGAGATGGCCACATGAAATTTTCAGGGATTAAATATTTTCAGGGATTTGAGCACTGATTTAAAAACTGCAACCAAATCAATTTTACATCCACTTCAGGTGTCACTGTCTAAAGCCAAAAATCACCCCCTCCCCATTCATAGTTCATCACAGTTTCTCGAGTTTCCATTTGCTGGCCTTGTGTCCTGGAAGATTTTAATCATCATGACAAATGGAAAAAATTCCAGTCGTATATTACATGTGTTTATTGAGCTTGAAACAATTAATTGGCAGACTATATAAAGAATTAAATCATCTTGCCATGTAGATTTTGGGTAAATTTTCAAGGGTCACCATGTGCAATAGGTGGCTGGTCAAAACAAGTTGTAGCATATGAAGAGTCTCATTTTTGCATACATTTTGATGCCCAGCTCATCCTCTAACCATGATACCCTCTGTGTAAAAACAATTTTCTAATCGTCATATTTTAACCCTTGCGAATGTAGCTCTTGGCTGTAAAATGGAGAAATTGGTCTTCACGTATTACAGAATGGTTTGGAAAAAACGCATTGATCAAACAAGTTTGGAGCATTCAGTGCACCAGCTGAACTTCACATGCTCTTGATGACCTGTTTGGAAACACTATTTTCATGACATCATGATTATCAAGACTGGGCATGCTGCTCATCACAGCATACGGTGCAAGTTGCTAACCACAGCTTTGTAGATGTTGTATATGTGAATAGTGCTCTCCAACTCAGCATTATCATGGTTTTGGTTCCTTTAGCAAATAGAATCTCAGATTCTACTGTTTACGAAACTTGTTTGATCAATGTATTTTGTCCTAGTTTTTGTATTATACATGATGGCACCAGTCTTTTTTCTCCATTTCACAACCATAAGCTACTTTCGCAATGGTCAAAATATGCCTGTATTGGAAAATTATTTTGTCACCAGAGGAATCATTTCTTGATGAGCCTGCTATCAAAATATATTTGAAATAAGACCTGTCATATGCTATAGCTTATTTTGACCAACTACCTGTGCTACATGGCGATATGACCCTTGAAAGTTCACCCACAATGCGCTTTTTGGCCCGAGGGGTATAGTCGTCACCTGTGTGTCTGTCTGTCGCCTGTCCATGACTTTGTCCGGGTCAGTACTCAACAACTAATGATCGCAGCTTCACCAAATTTGGTATGGTAACTCACTATGACCCATAGATGTGCAACGTCAGGTTTTCTTTTGCTGGATTTGACCTTTGACCTTAGCGCTGCGACCTTCATCGTGGAAATCTTGTCCGGCCAAGTACAAAGTAACTATTGGTCGTTGCTTCGTCAAATTTGGTATGGTAACTCGCTGTGACCCATAGATGTGCAACGTCAGGTTTTTGGCTGGATTTGACCTTTGACCTTAGCGCTGTGACCTTGATGCAGGAAATCTTGTCCAGACCAGCACTCAGTAACTATTGATCATAGCTTCACCAAATTTGGTTTGGTAACTCACTGTGACCCATAGATGTGCAGTGCCAGGGTTTTGGCTGGATTTGACCTTTGACCTTAGCGCTGTGACCTTCAACGTGGAAATCTTGTTCGGCCCAGTACTCATTAACTATTGATGGCAGCTTCGTCAATTTTGGTATGGTAACACACTGTGACCTATAGATGTACACAGGCCGAGGGGTATTCTGCAACACATTATGTTTAAAGTTTTCTTCAGTGAATTATCAGAAAATGGATAACGCATCCAGGGTAGCAATGCTTGTTTCTATTGCTCTTTGTCATGGTAAAAATTGGTGCAGTTTTGCGATTGAAACTGATACTGATGCTTAACCCTCTGTTAACCAAGTACCTTTCCAACTGTGTAAAAATCATTTCCCTAGGCAAATATGTTGATTATGGGCCAATATTTGGAAAAATGGAAAAAAAAAAAAAAAAAAAAAATCTGACCCTTTGGCCCACCTTTCCAAAATGTAGCAGATCTGCTACATTGGGTAATAATGCGAATGGAAAAATTAAAGTGACGGACCATTCAAGTTATTCTCAAATGTTTATTTGGCAATAAGAAACAAAGCCAGCAGGGTGTCCAGGCTGTTAACCCTTTCACTTTATGTAGCAGATATGCTACGGTGGTTAATAGAGGGTTAAAGCTGGTTTTAGAGAAAAATTGTGCTGAGAATTATGAGATCTTGGCTTTAAATTGTGACACCTGGAGTAGGTGTTAAAATTATTCAATTGCAGTTTTTAACAGGGCTCAACTGAAATTTCTTGTCACCATCTTATACACTCGCAAAGTTATAAGGGCTCAAAAATGCAGGAAAAAAATGACGCAGATTAAAAAGCACTAAATTTTGACCCATCCCCCTATACTTTATGGGCTTGTTATTCTGAAAAAAATCACAATAAGAAGGTAAAATTTTGCGTGGCTTCATTAAATATAGTAAAGTTACTACCAAAAAAAAATCGGCTGACTCATTGGATGCCAAGCGGGAAATTTCTTAATTGTTGGCTTTTTAGCCCGCTTGGCCTTTAGTTCAATCGGGCTTATGCTGTGGTTAGGTGCCTTCATTGTGGTCTGTTGTGCGTCCGTGCGTCCAGAAAGTTTTTGCCTTGTCAGCGCTGTGGCACATAGTTTTTGACGTATCATTTTCATATTTTATTTGCGTGCATATGGGATGAAAATCTAGGCCCAGATTTTGGCAATGTTGCGATAGGCCGAGCGGGCGCAGTGGCTTTGACACCATTTTTATATGGAATGAGCCTAGTAGACGATGCGTTCCGATCTTTTAAACCTTGGAGGCCGATCACACCAAACACACTTTCTCAGCACTTCGTTAACATCTTAAACATTTGAGGTGTTTTCAGCGCTGCTTTTGGGAACCAGGCTCCTTGCATTTATGCGCCTCTGACATCTCGCTGTTTCTAGGTGTGCTTAGATAAACGCTCCATGTCATTATCAGTCCCCCCTATTGTCCAATTATATGAAATCATGGGCAGAGTTTTATATTTATGTTGGGTTCCATTGAATACAAAGATGGCAGAGAAAGCCGTTGTCGCCATTGGCACTGTCTTGGCACAATATCAAAGGATTCCACAAAAGTTATTCAGTTATTCTCAGTTTATTCTTCACTGTCCTGTAGAGCAAAAGCGAGTGCAAACTGATTGCATGTTATTTAAAAATTCAAACAGCTCACCAGACTTGGCAGTGGAATTTTTTTTGCCACTGCCATTAACATTGTTCAGAGTGTTCTGAGAGCGAGTGAGAGGAACGTGTCCTGAGTAGCCACATAAATGTTGCATCCAGCCATAGACTGTATAAAAAGATGGACGCAGCACCCGGGTCTGAAAAGTGAAGCCCATGCGGAAATCTCAAAAATTTGCATTATATTTAATGGCCTGCAGATGGCGACGTCAGTGGTTGCAACTTGCAGAAAGAAGTTCAATGCTATTGAAGTCTATGAGAAAATGACCCTACTTTGCACCTGATTTATTATTTCAATAATGATTTTCCATATCATTTTATGGTATCTATCGCAAGTTTCAAATCTCCTTCATGTATATATGATTTTCATTTTTGTAAATTATGGTCCCAAGTAGACTAGAATAAAGGATAAAGCCAGAATATGCTCTGGTCCTCGTCCTATACGGTCAGATCCAGAGCCACGGTCCTCTCCGGATCTTCAATTCACGCTCTTGTCCAATAGGAATCACATCCGGTTTCAAAATAACAAAATGGTGCTGCTCAAATTGCCAAAATCGAGGCTTCCTCAATGCTATGCTGAAACCAATGGGTGACGTCACAGTTGCTTCTTCCATCTTTTTATGCAGTCTATGCATCCAGCGCTATTTACAATGTAGCCTTAAAAAAAATGTGCCTTGCGTTTCCAGGCCGATGAAGCGCGTTTTGTGTGATTGGCCTCTTATGCTGGTGTGGTATAGGGTGTGTATTCTGTACTTCAAAGGCTTTTGCTGGTGTGTTGTTGGATGCGTGCGCTGTTCTTTAGAGGCTTGTGCTAGATTGTCGGGTTTGTGTTCTGTTCCTTGGAAGGGTATGCTTGCATGATGTCACTCATACCTTTTAGGACATTTATGCCGGGTGGTGTGGTGTAGGTCATGTGTTCTTCACCGATTGTCCTTATGTACTGGAGCACAGGCGTTGGGCATTGTGAATACTGCGCAATCACAGGACTGAGATGTTTCCTTTTGGTGTCAAGTAGCTCAATCATACAAGTTGATATATTGACCTGAATTTAAAACGGTCTTGAAGTGTATATGACACTTTTCTCTTTTTTTGTTGTCCCCTGCCGCCGCGGTAGCGAGCGGAGCGGGGGACATAGTATTCAGCTCCGTCCATCCGTCACGTCCCGTGTGTTGTGAACGCAATATCTCAAGAACGGTTTGACCGATTTCATTCATCTTTGGCTTCAATGTGCATTAGTGTGACACGCTGATGATCCCAGTCGATTTCCGTGACCTGGCAGGGGACATGGCCACGTTTAGTGGCAACACTTGTTTTTTTTTGTATTTGGTTCTTTGACGTGTGTTAAAAGCATTCTGACATTAAAACTCTTTGAAAATTTAATTGAGCCAATTTTTGGCGTTGAAAAATACACAGATTTTTTGCAAGGATGCGCAGCTAAAGAATTCACAATTTACTTTCGTGAGGTTAGTTGACTCAAAATGAGGAGAAAAGCAAGAGGAAGGCGGTGAAGAAAGGAGGTTGATATCTTGTGGCTGGAGCGCCGTACAACCAGAGATTTACGAATACATTTTACACACTGGGAACATCGATGCATGGGTTTCCCTCGGGTCCTTATTGACGGCAACATGGGTCAAATTCGTGCCGTGGCTCTGCATGAATTTTGGTGAGCAAATATAAGTGAAATGGCTCAAAACTAAACCATGCAGAGTTCAATCAATTACACTGATGTCACGAGTTGGGCATTCTTTGACCCAGTCTCCAGGACAATTTTAGGGGGAAAATCACTGTTTTAGGCAGCAGAAAATAACAAAGATTTCATGTCATCACTGAAGTTTTTGTATATTGCATATTTCAGACAACCAAAAACTGCGGAAAATATTGTCATATGCACTTTAAAATCTATGGCTTCTAAAGCTATTATATGGAGGGCTGACTGCAATAAACAGGTATGTCCTGATGTTATATATTGGACATAACTGTTTATTGCAGTCAGCCCTCGATTTGCAAATGAATGTTTTTTTTTTTTTGGTTTTTTTTGGTGTATGCTTCAAATGAATTAAACATTCATCCCAAAAATTTGGTGTGATACAGGCCATACTAAATGTTAATGAGGGCTTCTCCCACTGCCTTGCTGTAGGCATTGTTCAAATGCCGTTACCTTGTCCTGCAAAAATGAATTCTCTGCACCTGCGTTCAGCTGGCTGTGTCTTTGGAGGAAAATGGACTTGACATGAGAGGTTAAATGGCAGAGGATGTTCGTGCTTGATTGGCACTTTGCTGCTGCTGATTGCAGTAGTGTGGGGCATTGGCTCCAGCTCTCGCTGGATGCTGCAGATTAACAGACTGCACTCTGTCTGGTGCTGTAAGTCTATACTCACCACATTCAGATGAAACCATTACAACACTGATCCTCTATGTACTGTGGGGTCAGGTTGGACAGAGCTAATATTTCCCATTTTCCTCTTCGATTTTGGGATGGGAATGAATGGAAACAACAGTGCTTGTGTATGCATCGATGTGCTCTGCTAGTTTCTATGGTCTTGCGCCTGTTGTGAATAGTGAAATAAGAGGCAGATGGCAGAATTTGGAGCATTCTAAGATTTTTGTGGGACGAGAGTGGCTAACTTGCAGGTTAAGGGCATCAGCTGTGGTGTTGTTTTCAGCCTCAGGTATATCACTGTGCACTGAAGAGCTGTTCTTCTGTAGTAATGTCAGCGCTTTGCACAGTGTTGTCATTGTGCTTTTCGGTATGACTGTAACCCTGAGTTCAGCCCTGTGAGGATATGTTGCATAAGTGTCATGGCGTGAGAGGGAATGGAAATTGCCTTTTTTCATGTGAATCTACAATTTCCTCTGAGTATGTGGTTGCTTGGTGCAAGATTTGTGTGAAACAGTACTACAGCAATATAGCGTAGATCACAATGCTGGGCGGGAATCCCGTATTCAGTTTTTGAGGCTTCTCTAGGTGCAAGGCAAATACGTAGTTTAAAATAGCGTTTAGGTTGCGTTGTGTTTTGGCATAAATATAAACCCATTTCCAGAAAAGTTGGGATGTTGTGTAAAATGTAAATAAAAATGGGCTGCAATGATTGGCAAATTATTTAAACTCTATAAAAAAAAAAAAAAAAAAATGGTACAAAGGCATCACTTCAAATGCTGAAACAACTTTTATTGTTTATTAAAAATATCTGCTCATTTGGAATTTGATGCCAGCCACAGGTTTCACAAAAGTTGGGACTGGGCCATGTTTACCTGTGGGCCAGGTCACGAGGTAACAGGGTTACAAAATTGGTGTATTTTGTATCAGAGCTCCAAAACTAAGAGAGGTACAATTTAAATGGCTTTGTGTAGGTCTTCCTTAGTACTTCAAAAAACAAAATAGCCAATTTTGTTCATTTGATTTATTTTGGGTGAAAATGGCAAAAAACTGGTCAGTAACCTCCGTTATTCAGTTTTTTGACGTTTTCACCCAAAATAAATCAAATGAACAAAATTGGCTATTTTGTTTTTTGAAGTACTAGGGAAGACCTACACAAAGCCATTTAAATTGTAGCTCTATCTAACTTAGTTTTGGAGCTATGATACAAAATAAACCAATTTCATAACTCCGTTACCGTGTGACCTGGCCCCAGTGTGTTAAATCATCGCTTTTTTTTATCAACTCCCTGTAAGTGTTTTGGAACTTAGGAAACCAATTACTGTAGTTTTGAAAGCAAAATGTTTTCTCATTCTTTATTTTTGATTTCAGCTTCTCAACACTTTTGCCAACTCTTTTGTGGCATTTGTTGTTTCATAATACACCACATTTTTCAATGGGTGACCTGTTTGGATTGCAGGCAGGCCAGTTTAGCACCCGGATTCTTACTACGGATCCATGATGTTATATCAGGCATACAATGTGGTTTGGTGTTCTCTTGCTGAAATAAGCAAAGCCCTTACCAGAAAAAGATGCCTGAATGGCTGTTGTTCCAGAACCTGTATATATTGTTCAGCACCAATGTTGTCTTCACAGATGTGCAAGTTACCCATGTCACCTGCACTAATGCACCCCCATCCTATCATGGATGCTGGCTTTTGAACTGTGCTCTGATAAAAAGCCAGATGTTCCCTGTCCTTCTTAACCTAGAGGATGTGGCATCCTTGTTTTCCAAAAAAAATTCAGATTTTGATTGGTCAGACCACAGGATAGCAGGGTTTTTCCTGGCCAAAAATTAGGCAGGGGTGGACAAAATGACAAAAACAACAATTATCTCAAGAGTTATATTTTCTTTAACAAAAAACACACAAGCAACTAACAAAATATTAAACATTTACATAAACATTACATATACAGACCATAAACATTTACAAAACCCAAAACCAGTGAAGTTGGCACGTTATGTAAATCGTAGATAAAAACAGAATACAATGATTTGCAAATCCTTTTCAACTTATATTCAATTGAATACACTGCAAAGACAAGATGTTTAATGTTCAAACTGAGAAACTTTTTTTTTTTTTTTTTTATTAACTTAGAATTTAAAGGCAGCAACACATTGCAAAAAAGTTGGCACAGGGGCCTTTTTACCACTGTGTTACATCACCTTTCCTTTTAACGACACTCAGTAAACGTTTGGGAACTGAGGAGACCAATTTTTGAAGCTTTTCAGGTGGAACTCTTTCCCATTCTTGCTTGATGTACAGCTTCAGTTGTTCAACAGTCCGGGGTCTCCGTTGTCGTATTTTACGCTTCATAATGCACCACACATTTTCAATGGGAGACAGGTCTGGACTACAGGCAGGCCAGTCTAGTACCCACACTTTTACTACGGAGCCATGCTGTTGTAACACGTGCAGAATGTGGCTTGGCATTGTCTTGCTGAAATAAGCAGGGGCGTCCATGAAAAAGACGTTGCTTGGATGGCAACATATGTTGCTCCAAAACCTGTATGTACCTTTCAGCATTAATGGTGCCTTCACATATGTGTAAGTTGCCCATGCCTTGGGCACTAATACACCCCATACCATCACAGATGCTGGCTTTTTGAACTTTTGCGCCTATAACAGTCCGGATGGTTCTTTTCCTCTTTGGTCCGAGAGGACGACGTCCACAGTTTCCAAAAACAATTTGAAATGTGGACTCGCCAGACCACAGAACACTTTTCCACTTTGCATCAGTCCATCTTAGATGAGCTTGGGCCCAGCGAAGCCGGGCGGGCGTTTCTGGGTGCTGTTGATAAATGGCTTTCGCTTTGCATTGTAGAGTTTTAACTTGCACTTGCAGATGTAGCGACGAACTGTAGTTACTGACAGTGGTTTTCTGAAGTGTTCCTGAGCCCATGTGGTGATGTCCTTTACACACTGATGTCGGTTTTTGATGCAGTGCTGCCTGAGGGATCGAAGGTCACGGGCATTCAATGTTGGTTTTCGGCCTTGTCGCTACGTGCAGTGATTTCTCCAGATTCTCTGAACCTTTTGACGATATTACGGACCGTAGATGATGAAATCCCTAAATTTCTTGCAATAGCTCGTTGAGGAATGTTGTTTTTAAACTGTTCGACAATCAGCTCACGCATTTGTTCACTAAGTGGTGACCCTCGCCCCATCCTTGTTTGTGAATGACTGAGCATTTCAGGGAAGCTGCTTTTATACCCAATCATGGTACCCACCTGTTCCCAATTAGCCCGTTCACCTGTGGGATGTTCCAAATAAGTGTTTGATGAGCATTCCTCAACTCTCTCAGTCTTTTTTGCCACTTGTGCCAGCTTTTTTGAAACATGTTGCAGGCATCAAATTCCAAATGAGCTAATATTTGCAAAAAATTACAAAGTTTACCTGTTCGAACATTAAGTAACTTGTCTTTGCAGTGTATTCAATTGAATATAGGTTGAAAAGGATTTGCAAATCATTGTATTCTGTTTTTATTTACGATTTACACAACGTGCCAACTTCACTGGTTTTGGGTTTTGTACATAATTTACACATTTACAGGAAAAACCCTGGATAGTTTTCCACTTTGTCTCAGGCCATGATAAATGAGCCTAGGCCCAGAGAAGGTGGCAGAATTTGTGGATCTTGTTTGTTAGTCAATTTTTTTTTTTTTTTCTTTCTTTACATAGTTAAGTTTTAACTTGCATTTGTGGATGCAGTAACAAATTGTGCTGACTGAGACTGGTTTTCAGAAGTGTTCCTGAGCCCATGCATTGATTTCCACTACAGAATCCTTTTTGTTTTTAATGCAGCGCCAGCTGAGGGCCTGAAGATCCTGGCCATTCAATATTGGTTCTTGGCCTTGTCCCTTGCATGCAGAGATTTCTCCGGATTCTCTGAATAATTTTATGATGCTACCTATTTACATACCATAGTTTCTTTAGTTTCATTCCTAAATTGCTGAATGTTCAGTTTTCCCATGCAGTCTGTCACAGTACAGAGTGGTGAAGTCCTCACCATCTTCACCCTCACTCAGCCTCTTGGTACATGCTCTTTTTTTTTTAAAAAAAAATTTATTTTATTTTTTTTAATTTGTCATCTCACCCCACCTGAATCCCATGCCCAATTCGAGAACTGTGTACAAACTTGCTCGTATGCGACCCCATGTTGCCCACTCAGGAGAGAGAGACACTTCACGGCTCTCCTCCGAGGCACACGCCCGTTAACTACTGCTTCTTTACACTCATATGTCGAAACTTCGCAAGTGCAGAACGATTGCGGAGGATACCCGAACATGAGCAAGCTTAGAATCTTACTGACGAGGGCCCGGCTGGCCAACAGGAGGCGCTTGAGCAACGAACAAAGCAACTATTTTTTGATATCCCAGCCCGACAGTCCCTTTTCAATTTATTTCCCTGCAGCGCGAAGCGAATTGTGTGCTGCTCTGAAAAAGCTGCCGGCCACTGCTGGCTGGTACGACCGGGGATCGAACCCACGCCATGGTGGTCACTACTGCTCTGCAGTGTGGCGCCTGAACAGAGTGAGCCAACCTGGCAGTGGATATGCTCTTTTAATACCCATTCATGTCACCAATCTGTTGCCAGTTAATCCAATTAGCTGTGTGATGTTCCATCTGTTGCCCCTGACCCAACTTTTTTGAAACATGCTGGTGACATCAAATTCAAAATGAGCAAATATTTTTGTGAAGACAAAAAACTTCCTCACTTTCATCATTTGATATGATATCTTTGAACCATTTTCGATTAAATATAGGGTTTAAATGATATGCAAATTATTGCATTCTGTTTTTATGTACATTTTACGCAGCGTTTAAACTTTTCTGGAAATGGGTTTGTAGTTTGTACAAGTAAAAATGGGTTGCGTTTCATGGAAGTAATTGAGTATAAAATGATGAAACTAATATGACACAAGAAAGCTCATCAAGATTTGAAGATTTCGTAATTCTAGAAGAATACTTTGGAAAACTTTCTGTATGCTAGCTTGAACTCAAATTGATCCCATTTATAACCCTAGAATTTATGTAGTGACCCTCTTTAGGTTCCGTAGTATTTTTATGACTTCTGTTTTGGGGGGAAATCATGCAGTCTATGAACTGATTGTTAGTAGACCCTTTAAAAATAAATTATGGCATTTACAGATTTACTTGTGCATGAAAAAATATTTTTTGTGCAATTTGTGTAACATAAAAAATTGAGTGAATTTAAAAGGTAAAATCTTTGCAGATTAGTGGTTTGTGACACACTGTGCTGCATGTCCAGGTCATGTTGCCCGCTTCTGGTACTCAGCAATGTTTTTATGTCCCAAAGTTGTAAACGGCTTTGTAGTTGCTCTCATAGGGGTAAATTTTGCTGTTCTCTTTCAGGATTTCATGAAGTTACTCGAGCAGTCTCCTTTTAAGTTCTTGGTTGGTTATTAGTAGCAGGAAGCTGGTGACTGCCATGTGATAGAACTGATAGGGTGAGGGCAACCTCATTAAATTATTGATGGTAAAGAAAGAAAAAAATAGGGTAATGGTTGAAAAACGGCTTCCAAATCTGCTGTAACCGGGGTGTTATATCAATGAAATTTGTTTATATAAAAATGTCTACTTTTTGTGCACTGGCTTAATAGACAGACACTTTCCTGGAAACGTCATTCATTTTTTTCCATGGAGAAATATGCTCTGGACAAGAACAGTTTATGCATTGTAAGTCCTGGCTGTAAATTCTCTGTGGAAAACTGGGGGTCGATGCTTAAACCCTCTTAGAAAGAGGATTCAAGCTCAAGTTTGTTTGCAAGACAGATGATTATGCAATTCATGTTTATTCATCAAGATGTCAATGTTTAATTTATTTGAGCAGATTTTGTTGGACATACCATGAAGTATAAATTCTGCTTAAAACTAAGGCAGATGGACATAGTTATTGTGCTCCAAGAATTGGCTGGTAGGAGGCTGTGACGGGGTAAAAATCTCAAAATCACTAAATTTGGACATGCAGTATCACCTTTGTGCTCCAAACCCTCGTTGTGGTGAAGCCCTGTGAGCGCTTACGGTGAAGCTCTATGAGATCTTAATGCTAAGCCCTGTGAGATGTTTTTGTGAAGCCCTGTGAGATCTCACTGTGAATCCCTGTGAGATCTTTCTGTGAATCCCTGTGAGATCTTACTCTGAATCCCTGTGAGATCTTTCTGTGAATCCCTGTGAGATCTTACTGTGAATCCCTGTGAGATCTTACTGTGAATCCCTGTGAGATCTTTCTGTGAATCCCTGTGAGATCTTTCTGTGAATCCTTGTGAGATCTTACTTTGAATCCCTGTGAGATCTTACTGTGAATCCCTGTGAGATCTTACTGTGAATCCCTGTGAGATCTTTCTGTGAATCCCTGTGAGATCTTACTGGGAAGCTCTGTGAGATCTTTTTGTTAAGCCCAGCAAGATTTAGTTGTGAAGCACTGTGAGATCCTGTTGTGCAGCCCTGGAAGGTTTTGTTGTGATACCCTGTGAGATCATACCAGACATGCTGAGGTCCTTCATTTTTGTGCCACAGAAGGGACATTGAAGTGTTCTCTCAGTTGTGGCCTCTTTAGGAGCTGCTATATGAAAGAGATACTCCTCTGAAAACTACAATGTTAACCTCTGGGGGCTGTGTTTGCGTTTTACAGCAATGGTTGTATTAACATCCGTGAAAGACTGAATAAAAGCATGAACTTCTTTCCCCTCAGAGCATGGTGAATTTGCCTGTCCGGCGTACATGAGACTGTGTTCGTGCTGGAATACTAAGAATATGGGCCTGGGTGGCTATTTGAGTGTTCAGTTAATTATTGTTTGTTTTAGGCGCGCGAAAATGTATTTGCATTCAAGGTATAACTGGTGGCCATTGTGGGCTGAAAATGCTAGTTTTGCATTTCTGATGTATTTGATCTAGGATAAAACTGGAATTGCCCCAAGTTTATTTTTGCAGCATTGTGTGCATGCGCACGCATGTGTGCGGATTCACATGGTAATTCGTGTCATTTGCGACGTTGTGACGGTCACCTTATTTTCTCTAAACCTAATGCCCTTGGTATCATTGTCATGCTCATTGATTTCTATCCTGAGAGCATTGATTTAGTGTTTCTGTTCAGTTGCTCCCATGTGTCCCTCCATGCTAGTGTTGTTGTGGGTAACCTTGTGGGTTCCTAAAGGTCTGTCATTTTTCTCCATCAAAGGACAAGTCTTGCCTTGTTCTTTTCATTACATTGAGCCATTGCATTCTCTTACTATTCATCAAAGTCGCACAGCCCATGGAAACTTCTGGATGCTGTGGTTTAAACCATCCCCTTTGTGCCTCGCTCTTCCTGTCTGTGGAGGAGGAGATTGTGTTTCATCCCTGCCCTCTCATCCCAGCAGGGGTGAAATTCCAGCCCTGTCCGTAATTACAGGACAGGCCGTTGCATTGGAGGAAACGCTGGCTCTGTAGCCCTTTGCAAAGGAGGTAAAGTAGCTGAAGCCAGCCCCTCAGTCTGCAGAGGGTGTCACCCCTTCAGTGTCTCTGCAGCTTCATGATCAGGGTCCTCCAGCCCTCTGCCATCCCTTTAATATCTGTGCAGCATCATATTCAGAATCCTCCAGCCCTCTGCCATCCCTTTAATATCCAGCCCTCCTCCAGTCATCCCTTTAATATCTGTGCAGCATCATATTCAGAATCCTCCAGCCCTCTGTCATCCCTTTAATATCTGTGCAGCATTATATTCAGGGTCCTTTAGCTCGCTATCATCCCTTTTAATGTCTGTGCAGCATCACATTCAGGGTCCTTCAGCTCTATCATCCCCTTTAATGTTTGTGCAGCATCATATTCAGGGTTCTTCAGTTCTGTGTCATCCCTTTAATATCCGTTCAGCTTCATATTCAGGGTCCTTCAGCTCTGTCATCCCTTTAATATATGTGCAGCTTCAAATTCAGGATCCTCTAGCGCTCGGCCATCCCTTTAATATCTGTGCAGCTTCATATTTAGGATCCTTCAGCCCTGGGCTTACTCTGAAGCTTTGTGTTTTGTGTCCTGCCAGCAGCTCTTGCCATAACAGTTGTGTCAAATTGCCGATTGGACAAAAAGGAGAAGCTGTCCCTGAGAATCTGATTTACTTCCCTCCTTTGACTCAGATGTTACTGTTGCCCCATTGTATTGTGTCACTGTCTGGGGTTCTTTAGGTGCAACTAGCTAAATGTCTAAGTTGAGGTTTGACTCTTGGATGAGCACTGAAACCACAGAGTTCCTCTGCACCTCCTTACAAAATGGAGGGTGGGGAATGTATCGCATTTTTAAGAAATAATGTTTTAATGTTTTGTGGGTAGCACTGTTGCCTCACAGCAAGCAGGTTTGAATCTGGCCAGGGGCCTTTCTGTGTGGAGTTAGCATGTTCTCCCTGTATTTGCATGTACTCCTTGTCGGTTGTCTGGGTTGTCATTTTTCTTACAGTCTAAAGACATGCACATCAGGCTAATTTGAGACTAAATTGCCCGTAGGTGGGAGTAAATGATGTGTGAATGGTGTGTGTGTGTGTGCGCCGGTTAGCTGTCAGGGTGTGTCTGCGTTTTGCCCATAGTCAGCTGGGGTAGGCTCCAGCGACCCCAGGGAGTAAGCAGTAGGTTAGAGAATGGATATATCGTATGTCCACTTTGTGTTTGGGCACTATTGTGCCTCGAAAAGAAGTGATCATTAATTTCCCAGGCTAATTTTTGCCCATAATTATTTTAAAATGCTTTATATTTGTTGACTTATTGATGGGCATTGAACTCTGGATTGGTATGTGTGTCATTCCATCTCATATCACCCGCTGGGTCCCAGGTCACCCTCTCAGATTCCCCTGAAAAAATTCACGTGCTCCTATACCAAACCTATGGAAAAATCTGCGGTATTAGGCCTGTATCTTAAATAGTTTTGAAACTAGCCTTTGAATTGCAGTTAATTTGATGTGTTTTGCCAAAGGAGTCTTTCTTTCACGTACGAATAACTCTCACTGTATGAAATGTACAGCTTTGAAATTTCTGTGAAACTGGGTGATTTGAGATGGAATGACCCATATGCTGCCGGGTAGAAAAAATTCTGCTGGATTCTTGTCTCATGTCATCCAGTTTGTTGCTAGCCTGAGGAATTTTGCGATTTGTTGCAGTGTTTGCTCTAGCGCCCAGGCGACCTCTGGCTGCGAGTGGAGCATGCGGCCTAAACCATACTGTACAGACATCATCACCACAGAATGATGGGAACAGGGTATTAGTTTCAAACCGAACAGTGTTGATTATAACCTCAGGAAAGCGCTGCAGCTGGTCTGCACCAAGCTCCTAAACAGGCCTGGCTGGAGCTGTGAGAAGCGCTCTGTTAGCCAGACTTGAAGCGCAGCCAGAGCAGGCCCCAGGGCACCAGGTCTCTTCATTAGCCGTAAGCGACTAGGCCATTTCAAAGCCCCGTCAGGCTTTTTTTTTTTTTTTTTTTTTTTAAGATGCTGCTTTGTGGAAAGTCGGGCTCTGCACCAAGTGCCCTCTTCAGTCACTGGAACATCTAAAGCCCCAATCGAGTGCTCCTGTCTGATGCCTGCATGGAACAGGCTTTCCTTCCCACGGCTCAGTGTTTCATTACTTATATATATAAAGTGTACTTTTTCCGGGCCTAGGCGGTTAGCTTTGAATGGTTCCCCCCCCCTTTGTGTATTTACTTATTTATTGAGTTGTGAACGTTTATGCCAACCTGCTGTCAAATACTCAGAAGCTGTTTCTAAGCATTAATTGTGATGTGTTTGGCCATATTTTAGGAAATGGCATGCCACTCTCCAACCTCGAAATTGGGCTTGTGTGACTTGATGATATATCTTGATCTTGCAGAAAATTTTGCTCCACGGCCTGATTCGCATTCCGTCTGAGATTAGTGCTCAGGTGCTTGTTCGCCGTTCATCTTATGAAGCGAAGAGATTTTTACGATTTCTATCAGGCTTGCTCAAGTGAGCAGCTTGCTGATTGAGAATGAGCCCTTGGCTTCTTCTGGATGTTTGGATTTTACGCTGCTTTTTCTGACAGTATCTTGGCCACGACTTGCACAATAAAACCTGGAGCTCCCTCATTATTGTGAGTTCAGAGTAAACGCTTCTCATTTCTGCTGCAATTCCGCAGCAGCGACTGAGGCAGTGATTACCTTCTGGCAGTGGCTCCCGTCGGCCAACTTGTTTGATTAGCTAGTCTTGTTTTATGTTTGTGTTTCAGGAGTCATCTTTGCCTCATTTTCCTTGTTGTAATGTTTTGGGGTATGCTGGCGATTTTACATGTTGGTCTTTTGCTCTTTACCCGTAAAGTGTCGTATTGCTTCCCTAACCAGTCATTCAGACATGTTTATAACTATTGCACGAGCGTGCATCAATCCAACCAGGCCCGAGGTGCCGGTGTGCCCCCTTCTAAACCCTCCAAGAAGGCACCCACCCCTGGTGGAGCCCAGTTTGTGGGCCTGGAGCTCTACAAAAGACTGAAGGAATTTCTGAAGAACTATCTGACTAATCTTCTCAAGGTAAGAACCGTGCTCCTGGTTTACTCTCATGCTGCGTTTCCACCAAATGCGAAACAAATTATTCGTGGGGCCAGATTGCATTCAAAGTCAATGCAATGACTCAAATAGACGTGAGTTCACACCTTCTCGCGTGTATTCGCGTTTTTGTATTGACTTTGGATATAATCTGGCCGCACAAATGATTTGGTGGAAACTCGGCTTTGCATTTCACTCGATTGTCTCAGATGATTTTGAGCTCATCTTGTACGCTGATTTTTATTAGTAAGGTTGTGATGCTGAGTGCCTTTAAAATATGTAACATATAATGTTTTAAGAATGGGCCAGGTAACGGAGTTACAAAATAGGTGTATTTTGTATCATAGCTCCAAAACTAAGTAGGTTAGAGTCACAATTTAAATGGCTTTGTGTAGGTCTTCCCTAGCACTTCAAAAAACAAAATAGCTTATTTTGGTCATTTGATTTATTTTGGGTGAAAACGGCAAAAAACTGGTCGTTAACAGAGTTACAAATTTGTAACTCCGTTACTGACCAGTTTTTTTGCCGTTTTCACCCAAAATAAATCAAATGAAGAAAATTGGCTGAAGTACTTGGGAAGACCTACACAAAGCCATTTAAAGGTGACATAGAATCAAAAACAGTTTTTACCTTGTCTGTGTTGAATAACGGTGGTCTACCTGCATTCAAGAACATGCGAAAAGTGCTAGACATTCTGAACATCTCCGGTTCATAGAAATTCCTCTTTTAAAAATGACCGCCAGAAAACAGGCCAATCTGAACAACGGATACGTATGATGTCACATGTATCGCACTGCCCCCCCACTCTCATTCTGTTTCCTTCCCTTCAAAATAATTTGCATACACGTCTTAATGCTATTCGGTTGCTTCCAATCCCTCAGTAAAGACAAGCGTGAGAATTCCAGAGTCATAATCGATTTCCGTGTCACTAGTGGGGAAATCTACCTCAATGCACGTAAAACGGATTAACTTATTGCTGAAGGACTTAAATTCCACAAATGAATTTCTTCAGTGTGCTTTGATTGAATACTTGCTGACTACGGCACAGGAACCTCAATGCGAGAGACTCACTCCGAATGCGTAAGCCTTGGCAGCTCTGAAGTAGCCTATCTAGCTGTCTTCGAGACATTTAGGGGTGTGGGGGGTGGGGATTCAAAAATACGTACCGTTCAGAAACGTTTAAATCCACCCTTTGCTGGACTGGTTCTTCTTCCAATTCAGTGTCCTCGTCCAATTCGGGCTCAAACATATAAGGCTGAATCTCTTGATATGCCATAGCTGCATAAAGTTGGTCTGTCCATGTTCCGAAGCCGGCGAGTGTTTTCCATTTTCCCTACTGCACTGGGCGAAGTGACATTCGTTTGAGTGGCAGCAAAGCCAGCCAATCAGCATCAAGTGCTTGCATTTCATAATGAGGTTGCCAGTTAAGCCCAAAAGGTTGCCAAATAGGTGCAAAACAACGAGTTCAAAATCCCCCACCCTAACATAGCTTTTTGAGAGAGGTTTGTAAGAAGCTTCTGAGGCAGACCCAACCAAATTTTTGTTGTCTATATGACACATCACAGAACAAGGATAAATACCCTGTGCAACCATTCTATGTCACCTCTTAAATTGTGACTCTATCTTACTTAGTTTTGGAGCTATGATACAAAATACACCAATTTTGTAACTCTGTCACCGCGTGACCTGGCCCAAATGCATTGCTGGCCCACGATTGTTTTGGCATGAAATGGACCCACAAAAAGCCAGAATTTTAATCATTGTATCTTTGGAAAAATCGCCTTTTGGATTGTTATGTATTTGCCATTGCAAAGTATTAGTGACATGGAAAAATGGTAGTTTCCTCGTGTAATGACTGAAACATGACCAAAAGCATAAATCTTTCACGCTGGTACTCAGAATTTGTGCCTACCCTTTACTGCGAAACAATTTTTCATGACTCAAGAACAGTGTATAGTATATGAATGATTCCAAAGCAGACCAGCTTTAAGCTAAAATTTACTGGTTTGTTCGTGGAAGTGCTCAGTCATTTATATCCCTCAATTCCTGCAGTGAGGATTGATTTTGGTCACATTTCTCTTCATATTGTGTCATTAAGTTTTTATGAGCTGTACAGTATGGCCTTGTTAAAAGTTGACTGGGAATAAGCTCGTTGGCTGGCTTATAAACTTTTGGGTGTCAAATGTGTCACGAAAGAAATGGTTTGCCAGCATGAAGGAACGTCCTGTTCTTTCGCCCGAGGTTCTCGAGTACAAAACGCATCTTCAATCCTGGAGCCCCAGACAAATCTTCTTCTGTCCGCTGTGTAACACGGTGGTCACAGTTCATTATGCCCCTCCACCCCTCCTGTCGTGTATCAAACTCGCCATGTGAGCGCACCGCTGTTTCACCCAGTTTTGCAGCGTAGCACAACGGCTCAGTATTTGAAAATGAAAATCCGACGTGACTTTGTGAGATGGTCATTAATTAGATATTCTGTCTGATAAGGGGCTCACAGACACTTGGGTCTCCCAATGCTCTTAGCCATTCCTCACATCCACAGCCAGTCCTAGCGCTTGGGGGTCCAGTCATACCTGAGATTCCCTGAATTGCTATATGCCTAGCCGATTGTACGTAGAGACATATTACAAAGCATAATATGAGTATTGTTTAGGTTTTATTGATTTCTTTGTCAAATACATGTTTGTTGGTCATTTTCAGCTCCCATTTAAGTCAGTAGTCTGGCTTTGGCTAACAAAGCTAATTGATAGCAGTGTGATGTAACTCACTGTGGGGGTACTTTGCAATTTTTACAGTCTTTTCAGTAGTCACTATTTTTACTGGTCAGTATTGGATTTTTTAATTCGGAAGGAGAGGAAAAAACATGAGCGGCACTCATTTATTCTTCAGGGTGAGTAAATACATGGTCATGGGCTCATACATTTGAGTGTTATATTAACTGAATGAATTCCAGGCAACCAGAGCATGGTGTCAGACACCTAGAAGTATTTGCTTGTCCTGTGGGATTTATGATTTGTCCACTCCTGCAGTTCACCAGGTTGAACTATGCCCGGTTATGAGGACTTTTTGCTGATTTGTTGAACTTTTTTTTTTTTTTTTTTGAATAGGTGGGCTTTGCCTTCTGTTCCCAGGACTGGACCTCTGTGTCGTCAGTATCACTATACCTCTGCTCCACAAATTTTTTTTTTTAATCCCCCGCCACGAACAGGTGTGGGGGATATAGTATTGAGTTTTGTCCGTCCTTCCATCTGTCCGTCCGTCCGTCATACTTTCAATGGAGACAAGTTACCTTGAAAACTGAGTCATAGGGATCAAATTTTGTATGCTTAATAAGCTAGTCGTGATCTACGTTTAGTTCGAAAATGAATGTCGATGCGTATTTATTCATGGAGTTACGGCCCTTGACCATTGTTGGGGATAGTGATGATGCTGTAGTCTTGTGGTTAATGTTTTTTCGCTGCCTGTACGCTGTCCGTTAAAACGGTGCCTGCATGTACTGCTGTCTCCACAGGACGGGGAAGACTTGATGGACGAGAGTGTGTTAAAGTTTTATACACAACAGTGGGAGGACTACAGATTTTCAAGCAAAGTGTTAAATGGTATTTGTGCCTACCTCAACCGACACTGGGTTCGACGTGAGTGCGACGAGGGCCGGAAAGGAATCTATGAAATCTACTCGGTAAGAGAAGACTCTGGTTATTCGTTCACTTGTCTGTATCTTAAGAAAGGAGTGAAAAATGACTGTTTTCCGTTCATTCTTGTTTTCAGCTTGCATTGGTTACATGGAGGGAATGTCTGTTCAGACCTTTGAATAAGCAGGTGAGTGTCCATTCATGACTGCTGAAGATGAAGCTCCGTTGCATTTTTTTTTTTCTCAGCACGTGTAACTCTGTGCTCATGTTTTAGGGAGCAGAGGCCACATGTATTATGGCTGGTTACTCGGCCATCAGAGAGGAGCTTTGCCATCAGTGTGCTACCTTCACTGTGCGCCTTATTCCTTAGTCAGGACACAGATGGTGAAGTGACGCCTTTCCCCTCTGTGCCCCAGGTGACAAACGCAGTGTTGAAGCTGATCGAAAAGGAGCGTAACGGGGAGACCATCAACACCAGGCTAATCAGCGGCGTGGTGCAGTCCTATGGTGAGCACAACCATACGGTCCCTTATCATTGGGAATGCTCGCTCTACCTGAATCCTGGAAGCACTTTGACTTCTTCTGTCTAAAACTGTGCTTGCTGTACCCAAATCTGGATACATTGACACCACCTAAATCTGGGAGTCGGTAGCCACACCTGAATATGGGAAGTGCTGGATGCACAAGTCTGGAACGTACCAATTACACCTAAATTTGTACGCAGGGGTATAAATGTCTCATGGAGAACAGCTGTGCCCGAGTCCGTACATTCACTGACCTGAAATGGGTCAGCCTCTGTAAGTGGGAGACTCACCCCAAGTGTGACCATTTGTCTCTCTCCCGCTTGCTCTTACAGTTGAGCTGGGCTTGAATGAAGATGATGCCTTTGCCAAGGGGCCCACATTATCTGTTTACAAAGAGTACTTTGAGACTCAGTTCTTGGCTGACACGGAGCGTTTCTACACAAGGGAAAGCACAGAGTTCCTGCAGCAAAACCCTGTTACAGAGTACATGAAAAAGGTAGGTGATTAATGAAGCCCTTTGAGCTGAATTGGATGGGATGGTCTGATGCTATAGGAGAGGCTAGTGGTGGGACTTCTCACCAGCCATGTCTCCATTGTAAATGAGTCATTCGGCTTGTGAGGGGAAAAAAATGTTACTATGATACACAGTTAATGTACTAATAATGACCTCTCAAAATTCCTGAAAGCTTGACAACGAGTACTTGACGAGGTGAGCCGAGTAATTGGGGAAGTTGGCATCGGAACGGCATGTAACGTTCGTCTTGACTGTGGTGCATGGGTGTGTGTTCGCGTGCGCGTTGCGTGCGCGTGTGCTTGTTGTGTAGGCGGAGGCACGGCTCCTGGAGGAACAGCGACGGGTGCAGGTGTACCTGCACGAGAGCACGCAGGACGAGCTAGCCCGCAAGTGTGAGCAGGTCCTCATTGAAAAGCACTTGGAGATTTTCCACACGGAGTTCCAGAACCTGCTGGACGCAGACAAGAACGAAGGTGGGCGAAGTCTCTTTAATTACATCACCCACTTGTCACAGTCAAAAACCTTAATGATCAGGAACTGTTGCCGTGTTAATCGGCTGCCTTGTGGCAGGTTGGAGGAATAACGCTAGCTGAGAATTTTTTCTGACTGGTTTTCTGGTTTGGCTTTGATTCGAGATTGACAGACTGTAGTGAATGTGATGGAGTCTGTTTGGGTCGTCTCACTGCTTTCCTCTCTCCGCTTTGCAGACCTGGGCCGGATGTACAATCTGGTTTCCCGCATCACAGATGGTCTGGGAGAGCTGAAGAAGCTTCTGGAGACTCACATTCACAACCAGGGACTGGCTGCTATTGAGAAGTGTGGGGAAGCTGCACTCAATGTAAGCGCCATATCGAGAGCAGGCAGAAGATCACATCCAGCAAACTTTTCCACAGTTTTTGCTTATTGTAGCCTCCGGACAAAGTCGGGCAGCTACTATGGATTCACGTGTGTCGCTGCCGCCGCCACCTCCGTGTGGACGCTCTTCAGGCTGTAATTTTTGACTGATTTCTTTCATACTTGGTATAGATGTGTGTTGTACTTCACTTATGACACGTATCAATTTTGGTTGCCATGGTGACAGTATTGGCCGAATAATATGCAAATTAGTGGCAAAACATAGACATTTCCTTGTGGACGCAGTACAGGCTGTAATTTTTGACCGATTACTTTCATATTTGGTAAGGAGATGTGTTTCACTTCACTTATGACACCTATCAATTTTGGTGATCACCGATCGCCCCAAATTTTGTAAAACTTCTGAATTTGACTTTGTGGGGTATCCAGGCACTCAACTTTCACTGATAAAACTAATCTGTTCTTTACAATCAGGCCGTTTTGTGTCCAAATAAGCTTATGTGCGAAGCAGTGGCGGCTCCTGAACTGGCAACTGGGGAGGCTCAAACAATCCCTTAAAAAGAATGATTGGTCACGACCTATTTTCAATCATTCATTTAAATTACCATTACAGAAACTCCGAAAACTCTCAAAATTATCAGATGTGGCCAGTTTTCATTTATAACGCATACCGATTACGACTCCGTACATCCCACGCTTTTCTTTACTCGGCGGTTGGAAGCAATACGTGTGTTTTGCGGTCGATTAAATGAAATAAGACCATTTATGCAATTCCATTGCTTCCAATGATCTTATTTCATTTAAACAGTTTAAACGATCGTGAAACACATGCATTGCTTGCAACCCCTGAGTAAAGAAAAACGTTAAAGTCCGGAGACATAACGCAGGTGAAACTGATAAACCTCCATGCACAAGGACTTCAATTCCGTGCAAGAATCTCTGACACATGCGTTGATTTAATAATTGCTGACTACAGGCAGGGGGACGTAAATATGCCACTAAAACTGACGCGGAATGCGAGAGAGTTGACAGGTGTGCGTTATTAATGAAAACTGGCCACACCTGATAATGTTGAGAGTTTTCGGAGTTTCTGTAATGGTAATTTAAATGATTGATTGAAAATAGGTCGTGACCAATCATTCTTTTTAGGGGATTGTTTGAGCCTCCCCTGTTGCCAGTTCATGAGCTGCCACTGCTTCGCACGTAAGCTTATTTGGACGCAAAACGGCCTGATCGTAAAGAACCAATGACTTTTATCAGTGAAAGTTGAGTGCCTGGATACTTTACAAAATCAAATTCAGAAGTTTTACAAATTCTGGGGTGATTGGCGGTATAAATACGAGTGTTAAAATTGTTGAAAACATACCTGAGAACGTCTCGTCCAGTGCAATGCAATCGACCTTGATAATTGGTCTCCGCTCGTTTTCTTCTAAAAATCCAGCTAGAACAATTTATCTAAACTTACTTCACCTATATCTGAAAAACCAAGCCGTCAACTAAAATACAAATTACAGAAACAGACTCTATGTTGTTGGTATTGAACTGCTGATCACTCAAGCATTTAGAGTTGTCAAGGAATGTCTGGTTAGCTTGCCCACCAGAGACTTGTTGCTATGCGGAAGTTGTCACGTGATCGCTTGCTGCAGAAGGCCTATTCGTGGCAAAACATAGATTTTCTTGTGGACGCAGTTCAGGCTGCAATTTTTGACCGATTACTTTCATATTTGGTATAGCCATGTGTTACACTTATGACACCTATCAATTTTTGTTGCCGTGGCGACAGTATTGGCCGAATAATAAGCACATTAATGGCAAAACATAGAGATTTCCTTGTGGACACGGTACAGATTGCAATTTTGGGCCGATAACTTTCATATTTAGTATGGGCATGTGATATACTTCGCTTATAACACCTATCGATTTCGATTGCCATGGCGACAGTATTGGCAGAATAATGCGGAAAAAAGGGAAGAAGCGGACTTTCAGGGGCTACACACGTGGTCGCAGCCGACCGACGTATTTCAGCAAGACTACCAAAACCCCATTTTGCGTGCATTACGAAGGCATGGCAGCATAAAAAGAGGGTGTGAGTGCTGGACTGGCCTGCCTGCAATCTCAAGTTGTTCCCAGTAGAGAAAGTGTGCTGCATTTTCAAAGGCAAAATGCGATAACAAAGACCCTGTAGTGTTGCACACTTTAAGATGTGTTTGCTCGAAGAATGGGACAAAATTGCATCTGAAACACTTAAAGGGACATTATCATCCAACACAATTTGCCGCTTAAATCATTACCAGATAACAATGCATTTAACTTCTAACCTTTTCCAGGTGATTCAACCCCCATGAAATTCAAATATTGAACAAAGGGTGTGAGCAAACGGGCTATTCTCCCTTGAATGGGGCGTGCCATTTTATTAGAGCAGTCTCTTATTCAGCCCTTAGCTATGATGTTACGCCGGTTACTCTGCATGTATGCTACATACAGCACACTCAGTACAATTGCCGTCTTTCCACCGCAATTTTTGTGAAATGAGCTCGCTTGCCAGCGTACATTGAGTACCTTTCCACAACCACTATGTAACATTAGCTTGTTAGCTAGCTGGCTAGTCGGTGTTGACTGAATTTAAAAACCATGGCAAGTTCAAACGTGAATGTCTGTGACTCATTACGGTGTATCAAAGTGATGTAGCTGAGTGCAAACATAAAGCTTGCAACAAACGCAAAATTTACTCTACTCGTTTATAACTTTCATATGACACGCTTACTCGCAAGATCCTCTATATCATGTAAAGCCCCGGTGTAGGCTGCCGTACCGCACAGTGAGTTTGTGTCATTTGTCATGTATGTTTGTATGTCAGTCATGCAGACAAAGTCAAGGTTTAGGTGCAGGAAATCTCACTTACCCGCTTTCTTTCGAGGCAGGCGATTCGTATTGATAGCCGGATATCACATAAAAGATGCGTAATGTTCAAGTAATATTATCACAATGCATAATGCACGAATGCAATACAATGCTAAAAATGACAGCCAAAACAAAGGCAGAGAGCTGGGACAATGTCACCATTTACAGTGCCCTTAGCGGTATTTCCTCAAAAATACTGTGTGCTAGAAGTGTCATGGTATGTTCCATAAACTTATCAAAAACATCGAAAAAGTTCGAAAGGATGACCCCACATGAAAAATTTCCTAAACATGATTGATTTTGTATATTTATGCAGCTATTGAGAGTGACTTGCTTTACCATGATAATGTCCCTTTAATCACTTGGCATCTTCAGTCCCTAAATGTTTATAATGTTTCATTGTTAATATGTTGCAAGAATTAAAATTGGCACATTGTTTATTTTTAAAAAAAAATTACAAAATTCATGTAGTTAAACATTAAATACTGTGCTGTAGCGTTTTCTGAGTAACATGCTTCAAAGGAAATTTACCAATCTATGCTGTCAGGTCTAATTTAAATTTAACATGCTGTCCAAACCTTTTCTGATTTTGGGCTGTAAATGTCCTGACCCTATTGTGTGTGCTTTGTCTGTGTATGATGGTGTGCCTTCGTATATGTATGAAGAGGAAATGTACAGTTGCTTAGCCAAGTAAAGGACATGAGTGCTTATAGCTTTTTTTGCCAAGTTCCTCCGGCCCACCTGGGCTGTAGCTTTGCCTCAGTCCTCTGACTGTGGCAAATGGAGATGCCCTGCCATGGCAAGAATTAAATGGTGTTGCTTGGCAACAAGATTTTCTTCAGGCACAAATCTTATTCAGGCTTGGCAGTTTGCTGTTGTGTTAACTATAACATGTCTGACTGCAACCAGAATGGTAAATTCTTGTTGGTCTTTGCACATTTAATCTAAAAATGGCTGAAGTAATGGGATTTAATTTCAGTCCATATTAGGAAAAAATGCTGCATATCGTGCCCTGTGGGGCTTTGTGGGGATGACCTCTTGAGTAGTACCATAGCATTTATGTATTGATTTTATTGTTTGCGCATACAAGTGGATTTTTGCAATTTTACTCATTAAGTTCATTCTGCTGGTTTATTAGTTTAATGGTAGTGTTTCATAGATTCTATTAATTGCAGCATATTTAATGGCAGTTAAATCACTCATAATCATTAGTCTTCTATCAGTACACTGACCTGAATGCAGGTCAGGAATATTCAAGAGAGATTATATCCAATCACAAACAGGGCCTTGCATGAATTTTAATGGGCTAATGTAGTGAACGGTTGTATTGATTCAGTAGTGGATACAATTCAAACTTGCTTGATACAAAAGTAATGTAGTCCTATGGAATTTGCTTGCTAAATCTGAACCTTTTTTTTTTTTAAGTATTCAGGCTTGTGTGTTATATAGCTATACTCACTGACTGTGTTTTTGAAGTTCTGCAGTAGAATGAGCGCGGAAAATTCCTAAACCGTCTGGTTTTGATTTTTCAGGAAGAGGAGATGTAAACAATGCACTGAAAATGACTTTGATGGTGACTGCAGGGCTCGAAATTAACTGCGTCCTGACTTTCCCGGGCTTTGGGGAAAAAATTGATATGGGACGCTCATAGTTGTCGTTTGGGACCGTTTTCGGACGATGTGACAGATGGATGGATAAAACTTTTATTTACGTAAATTTGAGATGCGATGTCTACCTGTGACATGTGGCTCACAATCAGGAGCAGGCTATCCCTACAGGGGTGGGTGGGTTCACCAAAATTATTTGAAAGGCAGCTTTAAGCTAAAAAGAATTGTAGTATTTTTTTTTTGTTTAAAACTGCAAACCAAAAATATACTCACAACCGTACATTATACCAATCTAAATACCAGTAACAACCGAGAGCAAGTTATGTTAAAAAAAAAAAAAAATTCAATTTTCATCGTCTGGTGATTATTATAGCTTATGCTACTCATGCAGTTTTTTTTTTTTTTTTCTTTTCTGGAAAATGGCTTTCCTGATAGTGTGTAACTTACTCCCTCTATTTTTGACAATTGGCCATTTCTGTCTTCTCTTACCTGAAAATGGATAGCATTTTCACAAGACAGTAGACATTTATCATATTTATGGAAGGTTTCTCAAGACTATCTTTAGTCATTTTGTAAAAACAGAATGGCAGCGCTCACTTTATTGCAAGGAAAGTGGCCCAGCCTATAGCCCTCTAAAAAGAATGAGAATAATGCATATGTATCGTTGACTGATTAAGACCAAAGGCATCCTCTGAAAAAGCATTCTAAAACCTGAGGCATTGTTGAAAAACCCTCTTAAAACCAGAGGGTTTTCTGAAAAACTTGGCACAATTAAGTTAACCAAAACCTTTTTTCTGCCTCTGTAATGGATGAAATAAAAACTTTGACATTTACTGGCTGTTGTTGCAACTTAGTGGCGTGTACGTTCATATCCTATCATTTTTAGATTACTAAATATAAATGAATACTCATGAAATTTGATATATAGCTTCTGAAATATGCATAATTTTGCAGAAGGTACCACTGAGTGACAAAGAGCGGCAAAGTTTTATGCTGGAGGACTGAAAACCACTGCACTTGGACACAGTTCCTCCATGATTTTTTTTTTTTTTTTTTTTTTTCAATCTACTGCAGTAATTTTTTTAACATTAAATATGCATACAGTACATTAACCTCTATAGTATGAGCACATAAAATTTGCCCTAAAGGAAGATATTATCACGTATTGGAATTGAGGCCTCCTTAGATTATTTACTGTCGCATCAGGCTCGTTTGTGCCTCGGGTTTTTGTTTATTAGATCGCCCAAGCCTAAATTGATGGGTGTGGTCTATTTCTGGGTCAATGTTTTCCCGCAGTAGATGATAAAGACTTGCATTCTCGCCTGTATGAGATGTCTGAAACTTGCAAGCAGAAGGCCTTAAATCTGACCAACATGGTTGCCTCCATCGCACAGGAAAGTAAACAAATGTTTGGCATATCAAAACTAATAAAACTCCCAGGATTTTTGGTTGTACGACCAAACAACTTCGTAGCTAAGCTGGGTTGTCTGAATCTAATTTGGGTTGTCTAGACAACCGGAATAGCACTTATTATAAACGCTGTATACATTGACACCCCCCTTAAAAAAAAAAAAAAAAAGAAAAAAATTATTTTGGGGACAGGGGGATTGGGTGGTGAATGAAGTCTTTTGGACGGTTGCAAACAGGTTCTGGGACGACTGTGGTACAATGTTAGTTTTGAGTCCTGCTGCAAATAGTTTCCCCCACCTTTGAATAAACAGCATGCCTCTTGGCATAAACATTAATTTTGATTTCAGTTTGGATTTACACATGGAGTTCATTAAAGCACAACCGAGGACTAAAAATTGTGGCTAAGCCACTGAGTCAGTGTACACCAAGGAACTTTAATGATTAGATTAGCGATATCACACATGTTAAGACTTTAGAGATTGTGACGGCCTGTGCTTTTCCAGGTTTACTCCAGGTCGGCTGTAGCAGAGTTAAGAATCGCCCGTTTTGTCCAAAAGCAGTGGCCAAGCGTTGGAAGTGGTGCTGTAATTGCATGTATGGTGGTAATTAGCATGTCTCCCTGCATAATGTCTTGAGAGGGAGGTGGTTCAGCGCCCCTTCCTGTGCCGCCTTCGATCCACATCCCGGGAGGCTTCGTTGCAGGGCCCCCTGTGGGTAGAACATGGACCACACTACCAGTGTCCATTTGCTCAGGCTAACCGGGCTGCTCCAAAATGGTCACATACCAAGGGCTGTGGGCCAGATGGGAGCAGTGGGCATCACCAGCCACTCCACTGAATTGGCACCAGATCAAATCGAGTTCAAACTAAATCTGTTTGTTTAGCACATTTTCCAAAGAATGGTCAGAGCACACTTCAGAGAACCCTGGCCTATGCCACCCGCAAAGGCAAAACCTAGGGCAACTGAGGCTAGGAACAACTCCCAAAATTGGATCTCTTCAGGCAGCTATAGTGATCTTTGTGGTATTCAAGTCCAACAGTCCTTCTGGGGTAAACACAGGCCTCTTTTCAGCAAGTCTCTGCTCAGAATGAAACATTGACGTGTTTTTGGGAGCTAGGAAAGTAGCCTTCATTGTGGTCATTTGTAAAGGAGTTGTAGCCGAAATGAGCATGAAGAAAGCAGTGTTCCGGCCACGTTGAGCGGAGACCGCAGGAAAGTAAATGAGTGTGTTGCTGGCAGACTGAAATTCGGTTGTCCTTGGCTTTGTGGCTGCGGGGGTTTGCCTCACTGTGCTGGAGCTTCCACCCTCTGGTTGCTCCCCAGCCCAACTACAGGACTGAATGTCATAAACATCCCTGTCTGACCCGCATCACCACCTGGGCTGCAACCTGTCTGAGCCATTGCCTGTCCTGACCTGCGCATTTATATATCATGGAAGTAGAATATATACATGCTCCATGTGAATAGTGCATTTTTGTTTTCCTGCAGGACCCCAAAATGTACGTTCAGACCATCTTGGACGTGCACAAGAAGTACAATGCACTAGTTATGTCGGCGTTCAACAACGATGCTGGTTTCGTGGCTGCGCTAGACAAGGTATGTTCACCTGGCTTCTGCTGGGAGGTGCCCATGTTTGCTCGCTATGGTTTAGCACTATGTGTCTGGCATGGGCTGACTGCCTTACACCCCCCTCTCTGCTTTGTCACCACAGGCTTGTGGCCGTTTCATCAACAACAATGCGGTGACCAGAATGGCTCAGTCCTCCAGCAAGTCACCAGAGCTGCTGGCCAGATACTGTGACTCTCTGCTGAAGAAAAGGTGAGTGTCTTGTGGGCTGGAGCAGCACAGCCCTCCTACACAATCCTCAGTGGGTGCATGAGTGAGAGGCCTGACGCCCTTACTGTGCGCTCAGACGTAATTAATCATGGCAAACACTCAGAGCCTGTCCCTCCTCTTTGAGGCTTTTCGAGCAGCTGTGCTACCCTCACCTAAATGGAGCAAAGTGATTGTTGCACCCCTGCTAAATGTCCTTAGAAGAGTTACTGTGTGCAAATCCTTGACCCTCAGTTAGAGCAGAATGTTGTGGTGGCTACTAGCAATAAAAGTATGTTCTTCATTTGTGAGAAAGGGTATTTGTCTCTGAAATTATCTTGTCATGCAAGTATTTATTTGAAAATTTAAAAAAAAAAAAAAAAAAAAAAGATTTTGACAAGCCTGATTTCAGTGGTCTTTTGCGCAATGAGAACTTATTTATGAGATGTGTTGTTTTTCCAGCTCCAAGAACCCAGAGGAAGCTGAGTTGGAGGACACCCTCAACCAAGTGGTGAGTTTAGCTGTCTGGGATGCTGCAGTAGATGGTGTCAGGCACAGCCCTTGAAGCTGTCTTTCATTAAAGACTGAACTCAATCCTTTTAGGTGTAAGATTACAAATATGCGATAAGAATGCCCTTACCTTAACGTTATATCGCTGGTGTAAAGTTCACTGATGGTAGGTACAAGCACCAGAGTTTTAGAATGCTGAATTGCAATATCAGCAAAATCTTCCGAAGAGCTGACTACATCGGGCGAGTTCAAGGCTCGCTGTTCTCCTAAATCCCCTGCGCCCTCTCCATGATCAGATGGTGGTCTTCAAATACATTGAAGACAAGGACGTGTTCCAGAAGTTCTACGCCAAGATGCTGGCCAAGCGGCTGGTCCATCAGAACAGCGCAAGCGATGATGCAGAGGCCAGCATGATCTCCAAGCTGAAGGTGAGGCCTCAGTGAGGGTGAGTGGTGTACTGTACTGAGTAATGAAAAGCACTATGGGTCTTTTTGTGGGGGGAAAAACAGCTGGGTTTGCATTAGATTAAAAGCTCACTTAATGCTTCCACTGTCCTCAAAAGTCCACATTTAACTTCTGCTGGGCATTGGTCAGGCTAAGCTTTACTGCGGGTTTTAAAGTCATTGTTATCCTTGTACAAAGATATTGGGATACTGTGGATCTGTGGTCATTTCACATCTGCTGCCACTGAGAGATTTTCCTTGCAACTGTGAGCCAACAATTCCCCCCCCCCCAATTTCAAATTTGGTGCTATCCTTGCTGATTTTGGGAAGAATTTGGGGAAAAAATGGTGTAGTTATTAAAAAAAATATCAATTTTTACTTCTATTAGTGGATGAGAGAGACCCCATTCTCATAATTTCCCAATAAATCACAAATGTTCATTTATTTCTTTCAAATGTATTTTGAGCATTTTTCACCAAGAGCGGATCAAACCTAGCAATTTTCATTGCAGTAATGCTTAGCAGTAAGAAGTTATTCACATTAACTTTTAGTGACAGGTATTTAATATGTAGAATAAAACTGTTGCAAGGGGAAAACCTGTATTGTTTAAGTCAATAGGACCTATGTATTAGACTGAGTTTTATGACATTGAGTTATCATTATGGATAATTAATTTGTTTTATATTTTTCTTGGCAAAATCTGTTCCAGTAGCTGTGTCCAATAGCTTTCCTTTATGGGATTTTTAATGACATAATGATATTAAATTGATATTATGCACATGAAGTGAAGTTCCAGATGTGCAAGGGATACACCTGTTGTTGCGGGCGACCGACTTTACTAGTTGTATTAGTAATTAAGCATACATGTTTGTGCTGACTGTGCTGTGCTTGAAATAACTTTGCTGACACGGAAAATCTCGTGTATGCATTTTAAGCAGGCTGGCACATGGGTCTGTGGCAGGAGCCATTTGTCTTATCTCATCAGGACCTCAGATGAGCAGCATTTTGTGTCTCTGCTACTCTGCTTGTTTTGCAGAGCTAAGACCAGTCCTTCCACATCACCCTCTCAGTCATGCAGAGTAACTATGCATTGTTGTTTGATGGCCTAAGGGGGAGGCGTCAGATGGTTACTGTTTTGTTGTCTGCTGAAACCTATCTCCTGCTGAAGATGACTCACTGGTTATAACTTCACTAACACCACTAATATTGGAGATATGACCTGAGCCCAAACGGTTTGTTGGTTATGTAATTGCGGACATTCTTCTCAATCTTACTGTAACTGACACAGGACCCTGAAAGTCAGCGTTAGTCGTGTAGCACGGAAAGTTGACTTTGACATGTAGTGCCGTAACGGCTCACTGGCTTGTGCTTCTCCATCTTCTCAGAGCTTTGGGTGACTCCTCTCCTCTCCTGTCTCCCTGCAGCAAGCGTGTGGGTTTGAGTACACATCCAAACTGCAGCGCATGTTCCAGGACATTGGAGTCAGCAAAGACCTGAATGAGCAATTCAAGAAGCACCTCTCCAACTCTGAGCCACTGGACTGTAAGTTTGCCGTTAGGCTGAGGGTGTCTGATTTTGTCATAATGGAAATTTTCTATTGGTTACCTGACTCGTCCATCATAAAGTGCAGTTGAGGAGCCCAAATATACTGATGAGTTTTTTGGGTGTAATAAAATTAACTGGTTTCTTTATCTCCAAGGAGGAAATGTCTTTTCTAATGTGACATTGGCTGTGTGACTGTGAGCACGCATGTAATGCTAGTCATCAAGTATCTTGTACAACAGGTCTTGCTTGTTTGCAAATGATGCCCTGTGAAAAGTCTTAGATTACATAAGAATCATAAATTTGTGGCTCTCAAATATTGTCAACAGTCCTGCTGTCATCATGTACTAACGAAGAGCAGCATTGTGGCTATTGTCCATGTCACCATTAAATGTGGCGTATAAAAGGTCATCATTGTGACTGTTTTCATTTTTACCATTAATTATGCGGTTGATGAACTGTGGTCATAGTCAGTATAACCTGGTGTTTATGGAGGTACTAAATATCCCCTCTTTCACAGTAAATGATATTTATTAATGGGTCATTCCACATGAAGTCAGTCAGGGCTCCCATGGGCATGGACATGGATTTTCTTCAAACTTTGATAGAATGTTGCTTTGGGTGCCAAATGAAGACATACCAAGTCCTAGCTCAGTTTTCCCCACTAGTTTTGATTTTCTGGGAGGTCAAATAAGTGGGCGTGGCACCCTGGTTGGCAAAATATGCATTTTTTCCATTTTTAACAGGCTGTAACTCTGAAACTAATAAAGCTAACCCCAAGATTTTTTCAGCACTTCTTCGCTAGGCACTGTACTACCCTTTATAGCCAATTAACGTGGTTTTGAGCCTTTTATTGTGGTTTTATAGGCTCTCAAAAATGTTACTTTTACAAACCGGTATCAAAACATTTAAGGGTTCCATTTTCACACCCATCAAATGACGTGTGGATTTGTGATAATATCAGCTATTAGTAATGGTCAAAAGCTTTAGCCACCGGTTAATATCCTGTAGCAATTATAGTTCTTTGGTAATACTGACCCTTTTTCAGCCCCTTTTTTCAGGATGTGAGTATCCTTCAATTTTAAATAAACTTATATTTTTGGAAAGCTCTTGATGTGTATTGCCACCAAAATAAATTTCATTAAGGAACTAGCATTTCTTCATTAAAAAAATCATGTCTTTTCCATACATTTTCATCTTTTTTGTGTTGCAAAATGAACAAAGTGGTGCGATAGATGACACACAGACTAATGAGTTGCTGTTTTTGTTGCTATCTATCTGAAATGGATGACAGCAGTGATTCCTCAATATTTATATAGGTGGCAGGACATACTAATGAGCACGTCTCGAGACAATGACTTCCAAAGTTGGTGAAAGGACTTAATGTAGCCTGCCTGTTTGATGGCTACTGGTAGCTGGCAGTTGTCTAGGACACATCCGAAGAGATGTATCAGGATGTCAATGTCAAATTCATGCATCCTCACAGACAAACGCGGAAGTTTCAGTGGCCCCAGAATAAAAATGACATTTGTCATGTTCCCTTGAACGATTTATCTCTGCACCAAGTAGGCCTACTGCAGGATCTGGACGGCTGTAGACTCTTTCTGATTATGAGTTTGACAGAATCCCCAAGTGGTTTAGAAACCAGCGACTATTGTAATGGTACTGGTAAGAACTAAAGCAGCTTAAGGGGCCCTTCACAATGTTCAACATCATGGGGGTGGGGATGGGTTATCTGTGTTACACTTCTTATATTGAAAAAAGAGGAAATGGTAACACCACGCCTCCAGTGCCCTCTATCACTGGCTCAAGACCTGGCCGGCATTCCGCTCTCCACCTAATTCCCCGCATCTGTCTTTCATTGCTCCTGTGCAATTAGCAACCCTATATATATATATATATATATAGACTTTGTGCGTTGTCAGTGCGAAGTCTCGTAAGTCTGTAGTTTGCTGTTTGTATCATACACATGCTTATATTTGTTCTCACAAACCTTTAGTCTAGTTTTCAGCTGCGCTGTTGTAACTCCACCAGCCCAGCAGTATATTATTGGAACCACTGTTCCTCTTTATTTGCATTTTTGCCCATTTCCCCCCTTTTCTGTGATACAGCAAAGGCGTAGTAAAGCCAACTTCATCTTTGCATCTGAATCCAGTTCCATAATTGCCATTTTTCCATGCGCCATGTCTGGTGCCAAGAAAAGGTCCCTACAGAAATATTGAGGTAAAACAATTTTTACAGTACGTTTTTGGGGGAAGAGCATCTGAAAAAATGTACTCTTTGTACACTTGTGAAAGTGTTGAGAATTGTGAACGACCCCTAAAAAGGGGTTAATTTTAGGATGAAAATTGAAGAAAATGACAGCATTTTTTTAATGAAGGTATGCCAGTTCCGTAATGAAATATATTTTGGTGGCAGTACACATCAAGAGCTTTTTAAAAAATATAGGTTTCATTAAAATTGAAGGATACCCACATCCTGAAAAAAAGGGTTGAAAAGGGTCACCCCCCACAGGGGGGGTAAAATAAGGGTCAATATTGCCAAAGAATTATAAATGCTCCAGGATAATAATCGGTGGCTATAGAAAGCTCTTGGCCATTACGAATAGCTGATATTACCACAAATCCACATATGTCGTTAGATGGGTGTGAAAATGGCACCCTTAAATGTGTATGTTTTGATACCGATTTGTAAATGTAGCATTTTTGGGAGCCTATAAAACCACAATAAAAGGGTTAAAACTACTTTGATTGGCAAATAAAGAGTAGTACATTGCCTAGAGAACAAGTCCTGAAAAAATCATGTGATTAGCTGTATTAATTCCAGAGTTACAGCGGTTAAAAATGGAAAAAAAAATGCAAATTTCGCCAGTGGGGTGCTACGTTCACTTTTTTGACGTCCCAGAAAATCAAAACTAGTCGGCTGATAGAGCTAAAACTTAGTGTTTTTTCATTTGGCACCCAAAGTAACATTCTATTGAAGTTTAAGAAAATCCATGACTATGCTCATGGAACTTGTCTGAATATTGGTTGATTTCATATGGAATGACTGTAATAAAATTTCAAACCATTTTATTTTATTTGATCGCTAATTTCCCATAATGATGACGTTATGCCTGGATGAAGGGGAAAAGTTCTTGTCTTGCATGCTGAATCTGCCCTGCACTGCCCCACCCTGATCACTGAGCCTTAAATGTCTGTGTTGCAGTGGACTTCAGCATCCAGGTCCTCAGCTCAGGGTCCTGGCCTTTCCAGCAGTCCTGCACGTTCGCTTTACCGTCCGAGGTGAGACGTCCCCTTCTCACCTGCCCTATCCTGCCTGCTTCTCCACCCGCCACTGTTGTCCCTGGATGAGTCGGCCTGCACTGTTCCCTCATGCCTGTTTCCTGTTCTTCCTCCTGCAGCTGGAGAGGAGTTACCAAAGATTCACAGCCTTCTACGCCAGCAGACACAGCGGCCGCAAGCTCACCTGGCTCTACCACCTGTCCAAAGGGGAGCTGGTTACGAACTGCTTCAAGAACAGATACACCCTGCAGGTGAGCCTACACGGCCTCCTGAGTGTGTGTTCCTGTGTTCTGCGCTTCAGTATAGAGGGAGGCAAAGTCGGGTTCCCTGTTACTGTCTCTTCCAAACCGATAGTGGAATAACTTGATTGATTTTTATATATTTGGTGTTCATGATTGCAGTTGACCATGTAGTGAAGAGCTCTCAGTTTCACGACTCAAGATATTCTGCAATTCATGCTATCAAACTCAGGGGGTCAAGCCCGGATGGGACAAAAACCTGAAACTGCACTGGCTCTGATGGGCCAGGGTTGCTTACCCCTGTTTTAGTTTAAATAATGGCCTTTTCTATGACTGAACTACTATTTAACGAGGTTAAATGAAAAAACCTCAGTCCTTAGTGTCTTAGTACACTCACTTGTTCCTGGTATTAAACAGTGCCTTCAGTGCTCTTAAGACGAGGGGGTGTTTGGAGGGGAATGAAAGGTTTGCCTCTCTCAGAGAGGGGACTGAGTGAGACCCACTTAGGGTAGCTGGGTGCCTTGTGCTGTTCTGGACCCTCTCATTATGTGGGCTGAATAGTCTGTGTGGCACAAACTCCTGACCACAATCCGCTGCTTATCCCCCCCAAGGCTTCCACATTCCAGATGGCCATCCTCCTCCAGTACAACACTGAGGATATCTACACCGTCCAGCAGCTGACCGACAGCACGCAGATCAAAATCGTGAGTGCAAGGGCACCTGTTGTGTCTCTCAGAAAGGGAGGGAGAGATGCAAAAGCAGTCCCCCTCAGATTCTGTGGATCTCTATTGGAGATCAGTTCCTACTGAGTAAAGCTCCTTTATGGCTGAAGCTAAATGGCTGAATGTTTGAGAAGCTTGATAGTGGAGACTGGGTTTTAGGTGAATGACAGCAGGACAGGGGCAGATGCAGTGCTACAGCCATTGATACGTCTGTGATATGAGAAAGTATTGTTTCTTGTGCCCACACCTGAAGCATGTTTTATTTTGTGACTGACTTTTCTTCTTTTTTTAATAGGACATACTGGTGCAGGTTTTGCAAATCTTGTTGAAGTCAAAATTGTTGGTAAGTGCAAACACCCTACCCTGAAATATGGAAGTTAATTCAGTGCAATTCTGTTTTTGTCCACTAGAGGCCTCTTTGTTGTCGCACTTTGTTTCTCTTCGGGAGAGTAGATACTTCTGGTGAATTTAACAAAGGAACAAAACAATTGAAAATTTATCGTGAATAGCTGAAGTATGGGTTTTCAAATTGCTGGTCTGGTGGTGTGAAGTGACGACTCTAAATAATATCAATGATTAAATTGATTTAAAATCTAATTGATTACCATTTCTTGTTATATTGTTGATTCTGGTGTTACATTTTGGCACACTAACATCATGTTTACAATATTCAGGTCCTGGAAGATGAAAATGCCAATGTGGATGAGGTGGAGTTCAAGCCTGACACATTAATAAAACTTTTCCTGGGGTATAAGAAGTAAGTGGCATCTTACTGCCATTTGTGTTTGTGCTTGTGCACTGTAGTTTCAGCTGTAGTATGGTCCGGTGCTAGTAGTGAATGGGAGTGATGGATTGCATAGTGTTGAGTGATGCTGTGGTGATTGTGCTGAGGTGAGCTCTGCTTCTGTGTGCAGTAAGAAGCTGCGCGTGAACATCAACGTCCCAATGAAGACTGAACAGAAGCAGGAGCAGGAGACCACCCACAAAAACATAGAGGAGGACCGCAAGCTACTGATCCAGGTACACACAGGGCCCTGCAGTGCGCACACACACAACACACAAGCGTAACATCAGACTGACCTCATCAGGACTGTTTTCAGTTATCGCTCTGTTGTTTGTCCTTCGCCATCCAGTGGGTAGGCAGGGGGACGACTGATTGTGGCCATGTCTGTCTGCCTGCACCCATCCGTCCGGATTGTTTTTCGGTGCAGATCTTCAACACTTGACGGTGGCCTCTCAAATTTGCTTGGGTACTTTGGCCTTCTCTAGTTTTGCCTTTTGTTTTGTGTCCATCCATCCAATCTTTGACAGGGTACCACTGCCGTCTCTGACTGGCTTAAGATTTGGCATCTCCAGCCTTACTCGAATCTTCGGGGTCCAGTTGGCAAACTATGTGCACGCATGCTCATACGCAACTAATGCTCCCATCTTGGAGAGAGAGGTTTGCGGTTCTCTTCCAAAAATGCACACCGTCAGCCCCTGCCTCTTAGCACGTGTGGTTACAGACCCTGTACGCTCAGAGTGAGAGTGGAGGAAACTCAAACGTGCCGCTCAGAATGCAAAGCAAGCACTTAATTGGCCATTAAGAGGCGCTTGAGCAATGGACTACGCCAATCGTAACTGATTATACCCCTCCAGGGGTGGGAATCTTCAGTCACCGCACGATTCGATTTGAGTACGAGAGGGTCATGATTCGATTATTAAACGATTCTCAGTGCATCTCAATTTCAGATTTCTGTACATGGTTTATTTTTCCCCATCAATACAAACTATCAGGTGAAATTAAAACCCTTTTATTTATACATTATTGTTACAAATAACTGAACATTAACAGCTGCCCCTTTTCAAATGAATAAAATATTCATCTTCCAATCCACCAGATAAGACTGCACATACTGCTCAAAAATGGTTAAGGATAAACCCCTTTCATAGCGCATTACATTTTTCTACATCAAAATAAAACTGATTCAGGCTGAAAAAATAATTATTTAGCGGCTGTATTATGTAATGCGCATTTCTTACACTCAGTAAACATGTGGCAACAGCTCCGCTTCCACTTTTGCTCTCTTTGACTCACACTTCTCAATGACTTCATTACCTGAGCTTTGGTGTCGCGGTAAAGCTTTGGGATAGCTGCGTCTGTGAAGAATTGCCTAAACGGGACGTTGACCTTGGTTCCAGGGGCTGCAGGAGAAAACGAAAGCCTTCGCTTTCCATGACGGAGTAAGGGTGCAGATCTTAAGCAATAAAAACTGCAGCAGCCTTTGTAATCTTTTTGGCCCTGTCAAAGTTGGGTGCCAGCTTTGAGACGAGTGTCTGTTCAAGGGTTTGCTGGTTGGATACAACGGTTTTTTTCCCCTGCTGAAGTCAGAGGGTGGCAATGGGCAAGATAATTTCTCATATTTGTTGTGTTGCCTAGGTACTTGATCTTTGCGTTATACATCTTGCTAATTGCATAAGTCTTGTCTAGCTGTTTTTTTTTTTTTTTTTTTTTTAACCATTGATTTCACAAAATCCAGTGTTCCCAAACATCAGCTTTTGAAAAAGCCGGCGGTGCTTGTACCTTTTTTCTCTTGCACCTGCCCCTCCATTTTCACGCTATCCTGATTGTAAACACGGCGCACACGTTCTACATAAAAGACACGCCCCTCCGAGGCATTCACACGCTAGGATTGGCCAGCCGTTCAAGCAGTAGGATTCCAATCCTAGATCTGAATGGTTGGCTAATCCTGGCACTAGGTTGACTGGCCAGTCATAGCACTTGAATGCTCCGGAGGGGCATGTCTTTGCAAGAACGTATGTGGGTTCCATAATAATGCGTAACTCCAAATTCCGGGAGTGGTAGTTCATTGAAAATTGCGTTGATAATCGATTATAGACTTTCCTGCATCGGTGCTGAATCGTTCAACAAAGCATCGCAATGCATCGTACAACCGATTATTTCCCATATCCCTTAGCATCACAAAGCGAAATATGCTGTTCTCGCGGCTGGCATGGTCTGTTGGATTCCATCGATGTCGCGGTGGTCACTTGCATTTCCAATGGCGTTTTTAGCAAGTGAGCCACCCCAGCAGCCCTTGTCTTTGTGAACCTGATGACTGTGACCTGTGTGCTGTACAGGCCGCCATCGTCCGAATCATGAAGATGAGGAAAGTCCTGAAACACCAGCAGCTCCTGGCTGAAGTGCTGAACCAGCTGTCCTCTCGCTTCAAACCAAGGGTTCCAGTCATCAAAGTGAGTCCGTCTCTTTACTGAAGTCAGAGGTAGTTTTTATCCTATAGAAAATGCCATATATCCTCAGTACACAGCATTATTAGTCTAGCGTTGGCCATTTTTGTCCTGAATATTAAGCGTAAGATCCTGGGCTGCACAAGAGCGTCAATTGAACAGGCTGTATAGTGCAATATACTTTTTTTTTTTTTTTTTTTAATTTTTACTCGCAAGCACTTGCAATGTGACTAAAAATATTTTGTTTGTTTTCCTTCCCAGAAATGCATTGACATCCTGATCGAGAAGGAATACCTGGAGCGTGTAGACGGGGAGAAGGATACTTACAGCTACTTGGCTTAATTTTCTTTTAATTTCCCCCTCCTCTTTTTTTTTTTTTTTTCTCTCCAAAGTGTGAGTCACAAACTTGATTCCTTTTGACATTTGGCCAACGTCAAAAACACAAGCACGGAACGTGAAAGGACGAACAGGAGGCGTTCAGAATCTCCCAGGCGGCTTGCAGCCAGGAACTGGACCTCCCTTTAAAACTCTTGACGAGGAAAGCTGCCAGCCTGTGTCCTAAAGTCACATCTGAACTGCTCAGGATCACAGTTTTGATATGTAAATATGGACACAAGACCTCTACCCATACCTAGCAAAATAAACGTTACAAACCCAGTCAGAAACCACCTCTTGTTGGGGGGAGGGGTTGCATGCTACTGCCTATCTGCATTTAAGCAAAGAAACATTTAAAATAATGAAATGGCTATCAAAACCACTGCGAAGAGTGGCTGTTGGAATTGAAGAAAATACGTTTTAAGGAGGAAAAACTTAATTTATGAATGCAATTTCGGCAGCACTTCCAGAGCGTAATAGTGTCAGAATGGGCCCGTAGAACTGTGTAATCTGCATTGTTAACTGCTACAAGAAAACCATTTGTATAGTGTGGTTCATTTTTTAAATGTGTGATAAATAAAAGTCAAAGGTTTCTGTAGGCCTTGTACGGGACTGGATTTTTTCAAGATTATGAATGATTTGACTGAGGCATGATGGTGGGGAAAAATTGGCCAGACTGGCTTGTAGTAGGCGGCTACGCAAGTGTCAGGAGCGCTCAAACCAAAAACACATTATGGCACCACTCACCGCTGATGTGAATATGGGTGTAAAAATTATGAATTTCAGGTCTGGAAGATCTTTCATTGGCCAGACAACTACAGTTAGATTACGAGCAGGAAGGGAAAGCGTTGGTATGAAATTAGCGAAACCATCCCACTGGCAGATTGTATGGAATCGCTTGGAGTAGTAATGGGAATTCTGAATTCATGTGAATTCTACAGTGCTGTTGGCATCAGCCTTAAATATTTTATGCCACAATCACAGGGAAAGTAATCCCTGAATTTTTTCATTTGATCAGGCCAGTGGTTCTCTCTCACTGCTGGGGGACCACTGTATGCAGGTGTTCAATGCAGCCACAATTGCAATCCCAGAATTTGATTAAGATGTTAATTTGTCTTGATTAGTTGAATTTAATTTTTTTGCCCCTGCCATATATTGCTGGGGGGTGAGCATCTCATTTTGTTTCTGAATTTTTCAGGCATGATCTTAAGTTTTTTTCGAGCTTCCCAGATCTCCTGTGATCTGGAAAAACCTAGTGAATTTAGCAGTGGCAAGGATTCTTGCAACTGAACAAAAACCTTTGGATTCTGGACTTCTCCTAAAAAAAAAAAAAAAAAAAAAAAACACTAGAAACTTGATATAGAAAGTTCAAATAACACGAATAGCTAGTGTTTTCAGATTTTCACCTCTCTTAATTACTGCAAATGAGGGTCAAACTCAGATTCTCCCAAAAGTGGCATTTGTACTAGGTTTTTCCAGATCACAGGAGAGATGCAGGAGCATGTGTGTCCCCCACAGAGAGATTTTCTCGTTTACCCTCTGACTTCACATTATGCGAGAAAAGGCTATACCTGCTGTGGGGAAAGAAAGCCCCATGTCCATATTGTTTATAATGCTTTATGACAAGTAATTGCACAAGGTCTAAAAGTTAGTGATCCAAGTAATACTAAGGTTAATTAATGAGCTCCTGTAGGTTGCTGCACACAAGCTTTAAGTTCTTTGGATTTTTTCCCAATGATATTAACACACAAAGGTGAATCATTGTTAGTTTGAAGGCAAAGCTACTTTCTTAAAAGTGGTCAGATTTAGAGAACATTTATCAATTGTACAAATTATGAGCCTACTGCTTTTATTGAATTTATTGGTACGTTTTAATTAGTCTTTTTCAGCTGTTTCCCCATGTAGCAGGATGTGAATATGGAACTTTAATTGCTCATAGCAAGCATAGCTATTTGACAATGTTTGACAAAAGGGTAATGGAGAAATTGAGGTGGTAACTACCCATCATTTTCATGAAAAAGTCAAAATTAAAAAGTTTAATCCTTGCTGGCTACCATACTGAATACACTTTCAAGTCAGCAAATTATTAATCAAAAGACTGTATTATTGCAGAAAAGGGTTTTTTTAATTGTTTATTTTTTACAAAAGGTTTGACTGTATTATGAGGATGTAAACAAACAGTCATAAACTTCCCTCAGAAACAGAAGTCTCACTAAAGATGAACTCTTTCTGGGATGTTTGCATGGTAGCACTCAGAATCAGAATGAGGTGATAAATCAGTTCTACAGGATTCGATGTCCAAAAGGAGTTAATGTAGGAAAGGATGTGCTGGAGTTCGGGGTGTACGACTAATGGACTAAAAGCCTGCAGTGATGTTCTAAAGCACACAGGACTTGATCCTGGGTCATACTGTTTGGCAGGGTATAACAAAATCGATGGCAATACCAGGCTGAGCGTAAAGTCTCTGAAAAGGAATCCAGGAGGAGAAAATATCTCAGATGGAAAAAGGAGGGCAGACAGGACTGACTTCAAGAAAAGGAAGGAACACTTCGAGTCTGGGGCATTTTGAGGCCAAATCGTTGCACGTTGAAAGCTGTTTGTGGCTAAGAAAGTGATGCACAAACTTTCTATGCGTTTTTCTCTAAAACTTGGTTTTATGATTTCAAACAGCAATGTTGCCAACAGTATTAGTCCCACTGAGTTAAGCTTTGGACAGAAGCTAGAATTTATGGGGTTTTATGCAACCTACCAAAGAGAACTCAACTATAAATATTGAGTTAAGCTGTTGCCATGGATACCCCTCAAAACACAATGTGAAGGCCTAAATCTAAATAAAATTTGTAAAAATATTTACTGCGGACTGAGATTCTAGATTTTGGTCAGTTGCATAAAGGAAATTGTCTTATTTGGAAAAAATCTAAATACATCAATTAGCTATGGAGTATTTATTGTTTAAAGTTTTTGTTTACACAATGGCAGCCATCTTGAATTCTTATTGCTATGGAAACCAAAAACCAAAACAGGTCAAATGTAATGTTTCACTCTCAACAACTATGACAAGTTGGAATGAAAAAATTCCTTAGTATATGAAAATTGGTTTCTTTGGGGTAGTTACCACCTTAACTCATTAAAATTCTAGGGTTGCATTTGTGGTTGGAACAAAAACCAGCATACACAGTAGTCCCCCAGGGCAGAGTTTGAGAACCTCTGGATTGGTCAAATACTGACATGCACTTCATATGGCCTATAGCGTAGGAGTTGGTTGCAAAAATTCAGCAGGTTAGACTTCTTTCAATGTTCATTTTATTCAACAGTATTTCCTGAAAACATTGAAATTCAGCACCTTAAATTCAGAGGCAGAAACTGAGGTGAACTGGTCACATACAAATCCTCCAGCAAAACAAGGAAAAATGGTCTATTCTGGTGATTCATTTAAATATAAAAGTACACATCCTGGCAAGTTAAATTACCCCCGTTTCAATACATGAAAAAAAAAAAAAAATCTTCACAAAAAATCTACAGAAAGAACCCTACAATACCAGGTATTGCCAAAGCATGTTGTATCATTCAGAGCCCAAGTTTTCAATAAATTAAAAACGCAGAACTAGTTTACATAATCTGAAACAAATAAATAGGAACACTTCCAAATCTGTTCCAAAATTTATGTTGATGAACATAACTTCAGCTCAAAAGGATTTGTCTGGAGAGACCATTATTTTCACACAATGAACACTGACCACCCTAAAACAATGACGCAACCGGGGTGAAAAGCTTATGTGGATTCTATGCTCCCCACCCCCTAAAGATACCACAGGTGCACCAGTGTCCCCATTAGCTGCTATGTTTCTACACCTGACAACACTGCAACACAGTATATTTAAGTGTGACGGCTGTCCTCCTCGCCCTCCCTACTCCTTTATGGCGTTTTCTGTCCTCACATATAATGTAGGAGGACATGCTGGTATTTTTGCTAATGTGGTTTTTTTGGAGCAAATTAACATAATAGTTAAGGCACCCCCACAGTAGATATACTTCACATTTCAACATCTTATTACTCATACAGTTAACAGTGTGCGTTAGCACATTAAAGGCAAGTTCAATATAACTTGTGAGATGACATGCAGGTGAACATAAACATTAATGACTTTGGTTTTCACACTGATACCGACCAATTGTCAAGTGTTACAATACACAATTTATGCATGGCAGTCTTAGTGTGGTCTGTGAGTATACTACATAGTAAAAGGGAATTTTGTTTTTGGAACCTTGGCCCTTTTCCTTGGTTGTCAATGATCAAATATAACCATCTTTAACAAAAAACTGAAGGACGGTCCAGCATAGAGTCCCTTCATAAAGGGACTCTAATCCAGTATTCAGAACTGAGGTGCAGCTCCAGCTAACTCAAACTGCCAGCTATGGGAGGAAATGAAATGGATTCAGCATAAGGTTTCCTAGGCAGTTGAATCCATAATAATGGAGACTCAATGGCTTTGACAGAAAAGCAAAATAAAACCTCATGAAATGTACTCTCTGACAGATTATATGTTGAGACATCAACATGCACCAGTAACTGCCCAGTGTTTCGCTCTTTGGAAAAATGAGTTTTATGTGCTTTTTGAAAGTTTATCCACACTCCCCATTTTCCCCATTGCTTGCAGTTTGAGTCGGCCAAAGTTCCATCAAGAAAAAAAAATCCCTATTAAGTATGATCAGTTTGCTTTTATGCAGTTTCATGTACGACAGTTGTGCAATAAACGTAATCATAACAACAGGCAGTAGTCTCAAAGAAATTAACTTTCCCGCCCCATAAGCACCTTTATACCCACCTGTCCGTTAACTGGAAGTATGGTCCTCAATAAGTCTTACCAGTGTGAAGGCGGATTAATTTCAACCCTAAGTTACTGTAAACACAGGAATGAATGTTCAAGTACTGAAGTTTGTTTTCAGATTGTTCCATGACTGCAGCAGATATAACAAGAGATCTGACCAGTAAAAAAAAACAGGCATTTCCATGTGAAAAAAGTACGTAGAAATTGGATTTCTGAAATCACCATTATAAATGACACCGAGCTTTGGCGCTCTGGTGCTGAAAGCTCAGACATATTAAAAATGCATGATTGTAAAAATTCCTGAAGAGTATAAGGCATTGTGATGAAGAGGAGGTATATGGCTTCACGGCATCTCCATTTCTCTCTCAATACCAACGTACTTGAGGGCGTCTGCTTGGCTATACCTGGAAAGGAGCCGGAATAAGCGAGGGATGTCAAAGGCAATCTCAATATCCAGTCAGTTTCATCAAGTAGCTTTTCTAAAAATTAAATGTGGACCTCAACGCACGATTTCATCATTGAACTTTTAATATCACCAAGTTAACATGGGCACTATAATTTTCACTGCCAGAATTAAATGTATTAATTACTGCTCTGTTAATGTCAGATGCCATTTATAGAAGCTGAACAGGCTAAGCATTGCTTACCTGTAGTCAAAGAACAGCTCTTCACCAGTTTGTATTGCCCTCTTGGCAAAAATGCCAATCCTGTGATCTCCATTAACCATCATCACTAATGGGAAAAAGAGAATGCTACATTTAGATAATCCTATTAAACAGACATTAGAGAATACAGAAAAGGTGATTAAAACAGTAATAGCAACCATAATCTTTCTACGGAAAAATAAAAACAATTGTTTAAAATCTCCTCTGAGGAATTATTTTCAAGGGTTTTTCGAACAATCCATTCATAAAATAACACTGAAAACATAAACCTTGACCAAACATTCTTCTACATACACTTAGGGAGTTTAGAGAACTGTTCCACAGTCATCTTTAAGTATAATATCACATCAGTTTGGCCAGCAGAACATTTTACTTCTTACCTTTTGCATAGCAGTTGGGGTTGACAGAATGGTTTGCAAAGCGTATCTTGTTGCCTTTCCGAGTTGCATCAACGACAAAGTCTGCCAGGAAAAAGAAGCAGTCGGGTTACTGCCGTGAGACAGGAGCTCACACCAGTGCAGGCAGGGGAGGGGGCGGCAGAGTGGACCCTTACCATTGTTCAAGTTGAACAGGAAGCTGCACATGTATTTATCATAGACCTTCCCTCTCCGGTCAGCCTCATCCTGCGAGATGATCTGTACCAACACAACAGAACTGTGAGTACTGACCTTCATCCCACAGACATGGAAATCCCTGGACCCCATAGGTTTGCCGATGCATTCAGGCTGTATGGTCTTAAAGGCCTCGTAAAGCAATAATAAATGTGTGTTCTGGCTTTGTCACTCCACAGAAAAATGTTTTCATAGCCACCCAGTGAAATTAGAATAAGACATACACAGACCTGCATGTTTACCGTCATGCATAAATGCACATGAAAGGTTATTATTATTGAGCTTAAACATATCTAGCAGTGTATTTTGGAATCCGCTCAAGGCCAGAGTCATTTATATTACTACATGTTGTGACATTAAAGCTTGAAAAATTATTCTAGACCAGGGTTATCAAACTGGTCCGTAAAAGGGCCAGAGGGGCTGCAGGTTTTCAATGCAACTGACCAGAAGCACACCTGATACTACTCATTTAATCAACTGATCTCAGCCTACACGGTTGATTATTTGTATCAGGTGTGTTTCTCCCCAGTTGGATTGAAAACCTACAGCCCCTCCGGCCCTTTTATGGACCAGTTTGACACCCCTGTTCTAGACCAACATCGCAGGATTCAAAATGACATCGGGGTCATGCTATGCAGTTTGTTCTAGCCACTGACATTACTGCTCCATTACTTTACAAAATTCACCAGAGGTGTTGTCAACTATCGACCACAATCATCAGTAACGTGCCATCGAAGGCAGCTGGGTAAGGCAGAATCCTCAACATTAAACACTTGATTAGTCTCATCCAGTTTCCATTCACTTTGCTAGATTAGTATATTTCCAAAGCATTCTTGCTCAATGCATCTGAATTTGAAATGCCAATGAGAAATGAGACGGTCGAAATATGCATACATTTGTTAGTTATGGGCTGGAAGTAGGCCAGTGCAATAGAGTACTAAAGTGATGACGTCACGCTGGTGTCGCAAGTAGAATTTCCCATTCATTTTACCCATAGACTGTTTTTTTCAGTTCACTGTTGAATCACTTCCCATTGTTTTCAAGCCTCCATCTTTTTCGAGATTTTGCATGATATTTCCGACTAAAAACAAATATAATTTTTCTTGAACGGAATCAGCCATATTTCAAATCATTTTAATTTTTCGCCACCATGCTAATCCTCTTTGTAGTCTAAAAACTACACATCCCATGATCCTCCTGATTCCCAGGCTGAATGAGTTCAGGACGCGTTTTATACAGTCAATGGTTAAAAGTCACCCATCTCGAATTTTTTCAGCACCTCGCTATAGCCGTTTGCTTGCTTAATCAGTTAGCCACTCTACACTCTACTTGGTTACGCTTTCCTTGCTAGTTATCAAGTTTTACAATTAGCGCCAATTTACTTTAATAGCCAGGCATCTTTGGCCAACGTTTGTTTGTTTAAAAACTGGGTAGCCAGTGAACGAGCTTATCAGCCTTGTCAAAGCATAACTGACAGCGAAACTCGCTGTCAGCAGGCTAACTTAGCCAGCGAGCTAGTTTACAGACTTTGGTAGCTGTCTAACTTAATATTTGGCGCATTTAGTTAAATGCCAGCTTGTGAAATGCTCGCAGCCCAATGCTAGCTAAGTAGCCAAATAATGGCTCTTCACTGCTTTTATTCACTTAGCTAGGTCGCTAGCTAGGCTAGCGAACTAGCTAGCTAGCTATGCTAGTGATATTTATTGAATAATCATACTAGCTAGTTTGCTAAATAACAGTAAGTGAAGGTACCATTTACTGTTTCTATCGGTTTAGCTATGTGCACAAGATGTACTGTAATAAGCTCACTAGCTGGCTAGCTCGGTGGTTCGCTAGTGTAGCTTAATGCTAGCTAGCTAAATGGCGAAATAACTATTCATTGTGATCCTTTCATTTCTAGGTATGTAGCTAGCTAATAGTAGCCCGCTATGAGGGAACGGGTGCACGGACGTACGGCAATGTAGGGCACTGATGGGCTACCGTCATGGTACGTTATGAACGTTGGCTGAAACTGAGGTACCTCATTGGCTTGGAGCAAATCACGGGGTACTCGCCCACTTGTGCAGCGGATATGTAGTTCGGAGAAGTGGACTACAAACTGGACTACACGTGCAAAAGCATATAATTTTTGGCAATAAACTAAGAATTTGATGTGATCATTTGAATCTGTATACCCTGTAGGCTAATCTCGGAGGGAGGCGGCTCTTAGAATTAATACGTGTTCGAGCAATGCCAGAAAGTGTCCAAACCCCATTATAAATTCCCATAGGGATTTTACTTCCAACACCAGAAGCTAAGTAGCGGTGACGTCATCACTTTAGTACTCTATGGCATCTCAAATTAATGATAAAAGCTTTTTCTTATTCTGTTGCTTTCAACAGTTGATCAATGCATTTTAGATGTTTTCCACTTTCCATGCGTACTGTTTTAATGCTTACAACACTGAACAAAAATATAAACACAACACTTGTTGTAAGAAATATGACCATGTTCAGAAACTCACTGTACTATCATTGAATATTGACGGATTGTGTGACCATATTGCAATACATTTCAATCACTGATTGAAACAGACTAAAAAGAATGGCAGCATATAGGGGATGGGGTCTATTGTCCTTATTGAACAAATCAATATCAGGTATGTCCACCACAGGCTTGCTACACAGCTACACATTTCCGCCGTATGGTCCGTACCAAATGGTCAATGGTGACTTGGGGGACATGTTCCCACTCCTCTTAAGGAGCTGCACGGAGTAGGCGGATCATGGCCAGAAGTGGGAACCGATGACAAAGTCTTTGGTCGAGGATATCCCAAGCATGGGATGACAAATCCAGGGAATAAACTGGCCATTCTCAAGCATACCATTGGTTTCAGCCCCAAGGAACTCTGTGCATACCAGCCCACATGGGGTCTGGCGTAGTCCTGCTGGAATACGGCTTTGTTTTGACAGACGAATGGTAGGACGATAGGCTGCAATAGCTCACCGTGATATCGCATCGCATTCAGATCACCGTTAGTGACATGTCTTTGGGTGCGATGTCCATGTTATATTCTGCCAAAAGCAGCACTCCTCCACCATCGTATGCCACTCTCCGCACCATGCTTACATCAGCACAATGTTCCCCTGTGTGACGCCTGACACGCTGCCGTCTGTCCACTCTGTGAAGCTGGAAATGTGACTTGTCTGTAAAGAGAGCAGTCCTCCATTGTGCCATAGGATATGTCTGTTCACCCAGTCGAGCTGATTTCTTCGTTGAGCAGGGGTGAGGACCAAACCAGGAAGAAGACGACGTGTGTGGAGATCGACTCACCAGAGACCATTTCTCACAGTTTGGGCAGAAGTGTGGTGACTGTGGAGACCAGCCTTCTCATCTCCGGTGGTATTTGCTGGTCTCCGAAGGACACGGAGATGGACAGTCCGGATATGGTGGTCTTGAGCAGGTGTAGTCCCACGAGGTTATAGCGGATGTGGGCAGCCTGCCATCATGCCTACTTCTTCATAAGGGTGTTTTCGGCAACTTATCACTAGCAAATGGACATTAAGAGCCCTTGTGACAGACCTGAGACACATTCCTGTATTGAGTGTGCCTATGGCACACCACCTGAGTCTCCAGTCATCTACAGCAGCCTCTCTCAACCTCGGGGTCCCAACCCCCACGGGGTTCGCGAGATGATTTTAGGGGGTCGCCAAATGATTGTGGAAAAAAATATAAATTTACATAATAAATAGGAAATTACATTATTTTAAATGGGGAGTTTTCCTCGTTTGCCATTTCATTATTTGTCCAGAATTCATTTTTTATCAACTGAGTTTGTATGAGTTGAATTGTGCTCGCATGAGATTCTGTCCCGACACGCAGCAGAAAAATGAAGGGAAACGGAGGTCGACAAAAAGTAAATATCTCCGCTTTCACAGGGAGCCTGGCTGAATGAGTTGATTTTAACTGAAAGATTTACTGAGACCAAAAGGTCATTAGCTTCAGTTTGAAAGACCTAAGGGTTATGACTCGTTCTTTTTTATGTTAACAAGCCTTGTTCAGCAACATAAACATTAAAAATGAAACGTGAGCCGTTTATTTTTCTCCTCATCGCGTTTCGTCAGGATTTAAATAAGTATGTGCTGATTGTTTTTGTTTTATCAAAAAAAAAAGAGAAGAACGTAAAACAAAATTTGAGTTGTATGTTTTATGTTAATGGGATAACTATCAAAAATATGTGATGTAATGCGATTGTCGGTCTATTGGTCACGTTGATTGGTTATTGTGATGCGGTTTTCTGTTTTTCAATAAATCCAATGACAATTTGCCAAAATTGAATTAGGTGTTATGTCTTTGGGCAAAACCATATGTCTTGCTATGTGAGTTTGCAGGCAAAAGTGTGATATACTATTCAGCGCTTAATTTGTAAATCAGAAGGTTACAAATGGTATTTTGGTCCAGCGTGTCAGTGATAGAAAAGGACACGGAACGCTGTTAAGCTAAAGCTACGAAATTAAACAAAATGTCATGAAAAAAGTAACTGTTAAGAATTATGTGCATTTGTTCATCATATCATTCAGAACACTGCTCAAAATCTTGAGGGGAAGCTCGTCCACAGAGGCAAAGCTGCAGTTCTCTTTCTCCAAAACCTTATCTCTTTCACGCTTTTTGGTTATCGCTTGACTTAAGCTGTTGTTTTTCTGCTGTCTTTCGATGTCTGCAATGAGAGGGGTGTGTAATTAGAGCCAGATTTTATTTACAACCATTAAAGGGAGAAGACTAAAATATCAAAGTGAATTTCTCAGTTGATCTTTCAGTCTATCTGCTCTGCTTTTGCTTTCGGCTCCGGACAGCGCTGCATACATTCACACTGGGAGGGAGGAGAGAAGGGAGAGTGGGCGTGCGGTGGGGGTGAGAGGTCGCAGACACCAACTAAAGTTATTTTGGGGGTCGCGACTCAAAAAGGTTGAGAACCACTGATCTACAGAATTTAGAAAAATGGCTGAACTAGGGCTTTTGGAGGCCTTTTATTGAGTGGAGGACAGGGTGTACATGGGCTGACTGTACCTGATTTCAATATCTCCGGATAAGGCCCCACCTGTCTGATGGGCCAATTTTAACCACGGACATGAAATTGACAATTATATAGTGAAGGTGACTGAAATGCACACAGGCAAGTAGCATACAGTCTTGGTCACGTAATTAAACCCAATCAAGTCAACCACAGAGATCATTTTGCAGGATATTGAAAGGATTGAACTGTTGCGATTATACTTTTGTTCTGCGTAAATGAATTTTCAAAAAAATGTGGGGGTTATTTTCCTTTAATAACTGTGATGAACAAAAAGTTACAACAATGCATGGAATTACAGACAAAGGAGACATTTATTTTTCAATTAAATTTTTTCAGAATCATGCAATATCATACTGAAGCCCAATGTTACTGAAGGTCAGTCATTGTAACACCTTAACCATTACAGGCTGTGTATTAGTTTTGATTATTTGGTAAATTAACAGTTTGATTGTTAACCATGTAACGTGCGTGGGAACAGGGTGAGAGTAATCCTCTGGTGAGAAGGTGAGTTACTGCCTACACTGACATATGGAGCGGGACAACGCACTGATCCTCACGTGCTCTAGTTTCATATAGTGCCAAGAGGGGTCATGCAACGGATTGGCTTCACTGTGTCATCCAGTCATGGTCTCAGCCCTGCCCAAAAATCATCCACGCTGAAGTATCAAACAACAGTCCACAACCCAGCACTACAATGTTCAGTCTTTTCACAAGTTTTCAGCAATTTTTTTTTGAAACATTTATAATATTTTTCAAAATAATTCTCTGGATTTCCCCACAAGGCCTTGAATAAATGGTCAGGTGAAGGAGCAGGGGCAGACTCACCTCACCACAGTACTCTGAGATGAACTCATTCTTCTGCACAGGCTCTTTGATGAAAATACCCCAGCCAGCAACATCAGACGGAGCCAGCAGTAAGTGCTGAGAGAGCCAGAGAGAGGGAGATTACCCATCAAATAGGCCCATTACAATCAGCATAAAGATCAATCACTGCATTTACATCAACCAACCGAGGGAATTCATACTGCTTCGCAATATTCAACGCTGTTAAAGGACCCATTTTGTGGAAGATGTGTACACTAAGATCAGTGATCCAGAAGAAATGACAATAGGGGGAGCTGCACATCCTGACCTTCTTGGCCCCACGCTGGATGCTGCAGTTCTTGCAGGAGACGTTCTTGCTGTCCCAGTGTTCAGCAGCTCCGCAGGTTAGGCAGAGGTCCGGGTCACACTCGCGCACGGCCAGGTAGCACGGGCACTGCTTGGTGTTACATTGAGCCTTGCAGCGGCAGCCAGGGAAGCGATTCTGACCTGTGGGCCCGCATGAGGATTGGCTCAGCACTGCGACCGATTCATTCACTCTGTTTAACGCAACTCTGAGCTACTGCATTAAAGCAAACCAACAGGAGATTAAAATATTCAGTGGTCAAGTGTATACCCTAAGTGTAGATGCGCCTTAGTGATACAGGCTTTCTGTGTAACACAGCTCTCAAGCCTTAAGTATGAAATTTCCAATGAGTGCCTACACACAGAGAGAAAGAGAGATCTAATCAGGTAATCAGCTGTTATTAGGAAGCTGGACTGCTGTGCAGCGTACCCTGTTATAACCTGCATGAGCAAGAAAGAATCTGCCAAGTGCAGAATGTGTTTAGTTTCATTGCAAACTAACAACCTGGCACCTAAAAGGCTACCTGGGGAGCCACACCTGGGGAGTGTGTCCCTCCGTCTTTCTTCTGTGTGAGCTTGACACATTAAGTAACGCAAGAAAAACTTCACATGCTTCACACAAAAACATGCGCATTAATGATATCAAATTTATCATGGAGGTTAGGGTTATAATTGGGGAGAAAATGGGAAATGGCAGGAATGCATTTTGTAGAAAGTAAAATAATGTGCAAGGAGAACCCCTAAAAAATGCGATAATATCGTAAGTGGTTCCCCCAGACTCAAATGTCTATAGAAACTGCATCCTTTCTTCACAGTTCAGAGTTCCTTTATTAAGTTTTGCCCTGTGAAACAGTGCTCAAGATTATGGGCAAATACCTATTGAGAACAATCCAGGAAAAATTCCAAAGCTCAATTCCGTTTTCAGAGGACTAGATTTAGTTTTGCTGCCTGGTATAGGTAGTGTTGCCAAGCAGATGTTTTTCCCAGTAAGAAATTTAGCTCTAGCCTAATCCAAACCACACCCTATGCTTTCTTTACTTAAAGGATTTCAAGGTGCATCTGATAAGAGAATCCCATTTTCAGAGAAATATTGAAAAAACTTTTTGAGCGGACTGAGCAGTAGAACAGGCCCGGAGAAAGAGCTGAAAAGGGTGCCTGATTGATGTATGGGTTCTGCACAGTAGTGCAGGCTTTGAAACGTACGCAAGCTGAGAATAAGGCTGCTGCTGTGACCACAATTGAATGATATCCACGCCACTCCTATTTCTCAGCAACCCCAAACAGATCGACCATTATATCCCTTTGATACTCCACCTCTTCAAAAGACACAAGGCCCCATGGGACATGTAGTCATATGTACATTCTGAGTCACTCACATTCGGAGCTGCACTGGCAGAACTTCTCACAGAAGTTCTGGGGCAGACGCAGGGGCAGGAGCTATCACATGGCTGACGAGGATGGTCACATGGCTGGTAGTTGTACACATGATTGGAGGAGCCATCTGTGAATGATGCAAAGACCCACTTCATCACCAGCATTTTAACAATCTTAAAATTCATTATGACTCATTATGCATGAATAAATAAACACCAGCATAACTCAACAAATGCATATTTCAAATTTATGAATGTTCAAAGTAACAAACCTTTCTTCAGCTGGATCTTTCTACAATGCGTGGCCCACAACCTACAACAGTAGGCAAGAAAACATTTCAATGAACTTTGTGTTCGCAAGTAAGAATGAGAGAAAAAGTTTGTCAAAGCTTGCTTTTGCAGGCAAGAGGCCTGATGGCATGCTTAAAACAAGGAGAATAAATCTGTTGTATGGTCCTTACCTGTGTTTCCTCTTCTTCTTTCTGGGTGGTGTATCCTCATCTTCTGCAGGAGCGCGTGCTATAATACTGGACTCTTTCACCCTGAACTCATACACCTGAGGACATCAGCCAGAAAAAACCAGCTCACATTCAAGGACATGCCAGCCGCTCTGCACCACACCCAACTGAGTAGTAGTTAAAGGAAAACACAAAAACTAAAAGGAAACACACTAATGCGCAGGCTGGGGAATACTTCAGGCTCAGACTCAGGAGCGGGACAGAGGCAGCAGAATTTATAATGGAGCTGTAGAGGGATAGGCTGGTAATATAATGCAGATCATGGTACAGGCGGTTGCACACGGCGAGTAATAAACAGAATGAGAAATGACATTAAAAGATCACATGATTTTCTACTCCCAGTCTCACAGGTACGTTCTGATGTGACTGAGTTAGAAAAGGCAAAGCGCCGCTCGAGAGCCCCACCTGTCTGCAGGTTTTGGTGCCGATGAGGCGTGCGATGGCGCAGTAGTTGTCGTAGTAGGTGCCGATGAGCACCCTGAAGAGGGAGGCCTCAGCCCCGCTCCAGTCCACCAGCTCCGGGGGCTCCGAGCTCAGCTTCAGCTTCACTGGGGTCTGGCAGCGCGAGTTAGCCTCTGTATGCATGGGGTAGTACAGCAGCATTATTTTCAAGCCTCGTCAGCAATAATGGCTACTTTGAGCCGAGAGCAAGGCAACAATAAATAGATTTAAAATTCCGCAAAGTAAGTTAAGTATAGATAAAATTCTTGCGTGTTTTAAAAGCTGATAACGTCACTAGAAACTGTGAGCATGGAGGAGGACAGCACTGCTCACTGATCATCTGCCATTACACTCCCCTCATAAAATAATTATTATTAAACTATTAAAAATGTATACATCATTTCAAGAGCATGAAATTATGTCATAAATTAATTATTCATTACATAATAAGCGTAGTATTTAAGTGCATATTCATAAATACAGCGTCAGACTTTTAGTGACTAGAGCAGTCCCATTTGACTGCTGCGCAAAATGCTACAATGTGAAGCACTCATTTTTTATGTTTGTTTTGTTTATGTCCAAAAGTGATGAGGAAATATCACACTGAGGATTAATTAAGACTCGGCTGAAGGGATAAGGGGCTCAGTGACGGCACCAGGGGCAGTGGCTGGAGCTGTACCGGGAGGGAAAGCACACCTGAAGAGCTGGTGGTCTCGTCCTTCTTATCGTCGTCGTCTTTGTCGTTGCAGTCGCCCCCGGCCTCGCGATCGCTGTCCGTGTCCTTGGTGTCGGCGCTGACGGTGGGGGTGCCGGGCCGACTGCTGCTGTTGGGCAGCCTCCCCCTGCGGCGTCCCGTCGTGCGCTTAGAGGGGGTCTTAACTCGCTCCGCCACCAGGCCCGCGGGGTACTCCCTCACCATACCATCCTGCAGGCATGGGGGGGGGCGTACTGTCAGTGTGTGCCAGCATTTTTGTATGCACAAGCGCTCCTGTGTGTTAGCGGGCGTGCATATGTATGCATGCATGTGTGTACATGTCTACTGTGATCTGGAAACACCAAGTACATATGTCACTCTTGGTAGAAAATGAGTTTGACTCTCATATGCAGTAATTAGGAGTGGTGAAAATCTTAAAACATTAGCCATTAGTGTTATTTGAACTGTCAAAATCACGTTTCTTTTATTTTTTTCAGTTAGGAAAAGTCCAGAATCCAAATGTTTTTGTTCAATTGCGAGACCCTTGCCACCGTTAAACTCACCAGGTTTTTCCAGATCACAGGAGATGTACCTCTGTTCAATCCCTGTAGGTATCTACTCAAAAAGATCACGCAGCAAAGACGAAATGGCAAAAGTGTCGGAAATTCCCCTAGCGAGGGAGCTACAATTCACTGAAACCTCTACTGCTGGATATGAAGTAACAGTGCAATGTGTAGGTGCAATAATGTCAGTGAAATTGAACAGAAAAATTCATTTTAAGGCCTTTAACTAATATCCAATGAGTGCTGTATCCCAAAATGCACTACCTACGTGCCAGGTGGTTCAGGTGCCAGTATGATCGTGTACTAACTGGACCCTCCCGACAGAATAATCAAGTGAAAAAGCACAATCTAGATTTCAAAAAAAGGTGAATTTAATGCTGGACACAAGCCGATCCAAGAACAACCACTGCCCATTTTGATCAAAAACCTCCTGAGTAAGTTAAATAAATAAATAATTGTATTTAGTTCGTTTATTTAACCTTTATTTCATCAGGAAAATCATTCCGAGATTCAAAATCTTTTTCAAGGGAAATCTGGCCAAGACAGCACCCCGTTTCACATGAATTACAGAGTGTGTGAACAACACAAATTACAAAATAAGGCAACATGACAAGAAAAAAAGGAACAAATAAAAGGGAAACAAAAATCCTATGCAGCAGAAATACTTACCTCATTTACACAGTCTTAATCCAAGCTTAAACACACCCAATGAGACTAAACTGTTCAACTGTAAAGCGTTTTGAAGATTGTTCCATGACCATAAAAATAATAAATAAGGAACTTTTGCACCTGAGAAATTCAAACATTTAATGCGCAACTGAGCATTTATTTCAATGCAAGACATTTTCAGGGTAAATGTTATGCACACCTATTCATATCCCCAATGTAGTACTTACCTGCACCAGATACATGTAGCATTCGATGCCACATGGTTTGCTGTCCACTAGGTTTTCCATGTTCTTGCGCTTGTACGTGTTTGGTGTTGCATGGAAGGCTAAAGACAAAAATAATATTAAAGTTCTTTATAACTACTCAAGGTAGTAGGCAAGTAAAAATAAAAACTATAATAAAACTAGATAACTTGGTCGCCACAGGGACCAAGTCATGCATCTCCCCGATCCCCAAATTTCGGACAAAATGGCCGCTGCCAGCCATATTGGATGTCCAAAATTGCCGAAAATCGGTCTTGAGCATTGTCAAATAAATATCTTTGCCTGTACAAAATTAGAAAAAATTCCTGTTATAATTGTCGCTTCCAGAGCCTGCAACAGAAAATCTCTGCGGGTGTGGCGGCGGCCCCGGAACTAAACCATAGTATCTCCTCACAATCGTCGTCGGGGAGATACAATAAAAACTTGAGGCTTGCGTGAACCTCAAACTCAACTGGTCTGCTACCCCACAAAACCCATTTGGGATTGGGGTACTAAGTGGAGATGAAATGCCCAAGTAGTTTCAATGCCCTAATGTCATTGAAACCGGTGTCTTTGTGTGAGGGAATGTCAAAGGTCACAAAATTGCCATTTTTCGGCATTCATATGTCGAGACCTGTTGTATACGACTTGCATACAAAGTTTTAGCTCTTAATTGCCATTAGAAAGGTCTAAAATGGACAACTACAGTTTTCCAATATGACCTCCGTGCTTTGCACACTTTTGAGATTGCAGGGATAAAATGCAATCCCAAAGTAGTTCATGTGCTAAAAATGTAACATACCAGGTTTAGTCAAATCTGAGGAAAATTTGTGACCCTAGAAGTTACAGTTCAAATCATTTACAGACAGCAGATGACAGAGTTTACACACCATCTTAACTCAGCTGGTCAACAAGCAGTTGAGTTCAAGAAAGAAACTGACTCTTTCAGAGCTGGGCTATGGCCAATATCACTGAGGGTTTAATGGGGCAGGCTAACACTCACGGTGCAGGAAGCAGTCGTACTTGAAGCAGCGCCTGCAGAACAGCGTGTGGAAGGAGTGCAGGCTCTGCTCCCGCTGCACTGACTTGGCATTTGGTCCGTCGATGTTGGGGGTGCACTCGGGGGGCAGAGCCCCAGGCAGCTGCTGCTCCGTCAGCTCTTTATACCTGAAATCAGACGCCCAATCATCACCTCATCTCATACAGCATTGGGCATCATTTTTTGATTTGACTCCAGAATCAAATGGAACAGGTTTGATCGGATTAGAATCAAATGGATTTTGTGCATTTCAATACCCCATTTTGATTCTTTGCATGCTTATTAAGCCAGACGACATGCTCTGTACTGTCCGCTTCTGCATTGCAATCCCTTCCACTCTGCTGTGCCTGATCATTTCTAAAATAAAGCATTCTTGTGCGGATAAGTTTCATCCAAGCAAACAAATGAAACTACAGATGTAACAGGTGCAGCAGATTAACATCATGCACTGACAGCAATTAGTCTGAATAACAACTGATTCACGACACTAACCAATTTTGAGACTGCAGCATATTTACAGACAGTAATTTGAACTGGAGGACTTGCAGACAGCTGAGAATTCCACTAACATTAATATCAAGACAACAACTACACCTGCTGCTGAGGCCACCAAAAAGCATTGATTTCATCCACAGGTCATGTCAAATAAAATAATCTGTAACCCTTTGTTGAATAGTGATTATTAAAGTAACTAAACCCACCCACTACCCTTAATAGGCTGAATACAAAAAAGTCATGCAACAAAAAATTGCGAACCACAATTTACCCCACCATCTTGCAGATGTGACTAAACTTAGGCTGCAACTAGATTAGTCCCCATTATTTAGCAGTAAAGTAGCTGGCTGACTTAATATATAAATTACATTTATAATTTTACTAGCAAGCCTATAGCCTATATACGAGTTAACCAGCCATCATAAGCAACATTACAGTTGGATTACAACATGATTAATCCCTGAAAAATTAAATATCAAGGTCACAAACTAACTTAACCATAACTAGCCAACATGCACCACCATGCTCCGATCATGGTAAGTAGCTAGAATCGATGTTGGAAAGCTGTAAAACTGATTCTACGCTGCCTGGCCAAAAAAAATTCTTTCATTCTAATATTTTGTTAGACAGCCTTTAGTTTTGATCGTGGTACATTTTCATCATGGCTTTGTTTTGGCAATCTTTTGTGATGTTATAACATTCATTTCCAACCACAGCTGGATTATCTTTTGGCCAAGATCTCTTATTGATAACGGGAGAGTCGCAGCACTCCGTGAAGCCTTCTCCTGCGCATCCCAGACATTTTCAGCTGGTTACGGTCAGGATTCTCTGGTGGCCAATTTGTGTGAGAAAATGATTCCACACTGAAGGACTCTTTCGCAATTTGAGCCCAATGAATCTTGGCTTTGTCATCCTAGACAAACGCCAGAGCCATCAGGGATTTAAAAGTCCATTGATTCGGTAACTGGTCATTCAGCACATTCAGATTTCTGCTGACTTGATTTTATTGCTGCATAATAGAGCGTAAATCTGACCAACTGAGGCAACCCCAGCTGCTAACACTGCCTCCAGAGGCTTGTGCAGTGGGCACCATGCATGACAGGCGCATCGCTTCATGGGCTTCCTTTCTTACCCTGAGGCGCCCATTGCTCAGGAGAAGTAAATCTGGACTCCGACCCCTTCACCTTTTTCCATTGATCCGCAATCCTGCAAGTTCTTGTTGCTTTGTGCGTGTGGAAATGCTCATACTTTCAGCATTAAGCATAGCCATGAGTTATGCTGTGAATTTTTTCGATAAGACTTCAAGTACTTTAATGACCTCCGGATAAATGAGGATTTTTTCTTTCTCAAGCAAATTTGGCAGTTCACCACCATCCTTTCAGGTTTTAGGAATGCAATGCAGTTCTTGACCCAATTCCAGTGATTTCAGCAATCTCAGTTGTTTTCTTTGTTTGACGCTGGCCAATAATTTGCCCCGCTTGAAACAGCAACATCTTTTCCACAACCATGGGATGTCTTCCGACATGTTAAAAAAATGAGAAGCTGCGCAATGCAACAGTAAGGATTTAAAAAATTATTGCCATAACATAAGCAAATACTTAAGAGTCTAGAATTGTATTTTTATTGCACTGCTGAATATATCCAAACAGCCACATTTTTTGGCCAGGCAGTGTAGTGTGACTTGGAGTTTTAGCTCCCGAAACACTGTCTTGGCTATGAAGGCAGAACACATTTCTAAATAAGTTCACAGTTGCGCTTATTGCAAAGACTTTGGTTTTTCAAAAAAAAAAAAAAAAAAACATTCCTCAGACACCCATTGACTTCAGCGATCCACCCTCATCACCTCTACCTCTGAAGTGCCACCTGTGCACAGTCATGCAGGGAGTAGGGCAGATGAAGTCAGAATTTCTAATCATTCCATACATTTTTGTCATTTCTGATACATTTTTCACTTGCTTTTTAATCAATTTGAATCATTTTTGAGAATCGGTTTTAGAATCAGAAAATTTCAAATCAAACCCAAAAATATCTATAAGTGGTAGTTCATAATTTAAAGATATCCACAATATTTTCAGCATGTCAATCACTGCACATTTTTTGTTTTCCCAATTACAATGAATGTCATCAAGAGCAGTCCAAGACGACATTAAAGTGCCCATTCCACACATATCCCGACATTTTGTGTTAATCCCCAATGCCCTGTCATCGTATTCATACCCTTATTTGTGGGAAAAGTGCCTTGGATCGCTTATTTGATGACCTTTTTAGTATCACTGAAGGGCAGTCTGAGAAGATGGGCGAGTTCCCTCATGAATATCCGGCATTTAATTGAGCTTCGCGCTGACTGGATAGTTCAGCTACATTCGTGAATATTCAATATGTAAACAGCCCCAACGCCCTACTGGCCCAGAGCCTAGCTAGCTACAACCGTAGACGGTGAAAGACAACAGATTTTACAGGGAGCATAGTAAGACTTCAGTGAAGAGCTGCGGATAGCTCACAAATCGGTTAAGGCACTGCGTTGCAATGCAGAAGTGACTATCACGTCGCTGGGTTCGAGCCCTGGAAATGCCACCAACCGCTAACAATGGAGTTTTTTTCAGAGTAGGCACAATTGGCCATCGCGCTACAGGATTTCAAATTGGGAGGGGACTGCGGAAAGGGGAATAGCTAAATAGCTTTGTTCATTGCTCAATGTCCTCCTGTTGGCCGTGCCTGTGCTGTAGTCAGGAAGATTCTAAGTCTGTTCATGTCCGGGTATCCTCCGCCCTCGTTCTGAACTTTCGAAGATTCAACCAATGAGTGTATAAGAAGCAGTGGCTGACAGGCAATTATGACGGAGGAGAGCCGTGAACTGTCTCGCTCTCCTGAGTTGGCAGCAATGGAATTGCACAAAGCAAGCTTTGTAAATAGTTTACCAATTGGGCATTCCAGATTGAAACACATGGATTGGAGATGCCAAATTTAAAAAAAAAAAAAAAAAAAAAAAAAAAAAAAAAAGAAAGACTTCAGCGAAGCAATGGCTGCACAAAGTTCACAAATATTGCCTTATATATATGACTTTGGTGAATATGCCTTGGGGGGCCGAGACCAATGCTGGAAATGCCACCAACACGTCTAACAATGGACATTTCAGAGTGGTAATTTTACTAGTCTATCGAACAAATTAGATGAAATGTCTCGCAGCCCTCTCGATTACAGAGCTGCCAACTCTCATGCATTCGGCGTGAGTGTCATGCCTCTAAGTGGCATTCACGTGCCTGTGCTGTAGTCAGCAATTATTCAATTAATGCGCATTTAAGAGATTCTCTTGCAGAATTGAAGTCATTGTGCATGAAAGTTTCAGTTTCACATGCATTGCAGTTCATTTCCCCACTAGTGACATGGACATCGATTATGACTCTGGAATTCTCACGCTTGTCTTTACTCAGGAATTGGAAGCAATGGAATTGCACAAAGACATTTGAAATGGTCTTATTCCACTTAAACAATCGAAACGATCATGAAACACATGCATTGCTTTCAATCCCCAAGTAAAAAAAAGTGCAAGAGGTCCAGAGTCATAATCGAATCTATAAATGGGTTACTAGTGGTAAAATTGTGGACCCAAGGTAAGTGAAACTGAAATTATTATGCACAAGGACTTCAAAATTAAAGCAAAGAATCTCATTAATAACCTGTTGATTGAACAATTGATTGGTTTTGGTGAAAGAACCTGAGAAAATGCATTCAGACCCCTAATCACCAGATTACTGAGATTGCAGAGAAAGTTGGCAGAAACATACTTAGGCTATTGATTTTTTAAACCATTCAAAAAAATGGCCTAAATGTTGGAATAGCCTACCCAGATGGGCATTTCTTTCTGTCAGTAGCCTGGTTTATCGTAAAGCCCCAATGCATCACCTCACCTTGCCAAAATGAAAAAATGAGACAGATGTCTCTGGTCATTTGCAATTGCCAATAAGTCACCTGTATCAAAATACAATCAATTGGAATTCAAGTACATTCAAAGAGTTGACACCATAGACTGTGGTTGACACTGACAGTTTGCACATTGCTCGAATCTTTGCATGGGCAGTTACACTCCAGAGTGGGCGACAACCGGCGAGAACATGAATATTCAATTTGTGGTGTTACGAAACACCGCAACATGTTTCTTATTGGCGTAAATTCTCCGCCTATTTCCTTTTATTCGCAAAAACCAATAATCCAAGTGGTGTTGGAGTTCAAGAACCACGACATGTCACAAACTGATTATGGACCTACCATACTCAAATACCAACAGATAAGTCCATTTTCTCGCGGAATGGGCACTTTAAGGTAAATTAAATGATGGATCAATGCAATAGTTTCAATAATAAAAAAAAAACTCCAGACAACTCCATCACAAGTCACCATAAAGGCTACTCACTTCATTACTAATTTAAATGTGATTAACGCATTTGCAATTTCACTTAGCGATTATAAATCACTGTGGCACATTTAATCAATACCAGAGATGCCATCACTGCAGCCTACAAAATACTATCGATCCTGTGACACCATGGGACGCTTGAAAAGGCAGAAAAGCAGAGGATGAACCCTTACTTCTCTTTGAGCTCTTCTGTGGACCCTTTGTCTGGAAACATGGAAGATATGGCCTCAAATATCTTGTCTGAGGGAAATCTTTTTGAGTTTTCAGTACCTGTGGGAAACAATCAGTTATTTTAATTAATGTATCGAACAACCCAGAGCCAGAGCTTGAAGCGAAACAGTCAACATGACCTGAAAGGTTATCAGCACTCTCTGTCTGCATTTAACCGCTACATTTTCCCCCCCCTCAGTTTTGCCCCATTTCACACATTCTACCACTCCTCTTAGTATGCCAGTAATATGACTTGTCATGCATTTCCCTTTGCCTATTTAACAAAAACAACATTATTTGTGAAGAAAATTGTAAAAATCAATTCAGCCCTTCACTTCAAAATAGCTTTGCAGCAGTTGGTTTCATAATCTTTATGAAAGTAGGTTGCATTGCTGTTGGTGCAGAAGTCAAAACTATGATGCTATACAAGTCAGAAATGGACAGGCATCAGGCACACAAACACAACTGGCAGCAGCTTCGCACCTTCGGAGATGTGCAACTGGTCCTTCCTGTGGTCGTCATGATCATCCTTGCCATCACAGAGGTCCATCTTATCCAGCTTATAATCGTTCTTTTCTTCCTCATCATCGTCATCTTCATAGTCACTGTACTGATTCAGCGCATTAACCAGCTCCACAAAGATCTCATCATTTATGAAGCCACATTCTACGCCAGAAAAAAAGCATTCAGTGACTCAAATTCCCCTTCATGCAGGGAATAAGGAACCGCTCAGTGCAGATGGAACATCTGTCACATTATATAGCCAAATGTGAAATCACATCTCCATTTCTATTCACTCTTGAATTGAATGCTGTGTTGTGCAAAAGCCACGCTCTGAAAATTAAACCAAAGACTAATGTAACAAGACAGTCTTACAAATGTCCACCATGTCACAACTTTCCCAATTATTTACTCACAAGCCCATTTAATGGCTACTGATGAAAAGCAGCACATGTTACTTCAGAGGAAACCTTACAGATCCCCACCTCTGTCTCCATGGACTTTGCCATCATAGTTCTTAATGAGTTCCTCAATGAAGGTGCCATCCTGGTCCAGGATCTCATCACCCATGTAGGGGATGTTGTGCAAAACAGTCTCATCTTCCACCTACAGAAGAACAGACCACAATGCATGTGCATTCAGATTTGAGTAACTGCATGGGATTGGGCTTAAACCTAAACATAACGCAATGATATTAAAGTGGAAGCCACTTTTAAACACCAGGCAGGTCTTAGTAGAACAGATAACAACATAGGCTCCAAATTTTACAATGTAGGCTGCCCAAGCATGTTCTTGTTGATCTGCTGTCTGTAGTTTTTCCCTATAGACTTTACTGATCTGCTGATCTGCTTACGGGCATTCCGTGGTATTCATTTTGTTACAGAGAGGACATTTAGAGAAGTAATTCCATTGCAGCTACTTATGTGTTGGTCCTCTGAATTGTTTGAATGGCTGAATTTGAAGTACTCTGGGAGTACTTCAGGTGATATAAAAATGAATGTCATTGACGGTAATAAATGCACTTAATTACATAAAAGAAAAACGGTTACGGACAGGGCAGATTGCAACATGGGTTTTTTGTAAAGTGGTTAAATCAAAAGTTATCTTCATTTAGGCTATATTCTTCAAATTCAGCCATCCAGTGATGTACCCTTATGTCAAAGGAATATCATTCAGGAATTTTCAAAAAAATATCTGAACAGACGAACTCGACAGGGGTGTCAATGTGCGATACGGACAGGACAGGGCAAAATATTACGGACAGGACACTCTTGTCACTCTATATAAATATCAATTAATTACCACTAAAACTTGCATTGATCAATATTATGGATACATTTGCTTTGTAAGAGAGACAGCTACATATCTTTTAATAAGAAATGTGTCATTTTAATTTCAAATATCAAGACTTACAGCCTCATATCTATAATCTTGTACAAAATTGTTATACAACGTAAATGTATGCATCTAAGTCCAATGCCCGGCATGACTAGCTTGAAAAATGTAGATTTAAACAAAATTCCATATGTTGATGCCGGTCACAGTCATGAAATTGACGACGGTACATAATTGTCATGAGTGCGATGATCCATGAAGCCAAAATACATTTTTCAGAGACTTTTGGATGTCAACCAACACATCCACCAGGCATTTCATGAAAACTCTGGAAAAAAAAAAAAAAAAAAAATTCTGAAGCCACGTCGCAAATACCACGGAATGCCCCCTTGATAGATGTACCAACGACCAAGTGTGCCAAATTAGGGTTTAAATGAAAACCTATAGGACAGCAGAGCAGAAGCACGTGGCCGGTGTGCACGTTCAGAGTTTGGACCAACTGTACTGAGGGCACTGTTGTTGACTGGATAGGCCTACAGTAACAGATGGCTGCTCCGCATTGGGGAATACAAAAAAACAAAGGGAAGAAATGGCTGGGGGAAAAAAAAGGTGGTTACCATGAAATTCTGCTGGAGGGGTGACCATGAGTACATGACGGGCACAGACGCCACCGCGTTCAGAGTCTTCAGGGGAATCACTTGCTTGGGGAACTCAGAGAAGCCACTGTCCACAGTGCACTGAGGGAAAATACACAGAGCCATCACAAACATTGCCACCACCACTGATAATGGGCATTTTCACACCACAGAGCATGGCTCATTTGCATTGGTCTACAATAATAATTAACAGTGGACAGTCCTACACATTACTCTGGGAGCTCCACAGGCAAATGTGTTCTCAGGACAGCTGAGTGAGGCAGATCTTAAAACTCAAACCCAAGGCACAAGACTTATCAGTAAAAGAATTTGATAAACAGTCATCAGAGGTGTTCAGTCTCTTTCAGTTCCCAGCACACACAAACATACAGGAGCGCGCCTTCAGCAGTTACGATGCACACACTGGGCATGGCACGAAAACGTCAATGTTAACAGTTAACCCTCGTCCAACCAAGGGGGGGGGGGGGTACCACCCCCTCAACAGATTTTTTTCCTGTCGCACAAAAACGTTAACAGATATGATCTAATACTTCCATGTAATTGTTTATTCATCCTTTGCGCTAGTTTTCATGAAAAAACGATGAGGGTACCTCACCCCTCGGGGGTAGGGTAGGCCGTCAAAGTCGAAGGGTAGGGGGGGTGGTTGCCACCAGCGTCAATTTTTGCTTGTTTTTGGTTCAAAATATGCTTACAAATTAGTTGCAAATAGTATGCTATTATTATGTTTCATGCTCAATGAACTTTGTAGACCACACTGATTGTCATCCTTATTGATTTATTATGTAGCTTGTCCTTGTATTAGTAAATCTTGGAATTACAATGACCAGCAGTGACCAGTAACCTTAAAGTGATCTTCACCTAATAATATTAGAAGTGCATGACAGACATACTTTTACTTGTGTGTTTGACTGGTTACTGAACTGTATACTTTTTTTATACTGTACTATAGGCCTACTATTATACAAGTTCATAGAATTGCTCATAAAGTTGTTCTCATAATTCATAGATAAACCTTTAATGCAAGTGTGTTCTATCATAGGGAAAAACAAAGTAAAGAAAATGTGAAAAATGTTCAGAAAACTATACGTTTTCCTTTTGTGTGTGTTTCTCCCAAAATGAGTTATTTATGACATCATAGTAATGTCAAATTTATGTTACTCATGAGTTTATAACATTTATAATACTAAAATATTAATTGTAGTATCAGTAGTTCTAGAGGTTACAGAAAGTTACTTATTTTCAGCTAAAACTAATTAAAATGAAATAAAAAAAACATGGATTTTTGTCATTTTGATGTTTTTTCCTAATATGGTGTTAGTTATGATGTCACTATGACGTCATAATGTTGAAATTTGTTTTCTTTGTACTTGATTTGAAGAGAGGACGTCTGTAGCTGTACACTGATACCAAACAAGAGGATGTTTATCGCTTAATTTCAAAATAATCGGGGGTTGTAGTAGAAAAACCCTTGGTTGGACGAGGGTTAAGGGACTACTCAAAGAGAATTATGCTATAATTTGGATACACATTTTACAAAGGGCCAAGACATGAGTCAGGTGCATGACCATTTTAGATTCAAGTACTTTTCTGAGCCTCATTGGTCTAGCCTGGTTAAATTCAACCTACCAAGAAGACCAGAATACAGGGTCTGCACTTTATGAGAGTTTTTAATAGTTTCCAATATGCCCGACAAGCTCAGAAAAGAACAAGAATACTAAACAGTCACACAATTGACCCAGGTCTGCTTATGCCTCCGAGGTTCAACTTTAAACTATACATCCATGTTAACAAAAAGTTGCAAGTACAAGCCACAAAGATGCCAATTTTGGAAAAAAAAAAAATGTAATCAAGTAAAGTACTATTGCACCAATGGGTTTTTGGACAAGCACGGCATTATATAAAAAGAGACAGAGGTAAAAATATTTGCCTGATGAGAAGTCTAACAAGTCTCATTTAACCAGTTTCTACATTAAGGCAGAAGAACACGTGACACAGCCTTCCCTCATTGATTAAAAAAAAGTCACTCAAATGGTGTTAATTGACAATACAAGAATAGGCCGTCACACACTATAACAACATAATACATACATACACAACATTCCTCACATTATTTAAGAACAGTAGTGCAGTACATCGACCATTCCCACCCACTCCCCCTTGAGGGCAGTCAACATATGTAATTTGTTAAAAATCTGTCCACTTCAGTAGATATTGCGCATACAAGACGCGTGATGGATGGACAGACAGACGACCGAAAAACAGTATGCCTTCTCCTCACTGCGTGGGGCGGACACATGATAATTTTATCACTATAAGGATTTTGCTCACATTGCCAAGCCCTAATGTGTGAGAGTGAATGCGTGTGCAAGTGCACATGCCAATAAGTGTATTGACTGTATATATGTATTTGTGTGTGCGTGTGTGTGTGTGTGTGTGTGCGCGTGCGCATGTGTGAGTGCGTGTATGTGGGGGGGCATGAGCTGGCCTGCGGGTGAGTAAAGTGCATTTCCACAGCGGGATTCAGATAGCCTGGAATAGAAGCTGACCTCTCTGGTCCCACGCAAGGAGCTTACAGATGTCATGATGTGCACGGGCTGTATCCGCCGCTGCTTCCACTCCTGATTCAGAACATCCGTGCGTTCCACAATCTTCTGCCGATTGGAATTAAACATGCTCTACAGCAAAAGAAGACAAAGCAGAGAGCACACTGCATTTTCACCCTATATCGTGTAAAATTTGTACAAGACATTCCAGTTGCAAGGTTATAATATATTGGTCTTTTCAACCCTCAACTGACCGAGAGGGGTCATTTATGACCCAAGATGTATATTGTGTTGTGCTGTTTTGACATTTTAAATCAGATAAATGTTTCCTATCAAGAGTTTGTCAAGCTACTCTTCTTACAACTTTTCATAGGTTTTCAGAGGAAGTGGACCATTTGGTGTGGCAAGGATAATTTAAAGAAGTGAGGGGTCATATGTCACTCCAGAGTTACAGAAGTGTTTTCAGAGTTGATAAAAGAGCACTCAGAGGCCGCATACCTCATCCAATGCTAATTATTATCATTTCCCAGCAGAGATAAAAATGTGCACCCAGAGGGGGCATATACATCATCCATTAAATGACAAAAATAACTCACTTAATCCGTCCAAAATGTCAATTCAGTTTTTGAATATTTTATCTCCTTAGTATTTTGCCCAGTTGTGATAAAATTTTAATGATTTTGTCCTTGGATCAATATCTATGTTTGAGTAAATTTTGGTGCAAATGGCAAAATTAGTCTTTGGGGTAAAGCTGGTGACAGACAGACGTGCAGGCAGGCAAACACACACACACACACACACACAAAAAATACACAAATAAACAAATGAAAGCAAAACTTCCGCGGCAGGGGTAAAAATGGCTCTAAATCGTGTTAATCTGGATCTGACGGGCAAGGTTTACTGCAAAACATAATTTAGTGAATAAAAGTTGACCATTACAATAAGCTAAACGCCCACAAGGTCAAAAACTGTTTATTATTAAATGACCCCGCACAACGTTCCATTATTACTGGCAAAAAAAAAAAACGACTAAAACCCTAAATTAATTATTAAGTCAGTTCAGTTTGTTCATAATATCAAGTAAAATGCAGATATAATCACGATTTCCAGTATAAATAGACGCGTGAAATGGGACTCCGCAATAAGCTAGCCCAAGCTTCTACGTGGGGGCCCAGTTGTATAAAATGAAGAGGAGAGGTCCTAAGATTGAACCCTGTGGGACCTTGTATTTGATAGTTTTACTTCAAGATTGGTTACCATTTTAATTACATCAAATCATTTAAGAGTATCCGTCATACATAGATGAAGCTGTGTGGATATGAGGAACATATACATAGTCATCAAAAATAAGTATTTTTCTATAAAACATAATGGGACCATTTTAGTCACTTGAGGGTTAAAAAAACCAGAGCATTTGGCCTCCACCCAATACTAAATGACAAAACATGAGCCATTTGTCAACGCTAAATAGAAACATCCAAAAAAATCAAATTTATTGCACATCACAAGCATCACAAAATGAATCAATCTCACAAATTCCAATTACAGAGAGGGAATTTCATTCTTCTGTGAACCTTCCCCTTTTATGGTGCATACTGGTTCCATAATGCAACCAATATTCTTTGTTTTTTTTTTAGACAAAAAATAAATTCCCTAAAAATTCCTGTGGCAGGGTTAGACTTAAAAGCTGCGCAGAACCCAGCAATGCCCCAAGCTGCACAGGGCACAAGGGGTCACTGAATGGTTTTATGAGTATGAAAATGATCCTAAGCATATGGGTCTGTCCAAGCAAAAGGGCATGGAAGTGTGACATTGCCTGTATTATTTTCAAATTATAGTTTGTAAGAACTGAACACGCATAATGGAAGCTTAGTTTGTGTACTTTCATGACAAAATCATGAGAAGATAACTGTATTTACAGCAAAAGGGGAATTCCAATGAAAAGTTGAAAACACCCTTATGGTCCCGTATGTGATGTGGACAATAAGAGAAGCCAAATTTTTTCATCTAAAAAGCATTTAGCTTGAGATTTGAATCTTTCACTATAGAAAACAACCATCCCAACACATATTTAGCACAAAACCTGCTGGGCAACACTTGAAATGCAAAGATTCCAATCGATTTGAAGCATCTCAAAATGTCCATGCTGGAGGGCAGGACAAGATATATTTTTCTATTCATAAAGGGGTAAGCAGCATTCTAAAGAGCTTCATATCTTATTAACACTGCCAAGTTATGAGGTAATGAAAGGCAAACAATTTCATTTAAACTAGGCATAGTGTCCACAGAGTGGTCAACAGGTCACGTATGTGATGCATGTCAAGATGGGTGGTTCCGAATGTGATGCTTGACAAAACATTTAATTGCTCCAACTTTTTTTTTTTTTTTTTTTTTTTACCTTTTTTGGGATGTTAGTGGTGCACTTTGAAAATATATGAAGACCAATAGCATTGAGCACAAACTGCACTTTTATTGAAACTCACAAACAGTATATATTTTATTTAAAATACGACATGATCGTCGCCAACATGATGCTGGACAACTTTTGCAATAGTCAACCATCACACACGTAACCTCCATACAAAAAGATCGTTTGAGATGAAATTGCTCAAAAAACTATCACCAAAAACAGTCGTACTGGCGATCAAAAAAAAGACGAAATACTGAGATGGGTTTCCTATCACAGCGTCCAAGACACTTATTACCAGTTTTCCATGATATATTTGGCATGACGTGACGATTGACCACCGTTTCTCGTTGTCTAAATCACATAACGGCACCGAATTGGCACACTGTCAAAACAACTTTTGAATCACGTGCGAAGAATCGGCATGCATTCCAACGCCCGCCACGCTAAAAAGATGGGTTGGAAATGGAAGATATATAATCCAGAATACTCCTTGAATATTCCAGGAAATAACTCAGTAGCGAACCGAACTTTAATTGTACGTGACAATGGTCATGTATGTGATTTTGTTGACAGATAACCTACCTCCGTGTATGACAGCGGGAAGACGCCATTGCTGTAAACAACAAAATTGGTGACGTCATCATTTCGGGGGTATCATCCAATGCTAATGAATTTGTTCTATTTTGGGCGGGCATTTTGAATAAAGGAGCATCCAAAAATGCTGGGCACGTAATGTGATGATTGACGGAATTCCGGGCGGCTGAAATAAGACGCATTTTTCTGTGTAACTACGCAAGAAACAAACCATCACACCACTTATGTTGCGAGGAGATGAATAGTTTTGAAGCTCAAAACAGAAAAATTACTTTCAAAGTGTTTATTTCATGATATTTGTTAAGAATGTACAACCCCAATTCCAAAATAGTTGGGACAAAGTGTAAATTGTGAGTAAAATTAAAACGCAATGACTTTCAAATCACACCAGCCAGAATTTTATTCACAATAGAACAGAGATAACATAGCAAATGTTGAAACTGAGAAATTTCACAATTTTATCCACAAAATGAGCTCATTTCAAATTTGATGGCCGCTACAGGTCTCAAAAAAGTTGGGACAGGGGCCCCTCTTCTTTCTAACACAGAGTGGAGGCCTCTGGGCATTGAGGAGACAACTTTCTTGAGTTTAGCCATCGGAATTTGATCCCACTCTTGAATTTAAGATGTGTTTCCCAGCGACTACTTTCCACTCAGTTGTTATTTGTTTGTTTGTTTGTCTGTCTGTTACCATCATAATAATGTACTGAACTTTATCCATTATAGTGTTGGGAAAATAAAAAATTGACAAACACTATTCTCTTGATTTTAAATTGCCAGAATTTCATCATAGATTCAGTTTGTTTTTTGTAGCACTTCATGTTTCAGTATACACGTTTTGTGTACATAATGTTAAGCCACAGTTTCATGATTCTGGCACAACTGTAGTCAGCAATTATTGACTGTTTATGAAAGCTTCTTTTTATGTTACTGTACAACTATTGTACATCAGTAGTGCATAAAATCAATACACACCGAGGCATCAGCACCTCTGGTGCTTTCATTTAATACAGGCTTCCAGCTGCTGGAGAGTTTTGGGTCTCCTTTGACGGACTTTTTGTTTAATTATGCGCCAAATGTTCTCAATCGGTGAAAGATCAGGACTGCAGGCAGGCCAGTTCAGCACATGGACTCTTCTACTGCGAAGCCATACTGTTGTAACAGCTGCACTATGTGGTTTTGCATTGTCCTGCTGAAATACACAATGCCTTCCCTGGAATAGATGTCCTCTGGAGGGGAGCATATGTTGCTCTAAAACCTTTATATACCTTTCAGCATTCATGGTGCTTTCCAAAACATGCAAGTGTCCCACACCATATGCACTAATACATCCCCATACCATCTGAGATGCTGGCTTTTGAACTGAACGCTGATAACAGGAGGGGCGGTCTTTCTCCTCTTTAGCCCGGAAGACACGACGCCCATGATTTCCAACAAGAATGTCAAATTTGGACTCGTTTGACCACAGGACACTTAGCCACTTTGCAACAGTCCATTTTAAATGAGCCTTGGCCTACAGAACACGGCGGTGCTTCTGGATCATGCTCAACAATGGCTTCCTTTTTGTTTTTTTTTGCATGATAGAGTTTTAGGTGGCATCTGTGGATGGCACGGCAGACTGTGTTTACAGACAATGGTTTCTTGAAGTATTCCTGGGCCCACTTAGTCATTTCAATGACAGAATCATGCCGGGGAGTGATGCAGTGGTGTCTGAGGGCCCGAAGATCACGGGCATCCAGTAAAGGTCTTCGGCCTTGTCCCTTAGGCACAGAGATTTTTCCAGTTTCTCAGAGTCTTTTGATGATGTTATGCAGTGTCGATGATGAGACCATCAAAGCCTTTGCAATCTGACGTTGAAGAATATTGTTTTTGAAGTATTCCACAATTTTTTTACGCAAGCTTTCACAGGTTGGAGAGCCTCTGGCCATCTTTACTTCTGAGAGACTCAGCCTCTCTAAGACATCCCTTTTATAGCCAATCATGTTACACACCTGATGCCAGTTAACTTAACTACTTGCTAAACGTTCTTTCAGCTGATTCCCTTATATACTAATTGCTTTTTCAGCCCTTTTTTTTGCCTGTGTCCCAACTTTTTTGAGACCTGTTACTGCCAGAAAATTTGAAATAAGCTCATTTTGTGGATAAAAATGTTAAATGTCTCAGTTTAAACATTTGAAATGATATCTATGTCCTATTGTAAATAACATATTGGCTCATGTGAAAGTCATTGCATTTTGATTTTATTCACAATTTACACTTCGTCCCAACTATTTTGGAATTGGGGTTGTACATGCGGTAGCTGAAGGATGGAACAGCATCACATATGGAACCCCCCAAAAAACAACATCAATTTTTTTCTGCTTACACCTAAATTTGAATCTTTGTTTGGAATAAAATCTTCAAACACTTATTTTCAAGTAGAAAATAAAGTTAATATGAAAGGAATGCCCTTAAGGTGCTAATAAGGCTTCTCTTTCAACGTACTCAATGTCACAAAAATAAACTGAAAAATTGCCCCTAAATAGACATATTAAATGAGATTACTTTTCAGTGGTTTATGTGAGGGGCATAAAGTTATCTCCGTTATCTCTCTGGGATGTATACTAAATACCTATCAGCTTAAATTATGCATCTGACCCAGCCATTCAGAAAAAATGAGGGTGGAAGTTGGGGGTATGCAAACCTACCCTTTTGCTTGGACAGACCCATATACAACCACCATAAGTCCCCAGATGTCGAACCAACTGAACTCATGTAAGAGATTTTCGAACAAAGTGATAGGCGGCAGTCTCTGTTACCATCATTATAATATCAAATGAGGGAATATCTCTAGGAAGAAAGAGATATCCCTCCAGCAAAGTTTCATACAACCATTTTCCTAGAGAGCTACCATCCTGTAGGTTTTTACTCCAACCCTAATTCAGTACATCTGATTTGGCCAATTAGTAGCTCATCAATATCACAGCCTGGAAAAAGAGGCTTTGCATTGGTTGGAGTGAAAACCTGTCAGATGGAAGCTCTCCAGGAAGGGTGAGGGGGATCACCGCTGTAGACTCAATGCGTAGAAACTGATCTGGCAGCTTGTGGAGGCCCAACACTGTACCAAGACTGTTCATTTTTCAATTAATTTGTCACCTGTCTCTGTGTCACGCTTACAAAGCTTGAAGTCGTCTGAGTTTTACTGTGAAATTCGTCTTTTCAGTTGAAAAGTTGAACAGAGGTGATTCCACAGCAATTCATATGCTGCTGACAAATCAGTTCTTATTTCAACTTAACATCTAAGCCTAAAGCCTGATTAATTTGTTCATAATGCTCAATGGTGCGGTGGTTATACAGCAGAATGGTTTATATTCATTTACATTTCGTGAATATAGAAGGCACACTTAAAATGATCACGTATCGTAATATTGGTGCGTTAAAAAAAAAAAAAAAAAAATCACAATTCATTTATTTTCCTACATCTTCCGGCCTGCATATGGAGTGCTTGCCATGAATGAGCACTGATCTACAGCCTGTTGAATGAGTCATGTGCAGCCACAGCTTGCTGATTATTTCTCAAGAGTTACAGCGAGACCGCCATGGCCCTTACCTTCACCTCATCCGCCCTCCGAAACCTCTTGAGCTGCCGGAGCCGCATGTATTCCGATTTCACCCTCCTCCTCCAACACAGCGGGCCTTTCTCCGATTTCCTACCCGTCAAGCCCATGGTCACCCTGCAGAGAGAGCAAAGGTCAACTCACACATGCCAGGCTGTCTGAGGAGGGCAGAAAGCGTGCAACACAGAAACTCCATGCACATCACTCTGAAACAGCATCAGCACAGCGCTCACAGTTCATATACTCGACCTGGCTGAAAACCAGAACTCACAACTGAATGCTAGGAACAAGCCATGCACTCAGAAGGCTGCAATTTCATGCCAATAAGAAAACCTGCCCGTTCAACCAAATAAGACAACATAAATATGCCGTACAATACATTTCAAGTTGAATGCAGAACAAGTAAAGAAATTGTACTGTCCACTTGTTCAGCAGCAGTACAGGTTTTGTTATGTATAAACATGCATGACTGTTTTACCGTTTAATTCACTTGCTTTACACATAAGACTCACGCATGCCTCAACAATTTAAAGCCAGAAACAGAGTGCAAGTGTAATGGGTCAATAACCAACTGTAGAGCATAAGGCATTCATTTGGTTTTGTTTAGGCCCACAGGACATCAATTTAGGCACTTCATAGGCATGCACATCCGCCAACAGGAATTGTCCATTATGACCAAAGATGAGTTCCAGCCAACATTAACTTCTGCAATCTTCAACCTTCTCCAAGGAATAAACAACTTTGTGAGCCACAGCAAAAACCCCTATGTGGTCAATTTAATGTGCCCGCCCAATTTTTAAGCTTTCCGTTCAATTACATAGAAATTACTCTACAGTTCCCACATTACTACGTCACCAACATGATGTTCTTTCCTCTCCACATCACCGGACAGAGCACAGCCAATAGACAGGATGTGCTAGTGGGCAATGCTGAATAGAGTGCTTATTATGAGCAACTTTCTGCCACAACAGTCAGTTGGTACAACCATTAGAAACCCCTCCCCCTCTCAATAGCTTTTACGATAAAAATCTAAATGGACCCAAAAGAATATCGGATGGAGGTTGCCAATCAGTTGTCTCAATGGCATCTGCATGCTATCAATTTAAAGCCAAGATGGTTTGCCACTAAATGATTCAAGGTTATTTCTCGCGAAGACGCAAAGCCACATGCAAAAGATTAAGCCAGAACAACCTTCTGACATGAAACATGTAAACCACCGATGGACAAAGTTTTTAAAGGTCTAATATACACATACATGAACAGGGAACTGTGAAACCCTTGACTGGCAATGCACAAACAATACAAAAAAATAAACAATAAATATATAAAATCATAGAGAAACTGAATATACCAACATGTGAAATACTTCAATGTTTCAATGTAAACAACCAGAGTCATAAGAATCATTCAATGCAAAAAAGTAAATTTCAACTACACTACTGCTCAAAAGTTTGGGATCACTTGCAAATTTCTTTTCATGCATTTCACAAACATTTTTTTCCATTTCAAACATTTTTATCCATTTCACAAACAATTAAAATTAATCAGATGATTTTCAAAGAATGATCTACATTTTTGCATAGAGGCCTATTATCAGCAACTGTCAGTCCTCTGCAGCAACCTCCTGGTATGGCTGCTAATCCAAATTAAGCATTTTATAAGGCTAATTGATTATTAGAAAACCCTTCTGCAAATGTGTTGCACAGCTGAAAACCGTTGAACTAATAAGGGAGCGCAAAAGGGAGCATGGCATTCTTGAGGTTGGTTTAGTACCTGAAGCATCAGCAGTTGTTTGTTTGTTTACAGGCTCAAAATGGCCAGAAAGAAAGAACTTCCTTTAGAGACCCGTCAGTCTATTGTTGTGCTTAGAAAAGAAGGCTATTCAATGCGAGAAATTGAAAACTTAAAATCTCTTACCATGCTGTCAACTACTCCCTACAGAGAGCAGCACAAACTGGCACTAACAAGGACAGAAAAAAGGAGTCGGAGGCCCCGATGCATAACTGTGCAAGAAGACAAATATCTGAGAGTGTGTAGTTTAAGACAAAGACGCCTCACAGGTTGTCAACTAGCAGCTGCGCTAAATAGTTCCCATCAAACACCAGTTTCAGTATCAACAGTGAAGGTGGTTTTTTTTTTGATGAAGGCAAAGTTTGAAGTACATATTCATCATTTTCCATTAAAATCATTATTTCTAACTCAGACAATGTCAGCATGTTCTGTTCATTTGCTATATTTCCTATTCAGATTAATTTCATGTGCGATTCCATGGAAAACAAGAAAATTTCCAAGTGATCCCAAACTTTTGAGCGGTAGTGTACATCAAGGTGTCATAATTGGCACCCTTCATTTAGTACCCTGTGCAACCACCTCTGGCAAGAATAACAGCATGGAGTTTTTTCCTGTAATTTTTTACAAGGTTAAGTCTCATATTTGGGAAAGATTTAGGACAGCTCCTCTGAGTCGATCCTCTCAAGATCCTTCACATTCTTGGATTTGCGTTAATCAACTGCTTTCTTCAACTCAGCCCACAGGTTTTCAATTGGATTGAGGTCTGGCTACTGAGATGGCCATTGCAGAATGTCGATTTTGTAGTCACAGAACCATTTCTGTGTGGATCTTCGATTATGCTTTGGGTCATTGTCTTGTTAGGAAGTCCACCCATGGCAAAGTCCCAGCTTTCTGGCAGAGGCAGCCAGATTGTCAGCCAAAATATCCTGATACTTGGTGGAATTCATTATGCCATTAATCTTAACCAGTGACCCTAAACCTCTTGAATTTAAACAGCCCCAAAACATGACTGACCCACCATCACATTTCACTGTGGGTATGAGGTGCTTCTCCTTGTATGCATCTGTTTCGACTCTAAACATGATGATGCTGTATCTGACTGAAACGTGCAATTTGGTCTCATCTGACCAAAGCACCTTGCTCCAGTCATAATTCAAATGACATTTGGCAAACTCCAAGTGCTTGCTTCTGTGTTCTCAAGTCAGAAAGGGCTTTCCTGGCAACCCTTCCAAAGAGTCTATGTTGTGGTGCTAAGAGTCTATGGTGCTTTTTGAAACCTGGTAACCCAAGATGCCACCAAGGCCTGCAATTTCTTCACAGAGAAACTTACGGATTTTGTTGCTTCTCTTACCATCCTCCTCAGTATCCTGGGGGGCAGTTGTGTCCTCTACCCTCGAGGTTTTCAACAGTTCCATATCTTTGGAATTTTTGAATAATTGCCCTGACAGTGCAGTGGCACACTGAATCGTTTGTGAGCTTCTTGTAAGCATTACCAGATTAATATAGGTCTATGACCATCTCCCTCTTTTGAACAAACAACTTGTTTTGTTTTCCTCATGGTGTTGAGTAACAAAGGGATATTGCATGTGTGTTACCTCATTTTTATAACCTAGTGAAACAGGAAGTGATGTAATGGATCAATATAGTACCTTAACACTTAGAGAAATCTTAAGTGGAATTTAATACCTGGTTTAATTTGGGTAAATATTATTTACAATAATTTTCAAGGGTGCCATTAATTGTGAAACTTTGATTAGACAACTGATTTTTGCTTTAGTTGGAACATTCATGTCATACAGTATTGTGCATTGCCAGTCAAGGGTGCCAGTAATTTTGGAGCACACTGTGTGTGTGTGTGTGTGTGTGTGTGTGTGTGTGTGTGTGTGTCTATATATATGATAGAGTTCAAAATTATTATACACATGCCATTTTTGCTTGTTTTGCCTCAACAGTCGATATCATTTAGGATTATTTAAAATCCTAAATAATTATAATATAATGTGGATGTTATCACAACCAAAACTACTGAAGATGACAACAGCTTTTTCAATATTTTAAAAGAACTAAATTGTTCCAAATTAATATGTACAGTGCAGTGTGAAAACATTCAACAGGTCAAACTAATTTACAACAGAAACCTTTTGTATGTTGCATGAACAGGTCATTTTTCCAAAAATAAATATGATTAAAATAAAACATTTACAAATTAAGTTATATAGCAATGTATGACCCCTTCCTTAATATCACTTTAACGAATCACTCATCCATTGAACTTGTAAGTCCCTGTATCGTTTCTGCCCAGGTTTCATGTGAGGGTGACTGTGTTGCCTCCCATAGCTGCTGTTGAGAGATTGGGGACACTCCTGAAAGAGCTGTGAGGGAGAGACGTGGGCAGCTGGAGCAAAGCTGTTGGCCTGAGCAGAGATGTCAGACCTGGCTGGTATGAACAAAGCTGTGCAGATCTGTATGTGACATAAAAACCCGCAGGATTCTCAAACCATGCCTTTCAAACGCTGAAGTGGAAAAGTTAGGTCTTAAAAATCAACCTTCTCTGAGATAGGAGGTAAAGTGGAGACCACTGTACAGGTGAACTTGACTGGAATGATCTTTTTCCATAAAATGGTAATATTTTTAATAAAGGTCTTGATTGATGCATTTGTGTCCAACATCCATCTGACAAATTTGATTAGAGTTCCTTTTTTGGCTTCCCTCGTGGTAAAAGATTGCAAGTCATGCATGTGTTACTTCATTTTCAACCCAAATGACACAGCAAATTCCAATCCCTATGACTGAAATTAAACTCAACCATTAAGGTTCGTTCCTTCGGCTTTGAAGAAACATGTGTCTTGCAACATTTACTCAAATAATCAAATTAAAGAAAAATTATAATGAGAGTCAAAGGAAAAGTACAGTTTTCTTCCATCATAAATTTCAGTTATTATCGGAGTCTCTTTTAAGCAACCATTTATATGCCTGTTTTTATCAAGCAAACCAAGACTTCCTGACCTTTATGTGTCACAAAAAGAGAACATTCTTTGTGCTAACCATTCCCATTTTAAATGTGAACAACTTTCTCCAGCTTAAACACAAATTCAAAAGGCTTCAACAGCTGAAAAGAAATGAATTGTGAACATTTGCATAAACAAATGAAACTAGACAGCTCATGCTGCCATTACACATCAAACCGGGTAAATGAGTCAGAGCTGTGGAAGTGAACCTGATGCCCACGCCAGCGCTGCTGCAGGGCCTGGTCCCCGGACCCATTTCCCGCAGTGCCCTCAGTGTGATGCGCTCATCACTCCTCCATTCATTAGTTACTCATGCAGAAGCAAGTCGCCCCCCCACAATCAGCCCACATGTGTACCCCGAACCCACAGACTGACGCAGGTCTGCTCCGATATGCTCACCCACAGTTTCACAACATGTCAGACATGAAGTGAGACAGCCTCAGGTTCAAGCTCTACTTGTCAAGCTGTTGACTCGCACTTTTTTTTTTTTTTTTTAAAACGGCCCACGTGGTGACAGCTAAAATGGTGAATGATTTGAGCAGACCCATTCTTGGTGAAGGCAAATGAAACGACAGAGTCAAACAAGTATTTACCCCCTCTATTCTGCTCCTTCACCAAGGATGTCTGATGGGAACAAACACGCAAACAAAGCAATCACATCGCCTCTACCTTGAATTAATAAATGCCTTCCATATGTGGTTTCAAAACAAAAGTAGTGGACCCAAGTAAAAGAACACAACATGGACCAGAACTCCAGAAAATCTCTCATAAGTTAAAGCTAAGTGCTGAGAACCAGGAAAGACAAATTGATCATGCAATGCAATACAGACAGAAGGAGATGGGACCCCTGCAAACAGCACTTGTATCACCTCAGCACAAAAAAAGCCTCACGTGATGAATAAATCCAATCATTTTGACACAGATGGTCCACCTTATCCATCCAGACTATAGCTCCATAGTGATCAAACTCACAAAAGTAACCTTTGTTGAACTTGGATCAATTTTCAAATGGGCAGTGGAAAACAGCAGAATTCCCAAATAAAGCCAAAACACCAACTGAGCAAAGAGTGCACAAGAGAGGGAGAAGGGGAACACAAATTTCTATTTCATAGAAAAATTCAACTCTTCTTTTACACAGCATAGGACCCACACTAAATGCTTTTAAACACTAGGAAACCACAACAAGCCTGCCCATTCTGAAGTCACTAGAAAGTTATTTTTTACTCTACTAGGCTGTCGTAGTGATTTCAGTTATTATTCCATCACTATAACAATGAAAAGACTGAGGAGGCCCACAAGCAGAAAGGCCATGATGCAACAGGCAGGCACAGCAGCTTAACATTTCCCTCACATCATGTGTATTGCATCATTAGCAGGGAGTAAAATAAAAAGCACTGATAATAGCATATTATGCATCACGGTTGGAGGTGTGAAATGAATGCTACAATACTCACAAGCCAGAATATGCTCAAATGATTTCTCTGTAACTGGATTTAATGGATAATTGATAAAGCCAAAGACAAAGTAGATATTGCCATGCCTCATTCATACAAATGTTAAATGAGCTCTAAATAAATTCATTTGAGGGTCACACTTCTGGAGTCCAGCTTCCAGAATTTGGAGTAAGGACATGCTGGACCCTGGACAAAGAAGAACCTTCCATAGTTGAGCAAGCCTCCACACCTGTATATTAATGTGTATTTCCATTAACCTGAAATTCAAATGTTTTCATGGTTTGTAAACTATCTGAATACTAAAAAATACCGTGCTAATCGCACTTAAGACCCCTCGGCTGCGTATGTAAGTTGAATCGGGTGTTAGTTGGATTCTGATCACAGAAATAACATATATAATGAAGCCAAGCGCTGATATAAATAACCTAGGCGTGGCCATTTTTCATTTTTCACAATATGTCCCCTCGTGGGCAAAGTAAGAGTCGAAATTGGCTGGAATTCGATAGGTAAGTGAAGGATCCATAGATGTACCACCCACCGGAAAATGAGAAATCTAGAAGCAAACCTGAAGGCGCTAGAGCGGTAACGTCATTGAATGTAAAGATCGGCAGCATTTACGCTACTCGACCTCGAAAACTGTAAAAAATAGGTCAAATCAAAAATGCGTGCGATATGTGATGAAGGGTGATCCCATGTACCTTCAGTAAAAATTTGAGCGTCCTAGCAGAAATAATAAGGAAGTTATGGCAATTTTTCATTTTTCACAATAAGCCCCCCTGGTGGCCAAACTAAGAGTCGAAAATGGCCGGAATTCGATAGGTTCGTGAATCATGCGTAGATGTACCAACCATCCAAAAATGAGGGACCTAAAAGCAAACCTGAAGGCTCAAGAGCGGTAACATCGTTGAATTTAAAGATCGGCAGCATTTACGCTATTCAACCTAGAAAACTGTAAAAAATAGGTGAAATCAAAAACGCGTCTGATATGTGATGGAGGGTGATCCCATGTACCTTCAGTAAAAATTGAGCATCCTAGCTGAAATAAGGAAGTTATGGCAATTTTTCATTTTTCACAATAAGCCCACCTGGTGGCCAAACTAAGAGCGGAAAATGGGCGGAATTCGATAGGTTCTGGAGCATGTGTAGATGTACCACCTACCGAAAAATGTCAATCCTAGAAGCAAACCTGAAGGCGCTATAGCGGTAATGTCGTCGATGGACGGACGGACGGACGGACAGACGGCCGGACGCCGCAGGGGACGACAATACCCCTCGGCCAAGGGGTAAAAACCACCTTCAATCCTTGAATCTTTGAGGGGATAATTATTAAGCCTGAATTTCAGATTTTAGATGCAGAATGTTAACATTAGGCTCCCAGAAATTCAAGGCAGCACTTTCCGGTGGAATCCATCTTGCTTTCATTTCTGAGGCAAAATTTTTCCTGGGAATAAAGACGAAATGGAGTCACATTCATAAGACCTTATCATATAGCAGCCCTTCTGAAATGCTTCAAAAACACTGAATCACACCAACGGAGATAAACAGGCCTCTTTTAACACTGGTTTTTTTTTTTTTTTTTTTTTTAAATGCACAATGCTAGGTGCACCAGAGCTCAACTCAAGCCCCTTAATAGCTGTCAGTGAGTAATCCTCAAACTAAGCAATCAACAGGTTCCAACAGCTCAGTGCTGCAGAGGAAGCAATCAGAATCAGAGAGGACTGAACCTTCATTGTTTCCTTTATGTTTTCCATTAGCACAATATTTACATATCTAGCGACTCAAAGACATAAGCAACATACCATTTAACAGGAAATATGTACCTAGCAAAAGATTGTCCAATTATTCAGTAGATTATCCTCCTGTAACCTTCAAAATATGAGAAGTTTGACCATATTTTTATGACTGTGTGTCCTTATGTAAAGAGCCGGTTTTTCTAAGAATCAGGCAGTTGACCATTAAAGGGTGATATAAGATGGTCTCAGATTTGCCTAAAATTTTTGTTGGTGAAAGACGGTTGGTTCAATTGAAAAACTGCAAATTTTTAGGTGCCAATACCCTTCGGTTTCTTTATTAGGGGTACCAGAAGGGCCAAAAATTCTGAGATGAGAAATGAGCGCTGAAAAACAATCCGTTTTCAAATGCAATTATATCATTGTGCCGGCAACAGCCCACATTCATTTTCACACGTCAATCTACTGTGTGTAGGGCTCACAATAATCTGAAAATGTTTGTGGGCTGTTGAGGGCATGTCCTATAGGGGGCACTGCAAGATGCTACTTTTAGCTATTTGAGCAGTAATATCAGGGGCATTTCCAGACTGTGCCCTCAACAGCCCAAGACTGTTTATTCATAATATGATACCATGGGACGTCCTTTACATAATCAACACAAATTAAGCGTGGGATGTTGAGGGTGCAAGGGTATAGGTGGTGCTTCAGTCAGGGAAAAAGTGAAATTTGGTGTTTCGGGAGGTCAAAGTTCTCCATGCACCCTCATCTGATTTTGATTAAACCTTTTCTGTTGGGTAGCCCTATATGTCTACTAACTGTGGCGTGAAGAATACTCTGGGTTTCTGCTGCATTAACCCTTTACAGTTCACCTGAGTAAGAAAGGTTTAAAATTGTGCAATAAATTGCTGGGTTTTATTACCTCAGTACTTAAAGAAGTATATGACACATGTATATGAGTGCACGTGTGATACTAGCAGCCAGTAATTAATGATTTTGAACTTTAAATGGGGTGTATAATGTGAAATATAAGCTACATCCAAAGGGCATTCAGCACTGTTTGAGTGGGCAACAAAGGGTTAATTGTTCTGTGTTTGTTTTCTATTATGATGTAGCAAGATATGTAGTCATTCCTATAGGCAAAAATTACATAATCAAAAGATGGATAGTCGGCGAGCACAGGAACACATTGTTTCCTAGGATACAGTTTTATTATAGAGTAGCAACACCCATACGAAGCAACATTATAAATAAGCTGTGTATCACGATCAGGGTTTCCTCCAGGATTTTTTGAAACTGTGGCGGAGGGCTTCAGCGTTGGGTCAAAACTCAGCATCATCAGGCGTGGCCAGTTTTCATTAATCAGCACGGAGGCGATGTAATAATTGAAGTCTATGTGCACGGAGGTTTATCAGTTTCACATGCGACACGGTGGATTTCACCACTAGCAAAATGGAAATCAATTATGACTCCGGACTTCTCACGCTTTTCTTTACTCAGGGGTTGAAAGCCATGGAATTGCATAAAAACGTTTCAAATGGTTTTATTTCATTTAAACAATTTGAACAATCGTGAAACACATGCATTGCGTTGATTGAATAATTGCTGACCACAGCACGGGAACGTGAATATACCAATAAATCTCACGCGGAATGCGGGAGAGTTAGGAGCCCTGCAATTAGGTAGGGCAGGATGTGCTCAAAGTAAACACAGAAGTTAACATCGCAGTTTATCGCTTTGCAAAGTGGGTCATTCCATGTCAGATCATCAAATGGGTCTCACCACCACCTTCTCACCTTCTTTGCTAATTTTTTGTATGCAGCTGTATAAATATATATCACTGACAAATCCGAAATTTCAGCTCATTCGGACCAAAAATGAATTTTTGGTGAATTATTTTCCAAGGGTACTGTCAGTCAGTTTTTTTTGTCAATTGATATTTTTCTTGTATTTAACATGGCATAACTTTTTTATTATTACACCTATAGCTTTGAAACTTTGCACCTAAGCTAATGTTATACTGCTGAATCAGAAAATGCAGTCCATTTTACTTTATCTTACTTAGAATTAACGGGAATCAACTTGTGGCGCTCCACATTGAAGCTGTGGCGCCCCGCCACAGAATGGTCCATTAGTGGGAAACCCTGCATTTGTGTCTGCTGAATATTAATCAGGCTGAATTCACCATGAATTCATCACTAACTGCAGTCAGTACCTTGCCAAATGTGAAAAAAAAAAAACGCTAAAATGCCACCTGTTCAAACCCCCGTGTCTCCAGGGGCACACCTTGGATTTTCTTCTATTTTTTTAACTGATTCCTCTATTATAGTAGAAAGACCACTCCAAAAATTGTTGATGTGTTTTGAACAATATAAATTTTGCAGGTGTCTGAACAGGGGTGGGGTAATCTCAAGAATCGCTTGGCATTTTCAGCTTCTTTCACAATGTTAATGATTATTGAATCACAATAATTTTAAGTTCTCAATTCATCAATGCATGACACATTCACAGAAAGGTCAGTATATGCAGGTTGGTAGATCATGTTGGCAAGTAGAAACCTGAACCAGTTATTGATCAATAATTTCTGATTATTGCTATTGTTTTTCATGAAGCGTAACAAGAGGACACAAGCATTAAAGGGGGACTATGCAGGATTTCGGCCGTAATTATTGTGCCTCGGAGTCACTGCGATGGTTAAGCGACTTGTTATGGGGAGAATGGGGCTTATCTGCCCGCTCCTTAGCGTACCTTGGCTGAAAACCGACCTTGCAAGATCAGGTCCACCGCCCCAGTGTCCCAAATCTTGTAGCTGGATGGAGCTATCGAGAGAAACGAACTGCTTTACAGTACGAGACAAAAACACTCCCCGGCTAGTAATAAAAGGAAGGCAGCTTCTCTTCACTGGTGTTACGATGGCGGATCCAGCGAAAAAAGAAGAGGTGGCCGTTGTCAGAGGAGGCGAGGAAGAGAAAACAAGCGTCTGACCGAGCGAGAAGTCAGACACGAGTCAATCTTGGTCTAGCTTTTTCAGAATGGAGAGAGCTCAAGGAGAAAGAAGCATGCAAATCAGATGCCGACCTGGCGTTGTTGCTGTTGCACTTGTAAGTATCGTTGCGAAAAAATGAATGTATTCCTTATATTCATATGTCTTTGCCCACTCTTCATGTTTGCTGTTGTTTGTAAAGGCCTTTGCGCAATTATTGTATGAGTGGTGCTTGATGCTTGTTAGCTAGCAGAGATGTTAGCATAGTTACCGGTAAACACGTTTGTTTGTCACGTAGCAGTTATTTATTTTACTACATCGTCCCGTTTCTGCCCCAGGAGTGCAAATTTTACTATGAGCCACATAACTTCGTCAGCCGAATCTAGGTTTTGTGAGTTTTGTGCAGTTCGCTATTTACATTGTGTAGTTCAAGATTCGTTAGAAGAGCAACTAGAAGAGTGTGTTATGAAAACATTACATCTGATAAATGTCGGTGCTGAGGGGGAAAAAAAAACTCAGAAAACAAACAAAAAAGCCGCAGTTATCCTTAGCCTTTTACTTTTTCCCGTAATTGTTTTGTTTATGACAGATATATAACGTAAAACTTGTGATATATATGGTTACAAACCTCGGTAGACATCGCTTCAGGGCAGCCTTCTCGCCAGCTTCGTTGTAAACAAATGCACATGGACGGGGGGGGTGGAGGAGGTGGTTGCGGTGAGATTTTTACGACGGTTGTGTGAAATTTGCACACTGGAACTATAGGGGGAGCTGCGGAGAGGGAAAAAAAGCACCAAACCAACGAAGAAGCCAGCGATTTCCGACCAACTTACATAGTTCCTCTTTAACGTGGACGACTTCTGAAAAATGCTGGGTGCCATTCAATAACATTCTCCGAATTGTTCCAACTCCAGATGTCACTGGACGCACAGCCCGGTAGTATAAGTTGGACAGAACTGGGACAGACAACATTGTTGTGCTCTTTGTTGCATTTTGGAAGCAATAACACTGTTAACATAGCATGGAATACAAAGTTTTAATTTGACAGTCAGTTTACAAGAATTAGTGTCAGTAAATTTTATTGATGCAAATTGGTGTGATTTTCAAAAATTGCCTGACCCCTATTTAGACAGTTCTGAAATCTATGTCGTTCAAGTCACATCAACAATTTTTGTTTTGTTATGTCTACTATAATACGGGAATTAGTACAATTTAGTACGTGATTGCCTAATGATTGAAAACACTTAAAATGTTGCATAGTTAAATGTGTAAGAAGCTTAAAGTGCCACGTGATTCTCGAGATTACCCCACCCCTGTTCAGACACCTGCAAAATTTATATTGGTCAAAACACATCAACAATTTTTGGAGTGGTTTTTCTAATATAATAGAGGAATCAGTTAAAAAAAAATCGAAGAAAATCCAAGATGTGCCCCTGAAGACACGGGGGTTTGAACAGGTGGCATTTTAGCGTTTTTTTCACATTTGGCAAGGTACTGACTGCAGTTGGGGATGAATTCATGGTGAATTCAGCCTGATTTATATTCAGCAGACACAAATGCAGGGTTCCCCACAAATAGACCAGCTTCAATGTGGAGCGCCACAAGTTGATTCCCGTTAATTGTAAGTAAATGCGGAATTGCGCATGTTGATAATGCATGCGCAAGTTCGCTAAAGGAAAAAAAAAACGTGAAACTTTAAAAGGTACTGGGAGACGCGTAATTTGCGGGTTTATATTGGGGGTGCTTTGGGGACCTAAACGTAGAACTGCCTGAACAAAAGGCACTTTTTGTGTCCTATAGCTCCACAACCAAGAAAGATAAAGTGAAATGGACTGCATTTTCTGATTCAGAAGTATAACATTAGCTTAGATGCGAAGTTTCAAAGCTATAGGTGTAATAATAAAAAAAGTTATGCCATGTTAAATTCAAGAAAAATATAAATTGACAAAAAAACTGACGGAGAGTACCCTTAGAAAATAATTCACCAAAAATTCAATTTTGGTCCAAATGAGCTGAAATTTCGGATTTGTTCATCACTAATGCATATTTATCTAATGTGAAAATATGGAAGCAATCTATGACTACATGGAGACAAATGTTTTGTATATCTGATGATTTGACATGGAATGACCCAAGTGAACAAAATATTTTTTCTCTAATCGTTGCACGCATTGCATTAAGAAGAAAGCAGCGCGTTTTACTGCCGATGGCTAATTTTTATTCATTGGAAAATGTGTTCATCAAGCAAAATGATTGACAACAGGTCAAGAATTATCAGCGCTCATTTTAACTTAAAAAGGAGAACTGGCGACACCTGATTGTCCTTAGGATTTTTGGAGTTTATGTAAAGTCATTTTACATAGGCGTGGCGGCTTTTATTTTGCCGTGGCGGTGCGCCATGATCAATTACATGTAGCGGAAACCCTAGCGTTTTCTGAAGTAATTAGTGCCCCTTCAACTGATAACAGTGCATTTTCAAGATACATGCATTCAGTGCATTGTCAGTTGAACTACATGTAGGTCACAGAGTTCACAACATGTGCTGGATTTCTCTGTGCTTTCCCTCAGGTTTTCACTTGTTTCTCAGGTACTGGTGGTAAAATAACCCACTAACATGGACTGGTAGTCAATTCTGCGCGCTGTATTACTTGAGTTTTCCTGAATAGAAAAGTAATGGTTGAGATAAGTGGAAATATTTATTGTGTAATTTGCATCACAATGAACTATACAATGGCTGACATGCCAAAGGACTGCTGCTGGGTCTGGCCAAGCGAAAGTGAACATTTGTGATGAAAATTATATTTCTTTGTAACACATAGTGAATGGGCTGATCTTGTAGCTTAATCTGTCTAGTTTATGGAACTAACTTTGTTTTTTCATTACAAGATGTGAAAAAAAAATTACAGCCATTTAAAGTGTATGAAGTTTGAAAACTACAGACATACTCGGAAATCTATTTTTCACATAATTTTCATCTCAACAAAATATCTAAAACTACATAAAATTTACTTGTTTCTACATTTAATACCTTTTACTATTCATATTTTTCAGCCTCTGTAACCATTTTTGACAAATTCAAATTAAAAATGAGTTTTTTAGTGATGAGAATGTATGATGAAATGAGATTGCGGTCATAACTGACTTAATGTACATCTGTGATACAGAATGTTTCTTTTATAATAAAAGTATGTTATGTTACCTATTTTAGTTCTTTTCTTGAAGTAAACCTTACTTTTTCTCATGAACATCTAGTTCTGTAGTGACGTAACCAATACACCTTGTAATGACGTAACTATATTTTTTTCCCTATTAAATCTAAGAAATTCCATATTTTGCCACAATTTTTGCTGAGAACATAGTTTAATAGGTTTACTGTAATACTGAAACCAGGTTGACTCCAATTTGTAATGAGAACAGCATGTTATGCATCTTTGCGTACACCTTGTCAAATCCGATGTCCTCTTTTGGTAGTACCGTAACAAAGCACATTTTTTGCTAATTTCACATTTAAAAATTATTCTAACAATCCATTGAGTAAACAATGTTAAAGCACTTGTAAAAACCTTTAGAAACATGTATTTCAAGTTTATATAAGTTATCTGGTTAAAAAGTTACAGCCCAATGAACATCAAAATTGTAGTGACGTAACCGCTTGGCCAGACCCTGCTGCCTCCGGTTTCTGATTCTGATCTCATCTATCAGTAAAGTGAATAACTGAGGAGGAGTATTAAACATCAAAGACAATTTTGTGTAAGACAAATTACATTTTCTGAAGTGCAGTTAACATGAATTAGAAGTTGCAGTCTTTTCCATTTCTGCAATGGTGCTTTAGAACTGATGGTGGGAAAGGGTTAATGCAGCAGAAACCCAGAGTAATCCTCAAATCACAGTTAGTAGGGCAATTCCACGGAAACGGAATTACGATCAAGAGTAATTTTCATGTCATTTTTACATGCCATCTGTTACTCTAATGCAGTAGCTACTTGCCTGTGCTCTTACCAGTTCCAGTCTGGCATGCCTACTGAGCTGTATAACACAAAGTTTGGGGTAATCTATTCTGTAGAAAGCTATATGAAGGTGAAAGTGTCGGCAACGGAATTACGGCAGAAAAAATGCCATTATTTTTGCCTTTACTTTGACAGGCATTTCTCTGAAATCAGGCAATGATAGGCAGTAGGTTTAAGCTTAAGTTGTTGGCCTAGGATGTTGACCAAGCCACGGTAAGTTTATATTGACTGGTATGTTCAGATATTTTGTAGGATGCCATTTATGACAAAGAAACAGCGGTAACGGAATTACAAAATGGTAACGAAATTACATTTTCTGATAATCTACTAAATTTATTACACTCAAAACAACAAAGCAATTGAAAATTGGTGTCATAAATGATGGTTGTGTTGCTGACCTTCTGTTGAACCAAAATTTTGAGTAAAAAAATCTGGGCAAAAGGAAGGCAATACATAATATTGATGAAAATAACTCATTTCTGAACCAAACTGTGAACTTATAATGAATATCAGAGGTCACATGCATGAAAATTGTTGTTCTTTCACTGACTGGATCCTGAAACATTTGTTTTTACTTTGTAACAGTGTTCCAGCATCATTCAATGGGTAAATATTGTGAGTAATGAAGTCGGTAACGGAATTACGGTGATACAGCCAATGTCAAAAGCACTGTACAAATTTCAAATGTGTCATTGCTTGCAATATCTATATTCTTTCTAACTTTTCTCAGTCACGAGTGGCAGTCTCTTCACACAAAAGAAAATGTATAAATATCAACTCCTGAAACTTCCAAAGCTCAAAATGAACACGTTAACATTAAACACTAGTAAATGAACCATAAGTATTATCCATTATTGGCAGGAGACAAACACCGTTTATACAAATGTAATCCTGTCCCTTCTATCCATCTGTGGCTCTTTGTGCTCAAAAGTCCAGCGCAGCGTGACAATAGGAGCCGCACAGCTCAGTTGCTGAGTCGAAAATCGCCACTTTAGGTAATTTTTGGGCACCATGGCCACTTGAAAAAAGGGCAAGCCAAACTGGCCGTTTGGGTAGTCGGCCATGACGGCCACACAGGGGGGCAACCACGGCAATTGCCGCTAGGCCGTGGTATAGGCCTGCACGATAAATCGCCAGAAGATCGCTATCTCGATTCAACCCTACGCGCTATCTAATTTCTAGATGTCAACGATTTTCCAGCATTATTTCAGGAGCCGCCGAGCAAACTAACTCGTAGTTTTCAAAGAAAGTGAGTAGTAGGCGGTCTCTTGGGGGCGGCCTCAGCATTGACCATACATTCGCACTCATCCTATGGCAAAGCAGCTCTACTTCACTTGCGTTCATGTAGAAGCCAGAGAAGGTAAACGGTAAACGGCGGTGGTCTTTCGATTCGAACGGAGTTGGCTAGCCGTGCAGATTTAGAAGTAGCGAGGGAGACACGGAGAAATGTTAAAGTGCAGAGTGCAGGAAAGTTTTTTGTCAGGAAAAATAAATGCAGAATGAACACTGATGAAAATCCACCTGGGGCATTAATAATAACTCACGAAACTGGGCGAGTGGACGAGCTCGCTATTTTTGCTTTACGAATCAGACCTGATGCGGCCATGACCATACAGTTGCCTAAATTCAAAGCCATGAACAAACCAACGTCAAGGTTTGCAGAATTATCATTGTCTAAATAGCAATAGTTCTCACCTTGGTCCCATGCTCAATTGACAATCAAGCACTTGATTCGCACAATTACAAATTTGAATCGGAAGACGGTCCAATTTATTTTTATACTGTTCTTTCGGCAGTCGCATTTTGAGATTAAAATGACCAGGAAACAGCAAAGATTCACCTGCGTGCGTTTGCCAGATTATTTTTATAGGCTTACATTTGACGATTTGATGTGAATATGAAAATAAGTCACACCTCACGGTGGATAGGCTTAATGAAATGTTTTCCACATCGCGTCGGCCTATATTGTTATATTTTTGAAAACCAGGACCGTATTAAAATGGTTTTATTGTTATTGGTTATTGGCACTCTTACACGGAAGCCTTGTTTGGTATGTCCACTTTTTATTATAGCTTTTTAATCATTATAGGCTACATGCCGGTTGTACTTGTTGGCTAAATAAATTTCTTGATTTTTACGCTGCTTTTCCACCGACTGCGAAACGAATTATTCGCACGACAGATTAGTGCATTCATAATCAATGCGAAGACAAGAATACACGCGATGTATTCGCGTCTTTGCATTGACTTTGAATGTTATCTGTCGTGCGAAAAAAATCGTTTCACGTTTGGTGTAAAAGCGGCTTTAGTTCGGCAAAGTAGCTACTCAGGAATAGATTTAGGGTATGCTAATTATGTCAAGGTGATGGAGCTGACTTGAGCGCCAAAAAGCATTTTTAAACGGCCACAGAAGTTTGACAGCCATTTTTTCAAGACTGCAGTTGGATGATACGTGGATGATACGTGGTTTGGCTTTAAAGGGTTGCCCCAAAACTAATCTTGGTTTATGCTGGAATGCCGTCGGCGTGCTGCTTTCTCTCCGTGCAGGCTTTTGTTTGTGTGCAAATGTGCTTCGGATGGGCTTGCATCGCTGCCTGCCTGTTTGATATGACATTATAATTGAGCAGTATCATTTTCTGGGTTGCGGTTTGACATTGTTGCATCCCTAGTTCAGGGCCATGTGGAGTCAAAAAGCACTTAAGGTACACTTATTTTGCTTATTTTGTCTTTTTACCTTTTTTATTAAACTGCACTTTACTGGCCAGTTGTTGTTGTTTTGTTTTTTTTTTAATTACTACACTAAACATTTCAGTTTGTGGGAAAAAATCGTGCCAAAGAATCGTGATCTCAATTCTAGATAAAAAAATCGTGATTCACATTTTTTCCAGAATCGTGCAGCCCTACCGTGGTATAATTCATGCGCTGGTTACGGAAACTTAACTCACAGGGAGAAAACACTCAACTATAGATGTCCAAAACAATGAAGCACTATGCTCCATAAAGTCCTCATGCCACTTTGTGCCATCTTCTGTTTTTCACTGGCTTTCAGAATAATTCTGTAATTCCGTTACTGGTGTAATTCCGTTACCATAAATTTTCCAGGATTACAGCTAAGTATTAGAGAGGTTAATGCCTGAAATTCAGTATAGACATAAGAAGGAATAGAATTCTTAATAATAAAATAAATTCAGAAATAAGATGATGACGAGAACTATACTGCAATTTCGGTAACGGAATTACATTGAAAAATGACAAATTTCACAATGAGCCCCTGGAATTGTGTGTTTCAATTTCCTGCAATGACTTACAGTCTCAAATACTTTGGCTACCAATGTATGGAAATACAGTAAATACCAGGAAATAGCTAAATATCTTTTAGGGGTTGTCAGCTTTGGAAAAATAACCTTTGATCCTCGTCCTGGAGCTAAATTTTTTTTTACAAAATTCAAATCTAAATTTTGAGAAGACCGTCAAAGATATTTCAAAATGGTTTTCCATGTCTAATTTGGTAATGAGTCATCTACATGAAAACATATATATTTCTAATATAAAACACTTTAAAAATTGCTTTTTTAGCAACTCTCATGTGGAATTGCCCAGTAGACAAATAGGGCTACTCTAAAGAAAAGGTGTCATCAAAATTGGATGAGGGTGCATGGAGAACTCTGCCATCACAAAATGCCAAATTTCCCTTTTTCCCTGACTGAAGCACCACCTATACTCTTGCGCCCCCAACATCCTACGCTTAATTTGCTTTGATTATGTAAAGGCGTCCCATGGCATCATATTTTGAATAAACCATCTTGGGCTGTTGAGGGCACAGTCTGGAAATGCCCCTGATATTACAGCTCAAATAGCCGAAAGTAGCATCTTGCAGTGCCCCCTATAGGACGCGCCCCCGACAGCCCACAAAAATTTTCAGATTATTGCGAGCCCTACACACAGTAGATTGACATGTGTGAAAATGAATGTGGGCTGTTGTCGGCGCAATGATATAATTGCATTTGAAAACTGATTTTTTTTTTCAGCGCTCATTTCTCATCTCAGAATCCTTGGCCCTTCTCGTACCCCGAAAAAAGAAACCGAAGGGTATTGGCACCTTAAAATGGCCAGTTTTTCTATTGAGCCAACCATCTTTCACCAACAAAAATTTTAGGCAAATCTGAGACCATCTTATATCACCCTCTGCCTGATTCTTAGAAAAACTGGCTCTTAAATAAACAAACAGCAAAGCATAGTTTTTTGGAACAGTTTTACAATACCAATTTGTGTGATGAGCCCCACCACAGAAAACCGAGTATAGAAGAATTGCATTCACAACTCTGTACTGGAACAGAGGGCAAGTAATTCGGAATAAACCAAATTCATTTAGAGTCCATTTAAAGAAACAACAAAACATGCGTGCGCGCATACACACACACACACACACACACACACCTAAAATACAGAACTAATCATAATATTACACAGATCCAATACGCCTTCAACTCAATAAGTAATCTTTGAGGGTAACTTAATGCCTAATCTTGAACATGCAGGCAGTGCTCAGTGGCCAGGTTGCAATATATTCCCTTCTGTGGAATGCAATTGCACAGCTTTTCTGTTTTGCAGTCTCCCTGGATTCAAATCATTGAGTAGCAGGCAAACCCACAGGCCCAGGCCACAACTTTGTCCATGTGGGAAATGGGAAAACTAAATCATAAATCATCAATGAACTATAAGAAATCATTTTACCAGTTTTGAGATATTGGGTTTACGTACTCTGAAGGTGGTGACATATTGTATCATACACCGCATACACAGACAAAAACACATAGGTTGAAACACTCCTCTAAACTTTTTTTTTACCAATAATTCCCAATCATTCAATGTGGCTCATTTCATCCCTTTGTTCTAGAGTAGCTGAGAGGACAAAACAGGTGATAGCCATTAACACACAGACTCGTTTAAAATAGGTTCCATTCATTTTGACAGGGTAGGAAATTCAGAAGGGAAGAGAGAGAAAATTTCCATATCATTCTCAAGGCAGAGAAAGGCGATTTTATTCTTTAAAATTACAGTGTAGTCAAGGCATTGCTTGTTAAAATGCTTCATTGAGCATTTAAATTCCATTTTACCACCTTGCTTCCAACAAAGGCAAAATATTTAGGCTAAATTGAAAATCTCCAGAATTTTCGTAAGTGCAACCAAAAATTGTCCTGTATGAAAAACTTACATCTCCTGCTCGGCTTTCTACATCTCAGGGAACACATTTTGAATGAGAGGGTAAATCTGAAGAAAGGAAGAACTGTATTTCCCAACCAATAACGAACATCTTCACAGCATAGAGTAGCACTCAGTTAACAGACATCATAAAACTGAACAAAAACAGCATGATGAACTGGTGAACATACAAATGATTAATATAAAAATTACAACAAAAATAGACGCAAGAATCAAGGACAGCTCAAAAATAAACATGACCACTTTCCTTGATTTTAGAATTTTAGGCCAACTTCTCTTAAAGGTCCAAAGGTCCCAAATTATGCTGTTATTCCAACCCCCTACTTTGTTACATTCTTGGGTGACCAAAATGGAGGTTTTAGCAAAAAAAAAAAAAAAAACCCCAATTAAAATCAATTTCTCAGTCATTTGCAGCCCGTTATCCCCCCTGTGAAGAACAGGCCATTTTGAGCGAGTGTTTCAACTATAACAATGAGCTCTACTCCGATTGTTTGTCAGCATACAGATTTTAAACTACAAATAAAAAAATCAAAAAAATCAAAGGTTGTCCTATGAGGGAAACAGCAGTGGGGAGGACGAGAAAGACTGTGGAAGGGAGCAGGCCAGACTGAGCTGGAGGGTGTCAACTACGAAGAACACGTCTGTTTGTGGCATAAAAATTAGCAGTCAGCTTCAAACCACACTTCAAATGCTAAAGTGGAAAAGGGGGTTCGAAGACCTAAAGTGAGGGGAAGGATTCACAATCCTACTTCTCGGGCTGTTCAACACTGCGGAGAGCACTGTACAGGAGGACAGCACTGGGAAAGTGTACTTTCCGTGAACTGGTTGCTTTAAAACAAATGTTATATAAGACCAGGCAACAATGCATTAAGAAGAGAGTGCTTATGAAGAGTATTTTGCAGGATATAAGCAGAGAGGAAAGCAAGCAGTGGCTTTCAAAGCTTTGAAGATTCATGGGCATTTAACTACCCCAAGTATTCACTGATTTCACTGCTTGAGCTCGCAGATTTGTGCATGGCATAGAAATATTTAAACAAATCATCAAAATGGCAAAAGCATTTAGACAATACTACACCACCAGATCAATTCATTATCACGTAAAGTAGGACAGCATCCATCTCTGCATCTGCCAATTCACCCACTCCATAAGGTAAGATCTTTGTACTTGGGGGGAGAAAAAAAAGCCTGCCACAAATATTATAACCATCTTTTCACACAGTTCAATCTGGCATACTTTTGCCTAAATGGTTGCAACTGTGTGATATGCAAATACAAAACTTTACCACTGAAGTGTTCCAGTAAAACCCCTCTCCCCAAAATGCTCCCTTAATCAAGTCAGCAAGTTGATGTCCACTTGCCTCGTCCGGTGATAATCCACATAAAAGTCCAATATCAATTTTCATAGAATTTAATTTCAAATTCTGAACTCAGAACATCTTATCTGGCAGATAACCAATGCTTCATTCTGCTAAGGGTAGCTTCATTTAAATTGTTTCATCATTTTCTTTTAAGATGTCATTTCGAAAAGCGTTTCAACAAAGCGCACAAACGAGTGTTGAACTGTTTCAGTGCTTTCAGTACAATCATTTTGATGGATGTTGTTTGATATCAACAGACACTGAACTAGTGATCATTTGTGATAGGCACCGATATATAATGCATAGGGGAATAATTCATATTTAAAATCAATATTTACCGATAAATATTACCATTTAGTAGGCCAATTTCTGTGGAAGTTATCTAGTAGTTATAAGAATGCCAGACTCCAAATCCACGAATACATTTATGATGTAAGTCGCTTATTCAATCAGTTTCGGACCTTTCTCAGATACAGCCTGTCCGACAACAATGGAAAACTTGACCAACAATGAAAACACAACAGCAACGAGGGCCGTATCTATCCCTGGTTTTCACACCAACTTCTGGCCTTTAATTAGTTGATTATCTAAATTAGCCAAACCTTATGAAATCTGACATTTCAGGTGCATGTCTTTCAATTATCAGGAATGACCACCAAAGACTGTTCTTGTCTCCCCACATAAACCATTTTTCTTTGCATAAATCTTTATTTGTGTATGCAACCAATTAACTCAAACCTGCATACACACCAGCCCTCCAGGACCGGAATTGCCCACCCCTGACCAAGACACTACTTCAAGTTCCTCACGTTCACTAACCCACTAAGTATGCACTGGATAATCTGGCGTCAAGCGAACTCGCCAGCCGTGGCTTAATGAATAAAATGTATATCAAAATATGAATTCTTTACATTCTTCGGATGATGTAAAAATGATGCAAAACGTTGTCAGATCTGAAACACATTAAAGAATCGCCAGTAATCGCACTTGATCTCACAAATTAGCGACAATTTAAAGTAATTCAAATACTAGCAAGAAAGGATAACGTTTAACAAAGAAAAGTTCAAGAGTTTAACGTTAATTTGATTTACTCAGATCTACTTAATCACGAATATTGTCGCAGCAGTCAAAATCAAAATATGTAAACGTGTATCTTTGTTGCTGCCGTTACACTGCAAATCAATAATGATCATGTCAGACAAACCATTGGCATTGTTTATTCAGAAAAGCATGACTGACAATCCGAGTAATTTAACATACGAGCTGACTAGCAGGCTAACTAACTTAGTTAAATAGCTAGCTAGATGGATCACAACTGAAAGATACATTTTCACCATTTATAGATTGGAAACACAACATCACAGTAGATAAAGAGAAGCTAGAAGACTCACTAACAAACTTAACGAGCCAGCTATAGCTAAATTCACTAGTAGTCCTAAAGGTAAGGGGGTAGGGCTAATCTGCTGAAAAACTACAACCATTTACACTTTCCTTCATAATTTCTTTATTTCTGAATATATTGTGATGAAATTTTCACCAGTTATTCTTGAGATGTGTATATATCAATAAATTACGAAGGAAAGTATAGATGGTTGTAGTTTTTCAGCAGATTAGCCCTACCCAGGTAAGGGCAGCTAATGAAAAACGGCTGGCTGACCACACGGCTAGCGAGATAACGTTTGTTGTCTATCGGTTTCCAACTAGCTGGAGCTACCAATAAAACGATATTATAGCGTTAACTTATCAGCAAGCTGAATTTGTCAATGTTTAGTGGCAAACCAGTGGCAGCCATCCAAGTGTAGGAAGTTTAATATTAGCAGAATTAAGCCGCTTTCACATTGGACGCGAAACGATTTTTTCGCACGACAGATTACATTCAAAGTCAATGCAAAGACATTGACTTTGAATGGAATTTGTCGTGCGAAAAATTCGTTTTGCGTCCGGTGTGAAAGCAGCTTTTAAGGTCAGCAACTGTGGTGCTTAAATTAGCTGGCTTCCCAGCCATTTAGTTAACCTTAAATGTTTATAACGTCAGCAAGTAATGAATTAAGACGATTCGGAGAGAAGAACTGCGCGTTAATAGCAAGCAAGCTGGCAAATGTTATTCATTGTTTAACTTCTCAAGTAGTCAACGTTAGCAGTTTACCTTTCGCGGTCAATTAACAGTTAACTAGCTACCTATCAAAGTTAAAAAAAAATTGCTAACGTTAGACAGCTACCAAACAAACGGCAATGTTACAACTCGACTATCTAGCAAAATAGAGCGAACACTCCTAATACCAATCTGAAGTCTGGCTAGCAGTTACCTTCACCAAATGAACAGCTTCGTTCAGTCATTGACCAGCTAGTTAGTTAGCTCGCTAGCTAGATAGCCAAAAAAAAAAAAAACACACACATTCATGTTTTTAACTAGCAAACTAGCTAGATAGCCAGCATTTAAAATTAGGTTAGCTCTCGTTAACGATGTAACGTTCATGTTTGTGAACTCGCTACTCGTCCTGTAAACCACACATTTGCCGGTTAAGTTATCGGTGTATTCCCAACTACTGGTGACAGAAATGGCAAGCCATGGCGTGGACGCAAAATTTAGTTCAGAAATTTCCCCAGTCCTACCTGAATGCGAGTTCTGGCCACATCCACTAGAATAAAATGGCATCAATCAGATGGTCAAAAGAGCCTCCCGCAACCCGGGATTAGTGAAGGAGGGCGGTAAGGTTTTCACCACTCTCCTCGTCAGAGAATACAGTACCGGCGAACTCAGATCCTAGTACAAAGCCGGGCGTAAGCTAGCAATTTGATACTAAGCTAGCCAGCCAGTCTCGCCTAAAATATTAACCAGCTTTTAATTCAGTGATATACGGAGGCTAACATGACTGTACATATTTTGTTTGATCATAAATATATTCACTTTCTTGCTATTTCCGTTACTACAACTATTTTCGCACCTCCGAACTGGTTTTACCTCACCCAATATCCGCCTTCTACTTCGGTGTGATTACAGACCCAACGAGCGCCAAACACACAGCCCAATCACAGAGGCGAGCAGTCAGTCCTGCGAATGTACAGACATTTGATAGGTTGCATTCTGCCGGGCGGCTGTCCAATTAGCAGCACCTCCGTGCTGGAGGCCCAGGAGTCAGAAACATGTGGAGAAGTTCTCTTTGTTCTTGGGAAACTAGCTGAACGAAACAGCTAGCAATATTTGCTGTGTTTCATCAAATAGTTTTTTTTTGGCTTTTGCTTGTTAAATAATATGTTTTCACCGGGAAGGTTAGTCGTTCAATACCATTAAACTGCTGATTTTGTATATCTGGTTGAAATTCTTGATCTTACCTGAAAATTTGCTTGCTAACTAATGTTAGCTAGGAATGTGTCACTTCCAGCTCAGATCTGGTAGTAGATTATGACTTCGGTTAATTCAGACGTTCTCGGTAGCTATTTACAATTAGTAACAGAACTATTAATTTGCTAGTGTTTCAGATGAAGATTTCGTGGACAAAATTGCTTTAACTTTACTGATTGCCATATTTTGGTTCACTTCCTGTATCTGTCGAGTTAGGGGCAGGCGCCTGGGCCAATTGTTTATCACCAAAACCTTCCCATTGGAGTCAGGCATGTATAATTCAACTAGGTACTCCTAAATAGAATTTTGAGATATGGAAAATGTATGAGGTGCATGGCGAATGTGTGTTACCAGATTAAGTTCCTATGGTCAGTGAACTATATGATGCTTTCACAGACACTGCTCAAGGCAAATCACTTAGTTGCACAGATAACCTCCCTGAGTAAAATCCAGAATGATTTCATTTTTCTTGTTTTATTATATTGTATTATTATTTTTTATTTTTTTATTACAGGTGTGGTGGATTTTTGGGTTTTAAACAATACAGTGATTCAGATACCTTGGTAATTCTTCATTCTACGCTCAATGAGCTGAAACATTATGACCACCTGCCAAATATACTGTTAGTTGACCAAGTGCCGCCAAAAAAACATGCCTGTCAAATCGATGACCACATGAATGCACAGACCCAGGATTTCCTAGCAGAACATTTTCCAGAGCACTGTGCTCCCTCCACCAGCTTGTCATCTTCCCACAGTGCATCCTGCTACCGTCTCTTAGACTGCACGGATGTACCTGGCAGATGTGGATCATAAAGAAGAAAAAGGGGCTCATGGGACACAGGCAACCTTCTCCTGTTGCTCCAATGTTCATTTTTAATGCTTGCATGCCCGTTAGGCACTTAAACTAGTGGAACGGGGTTAGAATGGGCACTCTGACTTTTCTGCGGCTGAAAAAGCTCATATGTAGCGGGGTGCATTGCATTGTTGTGTCGTGACGCACACCTTTCATAACCATCATAAATCTAAGTAACTTTTTCGACAGTGGCCCTTTTGTTGGTTTGCATGGGACGGGATAGCATTTGATGAGCCATGGGTGCCTAACACCTTGAGTGTTTTTCATTGCGTTAATGTGTTTCTTCCTCTAAGGCTCTCCCAGCGGGAATATGTAAGAGAGAGATGCAAGGAAGATTCAGATTAGGAGGAGCCGAAAGTGCCAAATGAGAAATAGTTGCAAGATTATTACACCACACCGCTTGACAAAAGACTTCTGTTTAGAATACACCCGCGTTTCCTCTCTGTAGGCTTCTGGAAGAGCTTCCTTTCTCCTCGCTCATTATCTCCTCAAGCTGTATTTCAGGGAATGGAAGATCCTCTGTGGTGGCAGTGGGGGAATGATTGCCAGTCACAGGAGAGAGGACGTGAGGAAGCGCCAGTTGGCGTAATGAAAACCACCTCTTTATTTGTTCATAATTTGTCTGGCCTTTGGCCACTGGTGGTAGGTTCCCATCGCTGCAGATTGGGAGCTTCCCACAAGCCTTACGGCTTCGGTAATGATCCTACCCATTTGTCTGGCTATAGGGATTTGGCCCATGTCTAAGTTTCTCAGGTCCCATTTCTCATGCTTCCAACATGTAGACTTCATGATCTAACTGTTAGCTTACCATCTAAGGTCTGTTCTTAGACCATGATCTTCCCTGTTGTTATGAGATAATCAATATTTACATGACTGAAGAGTGATTATTATGTCTGGGCTCAGTGGTGGGGGTCACTGAAGGTACCATGGGGAGGCCTAGGCTATACTTGATACATGTCAACTACTACCCGAAATTAAAAAAAAGGTGGGACAGCATGGTAAGTTAAAACTGATTTGCAAATTGTTTGACCTGTATTAAATTAGAAACAATGCAGCAACACATTTGACATTTCACCTCATGAATTGCATTGATTTTTCTTTTTTTCAAAATGAACACATTTCAATTTTGATTCTTGAAATATATATATTTTTTAAAAGGTTAGGATATTAAAGTTTTTACCATTTGTAATGTTGCCATTCCTATTCACAATACTTACTAAATGTTCGGGGACTAAAGACAACTATTGATTTAGTGTTTCAGGTATAAATTTGTCCCATTTTTTCTGCAAAGAAGTCTAAAAGCGATGAAAATGTCATGCCTCGGTGATGACAAGGATGTGTTTGAAATTTGCCTCCCCATTCACATGCAACGAATATTGCAGAATATAAGATTTGTATACTTTAAAGAGCTTATCCAATACTAGATACAGTATTTGTTAAATACAACCCCAATTCCGAAATAGTTGGGACAAAGTGTAAATTGTGAATAAAATCAAAACGCAATGACTTTCAAAAAACACCAGCTAGTATTTTATTCACAATAGAACAGAGATAACATAGCAAATGTTGAAACTGAGAAATTTTACAATTTTATCCACAAAATGAGCTCCTTTCAAATTTGATGGCTGCTACAGGTCTCAAAAAAGTTGGGACAGGGGCCTGTTTACCATGGTGTAGCATCCCCTCCTTTTTAACTGCAGAATTTATACCATTCAGGCGGTGGGTGATATATGTCTGTAAGATATTTGACTGAATTTTTTTCCAGTGGAAGGCCTTTGGGTAGACAGGAAAATCCCAAATTTTCAGGTTCCAAAAGTGAACAGTTTGGTTGCTAGGGCCTCCAGAAGGGTCACCCTCTGGAGGGCCAAATTGAACTTTTAAGAAAAATAGGTTTTTGAGTTGAAATATCTCAGTGCGCCCTCAATAGCCCAGCTTCATTTTCGCTGATGTCAATCTGTGTTGGGAGGAGTTTTGGAAAATCAAGAAATTTTGGTGGGCTGTTGAGGGCGCCACCTATAGGGGGTGCTTGAAAACACCACTTTGAGCCCAAGTAGCACTTACGTTTGAGGCATTCCTTGCCTGCGCCCTCACTAGCCCAAGCTTGTTTATGCATGATATGATTCTATAACAGTGCCTTGTGCTATTCCACTTGAAATTGTAGTGGGATGGTGAGGGCGCGGAATTATAGGTTCCGCTGAAGTCGGTGAAAATGCAAAAATAGGGGTATTCTGCCGCGGTAGATCTCCATGCGCCCCCATCAGATTTGAATGAAATTGATAGCCCTACATGTCCACTATATGTACCAAAAAGATTGAAGTGGGGTTCAACTGTAGTAACCCCTTTTTGACCATCCCAGTAAGGCAAGGTTTCATACGCGAATTAGTACAATATATGGTCTATGGATTGAATGAAGGGATGAAGGCAACAAGGCATGATGGAAAGGTAACCAACTGAAGGTGCACACATCTGGCCCTTGGCCAAGGGTTACTTCATTAGCTGGAGGGCCTGAAATAAAAATCTATTCATCCAATTGAGCAGCAGTGAGACTGGGACAGGAAAAGCAATACATGTAACTGCACACATGTGGGTGGGCCCTGGACGGGGGATCAGATAGAACCCTCTGCTGAGCAGAAGGTGGAAAAGATCATCAAAAAGGAGTCTCATTTTCTCATTCACGTCTGTATGCATCAAGCTGTTGCACTGTGTACTTTCAGTTTCACCTGACAATGTGCACAATTTTTACTTTCTAACTCTTGGCTTGTTTCATGTTTTCCATCGTTATCTCCAAAAAATAACAGACTAGGGGGGAAAACCAAGTGTCTGACGTCATACTTTCACCTGTGTTTTCTCTAACAAAGTAGGGATGATGGAGATAATGAGTGATTTATTTTCCTGAAATTAGCATGACAAAAGAAGTAAACAATTTTTTTAAAATTTATTCATGAGCGGTGAAGCGTGCAATCTGTCTGGCCCCGCCTCCAATCTTCTAAACATTCCAAAGGAAGTCAGCAGAAGGCCGGACCCTATCCATTGGTTCAAAAGAGAGCTTTAAATTGCTGATTGCTCCACTAAAAATCATCCATTGGCATTGAATTCAAATAGCATAAATAACTAAAGGCAGCTCACCTATGCTGACTTCTGTACCGTAACAGCACTACATAGACAAGCGTATGGAATGGTCACGTCACACCTTTCAGAATGATGGTCAAAAAGGGTTAAAACAGTTGAACCCCACATCAATCTTTTTGGTTCTCATAGTGGACATATGGGGCTATCAAATAAAACAGATTTCATTCAAATCTGATGGGGGCACATGGAGATCTACAGCCACGGAATACCCCAATTTTTGCATTTTCACCGAATTGAGTGCCACCTATAGTTCCGTGCCCTCACCATCCCACTACAATTAAAAGTGGAATAGTACAAGGCACTGTTATAGAATCATATCGTGCATAAATAAGCTTGGGCTAATGAGGGCGCAAGCAAGGAATGCCTCAAACGTGACTGCTACTTTGGTCCAAGATGGTGTTTTCAAGCGCCCCCTATAGGTGGCGCCCTCAACAGCCCACCAAAATTTTGTAATTTTCCAAAACTCCTGCAAATATAGACTGACAACAGCAAAAATGAAGCTGGGCTAATGAGGGCGCACTGAGATATTTCAACTCAAAAACCTATTTTTCTTAAAAGTTCAATTTTGGCCCTCTGGAGGGTGACCCTTCTTGAAACCATAAAAACCAAACCATCGACTTCTGGAACCTGAAAACCTGTAATTTTCCTATATACTAATAGATCTTACACCAAAAGAAATTTCAGGCCATTTACTATCACACATATATCACCCCCTGATAGAAATCCGCCTGACCGTTATAAATTCTGGCAGTTAACACAGAGTGGAGGCGTCTGGGCATTGAGGAGACAAGTTTCTTGAGTTTAGCCATTGGAATTTGATCCCACTCTTGTTTAATACAGGCTTCCAGCAGCTGGAGAGTTTTGGGTCTCCTTTGATGGACTTTTCATCTAATTATGCGCTAAATGCTCTCAATCGGTGAAAGATCAGGACTGCAGGCAGGCCAGTTCAGCACACGGACTCTTCTACTATGAAGCCATGCTGTTGTGATAGCTGCAGTATGTGGTTTTGCATTGTCGTGCTGAAATACACAAGGCCTTCCCTGGAATAGATGTCATCTGGAGGGGAGCATATGTTGCTCTAAAACCTTTATATACCTTTCAGAATTCATGATGCTTTTTAAAACATGCAAGTGTCCCACACCATAAGCACTGATGCATCCCCATACCATCAGAGATGCTGGCTTTTGAACTGAACGCTGATAACAGGAGGGGTGGTCTTTCTCCTCTTTAGCCCGGAGGACACGACGCCCATGATTCCCAACAAGAATGTCAAATTTGGACACGTCTGAACGCTGGACACTTTGCTACAGTCCATTTTAAATGAGCCTTGGCCCACAGAACATGGCGGCGTTTCTGGATCATGCTGAACAATGGCTTCCTTTTTGCATGATAGAGTTTTAGGTGGCATCTGTGGATGGCACGGCGGACTGTGTTTACAGACAGTGGTTTCTTGAAGTATTTCTGGGCCCATTTAGTAATGTCAATGACAGAATCATGCCGGTGAGTGATGCAGTGGCGTCTGAGGGCCCGAAGATCACGGGCATCCAGTAAAGGTTTTCGGTCTTGTCCCTTACACACAGAGATTTTTCCAGTTTCTCTGAATCTTTTGATGATGTTATGTACTGTAGGTGATGAGACCTTCAAAGCCTTTGCAATTTGATGTTGTGGAACATTGTTTTTAAAGTATTCCACAATTTTTTTACGCAAGCCTTCACAGGTTGGAGAGCCTCTGGCCATCTTTACTTCTGAGAGACTCAGCCTCTCTAAGACATTCCTTTTATAGCCAATCATGTTACACACCTGATGCCTGTTAACTTAATTACGTGCTAAATGTTCTTTCAGCTGATTCTCATATATATTAATTGCTTTTTCAGCCCTTTTTTGCCTGTGTCCCAACTTTTTTGAGACCTGTTGCAGCCAGAAAGTTTGAAATGAGCTATTGTGTGGATAAAAATGTAAAATGTCTCAGTTTCAACATTTGAAATGTTATCTACGTTCTATTGTAAATAATATATTGGCTCATGTGATCTGAAAGTCATTGTATTTTGATTTTATTCATAATTTACACTTCATCCCAACTATTTCGGAATTGGGGTTGTAATTTTGTTCCTGGAAATGGTCGGTCAAATTTTTTACAGAAGTGTTCAAATAGTTTGGTTCTATTTTTATTTTGCCGTGCTGCTCAAAATTGTGCTAACAAACTGTAACTACAGAATCTCACCCCAGAACTGCTGAGTTTGTTATTCCAGAACTGATCCACCCCTGCTAGGTAGTCGGACCAATGGGAGAACGGCGAACGGCACTTTGAGCTCATAATTATGATCAAAGGACTTACTGTCAGAAAGCCCAGATCTACTTGTGTTTAAAATAGTTTTAAAACTAGAAAAGTGTGGTTCCCGGGGATACTGCATGGGCACGCTGGAAGCTGCCAAAAATATGAAGTTTCTGAAAATGTTAGGTTAAAGCTGCTGAAAGTGAGTTTTAAGTTTCTGAAAATTAGAATTTATGACGGTAGGATATTTTGTAGTTCACCTGTGATGTCAAAAAACAAAAAGGGGGGTATCTCCAAACTTTAGAGGGTATGAATATGCCAAAGGAAAATAATACAGTTAAAGTGGTATTGTACAAAAAAGTAGGTAAAAGGGTTGAAATGCTTCAAGTGGTCAAGTAGTACTTGGTAAACATTTTAAGATTCAAGTGCAAATGCTACTCCAGTAATTGAAATCATCATGAGACAGTTCTAGCCACTGCCATTTAGACAGTGGACTGTTTATTTATTTCCGCTATTTAACTGTACATAATAAAGGTACACATGAACAGCAACATTTTCTGTTGCATGAGCATTTAGAAAATAACAAAATTATTGAGTATTAGGAGGAACAAAGAACCTTAGAGGTGTTATAAACACAACATACAGCAGGGAAAAAAAGTATTGAACACATCAACATTTTTCTCAGTGAATATATTTCTAATGGGGCTATTGACATGAAATTTTCACCAGATGTCGGTAACAACCCAAGTAATCCACACGTACAAAGAAATCAAAACAAATAAGTCCATAAATTATGTGTAATAAAGTGGAATGACACAGTATTGAAAACGCATACTGAAATTCATTTAATACTTAGTAGAAAAGCCTTTGTAAGTAATGACAGCTTCAAGACGCCTCCTGTTTGGAGAAACTGTAGTCACCTGCATTGCTCAGGTGTGATTTTGACCCATTCTTCCACACAAACTGTCTTCAAATCTTGAAGATTCCGGGGGCCTCTTCTATGAACTTTGATCTTCAGTTCTTTGCATAGATTTTCAATTGGATTCAAGTCGGTTGATTGACTGGGCCATTCTAGCAGCTTTATTTTCTTTCACTGAAACTGATAGAGTTTTTTCTTGGCTGTGTGTATGGGATCATTGTCTTGCTGAAATGACCACCCTTGTTTCGTCTTCAGCATCCTCGTAGATGGCAGCAGATTCTGATCAAGAATGTCTCGGTACATTTCTCCATTCATCCTTCCTTCAATTATATGAAGTCTGCCAGTACCATATGCTGAAAAACAGCACCACACCATGATGTTCCCACCTTCAAACTTCACTGTTGGTATAGTGTTCTGGGGGTGATGTGCAGTGCCGTTCATCCCCCAAACATGGTGCGTGCTATGATATCCAGAGAGTTCAAGTTTGGTCTCATCTGACCAGACTATATTCTCCAGGTATTTCATAGGCTTGTCCAAATGTTGTGCAGCAAACTTTAAACAAGCTTCAACATGCTTTTTCTTCTGCAATGGAGTCTTGCACGGTGAGGGTGCATAGATGCCATGGTGGTTGAGTGCATTACTTCTTGTTTTCTTTGAAACAACTGTACCTGCTAATGCCAGGCCTTTCTGAAGCTCTCCTCAAGTGGTCCCTGGCTCTTGGACAACTCTTCTGATGCGTTCAATACTTATTTTCCCTGCTGTACATATTTCCACTGTGCGATAGCCCATCGCAAAAGTCTCCAAGCCTAGAGAAGTCATCACTGCTTTTGGATGCTGCTACCATAGGTTTTCCTTTTTACACTGTGAAGTTTTAACTGGCATTTGTGGATGTCACTGCATATTGCAGTATTTCAAATTTTGCCAAAGTTATTCTGAGCCAATGTTGCAATAACACTTATCTGTATCACTTATAGATAAATAACAGTTCTTGTTTCAGTGCTCTCTGAATAATTGGAAATCTTGGGTATTTATCTTAGGCAGGCACCCTTGCAGTTACATGCAGAAGTTCCTCCAGATTCCTTGATTCTTTTGAGCTATGCACCGTGGAGGGTTTACTATCCTAATTCCTTCATATCTTTCTTTAAGGAACAATGAGCCTCATGCAAGAAGTGATATAAGACCAAATTTTCTCTTATTTTTGTTCGTATCCCCGATTTTTTCTTATTTTGTTCTTACCCATTGATTTCTGGGATGCACCAATGTTTTCTTAGTTTTGCTCTTCTCTTCGGTAAGAGAAAATTTTACGAGTGGCCGAGAACACTCTTACCGAGATAAGAGAAAACAGAAAACTGTTATCTCTGTCCACAAATTGCTTGTCCAATGCACGGAAACACAAGTTTTAAAACCTAAACATTAAAAATACATCTTATAATCAAATTTGGATTGTTTTATGTTTTTGAGGAATTATAATTATATAATATATAATTATAATGATTTTATTATTTAATTCTTGGGCTAAAGAGTTTGGCCAGTTGATCTTAATTAGGACTAAGCTATAAAAACCTTTAGATACCTGCATGCGTTCTGCTTCTGAATAGCTTACCTATTGCTGTTGGACGCTTTGGCCATCCAGGCCTTGCGCAGAGAATGCGTTTATAGAGATCGCGCGGATCTGTTTGCTGAGACAGATGAATGGCTACTCGTACCAAATGTGAAAGCAACCGTACTTGAGCACGGAAGATGACTGTTATGTGTTACGGCTCTCTTGTTCTAACAAATGCAGTGGAGAAAAGATATCTCCATTCAAACGAAGAAATTCAATGCTTGCTCGAAATATAGGCAGACGAAAACATACAATCACAACTGGATACTACACGCAAAAGCTCAGAGATTTATGGAATAATTTGTGAGTAGTTACATTCACGTGGTTATCAGAATAATATATCAGTGCCGTGACAAACTAAAGAAAATCTGGCTGCGATATTTCAAAGTGCGGGACGCGGTGCAAAAGTCTGGCAGCTCAAGTTATGAGATGGATAAATTTTCGTGGTACGAGGCAGTGGACAGCATAATCGGCCAAAAATGCAAGGGCGAAAGAATTCTGTTTGCAACATCCACCTATATCGAATGTAATCAGTACATTTTCGGCTTACCTTGATGTTTGGGTACTCAGAGAAAGATTCGGATGTGTAAAAACACCAAGCATTCAGTCAAGAAAATTTCAAGTTAAATTTTTCGTGCAGCTATACGTGGTAATCCATGTTACAGATGACACAGCGGGTTGCTAGGGCACGCACAGCATATGCATTCGCGATATTAATATTCGCTATTAATACTCTAAACCCCCTTCTCAGTAGTAAAACCCCCCAAAATATATTGGCACCTCCTTTTAAAATTGTTCCTCATTTAAAACCACCTAGGTGCATACTGCAACGCGCTGTATCGGAATTTTGGCATATATGCCAGTGTACTCGGGTACAGTACGATATTACTAGTGTGAAAGCTGACCAGCGGGGGGTGAGGGGAGGGGGGACAATCATACTGTGGCAAGGTACGGAACAATCGTACCTTGCGTGAAAGTGCCCTAGATTGCCACGAGCAGTCGGCTCTTTGCACACGGCACATCACCTGCCCTTATATGGTGTTTAGTGGGTGTCATATATGCTAATTTAAAACAACCGACCACGCGCTTTCAATTTATGATCAAGTGAGATACAACATTCAGCACACATGGGTAAGAGCAGATTTGGACGGTAAGAGCGTTTGGTGCATCCGGAGTTTATTTCACTTATATTTTCTCTTAGAAAAAAATAAGAGAAAATATAAGAGAAATTTCAGAGAATGTTGCTGCATGAGGCCCATTGTATTTAAGCCTTTCAATGATTTTGTGATGCATTTGAGGACAAATTGGCAATCGTCAACCGATCTTTGCTCCTGAAGGAGTAGGCCTTTTCTGGATGCTGCTTTGTATTTTTATCACAATCACGTGCTGACATCGGTTGTTTCAAATGATGTCATTATTCAATTTTTTGACCTCATTACATCTTGTTCTAACTTTTCTTGGAATGCATTGGAGGCCCAAATAGCAGGAATGGATGTGTATTTACAAATGAAATGAAGTTGATCAGATAAAACATTAAATATCTTCTCTTCATACGGTCTACAATCACTGTTTTTTTTTTTTTTTTTTTTCCAGGGAGGAGACCTCACCACACCAAAGTATAATTTGGCAGAAAGTAGAAAGCCTAAAGTGTCTAAAATTTGATACAGACATAGCAGTTTGTCACAGCAATGGCAATAAAACAACAGCAAAACCTCGCAAATATATGCCTTGACTGGGCGGCCATTGAAGACATAAGGCCTCGAACAGTGACAGCAGTTATACTCACGCTCTTTGTTCACTGGAGGAAGATTTTGTATGGTGAGTCTCAAAGATGGCAGAAGAAGTGTTCACAAGTGTGAACGATAGTTCTAGTGCTGACTCGCTGATACTAGAAACATTAAGCCTGCGCTACACTCGGGAAGTGAGATATAAGGGTCATTCCATGCCAAATCACCTAATGGTCCCCAGGTGACCCTCATAGATTTTGCTGAAACTCCATGAAAATGTTCATATATGCAAATAATGAACACACAGAAAATTTCAGGCCAAAAGTCCAAGCCGTTTTGAAATTACGGCCGTCCAAGACCCCCCCTCTTTTCGCCGTCAGGCCATGTCGGATTTTTTTTTCATTTTCAAATGATCATATTTTTGGATTTGAAAAAAGCTACAAAGCTGAAAATTGCTACCTGGGGTAATTTGCACACAAGCTTTCAGAATCTGCAATCAAAAAACAGTGTATCTTGCTTCCTTTTTTGAAGATATGGGCACCTGAAAATGAAAGTTTTTTCTAGCGGAAATTATTTTTGCGATTTTTAGGCTTACCTGGTGCCCGAACCATTGATCTGAGGATACCCAAATTGCTGATACATAATCTCTACATACAGCTAAATAACTCCCTGCAAGCATAGACTTATAAAACAATCAGTAAAGGTATGGCTAGGGTCCAAAGTCGACTTTCACAAAAAAAATCTCAAAAATCACCCCTTTTCAGGGGGTCGGTTGACCTTGTGAACAGTTACTCAGGGTAATGAAATTTGCACCACAGAATTATATGTATCTGTCCTTTATATGTACCAAATTTCATTGATGTGACTTAAGTCCTTCATAGTTAGGCAGTGTTTCAAAGAAACCCACTAATTTGATCAAATTACACCATTTTGCTGTACATTACAATGTCTTCGGTAGATGTAAAAAAAAAAAAAAAATGAGAATAAGTAATCTTTGATAACCTTTTTATATATAATAATTCTTAGAAAGTTGTAAAATTCATGACTTTGTACATCAGGAATAGTATCATATGGCTTGTTTTAAAACAAAGTTTTCAATAGTACCATACATTGTACATATTGTACATTGATGTTACTAATACAAAACTGCTTTTATTTAAGTGGATTCAACTTACTGATTTTCAGTGGGCTCTACTTACATTATTTGCATGAGGTCATAGCTGTTGGAAACTGTTTATTAAGATTCATCCTAGTCCAGGTGACCTCGTCTAATTAGGTGTTAAAACATTGTTTATCTAGGTTCATCCTAGTCTACTTAACTCCAAACCACAACTGTTTATTTAAAATAGCTGGATCAATTACCTCACTGTTGTGGCCGTATTGTTTACAGAATAATTGAACAGTGTGTTCACCTTTCAGCTCACATCCACTCCTCACAATTCATTTCAACTGCAATGTTCAGCAGATGAAGTGTACATTTTGTGAGCTCTGTAAAAATCAAGATTTAAAACATGGAATTTGAAGCATCAAGATCGGGTTGCAGTATTGGAATTGCACTGGAGGAGGAATGCCATAAGAAAATATATGGCAGAAATGTTGGCACACTTGCAGCCTCTGACTTGTCACAGGATGATAAGAAGCTATTGGAATGGAGAAGTGGGGTACTGCTACGTGATGACAGCACAGTGTGTTTTCACCATGAGAAGATGTACATCTCTCGATATGAACATACTCAGAAATATTGCAGTGATCCATTCAAAATGCACAAGAAACGTATTTCAAGTAGGTTTGCTTCAATTTGCTTTTTACAAATTATTGTAATTGTCAATTTACCAGAGCTCGAGGATGTTGTTATATACCGTAAAGTAGCATAATTTGATCAAATTAGTGGGTTTCTTTGAAACACTGCCTAACTATGAAGGAGTTAAGTCACATCAATGAAATTTGGTACATATAAAGGTCAGATACATATAATTCTGTGGTGCAAATTTCATTACCCTGAGTAACTGTTCACAAGGTCAACCAACCCCCCGAAAAGGGGTGATTTTTGAGATTTTTTTGTGAAAGTCGACTTTGGACCCTAGCCATACCTTTACTGATTGTTTTATAAGTCTATGCTTGCAGGGAGTTATTTAGCTGTATGTAGAGATTATGTATCAGCAATTTGGGTATCCTCAGATCAATAGTTCGGGCACCAGGTAAGCCTAAAAATCGCAAAAATAATTTCCGCTAGAAAAACTTTCATTTTCAGGTGCCCATATCTTCAAAAGGAAGCAAGATACACTGTTTTTGATTGCAGATTCTGAAAGCTTGTGTGCAAATTACCCCAGGTAGCAATTTTCAGCTTTGTAGCTTTTTTTTCAAATCCAAAAATATGATCATTTGAAAATGAAAAAAAAATCCCTGACGCCGCTGACGGCTAGAAAAGGGGGGGTCTTCGGACAGCCATAATTTCAAAACGGCTTGGACTTTCGGCCTGAAATTGTCTGTGTGTTCGTTATTTGCATATATGAACATTTTCATGGAGTTTCAGCAAAATCTAAGAGGGTCACCTGGGGACTTTCCTGAAAATTAGGTGATTTGGCATGGAATGACCCTAATATGCAATCTCCTTATTTCACCTACCCTCCCATCCTCCCACCAAGACATAGCTCATACAGTTAAACACAGGCAGACAAAAGAGTTAGTTATGATGATGTATGATAGGAGTAAAAGCATGCAAATGACACAGTCCTAACCTTCCTGCATGACCAAAGCTACAGAAATTACAGTGTCTTCACATGTGAATGGAGACTAGGTAAGGCCAGTTTCCTGTCATGACGCCAGTGCAGTCTATCTTAGACCAGCAGCCAAGAGCAGTTTGGTTAAACGAACTTGGTACCAATTGCAGAGTACTGGATCACGTAGAGAATGATAGGGCATATGAAGAACTGGATGTCTGCTGGGGACCCCCTTACTGCGTTTGGCCCCTGGGGACCCCCAAAACAGGCAAAAAAATCAGCTCGATCAAACATAGATAGGTACCACACACAATGTATTTCAGAGTAATTTACTCATCACACTGGGCAAAAAATGGTTCATGCCAGACATAATCTTTGCTGCATTAGGCCCGCCAGACACCCAAAAAGGGCCTACAAATTTTGGCTGGATCAAACAGTATTGGTACCACTTGAAACAAAGTTTATATACTTCGACACATCTCAGAGAGTACAGAATCGTCAATACCAGACAAATTACCCGCTGCATTATGCCCGCCAGACACGCCCAAAAGTTGACCGCACCCTCTGTTCTGGCAAAATTGATGTAGATAAAACATGAAAGGTACTAAATGAAACTACTTTTGAATGAAAGGTAACATTCCACAAAGTACAAACAGACCCTTGCCAGACATACTGTCTGCTGCATTAGGCCCGCCAGACACCCAAAAAGGGCCTAAAAATTTTGGCTGGATCAAACATTATTGGAACCACTTGAAACAAAGTTTATATACTTTGACACATCTCAGAGAGTACAGAATGGTCAATACCAGACAAATTACCCGCTGCATTATGATCGCCAGACACACTCAAAAGTTGGCCCCACCCTCTGCTCTGGCAAAATTCATGTAGATAAAACATGGAAGGTATTGCATGAAACTAGTCAAAAATGAATGTTGACATTCCATTGATATATTATTCCCCTTGCCAGACATTCTACCTGCTGCATGAGGCCAGCCAGACACCAAAAAGGAAGAAACTTTGGTTGGATAACATATAGTTGTACCATACAAGAACATCTGAAGAACTGTAGACCTTTCTTGCTTCAGTTAAAGTCAGTGTTCATAATTTAATAATAAGAAAGAGACTGGGCAAAAATGGCATCCACAGGAGAGTTCAAAGGCGAAAACCACCGCTGACCAAAAGGAACGCAATGGCTCGTCACTTGCCAAAAAACATCTTGATGATCCCCAAGACTTTTGGGAAAATATTCTGTGGACTGAGGAAACAAAAGTTGAACTTTTTGAAAGGTATGCGTCCCAATACATTTGGCCTAAAACTAACACAGCATTTCATAAAAAGAACATCAGACCAAAAGTGAAACATGGTGGTGGTAGTGTGATGTTTTGGGGCTGCTTTGCTGCTTCAGGACCTGGACGACTTGTCATAATTGATGGAACCATGAATTCTGCTCTCTACCAGAAAATCCTAAAGGAGAATGTCCGACCATCAGTTTGTGACCTCAAGCTCAAGCACACTTGGGTTGTGCAGCAGGACAATGATCCGAAACACACCAGCAAGTCCACCTCTGAATGGCTTAAAAAAACAAAATAAAGGTTTTGGAGCGGCCAAGTCAAAGTCCGGATTTAATTCCAATTGAGATGCTGTGGCATGACCTTAAACAGGCCGCTCATGCTCGAAAAACCTCCAACGAGGCTAAATGAAAACAATTCTGCAAGAGAGAGTGGGCCAAAATTCCACCACAGCGATGTGAAAGACTCATTGCCAGTTATCGCAAACGCTTGATTGCAGTTGTTGTCGCCGAGGGTGGGTTTAGGTTTAGGTGCAATTACTTTTTCACATAGGGCCAGGTAGATTTGGATAGCTATTTTCCCTTAACAAATGAAATCATCTTTTAAAAACTGCAGTTTGTATTTACTTGGGTTATCTTTGTCTGATATTTAAATTTGTTTGATTTAAATATTTAAATTTGTCTTATTTGCCATGGTAACCCTCTGGATTTTACTCCAAGTTATTTTCCTGCTATTTCCTCTTTTAAATCTCCAGACGTTCATGAAATAAGCAATATAATTGATAACCTTAAGATATCTTCAGCTGGTCATGACAACATTTCTGCATTCCTTGTAAAACTCGTGAAGCAGTTAATTTTACCGCCACTTACCCACATTTTTTCCATATCTTTGAAAACAGATGTTGTTCCTGAGAATTTAAAAGTTGCTAAAGTCATCTCATTCAAAGCTGATGACCCACAATGTTTTAATAATTATAGACCCACATCCATTTTGCCATGTTTTTCAAAAATATTTGAAGAATTAATATACAAAAGGATTCTTTTTTATTTAGAGGCTAATTCAATTCTTCACAAACCCCAGTATGGCTTTCGCAAACATCATTCCACTTACATGGCTCTGCTTCATCTGACTGACAAGGTTATTTCTACACTTGAAAATAATGAATTTACCTCCAGTATATTTTTGGACCGTTTGAAAGCATTTGATATGGTTAATCACCAAATGTTATTGGATAAATCATATAAATATGGTTTTCTTGATACGACATCCAAATGGTTAAGAAACTATGGGCCCTATCTTACGTCAGAGTCCCTAAACCCGTTATTTGGGGATTTAGCATTGCGTAAGAGGCGTTCCCCCACAAAAGTTGCTATCTTGCACACCTGCCTATATCCATAAAACACCAGCGCTACCCGTTATATTATGCATAGGCGTGGTTTGGGCGTTACGCCAGTTAAACCAATCAGTGTGCCAGGTGCCATTTCCTTTAGGAGCAGGCTGCGCTATCCCAAATCCTCAAACCGAAACCCGTGATGGAGAGAGGAAGGTCGCCACGTTTCTCCGAAGACGAAGTTAAATTGCTCGTGCATGAGGTCAAATCCAGACAGGGGAGGATCTATTTTTGTTAAGTTAATCATGAATTGTATTATTCATTATTATTATTTGACATTGACATATTGTTTAATGTTTAGTATGTAATAATAATAATAATAATAAAAACATCAAGCCTACGCCTTTTGTGATGGAAACTTCAAAAAAAAAAAAAAATGCGTTTCGCCATGCACTTCCAACTACCTCTCCCGTCTGAAATGAAGCATAGAACAAAATCCCCTTTTAGAAAAATAAAATTAGGTCTATGCACTGGCACTCAGAGACGTAACTTTTTTTCCAGCGAGAGCTGCATTTCAGAACTCTTCAGCGAATGAAGGTAATTCTGGTGACAAGTACGTGGTTTCGTCCGTTTACATTTTCCAATCGGACAGCTGTCTATTTTTTACAGCAAGTTGCGTGACCGTGCTGCGAAAACAGGTGTGCGTATTTGTCGCCGAAATTACCTTCATTCGCAAAAGAGTTCTTAAATGCTGCTCTCGCTGAAAAAAAAATTACCGTTGCTGAGTGCCAGTGCATAGACCTATTTATAATTAACCCTCTATTAACCAAACCCATTTCCAATTGTTTAAAAATCATTTCCCTAGGCAAATATGTTGATTATGGGCCAATATTTGGAAAAATAGTTAAAAAAATAAATAAAATTTTTTTTTAATTTAAATTTTAAATTTTTTTTTAAATTTTAAAATTTTAACTTGACGGACCATTCAAGTTATTCTCAAATGTTTATTTGGCAATAAGAAACAAAACCAGCAGGGTGTCCAGGCTGTTAACCCTTTCACTTTATGTAGCAGATATGCTACGGTGGTTAATAGAGGGTTAAATTATTTTTCTGTACTGAATGTAGCCCATTATTTTGTCGCTGTTAGATCACATGGGGGAGAGAAGCCGCGTCTTCAATTTCCACTCGATTATTCTTGAATTGGAAAACATGTTAATAAAGGAAAACCATCTAGAATTAGCCAGGACTAATTGTAGTCAATAAAGGGATGGATATTTTCCCACAAATTTTCAGGTCTAGTGCCAGCCCTGATATTGTATATAATATATATCATTAATATACAGTGCCGTGAAAAAGTATTTGCCCCCCTCCTGATTTCTTCTTTTTTTTTTGCATATATGTCACGCTTAAATGTTTAAGGTCATCAAACAAATTTTAATATTAGACAAAGACAACCTGAGTAAATACAAAATGCAGTTTTTAAATGATGAGTTCATTTATTAAGGGAAAAAAGCTATCCAAACCTACCTGGCCCTATGTGAAAAAGTAATTGCCCCTAAATCCTAATAACTGGTTGTGCCACCCTCGGCGACAACAACTGCAATCAAATGTTTGCAATAACTGGCAATGAGTCTTTCACATCACTGTGGAAGAATTTTAGCCCACCCTTCTTTGCAGAATTATTTTAATTAAGCCACATTGGAGGGGTTTTGAGCATGAACGGCCTGTTTAAGGTCATGCCACTGCATCTCAATAGGATTTAAGCCCGACTTTGACAAGGCTACCCCAAAATCTTCATTTTGTTTTTTTTAAGCCATTCAGAGGTGGACTTGCTGGTGTGTGTCAGATCATTATCCTGCTGCATAACCCAAGTGTGCTTGAGCTCGAGATCACAGTCTGAGGGTTGGACATTCTCCTTCAGGATTTTCTGGTAGAGAGCAGAATTCATAGTTCCATCAATTATGACAAGTCGTCCAGGTCCTGAAGCAGCAAAGCAGCCCCAAACCATCACACTACCACCACCATGTTTCACTTTTGGTTTGATGTTCTTTTTATGAAATGCTGTGTTAGTTTTACGCCTGATGTAATGGGACGCACAGCTTCCAAAAAGTTCAACTTATGTCTCGTCATTCTACAGAATATTTTCCCAAAAGTCTTGGGGATCATCAAGATGTATTTTGGCAAGTGTGAGACGAGCCTTCGTGTTCTTTTTGGTCAGCAGTGGTTTTCGCCTTGGAACTCTCCCATGGATGCCATTTTTTGCCCAGTCTCTATCTTATTGTTGAATCATCAACACTGACTTTAACTGAGGCAAGTGAGGCCTGCAGTTCTTCAGATGTTGTTATGGGTTTTTTTGTGACCTCCTGGATGAGTAGTTGATGCGCTCTTGGAGTAATTTTGGTAGGCCGGCCACTCCTGGGAAGGTTCACCACGGTTCCAAGTTTTCTCCATTTGGGGATAATGGCTCTCACCATGATTCGCCGGAGTCCTAAATGGCTTTGCAACCCTTTCCAGACTGATAGATGTCAATTTCCTTGTTTCTCATCTGTTCTTGAATTTCTTTAGTTCGCGGCATGACATGTTGCTTTTTGAGATCTTTTAGCCTACTTCACTTTGTCAGACAGGTTTTATTGAAGTGATCTCTTGATTCAACCGGTCTGGCAGTAATCCGGCCTGGGTGTGGCTACTGAAACTGGACTCAAAAAATGTGGTTAATCACTGTTAATTCATGATTTAACAAGGGGGGGCAATTACTTTTTCACACAGGGCCAGGTAGGTTTGGATAGCTTTTTCCCCTTAATAAATGAAATCATCATTTAAAAACTGCATTTTGTATTTACTCGGGTTATCTTTTTCTTGTATTAAAATTTGTTTGATGATCTGAAACATTTAAGTGTGAAAAATATGCAAAAAAAGTAAGAAATCAGGAAGGGGGCAAATACTTTTTCATGGCACTGTATATTATATATAATAATTATATACTATTATAAAAGCGGAAAAAATGATTAATACAAAATACAAACAATATAGACTTACCTGAAAGGCCCAGGTAGCTGGTGCGCTGGCGGTACACGCGTTCTGGGCGTCTTCTATTATTTGACTGGAGATCAAGGCGATTTAGTACTATCTCTGCCATTTTCTCAGGGGTTCAACTGAGGCTAAAGCAAGGTGGCTTTTTATAGGCGAGTTAATTCAGGAAGTGGAGCCGCATGTGCACGTCCACATATGTCCAAGTGGACGCGCAATGAAGCCGCCTGAGCGCGCACTTGTAAAAGCCCAAATGGGTAGCGGGTGGTTTGAGGACCCGCTATACGCTTTCCCTAACATGTGTGGTCAAGATAGCAATTGTGGGGAAAGTGCATAAACACGCCCACGGGCACACCTCCAGGCGCAAATAAGGGAGTCGGCATAATGCATAGCGGGTTGTGTGGCCGCAAGATACTGTTTAGGGATAGTGGAAGCTGCTAAATGCGTAATTCACGGGTAGTGGGTAATGGCAACGTGTGAAATGGGCAGTGTGAAAGATAGAGCCCTACATCTCCAATAGAATTCAATTTGTTTGTGTAAAGGGATGTTATTCCAGGAGAGCCATGTTACTTAGTGGGGTCCCACAGGGGTCCATTCTTGGACCACTTCTATTTCATATTTATATTAATGACTTGTTTAATGTCACAAATGCAGTCCCTCCAATAATGTTTGCGGATAATACGACCCTTGTTCTCTCGCATTCAAATTTCAGTTCATTGATCAAAGCTGTTAATGATGGTTTATCTGCCTACGCTGTATGGTCCAGGTTGAACAGACTATCTTTGAATGTAAAAAAAATCCAACTACATTATCTTTAGTGGCAAAAAAACATACTCTAAGGATTTATCTATAATTACTATTGATTCATTTAAGATTTCTCAGGTATCATCTACAAGATTCCAGGGAATTATTGTTGATGAAAGTTTGAGTTGGAGAGAGCACACTGACTGGGTTAGTAAAAAAATAAGTAAATCTATTGGAATTATTAAAAGCTTGGTCATCTCGTTACCGCAGATTGTCTCCTTACTCTTTATTACAGTTTAATTTATCCTTATCTTTCTTATTGTAATATGGTTTGGGCCAGTACATTTCTGACAGCTCTCTCCAATATCTTGGTTCTACAGAAACGCTTTGTCAGAATTGCAACCCATCAGAACCTTCTATCTCTTCTGGTCCTTTATTTCAGAAACTTCAGGTTCACACTATTTATAAAATTAATGTTTTTCAAGTATGTGTTTTTATGTACAAGATATTCTTAAATGGAGGAAATATTCCTGATAAGTTCAAGAATTATTTTACTGTAAACTCAGAGGTTCATTCTCATTCAACTCGCCAGGCATCTCATCTTCATCTCCCTAAATTTCTCACTACCAGAGGTTAATTTTCAATAAGGTTCAGAGGTACCAAATTATGGAATAGCTTTTCTCACCTGGGAGAAAACCTGCTTATCCATAAAATGCTTTAAAAGATGTTTAAAAATCTGTTTAATTGCTGATCTGTAACTCTAGTCCCTAGACTTGTGTTATATTGAATTTTTTTCCTTCTTCTGTCATGTTTTTAGTTTTTCATTTTGTGTTTGTATGAAAATTTGAGTGTGAATGCATTGGTGTTGTATGTGTGTAGGTATATGTCTTTGTTCCGTACTGCAATAGTTTAATCAAAATTTTTCTTCCTTCTCTCTTTTAGGTGGAGGCTGCACATAAGCCCTTATTGGGTTTTTTGCCTCTTTCTCCACTGAATATATATTTTTTTGTATATTTTTTGGGGGTACATTGTTTTTAACTGTGTGCAAAATAAATAAATAAATAAATAAATAATAAAGTATTAGGCTAAAATCGAGATGATGATGATATAATAATAATATTATCATTATCATTATTATAATTAATAATAATAATCAATATTATTATTATTATAGCTGGTATTTTGCCTAATGCATAGCCTATCATTTGCTGTTTGTAGAATAACCCTTATTTATTTGAGAAAGTTTTTTAAACTACCCCAAAGACCTAATTTTTGATTTGACCTAATTTTAAAGGTTATATAGGTCAAAGGTCATAAAATGTGCCGATTTTGTTTCAGCGCCATAGCACCCTCAGTTCGCAACAGATCCTTTTCCTATTTTATATGCATGTATATGGGCCCAAGATCTAGCCCGAGTTCAATTTTGGTCATGCTGCAATTCTTGGTTTGGCCACCAGGCGGCTTTTTCTGCAAAACTTCAAACAGCTTTAGCTCCCTTATTTTACGAGTGAAAATGCTCAAATTTTTACTGTAGGTTGTTCTCCCAAGGGTTCATCATATATGTCACGGGTTTTTGATTTGAGTTAAATTTCAAGGTTATGTAGGTCAAAGGTTGTAAAATACACAGATTTTCTTTCAGTGCAATAGTGCCTTCAGTTTTCAACGGATCCTTTTCATATTTTATATGCATGTATATGGGCCCAAGATCTAGCCCCAGTTCGATTTGGGGCGTGCTGCGATTCTCGGTTTGGCCACCAGGCGGCTTTTTTTGCAAAACTTCAAACAGCTCTGGCTCCCTTATTCTACGAGCTAAGATGCTCCAATTTTTTGCCGCTTGGCCAAAAGGCCCAAGGGGCTTATGCTATGCTCAGGGTCTTTAGTGGTGGTATTTCGTGCGTCCATGCGTGCGTGCGTAAACTTTTGGCTTGTCTGCGCTCTAGCATCTTCAGTTTTTCACCGATCCTTTTCATATTTCATATGTGTACATAGCGTCTTAAGGTCCAGACCAAATTCCATTTTCAGCCCAATCGGACCGATACTTTGGCCAAGAGGGGGCGTTCCATTTTGCCCACGTTTGGCCAAGCAGGCGCAGTGGCTTTGCCACTATTTTCTTACGACGTTTCTGACAGTAGAAATGGGTAGTTTTAAACGTTGCAGGTGTTTTTTGTAGCCCTCTCCTTGTTGGTGGAAGTGAGTTATCTTGATTTTGACATCCTTGGACAACTGTTTAGAGGAACACATGGTATTTAACACCAGATACAACAGCCACCACAGTCGAATACTTTAGAAGGCATGGCGTTACTTCAGAATATATACTTCAACACTGGAATTATATTCACCTGACTCACTGAAGCCCTAACGAGTAAATCACCTGGGTCTGGGCCTTAGTAATCATCTTCTTAAAAGGTAAAAAAGAATAATCCAAAAGGGTTCCCAGACTGTTGAACAGGGCCCTTTTTGCTTTCTTATCATTTAAAAACTCAGAAAATTTTAAATAAAAAGAAACCTTGCGTTTAAATTTGCAGAAAGGTGTCATGTTTAACTTTGTAGCATTTAGGGTTCAGGTTAGCCTTCAATCACTTAGGGGTCTATTCTCCCATACGCGTAAGTCGAAAAAAGCACGTAGCTACGCGCTTTTCAGCCTACGCGTATTCTCCCCTTGACTTAAGTCTGTGCATTAAGCGCCCCGAAGGCAGTTACGCACTTCAGGTGGAGCAAGGCCGAAATCTGGGCATTTCTCAGGCAAATAACACTTACGCGTATTCTCCCCCTGGCTTACGCGCTTTTTCTGTTAAGCACTTCTGAGGGCTGTATTAAGGTCAAGCGCCAATTTAAGGAGAAATAGAATATTGCGTTGGATGTCGGTTATAGACCGAATTTTAACTTTTATTTTATTTAACATGGTAAAGGTTGAGACATTCAATTTTCGATTGTTCATCCTTATTTCTAAACTACATTTCTCATAACCATAATAAATTATCAAACAAAATCATCACGTTCTCAATCATTCTATCATGCCCTCAAAATCTAAAACCAAGATGCCAGTCCTACATTTGCTTGCACTCTTGCGTGAGTGGGAAAGAGTAAGAGGAGTGCGCCGAGCTCGAAGAAGACCACGCATATATCGGCCTCGTTTGGACATCCTGGGACTAACAGACACCAAGTGAATTCAACGCTTTCATCTGGACCGTGAGGCAATCATCTATCTTTGCCGACTTCTGGATGAACAGCTCTCCAGCCGCAGCAATCATCCACAAAACATACCCGTGGTCGTCAAGGTCACAACTGCGCTGTCGGTCCTGGCATCTGGGTCGTTCCAGAGAGTGGCTGGTGATGTCATGCACATATCACAGGCGTCTGTGTCAAGGTGTCTGACACAGTTCGTTGACGCTATGCTGCACCACGTCAGCCACTTCATCAAGTTCCCCGAAACACCCGCTGAAAGACGGAGAGTTAAGGGGGGGTTCTACCGGGTCGCCGGATTCCCCAGTGTTGTGGGAGCCATTGATTGTACTCACGTTGCAATCAGAACCCCTTCCACTAATGAGAATATGTAGGCTACAGAGACCGTAGACGTTGGCACAGCATTAATGTTCAGGTTGTGTCCGATCATGATACGCGCATATTTAGCATCTGCGCCAAATTCCCTGGCTCGGCCCATGACGCCTATGTACTGCACAACTGCTTGAATTGCCAAAAAATACAATAAATATTTGAAACCTAAGCTTGTTTCCAGTATTTATCACAATGATACTTTGAGTATAGGCAAATAAAAATGACCATTTTACGTAACCCTCCTTCATCCGTATCCACTCCAAGTTTTTCTCCACGCACTTCCACTGCAGAAAGAGTGGATGCCACCTCCTCCTCCAGTGCAGTGATAGGCACAGGGGTGATGGTTGCCCACCACCTGTTGCGTGCACACTTCTCCGGTGTGCAGAGAGCCTGGCTTTTACAGCGCCCCGCAGATCTCTCCATTTATGCTTTAAATCGGGGATACTGCGCTTACATCTCCCCCCCGAAGCCACATCCAGAACGATTTGCTGCTTTCTTTCTTGGATCAGCCTTCAGTGCCCCCTTGCCATACAACACCTCGTGGTGCCTCTTCACTGATTTCACCAATACCTCTAACTCCTCATCTGTGAAATTTGGTTTTCGGCTTCGGCTCGACATCGCCATTGTTGTCTTCATGTTTTATTAACAAATGTGACTGCCCTATATGTTCATGATAATCTAAAAAGTTGTGATATTCTCACTAGGGAGATTGATTTTCCAATTGAGGATATTTGTATTAACTAACCCGTGTCTATGTAAATATGTTTTTTTATTTATTTATTTATTTTAGCATTGATAATACTGTGTATTTTAATGTGTGAATAAAGATATTATTAAATACTCTAGATTGAGCCCTACCCTGGCAAATACCAAAGTACTACCCATTTATTAATCAATTTTAGCCAATAAAGAATAGCTGACATGGGAAGAATCATTATCAGTAAATGGGATAATTGATTATAATACAGTACTAGGCACAAGTTCAAGTGAATGTGTCGCTCAAATCAAATGGGACATAATAGGCTATGGATATGGAATTGTGTGATCGAGGCGGTTTCGGGGCGGGGGGATGACCGCGTGCAGGGTAAGAATCCTTTGTTTGTTGAAGCGTTGCCATGTCCTTTAGTTGCAAACCTGACATCAGAGTAGTTTGAGATTTCAAGAGCACAATTTCTAAATGAGATCATATAAACTGTCTTTGATTGTTATTTTTGTGTGACTAGAATGTTCTCTTTATTTGTCTTCTTCCCTGTCTTCCACGGAACAAACAGGCTGGTGCAGGAGGGGCACATTTTCAACGTTCTGATTGCGCTGGTTGAGAAGCGCTAAATTCTTTATTTGTTATTTCACTATCGTGGCAATTTGTTTGTTTGCATAGCTTTAATGTCATGGTGGCTAGAATAAGAAATAATAAAAAAAGAGATGTCTACATTACTTCTTGTAATTGGCACAGACATACATAGGCCTACTATTACAGCGGACTATTCAAATTTAAAGTCTGGTTAGCGTTTTCCGTGGACAACAACTGCATTTCCATGGTTAATCAGAAAATCCTTGTTCCATGTTTTCCTGATAGCCATAATCAATGAGCTTGGTACAGAGTCTGCCTCTCTTTTGGATTAGTCACACCTCTTTCATTAGGCCGCCTACATTCTGAAGTTAAGCGCTGTGGGCATGATTGAAGCGCGTAGGGGAGAATAAGCTTAACTAAAATGCGCGTAACTCGAATCGCGTAAAAAACGACTTACAAGCAAATGGGAGAACAGACCCCTAAGTGAATTAATCACTAGAACCGCAAGCATTCTAACGCTAAAAGTATATCCAGGTAATAATTATTTGGAATCGCCACGCCCCCCCCAGAAAACTTTCTTTTAAACAGAAAGTAAGAGAAACGGCGAATCATGTAAACAGTGGTTTAATATGCTCCCGTCAATTATTCTACAGCTGGTCTTCCAGGCGAACACGGTAATGATTGCTTAAATGTCCTGTTTTCGTGTAGGGGAGAGCTGGTACGAAAGTTACATTTTTCACATTAAAAGATAACGTTACAGACCGAAAAAAAATTTTGGAGCGATTAACTACTTCCGTGTGTGTGTGCTCTGTCAATATCAGGTGCTAAATCATCACCATATATATTGACTTCGGCATAGTTTGACGTCGAACGGAAGTTGCGGATTGCTTCTTTCGACCCATCCAGCCGGGATGAAAGTAATGCACGGGCAGGGCAAAAGTAACGTGATCAAATTTACTGGAATCTTTTTAAATTTCTGTCGTTAAAACAGAAGCAAAAACAGCCAGACATTTGTTTAAAACATTTTAATTGGCTTCAAATGTTCCAAAAGTCAACGTGAACATATTTAATGTGCAAGGTCTATTTATAAAAATACTCACCACAGTTGTGACAAATATAATGAGTGGCACCCTCAGTGCATGCCTCATGCAACCACAGCAGACAAAAGATGCACCGCACCCACACTTCTCCAGGCAAAGATGAGGAAAATGTCTGCCCAGAAACAAGACATTCCTCATCATTGCTCTGAGAAACTGTGGTTGCAGTGTGACCACTAAGCCTTGTTTTCTTTGGTAGTTTTGAAGAGGACTGTTTTCTCTGGCCCCTCTGCCGACTCTCCTCCTCCAAAGCAGCTTTCACCGGGGTGTCGGTCAGTATTGCTGTTGACCTGCAACATTCAATGAGATGATAGTCAGAATCAGCTTGTTTTTATACAAGCAAGAGAATCAAGACAAGTTAAATATGACACTATGCCCACCTCTTTCTGCCTCTCCTTTTATTTTCTTTCCTCGAGCCAGCCTTTGGATATGGGCGAACCTTTTCTGGGCTGAACCTCTGTACTGGCGTGCCACTAGATGTTCCTGGAACCACTAGCATACCTGGATAGATGATATTAAAAAAAAATGCTTGGCAAGGCTCAACATGCACATTTAAAGACACACACAGACACAAACTCTCGCCATCTACAGGACTGGCTGACTCATGGGGATGCAGCTCAAATGGGCTCTGGCTAGGTTGGTGCCCAGATGGCAAGCACCTCCGCTCCGGATCTGCCCCGGCTCTGTGCCGACTCCAGCTGATCCGGCTCAGAGCCGGGGCAGATCCGGAGCGGAGGAGCTTGCTATCTGGGATGGTGTCTCAAGGGAGCAAGCGCTGGTGATGAAGCTGGTGATGGAGCTGGCGCTGGTGATGAAGGGGGCGCTGGTGATGGAGCTGGCGCTGGCACTGGGGATGGAGCTGGTGCTGGTGCAGGACGGTCGGTCACAAAAGCTGGAGCAAAGTCTGCCTCACTGAAAATATCTGGATTCAAGGGCCAGATACCGGTACACTCGAACCCAGACGAAATGCTGCTTGCTGTCGCAGCTTGAGGCAGAGCTTTAGCCACAAGGCTTGGGATGTTGTAGATGGTCAAAGTTCTTTCAGGGTTCATTCGCATCCAATTGTCTGCTGCACTGTTAATGTAGTGCTTCAGCGGACCAAAAACGCTTCGGTCTAGCGGCTGAAGACGGTGGGGAGCAGTGGGGTGGAAAAGACAGGAGTACAATGCCCTGTGACTTGCAAAAGTCAATAGCTACCAGAGAGGGGTGTGATGCATAATTGTCTAAGAGTAGCAGCAACTTTGACTCCGGGGTCACGCGGGTGTGTCTTGCAAAATGCTGTAAAAAGGCCAAAAAATCTGTCTCCTGCATCCACCCCGATCCATTGGCAGAACCAGTGCAGCCAAGGGGGCCATCCCGGATGAAGTGGTCATGGAACTTCTTCCTTGGGAAGATAAAGTAAGGGGAAACAAAGTTGCCTTGTGCGTTGTTAGCAAAGGCAACGGTCACCAATTTCCCTCTTTCCCCGGAGGTCACAGCACCGACCTGGCGCTGGCCCTTGGTGGCAATGACTTTGTCTGGCACTTGAACTGTTGTGGTACCTGAAATAATGAGTGAAATGAATTATTGCTGGTGCAAATCACTGTTGCTTTTAAATTTATCTAAATATAAATTTTTACCTGTTTCATTCATGTTCCAGATGTCATTTGCCTCAAAATTATAGCAGTAGAGGACAGTCTTTAGGTTGTTAAAAAACGCGGTCACGTTGGTCTTGTTGAAGCTGGTGGAACGGGACATGCTGGGGGGTTGAGGTCGACGGATGGACAGGGTTTTGTTGCGCTCGAGGAAGGAGGTAAGCTAATCCTTCCCTGTCATCTGGTTTTTCTTCCATGAACATGGAGTTTTGAGGCCAATATTTTCGGCCAGCTCATATGCAAACTTTTGCACCTAAAAAAGCATAAAAAAGGTTAATTCCCAGATAGCAAGCACCTCCGCTCCGGATCTGCCCGGCTGCTCGCAGAGCCGTGGCAGATCCGGAGCGGAGGTGCTTGCTATATGGCGGTAGTGGTGTAGCTCTGTCTGTGGTGTCACTCGCACCTCTTTAGGACTCAGGCCAAAATATATATCGGCTGCTCTCTTTATATATGCCTGCAGTCTCCTCTCCTGTTCTTCTGTGAAGACTTTGTTGTGAGCCCTGTACCCCGGGGCCCTGGTCTGCTGCCCTCTTGCCTCTGCCCTCCTCTTGCAGTACCTGAACAGGGTGACATGACAAACGCCATGCACCGCTGCTACCGTCCTTATACTATCGCCTCTTCGGACATCAAAAAAGGCCCTTGCGTAAACCTCCGGGTCAACCGTTCCTCTCTGGGTAGTTCTGACCCTAACTCTTGGCATTTTCTGTCAGTAAAATATAACACACATTTTTATTGAGCTTTTAAACACGAAATGCAGCCGCATTAGCAGAGAGGGACGAACGTAACTGTTGCTACTTCCGTTCCGACGGTGACTCCTGACATTTGAACGAGGATTACTTCCAAAGTG